>OZ024722.1:4031678-5373905 GCA_964016875.1 Fallopia convolvulus | reverse complement strand
GATCTCTTCCATCTTCTACTTTTTTAGGGTTTTGGGTGGCCTGTAAATGTGCTGCTGTGGGTTATTAGCTGCTAAGAATAGTTCATTGTTGTGGGTTTTACTGATTCTACTCGCATTTGGTGTTGAAGAAGAGGATTTGTTGTTCTTATGCCGACCCTTGTCAATTACAGTGGTATGTTTTCTTATCCCTTTCTTCTGATTTTGGTTATCAAGCATGTTTTACATTCTGTAGTTATGAATTCCATAAATGTCTATGTGAGTAACTGGAGTTGGGCTTAATTGATTCAATTTAACAAGTTTCTGTCTGCCGGATTTATGAGGTTTTAGTTTGCTTCATAGATTTTATGGGATTAAGCTCTAATTTGGAAAGCATGGTAAGAAATTTTGAGTCAGGAACATTGAAAACACATATAAAACCCTCCAATTAGGCGTTTGGTTTGACATTTTGATTGGATGGTAACTCCTATTGCTGCAAAAACAGCCTTTAATCTGTTCTTCTTGATATTTGTAGGAGAGAATGAACTCTATGGCAAACTATTCCACTCTAAATCAGTGGATGTACATTGCTCTCCTCTCAAGAGACTGCACTGTAATTATGATGGTTACCCAGTCAAGAAACAGGTGCAGGAGAAGCATCCATCAATGGAGTCTCTCCCAGAAGAGTGCCTCTTTGAGATCTTCAGACGGTTATCCGGTCAAGAGAGAAGCGTCTGCGCTTGTGTCTCGAAGCCCTGGCTTAATCTAATCAGCACTATCCGTAGGACTGACATTTGTAATCGTAATCTCTCTAACTCTGATGTGAATTCTGCTGAGGTACCAGAAGAAGATGGCTGTCTATCCAGGTGCTTAGAAGGAAAGAAGGCAACTGATTTAAGGCTTCTTGCCATTGCTGTTGGCACAGCCAACCGTGGTGGTCTAGGAAAGCTTTCGGTTAGAGGAAGCGACAGCTCCTCTTGTAAGGTAACGGACTTTGGTCTCTCGGGAATTGCACAAGGTTGCCCGTATCTTAAATCTTTCTCCCTGTGGAATGTTTCATGTGTTAGGGATAAGGGCTTGTCTGAGATAGCTAAAGGGTGTCATCTGTTAGAAAAGCTTGATCTGTGTCACTGCCCATTGATTACCAATGAATGCTTGATTGCCATTGCAGAAAGTTGTCCTAATTTGAATTCTCTAAGGATTGAATCTTGTCCAAAGATTGGGAATGATGGGCTGCAAGCAATTGCACAGTGCTGTGTTAAACTTGAAATGGTTTCTATCAAGGACTGCCCTCTTATTGGGGATCAAGGGATAGTAACCTTATTATCATCTTCCTCATCTCTCACTAAGCTGAACCTCAATGGCTTAAGCATCTCGGATTTTTCTCTTGCTGTTATCGGTCACTATGGCAAGTCGATCAACCATCTCAGTTTGACCAATCTAAAGAACGTCACTGAAAACGGATTTGGGATCTTGGGTAATGGTGGCGGGCTCCAATCTCTTGTGTCTTTGGCAATCGCGTCATGTTTGGGAGTGACTGATCAAAGCATTGAAGCCATTGGAAAAGGCTGTCCTGGATTAAAGCAAATCTGTCTTAAGAAGTGTCATTTAGTGCTTGATCAAGGTTTGGTAGCCTTCTCAAAATCTGCTGTTTCTCTTGTGAGCCTTCATCTTGAAGAGATAAACAAAATCACCCTATCTGGAGTTATCTTGGCTTTATTTGTCCGTAAATCAAAGCTAAGAAATCTTTCCTTGGTTAGCTGTGCGGGGATAAAGGATATGGCCTTAGGAAGAGGGATTGTGCTCGGTACTCCTTGCAGATCTATTCGGTCACTTTCTGTTATAAATTGCCCGGGTTTTGGCAATGCTGGATTGACCATCTTAGGAAAAATGTGCCCTAAGCTTCACCAACTTGACCTAAGTGGAATCTATGGAGTCACAGATGAGGGCCTTCTTTCTTTTCTCAAAAGCCGTGAGGGACCGCTTGTGAAGTTAAATCTGAATGGATGCTTCAACTTGTCCGATGCAGTGATCACAACCGTTGTCAGGACTCACGGGGATACGATCAAGACTATGAATCTTGAGGGGTGTAGGAAGCTGACGGATTTGAGCTTGGTTGCCATTGCTCAGCACTGTCGGTTGCTTGGGGAGCTCTACATGACTTTATGTAGAATAACTGATTTTGGGCTTCTTGTGTTGTCATCAGCAGAGCAGCTTAACTTAGAGATCCTTTCCTTTTCGGGTTGTAGTGGGATATCAGACAAGAGCGCGGTTTCCCTGATCAAGATGCAAGCGAGTCTTGTTGGTTTGAATCTCCGGCATTGCAATTCCATGAGTAGCACCACAATTGAGCTATTGGAAGAGAAATTATGGAGATGTGACTTACTTTATTGATTTGGTCATGTATACTCTTTATGTTTTTTTTTTGTGGTTCACTTGATAGAATCTGTTGTTACATTGGCAGCTAGGGTATTTTCCTAGGAGGTATGGCTAGTTTACTTGACAACCCTTTTTGGTAGGCTTCTAGCTCAGGATGATGAAGCCTGTTGTTCTCTTTTGAAGCCATAGTTCTCTGAGAAATGCAATCACCTGATCCTGTTTCAAAGTAGTAATTCTGAAATTTCAATAAAAGACATGTGATATTTCAAGCATCTGAGTACATTCTCCATCCTGTGCAGTCTGATCTAAATGACCATAGGAAGATTTTGATCAATATTGAACTATGCTTTTACCCAGAAAATCTTGAGGTGTGTTAATAATGTTCCTTAAAAAATTCAATTGCCATTGTTCTTGGTGTTAGAATATGGGAATTCAAGAAGCACAGGCATCATTCATTCATGCCTCATTGGTACACAGACAAAATAACCAAAAGCTACTTTAAATAAGCAATAAATGCTTTGATTGCAGGCACTGACAAGTCCTTTCCATGCTTCATCATCACCATTCTTCCTTTGTTCTTCTTATTTGTACCCACTGAACTTGTTTACACATTTAACTTTGGCAAATCCAAGATCCAAATCTCACCATAGTTGATTCTCAATCCTGAGTTTCAAGTGTTTTTTTTTTATCTGGATTAGTGCTAATTCAAAAACTTCATTGAAACATAATTGAACCATAGATAAATGTGAAAATGCCCTAGACCCAAGCTGAGATTCAATTTATATTTTTGAGAAAAGGAAGTGGCCTACAGAGGCAGAAGTGCATGCAGAAAGAACCATGGAAGTGGCTTGGAAGAGATCTCATCTGCTGTTCAAGCAAATCCAATGACCAGTAATTGAACTGTAGACCCCAAACATGCTAAATTGAAAGCAGTAAATGTGAGTGTTTATAGGGAGAAAGACATGACACAGTACACAGCATTTAATATTTCAAAGGGTAAGATTCATCAGAAGTCAGGACAGAGGTAAAAGAAAAAGAAGAAGAAAAAAGGAAGAAAATTGGTTACTTTTATTGCCCAAGAATACCAACTAGTAGTCATGATTCATGAACTCTGGTATCTTCTGGCCTAGTAAAAAACAGAAGAGGGCAGAAACAGAACCACCACTCTCTAAAAAAACAACTGTTTTCAGGGGCCATAGTTAGGGTTATTTCCTTTGCTTTTTTCACAACACTTTTGAGGCCTTTATATACTTGGATCATATTAAGCACTGTTTTGGGATTCTGGGTAAAAGTGAGCAGTATTATAAAATTCTACAGAAACCAGTAGTCTTATTTGTGGTTCAAAAGTATGCATCAGTTTCAAAGCAAGGCAAGGGATTACAGAAAGTGATTGTCTCATGATTCATCTCATTTAGCCTTTGTATAATAGAGTATAACCTTATTCATTAGCCATGTACTGGTGATAAATGGAAATTCTGGAATTTTTTTTTTTTACAGTAACAAGCATGAAAAACTGGAAGAATAGAGACCCTAAATAGTAAGATAAGTTGTACAATGTACATCAATAATTATTAAAGTAAGATTGTTTTTTTGAATAAAAAAAAAGAAAGATAAAGAGTCAGTGGTGGTGTAAAAGTCAGATAAGTTAGAAGGAAGAGATCAAAAAATTGCACTTGTGCAGGGAGTAGAGAAGTGTCAATCACAGCACTTAACAAAACAGAAACCATGGCCTCTTAAAACACTATTCATCAGAAAGGCTCTATATATATAACCCTTTTCCCAAACCAAATATATGTATAAACCATTTTTTCCACTGTGCCTCTTCCCTTGGGACCCCTCCATATATAGTCGACAGCTTCAATTCAAAAGATACATTACTAGTGTAGTACAGACAAAATAAATTTCTCAAAAAAAGTTGGTGACTTTTTTGTTAAATAAATGCAAAATCCTAGTATATAATAATATCACAATACAATCACAAGAGCTAGTAGTACTTGTATTTTTTTTTTCCCTCCCTCAACACCAGGTAGTTTTACATAACTGATAGTCATCTTAACTATCAATTTCATTCCCATCCTTCACAGAAGCTCTGAATCTTTCTTCTCCATCATGGCATCAAGAAGAAAACTACTATACTGGCTTAAATTGTTACTCATCTTTACACTTTGCTTCCTGAACTGTGCAGCCCTTGCTTCCAAATCAGGTAAAACCAGTAGAGAAAATTTCAGCACACTCATTTCTTCCAAAGCTTATAAATGCCCTCTAAAACACAATTTCCACAAGTTAGTTCCACTTTTCTTGCATTCTTTCTGTATTTCTTTTTTCAATTCATTGTTTTGGTGGCAGTTGAAAGTGAGATGAAACTGGTGTTGGGTTCAAGGCCTCCAAGATGCACAAACAGGTGCAAGAATTGCAGGCCTTGCATGGCTGTTCTTGTGATTCCTCCCCACAAGAGGACCAGCATTAATCATAAGCAATCATCATCATCATCAACAACAACAACACCATCATCATCATCAGTGTTAATACCCCAAGAAGAAGAGAACTACTATCTCCTCTCATGGAAATGTAGGTGCAGGAACAAGTTCTTCCAACCCTGAAAGTAGCCATGGACTGATTTTTTTTTTTTTAATTCTGATGCATTTTCAGTTTTTCACAATGTTGCCTCTCTGTAAGAGTGTAGATACTACTGTATTAAATCATTTGTTACTAAGTTTGTAGCTATGAAACTCTTGGCTTGTTATATATAATATGTAATGTTGAGATGATTATGTTCCTCACCCTTAAATTAGTAGGATTTGACTATTAAAACATCAAAATTCATAACCTAACCATCCCAATTTGAATTTGTAAACAATTTTGTAAACAACTCCTTAAAATAGAGGATTGTTTAAAAATTCAAATTGATGTAGTTTGATTATGAATTTAAGTGTTTTAAGAGTTGAATCCTACTAATTTAAGGGTGATGAACATAATGGTAAGCTTGAAATTAACTAATTTGAACCGGGGAGGGGCGTCAACGGGAAAAGCCAAAACCTCAGGGGTACCAAGAGGAATAAGTTTTTTTTTGGGCATCAAAAGGAAAAGGCAAAAACATAGGGGTACCAAAAGTAATTTCGCTAAAAATTAAGAAAAGAATTTTTGGTAGGTGTAGGTGTAGGAATGTAGGATGAAGCAGATCATCATAATTCATACTATATTTAGCAAAACGAGGAGATGGATGTCATCATAATAGCCCTATAAATCCAGTCCAAATTTGTCTCTTTAACAAATATTGTCCCATTTTGGATTTTGTATTGTTGAGAGAGAGAGCGTTTGAGATCTGGACAGCTCCAAATCAACTCTTATGTTCTTTATAAGAATATTCTCATCATGAATTCACACACAATCCTTTCTTCTCATCAGTTTGTGATCAACAAACTATTCACATTATCAACAAAATGTCTAATCAACACAAAAGTATTCTATCTTCATGTCATATCAAAACGTAGCTTCCATGTTCAAAACACATACAATGGACCAGGAGCACCAAAAAAGCTACACCGTTCAACTTGAAGATGAGAATGTGGTTTCATTTTGTGTGGGACCTACACCAGACAAGCCTACTCCCTGAAGCCGCCCAACCTATAAAGTGTCATGTTTACAATCTCATCTCCTCCCACCTGTTGTTCTACTGTTATATTACACCCCTTCTTTTACCACATAAAACAACATAAAACTGTTACTGATCAAAAACTTGTGGATTCACTTTACATGACCAACACAAAGTGTATAAACAAATGGGTCTTTTGTAACTGAACAGGCTCTCACTTGTAAGCTGATCACTAATCACTCATCAATATGTGCTCCAGAATCTGTGTTTTCTATACAATTTAGTAGACTTGTACATTCTCTGTTGACTTGCTACATGTACAAGTGATTAAACTGGACTGCCAAGGTAGTTTGGATGCCCTGTACCATCTTTGGGCTTCAATGTAATATGCTCCATTTTGGCAATGAGTTTCTTGTAGAACTGCAGGATTTAAAATACCTCTTTGGTAAGATTCAGATAGATGTTGCTTATTCTATGACTAAAGGAGCTTGTTCTAGGGAATTTTAGATTGATCTATTGGAGATGTCTGAACAATGTTAAGATTGACCTTACCTTATGATATTCAAGGGTATCTCCAGCAGCCTTTCGAACATCTACCATGAAAAGGGAGGATGCAACTTCATAAATCTGCAAGAACAAGATTCTCTAGTTCATCATTTCTTACGAAAAGCAAGAAAACTAATATAGACAAGAAAATAAATGAGGTATGTTTTACCTCTAACACGACAGCAAGGTGCCCTGTCCTATTGTACATCCCTTCAAGTCTTGCCTGTCACAAATATAGGATGCGAGGAAAATATTACTCTCATCATGTATGGAGAAAGTAATATTCTTGTATAGAAAAGTAAAGTAGGCAGAGAAAATGTTTAGGGGCAACACTAGTGCAGTTTGTTGTTCAATGTCTTTACAGAACAATGTGTTCATCAGCATTTTTATCCCATACTAGTATAATTTAACTGTAGCAAGCAGAATTAACAAGTCCCAAAAGAAGCGTAATCTTCGTCTCATTCTAATACCTCAGATCATCGAGAGTTTCATACTGCATCACTAGTTCATTCTTACAAATATCTTCAATTGTATCTTATAGCTTGAATATCAGTATTTCATTTTTCATCTAATTTTTATAGTATTTCATTTTACCCTCAAAAAAAGGGGTTTAGAGTGAGCAATACTATTAATCGCCCTACTTTCTGCTTATCTGATTTCAAAGCTTCAACATTCATGGATAGAGACATTCAAAGGTCACTGAAATTAGGATTAAATTTTCTCAAACTATATAGCACGTTAATTTCAGTGGCTAATGCTCTTCACATATCACAAAGATGAAAAGCAAAGCACTAGACTATGTTAATGATCTACATCGACCATTAAGCACAACTTCAATGTTCAAACATCATAATGTATGATGGTGTGACAAGCAAAAGAGCCCTTAGCACACTAGAAAATGAACTCTGAGACATAGTAATACACTACAACTTTTTTCCTTCAGTGAGTTCCTCTTGTCCTATTAATTAACACACAAGCTTTTATCTTCATGAAGTAACCCTTAAAGCAGCAGGCTTTGGAAGTAGTCTGCAGGGATAAACACTGTTTGTGTGAGAACTCATTTATCTTGACCCAGGCCTTCCAGGGTAATTTAGTCAATGCTTGCTGGGATATTGTATTTCAACAGAATATACACACACAAGTAAATAATATTACTGTTAGATAGGGGAATCCTAATTCTAAAACCTGTCTTGTTGGTCCTGATCATTTTTTTAAACTCAATATTTGTCTTCTGATATGTACACGCTACGCTGTAATGTTTACACATGTGTTTCTAAGCACTAAATGAGAGTGACAACCATTTTTCAAGGAAAAAGAGGATAGAGTGCAGTAGAATCTGGGATCATGAGTAATTTTTCTATTTTAAGATATTGAATTTGATCCCTTTCTTCACCATGAGTTTAAAGACTATCACACAAATTGGCAATTGTCTTCAGTTATCTGGGAATCAAGTTTTGTTAAAGCAATTCGTACAGAATTCTGAATTCTACACTTGAAACATAACACAATGCACCCTTTGCTTTTTTACTTTCATTTTTTGTCCCAAATGACAAAAATGTAGTAATCTGCATTAGTTTTTCATTTTCCTAAGGTTGGATATCCAGGAATGAACAACCCAGAAATAGAGAAGACAAAAGATCAAAAGCAAACCAATCAGACTAGCTACCTGAAACAGAAAGATACCTTGTAATTACGTGTATGCACCTTGAGACCCATTGACTCTGCCACATTTTGGACTGTAGAAATAATAACTTTTGCTGGTTCACGGGAAACAAAACGGGTTTGCCTTTTCACATAATCCTACATATATAAAAATTACTCCTCGGTTAACCGCAGAGTCAAGCTAACAACTTTAGCAAAACATGAATACATAAAAGAGTAAAGCAACCAACAAGCAGTTATTAAATCACACCTGTCTCCGGTCAAATAAGGCTGAAAGATTCAATCCCTGAGATAAGGTTATCATCTCAAATGCATTCATAACCAGAGGTCCACCACCACTGCTTCTTGATTGCTCTGACACATATTTGTCCTGCATAAAAAGGAACTAATTTAAATTAATTACCAAAAAATGGTTTGTTAAATTTTACAAACCTCCTATCTATCCCAAGGTTTGTATTTTGTGGTTTCAAACCTCCTCAAAAACCTCCTAAAACCTCATCCTTCTAATAAACCTTGTTTTACTGAACACCCACTTAGGTAGGTTTTAAATAGTAAAAACCTTCAAAAACCTACGCTGAACGGAGCCTAAGTATAGACATAACTTAATATCTTGTGTGTTCCAAGATTAAGCTTGCACATATAGATGAAAAAATTACAGAATAATAGAAAAGGATCGGCAAAAATGTACCTCGATGTCATCAAAAACGGCTCGTACATCTTCCAAGTTCACCTCTTCTTCTACTCCATGTTCAACAGGATTGTAATTCTCTGAGAACCAGGGATCAGCTTTAATTCCTTGTATTTTAATACGCTACATTAAGAGAAACAAGTCATAGAAATAAGTTGAATAACAGATGAACAAAGACTTTAATCTTGCCAAGGTAAGAATCACTATATTATATACATGTATATCCAATACTAATAACAAACGAAACATAACCCACTTATCTCAACCATTGGATTAAAAACTAAGTATAAGAAAGTTCACATTTTGAAAAATGACCAAAAAGCTCCATAAAAGGTTTCACAGATTGCTTACTTGAATTTTACATGACCTTTCACCATGTAACCACCCAATGTCTGATAAAAATGCAGAGGTAGAAGTCAAAACTAGCACAATAGTTGGTGCATCTATGTTCAAACTAGCACAAGTTATTAGGATCTCAAGTTCTCAACACAATTCAAATTATTTGAAATATTGACTAAATAGAAGAGGGGGAAAAACAAAATAGTTGGTGCATTTATGTTCAAACTAGCACAAGTTAATTACTGGTAGGAAAGACTTGACTAAACTAGATTGTATTTCACCTTTTTTAAAGCAGGAGAGGAGTGAAGAGAAAAAGTTACCATAAAAGTTTTGCAGGAAAAGGGAAATAGAACACGTGCAACTATGAAATAAACACTAGGTTACTTACAGTGTTAGGATTTGGATCCAGTATTTTTCGTATCAACAGAGTTGCACCAGGAGATAACCAAAATGGACAGGAAAACTCAGCAGCATTTATCTGCATATCAATTAAAAGATGCGTTATCCTGCATTTATAGACTACATTCCTCACAATTGTTTACTTCATAAAATTGTACCTCATAATAAATATTCAAATCATAGGCCTTGAGTAAATGTATAGTGATCAAACCATCTAGGTTTATTTTCTAACGATATATAGAAGTTGCAGAAAAACAAATTATAATTCACCTTTCTGTATAACGAAGGAAGATCTGTTTCTTCGAATGGGAGATGACCTGCCATGAGAACATAAAGGATGACGCCACAAGACCAAACATCTGCAGCAGCACCATCATATCCCTTTCCACCTAAAACCTGAGGATCAAATTGGTTTAGAAGAAAGAATCACAACTCAAGCAATCACATATTTTTTCAGATTCATCCACATTAAAATTCTCAGTTTAACTACGTAACATAAACCATTCAAGGATAAAAAATGTAAACACAATCCACAAGGCATTCATATTCTATTGATAAACTTAAATAAAAAGAATAGTAAGAATAATATGGGGCGCATCCTCATGCTCATTGGCTTTTATACAATGCCTTTGAGATGGATATAACCCCTATATCAATTTTGGTGCATTCTAACTAGATTCAATTATCATTGTCACATAGCTGAATTTTAGTTTTCCTTGGGTCTTCCGGGCAATGATAATACTTGGGCCTTCTTCATACACCCTCTCGATTTTATATTGGGGCAAGGGTGTGTACATCATGGCCCCCCAGATCCCGCCTGAGGCGGTTTAACACTGGGTTGATGTTGATGTTGAGTGTGGGAATATGGTTTCTATTTTGTCAAAGAAAATACTGTAAGGTGCAAAACAATTCAGAGTGCTTATATAATAGACTTAAGAAATTATCTATCAGGCATCAAATTCATAAGTTAAACAGCAGTTCAACTTGAAGCTATTAAGAAATTGTTGCAACTTGCAAGCATATGCTTTTTCCTTTGTTCATTTGAAAGTTGTTGCCAGCTGCAAAATTGCTTGGAGCATCTATGTTTATGGTGGCTTGAACCATCAAGAGAGCACTGCAAGAATAACTGTAGTATTTTCTCAATTATTAAATATTCCCACCCATAAAATCATTTGGAGCACCATATGTGATGGAAAAAAGCTTGTAAAGCATATCTATCATCAATATGACATAATTCAGATGAAGCATTAAGAGTTTCTGTATGCAAAACTTTTCCATTTTATGCTAACTAAAAGATAAGATACCTCAGGAGGAATATAATTTGGTGTTCCACAAGTAGTATAAAGAAGTTTCACTCCCTGGAAAAAAAATTGAGAAAACAGATTATTTGCTGGCCTTTAGAATTTGGGGGAAAAAAGTTTGATTCCAAACACCCAAATAAACTCAAGACTTACTTCCTGTGGCAAGGCGCTAAGTCCAAAATCAGAAACCTTCAAATTTCCATGTGAATCGAGCAGAAGGTTTTCTGGCTGCAAATTAATAGACATATCTTCAGGAAACAATGATGATTAATTAAACAACAACAGCATGAGTAAAATCACTCAAGAAAAAAAAAATCGGATTGAGTCTGGTTTATGTATAGAAGACACATGCATGTACCTTCAGATCTCGATGATATACACCCTTACTGTGACAGTGTGCGACAGCATCAATGAGTTGTTGAAAGTATCTCCGAGATTCCCTTTCTGAGAGCCTACCTTGGTGAGCCTGTACATAACATTTGTTAGTGGCAAATTAAAGATAAATGAAGCACTAATCCCCAAAATAACACATGCTAAGAAGTTAAGAGTAGCTATTCGCCTTTTCTCACCCCTAGAGATATAACTAAATTGTATCTAAATCCCCAAATTAACAAGGTGGGATTAATACTTGCATACACATACAAGCTAGTATATGCCAATAGACTCTTACAGCTAGGTTGCCCGTTGCCACCTAACATGCGATTGCAGTATTTTGTATATGCCATTGATATAGAAGCTTGAAATAAGATGTGCTAATGCTACAAAATTAGGTACAATGAGTAAACAAAAACAAGAAGAAACTTACAATTTTATCAAACAGCTCACCTCCTGTGACAAGCTCCAAAACTATATATATCTTTGCCCGACCAGCCAAAACCTTGAATGGAAACCAAGAGAAGAATGACAAGGTGAAAGCCAGGAATCTATCAGCCAGAAGAGCTTAACATTTGTCCATGTTATGTTAAGCATTTTTTCACATATATGCACATACCTCATGCAATCTGACTATGTAAGGATGCCGGACAATCTTCATTACTGATATTTCCCGCTTAATCTGGAGATAATATAACCCCATTTAAGAAAAAAAACTAAACAATTGGAATCAAAAGAGATGTGAATAACAAAATTTAGACGGTTTTCAGGAAAATCATGTTAAATCTAAAAGCAAGTTACAGATAAATTTGCTCTAGCAACCAAGAACAACAACATGTCACTCTCAGTTCTATCTTATCTCTGAATTTTCATCCTTTCTAGAATAATTTTCACTTTTAATAGGACAATTTTTCTCAGCAATGTTATAGAATTGAAATTACTTGCCCTCAAGGGCTAATTTAGTGGTAATTATCAGCTGGAGATTCACATCCATGGATTCCGGCAACAAGTAGTTTCAAATTTAACATTGAAATAATTCCGAGAAGATGAGAAATTGATTAAGCGCAATAGATTTACCTGATCAACCATTTTGTGCTTGAGAATGGTGGACTTGGCCAAGACCTTGATCGCCACACATTCTCCGGTGTCGGAGTTCCGGGCGAACTTAACCTTGGCGAAAGTTCCTTCCCCAATCGTCCTGCCCACGTCATATTTTCCTACTCTCCTCGTCGTCGCCATTTCTAAAAACGACAGCCTTCGATGCGTTTGATGGGTTAGAGAGGTTTATCGTTTGTTGTTTTTTGTCCAAATGATCTGACAAACGCAGATTGGTATACTATATATATTATACATGGACGAGCCGGGTTGGACCGGTCGCCCGAGTCGACCACATGAATGCAAATACAATATATTCCCATGTGAAAAAAAAATATGGACAAATATGTTACTCCGTATTAGATTATGAGAATAAATGATCAAAAAATATGTTATCCGGTTCGGACGTAAATTGGCCCCGGCTAATCGAACCGATCAAAAGATTAAAAAAAAAAGAATAAATGATCAGGATTGAAAATGGTAAAAGTACACCGAAAGCTATGATGATGGGTAAAAAAATATTTACCAACTTTATTTTGCCTTGAAATTGGTAAAAAAATTATTTACCAAATTTTTTTTTCCTTTAAAAAGTATAGCAAATAGTAAATTCGATTATAAAGGAGTTTTTTTTTCTTCCTTAGGTATTCTGGTGGCTCCCTATCCATTTTGACGGAGGACTGATTGGTCGACAGTCTGTTCTAATCTCCGAGACTACCGTCTTGCGCTAGGGACTTCTCGAGGTCATTCGTCGTGGCATTCCCCGGATCCAAATTGAAGGCGATAACTTGCAGCTGGTCAAGGCTGTTCTAGGTGACTGGCGCTGCCCGTGGGAGATTGAGTTGTTGCGGTCGGACATCCACTGTTTGCTAGCCCAATTCTAGGATTGGAGTATTTCTCACGTCTTTCGTGAGTGCAATTCTATAGCGGACTTAATCGATGGTCCCTTCCGACGGGTCTCCTCTATCCCGCTAGCAGTTGATTCGGGTTTGTATACCCTCATCCGACAGGATGCCCTACGGCGACCACTAGTTTGTTAGTGACCAACATAATTTCTTTCCTTGTCAAAAAAATAATAAAGGAGTTTTTTTACATAGCAAATTGCACAAAAATATGCAATTTTTGACAAGATTATCACACCTTGATAACTTAGCTCGAGGTAAGAGAATAAATGTTGATCGAGAATGGGTTACTACTACTCTCTCAAAGAAGTAATAATGTGCAAAAGGTTCAAAGATACCTTAAAAGGCTCAACTTTAACATAGTTTATAAAACGGTTAAACAAAATCATCTCAACTTTCTCAAAGTTCTTCAACTCATTCAAATCCCAATTCACAAGTAGTCAACTAATATTGAAGCAGCCCAACGACTTGTATTGCATTAGTCAAAGGACAAACAAAATGTTCAAAATCATCTACCGCAATCGTTTTAACAATGGGAAAGTGTTGATCCCATATTGCGACATCTCAAAAACAATTGAGGAATTCAATGGGATTTTTATGGTAAGACAAATTTATATCTTGGGTTTACTAATGTCAAACCTTTGAACATGTCCAAACCAAAACATTGGCACACATTATACTCGAAGAGGACAATTGTGGATATATTGTATTTGCATACATGGCAAGGTTGCAACTTGCAAGGCACAATCCCAACAAGATCCCAATCTTCCCCTGAATCTCAATTGGTATTCATTCAAATTGAGCGCGACAAAAATAATAAACACAAGGACCAAGATAGAGATGCGGACAAATGGACAAAAAAGCCAAACTCTCCCACAAATAAGGAGTTCGTGACCAAGTGATGCAATTTTCATTTTGATGGAGGACATTAAATGGACAAGTGTGTCGTGTTATGAAGGGAAGTCGAAGACCTCATTTATATAGGGTACTTGAGAGATAGTGTCAAAAAAGGTTAAGGCAACCATGAGCCAGGAAAATAGAGATGGAGCACCCACACTGTCCACACACGCTAAAATTGTAAACTTTATATTCGGCGGTCTATCTGAAAGAATGCGAAAATAAATAGAACTGCTCTCATATTCATTCATATCGTAAGAGTTACAAGAAAGGTATTTATAAGGCAATACAACAACTTGGACCACAAGATAGACAAACCCTGGGAATAAAATATGGAAATAATATCTTTTCCTAATACTCCCCCTCAAGTTGGCGCATGTAAATCGAGAATGCCCAACTTGCGAAGAAGAAATTAGAATTATTGTCGTCCTAAGGGATTAGTAAATAAATCCATTGGTTGTTGTGAAGTATGAATGTAAGAAGCGACAATGGTCTCATTCTGAATATGTTCACGAACAAAATGACAATCAATCTCAATGTGTTTTGTTCGTTCATGGAAAACCGGATTTGCAGCAATATGCAAGGCGACCTGACTATCACAATACAGACGCATAAGTGAAGTGTGAAAGACACCCATCGACCGAAGCAGGGATTTGAGCCAAATAAGCTCAGCACAAGCAGATGCCATAGAGCGGTACTCTGCCTCAGTAGATGAGCGGGACATAGTGGATTGCCTCTTAGTCTTCCAAGAGATAGAAACTCATGATGGAACGCTTAAAAGAGGCAAGCGGCCTAGTCAGAGTCACAGTAAGCATAAATCTGTAAAGAGATGGACGCAGATAGAAGAATTCCCTGTCTCAGATGACCCTTGAGATAGCGCAAGACACAAATAGCGGCGTGTTAATGATCTACCTTAGGAGCCTGGAGGAACTGAGCTAAAGTATGAACAACATAGCTGATCTTTGCCCTAGTAATAGTAAGATAAATGAGACCATCGACAAGGCGGCGAAATCGATTGGGATACTAAAAAATAGCACTCTTTGAAGTATCAAGATGATGATTCGACTCCATGGGAAATTCACAAGGCTTGCATGCTAGAAACCCTGATTCAGACAAGATGTCCAATTTGTACTTCAGTTGAGATAGAAAGATGCATGTAAGAGAACGAGCAACTTCAATGCCCAAGAAATATTTCAAGACCCCCAGATCCTTCATATGAAAACAGGAGCTAAGATAATGCTTGAATTTTGAAATTGCAGTTGAGTCATTCCCAGTAATAATCAAGTCGTCCACATAGACAAGGACTTATAAAGTGACATGCGCTCGCATGAAAGTGAAAAGCGAGTGATCCTCATGGCTCTGGCGAGAACCGAAAGCCCTGAGGGCTGAAGCAAGCTTAAAGAACCAATTACAAGGCGCCTGTTTGAGGCCAAAGAGAGACTTTTGAAGGCGACAAACCTGTCCGGTCCGAGAGCCTGAGAATCCGGGTGGTAATAGCATATAAACCTCTTCATGAAGATCCCCCATGAAGAAACACATTATGGACATCCATCTGATGTAATTCCCAACCCTTAATAGAAGCAACAGAAAGAAAGACCCGAACAAAGACCATTTTAGCAACATGAGCGAAGGTTTCATTATAATCAATGTCCTCCACTTGTCTATTACCAAGAACAACAAGTCGGGCTTGATGACGCTCAATGGACCCATCCGACTTGTATTTAATTTGAACACCCATTTACATCCAATGGGTTTCTTGACAGGAGGAAGAGAAGTAATAACCCAAGTTTGATTTTCTTCTAATGTGGAAATTTTGTCAACCATGGCCTTTCGCCACTCACTATGCTTAGCTGCCTCAGCATAAGTATTAGGCTCAAAACCACACGTGATAGCTGCAAAAAAAAGTGAGTTTTCAGGCGAAAAATTAGCATTAGAATCATAAGCTACAATCGGATAAGGAGTACATGAGGAAAGTGAATTGGAGACGGGTAAAGATGAAGCGAGAGAGGGGTCTATGGCGTGCGAGCTGCTGCAGACATAATCTCTCAAATAACTTGGGGCATGACGAGGCCGAGTACTCTACCGAGGTGCAACAGGTGTTGGCGAATCACTCCCCCTGTCTTCGGAGGGGGCAACGACTACTATTGTTGGCGGAACAACCGGTAGGAGAGCATGCACAGGCTCATTAAAGACATCTGGTGAGGGATCAAACAAGGTCGGTTGTTCGGGTTGTGAGGGAATAGAGAATGGAAAAATATCCTCATGAAAAGTAACATCCCGACTGATAAAGATATCTTTTGTCTCCAAATCAAAAAGACGCCACCTTTTTTGCTATTAGGATATAAAAATAAAGATGCATTTCCGACTGCGAGGGGCAAACTTGTTCCGGTCCCTAGGTAGTGAGGATGCATAACACAAGCATCCAAAACCCCGAATAGAATTGTAGCTAGGAACCCGATGATGAAGAATTTCATAGGAAGTCTTACCAAGAAGAATCTTGGAGGGTGTCCTGTTAATTAGATAGCAAGTTGTAAGAACACACTCTCCCCAAAAATCAAGGGGAAGAGATGCCTGAAACCGAATTACTGAAGAGCACGAGCAATGTTCAACAAATGACGATGCTTACGCTCACCTCTGCCGTTCTATTGAGGGGTATAAGCACAAGTAGTCTCAAAAATGATTCCATTAGCCGCCATAAAAGGAATTAAGGGAAGAAATTCAGTCCCATTGTCCACACGAATTCGTTTGACCATGGTAGAGAACTAATTTCGAACAAGAGCACAAAATTGTTTAATAAGTTGGGTGGTTTCAGACTTTTGCGTAAGCAAAAAACCTAAACTCCACGAGAGCAATCATCAACTATTGTGAGAAAATATGATGCACCAAAATGAAAGATAATATTATAGGGGCCCCAAACATCGCAGTGAATAAGATCAAAAACAAAATCTGTTTTATTAATACTAGTCGAAAACGACTGTCTGATTTGGTTTGCTTTGAAACAAATATCACAAGGTGCAGTATGAGAGATAACAGTAGAATTTGTAAACATAGGCAAAGATGATAAAATAAGATCAGCAAGATGACCAAGTTGGCGATGCATAAGTGTCAGCGAAACAGAAGCTGATGTGCGACATGCCCGAGCAGGAGACCGAAGCTCCCGAAGCCAGTAGACCCTTCCTCTTTGCTCACCCGCTCTAATCACTATCCTCGAACTTTGGTCCTGAATTACACAAATGTGAGGTGTCAACATAACAACGCAATGAAGATCCTTTGTGAGTTGAGCAAAAGACAATAAATTGCACGACATGCAAGGAATGTACAGGCGTACAGCGCATTAGAGACACATAAATCGCCAAAAAATAAAGTGCCAGCCTGAGCAGCAGTGGACAAATACCCATCGGGTAACATGATATTAATAGGATCAATAGACACCAAATTCTAAAGAAGACTGATTTCCCCTGTCATATGATACGAGGCACATGTATCAAGTATCCAGGGAAGAGCCATTTAAGGAAGAGAAAAGTTGATCCATAGATGCCCATTGACCGGCCGTGAAGTTCGATCCGAGGGCTGTCCGATCTTGAGCATTAGGCTGAATCAATGCCGCATGAGAAGTAGTGGGTAAGTGAGACGAGTTGGAGACTCTAGGCACACCACGACCGCGTCATGTGGCATTGCCGCGATCATGACCCGAAGACAAGTCGCGTCCTTTATTTGCCGAAGAAGACCTACGACCTAAATCCCGTTTTTCATAAAACTATTGCGGGAAACCATGTATTTTGAAACACATGGAGATATCATGACCCGTTCTATTATAGTGAGTGCAATGAAGAGACTTTTTGTCAACCGACGAGCCTAGCTAGAGAGGTGAAGGAGACAATCACGCGACAAAAGCAATAGTATCATGCTGAAGGTCGCGGTCCTCGATAACATTTTTGAGACATTCCTCTTGAACGACCAGTGCATAAATTCGGGTAAGATGCGGGAGCAGATCTTGAGCCATTATATTGGAACGAAGCATCAAGGCCGAGGAGGAATTAATGGATGCGCTCCTCGTCCCGAGCTTTTGATAACTTGGCATTCAAACCACACACACAATTGGCGCATGTACATGATTCCAAAGGCACGTATGTGGCAAGTTCGTCCCATAGCTTTTTGAAGGTGTTGTAATAGGCGGTTGCAGACTGCCCTTTTTATTTACAATTTGCAATGTCGGAATGGATCTAAAGAATACGAGGGTCGTTTCCAACACAAAATCATTGGTTTAGGTCACCCCATAACTCTTTAACAGCTTCATAATAAGTGTGAGGAATTGATGGATGTGCTCCTCGTCCCGAGCTTTTGATAACTTGGCATTCAAACCACACACACAATTAGCGCATGTACATGATTCCAAAGGCATGTATGTGGCAAGTTCGTCCCAGATCTTTTTGAAGGTGTTGTAATAGGCGGTTGTTGACTGCCCTTTTTATTTACAAATTGCAATGTCGGAACGAATCTAAAGAATACGAGGGTCGTTTCCAACACAGAATCATTGGTTTAGGTCACCCCATAACTCTTTAACAGCTTCATAATAAGTGATTGAGGACCATAGAGACGGATCCATGGATTGAACAAGCCAACCCATAATCATAGAATTGATGGAGTACCAATAGTCAACATCAAGGGAATCGACGACTAGCTTGGTGATAGTCCCGTCAATAAATCCAAGTTTCCGTTTGGCAACAAGAGCGTTACGCATACTCGTAACCCATTCTTGATAATTCTCGCCCTTAAGCACAATAGGGAAAATCGTAAAAACAGGATGATCCGACGGGTGCAAATAATACGAAGAGTTAGTTTTTGGGGTTGTAGAGGAGGAGACGGCCTGAGCAGACAAGAGCGCCTATTGAAAGGCGGCGACCTGAGCGGTTGCAGTGGCGCCATCTTGAGAAGTCGTTGGTGGATCCACCACGATGGAGGTGGGGCATAGTGGTGTTTAGTAGGCGGTTGGAGGACGAAAAGATTTAGGTTAGGATCGTAGGCTCGATACCATGAAAGAAAGCGAAAATAGATAGAATTGCTCTCATATTCATTCATATAGTAAGAGTTACAAGAAGGGTATTTATAAGGCAATTCAACAACTTGGGCCACAAGATAGACAAACCCTAGGAATATAATATGGAAATAATATCTTTTCCTAATACTATCCTTCGTTGGTTGTTGTGGCAAAATGTTTTGCAAGGGACATGATACACCCGTAATGGTAGTTCAACGGGTAAGGGATATTAAACCATAAACAAAAAACAGGGATGTTGACTAGGACCTAGTAGAGCATCATAGTAATATCTTTGGCAATGTGAAAATGTTTAGTAAAGTGAGTACTTATCGATAATGGTATCTTGATGAAACTAGTGATGTTGGAGGCATTGCCAGGACTTGACGACCTATGCTTAAGGTGACAATTTTCTATTTAAGTTCTTAATAGTGGATTGCATTTCACCCTTCAGTATAATCCTCGGGAGACAGTAGATCCCTGAAATGAGAGTGGTGCCCTCGACATATCACTAGACTATCAAATTCCTTACAAATTGAGAAATTCAAGAAATCAAAGGCAACCAAAGTACGTATAACACGAGAATGATAGACTACGTAATAATAGGAAACAGTTGTATTATTGTTAGATAGTATCTTGTGTATATCTTTCTGTTGATATCTTCCTTGTATCACTATATATATCTATCAATATAATGAAGGAACTCCAAGGGCATTGAGTCCATTCTCTCACATGGTATCAGATTAATCTACGCTCCTCTCATATTTTCCTTCTCTTCCCACAATGTCGACCTCTGGCAACACCTCTCCCAGAAACACAACTTCCCCGGATCCTCCAATCATCACTCCTCCCAGAAACACAACTTCCCAGGATCCTCCAATCATCGTCCCGCCGATCATCACTTCCACCGGTGATGCATCCGCCACCGCCCCTTCTCAGACACAACTGGCCTCAAACCAAGCCCTACATGTAGCCAGTATAAAAACCCATGTACCCATTCAATTGGATCTTGCTTCCTCCAATTACAACAAATGGAGAGAGTTGTTCTTGATTACCTTGGGCAAATTGGCCCTCAAATCTCATGTTGATGGCTCCTCAATTCCATCAACAGACCCAACCTGGCAAATGCACGACTACATTGTGCTCTCGTGGATCTATGGATCTATATCCATGGATATCTTCGACGTTGTTGTGAAGCCCAACGCCTCCGCTCAAACAATCTGGATCGCCATCGACAATCTCTTTCGAGATAACAAAAAGAGTCGGGCGATTCACTTGGAAGCCCAATTCCGCAGCTTGGTCCAAGGATCAATGGCGGTATCGGAATACTGTCAAAAACTAAAGACACTTGCTGACAACCTTGCCGATGTAGACCAACCTGTTACAGATGAGACTCTTGTTCTCCAGACTATTCGCGGGCTCAACAATGACTTCTCAACCATGGCGGCGATCATCCCTACGCAAACGCCCTTTCCATCCTTTCTTCAAACGAGAAGCATGTTACTGTTGGAAGAATCTCGTCGGGCTAACAATGCGCCACTGGTTTCGGCGCTCAACACCACAGTAACCCCACCAACAACCTCCACTCCCTCTGCTCAAACAAGCACACCTCCGACCACTCAACCCGCGCCTGCTCAACAACAACAATCCAACAATACCGGAAATTCAAACTCTAACTCCGGTAGGGGCAGAGGAGGTCGCGGACGAGGCCGTGGCCGGGGACGAGGTGGAGGTCGAGGCTACTCGTTTCCTCAATGGCTGCAACAATGGACTCCACAACAACAGCAAAGTTCACCAAATTGGAATCCCAACTGGAATCCATGGTCTGATGGCATACTTGGCGCCAGTCCACGCCCTAACAACAACTCAGCACCAAACCAACAAGCTATGCATGGGGCTCAGTGGGACCAACAAGCCTTGATCAACGCCTTGAACAACATGTCGTACAACTCCAACAACGACAATAATTAGTTCATGGACAGCGCCGCATCCTCGCACATGACGTCTAATGCAGGTAATCTCATTCCCGTTTTTAATCCTGGCATCTTTTCTAATTCTAAAATCATTGTTGGAAATGGACAAACCCTTCCAATCACAAAAATTGGCCACACCAGACTCTCAAACTCACCCAACCTCAACCTGAAAAATGTTCTTGTTACACCAAACCTTATCAAAAATCTAATCTTTGTTCGAAAATTTACAACTGACAACAATTGTTCTGTCGAGTTTGACCCTTTTGGTTTTTCTGTGAAGGATCTTCCCACCAAGAAAGAGATCCATCGGTGCAATAGTCGAGGTGACCTCTATCCCTTCCTCCCACAAGTTCCGTCCACAGTTCAAGTCGCCCTCTCGGCCCGTCTTTCACCGTCTTCACATCTTTGGCATTGCAGACTCTCTCACCCGAGAGCTCATGTCATAAATAATTTAGTGTCGTCCAAGTCTTTTTCAATTAATAAAGATCGTGTTGATCTCTGTCATGCTTGTCAACTAGGAAAACAATCTAGATTATCTTTTCCCATTTCAACTTCCAAGTCAAAATTTCCTTTTGAATTAGTTCATTCAGATTTGTGGACTTCTCATGTACACAGTGTTACAGGATTCAAATATTATTTAGTATTAATTGATGATTATTCACATTTTTGCTGGACTTATCCTCTCAAAGCCAAATCAGATACCTTTGCAAATTTCAAATAATTCCACTCTTACGTGAAAACTCAATTCAATACTACAATAAAAAGTTTCCAATGTGATCATGGTGGTGAATTTGACAACCATTCTTTTCATTCTTACTTCACCCAACATGGAATTCAATTCCGCTTCTCCTGCCCTCAAACCTCCCAACAAAATGGCAAAGCAGAAAGAATGCTAAGAACCCTTAATAATATGATGCGAACCATGTTATTTCATGAGTCTCTACCAATTAAATTTTGGGTTGAAGCTCTTAATGCTGCCACACACATAATTAATCTTCTTCCCACAAAAAGTCAATCCATGACATCCCCTTTCGAATCTCTCTTTCAAAAGAAGCCAACCTATTCCCACCTTCATGTATTCGGTTGTCTATGTTACCCAAATATTTCATCAACCATGCTTCATAAACTCTCCCATAGGTCAGCCCCCTGCGTTTTTCTTGGCTATGCTCTCAATCATAAGGGATATAGATGTCTTAATTTGTCCTCAAATAAAGTTCTCATTTCCCTACATGTAATTTTCGATGAGCATAACTTCCCCTTCAAAAACAAAATAGTGCTTGGTGTACCACAAGATGCTGAAAAATTCAGCATGGAACAAACATCTTTTTCAGCGCCGTTTTTCACATCTATTGTACCAAACAAGTCCCAAATCTCACCAGAAAATCAATATCCTGAATATCCTATATTCCCTAGCCCCACTCTTGAAAATTCTATCCCACAAAATACTCAAAATTCAGCACCTTCACATTCGGTGCTATCCAACTCAACAACCCCAGAATCTTATCCAAATCAAAACCAAAATCCTATCCCCCCCCCTCTCTCCCCTAATCCAAGTCTAACAAGCAGCCCGTCACCCGCTCATGTTCCATTGGCCCAACCCAACAACAATCCTGAAAATCAGCCACCCCCAATCAATACACATTACATGACTACCCGCTCAAAATCGGGAATTTTCAAACCAAATTCCATTTTTAATCTAAACACAACCATCTCTCCAGTACCAACAACATACAAGAAAGCCATCCAAATTCCACAATGGTTTCAATCCATGAAAGAAGAATATGATGCCTTGATTAAAAATAGGACTTGGGATCTTGAACCAAGACCGAAAAATGCAAATGTTGTTACAGGGAAATGGCTTTTCAGGCACAAATACGGAGCTGATGGAAAATTAGCCCGGTATAAATCTCGTTGGGTGGCTCGTGGATACTCACAACAATAGGGCATTGATTTTGAGGAGACTTTCTCCCCCGTGGTCAAACCCGCAACCATCCGTTCAGTCTTGACCTTGGCTATTTCACGCAATTGGCCAATCCATCAACTCGATGTGAAGAACGTCTTTCTCCATGGTACACTACAAGAAATAGTCTACTGCCAACAACCACCGGGGTTTGTTCATCCAAAATACCCGGATCATGTGTGCCGTTTAAACAAAGCCTTGTACGGCTTAAAGCAAGCGCCGCGTGCGTGGTTCCAAAGATTTGCCACTTTCGTCCTCAAAATTGGTTTCCACAGTAGCAAATCCGATCCATCACTCTTTATATATAAGCAAGGAGTTCATCAAGCCCATTTACTAGTCTATGTTGACGACATTGTGTTGTCGGCCTCTTCAACAGCCTTCCTACAACGCATTATTCAGGCCCTCAGCCGTGAATTCAACATGACTGATCTAGGTGCATTACACTATTTTTTGGGAATTTCGGTCACCAAAAATTCAGCAGGTCTGCATTTGAGCCAAGCAAAATATGCACAGGAACTCCTCATAAAGGCCGGTCTCCAAGACTGTAATCCAAGTCGCACTCCGGTTGACACCAACTGCAAGCTATTAAACCATGCCGGTGATCCAGTCTCCGACCCTACTGAGTATCGTTCCTTGGCTGGTGCGCTTCAATACCTGACCTTCATAAGGCCGGATATTTGTTATGCCGTTCAGCAGTGTTGTCTTCACATGCATGATCCGCGCACCCAGCATCTTCTTGCTCTAAAACGGATACTCAGATACATCAAAGGCACCATAAACCTCGGTTTACAGATTACTTCAGGCCCAACCGATCAGATCACAGTATATTCTGATGCGGACTGGGCTGGTTGCCCTGAATCGCGCCGCTTGACATCTGGATATTGTCTCTTTCTTGGCAACTCGCTTCTGTCTTGGTCGTCCAAACGTCAACAAACTGTCGCTCGCTCGAGCGCCGAAGCCGAGTATAAAGCTGTCGCCAATGTTGTAGCAGAGACTTGTTGGGTGCGCAGCTTGCTAACTGAGTTGAATATACTAGTAAACCGAGCCTCGGTGGTCTTTTGTGACAATATAAGTGCCGTCTATCTATCTTCAAATCCGGTTCAACACCAACGGACTAAACATGTCGAAATTGACATACACTTTGTGCGAGAGAAAGTGGCACTCGGAATCATTCGGGTTCAACATGTCCCATCCTCACATCAGTTCGCGGACATCCTTACCAAAGGGTTACCTTCACCACTGTTCCTAGATTTTCGATCCAGTTTATGCGTTCGGGAACCTCCCGCATCAACTGAGGGGGGCTGATAGACTACGTAATAATAGGAAACAGTTGTATTATTGTTAGATAGTATCTTGTGTATATCTTTCTGTTAATATCTTCCTTGTATCACTATATATATCTATCAATATAATGAAGGAACTCCAAGGGCATTGAATCCATTCTCTCATAGAAAATGCTACCAGATCTCCCACAAACTGACGACCCCATTGGTACCAAGAGAAAAACAACAAGTATAACAATCAATGGGTTCAATATGATATGATACATTAAGCCAAAGTCTTCGGAACTGGACAAAGAAAAGTTCATGTGAGTATCAATTCATGTGTATATTGAAGCATGTTTTATTATCCTTGGCCGTATAACCTTTCTCCCATTAATTCACAATCTCTTACATATTTGTTTGCTACTACCCTCAAATATTCATGTTCTTACGACTTAATTTATTGATTTGGATCTCATTCATATTTCATATAGTCGTGTGTGATACGACACTGGTTAATAAATTGATCCCATATTAACAAGTTGATTTGGCACTAGAGTTGTCAAATTGGTAGGTTCGGACGTACGGGTTTAGGTATCACCATTTCAATTTCGGGTTGAGTATAAGTATGAGTCAATTAGGTTACAAGAGTCAAATCAGGTCAGGTTATACAAGTTATTATACATATTCAGATCAACCTAGAGGGTCAACAGTACAACGTACCTTTTTATCATTATTAAAATAATATTTAATTAATAGTATTTTTAATAATAAAAATATATTTTTTATATATTTTAATAATAACCATACCGGGTTTCACCTAGTAGATGTTGTCGTATATTTTAATAATAAAATATATTATAATATATAAAATAAATATTATAATTTAACAATAATTCGGGGCAACCCAACAAAAAAGTTTTGGATTTCAACTCTATCGAGTTTGGGCTCAATTGGGTTTATTTATGACCCATTAATTTTATAATCGAGTGGTTTGAATCGGGTTATCGGATCGGGACCAATTTTAACAACTCCATTTAGTACCATTACTTTTATGCATGTGCCATGCAATTAAAATTGTTCTTCTATTATCATGAAATTTACGTATGGAAAGGTGGGAAATGGGAATCGATCGATGGAATGATGTTTTGTGAGTCGAATAGATATCGTAGTCAGCTGATTTGGTTGTTGGCCGCTGACAAATTTGACATATATATTTATCGATTCTATCCCACGAATATATTCGGTGTCCATTATCTGTTCCTAATATTACTGTATTACGGTTGTTCCTAATTGTATTACTTTAGTTTTGTCGAGGACGAAGGATTGGGCGGTGCAGAGTGCAGACACAACTTCGATTCAGATGTATAGATTTGATATTTAGGTAATAATCGATTATCATATATATTCGGAATAGTTGTCATTTATAGATTAATGTTCAGAATTCACAATCTAAAAACAGCTTTTTGGTCGTAATTAACAACTAAAGAATTAACTGATATTATTATATATGGTCAATTTTCACTTGCCCGGTCCAAATTTTTTGTCCTATTTTACAATCTCATGATAAATAATTAAAAGTTATTAATTAATACGGATTATTATTATTTATTTAAGAAAAAATATAAACCAATCATATATAATCAGAGCTGTCAAAAGCTTACCTAACCTGTAAACCCGACTCGAACTGTCCGATAATTTTAGGGTCAAAACCCGAAAATTTGAACCCGAAATGAACCGAACCCGATAGAACCTGAAACCCGTTGGGTTGACCGATTTAATATATTTATGTAATTTATAAAATTTATTTTCAAACTTATAATATATTTTATTATAAAAAAAATATTATAATTAAAAATTAATTTTAATAATCGTAAAAAAAAAAGATATTTTAGACCCGCTGGTCGACCCGACCGAAAACTCACCAAAACCCGACCCGATTGATCCGTGACCCATAACGAAATCGAACCCGAACCCGCCCGAACTCGAAATAACCGAACCCGAACCCACCCGACCCGATCCGATTGATAGATCTATATATAATAAGTGAAATAGAATTGGTCAGAGAGTGTTTCTTGATTGTGTAAAAAACGTAAACAGAATTTCTCTATTATATAATTCTACCTATTGATATATGATTTTCCCATTATAACATAGTAATGTGATTTTAAATTAAAACCTCATTAACCTATATACTAGTCTCATTATATGTATGACTCTCCACTTATATCGGCCCATAATTAAACTTAAATATTTTTGGTAATCGCTATAGGACAGATCAATAGCATATTACGTTACGTACTCCCCGAGACATATTATTCGAGAATCGCTACTATAGACATTACTTTAAAAAAAAAAAAGAATCGAACTTTTCAGAACTCTAGCTTGTACACTCATAAGAAGGATCGATTACACAAAGGTATTAGCATTATTAGGTCACGTCACCATATGCGTTATAATTATGTAAAGCATCATATATTCATATCCAATATGCATGTGTGCATGTTACTATGCAAAACTGCTTACAATCTAACAAAATTTCACAATTCTAATAGACTAATACTCTATCTACCCAGCAGTAAGTATATATGAGAAAAATACAACCAATTAATTAATCAACTAATCAAATTGAAATGACCCGAGTTCTAGGCACTTCCGTATAATCATCAACCTCCTTATTCTCCTTATGATCCATCATCCGAATCAAACTCTGCGTGGCCAAAATCGCCTTCGCGTCAATCCCATGCAAAGCCCGCGCGTGCAAACTCCTACACGCGCCACGCGCCTCCTCATGCAAAAACTCCTCCCCGGGCCTGGGCCCCATCAAGCAATGCCCTAAAATCCTCAACGCCGGCTGCATCACCTCCCACGGCAGCCCCCCGATCTCCCTCCCCCACCCGCCGCACGCCTCGCAAAAGTCAACCTTTGACCGCGCCGGCATGTGCCGGATCTTCGCGTAGAACATCTCCAAGGCCACCCCGACCACACGCGCCCTGCACGTGGCCCGCAGCGCCCCGTGGGGCTCCAGCGCGTGGGAGAGGACCCCCACGTGGAGTTCGGTGGAATTGGCGGTGGTGGTGGTGGCCGCGGCGGAGGGCTCGTGGTAGATGCTGGGGTTGGAGAGCTTGGGGAGGTTAACGGTGGTGGCGGTCAGGGCGGGGCGGGAGTCGGTCTCGCGGGAGTAGAGGGCGAGGAGGAGGGCCTCGAATCCCGAGAGGCGGAGGCGCGTGGAGGACACGCGCGTGAGGTAGAGGCCCGAGATGAGGGGGACGTGGCTGAGGACGAGGAGGCGGAGGGCGGGGTCGCGGGATTGGAAGGTGTCGTAGAGGAAGCGGCAGAGGGGGTTGTCGCCGGAGCCGGAGTCCGGGAGGCGGAGGAGGGACGAGATGGAGGTGGAGACGGTGGGGTCGTGGAGGAGGGAGAGGGAGAGGTTGGCGGCCGAGGCGAGGGCGGTGGGCGGCGGGGACGGGAGGATTTTGGAGAGCGCGTGGAGGGCGGTGTGGGCTTCGGAGACGGCGGTTGCGCTGTCACGGTGGTGTGTTACGGAGGATGACGTGGCCGCCGTGGAGGGATCGGACATTGGTGGTTGGCCGGTGGGAGGGATGTGAGATGTTTTGTTTGTTGGTGGTGGTTGGATGGTTTGAGATGTTTGTTTGTGTGTAACGGAATTATTAGGTTTATTTTTTCTCTTACTTCTCATTTTTCGTTGTTGTAAAACATAAATGAATTGATGGATCGCGAGAGTTGTTACGGGAGACAATGGAGGAGTAAAATTAGGATCTTGTTAGGGGGAGATAATGGAGGAGTAAAATTATGAATTGATGAATCGCGAGTTGCTATGAATTGATGGGCAGGAAATTGAAGTGGAAATTTCGAGATAGACAATATTAGAAATTTGTATTGAATTACCTTGCCTAAAGTGTCGTAATGCTTTTATGACATTCATAGGTTTAGTATTTAGCCACAACACGAAAGTGAATGTTTTTGAGCAAATCAATCGTGTTTATTCGTTTGTTCTTATGCATATATTAAATTTATTCATGAATGTATAGTCACAAACACCCCCCTATACTTTTTTTGTCCATCAAAGTCCATACTCAAAACATATATTCTTTTGAAGTGGTATATTGTGCAATTATGTATCCCCGATTGGAAATTTAAAGTAAACAGGTCTACTGTTCAAATCCTCTGTCCCATTATTGTGTCCCACAAATTTGATTGGACTAAAAACTAAATTACCAATTTTTTCCAATTTCAGAAAATTGCCTAAAAGTCTAATTATTGGGTTTTGGTCCAATCAAATTTGTGGGACACAATAATGGGACAGAGGATTTAAACCGACAAGTCTAATATATAAGACTTTGGTTAGTTCTCTTATTAATTAGGATGAAATTTTCTTATAGTGTGTTTGTTGGGTACCAAAAATTAGTTGGAGTTTTCTAACTAGTTGTAGAAACTCGTATAAACACTGTTTGTTTGACACATAAAAACTAGCAACTAGTTGTAAAACTAGTTTTTTGACAAAGTTAGTTTTTAAAGTTTTTGCACTAGTTTTTAGTAGTTTTTTGAATTAAAAAAATAATTATTTCCTAAATAAGAATAACTCTATAATAAAATGAAATTTTAAATTATTAATTACTACAATAAACTAGTTGAACATTACCAAACCATGTTTATATATATTTTTTAAACTACAACTACTTTTACAGCTAGTTTTACAACTTCAGCTAGTTTTGCAACTCCAACTAGTTTTTTGGTGACTTAACAAATATAGCCTTAGAATATGTGTCGCGTATATAGACAAACACCATTCCGTTAATATTGATCGACAAACTTTATTTTTTTTG
Source organism: Fallopia convolvulus (assembly GCA_964016875.1). Taxonomy (NCBI): domain Eukaryota; kingdom Viridiplantae; phylum Streptophyta; class Magnoliopsida; order Caryophyllales; family Polygonaceae; genus Fallopia; species Fallopia convolvulus. Next base: position 5,344,683 of record OZ024722.1, on the reverse strand, counting down.
GTGGAATGATCCACAGACTTCATTATGTACTAGTTTTACCCGTCGTACCATGTACGACTACGATTCGATATTTTATAAACATTATAAATAGGACATTAATAAATAAATGAAAATATAATATAAACTTTAATATCAGTAATTTATTGTTTGTAGAATGTATATAATTTTTTAATCAAATATTATATTCTTCTTATTTTATTAGTTTTCATGTACGTAAATTTAGAGTTTATCAAATATTTCAATATCTATTAAATATTTTATTATCCATTTTTATTAATCTTAAAAAATTTAACTATTTATCATTAATTTTTTTATAAAAGAAAATCACTATATTTCTATAAATAAATTCGTCAAAGATATATGATAAAATATTTATATTTATTTTAAAATATTTAAATATTTTATCTTTAATTTTAAATACTTGTATAAGGAATCTTTCAAAAAAATATTCTTATACTAAATAGATATTTTTTTGATGTTAGAGATAAATTTAAATAGTTAAAAAGAATTTAATAGAAAAAAGTTATAATAATAGAAATAAAAATTAATTTTTTAAATATGAGGTGGGGTTAGAATTGTTCTGGTGGCTCGAAAAGGTACAACTCTAATATATAGTTATAGATATTACCTATTTTTTTTATTTAAAAACATTATTAGTATTTATCATTAATTTTTTTATTATAAAAGAAAAAATATATCTATAAATAATTTCGTGAAAAGACATCATGCTAAAAGGTAAAAGATATTTATACTTATTTAAAAATATTTTAAATTTGTTATCTTTAATTTTAAATATTTGTATAAGGAAGTTTTCAAAAGATATTGTTATACTAAATAGATATTTGTTTGATGTTAAAAGATAGATTTAAATAGTTAAAGAAGAAGATAATAGGAAAAAGTTAAAATATTAGAAATAAAAATTAATTTTATAAATATGAGGTGGGGTCAGAATCGTTCTGGTGGCTCGAAAAGGGATAACTTTAATATATATAGTTATAGATACGTTCTTTATCTATAAAAGCAAAAATAAATGATTTCTTTTCGGGTAGTAAGAATGATTTACTTTAAACATAAAATTAGTCAAATTACCATTACTATATCCTTTTGTCAATTCTTATAATTAAGCTCATCCGGTAACATATACTTGTGATCATAAGTACATATGTTCTATCATTCCTCTCCTAATGTCTAGATTAAGTATCTTTTTATTAAAGTCCGGTGGACCAATATTAACGTATGGGTCCGCACGTCCGTCTCTGCGCATAAGTGTGTTATTGGCCTAGCACATAAGCCCGTGAGTTCCATCTTAAAACCAATTGATAATAAGATAACTAACCCAAATACTTATATAGTAGGCATTTATCTTTCAATATTTTAGACGTGGGAAGCTCTTTTCTTCCACGAAATTGTCTGGCCCGTAATATGCTAGTTGCAACTTGACGTCATGCTTTCAGGTCGGCCAACCCATATAAACTGGGAGTCGGAATCCATGATCGAACATGCTCTAATACCATAAAATGCCCAGATCAAAACTTCGTTTTGGAATTGTAATATAACCTCTAATTCTTGTTGAATGAGGAAAATGAGGTGCTGAAGTTGAGCTAATTGATTAATTAAAATTGATAATGCTCTTACCATCTTGCTCCCTTTCCCGACATTGCTAGTTGGGCTGGGCTTCACTTGATGATCGACCATACAAAGCATTAATAGTTACCCCAGTGTTAGGACCCATCTAGAAAATTTCTTCTGGGCTTTGGGTCCACTAAAGGCCCAATTGGCTCTTTTGTGGATAAGACAACACCACGTACGTAGCATACAATATTCAAATTATTTATCTTGAAGAGTGAAGACAGAAAGTATAATTTGCATGTTACAACAAGAACATGTCCGATATCTATATATGTCAAGTTGGTCTAAGAAGTGGGTTTGTTGCCCCATTCGGAACCCAAACCAAACAAAAAGCTTATCCAACTACAATAGTTTTAATTCGTTCTCAACAAAGGACAATTTGCATAGAAGATTTCCAACTTGACAACTAAAGCCCTCAAATTGATTGAGATACTACTAACACTAGCTAGAAAATTATAAATGAACGAGCAAACTCCCCAAGATCGAAAGCAATCCAATCCGATTCCAAATGTACTTGCATCAATATTTTCTTTTTGATTCTATATTCCTTCATAATTGACATTGTGTATTATTGTTAGGGCATCATTTTCGTGACAACTATTCGAATAGGCAAAGGGCAATCATCGCGTCATTCACAAGTAGAATACTACATCCGATAAAAAAAAATAAGTGCCGTTTTAACACTTGACACAAATTTTTAACAATATATTAATTAAGCATAAAATTTTAAAGTTTTTTCCAATCTCATCAAATTTTTAATATCCGTCACCTTTTTATCACATTCTTTTAATAAGGAAATAAATTAGGGAAATCCACTCTAAATAGAGATGTACTGCCTTAGAGCATCCTTGCGAATGAAACCCTTAAGGACTGAGTCGGAAGTAATTGGGAGGGAGGAGACACGTCGAAACGATGTATTCTGTAACATAATTGGCTTTTCTAAAGACGCGAGAAAGACTCCAACTCTAAAAGTGATCTAGCAGAGTTTGAATATTCGATCGTACAAGCTCGATCTCTCAGGGACAACTCTAGTCACCCTATACGGCTTTAACAAGTTGCATGTTATCACCTTCAATCTAGATGTGGGGAACGCCACATCGGATGGCCTCGAAAATCCCTTATCAATGTGCAATGGCTTCAGTCATCAGAACAGAATGACAACCAAGTTGTCCTCCGTCCATGTGGGTTTGTGAGCCTTGGTGGTCTCGTAGGATGAAATAGAACGAGGAGGCACCAACATTATTCGATGCACCATCAAAGTTGAGTTTAATTAAGTTGATGTTGTGGGGCTTTATCGATATAGCTTTCGCCTTTTTTGGGGTTCTTGATCCTGTTGGTAAGGCCCTCTGGGTTTGTAGTGTTCACATGTTCCAATCATCAATTTGTTTGTGAATGAACGTGCATATGCTATTTGGGCTGAATTAGGTTTGATCGTCATCGAGATTAAATTTTTATATTATTGAAGTACTAGATGCACCATCAAAAGCATGACAACCATTCCAAATCATACTTGGAGATCTTAGTTCGAATCTCCTTTGTGAACTAGAAAGGCTTATTGCTTGCAGGGTTAATTTGGTGGATGATGTGGGCCAGATTTAGGTTAATGGTTTTTAGGACTTCGACTGTGAGTGGGCATTTTAATAGAAGGTGATATAAACAGTGTCTTCATTTGTGTTGTCGTCGCACCTCACACAACCATTGGGACACCATTCACATGCAACTTTCAAGAGAAAGTTTTTAAATTTTTTTGGGGTATATTCAGTTTTCAAATCTAATCAAGGTTAATAGGAGGCTCCCTTTTGTTATTGTGAACTCATAGCATCGTGGATTGAGTTGAAAACCAGCCATTTTTTCTTGGCGTCTAATAAACTCTATTTTGTATTTTGTTGAGTGGTATTATGATTTGAGTTATTCATTTTGCGTTATTTGCGTCTAGAATCTGGTAGAGTTTCGATTCATCCCATGAATTAATATTGTCACCGTAAAGATAGTTACTGATAGGTTCATCGCAATGTATAATTTGGAGGGTTTGAAATTTGGGTCTTTGGGTCCCGAATCCAGCCCAATTATCATGTCAGAAACGAATGGCTTACTCGTCACCCACTTGCCGAATTAGCCTGAAAACGAAAAGACTGTGAAGACTCATAAGTTTGGACCATTACCAAAATATATTTCATTTTCTTACCATAGTTGAATAATCTATTTATTTTTAAGTACCTTTGTAGCATAATAAATGAAAAATTTTAGTCAGATAAAATAAATTTTAATACCGAGTAATAATTTATCATATTATATTTTTAATATTTTTTAACTAGAAAATTTAGAACGATATGTAAAATTGATCAAAATTCAGGAGTTAAAAACTAAAATTATTTCCAAATGGAGATAGAATATAATATTTGATTGCTCGAATCGATACTATTTGCAATTGAATTGTATGATGTGTGTATTCCTCAATATTGTTCGATGGTCCAATCAATGGCTCGAAGTCTCGAACTCTAACCTTTTTTTTTTTTTAATCTATAAACTTTCCAGGTCATTTCATCAAGGATTGTTGAGTGAATATAGGTAAGAGTTGAGATGAGACATGAATTAATAGAGAAATAAATGCAGGAGGAAAGAGACAATTGATTTGACGTTTCAGATTCTTAGGGGGGGTCCTTTTTAGTAAATTTGGTGTCAGTGACTCAGCCACCTCCTGTGTCCCAGCCGTATTCCTGCTCCATTTGTCTCTCAACTCTTAAGACAACTTTTTCTCTCCAATTACTCTTCTACCCCTACCTTTGCACCTAATTCCCATTATGTTTTCTTCCAACAATAATCCAAATTCAAAAATGTAATATAACAAAATGATTTTTTATATTAAAATGTTCGACCAAAAAAAAAGCGAGTTTTTTTTCCACCAAATAATTTTTTTTGAGGTTTTTTATATATAATTTTAGGTTGGTTAATTAATATGTGTATTTTGTTGTGTGATTACAATTGTTGGAATGTAGCTTTCTACATGTGTAGTTTGGTGATAAAATATTTACTCAATTTTTCAGAAGTATATATCGTTTTAAAATTTATCTTAAATATTAAAAAAGTATATAATTTGGCTCAAATATCTTCAATTTTGTTAAAATTTTTTTTACCTTTTATTATATATTTACGTTATTAATTTTATTTAATAAGGTTAATATCGGAAAAAGTGTGGTAAAATATGTCAAACGACTTGTATTGCTAAACAAAAAATAAACTAAAACGATAAGTATTTCTGAACAGAATGAGTAGTATATAAGGCTCGTGTATTATTTCTTATCTAACTTGAGTTTGACATAATGTGTTGCTACCTGCTTGTTAATTATATGTCTTTACATATTTTGGGCTGGGCTTAGTAGCTAATTTGAGATGGAACTTCACTGTCACATACTGTGTATCAGCGTTTGTACAGACACGTCCTCAGTCTACCTATCTACCGACCTATATGAACTATATCAATAATATAGTACAGTATGTTTTTAGTTAATGTTTTAGGGTATTGAATGTGGTGTTCATGGCTTACTACCACCAAACTAATCCGTGTCTATCCACCTTTAAAGTCGTACAAGGGAGCCCTTCTCTCGACACGCTACAAGTGGGCTCGAGGACCTGAAGCCTTTAATCTCGCTCCTTGAAAGGGGACGCGTAGAACAAAGGAGGGAGCCCAACACCTGGACATTATCCAGTGACCTGGATACCCTTGGAGGTAAATAGGTGGTACCCATCTCCGTGGGGATTGAACCGACGGTTAGAATGTTCCTTCTCACATGGGAAGTTGAGAGATAAAATTGCCTAGTTAGTATATACAGTATCATTGTGTTACTACTTCAGTCCTTCTATTTTCAAATGGTTTTAGAATGGAATTCCCTTGGAATTCTACACTAGACTTACATATAAACAACTCCCGTTTATGACCCACAAACTTTCATTCTAGCGACCTATAACCACTACCCAAGGGTTTTCAGAGTGAGTCCTGCAATCGAGCAATACAATCAGCTGTTTTGTTACACGATCGAGGCACTTGTTTAAATTCAATCGCCTCGAAAGCTCGTGTAATAGCCAATGAATCTGCAATCATCATGTCTATGATCCAAGGGCAACTTCTACTACCCCAAGTGCATAAATCACTTGATCACTGTTCTCATCCGAAAGGATGCTCTAGGCTAATTCGTTCAGAATAGCCTAACTTTTACCTTACCAAAAAAAATCTTACTTGGAACTAATTTTTTAAACCTAGCCATTACTTTTTCCTTAATATATACTCCGTACTAAAAATTACCAAATACGGATCGAACTTACATTTATGGGTTAAAAAAGGGTAAGTAATTGAATAGCAGATCCCGCAGGGTCAAGCTAGCTCAAGGTGGTATTCTATCAATTTATCTTTCAATTGAATTTCAATCACTCCAATTCAATTCATGGTGTGTGTGTGTGTAAATGAGACCTGCACTGCATACCTTGTCTGCCCTGGCCTTCTTCTGTCCTCTCTTTATTCCTTCACTGTTTTCTTTCATTTCACCTCGGTATATTTGTCTCTGCCTTGCTTTCATGACCGGTACTTAGTATTTACTCCATATTAATATTGCCAAAAATGTTAAATTTATTATATATTTTCTATATCGACCCCTGGGTGAAATTTTATGGTTTTACATAGATTTAATTTTCTCTGCCTTACTTTTATGTCATGTCGATTTTCTCTTCTGGTGCAAAAAATGTTATATTAATGTCGAAGAAAGTCTATAGATTCGGAAAATAGGTAAACTGGGGACATATCGGTACGGACGTATATGCAAGTATGTGCTTAGCATATAAACACATGGGGTTTTATACTAAAAAACAATTGGTAATAGAAAGAGTAACTCATGTACTTATTATTCCAAATACATCCCCTTAAGTGCAACTAGACATTAGTAGATTAAGGTGCAACTGGGAAGAGCTTGTCAGCTAGCTAGGTTAAGTAAGGTAAATAACGTAAAGGGCAGATAACAACTCGCTAAGCATAATTCAAGGTAAATGATGGCCCAGGACTAACCCACTCTAATACCATAGGTAAACTGGAGACGTGTTGGTACGGCGCACATGCGTGTATGAGCCTAGCATATAAACACAGGGAATTTTATCCTAAAACCAATTAGCAATAGAAAAAATAGTTCATGTACTTATATAATAATTAGTTTATATTCTTATTTCAGATGTGAAATATGTTTTATTCCCAATCATGTGTAAACCCTTTTTGAATAATAAAAAATGCATGGTCTATAATCCAATTAAACCGGAAATTGAAAGAGAATTGCCGTAATTAAGGAAATTGCCAAGCTAGCTAGCTTCGAATTCTTGCCACTTTGCTCCTAATTCATTACACTGCAAGACTTACTATTTCTACCCGTTTATGTGACCTATCATTTTTCATTTGTATGTTTTACATAAAACTATACACACGTTACTTTTTCTAAATCAATTAATTAACAACGTACTTTTCGAACCCTAGCAACCTTTTTGCATTGCAATTTTCTTGGACATGAGTTGCATGCAAAACTCGTGATCGTATATACGCATTACAGGAAAGTCTACTACTCTAACCATGTTGGTCTATTTTATGTAGTACGTTGTTGATATATGTTGATCATGAGTTTCCACATAGAAAAACTCAGCATAAATTATCTACTATATAAACTTCATTTATTGTCATATAATTTGGGGTTGAAAATTTTTTAAGCTTGTATCTTGAGCCTGTTATATGTATGACCCTCATCAACTCACTCAACTCTTTCACAGTATTAAATCAGGTTTTGTTGTGAGTTCATTTCTCGAGTATGTCTTCAAGCTCGCCGACTTCATTGGCCCATTCAAGCAGTCTAGTCAATAAAGAAGGGGTTAATACCAAAGCGGCGGTTCGCCAACCTTGTGAGATAATTATGGCTTGCTGACCTTATGGTGATCATGTTCAAGCATCTCGTTCAATATAGGTCCAGCCGATCCAAATGTGACATTTTGTGAGCTTTGAGGGGTTGTGTTCCAATGACAACTTACACGTGCAATTGCCATCCATCCATCAATTTGAATGCTGATAACTATGTTAGAAGCGATAAGGTCCATCGGATAATAGATAGACAAAAGATGTGTTCGTAGAAGCACACATGTGTATATAATTCAAGCACATAATTAAGTCTACTAAAATTGCATTCTAAGACCAATTAGAATAGGACAATTAGCCTATCAATATTATACATATGACATGAAATGAGCCTAAGACTTAGGCGCATTGCATTACTTTTTGGGTATTGAAGTTACTCATCAGGATAATCAGCTTCATCTTTATTAGCAAAAATACATCTGCGTTCTTCTTGCTCGTGCCAAAACGGAAGATGCAAAGCCTACTTCAAGGACTGTTGAGCTGCATTCACGACTTCAGGCTGATCGAGGGTGATGTTATGCGCGCTTGATCCTTTATATTAGAGTATTGTTAGTGCCCTTCAATACATCACTATTAATCATCCTAATATTTCGTATACGATAAATAGAGTATGGCAGTATATGCATAAACCGACTGATCAACATTGGAATGCAATTAAGCATATTTTGCACTGTTTGAATGGGACATTGACACATTTTCTCTGCCTTAAGCCGGTGCCACAACCTACTCTTGTTGCCTTTAGAGATGTCAGTAGGGCTCTTTTGATCCTGATGATTGTCGCTCTCAATTTGTTTTGCCATTTATTTTGGTAATTTTTTTAGTAGTTGGACTTCGCGAAAGCAGAAGGTTGTTGCTCGCTCTAACATTGAGGCAGAATATCTAGCTATTTCTGCCACAGTTGCCGAAATGCATGGCTTGGATTCTCCAGCTTCTTCTTGATCTCAAATTGCGTTTGGTCTCACCGCATGTCTTATTGTTTGACAGTCTACGTACTTGTTTAATGACGAAAAATCCGATGGTCAATCGACAGTCCAAACACATACATATCGACTTCCACTTTGTTTGGGAAAAAGTGGAGTCATGTGAGTTAATTGTTCATCATATTAGTTCTAATCAGAAGATTGTCAACGTGTTCACTAAGGCACTTGGTTCTACTCAATTTCTACACCTTCATTTCAAGTTTTATGTTCGGACTCTTCCATGAACTTGTGAGGGTATTAGAGAGAAGACTATATAAAATCTAATCTTCTCATATGTATATTATTGCAAGATAAGGATACATACGAGCAGTCGGGAAACTGCAATTTGGGAGTGAGAATGTCACCGCGCTCTAGGCGGTCATGTCCGCGCTTTGCTGATAGAATGTTCCAGGAGAAGAGCGCGGTCTGGGTAGGGAAAGTGCGACCGCGCTTTTCAGGACGAGCCCGCGCAATTACCCGCGTTTTAGAAACCAAAGTTTTCTTGCATGGGAAGAAAGAAGGGATCTTAGGAATGATATTGTTTATATCCTTGGAAGATTGTGCTTCTATCTTTAAGACATTTGTTCTCTATTTAAACCCATATTGATTCTTGTAATTGCGTGCTTGAAAAATCCTAAAAGAGTAATAGGTTGGTAGTGCCCTAGACGTAGTTATTCTGACGAACTGGGTCAATAAATCTCTCGTATTCTTTGTTTTCGTTTGTTCCAATTTTTCTCTTGTGAGTGTGTGTGAGTCCTATCCTTATTGTGGGGCCGAATTTCCTAACAGAATATTGGTGGTGATTATGATTTTTGGATGGCTCGTGCAACAAAAAAATCTTGATAATTGCTTTGCTTGAATTTAATTCAGACTTCAAGTTTCTTTTATTGATAATAAAGTACTGTTTAGAATAAAAATATGATTTTTTAAAGAAATTATTCTTTATTTTAAAATCCGGTTAATCGATTAACCATAATGAATTTCACGGTAATCAACAACTTACAGTATAGTTATGATTATTGTAATTAATAACCAAAGTTCTATTGTAATTAATAACCAAAGTTCTGATTAATTACTGTCCAATTAACCGAAATTTCGGTTAACCAAACGTGCCCACCCCTAATCAATATGAAGTGTGCTTGTAGTGGAGAGAAGAGGGCAAAAGAACAAGGGAAATCTTTAATGGTGGTCCTTCTATTTCACAAAGTAAAGCTGATGTTATAAGTTTACGCAGTCTTATGCTTGGACAGAAGAACCCTTTTTCCTCAGATCTTTCTCTTTTGTAAATTAAAAAACCCACTATTCTACTACTTTGTAGTTGAAAATATATTGCAGTTTTCTTTTTTATAGCCAGATTTTGTCAGCGATTTCCTCAATTATAACACATCTTAAACCCTTAGCTAGATGCTAGGATATACAGTTCAGAAAGTGTCATGTCAAGGAGGGTCCTAACCCACAATTTGTATGAAAACATTAGGCAATGAAATGTCAAATCTGATAGCTAATCGGTCATATATGTTGAAAACTGTATTACATATATATACTTTATCATAAGAAAATTTTGGAAGCATCTGATCTTTCTACATACAAAAGATAAAAGTAAGACTTCAGACATCTAGTCAAACGGTTAGGATCGGATTTTATGGTAGTACCTCTCATGGACAGTGTCCATCTGTTCAATTAAATTTCATATTACGAACTCTCGATCTATTTCCGTTAAAAATCCTCATAATCGAAGAGATATTTAGGCCCTTAAAATCGATCGAAATGCTTGTGATTAATCAATAAGTTTGAAAAATTGAACACAATCTGTGATCTCATTAATCACTAGTATTTTTTTTTAATGCAAGGGTATGGAAGAACTAATGAATCAAGTCAAGCATGAAAGAAATTTTAGGGTTTATTAAAATCAAGAGAGCATACACAGGAATTGTTATCCAAATATGACATAGTACTAGTAGTGAGATCATCCAATATTGAAATTCATGGAAATTGAAGTGCATTGTCTGATTAAACCAACCACACAAGAATAAACAAGTAAAGCGTGCATCTTTATCGATCGATCTCTTTGATCGCCTTGTTAATCCATCTCCTTAATCTCAATTGTTCAATAGCGCAGTTCTGGCCAACATATGCTTATCATGACCCTGGAATCCAATATCCAAAGGAAGAAATTTCATGAAAATATATTGGAAGAAAGGAAATAAAATAGAATAACTAGTATCAAAGAAGAGTAGCTAGTATTAGTGAGTTAATTACCTCATTTAGTCTAGGTTGATTGTTAGTCTCCAGAGTCAATCCAAAATGAATGTGAGGGAAATGTGCCCACTGTTCATGCAATTCAAAGACATCAACAAATTTGAGAGATCCTTTTTTAATTATTTTTAAAGGGTAATTAAGTAAGATGTCATTAAAATGTTGTTAATCAGTTTATGAATATTGTAATGCAATTGGACATACATTCTTGGCAGCAGTGCTAAATGCTTCCCTGTGGCTTATATCTGGATTGTTGGCCTTTATCCTCTGAATCTCCTCCCTGCACATTCATTCATTTATTTCTATTATATATGTACTTTTTTTCCAACAAAAATTAGTCATTAAAAAATAAATAGAAGAAGCAGAAGAAGCTTAATTACTTTATGAACTGATTATAAGCAGAAGGCACCCGCTGCCTCTTCTCTGGAGCTGATGAAGACACACACACACAGACATGTTAATTTAACATGAGTTATAAAAATGTTGACATTATCAAACTTTGCTTAAAACTAGCAACAGGTTACATCAAACCAAGAAAGAAGAAGTTTGTTTAATAATTACTAACGTCGATTGACAACCCTCTCCGGAGTAGGATCAGGGATATCAGCAGGAGGCGCCGAAGAACGAGTTGAAGTCTTGTTGTTGAAGTATCTTGAAGATGAAGCCAATGCATTGTTCATCTTGTGGCTAGGGTTATTATAGTTCAGTGCCTGAAATTTTCATGATTTTAAGTAAATGAAAAATTCATATAGCGTTGACATTTGTTTAGAAATTAGAACAAATAATATATCAAAGTGATGTTTCCTAATCAGAAAGGTATCCGAAGATTTGACAGTTAGCAGTCTATACTGATCAGTTTGAAAAGATTGCTCCTAAATTAGAGGACAAAACACCGGCCACTCCTATTATTATTATTTTTATGAAAATTATGGAGTAATTTTTTTAACTTGCCCATCAAATCAACAAGAATCAATCTGAAACCCTAAAAAGGAAAAGAGAAATTTCAGCTATGGAGAGTAGGAGAATCTAGAGAGAAATTAGACAGAACAAAACTGTTGGGCTAAAAAATAAGAAGAAAAAAAAGAAACATTTTTTTTTCTCTTTTCTCATTTCCCCAGATCTGGCTATGGTGGCTGGAAATCAGATTCTGAGATGCTACACATACATTTATGGAAAGAAAAACAAATAAATCAGACCTTGGGTTTCAGGGTTCTAGCCTTGATATAGATCCCTAGATCTATGTATATTTCAATTTTTTGGTACAAAATTAAGATTTTATTTAAATAATGGTGATTGATGAAGAATAGAACCTGATGAGGATGATGGTGAAGTGCATCTTGCCAGAAGGAGGGGGAAGCAGAGAAGGATTGGAAGGCGGCGGCCATGTTTACGGACCAGAGGTTGGTGCAATGTCCACACCTCACCGTCACTATGTCCAGCAAATTGCTGCATGGTACACTCACCTGCATCATTTACATTACTTAATTACTTCCCAATTTCCATCAATTTTCATCATTAATTAGTTAATGATGGAAAAGAACAAGCATAATCCCTACCAATTATTAGGTCATAGTTCACTACTTAGGTTATAACTTGCTAGGGCAGGCAACTAAGTTCACCACTTGGGTATTTTTCCATTTTTCAATTTGGTTTAGTTTAGGTGATATTTGAATGCCCTAATTTCTTAGGACAAACAGAAAGAGGATAATTAAAGAGCCAGTTCAAAACGAAGAGATTTTGACCCATAAAAAGTGGGAGAAAAATTGAAACATATATATATTGATTGATACATCACACTCTCTATGTCCAGGGACTGAGAAGCTCCAGGCTATCACTTTTATTTAATTTTGACAGCAAAAGATGAACATCAGCAACAACTAATTATATATTTTGGGGAAACAAAATAAAAAAAAAGGGGGTTCAAGACGATGGAGACAGGACTCTACACAGAAACAAAGAAAAATCCCCATCTCTCAGATTTACAATCCAACTTTTTAAAAAAAAAATATGTTTAGAAAAAAGGTTGATAAGAAACAAAAGAGACAACAAATTGAGATATGGAAGACAAACCGCAAGAACAATATTGCAAAAATTGCAAGGGATGTAGCAGAGTTGCTCCGACGAAACATCCATACAGCTCGACGACATCTTTAGGTTTCGATCTCAATTCCAATTAACTCTCACACTCAGCTGGGAGAGTGAAAAGGTCAGATTTGGGAAGAAGGAAAAGCTTGGTTTCAAAGCGGGGGATTATGGCAAAGAGAAGATGGCTTTATTTATAGCCTTTCAAAACACATCAGCTTGGGGGGGAGAGAGAACAAGAGAGAAGGGGAACTAATAAATCATACAGTAACTAGCTAGCTAGGTTTCAAAGGCTGGATCAGAGGGTAGGGAAAAGGCTAGTTACAAAATAAAATTAAAACAAAATTTAATAAATTATTTTTTTATTAAGAAAAGAGAAAGAGAGATCGAAGAGAAGATTGAAAGGAAAAGAAGTGGTGTTGAGAGGAGGGTCGGGGAAATATCTATGGGGCCTGGAAAGAATATAAATCCAAACTCCAAAAAGAACTACTACATAAATTTTTTTTTTTTGGTTAAAAAAGGGCTATTATATATTTCTACCAAAAAAAGGTGCTATTATATAATAAATGTATTAATTGGTAATTTTAATTGAATATTTTATTAGAGTTTGTTAGAGATTTTATAAGTGATATTCTATAATTTTATAAATATTATTTCCTTTGTTTTATAATATTGTCCACTTTCTTTTATAATTTTATGGAACGAAGGGAGTAGAAAAATAATTTTAAAAAATTCAAATCAAATTTAATAAGAGATAAATCTAATCTTAATTATTGTGACTGTTTTTTTTTTTTGAAGCCCTATTGTGACTGTTCTTCTAACTAAAACTATTGTGTGGAGCTGGAATTGATGGAAGCTAGCTACTCAGTATAGTATAAGGTGAAAAAAAGGCAGCTTTAAATTTAGGGCATTTGTATTGAATTTTTATTATTTTTGAAGCACTCTGAAAAGAGGGAGGGGGGAGAGAGAGATGAGAGGGACTAATCGTAGGGCACCATGCTTCCAAAATTCACAGCGAAATAGGGGGGCGAATTCCAATTTACATTTGTTTTCTTCTTCAACTCCCACACCCATTCATATTTATTACTGCCCTCGGATACATCTTTACCTTGTGTATAGTTTGTGAATGTAGGATGATTCATTAATTCAAATTAGATTTTTAACTATTAAAAAAAAGCAGTAAAATAAATGTGGTTCAATAAAGAGAGTTTCTTTTTCAAGATACTCTTTAACACTAAGTGCATTGAGGTTTGAAAAAAATCTGATATTTTTTAAAAAATTGTGATATTTTTAACACTGAGTGCATTGAGGTATGATAACGTGGTCCTTGAGTCGGATTGTCTTAGGCTTATCCAAAAGGCCAACCACAGTGTAATCTTGATTTCTACCTTTGGTGATAGCTTGGTTTGGTTTTCGAAACAAGTCTGCGTTTCTTATTGTGCAACGACTGGGAATATGTTAGGAGGAATGCTAATTAGGATCCTCACTGGCTTAGCAGATGAAAGTTGTCGGCCCTTTTTTTTTTAATCTCTAGTAATTTTTTATTTCCGGGTGAAAGGCTACTGATTTGGTTTTAAGTTCTTTTAGCGCCCATACTAATAGGCAAGAAATTCGTAAACAAGACAATCAAAGGTTCAAAGGGGCTCAAAGCACATTACAAAGAAAATAACACACTCAACAAGAACAACAAAGCTTGGAGCTTGGAGCCTGGAATGCCAAAGTTTGAACAAGGTCACTTAAGCCAGTGATTGAGCAAGGGGACTTTGATTCTAGTTTGCAGCCTAGATCTAGTGAGATGGGTTGTCTTTTGGGCACATTCTTTCACATCAGGGTTAAGATCTTGAAAGCACTATTAAAGTCCGTGGGCCTTTCATGTGGAGGTGCACAAGACTGTCTGTGCACATATGCCAATAAGCCTATGGGGTTCCAACACATAAGCCTATGAGGTTCCATGCTAAAACCAATTGCAATAAAACGAGTAACCCTAGGGTCATCTCTAAGCTCATTGTGAAAAGACTACAAGACATCTTGCCAACCGTTATCAACAAAAACCAAGGTGCTTTCATAAAGGGCAGAAACATTAAGCACAACATTGCAATTTGTCAAGAAATAGTGAAAGGGTATGCCAGGAAGTATATTAGCCCTAGATGTGAAATTAAAATCAACTTGAAGAAGGCCTATGATACTGTCAATTGGGGCCTTATCTTGCAAATTTTGGAAGGCTATGGGTTCCACCCTATCATGATCAACTGGATAAGAGAGATTCTGACCAATGTTTCCTATTCAGTTAATTTTGGTGGGGATTTGCAAGGATTTTTCAAAGGGGAAAGAGGCTTGCGCCAAGGAGATCCACTTTCTCCGTATTTGTTTGTACTTGCCATGGAATACTTGAGTAGAATGCTAAGAAGAATGAGCAGCAACAGAACTTTCAAGTTTCATCCAAACTATGCCACTGCGGGTATCACAAATATGATTGCAGACGACTTGTTCCTATTTGCACATGGTGATGAAGACTCTCTTAGGGAGATGAAGCTTACTATGGACAAGTTTTGTTCCATGACAGGCTTGATAGTCAACACCAACAAGTCTAAAATGTTCTGTGCAGGCTTGGACTTACAAAAAGCTAGAGATCTTGCTAGTATCTTCAGTCTAGAGATAGGGGAGCTTCCAATTACTTATCTGGGAATGCCCTTATGCTACGCCAAGGCCTCTTCCAATGACTACAATCCTCTGCTGTCCAAGATCTCCTCCAAGATCAACACATGGGGCTCAAGAAATATCTCTTTTGTTGGGAGATATGAGCTTGTCAAAGCTGTACTCTATGGTGTTATGCAGTATTGGTGCAAATTTTTTGTCTTTCCTAAGAGAGTTGTGAAGCAGATCACTTGTCTACTAAGGAATTATCTCTGGTCAGGAAAAGGAGAAGGAAGAAGATCACCCATTGCTTGGCATAGAGTGTGTAAACCAAGAAATGAAGGAGGCATTGGGCTAAAAGAAGTTTTAGCATATATGGAACAAAGCCAACTTCTCAGAGCTTATCTATGACCTCCTCTCAAATTCTGAAACTGTGTGGCATCATTGGGTGCATATAGTCATTTTGAGAAACTATTCCTTCTGGGAATGGAATGTAAGTATACTTCGAGTGCACTATGGAAAGCTATCATATTCATAAGAGAAGAGATTAAAGAGAGACATGATCAAGAAGCCAATCAAGCCATCATTATGAGCATAAATGGTAGATTTGATTGGAAACTTCTTTATGACAACTTTAGAGCTATGGGACCAGAAACCCAATAGAATTGCTGCATATGGGGCAAGCTCAGCACCCCTAGAGTGTCCTTCACAGTTTAGATGATCGCAAGTAAGGGGGTAATCACCAAAGACAGACTCAAAGATATGGGCATTCTGCAAGATGACAAGTGTGAACTCTGTACAGACACTGAGCAAGAATCATTGGACCACCTATGGTTCAAATGCAAATTCTCCAAAGAGGTACTTAGCAAGGTTCTTTCATCAGCCAAATTTGGAAGAAGGTATAACAGATTTGATGATTGGATTCATTCCTTGGAAAGCATGAACAACAGGAAGAGTTTCTTGTTTCACGTCTGGATGACTTGCTTTTGTGCAGTGAGTTATTACATCTAGATAGCTAGAAATAGCAAAGTGTTTACATTGGAAGATTGTACTAGTGATGAGTGCTCTAGCATTGTGATTAGTCATGTTCGAAATTGTGTCAAAGGTAGATGGAGAAAGAACAATAGAGAGTATATATAGAAGATGGTGTTCCAAGATAGAAATTTGAAAATCTTGTATCTTCTAGGTTGCCTAGAAGACTTTTTGTAACTTTCTTACACATGAATGAATTACCCCTTTCATTAAAAAAAACACATTCATTTTCAACAAAATAAAAAGAGTAACCCATGAACTTATATAGTGATTTTGTTTAGTCTCCACTTTCAGATGTGGAAATGCATATTCTCAATAAGCACACATAATTCTTATGCTTCCAAATCAAGTACACGATCATGGTGAAGGCCATGAAACGAAGTTTGAATATAGGAGAGCCTTGTCTATTGTTGTCGGAGAACCAATGGAGCCATTCATGAATGGTGCTAGGGGAAGTTGTACATTACACAACATCATAACTCGACTAATGATAGCTTGGAAAAATTACAACTAAACCAGATATGAAGATTTGATTCAAATGAGAATTGCATAAGGGGCAAGTATCAATGTTAGAAATACCTATGGAGTGGAGTCTATCATGAGTTGGGGCTCTCTCGCTCTCTCGCAACTAGTCGGATGATAAAGGCACAACAAGAAATGCTTGGGGACTTCCAAATTAATGACGTTCCCCAAGGAGTTGTTGGTACTTTTTCTCTGAACTGGACATAAAGCAGTTGGCTAATGCATCAACGGTTATTGTTGTTCCAGATATTACCCCAAGCATTAGTGGTTTCTCTAAGTCGAAGGATTTTGTTCTTAATTTTCACTAAACTTCGATTGTTCAAATGGAGAAACCATTGTTCCAGTGTTAAGGAACTAACACTGATCCAACAGTTTGGATTCTTTTGCATAGCCATGATTTGTACGACCAAATTCATCGCTATCAATTACTCACGCAACCGATCCAACACGTACAATTGATGGTTAGTTATTTAGTTAAGTGATTTATTTGTTGATGCTCATTCATCCAATGTATAGTCTAATTAAGTAGGATGGCTCCTTTGACAATAAGTTACTTATTAGTGTTAAATAAAAACTTGTTCACATTAAAAATAAAATTATGTCTGCACAGACAAATGAGCGAAAGGATCGGAAAACGTACAACACATATATGCGATAACTCTGAAAGTCTCTGATGACAACATACACGAACCTGTTAGTATATCACGTGTCACTGTTCCCGTGGGTTACGTTAAATAACGCCCACATTATGAAAAGGGAAAACTTTTGACCGATGCATAAAACTATGCATCGATTGGAAACTATGGCAAAAAAAGAGTATACATGCATCGAATGCAACCTGGATGATCAAGCTAGGTTTTCACATATATGTATGAACAGAGGTGCGATTAATTTTATTTTAGTTTTTACCCATGGTCACTTATGTTTTCTCAATAATTTAGACAATATGGAAGATGACAAAACATAAATTAATTAGATGAGGAAAAAGATAAGAAAGGTTGTAAGAAATGGGCCAAAATAAGGACGTTTTTGTCGTACGGACCGGCTACAAGTTAGGGCAGCCGGGACGAGCAAACCCAAACGGTTTGGCTTCCATTTCTTTCCTTGTCGACACCTTCAATTACCCAAATCAAGCTATTCAGGATTTCGTGCATTTCATGATTGCTCGATCATTAATATGTTGGTTATCATGATTTCGATTGTTTCATAATTTCGTTCATTTCATGCTTAATTATGTTCGTAATTGTTAATTAGGGTTAACGCTTGTCTAAGAAATGCGGCTCATTGGATAGCTAGTCTATCATGCTAATCCACTTTATCTGCACCGGTCAGGCAATTCAAGAATTGTTGGGCCCTCAGAATTTGGGTCTTGTTTGAAGGATGGGCTTGCATCTGGAAGGAAGGGACCTTCATCTTGTTCGAGATATCCACCTTAGTGATTCCCAAACCAATGAGCTTTGTGCAAAGTGCTTCAAAGCGAGATTGGTAAAAGGAAATTGTCTCTCCCGATTCCATTCTAAAGTTGAAGAATTCCCTTCGAGTGTCCATCTGATGATCCTCCTTGAGATCGAAACTATCCATATGCATTTGTTGAATGTCAGCCCACATTTCCTTAGTTGTCTCAAAGTTCCCAACCTTGGCAGCATCCTGCTCACACATGACATTGTTGAGGTATATCTTGGCTTTGAAATTGGCTTCCATAAACTTCTATTTGTCGACACCCCATTTGGAGAGATCATCTCTGATGACTTCATTGACGATGAAGTTCCTTTCTCGATGACCATCCAAGCTTGATAGTTGTGACTGCGCATCCAGTCCTTCATGAGGACTTGCCATCTCTCAAACCTTCCTCCGATAAGCCTAGGTGGCTTGTTGTTCCCGAGACCGATAGCATTCAGATATGTAGACATCCTTGCAATCCTGAAACTTAACGAGAAATCTAGAACCTTGCTCTGATATCAATTGTTGGATCGATGATCGTGTTAATTAGTAAAATGTTAAGGAACCATTCAAGGAATTGTTCCTTAGGAGGTGGAAATTAAACATACATGAAGCAAAGACATATAGTAAGCACATGGACACATTTCCTTTATAGAGGAACCCCATGTTGACCAACAAGTCAAGCGGGCAAACCTCTACCTCCTTGGAGGATTTTGAATGACTACTTTTCTTATTAATTGTTCCTTTGTTACAAAGGCAAGATATGAACTTCTTTTTTTATTAGCAATCACCAAATTCCTAGCAACATTCATGAATCTATCGACCTAGTTCCTAAGCGAACCAAATTAATCAAGCAAAAGTAGCAAACCTCATGATCCCCGTCGCAGTTCCCTTTAGCTCTAGAATCGCCACTTGTCGCCGGTGAGATGACACACTCACTTCCAACGTCTTCTTCTTCCTTGATCTTCCTTGGAAGACTCACTATGCTCTCAATCTGAGATTTTCACCATTTACTCTCCACTCAGTCGCACAAAACCCTATGTCATTTCTATCTATATATAGTGAGTGAGTTTTGACACTTGTCCTTGCAAAGGACACAATTATAACTCTATCCTTTTCTTCTTGGGGCGCAAGACATGATTCCAAATGACATTTATACCCATGTGCGCTGGATATGCTCACGGATGATTGTACCCTTCTTTCCTTGACCCAAAAAACAATCTTATTAGAGGGACAGTTTCACAACTCTGCTCTTTATTTTCTTTGTTGTTATTGTGGACCTATATTTCCGTGAAATACATAAATGATACTCCGTATATTAGTTTCTAATAACATTTCTTATCATCAAAACTCATAGATGAAACATTAATACAACATTCGACACTTGACCGTTCCTAATACTATGCCAACAAAGTGAATGACAACTCATAAGATAGATAACTCATTGATATAAATAAATCTAATGTTGTAAAGTGTGTCATGTCAAAACGCAATCCTAATCAAGCCGACCTTTTTGTTTGATACACAAAACCCTCGGACAAAAAATTGGAAATGGATCATCGGGTTGGCCCATATCTCCCAATTTCATCTTCCCGACCGTCTTCAATGTTCAAGGATGGTACAATAATTGATTTGATTAGCCTAAACTATTTCGTTCAATGTTCAAACTGTATATGAATTGTTTTTATGTAACAAAATCATGTGCATTGGAGTATGAATTGTTTCTACCAGAAGTCAATATCTGGCAGGTTATTCAAGATTAAAAATAGACGCCGGCCTACATGAGAATCTTTTTTTGAAAAAAAATTAGCATTATATACTTTTCATTATTCGATGGTTAATGCGAAAAAGAGCTAGATAAGCTTAGCTAGGTATATAGGACTTCAAATGGCCGTGGTATATTTCAAAGTAGAACTTTATTTGTTTCCTTTATAAATTTTGTTTCTGAAATTACTTCTTTTGATGAAGCCTATATATATAAAGAGCAGAGCTTGTCCTCTATGTGTTGTATTTGAGCTGGTTCAATTCTTACAAATGCACTGAATTTAGGGGCATGCATTTATAAAGTGGGCTTTGACAATTCTCTTTATCGTTTTACAACTTGGGACCTCGGATTTGGGATTCGGGAGCATATTTTGTTTAGCCTTTTATAGAGCTAGTGTATTTTAATTACATTTACTGTTTGCTTTAATTTGTTTTTCGCCAAAAAAAAAGCTGAAAAATGTCTGTGTTTTATGAATCACAATACACCTACTTAATTATCACATAGATGATAGTAGTAAATTTGAAGGAAAACCGTTACGCATTACATCAAAATTGTAAGCAATTTATTCGTTAGGTAGATGTAACTTTACTACTCACTAGGTGGTGATGCCCGTGCTACGCACGGGATATTTTTTATTTATTTTTGATAAAAAATATTTAAATATAATGTCACTTTAAAAATTATTTTTATGTCTTGTACAGTTGTACTTAATGCTTGGATTGGCTATTGTGGTGCTTTATATTCGTGAATTATAAATTATTATATTTTTAGGATATAATATTGTATTTTTAATATTTTTATACATTTTAATGAAAAGCTTGATTTATGTTAAAAATATAATTCTACATTCATGAGCATTTGAATAGATTTTACTTATTTAATCTCTTCTATATCATGACTAATCCCTTCTTCGCTTCCAACTCTTAACAAATGCATATTTGTATTTTACATTAATTTGAAAAATCATTCTTACATCCAACCATGGTGGTGATCGCCATTAATCTTATATGAGCTAGGTTTATTAATATATCATGTCATCACCCAACACAAAAAACACGACAAATAATACTAATGTAAATTGACAAATTACAATTAAATTTTATATAAAATAATATTATATTTTAAAAGCCTCCTTTATTATTACAGTGAGTTCTTTTAGTTAATATTACAAATGGAGGTGGTAGTCGTTGTTCATAAAAAAATCTATTTAATTTCACCCATAAAAAACACCACATGAAGTAAACTAAAAAAATATAAAGCGCGATTCTTGCACATCAATGAAAAGTATTGGTTTTATGCTTTTAAAAAAAATTTATAGTTTACCTTGATAATTATTTTCATTTCAATCAGGGGCGGAACTCGAGCCTTCTCATTGTAGGGGCCAATTTTTTTCAATATAGCTAATATTTTTTTCGATTTCAAAAAATACAAAATATTAAAGAATATTTGAACAAAACCTCAAGAATTATATGCGCGCTAATAAATTTAGTGTGTGATTCAAGATATTCCAACCATAACTAATTGTTTCAACGCTCTTGGATTCAATTACATTATGAAACTATGCAATCTAGCAAACGATAAAACCACTTAAATTAAGTAAATGACTTGTAAAAATAGTTTGTATATCGTCAATTTTCAAATGCTTATAACTTTTTACTCAGATGTCAGATTGAAGCGTATAATATATCAAATCGAAGGTCTCGACAAAAGGAACATGTATACATAAAAAAAATTTGGATTGGAGGGGGGGGCATGACCACCTCTGGCCCCCATTGAGTTCCGCCTATGATTTCAATGCTTCACATATATATAATAATTTTTCAATCCTCTCATAATTGGAACAAAAAATGACAATATTATTGAAAATATACAACTAAATTTAATATAAAAGGATATTATGATTTCACCATTGATATTTGGTAAGTTACACACATATAAAGATACTTTTATAAAAAAAAGAGTTTTTTTTATATAAAAATATGCACTTCAAATTATGACAATATATATGTGTATATTGAAAATAAAAATAATATGATATTTTAGATTTCACCTTTGAGTGTGGTTGATCCTGAAGAGTAATTTCATCCGCATTCTTCATTATGAATAAAGTCAATATAATGTGACCATTCATTGATAAAGAACACAATCTAAATATAAAGATTGTGATACTCATTAAAAAACTTTGTCGAAAAAAAATCTTACCTTTTTATACTCCCACATGAACATTTTATCTTATCCTCTCATCACCTACTTCTATGATTTAGTGGCTTTTTTAGTCCTTGATTCTCTTCTTCCTTTATATGCATTGAGGTGGACTCAATGCATAAAAAGATAATTTCATTCATTGCCTTCATTATATCCAATTAATTAGGTTTTAATTGTATATTAATTAAAGAAAATTAGTAACGGTTTTTCCAATTGACCAAATAAATGAAACCGTTTTTCATTTTAATTCGTTCTTATCTTCTTATCGATGCATAGTATAGTTACCATAAAAATGAAGAAACAAATGAGATTAATTATGCATTAAATCAAGAATTGAATTAAAAATGAAATGAAATGGATGTTTTCATCTAAATTTATCACAAAACACAAATGATAACTTTATTCATTTGATTTCAAAAATAGCCACAGTCTATGGTAACTGGAATTTTTTTAAAAAAAAGAGTAGGCAATATGTGTTTAAAATGGAATGGAAGTTATAATTAAGTTATAAAATATTTAAATATATTAGTTTTTTTTAATGATTATGTTTATTTTTTATGTATTTTTAATTATTTTAGAAGACTTCTCGACTTTGTTATCATTAAATTCATTTTAAGATAAAATAAATATTATTGTTTTCTATAAGATAAGTTTTTTTAAATAATTTTTAAAATTAATGGGGATTTACAAATTTATAAAATTTGGCTTTCTATTATTGTAAGTATTATCATATAAAAATTTGTCATAAAAGGAGAGTTTATTTATTTATTTTTTATTAAAAAAAAAGAGAGTTAAAATGAAGCATAGTAAAAACCTTTAGAATAAAAAAAAATCCATTTAGAATAGTTTTGATAAAATTCCTTATTAATTGAATGAGCATTTATTACCAAAAAAACTTATATTGAAATCATAAAATATCTTATTAATATGTATATGTATGTTTGCAATGACATTATAAAAAATCTTATTATTTATATGATTATTAATTGTCAGCTTATTTAAGTTTATAGTATTATAAATATATATTGATTTTTTTTCCCTATCCGGAAGTATATATTAGTATATGCATTCACACAATCACACGTACATTATTGTATAAATAGCATATATGCTAAGTACACCAATAATACTAGCTATGCATCTGGTTGGTTTGCATCTCGATCAATCATTCCAAGTGATTTAGGCTGTGTTTGTCATTTGATTTAAAAACCAGTTAAAGTTTATTATTTAGTTTAAATAAAAAAACTAGTTAAAATTTTGGATGAAAAATTAATTTAAACAATAAACTGTGTTTGTTATCATAATCTAGTTTTTTTGTTTTTAACCTACGGTTGATTTAAAAAATTCTTCTCCTCCACTACCTTCTCTCTCCTCTCCACTACTTTCTCTCTCGTCTTTTTAGGTAGAAATTTATTTTTTCTTTTTCTTTATCCAAATAAACTAGCATAAACTAGGCAATAAGCTAATTTTTTTAGCTTATCATTTAAACTAGTTTATTAACCAATTACTAGTTTATTTATGCAAGACAAACACAGTTTATGAATTTTTTTTAAACTAGTTCAGGTTTAGTAACTAGTTTATTAAGTTTGACAAACACAACCTTAGTCCATGCATGAAAATGTATTTATGTGAATAATATTATTGGAGTTATATTGTATTTATTGTATGTAAGTATTTTATGTCCATTCTTGGACCTTAAGCTTAGGTTAACTCTCCTTGTATAAATACTCATTAATTAATGGAAAGCTCAAATTTACAACCCAAAATATTTAATTTGGTATTATAGCAAAACTTGAAATTAACTTTCCTCTACAATATAACTGGTCGTCACTGCCGTAGTCGCCCCTCAACTTTGACTTGTTTCGCCGCCACTATGCTTGAAAGTCAGGATGGGAAGGATGGCGCCATTGTCTGGTAGTTCTCAAAGGCAACAGCTACCAAGAATGGGAGATATGCTTGCACAATACTCTTCGTTCTAAGCGTAGAATCAGGTTCATTGATGGGACAATTCTCAACCTTGACGATCGGGATGATTGTTGGAGTGTCAACTCTATGTTAGTTGGATGGTTCGTCCGGTCTATGGAAGAATCTATTCGATCTACGATTACTTACTTTGACACCACAAAGGAGTTGTAGGACGATCTCAAGCAAAGTTTCTCAATTGGAAACAAGCATCAAGCACAATAACTTCGCTCTGATTTGGCTCGTTGTACTCAAAACGAGAAGGAGATTGCGGTGTAGTGTGGCTCATTGAAGAAGTTGTGGGATGAGTTGTCCAACTATACTCAACCCTAGATTTGCAAGTGTGGCAAGTGCGCGCACTTCTGACTGGTCTTCTCATGAAAGTAGGGAACGAGAGGAGGATCGGGTCCATTAATCGCTCATGGGACTCGACGATTCCTTCTCCGCCATTTGCTCCAATATGTTGGCTCAAAATCCATTGCCCAGAATCAATTGGGCGTAGTCCTTACTTATCTAGGAGGAGTGTCAACAACAGATTACTCGTGGGAGTGATTCCAAGATGGAAGGAAGGGTGTTTGATGCCCAAAACAATCGCCGAAATTCAAGCCCGGAACGTTGAGAAACCGAGCGTCGCGATCAATCTAGCAGTGGTGGCTCGGAGAGGAGAAATGAAGACATGCGAGGAGATCGTCATGGGCAAGGAGAACGTCGAGATGATCATCGCAATGATGATCGCAAGGGCGATCGGCCGTATTCAGAGCGACCATACTACATCAATTGTCATACCCTAGGGCACGAGGAGTGCTCCTGCTTTTGCCTTATCGTAGGAGTGTCCAAAAGACGCGTTGACCCATAAACCGGCCCGAGCCGTCAGTAAATTTACGAGTCGAGTGCCCAACCGCAATTTACGGGTTAGATTTTTGTAGTTTACGAGCTACGAATTGAGCAATATAACCCGTAAATTCATTTATTTCAATTAAAACTATTCCATTTATAACATTATTATTTTTAATTTTTAATTAAAAAATACCCATACAATTGGTTAATTAGGAATTAGTTGATAGGAACTTTTGAAAATTATAAAGTTTTATTTTTTGATTTTTTAAAATTAATTACAGGTTAACGGGTCGACCTGTGACCCAACCCTAAAACCCATAATCATAAACCAGGTTGTGGGTCGGGTCACAGGTCAAGTTTATTTTTTTACGGGTTAACCCATAAATCGAGTTACAGGTTGGGTCGGGTCGACGAACCATTGGACACCCCTACCTTATCGGCTATTTGAACTGGTGGACAAGCGAGAGGCACACTGATCAGCCTTCGCAAGGGAATTTCGGGTCGAACACTAGTGATCGCGGAGAAATCATGGTTGTGCAATGTTGTGCAACTGACTATTGGGGCGTCACTTACTGCCTCGATTAGGGATGGAGACCGCACCGAAATGGGTCTATTCGAGAACCAATTGTCCACATTTTTTAGTATTTTGAATTCAGCTACCCCTAGCTCGTCTCAAAACTAGATAATTGATTTAGGAGCGTCGTTCCATGATCGACTCCTCCTCCTTGTTGACTGATTTGGTTATAATAAATACTTCTACTATTTTGCTCCTAGATGGTCTTTCAACCACAACAAATACTACATGAATCTTGAAACTTAAGATCGGCTGATATTGCATAATGTGCTTTTTGTTCCTACTTTGACTTGCAATCCGATTTCTTGTGCTCATCTTTTAAAGCATCAGAATTGTGTTGTTATAATGACTTAAAAGTTATGTGTGTTATAGAACCGGACTACGATGATGTTGATTAGAAGGCGTGAGGAGCAAAATGGAGTCTATTGGTACCAAGCATTTGCGCCGACAACATGTTCTTAAAGGATAGACACCGATTCACCCGCCAGGTGGCATTCCTGAGTTGATTGTCCCTCCTTATATGTTCTTAAAATTTTATCTAATGTCAAAATAAGTGTTCACCTAAACCCGTGTGATAGGTGTCATAGGCTAATCAAACTCGTTCTGGTTTTCATGTTAGTAACTCCGATGCTTTAGAGATATTTGATTTAACATATTGTGATGTTTGGGGCCTTATCAAACCCCTTCCATTTCTAGTGCTCATGATTTTTAGACATTAGTGGATGATTGTTCTAGAGATGTTTGGATTTACTTTATGAAAAATAAGTCCGAAGTTGGTACTTTGCTTCCAAATTTTTGTGTTATGACTATTAAGCAATTGAACCCAAAAAATCAAGCGCTTTACAAGTGACAATGGAACTTTACATGTCTACAATCTTGCTTTGAGAAACATGGCATTGTTTTTGAAACCTCTTGCGTAGGGAAACCTCAACAAAATGGTCAGGTTGAGCGCAAACATCGTCACATACTTAATATTACTAGAGCTTTGAGATTTCATGCTAATTTACCTTTGAAAATTTGGGAAGATTGCATTCTTACAACAAGCTATCTAATCAATAGAACGCCTACCCTCGTGCTTCAAAATTGCACTCCTTTTGAAATCATGTATTGGCGTCGATCCAGTTATGCACATATGTGTGTTTTTGGTAGTTTATGTTATGCATTTATCATTCCAAAATCATCAAATAAATTTGATGTTTGTTCTATAAAGTGTGTTTTTATCGGATATCCTAAACAACAAAAAGGTTGGTAAGTTATTGATTTGGAAACAAATGAACGATTTGTATCCTATGACATTGTGTTTTATGAAACTCACTTCCTTTCCAATCCACCCATACATAAGCTGAACTGACAAATAACAGTTCGATATAGTACATCTTGGTATTTTTTTATCAATTACCTAGTCCTTTAACTCCAATGCAAACGGATGACAACGGGAGTGGGGCTCAATCTCCTCCTATTCTTGTCCAAGAACCTACCCTAAACTCCACAAATGACCATTTACATACAGATGATAGGGGGAGTGGAGTTCAATCTCCTCATGTGCATGTTCAAGACACCTCTCTCCCAAGCACAATCAATGACCGTTCACAAACGGAGGATAGGGGTGGGTTTCAATCTCCTCCTATCGTCATTCAAGACAATGCCCTTCATCGCGCTATCCGTGAACGTCATCCACCTAGAAATTTATGTGATTTTGTTTGCAACACTATGCAGAAGTCGATAGCTTCATCTTCTCCGTCGACATTGTCAGCTGCGGTTGATTCCATAACTCATTATGTCTAATATGATCAGTTGTCTCCTTAACAAATTGCATGTCTTGTTTTTGTTCAAACTACTATCAAGTGGCTATGCATGATGACATCACTACCTTAGAGCATAATGGTACATGGACTATTGTCGAGCTTCCTCCTAAGGCAAGAAACCCATTAATGTAACTGGGTTTTTAAGGTGAAGTATAAATATGATGGTTTTGTGGAGCGATACAAAGCTCATTCGGTGGTTCTTAGTAATAATCAAAAAGTTGGGATTGATTACAATGAGACTTTTGCTCCGATTGTTAAGATGGCTTTAATCGTATTTTCTTCATTGTTGATGTTGCTAAGAATAGGGAGTTTCATCAGATGGATGTTCATAATATGTTTCTTCATGGTGATTTGCATGAAGAAGTGTATATGAGACCTCCTTCGGGTTTCTTAGGAGATGCGGCAGGAAGTTACAGTTGTCTTAACCGTTGTTATTTTAGTTCACATCTTTTGGTTCATGATATTTGCTCATTTGGTTCATGTTCTTATAAGCATAGGTTCGTGATTTTTTATCTTACAACTCATGTCTTTTAATTCATATTAGTTGTTATTTTGGTTCATGACTTTTGGTTCATGATATTTGCTCATTTGGTTCATGTTTTTATAAGCATGAGTTCATAATATTTTATCTCATAGTTCATGACTTTTAGTATAAAAGTTGGTCTATAGGTTCATGTCCTTACATGGTTCGGTTCATATCAAATTCTAATAAGGCTCATTAAATATAACTCACAATACTTGTTATTTTGTCTCATGTATTTATAAATGGTATTTTGTTGGTTCATGTCATTTTACGATTAAGTTCATAACAAATGTCAATAATGTTCATTAAATTTAAAGCATAATACTTGTTATATTTGTCACATAGTCTGCACCATAAATCGTATTTTGCGAGTTCATGTCTTTATACGATTAGGTTCATAACAATTATCAATAAGGTTCATAAAATTAATTCTCAATCTTTGTTACTTGTGTCATTCATTATAGTTCATAAATAGTATGGGTTCATAATTTGGTATGCTAGTTTCATAATTTCGGTCATTACGGCTCATAATTTATGAACAATAGAGATTAACAAATTGTATGATGTTCAACGCCTTTTTCATGTCCTCATTGCTAAGTCTGCACCATAAATCGTATTTTGCGAGTTCATGTCTTTATACGATTAGGTTCATAACAATTATCAATAAGGTTCATAAAATTAACTCTCAATCTTTGTTACTTGTGTCATTCATTATAGTTCATAAATAGTATGGGTTCATAATTTGGTATGCTAGTTTCATAATTTCGGTCATTACGGCTCATAATTTATGAACAATAGAGATTAACAAATTGTATGATGTTCATTTTCATGTCCTCATTGCTAAGCCTTACAACAAACATGCAATCCAGCATATGACATGTATTAAGTCTAGAATAAAGAAACAAGTTGTCTTAGCAATGGAGATGATAAAATATGGTTCACATGGAGAAGATCTACCCTAATACATTATAAAGCAGAAC
This sequence comes from Fallopia convolvulus, assembly GCA_964016875.1. Taxonomy (NCBI): domain Eukaryota; kingdom Viridiplantae; phylum Streptophyta; class Magnoliopsida; order Caryophyllales; family Polygonaceae; genus Fallopia; species Fallopia convolvulus. Next base: position 5,315,543 of record OZ024722.1, on the reverse strand, counting down.
CCAAGTCTGTTGTAAAATTTGCGCCACGTGGCATTTTTGAATAAATTAATGTGAAATTATATTTAATAAATTTTGTAACAACTTAAAAGTATTCTTGCTACATATACTAAATAGATAACATGTTTATATAATTTTTTATGTATATAATTTTCTATCTATGGATTATGTATTAGTTTACTACAATAAATAACATATTTATATAACTTTTATATACATAAATTCCTATGAGATGATATTTTCCATATTAATTTAATATTTTTATCTCTTAACAAGATTTAGGCTCTTAATATATTTTTTTATCTTTTAACAAGGCTTGAGCTCCAAATATAAAATTTATATCTATATGATAATATAATTTTAAATAATAAATTTTTTTGTGTTGATATATTTTATTTTGAGAAAGATATATAATTTTATGTTAATGACTAAGATTATATGTAAATGTCAAAAAAAAAATTCGAATTTTAATTTTAATTAATAAAATTCAAAATAATACATAGTTAATTTTCTCTATTATTTATATCTTAAATCAAGGACAATGTTCTTTTCTATACTAATCTTTATATTGTATTTTTCATATTTACAAACATTCTTATTATTATAGAGTAAAAGATAAGAACCCTAATATATAATTTTAATAAATTAACTTTAAAAAATATTTTAATAAATTATATTATGCTTTATAGATAACCTATTCTAATTATTATTATCTTTATAAAAAAACCCAAGTATTTTATACATATTAATGTCTAAAAAAATAAGAAAATATTATTTAAAAATATTCAATAAAAAAGTAAAATCAATATTTTAATAATTTCAATCTAAATTTGGACAAGATCTCCACAAATAATGGAAAAATATTTAAAAATATATTCAATTAAAATATGGAGTACAATCTAAAAAAAATAGTTTGTCTATTGCGTAATTTATTATGATATTATATTTATATATATTTAGTATTTTAAATTAATATCATAGAATTGTATAGTTTTTTAGTAAAATTATCCCGTGAATATCACGGGACTTCAACTAGTTATACTCTTATAGGTGGTGACAATCCATGCAAATTGAAATCACCAACAAAAATCAATAGAAAGCCACAAAAATTCAATAAATAACACTAAAGCATTGTTGGATCTATACAATTCAAAGTAACATAATCCCCAAATCAAAAAACCCCAAATTGAAAAAAAATACTAAATTCAAACTTAAAATTATAAAAACGCAAAAAAAAATCTAAATCAATGAAGAAAGTATTTTAAAGGTGCTCGAAAACACGAAGTAAATCTCATTGAAACATGGTGTAATGATATATGGGAGAAGATCGAACCATGGCTGCAAAATCGTTGTATCGCGGTGAAGACAAAAAGAAAAACGGAGAAAGAGAAAGATGGGGGTGAGTGTACAGGAAAGTAACGAAAATACCCCTCAGTTTAGGAAAATATTTAAGTGCGTGGGTTAATGCTGACCACAAATACATGATGATTGAACGGGTGTAACGTGCTCGCATGTTACACTGTAATACTCACACGCATCTGATCTCGATTCCCATTAGGATCTTTAAATTTATGATTGGGCATAAATTTGGTCATAAGTGAGGTGGAAGAGAAAGAGATATTCTTTTATAATTTGATGATCAAACTAAATAGACAACCACTACATATACTCTAAGAAAAGAGTTGTGAAAAAACGTGGGTTTGAGAAAACATAGTCAAATAAGGATATATAATATCGATTTTTCTATCCATGTCCTAAGGTCTAGAAATATCAGGACCAGGCTTATTTATGTAAAATGTATTATAATTTTTCGGCCATCAAACTTGGCTTATATGTAGAAATTTTAGAATTGTATCATATTTTTTTATGAGTTATGTTTATAAACATACATAAAATAAAATTCGCTTAAATATGGGTTATATAAAATTGTCACTTAAAATGGGTTATATAAAACTTAGTACATAAGATGCATATGTGTGATTATCATACACAACTGGCTCCCATTAATCACTTTTTGTCTTAATTCTGCTCCCTTATTATCTATCCTTCAATAGTTGGGTTCGTTGCAACGACTCTTCGTATCTCGATCGTATTATTTTACATCAGTTCCATTCCATGCATGATTGATTTTGATGTATAAGATATTTTTATTTCCTGTCCCAAGATATTATTATAATAACAACGGTTTTTCTAAGGCTATGTCCTTAGGCATAAGTTAAGCATTCTAATAGAGGGAACTAAAACCCTATTAGAAAATTAATAAACTTTTTTATAAAATCTAATTAATCCTAAATAATTACAAATTTATAAAATCTTGCCATTTTGAGGAGTAGGTTAGAAAAATCGTAATAACAAAATTAATTAATCACACAAAACTGACAAAAGACATCCAACAATAGTCAATCAAACGAATATATGCTTTATTTTCTCCATTCTTACTTCTACAGCCCACTTCAGTTGAAGCCCATTTTCGAAGTGGGCTTTCATCGGCCCATATCCAGCCCACATGACATACGATGCACAATGTTTGTCAAGATTGAAAATAGTAACTCATTCTGCAAAATGTTTGCAAAAGCTTCCATTGCTCTCCACTAAACCACTACCCAAATTCTCAAGTGCTTTTGTAAGTAAGAAAAAATATTCCCAAATGCTGCTTCTCTGGCTCAACACAAAAGCAATCTTTGATGACTATAAGAACAGCTCAATCTGACTTGCTTTTAAACTTTACAGGTAATTACTTACATAAACCTAGAAATTTCACTGCTGTGGGAAAAAGGGTATTTTAAAATCTCAACTTGTTTTCAGAACAGTAATATAATGTGAACAAGAGTTCTGATTAATGCATTTCAACCATAATTAGCATGACTTTTTCAGAGGTTCAACTCCACCTAATTCAACTGTCTTTTCTGCATTAGGTGGTTTTCTTTATGGTATAATGAATTTAGTGTACAAGTTAGATTGTTTTGCAACCACTCATCTGGATTAAAACTATATCAAGCCTTTAATTAGTGACACCCAGAGAGGGTAAAATGGGTTTCAACTACCTGAAAAAGCAAAACCCTGAAATTAATTAAGGTAATTTTTTTTTGCATGACTTATAGGAAAAGGAAACTGAAAACAGGACGGCTAAGGAATGAGAGATTCCCTATTAATTACGTGGACTATGGTTAGTGGCAACGCAAAAGCCATATGAAACTGTGAATTACTTATATGTACTCTAGCACTACACTTTTAGAAACAATTCTACTTAAATTACACAGTCCAAATCAATAGTGGTTGTCACTTGTCTATAGAGAATGAAGAGCAAGCACTGAAGAAACCCAAAAGTAGTGTGAAAGACAAAATGGCATCATCTTGATCTAGTCAGATTGTGATTTCTTTTTCCATCTTACATGCATACATAGGAGCTTTAATTAGAAAAGGATGTTTTATTTTAATAAACATCATTAATTTTATTGGAAAGAAAGAGATCCAATACATCATTCATGTTAAATGTTAAGCCAAAAGACAATGCCTTTCTGATATTTTCTTTGACACTTAATCTTTTCCATCTAACAATACAAAGCAAAGTACACCACTAGAGCTGTCAAAAGCTGACCCGACCCGAAAAACCGACCCGAACCGTCCGAAAAATTTAGGGTCAAGACCCGAAAATTTGAACCCGAAACCCAAAATAAACCGAACCCGATAGACCCGAAACCCATTGGGTTCAAACCCGAAAAAACCGTTGGGTTGACCCAATTTGTTATATTTTAAGAATATATAATATATTTTGAAAATTATAATATATTTTATTATTAAAATATATAAAAATAATGGATTTATTATTAAAATATATAAAAATAATGGATTTATTATTAAATATCATTTTTTAATAAAAAATATTTTAATAATTGCAAAAAAATCAATTTTCTTGACCTGTTAGGTCGACCCAACCCGCCCGACAACCCTCAATGACCCGACCCGATTTGATCGATGACCCGTTATGACCCGAACCCGACTCAACCCGAACCCAAAATAACTGAACCCGAACCCGACCTGACCGACCCGTTTGACACCTCTATACACCACTATGCGAAACCTAAACCATTTTAATCAAATAATTCATCAACATATGTAAGTGAGTCTATCCGATAAAACTGTTGATGATTCTGACCAACATATAGAGTTACATTTTGCATAAATTGGTCCATTTTGCAATGTTAGAAAATTAATGTTAAAGAGTAGTATGGCAATGTGCTACTGACGCGGGCACAAACCAAGGGATAGGTCGGTGTCGGCTCCAGCTAGATCTGTCAAAAGTTGACTTGACTCGCAAATCTGACCCAAGTACTCAATCCACCCAAAAAATTTACGTGTTTCAATCCAGAACTCAATTTAAACCCGGTCCGATTGACCTGAACCCGATTGGGTTGAAATCCGAAAACTTGTTGGATTGACCCGATTTATTATATTTTAAAATATATAAATTTATTTTGAAAATTATAATATATTTTTTATTAAAAAATATAAAAATTTTATATTATTATTAAATAATTTATCATTTAAGTAAAATAACATTTTAATAATTTATAAGAAATTCGATTCTCTTGACTTGGTGCGCCGCCCAGAAACCCGCAACGACCTGACCTAGTTTGATCCATGACATGTTACGACCTAAACCCGAAAGGAACCTACCCGACCGACCCGATTGACATGTAACTCCATCCCACCCAAAAAAAAAAAAAAAATACTTCAGCTCACCCAAAAAAAAAAAAATAGTAAATGTTAAAATAAATATAATATAAAAATAGTGAAAATTAAGATAAATTTATCGTTGATTTAAAATCTTTTGTATTAACTTTACAGAATCTAAAAAAATTAATAACGCGTTTTATACTTTTATCTTTTGAGTTTTGGTGCAAAAGTGAAAGAAAAAAAAGAGAACGAAAAAGGAAAAGAAATCGAAGATTTAAAAAAATAAAAAGGCTGATGAAATATACACATAGGTTTTTTGTATGCGCACAACACTCATCCAGAATGAGCGCTCATCCTGGTGGAGCGCTCATCCTGGTGAAGTTCTCACCCTGAAAGAGCACTTCACCCGGATGAGCGCTCCTTTAGGATGAGTGCTCGTCCTGTTTGAGCGCTAATGCAACGTGCTATTATTTGAATAAGTTAATCCTAATTTTTTAAATAAATATTATCATAAATTATATTGTTCTTTTTATAGATCCAATTTTTTATATTAGTCTTTTTCATATTTACATACCTTTAAATATTTACTAAATAGATTTTATAATATATAGAAATATTATCATAGATTTTATAATATATAATGAATATATAATATGGTATAAAAATATTAATTCAATAAATTGTTTTAGAATATATAATATGTATTAGTAGTTTAGTACATTGATATATTTTATAAATTAATATTTTTAAATTAATTTTGATGAAAAAAATACATGAATCACGTGTAATTACTTGAATAAAACTATTTACTCTATCTTTCGCACAAATGTTAGTGGTAAATTTATTGTTCTGCTTTAAAATAGAGTTTTGTTTAGAGTTTTCTATGTGAATTACATAAAATATTTCGAATTATAAAATAATTACACATACCAACTAGTTGTTATATTTAAGTAGAAATATTAATTTGATATTAATGAGATAACTTTGTTATAGTTGAATCTAACAAAGTATATTTTTATTCATTTTATGATGAAATATTCTTTTGATATTATTGAAATGAATTTGGTATTCCTCTAATCTAAGTTTATAAATATTTTTAAGTAGAATTATTAGGTTGATAGTGTAGAAATATTATATTATTAAATGTCAATGTTCTATTTTAAATTAAGTAGATATACTTTGATTTTTTTTTGGATAAATTAATTTCATAATATTGTGATCACAGTTGATATATTAAGATGAATCAATTTATCTATAGGTCACTAGGATAGATTTCTCAATTGCTTTTTATAACGAGCATGTGAGAGATGATCGACAAGACAAGCTTGTCTGATGCTCCAAAGAAATCCAGAACGGTGCAAATCGGATCCACCCTTGTAGTCGACTGATCAGCGATATTGTAGATTAGTGTTATGTAGGCTTATATGTTTTCGTAATTTGACAATGAAGTTATCTATTAACTTTTTATATATTGATTTTTATGAATATTGTGGATCTATATGTTAATGAAATTATCTATTGGGATTTAGGGTTTTAGGGTTTATGACTTAGGATTTTAGAGGTTTAGGATTTATGACATAGGGTTTAGGGTTTACAATGTAAGGTTTTAGGGTTTGGGGTTTAGGGTTTGGATTATAGTCCCACTTCATATTAAAAAATTATTTTTCATACATATCTCCTTTTTTATCTATTAAAATTTTATTTATCTATTTAAAAAAATAGTTTTATAAATGCAATAGTTTTGTTCATTCTTTTTAATTTTCCATCTTTTTTCTATGTATCTATTTTTTTTAAATTTTCATACATATAATAAAATAATTTAACGTTTGAGTCATAGTCATGCATGAAAAAATGGGTTTACCTAGTTCAAATATCAAAGTATAACCACCTATTCAACTTTCATAAAGCCTCTCAAACAAAATAGTTGTGAATAACATAGTGAGAAAATACAATTAATAAATTATTATAAAGAATTCATAATTCAAATCTTATCAAAATTCAATAGTAATAATAAAACTTAATTGTAAAATTTTATGTATCGTTTGTAAATTAGAAAGAGATGCATAAGAATTCTATAAGTCATGACTTCTCACATTATTAATTGGGTTTACTTACAATGAACAAATTTAGTTTTTATCTTTCATTTTTATCTTTTTCTTAATTAAATTTTCTCTATGGTATTCATTATGAGATATTTGTTTAGGGTTTGTAGTTTAGGGTTTAGGGTTTAAAAGACGTTTTTCATTCTTATAAGAAGTCATTATATTCCTCTCAAATTGTTCATTCTTATAAGAATTTATATTCCTTTAGAATTGTTCATTCTTATTCAAGTACGTATTTGAAGAGATATTTGTTTAGAATGGTTCATTCGTATAAGAAATTGTTATATTCCTTTCGAATTGTTCATTCTTATAAGAGTTTATGTGGTCCCTTATTCAAGTACGTATTTGAAGAGATATTTGTTTAGAATGGTTCATTCATTTTGAATTGTTCATTCTTATAAGAAGTCATTATATTCCTTTAGAATTGTTCATTCTTATAAGAAGTCGTTATATTCCTTTCGAATTGTCCATTCTTATAAGAAGTCGTTATATTCCTCTCAAATTTTTCATTCTTATAGGAAATTATATTCCCTTAGAATTGTTCGTTCTTATAAGAACTCATTATATTCATTTTAGAATCGTTCATTCTTATAAGAAAATGTTATATTCCTTTCGAATTGTTCATTCTCATAAGAAACTGTTATGTTCCTTTTGAATCAGTCATTCTTATAAAAATTGTTTTAATCGTTTAGATACCTTCATTCTTTTAAGAATCATTATATTCCTTTAGAATCGTTCATTCTTATAAGAACTCGTTATATTTCTTTAGAATCGTTCATTCTTATAAGAACTCGTTATATTCTTTTAGAATCGTTCATTCTTATAAGAAATTGCAATATTCATTTTGAATCGTTCATTCTTATAAGAAATCGTTATATTCATCTAAAATCGTTCTTTTTTACAAGAAATTCTTATATTCATTTAGAATCGATGACTCTTATAAAAAATCATTATATTCTTTGAAAATCGATATTAAGCAATCGATCATTCGTATAAAAACAATATGTAATTTTTTGTCTATATCAACATATAGACAAAAAATTATATAATTGGAGGCCAAATCTTACTAGAAGATTTTTAAAAAAAAATGTATATTAAGCAATTGCATATTTGCATCACATACTTTTTTTTGTCAAAATTTGCATCATCTACTTGGATCATATATTTTAGAAATAATTTATTATATTAAAAAATATTAACATATAGACAAAAAATTATACATTTAGAGCCCAAATTTTATTAAAAGATAAAAAAAATATGCAAAGTCTTACATTAATTTTATCATATACTTTATAAAATAATTTTTTTAAATAATTTATCTACGGAGCACAAACACACTATACTAGTTAACACGAATAGAGATTGATTTGTTGTAACACTAAATATTAAATTATATTTCTTTATCTGATGGTACACATGACGCTTGACTACTGCCTGGGTCGTCTCTGGTATCACCACCTCCGTTTCAACCGAAGTCGACGTCGATGTCTCTGCCGCCGCCGAGTTCCCTACCGCCGCTGAGGTCTTGGATGCATTCGGATCTGTTGGGTCATTTTCCACCTCCATTGAGGCCGGATTTGGGAAGTAGAACAGATTTAGGTTAGATTTCGAGATAAATGGGGAAGAAGGATGCCAGATCTGGAAATCGGAGATCTGGAGCGAATGGGGGCGATGAATCTTGGTAGTTGGTAACGAAGAAAGACGAAGGAGCGGAACCGAGCGCTCGATGGATTTAACCTATAAGAGCACGCTTTGGGCTAGCGTGCTCTTTTGGGACGCGCGCGCATTCAGCCAGCGCGGCCCATTAAGGCCATTTTGGGCCGAGTTTTCCTGGGCTTGAGGAATAGACTTCCGCTCTTTTCGGATCCGCGCTCTTTCTCAAAGATCGCTCATTCTGGATGAGCGCTCGTTCTAAATGAGCGCTGCTGTGCGAAAATAAATAATCCCGTGTGTATAAAGTTTCCGCGTAAAAAGAAAGGGAAGAAAATAAAGTGCGTGGTGGACTGGTGGGGCATTGTAAATACGCAAGTGTTGTTAAATAGCCCAATAATGAGAATCTCACACACTGAAACACTGATAATACCACCATCAATTTTGCAATTCGAACTAAACTAAACGTACCCTTTTCAATTCTTAGGGTGTGTTTGGCTGCAATTAGCAGAGCAAGTCGAAAAAGCAAACTCAAATTTCAGTTGAAGAGTTGAAGAAATCCCCCAAATCCCCAATTTACTCTGTCCACTACTTCTTCTTTGATTGATACCCATCAGCACCCAAGTGAAGGAATCCCGTTCTTGGGTATCTCTCTTTTCCCCCCTTTTTGTTTAGTTACTGTTACTTTTTGGTGCGATTGTTTGATTGCTTTTTATTTTGGGTGCGATTGTTTGATTGCATTTGAATTAGGAAGAAGAAGAAGAAGCACAGTCAAGGTGGATCAAGATTGGACAGGATCAGAGGAGTTCAAGAACCCGTATTTAAGAGAGATTTTAAAGAGGTTGAAGGAGTTCAAGAACCCGTATTTAAGAGAAGTTGAAAGATCAATTCTTTGAGAAAATTATGAGCACCCTTGAAAAGATTTGTGTGTTGATTTAGGGTTCAGATCATGGCGTGGGAAGTCATGAAATTGGGGCGTTTGTACTTCTTGTTCATTGTCCTCAGCTCAACCACAAGTAGTTTCTCTCTCCATTTCACAATTTTTATTGCTTCAACTTTGGTGTTTCAGTTCAATTCCTTGTTCTGCTGTTGCAAAAATATATTCTTGCTTGAATTCTTGGATCTTTTTCTGGACTTTTGTGTTTGGTTGTTATTAGTTTAGGCGAATTTGCTTCATGAAAGATTAGCTTTGCTTTGTCTGATGAGTTTATTTATGTTAGTCTTTGAAGGTTCTAATTTTAGTATGAATTGGTGTTGCTTCCTGATTAATTTGCATTCCTTAATTATCTGTTGACTTGCCTCTTGTTCAAAGAAGGGGTTTGTGGCTGTGAAGTATCAATTTATTTCAATGCATGTGGGTTTAACTTGATCTTTTGGATTGTCTATACAATGTGGGGTATTTGTTGATCCGGTTAGAAATCTTGGATAGTTTTGGCTTAGCATTTGAACAATTGATCTTTCCTCATTGCTGCATGGTGCAGGTTTTTACTCTATAACTTGAAAGATAAATAACTTGGTTTTTTTTACCCTGTCTTTTCTCATTGAATTTTATGATGAATTATCTCTTAGAGCTTGTATACTGTATGCAGTTGGTTCCCAACATTTTGCTTTTGTAGTCAGCTGCCTTACATATTGATAATGCTATAATTTGATCATGTTCTTTCTCTAAAATTTCAGCATATGTTGTTGATTTTATTTTTCCTTCCTTTTCCAGCATCCTTCAAAGCAAATGCTTTCACCGGAACCTATGGCATAAACTACGGAAGACTTGCTGATAACATTCCTTCACCTGAAAAGGTCGTTCAGTTTCTGAGGGAAATAAAGATAAAGAATGTCAGAATATATGATTTTGATCATACTGTGATCCGGGCTTTTAGTGGGACCGGCCTTGAATTGGTGGTTGGACTTCCAAATGGGTATGTACAAGACATGAGCGCTAATGCTGATCATGCATTGAACTGGGTCAAAGACAACATTCAGTCTTTTCTTCCCACAACAAATATCGTTGGCATTGCTGTAGGAAATGAAGTTTTGGGAGGAATAGACTCGTCTCTATCTGAATCTCTTTTGGGTGCCATGAAGAATATTTACAATGCAACAAAAAGTCTTAATTTGCACAAGAAGATCCAGATCACTACAGCACATTCAGCCGCCGTTTTTAATACTTCTTACCCTCCTTCCTCTGGTAACTTCAAAGAAAGTGTCAATGAGTACCTGAAACCACTCTTGGAGTTCAGTTCACAAATCAAATCTCCCTTTTGCCTAAATGCCTACCCTTTTCTAGCCTATATGAGTGACCCTGATCACATTGACTTAAACTATGCTCTTTTTAAAAGCACATCCGGTATATATGATAAAAAAACAAAACTTCATTATGATAACATGCTTGATGCCATAGTTGATGCAGCGTATGCTGCTTTGGAAGATGCTGGTTACGGAAAGATGGAGGTTATCATCACTGAGACTGGTTGGGCTTCAAAAGGTGATCAAAATGAAGCTGCTGCCACGTTACAGAATGCAAGGACATATAATTACAATCTCCGTAAAAGGCTTGCTTTGAGAAAGGGCACTCCTTTAAGACCACATATTTTAGTTAGAGCTTATATTTTTGCATTATTTAATGAGGATTCAAAGCCTGGGCCAACTTCTGAGAGAAACTTTGGTCTTTTTAAGCCTGATGGTAGCACTGCGTATAATATTGGACTTCATGGGATGGATTCATCAGCTGCCTCATCATTGCGACTATCTAATAAGGTAACCATATATCTAGCATCAAGCAAACGATTTATTTTGTCTATCATTGGTTTCTTAATGTAGTTGTACACTTTCCGTGTTCTATATTTTATTTTGTGTGAGCAATTCGGTTTACTGAATCGTTGTTTTAAGAATAACACTGGAATAATTGTATATTTATCTAATTCACCGGAATTCGGCTTTCTGTGTTATATGTTTTTGTTTTTGTGAGCAATTCAGCTTCCTGATTTGTTGTTTCAATAATAACACTGGAATAAATGTATACTTGATTTTCTTCCAACCTCTAATTTTTTGCTTCCTTGGGAAGCCCATGGAGCTGTAGTGACTAGTGATGTACTTCGTAAAATTAATGAGTGGTACTCGTGAAACATTGTGTTAGTTGAACTTTGTCATTATATGCTTATATGTTTCTAGAAAGGAATAAAGTCATTTTTGAGTAGTCTCTACCTTGATAAATGTTAAAATGTCATAGTACATAGCCTTATAATTTCTTTCCACTTGACAAGATGGGTACACTACATGCAAAATTGAGTTTTGAAATGGATGTATTAGTATCATCCCTGTTCAAGCTATAATGGAGAGTTAAGATTCTAGGATGTTAGTGATTTTATTACAAGATTTATGACTTTTCCTAAAAAGTGATGTATCTAAATTTGTCTTGTACATACATATGGTTGGTATTGTTTGTGTCCAATAACTGCCTTTCTCTATATGAACATAGCCATTATATATGAAGCTGAATTGTGACTAACATTTTCCCCTTTATTGGCCACAGTTTATGCCATATTACAGTGTGATACTCACTCTCTGTGCAACGACGCTCTTACATTTTATGAGATGACAATCAAAGATAAACCCTCAAGCCGCTCATTGGGGTGGGACATCTTCCTGTTGAAAAGCTCTTTCTCGCTCAAGCTACGATGGTATCAAACAATAGCTTTAGATTAGATATTATGTCACAGCTCTATTGTTTGAAGAGGGAAATGGATAAAGTTAGGTTCAATCAAACAACTCTTTTTTTTAAAAAGTTGTATGAAAGATGCAATAGCATACTACTAGTCAAGAGAGGCAAACTTTTGTTTGTTGTGAGTTTCCTAGAAAAAATGCATTATTGTTCCATACTGGAATAAAGGTCTCTTTCTGTTCTCTGGGTCATTTGGCCTTTTGCTGTTATCATTTATCCTGGATTAAATGTATATTGCAGTAAATCTAGAATCTCTCTTTCATTCACTTGGAAAATTTTAAGATGAGCAGCATTCAGAATTTTAACTTTGCAAGTGAATTCATTGCAGATACTCTTTTTTTCTTCCTGCTTTGATGTTAAAAGAGACCAAAAGATTGAAACTTTCTGAGTGTGAGTTTCCTTCTGTAGCAGGTAGCAGCCAGACAATATTTCCATTTTGTCAAAGGAAAACAACTATACAAGGCCAAAAAAATTATACTACTCCTATTATTCAAAAGAATCAATTAGTTGCAATGTACTGTTTTGAATAATGGTCAAACCTCAAAATTAGGACCAAAACTCCCATGGCTGCTGAAGCAAAAGACCCAGCTGGAAAATTTAAAACATAAAAGATTCTAGTTTAGGTGATGACGGTTTGAATAATGATAATTAGAAAAGTCCAAATTCCAACCCTAAATCAAATCACCATCTGGGTCTCAATAATGCAACACTAATATACAGCATTTGCTGTCAAAGTAAAAGAAAAGGAAAAATCCAAGGCTAATGTGATCTCTTATAACAATCACAATCTAGTATCTACAAGATATAAAACCACATCCTAACAAACTCTAGATTTGAAGTTTTCTTGCAACTCTCAACTTCTTCTCTTATTCTGAAAACCACATCAGAGCATCAAACTCAAAAAGGCTAAATAATGGTGGCCAATTTCAATTTCAACAAGGCAGCACTATTGGTGGTGGCAGCGGCGGTGGCGGCTGTAGCTGTTTCAGCCACCGTGGCGAACGGAAAAACCCATGTCGTCGGAGACGTCTTTGGGTGGACCAACCTAGGGCCCAACACAAACTTCTACAACCTCTGGGCTGATTTCTATGAATTCCATGTCAATGACACTCTTTGTAAGAGCATGACAGAAATCAATTTCTTCATCTAATTTTGCTAATGAATCCTTTTCTAACATGATTGGATCTTGTGGGTGTTGCAGTGTTCAAGTTTAAGAGTGGAGAACACACTGTTGCAGAGGTGAGCAAAGAAGCCTATGACAAGTGCAATGTTAACAATACCATGAAGCTTCACACGGAAGGCCCTGAATTGAACGTGAAGCTGACGTCACCTGGAACAAGGTTCTTCATTTGCACCATTCCTGGTCACTGTCTAGAGGATGAGAGATTTGCCATCAATGTTTCTTCAGCTTCGCCAAGATAATATTTGCTTGGATAGTTGGATATGTATATGGTTATTTTGTTTAGATTGAAATGGGTCGGCCAGGTTAATTAGTCTTTAATATGGTTTGGCTAATTAATGTTAGATTCCAATCTCTCACTCTTAATTTGTGATTAAAGTTTTGCCCTTTGCACATTCAAAACGCAGCAATTGGCAAGTCAACCTCTTAAGATTGACATTCTCAGGAGTCTTTCTAGTGAGTCCTAATTCTCGTTTTGCAGCTTGAACAAATGTTGTTGCCAATCTTTGCTTGATCTAATTGTCGTCCACTAAGACTTGCACATCTTTGTCCTTTACAAAACAAATCCCTACTCTTACTCCGCCATTTACATCCAACTATCCAAGGTCTTGTATACACTCTTGACAGCTCTCTCAGCTATTGCAACTGCTTTCTAATAGCACGCCCAACAAATTTTCCATTTTATTGATTGGTCTGCTTTTGTAAAATTTTAAGCCTTTTTATTAGTGCAACAAATTCTCTATCAATTTTTCCATTTTGTAATCTACTATAGTACATTATAAAGCAGAAACTATGTCTTTTAAAAAATTGCGCCACGTGGCATTTCTTAATAAAATAATGTTATATTTTTTAATAATAAATATTATAATTATTGTATCATTCTTTCTATATATCTAATTTTTTATAATATAATAAGTTAATAACTTGATGTATATGTTGATTTTTTATTATTATCTTGTAACATGATTTGGGATCCAAGTATATAATTTTTTATCTATATATGTTGATAATAACTTGATCTAATGTTTTTATATTAATTTTATGCATAATATTTTTTTATCTTTTAACAAGACTTAGGCTTCAAGTATATAATTTTTTATCTATATATTGATAAAATATGGGGCACAATCTTAAATTTTTTTTTATAAATTACATAATTTTATTACGATAATATATACAAACATTTTAAATTTTATATTAATATCATAATATTATATAATCTTTAATAATTTATCCCGTGAGTATCACGGGGATTCAACTAGTTAGATAGAAAAATAGAGTCTCATTTCCAAACTTGGAGCATTCTCCAATCCTCTATCTTATTTTTCATTTTGACATTTATTGCATATCTTTGTGAATATTGTATATTGTAGTAGTTCTTCTTTACGAAATATCATAAACATCATGTTATTGTTAAAATTTTGATCTGAATAAACGACACTAGTGCTAATTAAGGGCTTTGTGCTGTTGTTAGATTTCTTTTTGTGTGTTGGGTTGGGTTTTGTTTTTGACTTTTTGTGGTTTTTGCTTTGTTTCTATCATTCTTGTGCTTTATGTGGGTGTGTGTTCTTTTTCCTTTGTTGTCTAGAGTTTAGTGCTTTTTTTGTGTTTGAGTAAAATTAGGTGAGTTTGACTAGTAAGTTGTAACCCTAAAATTTTGAGTCGGTCTAATGTGTTTGGGAGTTTCTCTCTTGTCTCGGCTGATTCTAACTTGTCGTCTTATGCTGTGGCTTGCCCGCATCAGGTAATCTAACCTCTTAATTGCATCAATTCTGTTTGGTAAATCGAATTTTTATCTCATAAAAAAATCAAGAAATCCTTTCTTTTACATTTTATTATCAATTTTATTATAAATACCAATAAATTGTAAATTAAAGTTATGCTAAATTAAAGGGCAAAACAACCCACAAGGCCACAACCAACCATCTACGTTCCTTTTTTCTTTAAAAAAAAGCAT
Source organism: Fallopia convolvulus (assembly GCA_964016875.1). Classification (NCBI taxonomy): domain Eukaryota; kingdom Viridiplantae; phylum Streptophyta; class Magnoliopsida; order Caryophyllales; family Polygonaceae; genus Fallopia; species Fallopia convolvulus. The sequence goes on along the minus strand of OZ024722.1, from coordinate 5,300,262 downwards.
GCAAAAAAAGTTATCAAATTGAGTTTTTTTTTTAGGAAGAAGAGGCGACACTAACCGACCCCTTAAGGGGGCGAGTTATCAAATAGAGTTGCATTTAAGAGAACAAGTGTTCATGAGAGAAGTAAGAGCACGTAAAGATGATTTGATCTCGAAAAATTAACAGTTAGAACAATGCTTCATTAAAAAAGAAAAAAAATCGGCACAACTAAAAGCAGTTGTAAAGAAGAATATTTCTGCAAAGTTTTTTTTTTTTAAAGCAGAGCAATATACATCTGATATGGTCATAGGAAAAACATAGAAGACACTTTTTTATAAACTGAAACTTTCTGTAGTATCTCTTTTGATGCTGATTATGATACCCTTGCTGATTAACCCCCAAGCTCCATCTTTTTCCTCTGATTACTTTTTATGCAATTCTTAATATAATTCTTAGAAAAACTGGATGTAGATGTAAGCTGGATTGAAAACGAACCTAGTATAAGAGCAGCAGGCACCCAACCACCAGTCTTAGACCTGTCTGCAGGACGGCCCTTATAGTCGTGAGCATCAGCTATGGTCAAGCTCAACTTTCCCTCCTGAGGCATGGAGAAAAAGATTCAATAAATGATCAATTCAGCACCAAAACAAAGCAAAAGGACGATTTGAAAGAAAAGCCCTTGGACTGTTACTTAGCATGAACTAACCATTCTAATATCTATGTGAGATCTCAATGACAAGAAAAAGATCTGAAGAAAGTTAGGGGGAACTTAGAGCACTCTTGTGTATTTGCGCTTGTAAGTTTTAAGTAAGCCTGAAGTTTTGCTCTGAGAATGGCTTGGAGGATTCCCCCTTTATATAGGGGAGGGAAAAAAGAAAGAAAAGAAAAAAAAATAACTACCAAGCACTGTAGATTGTGGAAGTTTAGAAAGGTGACCCTCCCACTAAAGGTTTGCTGGTTTTGTTTTCTACTGTCTGCTCATTACATGTTAGAGAGAACAAAGCATAAATTATTGAGAAAATAGCTTTGTTCAGATGCATATTGCTGCCTTATGGATTTTTCCCTTCCACATCCTATAGCCCCACTTCAAACACGTACTCTATGCCTAAGGTTGGTGCAATTATTCATACATATCCATGAAATTTAGCAGAAAAATGTTGGAAAGAAGCTAAAAACGCGTCTGCCATTTCCGGTAAAGCCCAGTAACTTCAGAGTTTTAATTCTCCGTGTAACGTAAGAAGTCTAGTCACATTGTTGAGTTGGCCCCTTGTCCTTGTATATATATTTTTGATTTCTTTTTATAAAATAACACAGGAAAATATTGTCTTGGCTTAGCAGTTAAACCCTGTCGGCATTCTCTTCAATTATGGTGCTTTGACTACTTAATTCCATAGATTTGCTTGCATGTTCTGACTCTTATCAACTTCTCTAATCTTTCTTATCCAATTACTGTTTGTGTTCTTGCACATATATTTCCTGCTATCCTATGATATCCTTCCAGTTAATGATGAAAGTGACAAAAGTTTTGTCTTGAAAATAAGCCCTCACCTGACAATTAAGCTTCTAGGAGGATAGTTGGCTTTGTTACATGGTGTCAGCCTATCTATATCTGAGAGGTCCAGCATCTAAATGCATAGCAATCCTACAAATTTGACAACTTGTGTGTCTGGCATTTTGATTGCAACATATATCAGAAAGAACTACTTTAAATTCCCTCATATCCTAAATAGTACACAGAAGAAAGCTATCATTATTCTCTCAAAGATGTTACCTTTCCAACATTAAGCCATCCGGGTCGATTTCAAGATTGATAAAGACAATTTATGTTGCCTAGAATTTAATCATGGAAAATATAAAAGAAGAAGCTCATTTTCAGTCCCCTGGATAGTAAGATCTGTCAGTCAAGTTTAGTTGACAAAATTGGGAAAAATAGCAAGTTTGGATGGTGCACCTGATTTGAGAAAGATTCCTTTTTACCTTCCAATTTCTTTTTAAGCTCTGTTGAGTCAACCCATGGACAGTTATAACCTGATCCTTCCGATACCAGTAAAGTCATAAAGAAATAGCTAGAGAGGAATCATGGAATTAGTGATTTAGGTTGGATTTGCAATTCTCAGAACCCATAAAAGATGTTTCTGACCATGAAAGTTAGGCTTGCCTACTCACCTAACCTAATGAGCTAAACTGTTAAGGGCCGTTTACTTGGTTCTGTACCCTCAACCTTTGGAAGTCTTTCTTTCATTCCTGTTCATTTTCATGATAAGACATCAGTGAACTTAATTATGATCCTCCCTTTTCTCCTCCTCCTCAGATTTTGAATTGGCAATTTTCGTTACTGTGTATGATTCCATCCACTAGCCCTTATCCTTAAAGTGCATTTGTTTGCGAATGAATTATTGAATTCTGTTTTAGGATTTTGGTGAAGGTTTTGCACTCGATTCATGGCACCTTTCACTTGCAAAATGGTTCAACAGGTTTGCCTTTGTGATGAAGTTTTTGGAAGAAATCAGAGTTGTAGTTTGTAAAGGATTTGTATATTATTTGTCAAAATGTGATTCGGCCCGAATAAATTTGGAGTGACTTGAATTTTTTTTAGGAACTAGTGCAGTTTTTGTGAAATTCACATGATGACATATTGAATTATGTTATATTATGTGATGTGAAAAATATTTAGTCATAATTATACATGGGAGAAAAATAAAAAAGAAAGTTAATTAAACCAACTCACTTTTCCACATAATCACTCCTAATACCAATTGAAGGAATTATTTAAAAAAAAGGTAGTGGGACATGTGTTTGGAGTAAATAGTAGTTCCCATGGCGCAATGTAACAAAGAGAATTTATCCTTTATACTGCACTACTCTAGATGGCTACCTCCATTTAGATTTATTTGGAATGGATCAGTATAGAGAAGGATCAGACGTATCTCCGTAAATACAAGATATTTACAAAATAAGTTATCCATAACTAATGTATCATTTTCTAATTATAACTCCATCGGATTCAAACAGTATATTATACTCCGTAGTAGGCTATTAGTTGATCATTTTTTTTGATGAAATAGTTGATCACGGTGAAATTTTGCGCTCTCTGTTTTTTCGGATGCGCACTCCAGTTTGTGCGGATTTTAAACCCGTCCATAAATATACGTTTTTTTTTGTACGAGTTTGAAACCCGCCCATGTTTTGTGTTATTTTTTTGTGCGGGTTTGAAATCTGTCCATAATTTTTGTCCTTTTTTGTGCTGGTTTGGAATCCGCCCATAGTAAAGTGCGAAACATAAAAATAAGAGTGCGTAAACAAACAGTCTTTTTTCAACTTGAAACTACTGGTCCGTAATCTACTAAAATTGGAAGGGTATTGGATCTAAAATTTAGAACTAAATTTTAGATCAATATACACTTGGTGTGTATATTGATGTGGAGACGTATGTTCACGAAGAAGAGTCGATGCATCTTGTGAGAGAATGTTAAATCCACTTAGGATTGTCTCTATATATGGATAGATAAATCTATATTTAGATCATATATCAAGAACAACCTTCTCACCGACGAGGAGATATGTAACACCCGAATGTGTTCAAGAGCAACCTTCTCACCGACGAAGTAAATGTACAACTCAATGTGCTTTGTTCGTTGGCGCTGAACATGATTATTGACCATATGCGGAAACATAATCCATATAAACCAACAATGCTTTTGAAATTGGATAGTTAAGCTCAAGAAGTAGATTGTGCAACCATGTGCACTCAGCTACCATATTAGCTACCCCGTGATATTCTACCTCAGCACTGGACATGGAAACGACATATTGACATTTTGCCGACCATGAGATCAATGTGTCATTTAGAAATACATAGTAATTAGACGTGGATCGACGAGTATCGGGACAACCAACCCTATCGACATCAGTGTAAGCAACAACGAAAGGAGTAATCGAAGGTAAGATAGAGAGATCCCAAGAGAAGAAGCACCATGCACATACCGAATTATTTGCTTAAGAGCAGTGAAATGGGATTCTCGAGGGTCATGCATAAACAGGCGGGCTTGTTGAACCACATAGGAGATGTCATGCCGAGTGAATGTGAAATATTGTAAAGCACCGACTAAACTTCTATATAGAGTAGGATCAGAAATTGGTGGACCAGCATTGGTACTCAATTTGACTATAGGGCTAACAAGAGTGATAACAAGGTTGCAGTTAGACAACAAGGTTGTTAGACATCGAGGAACGTTCCAGTGTTCCACTATTTCTCGAGCATACTACTCTACAGAGCCTCAAGATGGAGACTCGCCCAATCCACTAGGCATCTAAGACCAACAATCAAATCTTTTATAAAATAAGCATACACAACAAAAGCTAGGAAACACGAGCAAAGAATAAAAAGTAGCACAAAGAAGAAAGAATAATGACATGATCAAAGACGTTCATGGAGAAATCAAACCACCAAAACTCCAAACTCCCTCATCTCTCTTTTCTCTCTCTCTTCCTCTTTCTTTTATTCTTCGATCTCGCAAGGTTCTCGGAGAGCTATAGTGGAATTGCCATAATAAAGCTCTGAGAGCTCAAACCCTAACTCATCCAGTGGCGCGAGAAAACGACAAGACGAGATTCTAGGGTAATCGCGCATTTGTTTTATATTAACCCCTTCTCCCAAATGAAAGAAGTCTCACTGAGATGCTCCTCATTCAACAAAACGAAGTATTTCTTCAAATGTCTTCATTAGTTTCTAACAGTCGGAGAGGCCCAATAAGCATCAACCAGAGATTAGGACCAAGTCGCTCAAAAACTGGCCCAACCACATCAATGTTCGCAACTATAGGAGTCATACTTAGCCACATGTGGCTCATGGGCTCGAGAGTCTTGATCATGGTTCATGATAGGGTAGTTCATGGCATCATGAGTGCCCAAGCCATGGTTCCTACTTCTACCTAGCCTATGTGTGCAATACTTTATAATGAAATGTTTGTTACAAAATACAATTATAGACTATCAAACATGACAACCCTTATATTCAAATTCTCTAATATATATGTATACTTTATACTTTATAGTCATGTTTGATATATTCTCAAATCTCAATGGAGGTTTACTATAGTTGACTATCACATCTGTTGATGAAAAGACTGCGTGTTCAAGCAGAAAGATTCTCTACCATTAAATAAATGGTTTCAAACAATCCAATAATCCCCATCTGTTAGATGCAGGCTACATCTAGACTGCAATTTTGTAGTCAAATTTAATGTTCTAATTTCAACCATCGAATTGCTTATCTATTGCTATTCAGCCTATACACCTTTTATTAATGGAAGGTTTCTATATGCACCACAAGATTAGCCATAATCCGATTCATCGGTGCATAATTATCTTCTTCTCGAGTTGAAAATTAGCTGGCATAGAAGCATCCACAGTTTGATTAGGCGATTAATTGAAAGAAACCTGCAATTATTGGCTATTATATTCCGAAAGAAACCTGAAAGAAACCTGCATCCACAGTTTGATTAGTTTAAGTTGTGAGTTTATAGTATCGTACTATTCACCAATATAATACAGTAGATTATGGGCAATTGGAATAACATATATTCATAGATGCTTGCATTCCGAAACAGTAATAAAATAGGAAACTTTATAATTATAGAGTTTGACCTTTGACAGTTTTTGGTTCATACTCCTTAAACTTCAACCGTCAATGACGGACGCAGGATCTTCCGGAAGCGGGGGCACCACTTATACTATCCGGGAGGGTGGAGTTGTCGGTCGTGAATCGGTGATACTAGTGACATTGTTTTCGGGATTTTTTTTGTTTTTTACTTTTTGTTTTTTATCAAAAATAATTGTTAAATCTTAAAAAAATACAATTTATTAAAATAGTCGTTCCATAGTGTACTTTTAAAATTAACATATACATCGACGGAGAAAAAATAATTCAAGTTATTAAAAACTTAACAAACTAGAATCGAAAAAAGACTAATTTATACTAAGGAAGGATAATAAAAAAGGATAAATAACATGACAGATAAAATATATTCAAGTAAAATACCAACAAAATTAGAAATGTTAATTTAGGGGATGGCTAAGAGATAAGATTCGAACAATATACTCTCCGTTAGTAAAACGAGGATTAGACCAACAAGACTAATTAATACTTACAATATTAGTATAGTTTTTTTTAATTTTATACTATAAAAAAAATTAAAACAATACAAATAAATAATTAATCGGAGGGAAGTGGGGGCACCGGCCCCCGCCGGCCCCCGCCCAGGTCCGTCTCTGGTCAACATAACAAGACCATTCATAAGATCTGTCATTTCATCAAAAATATATATACAAGTGACTAAAGGCATCCATACATGCAAATAAACAACATTAACCCCTTCGGACATCTAGTCAATCGATTAAGCCTCCGACGATAATATTCAGAGGTCTTTGGTTCAACTCTAATATATACAAATGTTATTAAAGTTCCGTTTGACATTTTGTAACTGGAGCTTTTTTACCCATTCAGCTAGCGGAAATTGAAGAAGCTTGTGAGGAGGAGCTTCTTGAATCCGCTCATTTTTCCGCTCCAGCTAGCTAAATCCGCTCCCAATTCCGCTACTGCCGAACGGAGCTAAGTTATTTGGGTCGACTATAAATGTTAAAATATATGATGCACAAAGCATAAGCTTGACTCATATTAAAATAGTGAGAAAGAAAGAAAACAAACTCGACTCATGTAAAACCCATATTGAACAAATAATTTTGGTGGAAGAATAAGAATCACATCACCTGTCAGTTTTCACCAAGAGATGAATATCGGTTGGCTATGAAAAGAATATTTGTATTCATTTTGAGTTGTATACATGATTGAATGTATAAAGATAAGTTAATGATTTATAGTTTTTTTCAAGGAAGGAGATGCGGTACTTTTCGGCCTAGTAGGGGGCATTTTATTAATAAAAAAAGAGGGTTAAGTAGTCAGCAAACGGGGGATAGTCCGACCCCTTATATCATCAAGAAACAGTAAATTAATCTCCTCAGACGGGGCAAGTAATACATAGACACTTAACGAAAAAGAGAATGTAATAACTGCGGTTTTTTAAGGATATTTTTGAATTTTTCTCGGATATCCTTTTAATCTTTTTGGTCCGTTTTAACACTTAATCCAATATTTTTGTTGGAGATTAAATCCTAGAAAATTGTTGGTGATATCCTAAAATCACAAAGAAATGATTTTATGGATCAGTATGAATTCTAGGATTTTTCAGTGGAAAAAGAATATTTATTGGATAAGCCGTCTTTTTAATTATGTAACGGAAAGGATTGAAAATACGAAACGAAAGCCTTAAAAATTGAAGGTAGCGTTATAAAATCATGGAAAATTGATTTTATTGGTCTACATAATTTACGGGACGTTTTTCGCTTAGTAAGTTTTTCCACCCGAGGTACATAATTTTACCGCTTTAACGCGAGTCCCGTTCCGAACGGGAAAGTCTTCTTATAAATTCATTTGCTTAATGGAGGAGGCAAAGCCACGTGGAAAGCAAGGTAAGCTTTCATCTTGTTCAAGACATTCGAACAGAACAGAGGAGGAGATAGAGTTGGGCGAGAAGGATAAGGACGGAACGACGGATTGGGTTGCCATCTTCACCGTCGGCGTTCTTCTTCGCTTTCCCTACCATCACCTCATCTCATCTCCTTCTTCATTTCTTTCATGGTTGGGCTCGTTTGCTGTTGCAAACCGAACCAGGTAGAGGAGCATGGCGGAACGGACTCGGGGAAAGAATTCAGTTCGTCACGCCAGCAATCTTCTCGGCCTTGTTGTGCGTCGACGCCGGAAGCCACTCCTCCTGAGCCAGCCACCAACAGGCGCCTCACCGGACCACCGCAGCTTGAGCCAAGGCGAGCTCAGCTCGTGCCCAGCCCTGTTGTGGCGAACCGCGTGAGCCTCCCTCACCCTTCGTTTTGTGCAAGCTTCAGTGGAAGTTTCGGGCCGCCGTCGATCATCTCCGTTAGCCTCTGCTGCACCAACCACCATGGGAGCCGCCGTTGGGCAACTCCCAGCCACCCTCGGGCTTGGGGATCGAGCCATGATAGAGCCAAACGAGCCATGGGCTCAAGTGAAGGTATATACGATCGAAATTAATTAGCGGATTGATTGCGGAGCCACCGTAAGGGCCTTTTGGTTCCACTTTGCTAATTAAATTTATGGTTTTTATAATCTTGACGTTATTACGGTCCCACAGGTTCGAACCGCTCGAGAAACGGACGTCCGGATCTTCAGTTATAGCGAATACAAGTTTTGGTTACCGATTGGCAGGTAAAGGACTTCGGATAATTACTCCGGATTCATTGTTAATCCGTTTGATCCGAGATTTGGTAACCTTTAAGAACTATTGCTAATGAAAAATTTTTATTTAGAAAATTGTTTCAAAAGTGAAGCGGATAATTAGTTATAATTCCGCCAAGATGGCTCCTTGAAGCATGATAACTAAGGATTTATTATATATCGATATTCGAAAATTAAATCGTTTATCGATTAGAAAGTTGTAGGAGTTGAGAATACAACTAAGAAGTGTTTCTGTGAGCTCGTTGCTGAGAAATCCTTTGGTTATATTTGTCAGAAGGATGATAAAGATTTCTGTTGGAATCGCTGAGGACGTTGAGCACGCCTTCTAAGGCAAGTGGACGATTCTCTCTTGCGTTATGGTTATTAATGAGGAATTGAATTCCATTTGATCCTCATGTTGGGAATAATTTATATGTTGAATAAAGTTGATAGGTTGTTATTTTGTTAGAAATAACGACCATGTCGTTATTGTAGTTTTTGCGCTAGAACTGGATTTAGGTCCGTTATTTATATGTTGTCTCATATCGAGACATTGTTGTGAAGTAGAGTAGATCAAGGATAGATGATCATGGATGAAACAGGCCCTCTGATCTCGGTTGTTGGCCGAATCTCAAGTGTTGGTCGAGCTCATTTAAGGATCATGGATGAAACAGGCCCTCTGATCTCGGTTGTTGGCCGAATCTCGATTGTTGGCCGAGCAGTTGCAAATGACCATGGATGAAAGAGGCCCTCTGATCTCGGTTGTTGGCCGAACTACGTAAAAACTATTAAATGGTGTGAGTGCACAGTTTGAAAGTAATGAAAGATTGGTGCGTTAGACACATTAAAGTACCAAAATGGTTAGTCCATTTGATAACCATTCTTGCTCCTGATTAAGAATGATTCTTAATCAAACTTTGATTAAATTAAGCTGTTTAGTCGTTGAAGACGATGCGAATGTTGAGTGGTTAGTATAAGTTCCATTAATCGTTTATGCTTCTTAAAGAAACCACAAGCGGTGGTGTTCTCTCTCTTGATTATGCGAGTCTCCTTCTTATTCTCTATAAGACTGCTAACTGTTGGATCATAATTCGAGTCTATTCGGATTTGGATGCCAATATGTTTAGTTACAACCATAAGAACCAAGTTAGTTTCTCCGCTTGCTAGTCTATCATTAGACTAACCCGTCCATCTTCTTTTCTTTTATATGGTCGGTTGGTGTCTACCATTGTATACGACACATTAGGTATTCCTTGGAAGTTGATTCAAGAGGCGAATTCAGAGGTTTGAAGCTCCAGAAGTTGAAGAAAGGTTTCCAATGGCTATACTTGAGTGAAGATCATGGTTGAATTACTTCAAAGCGAAGCTGAGTTTCAGAAATAAGAACTTAATGAATACTTGATGAAGACCTTGTCTAAATAGAAGGTTGTTCTATTTATTTACTAATTCTTTTAAGTTAAGGCTTGTATAAGACCTTTTATTCTCTTTTCCGCTGTAAAGTTTTATTTAATTTTGTTAGGTTTTAAATGGATTCATTTATCTTGTTTTAGTTTGTTCAGTCAGTTTAAAGCCTTGGGTAGCTTCGGTTTAATCTTAATCGGGGTTACTAGCGGTAATACCTCCAGGGTAGGAAGGGGGTGTTACAGAAGTGGTATCAGAGCTAAAAGTTCCTAAGTCTTGCTTAAGACTTTCATCTTCTATATAGAATTATGGAAAATTCTATATGGAAGTTATCTTAGAATCATTTACGGAAAGTGGTTAAGATTGTAAGCCAGACTCATGAAGAGATAGAAGGAGGAAAGGGAGTTGGAGAACACGAGGTAATAAGTTTATAATGGCTTTTGTGAAAAAGGTCCTTTGGTGGACATTTGATTCCCTGGAGATGGGAATGGATTCCGAGAAGGATCCAGAGTAAGATTAGGTGAAGATTCCTAAAGTTGAACCGGTTCTTGACCAAGTTCTCAATGAATTCCTATTCTCTCTTGAGAGTCTGAATTGGGTGTACCCTCGTCGTTTCTTCCATATTAGGAAACTTCTTGTGAGACTTTGAAGTTAAGTATTCTACTTCATAAAGATTTTTATTTTGAAGGTTTCCTATTTTAAGTTTGTATGATGAAAGATTTCAAGTTAAGAATTTTGGTTTAGAAAGGATCTTGATTCAATTTATGTGAAAGAAATTCTTTTCTTGAAATGTGAAAGCTCAAGTGTTGTCTATAAAAAGGAAATTTTAAAGTGAGTTTCTTTGAAGGGTAAGAGTTTTCACGAGTATATTCTTATAGGAATTTCTGAATTTTGAAATTCGAGTGTCAAGAGAAGTTTGGAGTTGGAACCTCTACTTCTAAGTATTAAAATTTGGAAAATCTTGTGAGTGTTTAGTGATTCTAAAAGATTAGTATGGATCATGAAGTGATGTAAGAGAATCCTGAAAAGAAAAGGATTGTCTTTGAAAACTTTCTTCAACAATTGTGTTTGTGACTCTATAGTATAGAATCATGGATATTCTGTACTTTTCTTTGCTCAGTTGGAAGTTAAAGAGCTTTGAAGTGCTCAAGTGTTGGATCGATTGAATTGTTAATCTATTGGAAAATGCAGTTCAATTTTGAATCTGAGAGTATTCGAACTCGGATGTTCATATATGTTGTTATCCTTTGAGTTAAGAGGATTGAGATTCCTAAATGGAATGCGGATTTCTTGTGATTATAGTAAGAAAGAAAGGAAGAATGTTGGTTCAGTTTAAGTTGTGAACAAGTGATTAATCATCAAGGTTGTTGTGAATAAGGTTGATTGGTCAAAATGGATTGAACAGGTAAAAGTTCATCGGTAATGTGTTTATGTTCAATTAACTACTTAGCACAAGTGTTAATTGATTACATGAGTTGTTGATATCCCGATGATTAACCTATGTGACAACGTTATGGGAATTTCATTGTATGATACCTAGCTCGGGATAATAAGAAAAGACTTGAGGTCTATAATGGACTTGTAATGGAACAACATTGAGATATTCTAAAGTGCCAATGGTATTGGATTATGTTTCTTTAAGGATGGAAATGATAAAGTTCAGTTTTGAGAAGATCATGCAAGGAAGAATTTTGGCATGTTTGCCTTTGATATTTTAACTGGTTGGAATTAAAATATCAATCATTCAATATTGTGGTCAATAAGCCTTAGACCTTATCGATGAAAAATAATTTCAGTTGTGTAGGATTTTGAAGATTTTATATCAGTCAAATCCAAAGCTTAAGGGAGAACTGGTGAGACTGTTAAGTTGTCGACAAGCTTCCTAACCACAAGCTCTTCCTTTGCAATGTGGTTTGAACTTGAGCTAATAAAAAGGTATATGTCTTTTTCTTATGATTAAGTAAGAAGACAAGAATGATGGAGAAGTCTAGTTTGTTTGCGAATGTTGAATTGGGATAGGTTCAAGAATATCTTGTTTGGTCATATGCATTTTTTCTGCTAAAAGAGATTGGAAATTAAAGGAGTTTCCTTATATGTAGAGAGATATAAGGATTGGATGTTTTGAACTAGATGCAAAGTTTGAAAGTTCACTTTCTATATTGAGAAGATTAAGTTGTAAAAGGATTGAAAGTCCTTAAGATCATCAAAAGAGTTTGATAGTCACTCTTGGATATCGGAATTTAAATGACTATTAACTTGCAGAAGGCTTGTTGTTTAGTGAATGGATGAACTCAAATACTAAATTTTTGTCAATGGATCATATTTGCATAATTTTAAAGTAGTATGTCAAGGAGGCATACAAGTTGAGAATGATCGAAGAAGAATCTTTGCTATGAGTATGAAGATGTCGGAATCACATTTTCCCTAAGGTTTGCAAGTAAGTGGATTGTGATCAACTCTTTTATTGAACCTGTGAAGTTAAGTTGGGTTAGGACCAAGTTAAATCAGGCAGAGATTACTCAATGCTATGAATATAGAAAAGTCTAGCAGTATGTCTAATTAAGAAAAGTCGAGGTCTGCCACCAGATTTTATCTTGAGAAAGGAATGAAGTATTACATTCGAAAGGAAATGTAGTACTCATAAGTAAATTGGATTGTCTTAGGTCCTTTGAGACTCATCTTTGATTCTGAGAAAATTTCAAATATGAAATTTTAAGGCAATGTTAGTGGTTAAAACAATTTGAGAGTAAATGTTTTTACGGTTTTCATGGTGGTGAGTAAGAATGTGATTTGTCTTCCATCTTGATCACATGGTAAGGCAAGATTACATGTCTTATTCCTATGAGAATGCAGTAAAAGATTATGTTTATTTTATCTCCCCATCCTGATCACATGGTGGAATAAGATCACATAATTCCTTGGGTTTTAAAGAATAGTTTCTAGTATGATTTGACAATCATATAAGTTTTGCAATTATACGAGTTTTGCAAGTGTAGTTGGTTGAGATGAAAAGATGCAAGCTTTCTTTTGCATTATAGCAATTGCTATAACTAGGACCTTGTAAAACTCTTTTGAGTTAGTACATCCTTGGTATCCTATACCGTTTAAGGAGTATGGTCAAACTTCCCAAAACAGTTCGATTATAAGTAAAGAAATTTGGTAAGATTTTTTAGGATTGTCTTGGATGATCTTTGAAGAGTCTGGAGTAATTCCATACTTCTCTGAAAGTTTAGGATTGTTTTCAATCAACGACTAGTGGAATTCTCTAAGCAGTTTGCTAATAGTTTGTCTTGGTTGATGTCATGACCTAAGAAAGTCATTGCCTTTTTAGCGGAATTGTACTTGAAAGTAAGTTGATATGGACTCTTGAGATGGAAGCCTTTCTAAGGAATGATATTGTAGTAATCCTTTCTTTGGAGTAAAGGATGTACTTGTAAATTCTCCATTAGTTGTTATTTGTTTTCAGGTTGTCTTGAAAACTTGAATCTCTTTGAGATAAGATAGTCAAGTGAGGACTTTAAGCAGAACTCCAATGGGTCTGGGGTTTGGATATGTAAATTTTTGTTGATTTCAATCTCAGTTTGATAAGTTGTTGGATATAGAGAGTGGACATGTGAGGATATGTTTTTAATCCTAAGAGTTAGGTTGCTCAACAAGTCAGAATGTTAAGTGAAGTCTAAACAGTTCTTTGATGAAAAAGACTGAAAATTGTCAATGGAGACAACTTTGTTGGAAATTATTGGACTAAAGGTATTATTGTCCAATATGTTGGTATAGTAATGCATAAGAGTTTAGTTTGAAGTGGTTGAGTAAGATAACTACTTTTGAATGTCAGTATGCCCAAGCTGAGTTTTGGTTGAGAAAAGGATGTAAAGGTTGATAAGAGAGGTTATTATCTTGTCATGTGTTGGATAAATCTCATATTCTTGGTTAAAATAATACTGAGAATTTATCTCAAAAAGGAAATTGAGTAAGGATTTTAAGTAATCCTTGTAAAGAAACTAATTTGAGAAGGACTAAAGGTTTAGTTTGGATAACAACAAGGTTGTGTGAATACTCTAAGATTTTATTCAAAAATTTGTTGATCAGATCAAGGAAAAGTAGTATGGGGAAAGTAATATTGTTTAAGATCAATGGAGAAGATCAAGAAAGTAAGACACCGGGATTTGTTATTCAAGCTTATGGATTGCTTGGTTTTAAAAATGTTCATGTGTATCTATTGTTGATGAACTTTGAAAGCTTAATTCAAGGGAAGCATAGTTGTTTGCTTAATTAGTTCATCCTGGAACCAGAAAATATATAAGGATTTAAGATAAAACTTTTGATAGTTTGACATGAAGCGAAATGTCACCGAATTGTTTTGATATGTTTAGTTTGTCGTGAAGTCTTGATTGAACATAGAAGACCAGATGAAATGTTATAGTCTCTTCCTGTTTCAGAATGGAAGTGGGAAGATGTTACAATGGATTCTTGTCATTAATCGTTCAAGACTTAATGAAAGAAAAATGCAATATGGAGGTTGTTAAGAAACTCATCTAGAGTATTCTTTCTAATGCATTTAAGATGACTTAAAGAGTATATAAGTTCGCTGAGGTATTCATGTATGAAGTTTTTGATCTTCATAAAACTCCAAAGACTTTTATCTCTGATTGAGATAGGTGGTTCATGCCAAAGTTTTGAAAGGAGTGACATCAAGCTTTGTGGATTGAATTGAACTTTAGCGCTGGCTTCACTCATCAAAATGATGAATGATGTAAAGAAACAAATTCAAACTTCTGAGGACATGTATTCTGGATTCCACACGAGTTGGAATGGTAGTTTGAGGTTGAGTGACTTCACATACAAGAATTGTGATCACACGATAAAGAAATGACTCTTTTAAGGCTTTGTAAGCCCGGAAGTGTTGGTTGTCAATTTTTTGGAATGACAATGCTGACAAGGTTCTTCATGGGCCAGACTTGGTCAAGAGAACAACAATAATATCGCACTGACACGATCAAGGGTGCTAACTGCTCAAAAGCGACAACAGTCGTGTGTTGTTTTAAGTGAAAGCATGTTGAGTTTACTGTAGAGAATGACGTTTTTGTTCTAGTATCCGTCTTGAAAGGCGTATTCCGCTGAGGAAAGCAAGACAACGTAAATGCTTGCTATGTTGGATCCTTCGAGATACTGGAAAGAACTGGTAAGCTCGTTTATCGGTTGGCATTGCCACCTTTAGTGCATTCTATCCGTAATGTCTACCTTTGATTAGGTTACCTTGGCCTATAAATGGAGGTAAAGAAAAAACTTGAGAAACTAGACGGGAAATGCTGAGTCATTTTCCAAAGTTAATGAACATTGTAAAGAAGGAGTTTGGTAACTAAGCAATGGTTGATTGTGCTTGGTGCAGAAGTAACAATATGTTTTTTAAGGGGGTACTACAAACTCCTGTATAGGTTTGTAGTGGTTGTGTGTATGTGCTAGTGCTATCTTTCTATATGATTCGAGCTCTCCTTGGTTTCGAGGACTAAACCATTTTTAAGGGGGTACTGATGTAATAATTGCGGTTTTTTAAGGATATTTTTGAATTTTTCTCGGATATCCTTTTAATCTTTTTGGTCCGTTTTAACGCTTAATCCAATATTTTTGTTGGAGATTAAATCCTAGAAAATTGTTGGTGATATCCTAAAATCACAAAGAAATGATTTTATGGATCGGTATGAATTCTAGGATTTTTCAGTGGAAAAAGAATATTTATTGGATAAGCCGTCTTTTTAATTATGTAACGGAACGGATTGAAAATACGAAACGAAAGCCTTAAAAATTGAAGGTAGCGTTATAAAATCATGGAAAATTGATTTTATTGGTCTACATAATTTACGGGACGTTTTTCGCTTAGTAAGTTTTTCCACCCGAGATACATAATTTTACCGCTTTAACGCGAGTCCCGTTTTGAAACGGGAAAGTCTTCTTATAAATTCATTTGCTTAATGGAGGAGGCAAAGCCACGTGGAAAGCAAGGTAAGCTTTCATCTTGTTCAAGACATTCGAACAAAACAGAGGAGGAGATAGAGTTGGGCGAGAAGGATAAGGACGGAACGACGAATTGGGTTGCCATCTTCATCGTCGGCGTTCTTCTTCGCTTTCCCTACCATCACCTCATCTCATCTCCTTCTTCATTTCTTTCATGGTTGGGCTCGTTTGCTGTTGCAAACCGAACCAGGTAGAGGAGCATGGCGGAACGGACTCGGGGAAAGAATTCAGTTCGTCACACCGGCAATCTTCTCGGCCTTGTTGTGCGTCGACGCCGGAAGCCACTCCTCCTGGGCCAGCCACCAACAGGCGCCTCACCGAACCACCGCAGCTCGAGCCAAGGCGAGCTCAGCTCGTGCCCAGCCCTGTTGTGGCGAACCGCGTGAGCCTCCCTCACCCTTCGTTTTGTGCAAGCTTCGGTGGAAGTTTCGGGCCGCCGTCGATCATCTCCGTTAGCCTCTGCTGCACCAACCACCATGGGAGCCGCCGTTGGGCAACGCCCAGCCACCCTCGGGCTTGGGGATCGAGCCATGATCGAGCCAAACGAGCCATGGGCTCGAGTGAAGGTATATACGATCGAAATTAATTAGCGGATTGATTGCGGAGCCACCGTAAGGGCCTTTCGGTTCCGCTTTGCTAATTAAATTTATGGTTTTTATAATCTTGACGTTATTACGGTCCCACAGGTTCGAACCACTCGAGAAACGGACGTCCGAATCTTCAGTTATAGCGAATACAAGTTTTGGTTACCGATTGGCGGGTAAAGGACTTCGGATAATTACTCGGGATTCATTGTTAATCCGTTTGATCCGAGATTTGGTAACCTTTAAGAACTATTGCTAATGAACAATTTTTATTTAGAAAATTGTTTCAAAAGTGAAGCGGATAATTAGTTATAATTCCGCCAAGATGCTTCCTTGAAGCATGATAACTAAGGATTTATTATATATCGATATTCAGAAATTAAATCGTTTATCGATTAAAAAGTTGTAGGAGTTGAGAATACAACTAAGAAGTGTTTCTGTGAGCTCGTTGCTGAGAAATCCTTTGGTTATATTTGTCAGAAGGATGATAAAGATTTCTGTTGGAATCGCTGAGGACGTTGAGCACGCCTTCTAAGGCAAGTGGACGATTCTCTCTTGCGTTATGGTTATTAATGAGGAATTGAATTCCATTTGATCCTCATGTTGGGAATAATTTATATGTTGAATAAAGTTGATAGGTTGTTATTTTGTTAGAAATAACGACCATGTCGTTATTGTAGTTTTTGCGCTAGAACTGGATTTAGGTCCGTTATGTATATGTTGTCTCATACTGAGACATTGTTGTGAAGTAGAGTAGATCAAGGATAGATGATCATGGATGAAACAGGCCCTCTGATCTCGGTTGTTGGCCGAATCTCAAGTGTTGGTCGAGCTCATTTAAGGATCATGGATGAAACAGGCCCTCTGATCTCGGTTGTTGGCCGAATCTCGGTTGTTGGCCGAGCAGTTGTAAATGACCATGGATGAAAGAGGCCCTCTGATCTCGGTTGTTGGCCGAACTACGTAAAAACTATTAAATGGTGTGAGTGCACAGTTTGAAAGTAATGAAAGATTGGTGCGTTAGACACATTAAAGTACCAAAATGGTTAGTCCATTTGATAACCATTCTTGCTCCTGATTAAGAATGATTCTTAATCAAACTTTGATTAAATTAAGCTGTTTAGTCGTTGAAGACGATGCGAATGTTGAGTGGTTAGTATAAGTTCCATTAATCGTTTATGCTTCTTAAAGAAACCACAAGCGGTGGTGTTCTCTCTCTTGATTATGCGAGTCTCCTTCTTATTCTCTATAAGACTGCTAACTGTTGGATCATAATTCGAGTCTATTCGGATTTGGATGCCAATATGTTTAGTTACAACCATAAGAACCAAGTTAGTTTCTCCGCTTGCTAGTCTATCATTAGACTAACCCGTCCATCTTCTTTTCTTTTATATGGTCGGTTGGTGTCTACCATTGTATACGACACATTAGGTATTCCTTGGAAGTTGATTCAAGAGCCGAATTCAGAGGTTTGAAGCTCCAGAAGTTGAAGAAAGGTTTGCAATGGCTATACTTGAGTGAAGATCATGGTTGAATTACTTCAAAGCGAAGCTGAGTTTCAGAAATAAGAACTTAATGAAGACTTGATGAAGACCTTGTCTAAATAGAAGGTTGTTCTATTTATTTACTAATTCTTTTAAGTTAAGGCTTGTATAAGACCTTTTATTTTCTTTTCCGCTGTAAAGTTTTATTGAATTTTGTTAGGTTTTAAATGGGTTCATTTATCTTGTTTTAGTTTGTTCAGTCAGTTTAAAGCCTTGGGTAGCTTCGGTTTAGTCTTAATCGGGGTTACTGGCGGTAATACCTCCAGGGTAGGAAGGGGGTGTCACAGAGAAAGCATGAGACGCGAGGCTATCGACAAACCTATTCGCCTCTCGATACACATAACGGAATCAGATAACCCAATTCCTATTCAAAAAGCCTTGGCACCTAGTAACCAGGTCAAACAACGGATGACTCTTATTTATTCTAGTATTCAAGAGGGAGATAGCTAGTTGTGAATCCGATTCCAAAACCACCTTACGGTAGCCTTTCTCCCACGCTAAATGAAGACCATTGTAGATTCCCCACAACTCAGCCAACAGAACCGAACAAGCTCTAATGTTGTGAACAAATCCGCTCACCCATTGACCGTCACCTATTACGGATGATACCTCCTAAAGCCGCAATATAATTTGCTCGGACAACCCCATCGAAGTTGATTTTCACCTAACCCACTTCAGGGGGGTCTTAAGCCACGTCCTGCAAAGAGCGAGATTGCTTAAAAACAACAACAACAAGAGGAATTACCTTTCACATAAACATACTCAACAACTTGATTTTCATTAAAGAAGGCACTTCTATTGAACGACGACTCTCCAGCAAAGACGTCTGCGTTTCTCCACCACCAAATCCACCACAAAGCGATGATCGATCTTCTCTCTTTCTTATTGGAAGAATTGTTTCATTCTATTTTTAATGATGATCAAATACCATAAGTTTTATGATTTGGAATTTAGTATTCTCAAGTATTGGAGAAAATAAAGTAAATTGATCGGAACAACGGAAATCACTGAAGGAAAAAAAAGCGATCGAACAATTTTGTCCAGAGACAACGAGCAGAGACTTCATCCATCTAGTCAAACGGCTAAGACCTAAGAAAAGATATTTAAAAAAATTCATAAAATTCTTTTAAAATTGGCTTCTTATAATGAAAAATCCATAAAACAATTAGACCATAGGGATAGAGGTTTTCTTTCATCAATTTATTTGTTGATCGGAGTTTTCTCTATAAGGTAATGTTTCTCTATTTTCTGTTACTTGCTAGACAACTACTCAAAAGAAAGGTTCTTTGTTGAGAGTTATCACACATATGAAATTAGAAACTACAATTGTATAGTTTGTAAGAGCTCAAGAGTTATCCCGCCCATTACCGACCATATGGTTTTAGGTTGGAATTTTATTGAGTTTGTATACTAAATCCATTGCACGTACGACCCCCAGATTATCGTGTCACCAGACTTTATCATAATGACTGATTCTAACATAGGTGCCATTCCAAGATTCATGTAATTGGTTATGACTTGTGGAGTAAAACTACGAATTAGTGACCAACCATGCATATTGTGGCTACAATGACGTTAAATAGGTTCGTATATGTAGCTCCATGCATGCATACACTCTTCTAATGATTTATTTTTTAGCAAAACAAAGCTTTTCCTTTTATATTCAGAAATTTATTGTCTTTACATTCATGTTGCATATTTAGGCCCTGTTCAGTAAAACAAGGTTTTTAAAGAGGTTAAGATTTTTAGGGCGGTTTGTAATTAGGTGTTTGAAATCTTGTTTATAACCTCTAAAAACCTAATTGAGTGTTTGGCAGTATAAGGTTTATAGGAGGTTGTTACAATTAAAATTATTATAAAAATATTAATTAAAATAAATTGCTAAATTTATATACTACAAATTTTCAATAACCTCCAAAAACCTATCTACATGAAGGTTTCCAATTTGAGGTTTTAAACCTCCTCAAAAACCTCATAAAACCTCAACCTTCTTAAAAACCTTATTTTACCGAACAACTATTTAAATAGGTTTTTACTAATACAAATCTCCAAAAACCTTTAATAACCTGTGCGGAACAAAGCCTTAGTTGTTCGAATAAAGATACTACGGAGTTAGATCAATGTTGAAGTATATATGCAACATTAGTTTAGGATTTGAACCTTGAATTTTCTCTCTCCTGATCAACTACAATTCACTAGAAATTTCACACTCTTCAACAAGAATGATCTTTTGGGTTCACATTCTCAGGATCCAAGGGCGATACGATTTATGGGCGAATTCAGGATTGTCTGATAGGGGTCGAACTTGCACACAGCTTGACAGCTCAATTGGCTAGTTGTAAATAGCCCCGGGACTATGGAACAAAGGATTATCCCAGACCTACATCGAGGTATTGACGGAGATAATTCCTCCTCCTCGCCTTTCGCCGTTCGCACCCTCCTTCCCCTCACCCTGGGCCGTCCTGTAAGGGTGAAATTTCAAAAATTTATTCACTCCCATCCTTAATTTCTATGAAAAACTCATTGCTCCTCCGATCGGATGTTGGGGAGGCCGCCCTTCATGGATCCGCGACATCCGCCCATGACAAGATTTTACTATTTAGGACTTAATCCAACAAGAATAAACATGAGAATGTGAACCCATAATATATATGATGAAACCCGAAATGAAAGGCTCGCTAGAAGACAAGAAACGAGATTATTATATTCGAAAGTGCAAACACTTGCTTCTTTATTTATGATTTTCTTTACAGCGAGGTTTACAAACCAACGAGGCTAATAGATTATTTGAGAATTACGCCCTAGACCTCCTACGATTATCCGAGATCTCGACCTAACAATGTCCGAGATCTCCTAGTTGCTAGCTAGCTCTAAGTGTCACTTGCCGGTCCCTTTGAGCGAGGTTGAGTTGGCGGGGCTATGCTGCTGACTAGCGAGGTTGAGTTGCGGAGTCTTTGATGTGAGGTAGGGCGAGGTGTAAGAGGCTTGCGAGGTGGTGTAGCGAGGTCTTTGATGTGAGCAGAAACTCTGTGAGACTTGAAGTCTTTTTGTGGACTTCACTTATCTATAGCGAGGCCTTTTGACGATGTTTCAATCACATCGATTTTCAACGAGCAAGATAGTTCTTGAGTTCAAGATGTTTTTCGACCCCTTTTCCATACGAAATTCTCCTCTATTTATAGAGGATTGGGGAGTCGAGTTTTGGTCATTGTCCGATGTGGGACGCCCGAGATCAAGGGCTCTGATTGGCCTAGAGGCGAGGCAGCTTGTGATTGGCTCGGGAGAGTGGCGCTAGCTGAGTGGTCATGGTGGGCGGGCGCTAGTAGAGTCGGTTACGAGGTCGAGACCTCGCTCCGAGGTCTCGGGGGACCTCGTGGGGTAGGAACTTTGCTAAAATAAAAGGTGGGTATGGTTGTGGGCCCCAGGATCATCCTCGGGGGTCCCTTTGACCTGGTTTGACCCTCATACTCCGGTCCCACCTCTCGCTTCGCTATTTTGAGCATCATCACAACCCCATGGCCTGGGGACCTCGCCCCGAGGGCCGCGGGGCATAAGCCTCGCAAAATGCCTCGGGGGTCCCCGAGGCATTTTGCGAGGCTTCAAGGGTTTCCGAGGTTCCTGAGGGGCATCTTGCGAAGCCCTCCCTTTGCGAGGTTCTACACTTATCTTTTCTTTGGTTGGCAAAGGTAAAGCTTTTCTGGGCTTGCTTTTCGTGTTTTGCTTAATGGGCCTCTCAGGAGGGACATGCCCAATAAGCCTAACTGGGTAGGGGAGGCCCAAGCCTGCCCTTTATAAGTGCGCACTTCACACGCCTCCCCATTTATCTCTTCTTCCAAAATTCTCGCCTTCTCTCTTTCTGTCTCTTTGGCTTCCTGCGAGCGGTTTCTCCAGACGGTTTCCGGCGAGCCTCAGCCACCTTCCGGTTGCACCACCGCTTCCTCCTTGTCGTTTCTGAACAATTAAGTCTTCGACTTATCTTCTCCCGCTTTTTGTTCGCTTTTGATTTCTCCCTGCTTGTTTTTTGTGCCGCGTTTTGGAGAGGCGATGGAGTGTCGCCTGGTGTTTCGCGCCGGCGTCACGGTGGCGAAACAGCGGTGGTGAGGTCGGCGTGAGTTTCCGCATGATTTTTCTCACCGTTCTTTTCCTTTGCTCCTTTCTCTTCTTTTCTCTTTTGTTTCGCCTTGTGCCCTAGCGGGCAGTGGTTGCCTCTTGGTGTTTTGCACCGGCGTCATGGTGGCGAAACAGTGGTGGGGTGAGGGTGGCGAACGCCATGCACTTGAACCTCTCGCCCCCAGCCGATGGCCGTCTCTTTTTCTTTTTCGGTGGTTTTGGATTTTGAAGTTCTTGGAAACCCAAACGTCCTGACGGCTGATTGATGGGACGTTAGAGTCTCCACCGCCGTTTTCCACCGCTGGCTTCCATTTCACCTTCTCTTTCCTCTTTCTGGAGCTTCGAATTCTCCCTTTTTGGCGCTTCGACTTCTCCCTTTTTGGCGCTTCGCCTTCTCTCTCGCCGTCCTATCTTGTCAGAGTAGCCCCTAGGGTGCCACGTGGCTCTTCGCCTCTTGTGATCCGGAATTTCTCTTTCTCACGAGGTTATGACCTCGCATTGCTTTTCTTCCGAGGTTATGACCTCGCATTGCTTTTCTTCCGAGGTTGTGACCTCGCATTGTTTTTCCTTGGTTATAGTGCCCGACGTCTCAACGCTTCTTTCTTTTCCAGGTGCTAGCCTTCCGCGGCCTGGACATCGTTCTTTTCATGCCTAGGAGAGCCTCTGCGAGCCCTCCGCCCGGCTTCGCTTTCAGAGTCCAAGAGGGTTTTTACGAGGAGGTTTCGAAGTCCGCGGGAAGCGTAGAACTCAGTGACTCTCAAAACCCGAGGTCCCCTTCGCTGGTTTTCAGCGAGCCTTCTTCAAGCGACTCCGAGGTCTCTATTAATTCGCGCTTCTCCCATCTTCGAACGTCGTCGGGCGTTGAAATTGCTTCGTCTTCCACCCCAGACGAGGTTGTTACTGAGGTCGAAGTGCGGCCGGACATGGGAACGACCTCGGCGCCGCCTCCTTACGTGCCTCTGAGCTTCCCTGCGACGTATATTACTGACGCCGTGTCCCGCGTCCCGAGCGTCCTGGAGGAACGGATCCCCATGACCCCGGGTTCTACCGAGGCTCGTCTATCCGAGGGGGTGGCCACCGAACTCGAGCTGAAGGACCTTGCAGACATTGCCAAGGACTTTGCTTGGCTCGAGGGGGTTGAGCTGGCGCTTCCCGAGGAGGGGGGCCACTCCTTGGCATCTTACGACAGGTGCGTGGTTGTGCACCTCTTCAGCCTTCAGGCGGGCTTCAGGCTGCCCTTGGCCCAGCATATTGTTGATTATCTATGGGCCATGAAGATCTGCCCCGCGCAGTTGTTTCCGAATGCTTGGCGGTTGCTATGTGCCTACACGATTCGCAGTCGCGAACTTGGGGACGGACCGAGACTCGACTTCCTATCGGCTTTATTCCTAGCGAGGAGAGACACTCGGTCCCGAAGCCTTATCAATCTTAGCACGCCGCTCATCAAGATCACCACGGCCCCTTCGAACGTCGGGTCGTGGAAGCCGAATTGGTTCTTGGTTCGCGACCCCACCGGGAGATATCTCAATTTTCTGGTGGCGTCGGGCGAATTTGTTCGGTGCGTAACCCCGCTGGAGGTTGATGAGCTTAAGGCGCTCAGGGTCCGATACGCCATAGCGAGCCAGGCACCGCACCAGGTGTATCTTTCTCAGGACCAGCTTGAGCGGGTTGGTTTGAGCCTCAGCCTCCCTCCTAGCGAGGAAAAAGAGGGTACTCAATCTCTTTCCTGATTTTTTTTTCTTTTTGTTGTTGAGGAGCGAGGCCTATAACCTCGCTGGCCTATTTTGTCTCATTACTGTCATTGAGCTGCGAGGGCTTAAACCTTGCTAACTTGTTTCTCGCTTTTCTTATCTAATTTTTACGTCCCCGTTTTTTGTTTTGACAGTGAACCTACTCGGCGCTCTTACCTCGAATTCACAGGGCAAAAGGCCTGTTACTTCTTCCTCCAACGCTCCGAGACCCCAAGACCAACATGGGGTCGTCATAAAGGATCCGACCTCGTAGGCGAGGCCCCTTGCCTCGCAGCCGAAGGCCCCAGCCCCGACAACGAAGGTATCGGAGCGAAGCCGAGCGAGGGGGGCAGCGTCCAAAGGGGACGCTGCGAGGACGTCTTCTCAAATCCCTCGAGGGTCCGGGGATAAAGCCGGATCCAAGAGGAAGGATTCGGGGTCTCCCCGCGGGGAAAAAAGGAAGAAACGAAAAGGGGATGGGCAGGGGGAAACCCCGGGGGGGGCGAGAAAATTGAGCGCCCTAGCGCACTGAGCCGAGTCATCTCGGCCTCCGGGCCTCCTGCCGAAAAGTTCCATTGCCCCGGACCCTACCGGGGCGTGCCTGATGAATGGGACAGGACAGCCTGGAAGGAGGAGGTTGCGTGGAGCAACAATCTTTCGGAGGCCGCTATTAACGACGAAATCCTCCGTTATTCGGCGATGGTACGTCTTATTCTTACGAGGTCGCTTTTTGTTGGTTTTACTGTTATTGCTCGTCTTAACGTATTCTTCGCTTGTTTCAGAACACCTTCTTCGCGAACTACAACTGTGGTCGCGTCACCCTCTTCCATAGGAAAATGGATAGGCTGGAGGTGAGGCTTAAAGAGCGCGACACCGAGATCGAGAAGAGGGGAAAGGATCTCGCGGAGGCCGAAAGGCATGTTCGCGCCGCGGAGGTCGCAGCGGCGGACGAGGCCAAGGACGCCTCGAGGATTAGGGAGGAGCTGAGGAAAGTGAAGGAGGAGGTTAGGGATTTGAGGGATGAGAACGGGGACTTCAAGGGCGAAGTTGCCAAGCTCAAGGGGCAGCTATCCGAGGAGCACCAATTTTTCAGAGAAAAGGAGGCGGAGCTTCGGAAGCTGAGGAGGAGGTTACCAAGCTCCAACGGCGCGTTGTTGAGCTTAGCAAGGAGCTGGAAGCCGAGGGGCCCAGGTATGTGAAGTCCGAGGCTTTTCAGGCTGAGATGGTGGAAAGCGTGAGGAAGATGTTCCACCAGTCCGTCCGAATGGGGGTCAAACAGGCGGTCGCGAAGTATGGGCATATCGACCCCCGCATCAAGTTCTTCATCCCCAACTACCAGGAGACTATGGGGGAACTTGACGGGGAAGAGCCTGAAGGAGAGTGCGAGTTTTTTCTCAACGAGGACGGAACTGCGGCCAGCGAGGCGCCTACCTCGGCAGCCATCGCTCGGGAAGATGCGCCAAGCTCCCAACCTTCTGCCATCCCCGCCCCTGCCCTGGAGACTCTCCAAGGACCTACTGCTCAAGCCCCTGAAGATCCTCCGAAGACCTCCGACCCTGCCGCCGAAGCCTCGAAGATGTAAAGGATGTCGATGTCTGCTTCTTTTTTGTTTTGTTGTTTTGCTGGTGGTTGCTGGTGGCCCTGCGGGGCTTGTAATTAAACATCTGGGCATACGTGCCCCAGCTTTTTATGTTATTTTCCTTACCTCATGATTGCTTGTTTGTTCTAGCTTTCTCGTATATGCTCGCACATATTACTCAACCCCATGGTCCGAGTGTCACAACTATTGTGGTATTCGGACCACATCGGGTGTTTCTAATTCTACATCGAGATCTCGAGCTTTGCTCGGATTTTTACAAGAATTTCGTCGAGGTCCCGAGCCTTTTTTGGACTTCGCACAACGACTGTGCCGAGGCCATGGGCCCTGCTCGGACCTCGCGCATTTTGTTCGAGTTTCTCCAACACCAAGCGGGAAGCGAGGTTTGGACTTTACGAGAATCTCCAACCCCAAGCAGGAAGCGAGGGATGGACTCAACGAGATTCTCCAACACCTCGCGTGAAGCGAGGTTTGGACTTTTAACGAAAATCTCCAACCCCAAGCGGGAAGCGAGGGACAGACTTAACGAGATTCTCCAACACCTCGTGGGAAGTGAGGTTTGGATTTTAACGAAAATCTCCAACCCCAAGCGGGAAGCGAGGGGTGGACTCAACGAGATTCTCCAACACCACGCGGGAAGCGAGGTTTGGACTTAACGAAAATCTCCAACCCCAAGCGGGAAGCGAGGGATGGACTCAACGAGATTCTCCAACACCTCGCGGGAAGCGAGGTTTGGACTTTAACGAAAATCTCCAACCCCAAGCGGGAAACGAGGGGTGGACTCATCGAGAATCTCCAACCCCAAGCGGGAAGCGAGGGATGGATTCAACGAGATTCTCCAACACCTCGCGGGGAGCGAGGTTTGGACTTAACGAGATTCTCCAACACCACGCGGGAAGCGAGGTTTGGACTTAACGAAAATCTCCAACCCCAAGCGGGAAGCGAGGGATGGACTTTAACGAGATTCTCCAACACCACGCGGGAAGCGAGGTTTGGACTTAACGAAAATCTCCAACCCCAAGCGGGAAGCGAGGGGTGGACTCAACGAGAATCTCCAACCCCAAGCGGGAAGCGAGGGATGGATTCAACGAGATCCTCCAACACCTCGCGGGGAGCGAGGTTTGGACTTAAAACCCGAAGTTTTTATTTTTGAGAGAGATTTTGAAAGTCCCACAACCCTTTATTCACAAAAAGAAGTAACGGAATTCAGAGAGTTTACATGAAATATTTCTTTAACCGGTCGTTCCACGTCTTACTGAGGGTACGCCCCTCGTTGTCTTTGAGTTTAAAGGCTCCGGGAGCGACTTCCTCGCCGAGGATGTATGGTCCCTCCCAGTTGGGGTCCAGTTTGCCACCTTCGGTTCTTCTCAAGACGAGATTGCCCGTGGCCAGGAACCGAGGTCTCACCTTCTTGTCGTGGTAGACGGCCACGCGGCGCTTGTATTCCCTGGAGCGATTGTCGGCTACTTCGCGTAGCTCGTCACAGAAGAGCAACTCGACCTTGAGATTGGCCTCGTTCTCCTTTTCATCAAAATCGAACACCCTTGCCGATGGTACCAGGGTTTCTACCGGGACTAGGGCCTCTACCCCGTAGGTTAGGGCGAACGGCGTTTCTCCGATTGTGCGGCGCGCGGTGGTGCGGTACGTCCATAGGACGAGTGGGAGAAGCTCTGCCCAACGACCTTGTGCCATGCCCAGCCGCTTTTTTAGATCGGACAGGATGCGGGCGTTGACGTTCTCTACCTGGCCGTTGGACTGAGGATGGGCCACGGAGGAGAACTTGAGGGTTATGCCGAGTTCTGAGCAAAATGTCCGAGTTTCTTCACAATCAAATTGGGGGCCATGGTCGGTCATGATGGTCATGGGAACGCCGAAGCGGCAGACAAGGTTCTTCCACAGAAAGTCGCAGACCTTAGTCCCCGTGATCTTCGCCATTGTTTGTGCCTCAACCCACTTTGTGAAGTAGTCGACGATGACCAGGATATACCGCACCTGACCGGGGGCCTTGGGGAAGGGGCCGAGGATGTCCATCCCCCACATCGCGAAGGGGCACGGTGCGTGGATGGAGCGACGCTGCGAGGTCGGGGCGTGCAAGAGGTTACCGTGTTTCTGGCATCCATCACATCGCTGGACATAGTCCCTTGCGTCTTGCCGGAGGGTGGGCCAGAAGTACCCCAAGTGGGCGATCTTATGCGAAAGGGTTCGCCATCCGGGGTGGCCGCCACAGACCTCTTCATGGGCCTCATAGAGGACGTGCTCCGTAGACTCGGTCGGGACGCACAACAGATTGGGCTCGGCGTAGCCTCGGCGATAAAGGCAGCCACCTATGACGGAATATCGCGCCGCCTGCATTTTCAGCTTCCTGGCCTGCGCGGGGTCCTCTGGGAGGACTCCGCTTTCCACATACCGTGTTATCGGGATCCTCCAATCCCCCGCGATGACAGATAAAACCTCGCTGTTCACACTCCACGAGAGTTTTCGTTCTACCATTACGCGGTTCCCCACTTCAAGGGGGAGGGCGGATCCTAACCTCGCAAGCGCGTCTGCCTTGGTGTTCGAGGTTCGAGGGATGGACTCCACCGCGAAGGTTTCCAGGCATGATACCAAGGCTTTGACCTTTTCTCGGTACGCGGGCAGGAACCCCGTTTTGGTGTCGTACTGACCGTTGAGCTGGCGCGCCACCAGCTCGAAGTCGGTGTAGACCCTGATTTTCCGGGCCCCACTGAGGAGCGCCATATCGATTCCCACAATCATGGCTTCATACTCGGCCTCGTTATGGGTGGCGTCGAAGGCGAAGTTAAGTGAGTACTCCGTCTCGATCGAGGGCCCAGCGTGGAATACGCCAGCCCCACCACCGGCGTCGCATCGTGAGCCGTCAACGAACACCTTCCACTCTTCCGAGCTTGTTTATGTTTCCGGGAAGGTGACCTCCACCATGAAGTCAGCGAGGGCCTGGCCCTTCATGGCGGTCCTTGGGAGGTAGCTGATGTCGAACTCGGAGAGCTCGACCGCCCACTTCGTCATTCGCCCGGAGAGGGCGGGCTGGTGGAGGATTTGTCGAAGTGGGAGGTCTGACAGGACCTGGATGGGGTGCGCATGGAAGTAGGGGCGTAGGCGTCTTGCGGCCGTCACACCTGCCAACGCCATTTTCTCTGCTGGGGAATAGCGTTGCTCCGCGGGCTGGAGCACGCGACTCACGAAGTAAACTGGGTGCGTGGCCTTTCTGGTTAGCACCGCGCTGACCGTCTCGGGGCTGATGGCCACATAAAGTTGCAAGTCTTCGTCCGCCATCGGGGGCGACAGTGTAGGGAGCTTTGATAGGAAGGCCTTGAGCTCAGAGAAAGCGAGCTCGAGCCTCTCATCCCACACGAATTTGTCATTCTGCTTGAGAGCTGCAAAAAAGGGCAGAGACCTCCCCGCTAGGCAGGAGCAAAACCTCCCCAGGTAGTTGACGACACCGTTGAGTCGTTGCACCTCAGTGCGGGACCGCGGTGACCTCATTGAGAGGATCGACTCGACCTTGGCGGGATTTACGTCGATGCCGCGCTCACTAATCATGAAGCCCAAAAATTTGCCCGACGATACGCCGAAGACGCACTTCTCGGGATTCAGGCTGAGACGGTTGTGCCTGAGAGTTGCGAAGACCTCAGCGAGGTCGACCAGATGCTCCTCCGGGGTCTTGCTCCAGACAACAATGTCGTCGACATAAGCAGACACGTTTCGTCCGAGGTGGCTCTTGAAAACGCAGTCGACGAGGCGTTGAAAGGTTGCCCCCGCGTTCTTCAGCCCAAACGGCATGACATTGTAGCAATAAGTGCCTCGCTGGGTGATGAAGGATGTTTCCTCTTCTTCTCGCGGGTTCATCAGAACCTGATTGTACCCCGAGTACGCGTCGAGGAAGCTTAAAACCCCGTGGCCTGCGGTTGAGTCAACGAGCTCGTCGATCAAGGGCAAGGGGTAGCTGTCTTTGGGACATGCTTTGTTGAGGTCCTTGAAATCGACGCACATTCTCCACTTCCCGCTGGCTTTTTTGACAAGCACGACGTTGGACAACCACCGGGGGTATTGGACCTCGCGTATAAATCCCGCAGCCAGCAATTTTGCCACCTCGTCATTTGCGGCGCTCGCCCTTTCCTCTTTCATTTTTCTTCATCGCTGCACCACAGGGCGAGTGGTGACATCGACGTTCAAAGAGTGCTGGGATACGGTCCGCGGGACACCTCGGAGGTGCTTCGCAGTCCAAGCGAACACGTCGCGGGACCCAGCGATCAAGGCTTCTAGCGACGTTGCCGATGCCCCCGAGAGGCATTCCCCGAGATAGATCTTCTCGGACTCGCTCTCGAAAGGGGATATCACCCTTCTTTCTAGCTCTGGAGTGGGGACTGTGAAATCTCGGACTTCGAGGTCGTCCTCGCCGGGAGATTCCACCATGAACACCGGGCACTTTTGCTTTGCAGAGGTCGCGTAGCAAACGCGACCTTCCTCCTGATTGCCCTTTACCTCTCCAACCCCGCCATCGACGGGGAACTTCATCTTCAGGTGATAGATAGAAACTACCGCCTGGAACTTCATCAGGGAGACCCTCCCAATGATTGCGTTCCACACCGAAGGCAGGCGCACCACTGTGAACTCCACCATCTCGGTCATCCTGGTGGACCCGGTGCCGAGCGTCATCCAGAGGTCGATGAGTCCGGCCACGTCGACTTCGACTCCCGAGAAGGAGGTGAGTTTCCCAGTGTAGGGCTTCAAGGAGGTCTCGGAGATGCCCAATTGCTCGAACGCGCCATAGTACATGATGTCCACGGAGGATCCCGTGTCCACCAGTACTCGCTTAACCATCTTTGAGCCCATCTGCGCGTGGACCACCAAGGGGTCGGAGTATGGCATGTGAAGCCCCTCGGCATCTTCGGACGAGAAGGACAAACCTTCGTGGGCGCGCGAGGTTTGTGCGACGCTGAATACCGAGGGTTCATGATGGCTTTCCCTCGCGTATCTCTTCCGCTTTGCCTGGCTTGACCCAGCCGGTGATGGTCCCGAGATGGTATGGATGTACCCATCGAGCGCCGTCGCCTGTCCCGACCGGGCCTGTTTCGCGGGCGCCTGTTGCTCGACGTTGTTGTTGTTGCTAGCCTGGGTCCGACTTGGGCCTTGCGGCTCGAGGTTGGCTCCTGACGCGGGGTTGGCACGGCCCTTTTCATTTGGGTCGTACGCGGGACCTCCCTTGCCTCGGTAACCCCGCGGTGTCCCGCCAAAGCAATTCCAGCCTCCGCCACCGCCTCCGCGATTGTTGTTCCGATTATTGTTGTTGTTGTTATTGTTCCGGTTATTGTTGTTGTTTCTGTTGTTGTTGTTGTTGTTGTTCGGGTTGTGTGCCTGCGCGTCCGCCTTTGCCTTCCCCTTTGCATCGGCGACGATCTCTTTGTTAGTTCGTGGTCGCGAGCTCTGGTTGGCGGCATCCTCGGCGTATACTTGCGCCGTGATCCGGGCGCACAGGCTTTCGTACGGCTCCAGATTCTTATAAAAAATGCGGTTTTTGAATTCCTCGATGCGCAGGTTGCCCATGAGGGTGTCGCGCACCGACGACTCGTCGACGTGCGCGATCTCCGCCATCGCGGTCGTGAACCTTGTGAAGAAAGCGCCTAAGGATTCGCTCTCCCTCTGCTCGATCCCGCGGAGGTCTCGCATGTTCTTCTTGCGCTTCCTGGAGCCGCTGAAGTGCGTGACAAAGGAATCACACAGCTGGGCGAACGAGGTCACGGAGCCGACCTTCTTACTTGAGAACCATGTCAACGCGGCCTTTTCCAGGGTGGTCGGGAAAACCCTGCAGAATATCGCGTCATTGTAGGCATTGACGTTCATCTGGACCGCGAAGTGTTTTACGTGCTCCTCGGGGTCCGCTGAACTGTCATAAAGCCCCATTTGCGGCTTCAAGAAGCCCTTGGGCATGGGCGCGTTCCGGATCGCGTCCATGAATGGGGAGGTGATCTTGGCTTCCTCCTGATTTTGGGGTGGTGGCCTCGAATTATGCGATCGAGACCTCGGGTAGTGCATCGCGCTCCCCGCTGTTTCGGACAACTCTGGCTCCTGCAGCCTCGATCGACGCGATCGAGACCGCGAGATCTGCATGGGATCTCGGGGAGGCCTCTTTGTTGACGATCCGTTGGTGGAGGACTCGGGTTCATGCGCACGCCTAGGGACGTACGCGGGTACGTACTCGGAGTGCGGCTCACCCTGGGGGGGATAGGGGACGTACGAAGGGGCGAAGCCCTGCTGGTATTGCCCATAAGCCGGGTAGGGATACGGGTTCGGGGGCGCGCCGCCCTGCTCGAGGCCTTGGAATGGGAATGGATTTTGCGGGGCGGTGTACGTCCATCCCGGAGGGACCACGAACGGGCAGCCCGGAGGTCCCGCGGCTGTCCATTGCGTAGTTTCTGGCATGTTGTCGGGGTGTTGAGGGAAGAAATTGTTTGGGCAAGCCATTTTGAGGGAATCGAAGCTAAGGTTTGCACGAATCGAGGAACTACTTAGGATGAAGAAGTTCCCACAGACGGCGCCAATGATGAAACCCGAAATGAAAGGCTCGCTATAAGACAAGAAACGAGATTATTATATTCGAAAGTGCAAACACTTGCTTCTTTATTTATGATTTTCTTTACAACGAGGTTTACAAACCAACGAGGCTAATAGATTATTTGAGAATTACGCCCTAGACCTCCTACGATTATCCGAGATCTCGACCTAACAATATCCGAGATCTCCTAGTTGCTAGCTAGCTCTAAGTGTCACTTGTCGGTCCCTTTGAGCGAGGTTGAGTTGCGGAGTCTTTGATGTGAGGTAGGGCGAGGTGTAAGAGGCTTGCGAGGTGGTGTAGCGAGGTCTTTGATGTGAGCAGAAACTCTGTGAGACTTGAAGTCTTTTTGTGGACTTCACTTATCTATAACGAGGCCTTTTGACGATGTTTCAATCACGTCGATCTTCAACGAGCAAGATAGTTCTTGAGTTCAAGATGTTTTTCGACCCCTTTTCCATACGAAATTCTCCTCTATTTATAGAGGATTGGGGAGTCGAGTTTTGGTCATTGTCCGATGTGGGACGCCCGAGATCAAGGGCTCTGATTGGCCTAGAGGCGAGGCAGCTTGTGATTGGCTCGGGAGAGTGGCACTAGCTGAGTGGTCATGGTGGGCGGGCGCTAGTAGAGTCGGTTACGAGGTCGAGACCTCGCTCCGAGGTCTCGGGGGACCTCGTGGGGTAGGAACTTTGCTAAAATAAAAGGTGGGTATGGTTGTGGGCCCCAGGATCATCCTCGGGGGTCCCTTTGACCTGGTTTGACTCTCATACTCCGGGCCCACCTCTCGCTTCGCTATTTTAAGCATCATCAATATATACTATATAAATAAGCACATTGGGAGAAAATATCTTCATTTATTTAAATCGATATTATGTGCATATCGTTTTTATTAAGAAGTGTACTTTTATATACAATTAGTTGAACCTTACTCACAGAATAATTTTACTAAAAATTATACAATATTATGATATTAATATAAAATTTAAAACACTTATATATAATTTCGTAACAACTAAAAAAATTTCATAATTTTAAAAAAAAGTTTAAAATTGTGCCTTATATTTTATTAACATATAGATAAAAAATTATATACTTCAGCACGAGTCTTGTTAAAAGATAAAAAAAAATTATTATGCATAAAATAAATATAAAAAACATTAGATCAAGTTACTATCACCATATAGATAAAAAATTATATACCTGAATCTCAAATCTAGTTATAAGATAACAAAAATATGTATAAAAAATATCAACATATAGATCAAGTTATTATATTATTAAAAATTGGATATATAGAAAGAATGATACAAGTAAATATAATATTTATTACTCCGTATTAAAAAAATATAACATTATTTTATTTAAGAAATGTCATGTGATGTAATTTTTTTAACAAATATGTTTTCTGCTTTATAATATATTAGGTGGATGTGTTTATCTATCGTGTACTTACTATGTGTCATGTATGCATTATTTTCATTGAAAATATGTGTTTATCTATTTAAAATTTTACATTTATCTATTTTATAGAATGTATGCATCAGTTTATTAAATTGTATATTCATTTATTTTCTCATGAGATCTTTCCCTGGTGTTTCATGTCCTTGAGGAAATAAGCTTTTCTTGTATACCGACTAGCTATGAAGATGATTTATTTTGGATCATAGATATATCCACCATAATTTTATGATTACAACGTATTGTGTAGGTTTGTGGAGGTGATGGGTTGTAAAGCGATTGATGATATATACTTGAGAGGAGAGGATGAGATCGAAGGCCGTTGTGGCAACCAAGCAACGGCGGTGAGGTGATAGTGGATTTATACGGTGGTGGTGATGGTGGTTGCGGTAGGGTATGCAGCTGGCTACTTGATTGTGCAAGGTCAACCTCGATCCCCTCTCTCTACCCCTACAAACCAAATCATTTTGATTTCACATTTTATGTCTCGAATATTTAAAGCCAAATCTTGCGATCGAATTGACTTTATAGTTCATCCATCCATTTACTTTACTTTCTTACTAAATATTTTATGTCTCCATGGTTTGTAATTCAAAACATTTCTCGTCTAGCTAGTGCTGGAAAGTGGAAATTATCCGTGAGTGACTAATTCGCCTGCTTCATCCGTTCTAAATATATGGGTGAAAAATCAAACAAAAGTGGATGGTAGGTAGGTCGGGTTACGGGTGAAATGGGTGATATGTACACCCGATTCACCCAACCTACCACCCATCACTCGACTCACCCGTTTACCACCTGCATATTTTAATCTAATATATATACTATATTCTTATACCTCCAACAAGCCTACCAAGCTAACATTACCACCTCCAAATTCTACTATTCATCTAGTCATTTGTCGTGTTCTGGTTTGCAGCCTTCGACTTCATCGATAGGCGCCACCACTTCCACTCTTTCGATCATCTTCTTTGCGTCTTCAGCCATTGTCGTCTTCTCAACATCACCGCTAATAACTCTCCTTCATTGCTTTACCGCTAGTCTTCCTCATTCGGTCGCCGTCCATTTTTCAGCATCACCGTACCACAAAACTCAATGTTTATTTTATTAACTCTAAAATTTTATAAACTATTTTTGTAATTCAACAATTCACGTACGGGTGACGGGTCACCAACTCACCCACAAGCCACAGGTAACGGGTGGATCGAATATGGGTGAAAGGTTTTACAGATAACGGGTGGATTAATTGGGTGAGCCATTTTTTTCCCAGATCGGGTGGTGGACGTGCTCCACCTACCCACAATCCGATCCATGACCAACCCTATATATAGTTGACAAAGATGTTATTGTGGCTAAATTGGTCTTCACTGCCTCATCGCCCAGTTTTTAAGAGTTGAAGGTTATAACGCAAAATATAAAAAATAAAGTAATTGGATATCATATGAAAATTTATATTTTATATAGTACTTTTAAGATGGATATAATACCTATATTAATTTTGATGTATTTAAACTAAATTCAATTATTATTATTATTTTTTTTGTAGAAACTAAATCCAATTATTATTGTTACATAGCTCATCGAATTTTAATTTTTTTTGGGTCTATTGGGCATATCATCCTGACATGTTTAGGGTATGAGTGTTCTATATTGACCCCTCAAGTTCTGCTTGTGTCAGACTATACCGGAGCGATGATGATGATAATAATGATATGAAATTGCATATGTTGATTACTACCTTAAATTTCCCAAATATTTTTTTTTATCTGGCTAATCATTGTTTTGAGTCAGGTAAACCTAAATTTTAGTTCAATTAGTGATCATTAATAGATATATTTTATTTTCAAAAATCTTGAAAATAGATTTGTACATGCCCATGTAGCAATAATTTTAGTAGGGACATAGAATCATACAAAGTATATCTTGGATAGATCTAGCAAACCCTACATCTAATACAAGAAAACATATATATCCTATTTGTTAGAAATTTTTTTGGTGTACCATATGTTCGAACTTTAATCTATTCAAAGAGCATTTTTCCATAACAAAAATAAAAATCAACAATATCCTAAAAAGCTCCTAAAAAATGTTGCTGAACACACCCATTAACAATATAAACATAAACTATATCCATATTATTTCATAAATTGGAATTATCTAGTTTATGCCCACAACAACAACAACATTAATTCTGTATAATTCTATTATAGCAGAATTTGGAAGGTCAACATTGACCCAGTATAGTGTTTTGTCATTAAAATTAATTTAGTTACTACACTCTAAATTGTTAATGTGTCCAAGCCATTTAACAATCCTAGCTCGAATTTTTATTTAAGCTGAGAATATATATTAATACAACTTGTAGAGATCTAGATCTATTCGAGTTCGCTTCTATTGTTTAAACGAGTTTGAAACCTTTGAAAGCAAAACGCAAAAGAAAGGGGGAGACACAAAGGTTTGTTGACACAGTTCGGACTAAGTCCTACTCTGCGGAGCCTCAAGAGGGGAGACTCACCCAATCCACTAGGTACCAGAGGCCATAAGAACAAGCACAGTTACAAGCAAACACGTACACACACAAATGGCAAAAGCCAGAAACAAGAGAAAGAGCAAGAGACAAGCACCAAGCAACAAGAATAGAGAAGACAGAGTCGGCAAGCTCACAAAGACTCAAGCCACACAGACCCAATCTCCCTCATCTCTCTCTAGTTCTCTCTTTCCCCTTCTTTCTCTCTTGATCTCGTCACATCTCCAGAAGGAGCAAAGGAATCGCAAGTGAGAGCTCGAGAGCTTCAAACTCTAGATCTAGAGCTTCGCGGAAGAAAATGAGCAAGATGGAGATCTAGGGCTTCGTCCTTAGCCTTATAAGGACCCCAAAGCCAAGACGACGTCGTCTCCATTAATAAGTCCAAAAGCGAGGATCGGAAGTGGAGCGGCCCAATCAACAAAATAGGCCCATTAGTCGCGTTGGCAAAGCTCAAGCCCAAGTCACACATAGAAACCAACCCTATCAACCAAATAACACAACACGAGAGTCATACTTGATCAAGCCATGATCAAGCGGCTCAAGGGTCAAGTCTAGGTCCAAGTCAGGTGGTCCATGGCATCTTGAACTCGAGCCAAGTACTTGTCCTATCCTCTACCTACCCCCATATGTGTGTTGCATTGCACTATAGTATACTTATGTTTACATATTACAACTTAAGATTAATAACATTACACAACTAATTCATAACTAACATAAACAAACATGAAATAAGGGAAAAATAACCTTAATTAAGTTAATTAAAGCCAAACTGCATGCATATAATCACCCATAGTAATTAAAATAATGTACATAACAAGCTACTTTTACCGATGAATGCCAGTAGTCCAACTGTGTATCTTAATCTTAATTTTTAACCACACAACATCTTTGAAAGAACTTGAAATGTGCAATCCTTAGAGCATTTTTATCCATTGGTTTTTTCTTGAGATGTTAGAACAAGATATTAATAAAATAATAAAATAAAGGTAAAAAAAGAGTATCTCATATGAAAGTGATGCTCTTTTATAAGAAAAAGAGCATCTCAAGTGGGAGAGATGCTAGAAAAAAGCATCTCCAATAGAGAAATATTATAAAATAATGAAAAAGATAACTCTTTAGGGATGCTCTTTTTTCATGGATAAACATGCTCTTAATACGCTGATGTGAAATTGGCGTTAGACCATCACCAACAATTTTTCTAAATTTTTTTTGAAAATGGAGAACAAATTTCTCTTTTTTTCCTCCTATTTTTCTTTTTTTCTTTTTTATTGTGAGATGGAGAATTTGTTACACTAAAATACACCCTAATACTTTAAAATTAGGGTTGTAAATGAACAGAGTCGTTTGTGAGAAATTCGGTATTTGGCTCAGTTAAATCTTGTTCGTCTTCGGCACGATTTATAAACGAGTCGAGCTTTAGCACAATTTTAAGGCTCGAAAGATAAACGAACTGAGCTTGAGCACAAGATAACTCGGCTCATTTGCTTATTCTTGAACGTATAATCTAGTTTTTTATGAGCATATAATCGAGCTTGCTCATTAGCAAACGAGCCGAGTTATCTTGTATAATTGATCAAGTAAACGAGTTGTTTGAGGATTTGTCTTACGAAGAAATTAAATGAGATGTCCGCGAGCTAAGCTCGAGCTCGGTGAGTATTTAATGAACCAAGCTCAAATAGCTCGAACCAAGCTCATGTTCGAGCTCGAGCTCGCGTATTTTTAACCAAGCCGAGCTTAAGCAACTCAAAGTTCGGCTCGGATCGATTTGATTACACCCATACTGAAAATTTTCAATTTCTCTATTTTATAGCATCTGTTAGAAATGCTCAATGGAGAGTAATTTTAAACATTTTAATATTAAAATAAAAACTAAAGATTCTTATCCACTTTTCATTTTCTTATTTGATATAATTTATTATTACAAGTTCTGGATTCGTAGTGATAAAATTGTGAACTTAGGATTCTCAGTAAATATCTAGGTTGAATAACCTATCTCACATCTGAAATCCAAAATAAATATCTAGGTTGAGTAATAATAAAATCAGTAAATATAATATTACCTTAAAAAGATCAAGGTATATACCTTGGCATGGTTAGCAATTTGAAGAGAGAACGCAGTCTTAATAAAATGTATTAAATTTTGTGCATAGTTAATGTGAAGGGTTGTTCCCGTACGTATATGTATATTCGATTTGTGTAGTTTGAACTTTAAGATGTGGGAATATATACCCTCAACACGCTTCTATAAATGTAACTAGTTTGTCTTAGTTGACACTTAGAAAACACACCCAAGATCGAACCCGCTTTGATACTACTTATTACAGGGGAGACGACTCATTGTGAAATTTAAAACTGAACTCCAACAATCTCTCCCTCACTTGTGAATCCCTCACAAGTTTGAATCACAGACCCACCCAGCCTCTAAGCTGAATCGTCGACTCTGACACTATTAGAGTCTGTGGGCTATTAATATGAGAAGTGCGAGTGCATATAACCGCCCGTAACATATGTGTATTTTGCTTATGTGGTCTCAATTTTTAAATGTTGAAATGCATATCCAGAACAAAAATGAGTGATTAAAATTAAGCGTGTTTTTTGTAATTTAACCATTATTAAAGATCCTTAAAGTTGGAACAGTAAACGAACAGGAAAAGGAGCCAATTTGCAGTCCTAATCTTTGACTTAACCTCAATAATTTCGAAGGTGTTCCCCAACATTTTGCAAATGCATCCTCTCTCCATTCAAATATATGGACGAGCAATCATGCCTTCTTTTGCAATAATTCTCATGTGCAGTGCACGTGTGCCCCAGCTTGATTTCTTCCAACTTTTTATTACTTATTTATTGTTATTTATAATCAAAATCTCAAATAGTTTATCTTCACATAGAGAATGATTGGATTTTGTGATCTTGTTGCCACCGGCCATTTGGGTAGCAACACATGAACATGCACCAAGTGCTCCACTTTGTGGCTTATATAATTTATAGTTTTTGCTTTTTGCATTTTTATCCGTTTCTCCACGTCCCATTGTCACTTTTGCACATAGGTTTTATTTTTTGTACACCATCCGTCTAACTCTATTTGGTTTTTTTACTCAATTAATAGTCTAATTCTATTTGACTTTCTAACTATTTATCCAATAATTTTCACTTTTACCCTTAACTAATTTCCACTTCATTGATTGGAATAAAAAAGGAAGAAAATTATTTATATGTATTGATGATTTAATAGGGGTATTTTAATAAAAATATTGTTTGTCTTAATATTTGTGTAAAATGTTTAAATGATAAGGGGAGTAATTTTTAATTGAAACTAGAGTTAAATGTGTAAGTGAAGTTGGAATTGGAATTAATAGCTAATTACTAATAGCATTTTGAATGGTGATATTTAACCTAAAATTTTGAATTGTTCATCAATACTGTCCAATTGTGCATCAATACTGACTAATTGTGCATCGATTTTTTGATACACATTTTCATCGATTTCGGAACTTTTTAATTTTATTTTTTAACCTTATTTTGTGTATGAATAACATATTATTTAGTTTTTTATGCACGTATAATTAGTTTCAATATATCGAAGAGGATTGCTTGTGTCTTAGCTATATTTAGATTCCAAGAAGCAGCCACACGTTTCACAACAATAACAATGCCGAATTCAAACAAGTCAAGCAAGACAATACCAAGACTAACATCAAAAAAATAATTTTGTCTCACATACTGCTAATTATGATGCACACATATATTTATGCATACAATTTTGATACACATTCGACCATTTTTTATGCACAAACAATAGATTTTTTATGCACAAAAATCATAATTTTGATGAACAAAATCACAATTTTGATGAACAAAATCACAATTTTGATGCACAAACAATAGGTTTTGATGAACAAAATCAAAATTTTGATGAACAATCTAGGCACACACCCTAACTCGTTTTTTTTCCCAAAAATACGCAAATAATTCGCTCATGTCGTTTTTCCCCTTTTTAAGTGAAACGATCAACACCCTTGATTTTTCTCCATCTAGCAGCTCTTGTTCTTTCTTATTTTTCACCTGCGCGCTCATTCTCACCTGATCCGAACTCATCATATATACCCTTGAATTACTCATCCTATTACCAATTGGTTTTAGGATGGAACCCCATGGGCTTATGTGTTAGGCTTATAATACGCATATGTGC
Organism: Fallopia convolvulus; assembly: GCA_964016875.1. Lineage (NCBI taxonomy): Eukaryota > Viridiplantae > Streptophyta > Magnoliopsida > Caryophyllales > Polygonaceae > Fallopia > Fallopia convolvulus. The sequence continues at coordinate 5,260,260 of OZ024722.1, read as the reverse complement.
ATGAACGAACGTTTGGATCCCTACGTTATAATTGGCCCAACGGAATTTAACATCTATTTATGTGTTAAAAAATAGTCTGTTTTAATTTTTTAACAATCAAATTAATTTAATTGGTGAATCAAAATAAATGAAACCCGTGTGTAAGAGTAGGTATCATTTGAAAGAAATTTAAACTTACACAGTAAATTACAAAAAAAATGTTATTAAAATTTGGATTTGCTTACATATAAGTGAGTAATAAGTGATAGAAACTTTCATCCCTATCCCTTGAATATGTTGATTCTTTTCTTTCTTTCATCCTCACTTGATCCTTTTCTCTCTTTCCCTCTACGTGCTTCCACCACATCTATGGTTATAACGAGGACATTGGTGAGTTCAACAGACAACAGCCTTGGTGAGTATTTTCCGATTCCTATAACATCACCTTGTATTTTTCTACACTCCTATGAAGCCTTATTCCCACATAGGCGATGATAACCTTCAATCTTTGTGACGAGAAGCAAATTTATCTATGTGGTTGGCAAGAGAGATGATGGGGGATAAGTTTCATCGTCGAGCGGGAAACAATCAAAATCACCAGGCACCAGCTAAGAAACCCAAATGATTGCTTGATTGATTTCATGGTTATTATTATTAGAAAAGATTTGGTTGAAACGCAAAAACAACAACTCTAATTAGGCGCTTGTAAGTAAATTTATTTTTTTAGTTTTTTGTCAAATATAAAAACTCTTATTATTTTTTTTTTTCTCATCTCATCGATCTGAATCTCTCCTCCTCTTCTCTCCTCCTCTTCCCTTGTCTTTTTCGCTGGCGGTGTAGAATTCTGAATTCTTCATAATTCCGTCCTGATTTTCTCTTGTTCCTACCGTCATGATTCTCTCTGGTTTCTTCCTTCCTAGATTTGTTTAGCAGTTGAATGAACTTGATTTCTTTCCGATCTGAGGGCTGAGGTTAGAGCGAAGTAGAGGGATGGCGAAACAAGCCAGATTCCACCCCCAAGTTTCGCCAATTCATCATCGGCCTTGCTTAGTTACGTGTTTCGATCGGTCTCCTTCTTCTTAACTTTGCATTGTTGTAAGAATCAATTCAATTCCCTCTGTTTATGTGTGTTTCAACTGCATTAGGATCGATGACTCCGAATCTCCCAAATCAAATCTGAATGCGGTGTTTAAGTTGTTGATTGTTGATTTTAAACTCATGAATCGTTGTTTGTTGTTGTTAGGTGGATGCTTGACGTTCCTGTGTGAATACCAGAGGACAAAAACACGACTTTTCATGGTGGAGCTGATGAGTACCGGTGCGGCGCGGGGGCCAATTTCCCGGATGAAGAGCTTTTTGAGGTAGTAGAACCCTAATTACTTCTGTTTCTTAGTTCTAGGCTCAAATTTCGGTTAAAAGTATATGAATTTATCAAGCATGGTCTGATAGGCTCAAATTTGTTCAGTTGCTGACACAATGTTTCTGATTACTAAGCAATTTGTATTTTTTTCAACTGATGTGAGGAAAAAAGAAAATCTGATTGAGGTTTTTTCATCTCATTAAGCCCCTAGAATTCATTGAAATGAATCAGAAATTTGTAGGGTTTGATGTTAGGTGTAAAGTGTAGACAGTGTGGGGAGAATTAAAGTTTTATGTATTTGAAAACTTTGACTCATCTAGCTTCTTATACATCTTTGAATTTGTTTATAGAATTTGAAATTGAGTGAGATGGATGATTCAAGCTAGCCACCTAATACTGAGGGGGATAGTTGCACCATTTCGTTGAGATATATAAGTTGCTTTGTAAACAACATCTGATGCCTGTATAGAAAAAACCTCTGCTTTGAAAGTGAATCCAGATAACTTCAACTATTTTTTATTGTTGTTTGTATGGAATCTCAAGAGAAAATTTGATCTCTTATGTAGAAATACCTTTGGAGAAAATTTGATGACAATCTCATGAGGGATTTAGTGGAAGATTTATTCCTTCGTCTCATGAATTATTTAGTATGCTTGATGATGCAACTATGCAAGTGAGAAAACAATCATATGTGCTGACCAAGCAAAAGTGGTAATGACCTTATATGTATCTAATGACAGCATTTCATCTTTTATTTGTAATTCAGTCTTTGACTTGTAATTCAGTCTTATTTTTCAATGTGAACTAGCATTGGCAATTATTCAAGTTGCTAATGCTACGAGTTCTTATCTTAACTTCAGTCTTTGGTTGCCTTAAATTTTAACATATATGCTGGATGTATGTGATTTTTAGGACAAAGCTGTTTTTATTTTCTGTGTAGAAGACAGCTCTTTTCTGTCAGGACTGCGATCAAACGATCCACCTGGCCAATATCCTTGATGGAGAACACCATAGGTATCTAGCTACAGGTATGTGAAGTTGTCAAAAATTAAATTCCAATGCCACCAATGATTTTATATACATCAACTTTACTGACAGTCATGTGAAATTGTCCAATTTATTGATGGTGATGTGATGTTGCTGACTAGTAGTAGTAGTAGTAGGCTTATTTAGCATGATTTTCAATTTTGAATTTGACAGGCCATAGTGCAATCTTCACATTTTATTTCTTAAAGTTATTTGGTTTCTTGTTTTTGTTGGTAATGCTGGATTTTTATATAGAGTTCATTTATATTTAATTGGTAGATTAAGCTTTGCTCGTAGTCAATTGAATAGTGATGTAATCAAATCGAGCTTGCCTGATTCTGGTAACCTCTTGAGATAATAGGTCTAAAATTAGGTCTTCATTTAAAATGCGCCGCGTTTTCTCGTTTCACTATTATTGTTTGTAAATTATAATCTTTTAATTAAAATTGAAAGATAATGTTAGTTAGCCTATTAGCTAAAATGGTAAAGCAATGTGTTTAACACACAAAGATGTGGGTTCAAATCCCACATAGGCTGTTGCTTCTAAACGTGATGATAATATTTGATGACAACTTTGTTTTTTTATTTGTGATGACAATTTTTTTTTATGCGGTGATGACAACTATTTTTATGTAGTTGATGAGATTTGATGACAACTATGCTTTGTGATGATGATAAAAACGAACAAACTTTGAGTGATGACACTTTATGACGGTTGTTTTTCTTAAGACCATTGTCATCAAGGCCCTTTTGATGACAAATTAATCGAATTGTCATCAAGTAGTGATGATAATTGATGACAATCGAACCGTCATCAAATAGCGATGACGATTGATGAGAATCGAACCGTCATCAAGTAGAGATGACATTTATGATGATAGTTGATGACAATCAAACCGTCATCAAGTAGTGATGACAGTGATGATAGTGATGACACATATTTGATGACGCTTAAGTGATGATAGTTTGATAATACTTGTTTGTCATCAAGGCCCTTTTGATGACAAATTAATCGAACCGTCATCAAGTGGAGATGATAGTTGATGACAATCAAACCGTCATCAAGTAACGATGACAATTGATGACGGTTCGAACCGTGTGATGACGGTTGTTTTTATGTGACAAAAAGTGTCATCAAGACATTTTGATGACACTTTTTACCTTTTATTACACTTTTTGTCATCAAAAAATTGCGATGACGGTGGAAAAAATTGCGAAGACGGTGGAAAAAATTGTGATGACAGTGATGATGGTTGATTTTATGTTTTTGAATGCCTTTGATGATACTTTTTGTTACAAAAAAAAGTGACATCAAAACATTTTGATGATACTTTTTACATTTTATTACACTTTTTGTCATTAAAAATTGTGATGACGGAGAAAAAAATTGTGATGATGGTGGAAAAAAATTTGATGACAGTGATGACGGTTGTTTTTATGTGGTTGAATGCCTTTAATGATACTTTTTGTCATCAAAAAGTGTCATTAAGACATTTTGATGACACTTTTTACCTTTTATTATACTTTTTGTCATAAAAAAACTGTGATGACGGTGAAAAAAATTGTGATGACGGTGAAAAAAATTGTGATGACGGGGGATGACGGTTTTTTTATGTGGTTGAATGCCTTTAATGATACTTTTTGTCATCAAAAAATGTCATCAAGATATTTTGATGACACTTTTTTACCTTTCATTACACTTTTTGTCATCAAAAAATTGTGATGACAATGAAATAAATTGTGATGACGGTTTTGAAAATGATGATAGTGATGTCGGTCAACGCCGGTCAACGGTCGGTCCACGCCGGTCAACGGGTGAGTCAACTCGGTCAACGGACGAGTCAAATCGGTCAACGGGCGAGTCAACTCGGTCAACGACCGAATCAACTCGGTGGGTGGGGGTGGGGGATGGAGGATTTTGCCATTTACCTAATTTTTGCACTCCTTAATATCCACCTAATTAGGCTCTTTTTATTTGCTATTTAATTAATTCATCCTTATTATTATTTGATGTGTAGGTCAGGTTTTTCCATGAATCGGGGATTTTGGAATTAGGTTATTTTTTACCTAATAGTTTTTCGCAATTTTCACACGAGTTAAAACTTGTACAAGATTAATTTATAAAAAATTAAATAATTATAAAAAATTATAAAAAATATCAACTGTAAATTAAAAATTATAATATATCTACTTTTTTTAATGGAAAGTTAGATCTATCTATCATAACTATAACCTAAAGCGGAGGTTAAAAAAAATTATTAAACGACACATGTCACTTTTAGATTGGACCACACCACCTTTTTTTTAAAAACTAAGTTTTTTTTGTATATGATAAATTCTTATTTATGTTTTTAGAATATAGGATAAAAAATCTCATTATTAAACAATCTTTTATTTTTGGATATGATAGATAGAAGATCATTAAAATATTTTTTTATGTTATCATACATATTCTAGAATATTTATTTTATTTTTAGATAGAACTATTTTTTAACTAAGATATTTAAAAATATTTATTATTAATATTTTATTTAAGAAAACCCGTACAAGGTACATGAATACTTACTATCAGAACTATAACCTAAAGCGGAGGTTAAAAAAATTATTAAATGACACATGTCACTTTTAGATTGAACCACACCACCTTTTTTTAAAAAACTAATTTTTTTTTGTATATGATAAATTCTTATTTATGTTTTTAGAATATAGGATAAAAAATCTCATTATTAAACAATCTTTTATTTTTGAATATGATAGATAGAAGATCATTAGAATATTTATTTTATTTTTAGATAGAACTATTTTTTAACTATGATATTTAAAAATATTTTATTTAAGAAAAACCCGTACAAGGTACGGGAATACTTACTAGTTACTAATAACTAAAGTCGAAGCAATTTCTGCCACCATGTTGCGCCACATCACCCCTTTATTAAAATAATAATTTTCAGTAGTTAATTATGCAAAAATTTATCACCAAATAAACATAAACATAAAATAATATTAATAGATTTGACCAAAATAGATAAAAAAAAAAGTACATTATATTTATTATATTTGTAAAAGATACATTAAGAAAAAGATTAAAAAAAATATGTACACATGATCACATATATTATATATATTAAAATAAATACAACCATATCTATCTATAACTATATATTAAAATTGTAACTTTTCTAGCCACCACATTAATTCTGGCCCCACCTTATATTAAAAAACTATTTATACTATTTTTTTCAATTAAATTCCTTTCTATTTATTCATGTGGAAAAAATTAATATTATTCATGATTTTTGCTTTATAATGTATTAGGTAGATCACTTGCCTAAATTAAATTTTTATAAGAAATAATTATATTATATTTTCCTTAATTTCTTTTTTGGAATTTTATGTAAATATAGAAGATTTTTTACCTCTAAAAAATCTATATTTCTTTTATCTTTTCTTTTTAATTATCGTTTTAACTTTTTATTGAAAATATTTTTTAAGAATTGAATTTGATTAATTTTTTTTTTAAGAATTTACATTATTTTTTGGCTTTTTTATTCAAATTTCATATTTTCAAAGATAATCTATATCAATATACAATATACTATAACTAAAGTCGAATCTCTCTATCCTATTTGTCACTCATCTAACTATGCCACATAAGCATCTTAATTTTTAAATTTACTTCTTTACCCTTTCTTCTTTTTAGTATTTACAATTAAAAATATATAATACAATAATATTACTATTGCTATTAATATACAATGATCTACTACTTTCTTATATGGACAATTTAAATATTATATAATTGAACATCATCATCTTTAATATGTATTGTTATTTTTTTTCAATGGCAAGTATGAAACTATCCATACATAATATCTCTAATATATAATGATCTACTACTCTTTTTATGGACAAAATTTAAATATTATATAATTGTACATCATCGTCTTTTCAATAATTAAATAATAATATATAATATAATATTATTGCTAATTTTATTAATATATAATTATATCCTTAAATTATAGTATGATTTTTATCCTTTTTTCAATATTATATGTACGTTCTTTTTGATAATTTATCTTAATTTTTTTCAATGATAAATAGTAAATTTAATATTATGCCACGTAGATATATTTAAATGTTCATTTATCTCTTTGTCCTAATATTTTTTAGAATTTACACTCCCTATATATTATAATAATATTATCTCAATTATCATTATTACTTACCATATTCAATTAAAAAAGTTTAATTAGTTATGTTATTAATAAGCATTCTTTACATATTGTAATAATATTACGGCATTCATTACTATTACTTACCATATTTAACTAATAAGTATGAAACACTTACCATATTCAATTAATGAGTATGGAATGACTTACTACATACAAAACGTCCCGTAAATTATGTAGACCAATAAAACCAATTTTCCATGATTTTATCTTGCTACCTTTAATTTTTAAGGCTTCCCTTTCGCATTTTAAATCCTTTCCGGTACATAATTAAAAAGACGGCTTATCTAAAAAATATTCTTTTTCCACCGAAAAATCCTAGAATTCACACCGATCCATAAAATCATTTCTTTGTGATTTTAGGATATCACCAAGAATTTTCTAGGATTTAATCTCCAACAAAAATATTGGATTAAGCGTTAAAACGAACAAAAAGGTTAAAAGGATATCCGAGAAAAATTCAAAAATATCCTCGAAAGCCGCAGTTATTACATTAGTACCCCCTTAAAAATGGTTTCGTCCTCGAAAACAAGGAGAACTCAGATCATAAGGAAGGATAGCACCAACACATACACACAACCACTACAAACCTATACAGAAGCTTGTAGTACCCCTTTAAAAAACATGATGTTACTTCTGCACCAGGCACAAAACAACCATTGCTTAGTTACCAAGCTTCTTCTTTACAACGTTCATTAACTTTGGAAAATGACTCAACATTTCCTGCCTAGTTTCTCAAGTCTTTCCTTCACCTCCATTTTTAGGTCAAGGTAGCCTAATCAAAGGTGTTTTTCTTATTCACGATTCAACCTGGCCCTTATTCATAGGGGTCATTTGGTTGAATAACTATCTTATCATTGTTGTAGAGTACAATGAGATATATTGAACGCATACTATCAAGGAAAACATTACGGATAGAATGCATTGAAGGTGGCAATGCCAACCGATAAACAAGCTTACCAATTCTTTCTAGTATCTCAAAAGATCCAACATAGCGAGCATTTACTTTGTCTCGCATTCCCCAACGGAATATGCCTTTCAAGGCGGATATTAGAACAAAAACGTTGTTCTTTACAATGAACTTAACATGCTCTCGCTTTAGCACAAAACACAACTGTTGTCGCTTTTGAGCAGTTAACACCCTTGAACGTGTTAGTGCGATATCAATTGTTGTTCTCTTGGCCAATTCTGGCCCATGAAGAACTTTGTCGGTATTGTCATTCCAACAAATTGACAACCAACACTTTCGGCTTTATAAGGCCTTAAAAGAGTCATTTCTTTATCGTGTGATCAAAATTCTTGTATGTGAAATCACTCAAACTCAAACTACCATTCCAACTCATGTGGAATCCAGAATACATGTCCTTAGGAGTTTGAATTTGTTTCTTTACATTATTCATCAATTTGATGAGGGAAACCAACGCTAAAATTCAATTCACTCCACAAAGCTTGATGTCACTCCCTTCAAAACTTTGGCATGAACCATTCATCTCAATCAGAGAATAATCTTCGGAATTTTATGAAGATGAAATACTTCATACATGAACACCTCAGCTAACTTCTATACTCTTTAAGTCATCTTAAATGCATTAAAAAGAACACTCTAGGTGACTATAACATTCTATCTGGTCTTCTATGCTCAAACAGGACTTCAAGACAAGCCAAACATACCAAAACGAACTCGGTGACATTTCGCTTCATGTCAGTCCATCAAAAGTTTTATCTTAAATCCTTATACATTTACTTGTTCCAGGATAAACTAATTAAGCAAGTAACTATGCCTCCTTTGAAATAAGCTTTCAAAGCTTAACAACAATAGATACTCATAAACAGTTTCAAAACCAAGCAATCCATAAGCTTGAATAACAAATCCCGGGGTTTTACTTTCTTGATCTTCTCCATTGATCTTTAAACAATATTACTTTTCCCATACTACTTTTCCTTGATCTGGTCAACAGATTTTGAATAAAATCTTTGGGTATTTACACAACCTTGTTGTCATCCAAACTAAACCTTTAGTCCTTCTCAAATTAGTTTCTTTACAAAGATTACTTAAAATCCTTACTCAATTTCCTTTTTGAGATAAAATCTCAATATTACTTTAACCAAGAATATGAGATTAATCCAACACATGACAAGATAATAACCTATTTTGTCAACCCTTTACATATTTTTCTCAACCAAAACTCAGCTTGAGCATACTGACATTCAAAAGTAGTTATCTCTCTCAACTATTTCAAACTAAACTCTTACACATTGTCATACCAACATATTGGACAATAATACCGTTAGTCCAATAAATTCCAACAAAATTGTCTCCGTTGACAATTTTCAGTCTTTTTTCCATCAAAGAACTGTTTAGACTTCACTTAACATTCTGACTTGTTGAGCAACCTAACTCTTAGGATTAAAAACATATCCTCACGTGTTCACTCTCTATATCCAACAACTTATCAGGCTGAGATTGAATAACAATACTAATTTACATATCCAAACTCCAGATCCATTGGGAGTTCTTCTTAAAGTCCTCACTTGACTATCTTATCTCGAGAGATTTAAGTTTTCAAGACAACATGAAAACAAATAACAACTAATGGAGAAATTACTAGTACATCCTTTATTCCAAAGAAAGGATTACTACAATATCATTCCTTAGAAAGGGTTCCATTCCAGGAGTCCATATTAACTTACTTTCTAAGACAATTCCGCTAAAAAGGCAATGACTTTCTTAGGTCATGACGTCAACCAAGATGAACTACTAGCAAATTGCTTAGAGAATTCCAACAATCGTTGACTGAAAACAATCCCAAACTTTTAGAGAAGTACGGAGTTACTCCATGCTCTTCAGAGACCAACACAGATTTGTAAAGAAACTTACCAAATTTCTTTACTTATCATCGAACTATTTTGGGAAGTTTAACCATACTCCTTAAATGGTATAGGATACCAAGTACTAACTCAAAGGAGTTTTACAAGATACTAGATATAGAAATTGCTATAATGCAAAAGAAAGCTTGTATCTTTTCATCTTAACCAACTACACTTGCAAAACTCATATAATTGCAAAACTTATATGATTGCCAAATCATACTAGAAACTATTCTTTAAAACCCAAGGAATTATGTGATCTTATTCCACCATGTGATCAGGATGGGGAGATAAAATAAACATAATCCTTTACTGCATTCTCATGGGAATAAGACATGCAATCTTGCCTTACCATGTGATCAAGATGGAAGACAAAATACATTCTTACTCATCACCATGAAAACCGTAGAAAATTTATTCATGAATCCTTTATAACAAACTACCATTACTTTTAGAAATTCATACTTGTATTCTATAAAGTCCAAAGAATTTTCTCAAAAGAGAAAATCACAAAACAATTTCAAATATCCCTTAAATCATAACAGTTTGACGGGAACTCGACATAGTCTACAAGCATACTTTCTTTAACTTTGAATATTGTGCAAACAATGATTAACTACTCTCTTGAAGAATTGGGCGCGTCAAGCTAATGCATCAAATAAAATTGTTGACCTTATCTTAATGATGCTACTAACACTTTGCCCTAGTTCTGTGCTGACATTTGCACATTAGTTGGCCTTAAGAGCTTGACCAAAGTTTCAAATAAATTGAGCCTCAAAGGAGCTAATATACTCCGATTCACTTCTGAGCCCCACATTTCTCTTCGAATGTGACACTTTCTTCCCTCTTTAAGGTAGAACCTGATGACATTCCTTGACTTTTCTTAATTAGACATATTGCTAGACATTTCTATAATCCATAGTATTGAGTAATCTCTGCCTGATTTAACTCAATCCTAGCCCAACTTAACTTCACAAGTTCAATAAAAGCGTTGATCACTCCAATCCACTTACTTGCAAACCTTAGTAAAGATGTGGTTTCAACTACTTCTTACCCATGGAAGATTGTTCGAAGACCGTTCTCAACTTGTATGTCTCCTTGACATACTACTTTAAAGTTATGCAAATATAATCCATTGGCAAAAATTTAATACTTGAGTTCATCCATTCACAAAATAACAAGCCTTCTGCAAGTTAATAGTCATTTAAATTCCGATATCCAAGAGTGAACTATCAAACTTTTTTGACGATTTTAAGGACTTTCAATCCTTTACAACTTAATCTTCTCAATATAAACAGTGAACTTTCAAACTTTGCATCTAGTTCAAAACATTCAATCCTTATATCTTTCTACATATAAGGAAAGTTCTTTAATTTCCAATTCCTTTTAACAGAAGAATGAATGCACATGGCCAAACAAAATATTCTTGAACCTATCCCAATTCAACATTGGTAAACAAACTAGACTTCTCCATCATTCTTGTCTTCTTACTTAACCATAAGGAGAAGACATATACCTTTTTATTAGCTTAAGTTCAAACCACATTGAAAAGGAAAACTTGTGGTTAGGAGACTTGCCGACAACTTAACAGTTTCACCAGTACCACCTTAGGCATTAGATTTGACATATATAAAATCTTCAAAATCCAAACACAACTGAAATTATCCTTTCAGCGATAGAGTCTAAGCCTTATTGACGATAGATGATTGCTATTTTTCTCCCAACTGTTTAAAATGTCACAAACGAACATATCAAAATCATTCCTTAATGATTTTCTCAAAACTAAACTTTATCATTTCCATCCTTGAAGAAACATAAGCCAATACCAATGGCAATTTAGAACATCTTACTACTAATTCCACTACTAGTCAATTATAGACCTCAAGTCTTTTCTCATTATCCCGAGTTGGGTATCATACAACGAAACTCCAATAACGTTGTCACATAGGTTTCAACCACGCAATAAAAGCTTCAGTTTTTCCCCGTCGGGGTTGCAGATTAGCTGTAGACAACCACGTGACCTTTGTAACACCCCCTTCCTACCCTGGAGGTATTACCGCCAGTAACCCCGATTAAGACTAAACCGAAGCTACCCAAGACGTTAAACTGACTGAACAAACTAAAACAAGGTAAATGAAACCATTTAAAACCTAACCAAATTAAGTAAAACTTTACAGCAGAAAAGAGAATAAAAGGTATTATATAAGCCTTAACTTAAAAAGAATTAGTAAATAAATAGAACAAGCTTCTATTTAAACAAAATCTTCATTAAGTTCTTATTTCTGAAACTCAGCTTCACTTTGAAGTAGTTCAACCATGATCTTCACTCAAGTACCGCCATTGGAAACCTTTCTTCAACTTCTGGAGCTTCAAACCTCTGAATCCGCCTCTTGAATCAACTTCCAAGGAATACCTGATGTGTCGTATACAACGGTGGACACCAGCCGACCATATAAAAGAAAAGAAGATGGACGGGTTAGTCTAATGAAAGACTAAGCAAGGAGAAACTAACTTGATTCTTATGGTTGTAACTAAACATATTGGCATCAAAATCCGAATAGACTCAGATTATGATCCAACACTTAGCAGTCTTATAGAGAATAAGAAGAAGACTCGCATAATCAAGAGAGAGAATACCACCGCTTGTGGTTTCTTTAAGAAGCATAAACAATTGTTGGGAACTCATATTAATCACATCACATTTTGAAAAGTCTCCGTCGACTAATCAGATTGACTTAATCAAAGTTTGATTAAGAATCATTCATAACCGGGAGTAAGAATGGCTTTCCGACTGGACGAACCATTCAGGTATATTAATGTGTCTGTCGCACTTATCTTATATTACTTTCAAAACTTTTCACAAACAAGTTGGTGATTCATAATCGGCTCGAACTACTGCCGAAATATTTTGGTATTGTAGAGATCATCGGAGTATTTCATCCATTGTCATCTACCCTGGACCAAGATCACAGGACTTAAGATATCCTTGATCTTTCATTTTTCATATGGTGAGGTAGAGATCAGAGAGGCCTATTACCCTGTCGTCTACACTACACCGTGCCAAACTTACACTTAGCTAGAGTGCCTATCAACCCTCTCACACGAAGAGCAGGGGAAGAGAGTCATGACTCGCCATTAGGATTAGGCCCCTCCTAATGTAATATTCAATTTAAGAGAGGATATGGAACCACGTTCCCCTCCCTGAAGCTACTTTAATAAACAACAAAGTCTTAGCGAGAGACAACAAACAAGGTCGCACATAACGAACCTAAATCCAGTTCTACCGCAAAACTGAATAAACAACATGGTCATTATTTCTAACAAATATAACAACCTATCATATTTTATTAATCATAAAAATTGTTCCCAACGAAAATATTAAATGGGATCCAATTCCTCATTTAATAACCATAATGCAAGAGAGCACCGTCCACTTGCCTTAGAAGGCGTGCTCAACGTCCTTAGCAATTCAACAGTAATCTTTATCATCCTTCTGACAAATATAACAAAAGGATTTCTCAGCAACGAGCTCACAGAAACACTTCTTAGTTGTATTATCAACTCCTACAACTTCCTAATCGATAAACGATTTAATTTCCGAATATCGATATATAATAAATCCTTAGTTATCACGCTTCAAGGAGCCATATTGGCGGAATTATAACTAATTATTCGCTTCACTTTTGAAATAATTTTCTAAATAAAAATTGTTCATTAGTAACAGTTCTTAAAGGTGACCAAGTCTCGGATCAAACGGATTAACAACGAATCCCGAGTAATTATCCGAAGTCCTTTACCTGCCAATAGGTATCCAAAACTTGTATTCGCTATAACTGAAGATCCTGGCGTCCGTTTCTCGAGCGGTTTGAACCTGTGGGACCGTATCAACATCAAGATTATAAAAACCATAAATTTAATTAGCAAAGCGGAACCGAAAGGCCCTTACGGTGGCTCCGCAACTAACCCGCTAATTAATTTCGATCGTATATACCTTCACTCGAGCCCATGGCTCGTTTGGCTCGATGGTGGCTCGATCCCCGAGTCCGAGGGTGGTTGAGTATTGCCCGGAGGTAGCTCCCGTGGTGGTTGGTGGTCCGAGAAGCTAACGGTCGTCGACGACGTCGCGGCGAGGCAAGAAAGAAACCGGCGGTGAAGCTTCGAATTCACCTTCCCAAGTCCGGCGTTCCGTTCTCTCGCTGGTTTGATTCCAGTCGCACAACACTAAGGGAGGAAGAAGAAGATGAGGTGAGGTGAGGTGGTGGTAGGGAAGGCGAGGAAGAAGAGGACGACGACGGTGAAGTCCTTGAATTCTCTCGCAGGTTCCTTGCTTTTGTTTTTAAACTCAAAGATAGAGTTTGACGAGGCAAGAAGATATGCCTATCCTGATCTCTCTCTCGGTCCCTTCCTAATTAAGAAAGGAAAAGGTGGTTTATAACACCAAACCCGTCTCGGAACGAGACTCGCGTTAAAGCGGTAAAATTATGTACCTCGGATGGAAAAACTTACTACATACAAAACGTCCCGTAAATTATGTATACCAATAAAACAAATTTTCCATGATTTTATCTTGCTACCTTTAATTTTTAAGGCTTCCGTTTCGCATTTTAAATCCTTTCCGGTACATAATTAAAAAGACGGCTTATCCAAAAAATATTCTTTTTCCACCGAAAAATCCTAGAATTCACATCGATCCATAAAATCATTTATTTGTGATTTTAGGATATCACCAAGAATTTTCTAGGATTTAATCTCCAACAAAAATATTTGATTAAGCGTTAAAACGAACAAAAAGGTTAAAAGGATATCCGAGAAAAATTCAAAAATATCCTCAAAAGCCGCAGTTATTACAACCTTGTACTATTTGGCCTTCGCAAGGATGATACCATCCGCATCATGAATCTGCCTAGTATTCCGAAAAATCTTCTCGTTTCTCCACTTCCACGTCCACCACAAAGTCGTAGCAAAGATCGCCGTCCAGTCCACACCATCAGGCGAACGCCACTGGGACATGAGATTAGAGTGAATCCAACCTGCAAAGGGTAGCACAAAAAAATCAGTAGAAACTTCAGGGACAAGGACCGAAGACCACAAACCACGAATAGTAGCGCAGTCCCGGAACAGATGGCAAAGAGTCTCCGGAGCGGCATGACAAAGAGTGCATGTGTTCTCTGAGGCCAGATGTCGGCGCTGCCTCTCACAATTCTTTAGGATAGCACCCCGAAACGCGAGCCAAATAAAGGAGCGGATCCTCTCTTGAACCTTAATCTTCCATATGGTGTTGTACACGATCATGTCGTTCCCGCTGTAAAGACCATCAGACACAACATACCTAAACGCCGAAGCAATCGAGTAGACCCCATTGCAGTGAATCTCCAGCTAATAGTATCTTCGAACACAGGCTCATTAGTTAGGGCAACCGCCGCGAGCTGGAGTAACGTACCATTGGGCAAGAGTGGGCTCAAAAGATCCCAATTCCAACCCCCATTCGTGGCCCAAAAAAACCCAACAGGCTTACGCAACAGGCTCTCCTCAATTGGGCCCGTGGCAACATCCAGTAGCCTGAAATCCCCAAGCCACAGATCAAGCCAGAACATAGTCGTGCTTCCATTTCCCATGACCCATTTACTGCCCTGAGCGACAACTTGATGAATACCAGTTCGGATACTCTGCCACACATAAGAAGGGCCCTGAACACTAATCCCAGACTCACGAAAGTATTTCGCCCTAAGGACGGCACTCCAAATGTAACACCCCGGTTTTAAATACCAGAATGTCACTTGGTTGTGGACCTCACTTGGGTCCACTCAGGCTAATTTACAACAATTTCACAATGTGGGACCTTGCAACAAAGGCACGACGAAAAATACAAGAAAAACATCCAACTATGTTTCTTTAAAAGTAACAAAGTCATGCACGTGTGCATTAACCCACTCCAACAGAACTCTCGAACCTAATCTCTAAACTTTAACCAATATTTACAAACATTGAACTTAACAAGATAACATAGACTCCTAGGACCTGCAGTCCTATACAAATCATTACCCGACTGCATCCTAAGACACACCACGTCGATCTGGCTCACCATCATCTTGGAGAAGATTCCTTGGAGCATTATTCATTCCAGAGTGATTACCTAAAAGAAAAACAACACCCCGAAGGGTTAGCTAACAATTCCAATATGCACTGGATAGTAAATGCAACATGCAAAATCAAAATCAATTTATTCAATTACATAATAAGAGTCGTAATATAATAGTTCACATATAGAACATTCACAATAACAAACAAATGCACAACAATACTTATAATTATAAAACGCACATAATAATACTTACAACCATACAATGCATACCAATAATAGCACATCATTTCACTTAAGTATCACCTCAATCACTTTTCGTCTCAATAATTGTTCAATCGCAACTCATCAATTGTCAATTGACATAATTTATTAAACAAGCATGACATCCTCCAGCCTTACGCGGGGTAGTGGACGGCGGCCTCCACCGTTTATCCGAACCACTCACACCCTCATCATTCACCTTCTTAGCCCTGGTCAAGCCTCCTCGGGAGCACTCGCCAAAACATTTTATTATAATTTTGAAGGGGCCCTCCTTGACATACAACTAAGTTAGGGATGTCTCCGCCTTCCCGACTATCCCTAATCATAGCCGTATCGGTTAGGTGCCAATGCTTAGAAATCCAAATAAATTACAGAATAGTATTCATCTATTATATTTTCCAAATTAACGAATTACTTTCAAATAGACATAGAACATATATAGGAATGAATCCTAAAATACAGTTCTACACATCATATCTACACATCCAACACATATCAAAATTGATAACTAAGTAAGTCTTAGGCGACTTACCTTGAACGAAGAATTTCAAAGGATATCGAAATTGACTTGATCAAACTAGTTACCTAGATACAAGAATAATACAGTAATACTCATAAGAAAAGGCGGTCTAGTTAGCTCAAGTTAAATGTTAAGGAAAATACTCGATCAACTCGACTAACCCACAAGTTGACCTGGTATTAAAAATACATACACAATCTCCGTTTTAAATACTCGAATTACTCCTTATACCCTTATTCCAAGAAACCAACCCAAAAAATTATTATACTTACTATCTAAGCTAATCTAGCTAGTATATTTACGTACACCAAATTAATTATCCTCCAACTTATTAAAAGTTGACTTAATTAAATCTCATCAAACCCACATATTGAACTAAGTTCATACATACTCTGATTTTTCACCAAACTAATTATATAACCTAACATCTATTGAACTAACGATTGACCACATATAAATTAATCTAATTCATTTGAAACATCCTTAGTTAATACTTATTACAGTACTAAAAATCCCCTCGTTTCGCCCTCTGATCACAAATAAATATATATATATATATACTATATGTTACTCAACCTAAAGTATTGATCCATACAAGTCCTTAGAGTCAAAGAAGGCACACGATCGGCTCACCGGAACGGAGGACAGCGATGGTTGGTAACTGGACAGCTTGTGATGACCACTACGACACGGTTGCAGCTGAACGGTAATAAAAGTGATAGATGGGCTCAAATGGTGGTGGTACACAGACGGTGCATATATGGAGATATGTAGCAGGTTTCTAACAAAAGTTGTTTGTAGATAAAGAAAATGGGCCAAAATGAATGAACTGATTTGAAATTGGGATTAGTGTAGGCTGGTGGGTGTTGGGGTCTAGGAACGTGGCACTTAATTAAACTAGCCAAGTATTACATAGGTGAAAATTGGATAAGCATAAAAGAGTAATATCACATTTGAGTTCTAGATGCATGTAACCAATTCTTACAAGCTAAGTAATTTTATTTTTTTGCCACGTGACTACACATAAAATTTGAACCAAAAAAACCCATAAGATTTACTACAACTTTTCCATGCTAATATTAGGGAGTAACCTATTTAAAACTGACGTTCACTCATATACTATAATTAACTTAAATTATTAATATAATTTTTTTTAATAATTAAGAAAATCAACTAAGTGGCGAGATATTAACCAACAGTGGCACTCGAGTATTACACCAAAGACTAGAATTATCATGCAGCAAACGCCAACCCACTTTCCCAACAGTGGCCAGGTTCACCGCCTTCATCGGTCGAATGCCCAAACCCCCTTCATGTTTTGGTCGGCACACCTCCTGCCAAGCGACAAGGTGCATCTTCCTTCTACCATCTCCCTGATTCCATATAAAGTTTCTGATAATCTTATCCAGCTTATCGCAAGTATCTTTCGGAAGCATCACAATAGACATCGAATAAATGGGGATAGAAGCCAGCACAGACTTCGCCATCGTAATTCGACCCGCAAGACTGAGGAACTTCCCTTTCCACGAGGCAAGACGTCCATTCATCTTGTCAAGGAGTGGAGAGAAAGTATCTTTGGTGACCTTTTTATGTAAGATCGGCATGCCAAGATAGCTACCAAGATCCGAGGTGATTTCAATCCCACATTCACCCTGTAAGGAGCGCTTCAAATCAGCCCCAACGTTCTTGGAGACAAACAGCTTGGATTTAGCGGAGTAAATCTTCTGACCAGAGGCCTTAAAAAAGCAGTCGAGGATATTATTAATAATCCTGAGCTGAGCCACAAACGCCTCAGCTACAAGAACTACATCATCAGCAAAAAAAAACATGGGAGATGTCGGGCCCGTTGCGTGTGATATGGGTCGGGATCCAATCGCCATTCACCACCGATTGTTGAATCATTTGGCTAAGCCGTTCCATGCATAACACAAAGAGGTACGGGGACATCAGATTGCCTTGACGGATACCTCTAGTTGGGTGAACGCCGCAGTCATCTCCCCATTCCAAAGAAGCCGCATCTTAGCAGAGCTAATACACTCCCTGATCCAAGAGACCCAAATGTCTGGGAACCCCGCATCCAAAAGAGTATCAACAACAAAATCCCACCTCAGACGGTCATAAGCCTTCTCTAAATCAATCTTGAGAAGCATCCAACCCTTCCGCCCCTGCTTCTTGCGCATAGAATGAACAATTTCCTGGACCAAAATGATATTATCTGAAATGAGTCGGCCCGGGAGAAAGCTCCCTTGCATCGGGCCAATTAAATCATTCAATAAAGGTCGCATCCGGTTCACCAGAATTTTGGTAATGAGTTTGTATATGGAATTACACAAACTAATGGGTCGGAATTGCGCAATCCGCTCGGGTTTGGCCACTTTTGCTAAGAGGACAATTAGAGTTTCATTCACTCCATCAGGGAATTTACTGGAATGAAAGAAATCCAACACAAAATCCTTAATAGAGGCACCAACCAACGGCCAACAACTTTGGAAGAAACCAGCCTGGAATCCGTCAATCCCAGGCACCTTATGTAACACCCCTATTTTACAACATTGGGTATTACCGCCAGTGACCTCAGACTTTACCGTCCAAAGTCACCCAAGGCTTTTAGAATGATATAGAACAATTTAAAATGCGGAATAAAACACAATACATAATGAGAAAAGGTGCTCCCGAGGGAGGCTTAGTTCTTACAAAACATCTTACATTGTTTGCAAATATAAAGTTGTTCGGAATTGAAATGCAAAACCTGATTGTCCTTGAAACGTAATGAAACTAAAGCAAAATGATAGAAAGATACATCTTGAAATCCTTGTTCTTCCTTCGTCTTCACTTCACTTCACGCCTTGCTGGGGTTCCTAGATTCTGACATAATTCGCGAGGGGCGATAGAATGCCAGGCAAAATGCGGAAAAGAAGAATTAGTCTAAGAGACTAAGCAAGCGGGAAGGGAACTTCCCGAGGGTATTTTGGGAATTTTCAAATATTATCGAAAGAGATATTAGGGTTGTGTTTACGATGGGGATATATAATAAAGCTTGTTTATGTGGAGCTTTGAGGGTTCGAAGGAGAGTATATCTTTCGACCAAGATAACTCGATGAGCAATAGAATAACTACTAGATTGTAGACTTCTTTTAGGATTTCGAAAGAATGTTGGGAACATTCATTAAATCATACAAGCGAAAACCTCTCGCGCCCTGAGCGGACCAAGAGCCGGATCGATCATTTGAGACCGGTCCGGTTTTGGTGTCTTAAGTGTACATTCGCACTTATCTTATATAGTGACGAAAAATATTCGACTTCGTTAATGATTTTTAATAGAGAGTGGTGGGACACGGATATTCCGAGCCACCCGAAGGAGAACTTTCAATTCTCCGGCACTTAGCTAGAGTGCCGCACAATCCCTCCTTGCAATCGGAGCGGATGGAGATCATGATCCCGAAAGTCGTATGGACGTACGACTTAGTAAGGTTATATAGAGGTGTCGGCTAACCCGCACCCCTTTCTAGTTTATTCAAGATAAATCTCTGAACGAGATTGTAATCAATCAAGATAACAAACATACTAGCATATATAATCCTAACAAAGGAATATAAAGCATACTACGCTAATAATTGTCGTTATTTCTAGCAATCAATATTTCCTAGATTCATTTTTATTTAAGCATACAAATTGTTCCCAACATCAAGGATTTTCATGAAATGGAATGTAAAGGTTGCAAGGGGAAATTCCACTTGCCTTAGCGTAACGAGTTCTAGCGAACGAGTTTTGACGAAACTTATGCGATTTCCCACTACGAGCGAGGATTCCGACCTATTGATACGGAAATTTACGAAAAGGCTCAAAATCATGATTTTCTTTCTAAGGTTTGGATTATCTCTTATAATATTTTATAAGAGAGAAAAAAAAAGGTTCTAAATTATTTTAATAATAATTTAGAAAGTTATTTTCCTTAAAATAATAATATTCCTTTATTATTATTTTGGGATTTGTAATATCCTTACTATTCCGTAAAATAATTATTAAAAATAATTAGTAAAATAATTATTAAAAATTATCCTTTTTACTTATTTATGATAATAAACTATTACTTTTAAATTTCCCATTTATTCTTGGATGGACCTTATAATATTGACTACCTTATCTAAAATACTTTATTAATAATATTTTCTTAATAGAAAAGTATTTACCTACATAATCCTCTTTAAATAAAATTGTCATGTATATACTCCTCTATAAGGAAGTTTCCATAACTAGAAGTTTCTAAATTTCCTTATAAGGTAACTTGCCTAAAATTAGATTAATCTTACTTTATATTTATAATTTATTATTATAATATTATAGCTTACAAAAATAATATCTTCTTTATAATTAAAAGATTTCTTTCATGCGAGTCATCCTTATGCTATAATAATCTCCTAGAATATTTGTAATATCTTACTTGATATTTTTATCCTAGAACTCATGTCTTATGCAAATATCTCTACACCTAGTGATTATAAAAATATACTTTCCTTATAGATGACTTAGTAATATTTCCATTAATAGTATTATATTCTATAACTAAAAATCCCATGCTATCATATATTTGTTCTTATAATATCCTAATAATAACTCATATGCTAGTAATATCTTATTTTATCATATCCTAATAATAGATGATATTTTGTAATAACTCCCATATATAAAGATATGCTAAAGTTCATATTTTTATTGAATAAATATTTCTTTTCGTAATTTTATTTATTCACTCAATGTTATAAATCCTATATCTTTTATAGATTAGACCATGCAACAACTTTTATCAACTTAGGGACTTTGTTAATTTCATATAAAAATGGTAATGGTTTTACTTACTAAACCTTTTTATTCCTAAGATCATATAGTATGATATTATCTTTTAGTTTAAGGCATGCATAATAACTTTTAAAGTTCTTATTGGATCTAAGGTGGGATATTACTAACTATAGACTTTGCATGTTACAATTATTTTATAACATCTATTTATAATTTATAAGAGCATGCATGTAATAAAATCCATGAATTTATCTATTTGTTTTTATTTAGCTTAAGTTACCATAGTAATTCTAGATTGTTTCTAGTCTCCAACTAACAAGATCTTTTTACCTAATATTTTTATTTTCTTATTTTCCTAACATATTTTCTATAATTACAAAAACCTTATAATTAAAGAAAATACATAAATAGATAATTATAACTTAGGATAGAATTTTACTTATGAGTATTCTGTATAATACAGAACACTGGAGAAAGGCAGAGGAGGAGGGCCGGCGGTCTTGGGCGGCACCACCAGAGGCGGCGGCGAGGCTCCGGCGTGGCGCGCTGGTGCGGTGGCTGCGAGCTGGTGATCCGGCGGGGGCAAGGAGGTGGTCCGGCGGGGGCTCCAAAGGGAGAAGAGGGAATTTTGTGGTGTTTTTGTGATATTTTAATGGAGAATTTAGGACTTGTAAATGCTGATTTTTGATGATTTAGAGAGCAATTGCTAGAAGGAGTAGAAGAGAGAGCAAAAGCTTGAGTGAATGCTTGAGGGAGGGCTTTTATAGACAAATTGAGGAGGTCTTCAATCCATGGCAATGGTGGATGTCCAATGGAGGAGGAGGAGAAGTCCATGCATTGGTCACACTTGTGCTTCTTCCATGGTGATGAGAGGATGATGGGAGAGTGATGTAGTAAGGATGGTCAAGCAAGACAATGGAGGTGGAGGAGGCATGCATTGGCCTCCATCAATTCAACGTACAATCAATCAGACTATTGTCTGATGTTGTCTTTTGGAGGAGCAGGAGTTTATTTGATATAAGGGAAAAAGATTGGGCTAAGTGAACAAGAAATTGCAATGGTCTAACGGGATTTGGTGAGGGGCGTGTGAGGTTAGAGTGCAAGAGATCTCGGGTTCAAATCCCGGCTCTTGCATTCTTTTTTGCAAGGCTTGTAATTTGGATTCCTAGGCCTTTGTATAATCTATTTTATGAAATAAAAATAAATTTCTTATTTTTATCTATTGCTCTTTTTATTAATTTTACCTCACTTATTAATCTATGTCCCTCAAGTTATTTTATTACATTTTTAACTATTTTAATTTTCTTGATAAACTCTTTCAAAAGAAAAATAATAGAAGTTAATTTGATTTCTAGAAGTTAGAGAAAAATAATTGATAATAAATATTATATAAAAAGAACTTGGAATATCGTGGATATTACACCTTAAGACTCCCCATCTGATTCATGGCTTCAGTAATTTCATTCTCCAAGATAGGAGAAATAAGCCTATCCCATATGTTGCTACTAAGGACCGGGAAGCAACCAGCACTAACTGCATCGATATCAGCTGACGTAGTCTAAAGAGCATAGAGAGACTTGAAGAAACCCACCGCAAAATCTTCGACAGCCTTTTTTCCTCCAAGACCGTACCATCCTCAGTATGAAGAATGTCGATTTTGTTACGTCTTCTTCTAACAGTCGTTGATATGTGAAAAAAGGATGTATTCCTATCACCTGAGGTCAACCAGTTTTCTCTCGACTTTTGAAACCAAAGCAACTCTTCCTGTTCAAGAGTGGCATTTAGATCAGCTTGCAGCCTCTGTTCCAAATTGATGAGGAAATCGTTAGGCCCATTGGCATAGGCCTTTTGAATTCCAGCAAGCCGCCTCATAATTTCCTTCTTCCTGGTGTGAATGTTACCGAAAGTTTCCCTATTCCACTTGAGTGCAGCTTGCTTGAACTCACTCAACGCAGAGGGAACGTTGACATTCCGATTCCAATTATTTCTTAACAACTCAGGGAACGAGGCGTGGGTGAGCCACGCAGCAAGGAACCAGAACGATCGACGTTGCCTATTAATTGTTTGATCCATTTCTAAATTGAGCAGAATCGGAGCATGATCGGAGCCAAAAGCAGGGAGGTGCCTGACCGAAGCATCAGGCCAGTCCAAACGAGCACACGGGCTAAAGAGGATCCTATCCAGACGACGAGCCTTGAAAGTTCTACTAGACTTGTCGGAAGTCCAAGTGAAGTTGGAGCCCACGAAACCCATATCGATCAAACAAGCATCATCGATCCAATCTTGAAAAATCTCAGTATCTGGGGAGAGCGAGTCTATAGTACCTACACTTTCCCAGCTGTGAAGGACACAATTAAAGTCCCCTCCAAAAATGAAAGGGCCATTAACTGTGCGGGTTAAATCCTGCAAATCAGACCAGTAGAAAACTCTGTCAGTAGCATCCGGAGGAGCATATACTACAATTAGATTGAAAACCTTACCATTATGTTGGAACAAAGTGTGGATGAACCGGTCGTACAACCGAATAATTTGGACATCCACGTGATCATCCTTCCAGAGAAGCCAAATTCCTCCCGCAAAACCCACAGCTTCAATGCGAGACGATTGGGAGAAAGGCAATCGCCCGCACACATGGTCAACTTTGGGACCCGAAATTTTGGGTTCGAAGATGGAAAGGATATCAACCTTATGATGTTTAGTAAGATAGCGACTTGCCCTGCGGAACCCGTCATTACCGGCTCCGCGACAATTCCAAAACATGCAATTCATGAGGAAACCAATAACAGAGAGAACGAGATACCAACCAACTATGGTTCCGTCGTAATGGCCCCACGTTCATCATCTTCCTGCATCGAATCGGCACCACCCATATTATTCGAAGCATTAGCAAGTTCATCTTGTTTAGCGATCTGTTGACGGAGGCCAGCCAAAGTATCGTTGGCTTCAAGCAGGTGAGTATCACCAATTGGAGCCTCCACAGACGCGGCGGTTATATTTTTCTACATATTCAACACCTCCTCAGAAGCGGATTCAGGACTCTAGGCCGGCCCAGATTGAGCCGTGTCAAGTGACCCTTTATAAGGATCAAAGTTAAAGTGTGAGTTTTCATTCTTGGGCCTCTTCACTGGGCCAGTCTGGGTTTGAATTTTGGGCCCTTTTGCTGGCCTTCCTTTATTGTTTTTATTCCGTCTCTTAGATCGACGTTTGTCCTTCAATTGGCCTTCCTTATTGGGGTCCGCATTGAACAAGATCCCAGATTGACTGGTGGAACACGGCGCCGTATTCTGTCCAGAACCCGAAGAGTTCCCCGCAGTAATTTCAACCTGGGACTCGTGCGTATTCATCTTTTCTTTACCTTTTCCTAAGCTACCGTTCTGGGCATTAACTGTGGGAGAGTCCCCACGTTTTGCTGCATCCAAAGTCTTGTAACGGTTCCCTGTCTCCCCGGTCGGCGAGATAGCCTCACCGGATTCCGCCTTGCTTTTCTCGTGCCTTTTCTTCTTTGGGACCTCCATCCAGGGACCATGGATAGCGCCCTCTGCGTCATCTCCTTTCCCAGTCGTGGTACCATCTGAGCCTTTGGCCACTATATCGACGTCACCCGATGTCGACTTCCCAACTTGACGCTTAGGAGACGCCGACTTAGCCGTGGGGCAGCGGGGCGCAAGGTGACCGTACCGGCCACAACTGAAGCAAATCAAGTGTAACCCTTCGTATTCGAGGAAATAACGAACATCTTTTATCGTCACCGTCCCCTTCAGTGGTTTCGTAAGGTCAACCTCCACACATATCCTCGCGAACCGGCACCTATTCGAAAACAGGGTTCTAGTGTCAACTTTGATCGGCTTGCCGATACCGGTCGCAACATTCATCAAGATTTCTTCTTCATAATAGACAAGAGGGAGTTTAGCAATGCGGACCCAGACCGGGGTCGTGTTGATGATGTCCGTTTCCGGATGGAAGGAGGGGGACCACGCCTGGATAATAATGTAGTGCCCAAAAATCATCCATGGTCCTCCTGTGATCGTATTCATATAATCTTGTTCTGACTCGAAGTGAACTACGTAGTAGCCATTGGGAAGGTCCGCAAGAAGCATCTTTCCAGCAGGCCGCCATAGCTCACGGAGTTTTCGGTCCATAATATGGCAGGGAACAAAACTCCTCAGGACTTTCACAATCAGGGAAGATCTCCAGACTTCAGCAAGAGCGCACACTACCTCAGGAGCAATCGTGACGACAGGATCGCTCAACCCCCCCCCCCACCCCCCACCCCGGGGAAAGCAATGTTGATCTTTCCTCTCAAAAACTCCGGTGCTAGTTGACGTCTGCTGAACGCTCTCTTTTGAACTACTCGACGTCTGGTATTCCATGTCGGACACCACCCCGATGGTGGTGGCTGTTGATCAGCCACCGCCATCCACCACGGCGGCGCATGTTGCCCCGCCCCCCGAGCCAGCACGCGCATGGAAGGATGTGATTGCTAATGAGTCTGGAATCACTTGCCTAGTTGACTATCCTATATAAGGCTTCAAAGTTGTGGCCGACTTGCATGCATGTGGAGCAATGTGTTAAATAATGTCTTTTTAGACATTTTTATAATAAATTATTGTTATTTTATGTTCTTTCAATAGAAATTATTTGAACATATTTATATTATGTTAAATTAAACTATTATAAAATTTTGAAATTTGATACTTAAATGAAAAAATTAAAAATAAATTAAAAATAAAAAGAAAGTAAAAGATATTGTAGGAAAAGTAAAGATATCAATCATGTCTGATAGTGAAGCCACGTCGTTGGCTCCAATCGATCAATAAGACTAGGTGTTGTACCTAGCTAGTTTGTGTCATGGTCAGTTGTTTCCCATGAATTGCTTTCGTAGAACGATTTGTTATCTAGTTCATCATTTCTTGGTTGATATTCTTGCTGTTTTTGAACCTCGAATCTCGGGTGTGCAATTGCAAGAGGTTTATCACCACCTTGGATTCTCCGATTGTGCAAGAGTTGAGGTTGTTAGACTTGCTAGGGGTCTGTGGTTGTTGTGGGACAAGCATAAGATTAATTTACATGTTGCGCACCTTACGAGGAATTTTATTCATGCTATTATCTCAAAAGGGCGTCTCTATTATCACTTGGCCGCGGTTTATGCCCCTCTATCGGGTGGTAGACATCGTCTTTTTTGGAGTGATCTTATAGAAGAACTGGAGGGGATTACAAAACCTCTTATTGTAGGGGGCTTTAGTTGTATCCTTCATACTTTTGATCGGTGTGGTGGATCGATACACCTTTTGGAAGACTTTGATAAGTTTAGTACTATGGTAAATGATGTGGGCTCGATTGATGTGGGTTTTTGGGTCAGGCCTTTACATGGTCCCGTGAAGTTTCTTCTCTTACTTTTGCGGGGAAATGTCTTGATCGGTTGTTCACTAATATTGTTGGTCGTATGTTGTGGATGAATGTTGTTGTTCGCCATTTTCCTCGACTTTCTTCTGATCATGTGCCGCTTCTCTTGAACTTAGAGCTGAGTTTGAATGGGGATAAGAGGAGACGACATATCTGTTTTGAGGTTTCATGGTTAGCTTACTCGAATTTCTCGCCTTCCTTAGTCATTCCTAGCATACAGAGTGTGATTCTTGTCTTGCCTTGACTAATTTGGGTGTTAAACTGATTGAGTAGAATAAAAACAATTCGGCAATATCCATTTACAGAAGCATGAATTGCTAAGCCAATTCGACGTAATTCAAAGAGCTTTGAGTGCCCGACCTTCCGATCGCTTATTGACAGTAAAAACAAGTTTACAAAAGGAGCTTACTTTGGTTCTTGAGAGGGAAGAGTTGCTTTGGCTCTAGAAATCACGGGTCCAATGGCTACAAGCAAGGGATCGCAACACCAAATTCTTTCATAATTCGACGATGGGGGGATTCACTATGAAAGAAGAACCGGTTATTACCTAAGCATCTATATATCTATAGGGGGGATTCAAAATGGAAGTTTAACATGTTATTAGCTGAGCATTACACTTGAACATACAATCTTTTTTTTGTCAAACATGACAAAAAAAACTAATGGCTTTGGGTTTCGGTCACCATGACCAAAGCTGATTTAGCTATTTTCTTTTTTTTTTAAATTTCGGTTGCGCCGACCGAAAAAAAAAACAGGTCGTATAGACTGTCTGATCGGGGCGCTTAGCAAGCGTCGGATTTTTTTTTTTGATTTGGTAAGATTTAGGGTAGCCCAAGTATTACATGGACTAGCCTAGAGCACCCGTAAACAGGTGAGAACCGGTTTACTAACCTTAGCATGCGTCAGATATTATTGCACTGTAATAGTACAATAGTCATTGTTTTAATGTCGTTTTGTGAGAGCTGATTATCCCATTACGTTGATTATTTGGCGAGCACCGTGAGCTTACCCACAATCAAAAGAAATTAGTTTATGTTTCCTTAAATGAATGTACCAATAGACATTTAATACAAAATAATCTCACTTTTTTAGTAACCAGGAACCCACCTTTGTTGTAAACCTCAGGTCCATGAACTAGCCAGCAAAGCGCACGGACCAAGTAAACCAGCTTGCATCGACCGACTCGATCTAGTGGTAGGGAAAATGGTGAGACATGGTTTTTCACCCAAGTGAAGGGAAAAGGCAGGGATCGAACTTGGGACCTCCCAACATCCCCTATGTCTCTTACCATTAGATCACCCAATGCGAGGTGGAATAACCTCACTTTCTTAGCTAGAAAATAGCATGTTTTTGAAGCAAACTGTTAGGAAATATGGTAAGACAAGAGATATTGTTGTTATGAAGGGTAAATGTCTCTTTCTTTGTAGGGGCGGATAGAAAAAGACTGGCTTAGAGTGAGGTGAGTGAGGACTATAAATAATGAGGGTTTGTTATCTTTAGAGGTATCCAGAAAAGTAGAGAAAGGATCAAGGTTTTTGCCTTTGGGCTCTTGGAGATTCATCTCCTTGAGATTGGCTCTTTGGGGGTTGTCCCATTGAGAGTGTCTTTCTATCTTTCAATCAAACAGTAATTTGAGGTTTGTGTGTTTAGTTCATCTTCTTGTCTAACAAATTGGTGCTCTTATTAAGAGATTCAACATGGAGTTAGATTTGAGGATGAACACAAGAGAGGAATTAAGAAAGGAATTGAGCAAGATAAGTGAGGAAACCAACCAAAAGCTTATAGAAATATAGGATACCTTCTATGAAGAGATGGTTCATACTATTGAGGAGGTGTTTTCCAAGCACTGTGGTTCTCCATACAGCACGGAGTTATCGCCACAAGAAAGCGGGAGTGGATCCTCCAACTCGAAGGCGGATCTGAAAGAGTCCAAGATCAGCTCCAATGGCGGCTCATTAGGGATAGACCCTGTTTGATGGGTGGTTAATGAGCTACTGTCACCCAATAGCGTGGAATTCGACGAGCATGGTGATTAGGGCTAAGAAAAATTTGTCGATCCGATCCGAAAAATCCGATCGATCCGATCCGTTTTTATCCGTAACCAAATTTATCCGTTGAAAATTGATCTGTATCCGATCCGATCCGGCTAATTTTTCCAGATACTCGGATCGGATACGGATCGAGGTTTTAGGTAAACGGATATATCCGAAATATCCGGTATATAAATATATATAATACATTTTTAGATAGGGAATATAGTGTTTATATAGTATAGTATGCTCATTAATCTCATATTCTGATGTGAGCCCACTTTATTTATTGGACTTGTGAAAATATTTAACCAGCCCATTAAAAATTTGAAGAATACCCATATTTTCAGCCCATCTCTATTCTGATTTTTAAGCTTTTGACCTTACAAAGAAACCCTAGTGCTAATCTGCTCACTCTAAAGTCTAAACCGCCGCTTGCCTCTCTTCATTTTGTTCATTCGATCTGTCATTCGCTCTGGTTCTATTCTTCTCAATTCTCGGTTCTCACTCTCACTTCTCTAACCCTAAACCCCTCTCACTCGCTTATTCTCTGGCACTCAGATGGAAGGCTCGTAGAGTTTGGCGCTTGACTGATCTTTGTGTGGTTACTGGTTAGTCTCGATCTTCGATTTTTTTGAAATTGTATAGTTTCTTATAATGGCCCCTTGTTAATTGTTATGTTGTTCAGGTTGTAGATCCAATCGAAGCTCCATCTTCTATCAACCGAACCACCACGCTCAATCGCTCATGGTTAGTTTCACTGGTCTTCTTTTTGAGATTTTTTTTATAGCTTTTGGTTAGATGAGTTTTGTTTATGGCTTTTCTGTTCATGAGTTCAACTTCTCACTGTCAAACCATGTAAAAGGTGAGTTCGACTGTTCATGAATCCGAACTCATGTAATGGTTCATTAACTCTGTTTATGAAGTCGAACTCATGTAGTTATGGCTTTTCTGTTCTAATGAACCTTTCACATGTCAAACCATCTCATGGTTAACTTTTGTTTTGAGTCTGTTTTCAGCTTTATAATTTTTGTGTTTTCAACCTTGCGGGTAATTCATTGAATTGAATGGTGTTCGAGCCTTTTTTATGGCTTTTAATTGCTTTTGTTTAAAACTAATTCATTAAATTGCAACTAATTCATTGAACTAAACCTGAAACTAATTCATTTTTTTTGCATCATCTTTACTTCTTACATGAGCAAGGTAACTCAAGTATGGCATCTCATGCCTCACCTAATGCTGAAATGCATAACAACGAGCTTCCTACTCAAGAAAGCCAAATGATCAAACCGAACAACAAAGCTGCAAAACCACCTACGGGTAAGAGAAAAAAATATTCTGAAAGTTGGGAGCACTTTACTGAACTTCCTGATTCAAATTATGCACAATGCAACTATTGTGGTGCATTAATTGGTTGTAAACCTGAAAATGGATCCACTTCATTGAAAAATCACACCAATAGATGCAAAATGTTGCCTTCAAACATGGATAAGAAACAAAAGCTGCTTGATATGAGTACAAAAACTGTTATTCGTGTTGATGGTGTGGTTGAAACTATTTCTGTTCCATTTGTTTGGCAATTTGATCAAGAAGTCTGTAGAAATGCTATTGCTCGTATGGTTATTTTGGATGAGCTTCCTTTTGCTATTGTTGAATATGAGGACTTTAAGTTCTTTTGCAAGTGTATGAATCCTGAATTTAAAGTTCCTTCTCGCTTCACTGTTGCTAGAGATTGCTATAAGTTTTATAGTGAGGAAAAGAAAAAGTTGAAAGATTGCTTTCAAAATTTATCAAGTCGAGTGAGTCTTACTACAAATGCATGGACTTCTAGTCAAAACTTAAGCTATATGTGCCTCATTGTTCATTTTATTGATGATGAGTTCTCTTTGCACAAAAGGGTCATAAACTTTTGTCCTCTTGTTGGTCATTCTGGTCTATTAATTGGTAGAGTTGTTGAAAAGTGTTTAGTTGACTGGGGGATAAAAAATGTTATGACTATAACAGTTGACAATTGTGGTTCAAATGATTTGGCAATTGCTCATTTGAAAAAGAGATTTAATCATTGGGAATCTAGCATACTACAGGGGAGGTATTTGCATATGAGATGTCATTGTCATATTTTTAAATCTGGTTGTGAAAGATGGATTAAAGGAAATTAAGCCTTCAATTTTGAGAGTTCGTGGTCTTTTAAGGTATGTGAGGTCCTCTCCAGCACGACTAGAAAAGTTCAAATTATGTGTCAAAGAGGAGAACTTAGAAAGTAAAAGTCTGGTTTGTATGGATGTAGAAACAAGATGGAATTCAACCTATTTGATGATTCAATCTGCACTTAAGTTTAAGAAAGCATTTGATAATTTGATCATAAAAGATTCTGTTTGTGTGAAGGAGAATAAGAAAGTTGGTGTTTCTGATGATGATGATTGGAAAGAAGTTGCTAGTTTTGTGTCAATATTGAAAGTCTTTTATGATGCTACCTTGTCCTTGTCTGGTTCTCGGTATGTCACTTGTAATCTTGCTGCTGAAGATGTGTTTGGAGTTGGTAAAATGATTAAAACTCATTGCCATGAGCAGGCTGAGCATAGGTCAATGGCGTTGAGAATGAAGGCAAAATATGATAAATATTGGGGAGATGTCATGAATATTAATCTTGTGATGTATATTGCTGTCTTTCTTGGCCCGAGGCGTAAGTTGAGATATGTTGAATTTCTAGTTCGGAAGTTGTTTGATGAGCCAAAATCCAAGACCTTATCTTTGCTTATAAAACTTCTTGTTGATGAGTTATTTGAGACTTATTCTGCTTCTATGCCTAGTGTGAGCAAACAATCAGAAAGTTCTACTCAATCTTCTTCTACCACTAGTTTGAATAAGTCTGATCAAGGGGGGAATGTTCTAAGTTTTGCTTCTTTGTTGAATGATGAGTTTCAAATGGAGATGGGTTCTGATTGCAATAATAATAAGTCTAAGTTGGATAAGTATTTGGAGGATGCTTGTGAAACTTCAACTACATCCCTTCAAGTTTTACAATGGTGGAAAGACAATCAGAAGAGGTATCCAATTTTGTCTAAAATGGCTCGAGATGTGTTAGCAATACCTGTTTCAACTGTTGCTTCTGAATCAGCATTTAGTACTAGTGGGCGTGTGCTTGATTCATTTCGTACTTCTTTGTCTCCATCTATGGTGGAAGCGCTTATTTGTGCACAAGATTGGCAGCGCACCTCTAACATTCCTATTATTATAGAGGAGAGCTTGGTTGGTATGGAGCGTATAGAAGAAGGTAATGCCTTATTTATTCATCTAAATTATAAGCAATTTTATTTAATTTATGCCCTAACTAATCTTTATTTTTCATCTCTTTCTTTTATTGAAATTTATAGATTTGAAGGGATTGCTTTTGGAGCACCCAAACATGATTATTGATGAATTTGATGTAAATCTGGAAGATCTCTCTACCATTTCCCTGGATGATTCTCTTGAATAGTGAAGATATATGGCTGTTAATTATGTAGGGCTGCAGGTTGTTAACTTATGTAGGCTATTAACTTATTATGTATTGTATTTAGAAGGTTGTTACGAACTTTTTTTGCTACTTTTTGCTAGATGAACCTGCAGGTTGTTAACTTTTGCTAGAAGCCTAGAAGGTTGTTAAGTAGGACAATATTAAGAACTTGTTGTTTTTGTAAGTTTACTACTTTTTATTAGAACTTGCAGGTTGTTAACCTTTGCTAAAAGCCTAAAAGGTTGTTAAGGACTTTTATTTTAGCAGGTTTAATATGAACTTTGTATGGACTTAAGTATATGTAATTGGAACTTTGGTTTGAAACATTAAATGGTTAATTTAGCAGGTTCAGTTTAAGCATATTTTGATTTTAACAGGTTTGGTTGTGGCCTTTCTTATGGGGCCTTTCTTATGGGGTTTTAACTTTTAAGTAGCAGTTTAGTTAAACAGGTTTGTTTAAGCATGTCTTTGGAGAATTAGGGTGGCAAACCTAATTCTCCAAAGACATGCTTAGGGTGGGATCGTGACCAGCTCGGGCCACCGCCTTGGTATACAGGAGAGAGAGAATTAGGCGCTGAAAACGAGCGACGCGATCGAGGTTTGCTTGTGGCTTCGATGGCAAATCATGAAGCAAGCAATACCGGCTACAATGGCGGCTCGCCAGAGGGAGGCCCTGCTTCGAAGGGGGTGAGCACACGATCATCATTTACCGGCGTGGGATCTACCGAGCAGAGCCAGGCCGAGTCTAAAGCAGTGGAAGGAGATAAAATTAAGGCCGACCGGAGTAACGTAGAACTTGGTGAGAGTGACGATTCTCAGACCGACGACTATATTCTCGAGGGAAGGAACAAGATGAAGAAAAGAATGATTACAAAGAGGGTGGCGGTAGATCTCAACGCGGGTTTTATGGAGGTTGAGAACGCCACTAGAGCCCGTCGATTGCTCAAGGAGGATCTCGAAAGAAATTTTGAGAAAATAATGATGAAGATGGCGCGTGAAGCGCAATCCGAACAAGCTCTTTGGGTTGTAGGGTTTGGGCACGAACCCATTTTCCTGGTAGTGATGGGAATAAAGAAGTTTGGGTTTGAACCCGAGCGAATTCCCGGACCGGTCGGCCCGCCTCCTTGGGTCACCGATTTGTTTAATGGGTTGGAAAGATGGACAAAGGAGCAGCAACACTTTGGGCTTCCATTATTACACGTAGGCCCACTCTTTTAGCCCAACTACTCATTTCCACTCTCCATTGAACGTATTCTACTCTTTAATCGTCTTCAAACCCCAAGACCTGGTTCTTCCGTTCGCCGGATGGAGGATAGCCACAAGAGGAGCTCCATGTCTCCGCCACCAGCAAAATCGCCACCTCATCCACCAGACTCCTCTCTTGAATTCTCAAGGTTAGAGTTCAAGACCGACCTATATAAATTCCTTTCCACCCCCTACCCTATTCCTGTCCATATTTGCGGCAAGGTAGATGCTGCCGGCGACGACCCCGGTGATCTTCGAATTCATCAATTGGCGTCCGTTTTTTACTCCATACATAGCCTTAAGGACAAGGCTAGTTTGAAGAAGTCAGCAAGGGCAGTTGATAGCCTTGTCAAGGGTGAGAGCTTTGCTCTAGCGCCACCGATAAAACCACCTCCACGACTGCCAGAATTTCTTTTGAGATACTCAAAGCAACGACCCCAACGACCCTCATTTTCTTGAAGGATGTACTCCAATTGGATCCTATAAACACCTTGGAGATGGAAATTAGGATGGGAGAAGAAGAGTTAGACACAGCACTGTGGAAAGCGTCTGGCCATAGTCAATCAGCTAAGAGTAGCCTTAAGATCCACGTTTGTTTGATTGAATGGACAACGACATTGATACCAATTGTGGAAGGCAGGCTAGGCAACTATGTTGAGTAATGGAGCTTCCTTCTACCGCCACCTAAGCCACCACCCCAACCACTATCTGGTCCATTTCCTAAAATCTTCATATTCACGCCTACAATGAAGTCAGCTCTCTACTGGCTAGCCAGCAAGAAAGAATCATCAAGCATCGACTCGGATGACCTTTCATTGAGAGAATTCAAGGAGCAAGAATGGACTAGTCTCTTGATGAAGCAAGCAGCTCGTCGGGATTGCACTCTTCACCAAGTGTTCCTAAACGATCCACCCTAGCCTGATGCATCTTTTATGAATACAACCTTGAGGACAAGGTTGTTTGAAGGAGGGTGGTATTGTTAGGAAATATAGCAAGAAAAGAGATATTGTTGTTATGAAGGGTAAATATGTCTTTCTTTGTAGGGGCAGTTAGAAAAAGGCTAGCTTAGAGTGAGGTGAGTGAGGACTATAAATAATGAGGGTTTGTTATCTTTAGAGGTATCCAGAAAAGTATAGAAAGGATCAAGGTTTTTGCCTTTAGGCTCTTGGAGATTCATCTCCTTGAGATTGACTCTTTGGGGGTTGTCCCATTGAGAGTGTCTTTCTATCTTTCAATCAAACAGTAATTTGAGGTTTGTGTGTTTAGTTCATCTTCTTGTCCAACACAAACCACTTTTTTTTAGCCAACGAACCAACCAAATAGCTAGTTTGAAGAAGGGCAATATATAGTAATCTTAGTATTACGATAGTACTTGTTGCTTGACCTTTATGTAAACTTTTTGAAATTGAAATGAGGCACCCAACCGAAGGACTTAAATTGGGACATCCAACAGTGGGATTTTAAAACGAGGCATGCAACAGAAGGACTAGAAAACAAAGGCATCGAACTAAGATACTAGAAAACGAGCTATCCAACTGAGAGACTTCAAATTGAGGAATCCAACCAATGGGCTTTAAAACAATGCATCCAACCCAATGGGCTTTAAAAGGATACATCCGACCAAGGGGCTTTAAAACGAGGCATCTGACAAAGGGGCATGAAAACGAAGCATCCGACCGAGGGGCATGACAACGAGGCATCAGATCAATATTATTGAAAATCGGGATTCTTGAATCGGATCGTAGAATAGTTTCTGGATCGGATTTTACGGCATCAGAGTATTAGACCGAGGGGCTTTAAAACAAGGCTTCTGGCCGAGGGGATTGAAAACGAGGCATCTAACCGAAAAAATTTAATCACAAGGCATCCAACTGAGGGACTTTAAGTCTTACATTCATCTGAGGGACTTTAAATCTTACATCCAACCGAGGGGAGACTTTAGAACGAGACATCCACCCGAAGGACTTTAGAATGAGGCATCCAACCAAGGGACTTAAAATCAATGTATCCAATCAAGGGACAAGACAACAAGGCATCCAACCTGCGAGAGACTTCAAAACGAGGCATACAAACATGGGAGTTTAAAACAAGGCTTCTAAATAAGGGACTTTAAAATGAGGCATCTAAACAAGGATAAAATTAGGCATCTAAACAAGGGACATTAAAACAAGGCATCCAAATAAGGGACTTTAAAACGAGGCATCCAAATAAGAAACTTTACAAACAAGGCATTCAACTAAGGGACTTACTTATCTATGAAGGGCTGTGACTT
The DNA here is from genome assembly GCA_964016875.1 of Fallopia convolvulus. Lineage (NCBI taxonomy): Eukaryota > Viridiplantae > Streptophyta > Magnoliopsida > Caryophyllales > Polygonaceae > Fallopia > Fallopia convolvulus. The sequence continues at coordinate 5,224,686 of OZ024722.1, read as the reverse complement.
AACGAATACTCAAATATCAAAAATTTGCATATTCAAGTAACTAATAACGAATACTCAGATAAAACCCAAACACAAATAAAATCACATGATTTGGAAATATTTGGACGAGAGTGTGACTATTTAATCATATTTGCAAAGGATTCATATCTATTGAATCTAGCTTCTTGTGGAGATGAAATTGTAGGCTTTGGTTGGGTCAAGACCACAATGAATAGATTAAAAGAGGAAATAGGGATATGAAAGTAGGAAGGGATGATTCAAAGTTTTAAGAGTACAAATATCGAGCCAAGAATGATAGTTTATTATAAGTTAACTTTGTTGAAGTAGCGAAACAAGATCGACCCGGTGCATATGATATCGTATGAAGACAAGACATGTTACAAGTCCATATAAAAATTAAACAGAGATCAGTTTTTGTGGCTATGATTCCCTTCTTTGTATTAATTTTATAATCATTACGAAAAACTTTGCTATGAACATTTGATAAAGAAGATACAACAACGGCAAACATGCTCTTACCTCACCATTTGTTTGGAAGGACGAGCAGATTTTTCCACTTTTGATTTCAAGGAAATATATTTTCCCTTTGTAGCATCCAACAATGACCTAAAAGATAATTATCTTAAGTAAATTCATGTTTCTACCCCTATAAGCATGTTGTTAGATAAATTTATAGCCCATAACCTGATGGAAGTCCCCATTAATTACAGCTGAACATTCAATTCGTCCTTCCAGCTTTGTCTCCCACTGCACATAGCCACTGAAGCAATTTTATCCATTTTAATCGAAAACAATTTTATAAAAATAGACAAACATTCCTCTTGCCATCATAGACATCAGTGATAGAAAGATTATATATAAAAACCTTCTTATTTACACACTGATCCTAGACCCTGTTTACTACTCAGACTAACTCAGTGTAGCCTGTTGATTTCATTTTTTTTTGGATAGATATTAGAGGATTTCAGGGCCGTTATTTTGTTTTTTCCTAGTATGTGAGCAATTAACCTTTTCTTTTAAATAAAATTTACATGCATGATGCATCTCTTTGAACAGTGAAAACACTATTTGCCTCTTAAGTTAATATTAATAACATGTAACAGCAAACAAGGTTAAGCAACCGATTCATTGTCATTTCAGTGGGATTATGACAGACTACAGAAAGGGACATTTTTTTAAAAAAAATATGAAGACTAAAAACATGACAAAGTGATCAGTTCTTTAGACAGATGGAGCTGCATACCTTTTCACATTAATGCACAGAAAAATGCTCGAATGAGACCCTATAAATAAAAGAACTTCATTATCACCGAGGGAAAAAGTGATCAGTTCTTCAAACTGGTGATGCATCAATACAAGAGTCCATGTGAACTTTCCACAATTCCTGCAAAAATCCTGTGCTCTATCTTGGAAGTTGAATTTACCAGGCTTCACAGCATATATCATCTCCGTCGTAATTCCCATTGTATAATTCCCTGTTGCATCGACTTATTGAACATAACTTTGGCTTTGAACTGGGTTTCCAAGGCATACCCATCAAATTTGGACCCTTTCCAACTAAAAATAAATTTTGTCATTCATGGTCAAATTAGACCTTTCACCCTCCAACTGAACAAAATCAGAACTTTCAGACTCAGAATGCAGCAAAATACCCTTTTCAACCTTTGTCAATGCTTCCCAATTTAATTATTTGGGTCTCCTTTCTCTAAAATAGCACTTTGAAGCTAATAAGGACTTGGGAACATGTAGATTAATCTCATATCAATTCCCAAATCATGAGCAATATGAGCTGCAGTTACAGAATCACCACCCATTTCAAAAAAATTACTATCATGGCTAAACTCCAGCGCTAAAGCATGAGAGAAGGCCTGAGGATAAACATAAAAAAATTGTTGAATCAGATGAAACGAAATAAAAGGCAAATATACATGAAAATGAATTAAAGAATGTCAAGAAGATTCACATTATGTCTTTGATGAAAATGAGACATTGACTACAAAGCACTTGTGCTCAACTGCTCATCTCTTCTTTATCAAAAGGATCAGAAAACTGTTTAGACCACCAACGAAAGAGGCCACATTCAGAACTATCACTGAACACTTGTATACACTGGTTATCATAACCAGACTTCAGAAAGAACAGATCGAAGCAGCAAAATTGTTGGGAAAAGTCATCTCCTTTCACAGTGTTTTACCAACCATCCCCGCTATCAAATCTGTCTAAGGATATAACCTTTACCCAACATTTCCCACCATTGCCCCCACAACCCAGAAAGAGAAAAAAAAATCATACCCTATTCACTTTAGCCTATCACCAAAATCATCAACACTGCTAGAAAAAAAAATGTGAAATCTATTTTATAAAAATTAAAGACTTCTACAAGCAGCTCTATGCTTTAGTTTGCAAGGCCACTGGAATATAAGCACACATCATGAATGGGTTAACAAATGCAACAAATTATATATTTAACTAAATAATTGCAGCACCCAACATAAATTTTCTATGTGATTTCATAATGATGATATCAATAGTAAACACAAACCTTTTTAATTTTCTCTACAAGTTCAATCATGTGGACTTGATCAGCTGACTTATAGATCGATGAAATCCCCAAGAGTAATGCATAATCAACCTTTCCAGAGAAAGGCGTTGGGAGTGTCTCAATGCAAAGTATTTCCTTTGGAATTTCAATCATCCAAGTTTTGATAGGTGTGATAATGTCAGACAAGATGTCCTTTTTCAATACAACAAATGCCGTGAGGAATGCATATTCTCTTTCATCTTTGTTAAAGACCACTGCAGCATCTACTACTTCTGGGTACGCTCTCAATGTACTTTCCACCTCTTCAAGAGCAATACGCTGGCCATTTACTTTTACAGTACGGTCTTTCCTTCCCAGGAAACCAAATCTCCAATTGGGAGCTGTTTTGAAAAATCACCAGTTCGAAAATACAAACTTCTTTTGCAGACATCCATGGAATGAGAATCATCAGGTAGCTCCACATAAACAAAAGGCATTGATTTGTTGTCAAATATATATCCATTTGCAAGGCAAAAACTATTTATAGAAATCTCTCCTTCATTTAGTGCATCATCTTCTTTAAGCAGAATGACATTACAATTGGTAATAGGATTACCGATTGGAACAGTGCTTATTATCTGAGACTCTACTAACATTAGTAACCATTTGCAATCAAAATAAGTACAGTCACCAGAGACCTTCTCAATAACAACAATGTATTAGACAACGACAAAAAAAACAAGCATAATAACCAATAAAAGTCATAAAAGAAATAATCAACTTAAGCAAACACAACTGAAAAAAGTTCAGTGTATAATAACCAATAAAAGTCATAAAAGAAATAATACTCTTAAGCAAACCAACTGAAAAAAGTTCAGTGTAATTTTTGGACGGCCTCAATTAATCTCCAAGAAACTAACTCCAACCTCTAAAATCATCATCATCATTGACCCAGTGAGGCTCCGCTATAGTGGAATCTGGGAGGTCAAGATGGGGGTACATATTATGCAAAATATAGTTGCATATTCATCGGATTGGCACATGTTCAAGTAAGTGAATCTCATTCAAGCATGTCAAGATTAAACCTCAAGTCCCATGGAATATATATGTGTGTGTAGCAAATGTAATAAAAGTATGAATCTAAAAGAAGTACACCAAGAAACGTTCAACCGATCCAACAAATAAGATAACATAGATAACCAAGAGACCAATAAAACTTCTATATTGGTATAGACTATGGAATTAGACATTGAGAAATACAAGTTTATTATCATGGTGGCTCGTTGATGATATACATATGTAGAATAGATGATTGATGAAAACTAATCATAGGGGGCGGCTCATTACAGTAATAGAATAGTATAATACATCAGTAAATTCATTCATTCCCTTGATGTCAAATTTTTAACTAATCCTAATTCCCTAGTCCCAATACTGATCATCAAATCTATGCAGCATAACTAACTTATGCTCACTCTAACCAATTCCACTTGCAAACACTGAAATTTATAATGAACTATATTAAAATTGACAATGCTAAAAAAAAGTAACAAATCAATTCATTTAAATTTTAATACAAAAACCGTATAGCCATTTTTATGAACTTCAAGTCTCTAACAAAGAAAGCAGAAATAAAAACCAAAAATGTGTGAAGGGAAGAAACGAATTCTCGGGTCCTTATCATAATATCATAATCTTAAATGAAATCATCTATAGCCTAATCCACACAGAGCTTGAAAGCTATTAGCAAAAGTCACGAGTTCGATTTTGTAAATGAACGAAGTTTCATTATTAAAGAATGAAGCTACCGCAACTAAGAGATCGCTCTATCTGAAAATCTGAATAAAGAACAAATGTATCTGCATTCAAACCAAGGGACAATAACAAGGAATGAACATCTTACCGAGGGGATTTAATATCTTGTATCCAACCGACGAGGCATCCAACCTGTGGGCTATAAAATGAGAATCCAACTAAGGGGCTTTAAATCTTGCATCAAAACGAGGGGGCTATAAAAACCGAGGCAAACCAACCAAGGGACTTAAAACCAACCGAGGGATTTAAAACCGAGACAATCTAACCAAGGGACTTCAACCGAGGCAATCAAAACGAGGGACTTCAACCGAGTCAATCAAACCGAGGGACTTCAACCGAGGCAATCAAACTGAGGGACTTCAAATCGAGGCAATCAAACTGAGGGACTTCCAACCGAGGGACTTTAAAACGAGGCTTCCAAACGAGGGACTTTAAAACCGAGGCTTCCAACCGAGGGACTTTAAAACGAGGCTTCCAACCGAGGGACTTTAAAACCGAGGCTTCCAACCGAGGGACTTTCAAACCGAGGGACTTTAAAACCGAGGCTTCCAACCGATGGACTTTAAAACGAGGCTTCCAACCGAAGGATTTTAAAACGAGGCTTGCAACCGAGGGACTTTAAAAACGAGGCTTCCAACCGACGGACTTTAAAATGAGGCTTCCAACCGAGTAACTTAAAAATGAGGCCTCCAACCGAGAGATTGAAAAACAAGACATCCAACCAGGCAACTTAACAACAAGGCAGCCAATTGGGAACTTAAACCACCGACACTAAGTAGAAAATAATCCCAACACTTACATTATAGAGCAACCCCAAGAGATTCTTCAAAATAGGGATGGAGGGGAAAAGTTAAGTGTTTTCCCTAAATTTAGAGAATTCTCCAAATGCATTTTGGAGGATGAATTAAATAATAAATGACAATGCTAAAGCAAAATAACAAATCAATTCATTTAAATTTTAACACAAATCTTATAGCCAATTTTTTTGAACTTCAAGTCTCGGACTAAGAAAACAGAAATTAAAAACCGAAAAAATGTGTGGAAGGAAGAAATGAGTCCAGAACATATATAATAATCTTAAATGAGATCATCTAGCCTAATCCCACATCGAGCTTGAAAAGCTATTAGCAAAAGTCACGAGTTCGATTTCGTAAATGAACGAATTTTCATTATTAAAGAATGAAGCTACCAGAACTAAGAGATCACTCTATCTGAAAATCTGAATAAAGAACAAATGTATCTGCTTTGGCCATTTCTTCAACTTCCACATCAGTGACATTCAAACCAAGGGACAATAACGAGGAATGAACATCGTACCGAGGGGCTCTAAAATCTTGAATCCAACGGACAAGGCATCCAACTACGGGGCTTTTAAAACGAGGCATCCAACCCGCGAGCTATAAAATGAGAATCCAACTAAAGGGATTTAAAACGAGGTATCCAACCGAGGGGCTTTAAATCTTGCATCAATATGAGGGGGCTATAAAACTGAGGCAATCCAACCAAGGAACTTAAAACGAGGCAATCCAACTGAGGGACTTAAAACCGACCGAGGGACTTAAAACCGAGGCTTTCCAACCAAGGGACTTGAAACCTAGGCTATCCAATTCAGGGACTTGAAATCGAGGCTATCCAATCGAGGGACTCGAAACCGAGGCAATCCAACTGAGGGGCTTAAAACCGAGGCTTCCAATCGAGGGACTTAAAACCGAGGCTTCCAACCAAGGGACATTAAAACGAGGCTTCCAATCGAGGGACTTTAAAACGAGGCTTCCAATCGAGGGACTTTAAAACGAGGCTTCCAACCAACGGACTTTAAAACGAGGATTCCAACCAACGGACTTTAAAATGAGGATTCCAACCGAGGGACTTAAAACCGAGGCTTCCAACCGAGGGACTTTAAAACGAGGATTCCAAACGAGGGACTTTAAAACCGAGGCTTCCAACCAAGGGACTTTAAAACAAGGTTTCCAACCGAGGGACTTTAAAACGAGGCTTCTAACCGAGGGACTTTAAAACGAGGCTTCCAACCAACGGACTTTAAAACGAGGATTCCAACCAACGGACTTTAAAATGAGGATTCCAACTAGGACTTAAAACCAAGGCTTCCAACCGAGGGACTTTAAAACGAGGCTTCCAACCAACGGACTTTAAAACGAGGATTCCAAACGGACTTTAAAATGAGGATTCCAACTAGGACTTAAAACCGAGGCTTCCAACCGAGGGACTTTAAAACGAGGATTCCAAATGAGGGACTTTAAAACGAGGCTTCTAACCAACGGACTTTGAAACAAGGATTCCAACCGAGGGACTTTAAAATGAGGATTCCAACTAGGACTTAAAACCGAGGCTTCCAACCGAGGGACTTTAAAACGAGGATTCCAAATGAGGGACTTTAAAACGAGGCTTCTAACCAACGGACTTTGAAACAAGGATTCCAACCGAGGGACTTAAAACCGAGGCTTCCAACCGAGGGACTTTAAAACCGAGGATTCCAACCAAGGGACTTTAAAACGAGGATTCTAACCGAGGGACTTTAAAACGAGGATTCCAACCGAGGGACTTTAAAACAAGGATTCCAACCGAGGGACTTTAAAACGAGGCTTCCAACCGAGGGACTTTAAAACGAGGCTTCGAGCCAAGAGACTTATAATCGAGGCTTCCAACCGAGGGACTTTAAAATCGAGGCTTCCAACCAAGGGACTTTAAAACGAGGATTCCAACCAAGAGACTTAAAACCGAGGCTTCCAATCGAGGGACTTTAAAACCGAGGCTCCCAACCGAGGGACATTAAAACCAAGGCTCCCAACCGAGGGACTTTAAAACCGAGGCTTCCAACTGAGGGACTATAAACCGAGGCTTCCAACCGAGGGACTTTAAAACCGAGGCTTCCAACCGAGGGACTTAAAACCGAGGCTTTCAACCGACGGACTTTAAACCGAGGCTTCAGACCGAGGGACTTTAAACTGAGGCTTCCAACCGAGGGACTTTAAAACCGAGGCTTCCAACCGAGGGACTTTAAAACCGAGGCTTCCAACCGACGGACTTTAAAACGAGGCTTCCAACCCACGGACTTTAAAACAAAGCTTCCAACCAAGGAACTTTAAAACGAGGCTTTCTACCGACGGACTTTAAAACGAGGCTTCCAACTGAGTGACTTAAAAATGAGGCTTCCAACTTAGAGATTGAAAAACAACACATCCATCCAATCAGGGGATTTAAAAACAAGGCAACCAATTGGGAACTTAAATGCTTCGTTCAGTTTTTTGTTCCAAAATACAGCCAAACCCCCGACACAAAGCAGAAAATAATTACAACACTTACATTATATGAATTGTGATATTAAAGTTCTTAAATGTGTAAGTGATCATCATATTAAAGTTCTTAAATGTGAAAGTAATCATCATAACAATTATGAGGCAGATAATATTTACTAATCCAATTAGAAGTCCCAGATTTTGCAGCCATATAGGAGTATAAATTTTGCAAAGCAATTTATCTTCTACCTAATGAAGAAACAAATGCTTAACTAATAGCTAAGTTGCAAAGGCAATTGCAACATCTTGATGAAATCCAGAATCACAATTTGCCTTCAACTGAAGTCAGTCTGAAGAGATGGTCTCTGTAGCATCATCTCTTGGTTCTTTAGACCTTCACCCTCATTATCAAACTCTAGCACTGGAATGTAGAGATAAAAGAGGCTTTGTAATAGTTAAGGTATAAAACTAAGGACGAGTCTAGTGCAATCTGTTCATTGGGTATATACTTGTAATAGTTAAGGTATAAAACTAAGGACGAGTCTAGTGCAATCTGTTCATTGGGCTACCCTAATTCTACCCGTACAATCTCGTTTCTCTTCTGGATCTTCCCAAAAAACCCTAATTTCCCAAGGCAATAAGTAGTCAGGAACTACAGGAAGCATACCTGGATCAAAGCTTCAGTACAATGCCAGCATCTTCAGAATTTACGAGCAAAAACCAACAATCCAGCATCGACGACGAGTTCTCTTCTTTCGCCTTCGTGCACCCTTGAAGGGAGACAACAGAATCATGCAAACACCGTCAAATCTACATCACTAATCCCTTCCAAAGCCTCAAACTTATATAGAGGAAATAAAAAAATAAACCCTAATTCCGAAATCAAACCTATTCTGGTACTCTTGGATGCGCGAATTTTGGATGAATCAATTTGGTTTCACGTCACGAGTAAGGACTCCTAGCGGTGCCCTCAATGATTACATCACAATTTCTAGAACCAAAAAAACCCGGTTGTAAGAGGAATTAACAATGGGATAGCGAGATGGTGCGGGGAGGAAAGAGGGGGGATAATTTTCCCTTGTTTGGTTTAAATTTTATGGAAAGAAAAAGAAAGAAATGAGAAGAAAAGGGTCGAAAAAAATAATGGAAGGGGAGGGGAATTGCGTCTGTCCAAAAAGGTGGAATTTGGAGAGAAAATGCTACGCCGCTCGTCTTCTTGCTTCTGAAATTTGAAGTTGAACACCTTTGCCTTCTCAATTATCTACAATTCTCAATCCTCCTCCACCAACGGCCAGCGCCGGCTTCCCCTTTCCTTTTGCCTCCGACCTAATTTCTACACTATCCTAGTGCAGTCCTCATTTTTTTTTCTGTTCTACCTTTGCTGCAATCCAAGATGCCTTAACTGCAGCAACCGCTCCAGTTCGCGAAGTAACAGAAGATGGGCTTGTTGCTGCAATGGGAGGGGTTGCTATTGTTGATGTTACAGATGCTACGTGTTTGCTTGATGATACTACTGATGTTACAGAACAACAATTGTTTGCTTGATGATACTACTGATGTTACAGAACAACAAGAGATTAACTTTGGTGCCTCTGATGTGCAACATTCTCTGATGTCCAAAATGTTGCTACTGTCCAAGATGGTGATGCTGCTGATGGTGCTTTTGTTGTTGTAGAACACCAGCCCACCTCTCCTTGTGTTGTTTAAGTTAAATCTTTTTGTGCAACAGTCGTTGATGAAGCAAATCACCCCGATATCGAGCCGAATGTGGAAATTAGTATTATGACCTTTGCTGAAGTGTAAGGGTGGTGCTGTCACGCAATTTTCTGATGTGCAGAACAAGAGCCTAACAGCAACTGATTCACAAGCTGACCCTTCCCCACTTAGAAAAATTCAGGTTGCTATAGCAGAAGAAAGAGGTGCTGAACACCAAGGCCAATACAACATTGTGTGCGTTTTTTTCTAACCTATGCCCCAAGGGCATAGGTTAAGACACTTGAAATGGAAAGATTTTGTTGATTTTTATTATATGGGGCAATTTAATTTTTTCTAATAGGGTTCATTTATTTCCATATAGGGTTTTAGTTTCTTAAATAAGAATGTTTAATCTATGCCCTAAGGGCATAGGTTAGAAAAACCGTTAAATAATAATGATATCAAATAAGATAGAAAATCATATCTATTAGTTTACGTATCTAGCTAGTCTTTAGGAAAGTTTGATTTCAGTATCTTTTAGTTTCCTAGATTAGTTTAGTAATATCTTTTATTTTTGTTAAGGTTAATGAATAATACACACAAGATTATGTTCATTGCTTATCTTTATTAAGCACTAATAATAAAGGTGATGTACATGAAAAATTAATTACTGTCTGATGTTATAATAAGTTTCCTATGTATCAAATCATGTTGAGATAATAAGTATATTATTGTTATTGTTTTGTGAAAAGATACTGAACTAGGCTATTCTTGCTCAACAAATTGTTACAAAGATATTTTTTTGGAAGACAAATCTGTTGACCTAATATTATATCCCGTAAAAACCCTTAGTTTGAATTTTTGGAATTTAAAACTCTTAACATAATGCTATTTATCTGGATGAGAGAGTAAAATTTTGTTACGTAAGATCAGTGATTGGAAATTTGACCGATTATTTTTTCTATTCATATTTTAATTAATAGGTATTTCAAAGGCAATTTAAAAACAGATATGCCGTTCTTCTCATTCACTGAAAGAGTTCCGGGTTTTAGAGGTACTTTTTAGCAAAGAATGTTAGTAATGTCAACACTTTCTATTTTATTCTTGGTTTGATTATTATGATACTTTTTTTAGCAAAGAATGAATACACGATGCTTTGAATGAATACATTTTCTAACACTTTATGGTTTGATTAATTATTGGTTAGTAATGTTAAAAATCATGGGTTGATCACGTTAGCACCTAAAGGAAATTAGTATTATGATACTTTGAATTTGGTGGCTTGGAATGATTGTAGACTAGGATCGACGTTAACACGTAAAGGAAATTTATATATGTTGATTGTCTTTTTCATATTGAGTAATAGTTTTTTATATTTTTAGATGAATGGAATCAATATTGAAGCTGAAAGTTTTGATGATGATTTTTTTGACCTTTTGGACTATTGGTGTCACTTGCAAAGGAGTGTTGTTATGCTATGTTGTATCTATATGATGAACTTAGGAAATATCACAGAAGGGGAGCAATGTGACACTGAAGTAGAACTAAAAACTCTTGAACAACGTAAAAAGAGAGTGCTAGTATAATGAGAGGTCTAAAAAGTGAGAGTTATTGTCATAATCTAGATAGAGACTTAATTTTAGAGGTTGATAGAGAGCTACAAACACAACCAATTCCACCCCGAGTGCTTGAAACTAGGGATGATTCAAGTGTTCAAGATGCGGAAGCTATTATGTTAGGAGTAGAAAAACGTGATAGCATAGCAGCTCAAATGTGGGAAGCATATCAAAGTAGATAGGCTATTGGTAAAAGTAATAATTTGCGTATGTTTTGTTGTCTTGGTTTATTTGTGAACATTTTAAAATTCACGTTGTTGTTTTACTATTTGAGTTATGTTATTGGTGCTCTAATTTTTTTTAACTTTTAAGTGTTATTGGACAAATTAATTTTGTATGTCATGCAGATTACTTGTTGTTGATTTGTTCTTTTTATCTTAACTTAAAATTTTATTAACATATTTTTTATGATTACACATGATATATAGGATAAAATTAATGTCTGCAAAAGCTAATGCTCAAATAAAAAAGGTGTCATTGCAATGGACTCCAATGATGGATGAAATTCTTCTAGATGCCCTTATTGATCAAGTGATCAAGGGAAATAAGGTAAATGGTCAATTTACCACTCATGCTTTTAGTGAAATAATTCTAGAAGTTCGTTCGAAGACACAGAATGAAGAAGTTGATAAAGATAAAATAAAAAACCGTATTAAAACTTTGAAGAAGATATTTGGGGAAACTTATGATGCATTCAAAGGCTTTAGTGAATTTGGATGGAACCCTGTGACGAAGACTTTGGAGGCAGATGAAGAAGTGTGGAAAGAATTGCTCAAGGTATGGTACCCATCTCATGTATTTATTATATAAATATATCGGCATCAACAGTGAAGAAAAAGACATTAGGTAATAATTAGCTTTAGATCAGTGTAATTCATACGTGTCAATCAAATTTTAATATAATTTGAACATGTAGTTAATTACAGTAATTTCCTCTCAAAAAAAATAGTTAATTACAGTAATTTACTAATAGTGTTACGCATGATTACGGTAGTTAATTACAGTGTCAACTAAATTCATATGAACATTAATTACCGTAGTTAATTGTAGTGTCAATTAAATGTTCTTTAGATGATATAGAAGCCATACTAACAGTGATAGGCATGATGTAATACTAGAACACGTGTGTCAATTAATTTTCATCTAAATTGTCAATTAATATATGTTAGCTTGTTTACTAGTACACATACTATTAGTCAGTGATATTAGGAAATGCCTTACTAGTTACTAGTTACTACACATGTTCAACAATTTGGTAAGAACTTAATCATATACTTTTACTTGTGTGATCAAAACTCAATGTTTTTTCAAGAAGGTTATATTATATTTCAATTTATATATGTGTATTATTTATCGTAGGCCAATCCAAAAGCAATCCAATGGAAGACAAAACCTATCCATAATTATGATAAGTTACAAGAGCTTTGGGTGGAAGATAGAGCTAAGGGCATTTGGGTAGATACTCCAAGAGAGAAGCTAAAGAAAAAGAAGTGGATGGATAAAAATCCAACAATTGATGAGATGTTGGAAACCAATGAAGCTTCTGAAGAAGCTTGACGCTGAAGGTTATTAGACTGCATAATTGGAACTTAAACACTTTTTTCATATTAGTTTGCTGAATAAGGTGAAAAGTACTTAATTATAAATTTTTATTTATTGTAGGTTTGTTAAATTTGATGGGTTTAATTTAAATTTAGAATAAAAATATGTTTATTCATAGGAAAATTCAAGTTCAATCAACAAATCTTGTTCGATGTGGTTTTTTTTATATGCTCTTAGATTCTTTTGGTATACAATGTGGACATGATTTTATTTTAAAGTTTAAATAGTAAAATTAAATTGTACAGATGAAAAAAAAAACCACTAATTTAATGTGTGCTCACTCGTAACACATAAAATGATTCATATGACAATAGAAAATTAAACAATGTAAAGTCTTATTTGACCCAATTAATAAATTTTCCTTCCTTTTAATAAGTTCAACCAAACAAGGGATTTATTTTCCCTCCCTTCCAACCAAACAGATTTTTTAATAAAATATCCCCTCCTTTCCTTTTCCTCTCATTTTCTAATTTTTTAAATTTACCCTCCCCTCCCTTTCTCTCATTTTAAACCTCAACCAAACAGGCCGTTAACGATGACTGCTGCGTATTGACAAAGCAAACTTATTTTTTGGACCGCGTACGCATTACGCACGCTAACTAGCCTGCTAGTATGGACTCGGTAAAAGGCGGTTTATACTTTATATTGTGAAGAAGTGGGCTGACCTATTTTTTGGACCGCCTGTATCGTAGCCCAATAAGATTAATGGTACTTTATGATCCCTAATGTATCACACTTATTTACTATTATCCCTAATTTTTGCAAATATTTTAACGTTTTGCATTTTAGAATTGAAGTTTAATGACAAAAAACAACCAACCGTCCAAACTTTGTGTTATTTTTATCATGATGATATTATTTATCTTATTTTTTGAAAAATACCACAATCTATAAATTGTTGGGAAATTAATAAAAGGTCTTCCCTTATTTACCGCTTTTTCAAGAAAATAGTACTTTTTATATAAAAAAATATTCTCAAAAATAACGAACTTTAATTTACTTAAGGGCCTTTTATACATTCTACGAATCTTAAAATCTATAATCTATATATTAAAGTTATACATGTTCGAGCCACCAGAACGATTCTGGCCCCACCTCATATTCAAAAAATTAATTTTTATTTCTATTATTATAACTTGTTTCTATTAAATTCTTTTTTAACCATTTAAATTTATCTCTAATATCAAACAAATATCTATTTAATATAACAATATCTTTTGAAAGCTTCCTTATACAAGTATTTAAAATTAAAGATAAAATATTTTAAACATTTTAAAATAAATATAAATCTTTTAGCATATACCTTTTGGCAAATTTATTTATAAAAATATAGTGATTTTCTTTTATAAAAAAATTAATGATAAATATTTATAATTTTGAAAATTAATAAAAATAGATAACAAAATATTTAATAGATATATTGAAACATTTGATAATATCTAAATTTACGTACATGAAAAGTAATAAAATATGAAGAATATAATTTTTGATTAAAAAATTATACATTCTACGAGCAATAAATTACTTACATTAAAGTTTATATTATTTTTTTATTTATTTATGGGAAATTCCTTTTAGTACCCCTGTATTCTTGATATTTCCTTTTAGTGCCCTAAAAAAACTTATTCCTAATGGTGCCCCTCTACTTTGTAAAATCATTCTCCCATAGACTAAAGTCAAATACTATCACTTTCCATCCATTTTTTTATCATCTCCATTTATAAAGAAAAAGAAGAAAAAGAAGAAAAATCAAAACAAAAGCTAAGAGATGGGGGCCACTTTCTTGGGATTGAGTCTCATGAATTGCAGAAGTCTCGTTTTGCACAACAAGTTAGACATTTCACGATGCCCATTTCTGGGATTCAAGCACGAGCTGTGGCGAGCGGACTCCGGCAATTCAAGCACGACCGGTGAGAGGGAGGGGTCCGACGACTAGGGACGGCCACGAGGCCCACGACGTGGTTGGGGGCCAGAGACGACGAGGATTCACGAGTGGTTGCCGGATGACGATGATTTTGCATGTGGTCGACGAGGCTTATCGGGAGGAGATCGACGATGAAGCTTTTACCTCCAACCATTTTTTCCTTTAATTTGTGAGTTATAATTTCAATTTTAAGTTCCAATCTGATTTTTTAGTAGTTTGGGCTGAAATTAGGGTTTTAATTTGGGAAAAAATTTACAGGAAAGGTTTCATGTAATCTAGCCTAATTGATTACACCTTTTGCCTTTTTGTGGAATTGCCTAATTTGATGTCTTGAAGAAGATGTGTTGTTGAAAGATTGTAAAATCTTGATTAAGGTTGTGTGTTGTTGATAAGTGATAACAAAGTCCGGTGTTGTTCTTTTTTTGTTCAGTAAAAGTCCGGTGTTCTTCTTGGAGTAGATCATATGAGTTTTATTTTTAATTTAGAAATTAGTTTTTTTTCTTTTTCAACGGAAAGGGTAAAAAAAATGGATGGAAAGTGATAGTATTGGAATTTAGGCTACGGGAGAATGATTTTACAAAGTAGAGGGGCACCATTAGGAATAAGTTTTTTTTTAGGCACCAGAAGGAAATGTCAAGAACACAAGGGCACCAAAAGGAATTTTTCTTTATTTATTAATATCCTATTTATAATGTGTATAAAATATCGAATCATAGTCGTATATGGTATGACGGGTAAAACTAGTGTTCTATAAAGTTTTAAATTTTTTTTGAAGTTTTCAAAGAAACGGAAAATGATTTTTTTTTTTTATCAAAAGTGATAGCTTTTTAAAACTTTGGCAAAAATCAAATGTTTTTCTATTTACAATAAATAGGGTTATGTGAAAAGGTATGTTTTTATATATTTAACGACCTTTTATTCAATTTAATAGTTCTTGAATATTCTATAATTAGTTATTTTCCTAGAGAAAAAAAAAACTATTTTTTAATCAAAGTGGTAGATTTTTTCTTTTTTAAAAATAAAGTATGGTTAAGTGAGAAGGGTGTTCAACAATGGTGAATGCCTTATAGGCAGTTAAAAATTAATTAAGAGCGTTGAAAATATTATTTTGAGTCAAATTTGTTTAAGTGAGAAGGGTGTCATGGATCGCCATTTGCACCCTTGATCACTTGCGCTCTAGCGTCTAAGCGATGACACTTGGTAAGTGCAATGTTGATGGGCTGACGTCGCACAACACATTTCGAGTGATTTCCTTCATTCCTTGCTACGGGACATCATCGTCTGGAAAAAAGGAACTCCAACCAAACAACATCTACATTGTACTGGTTTTATGTGTTTAGGTGGTCTAAAAATGTTTTCTACAGAAATGCTAAAGATTATAAATTTAATTTTTCCAAAGAATCTTATAGTATATGGTACTTCATTTGTAGACTATAATAATGCAGCTAGTTAAGCAGCAAATGAGGTCATGCACACTAAATTACTACATCATTCACACTCAGTTATAACTTATAAGGTCATGCACTCAATAATAAGACCATGTACACTCGATTATAAAATATGCATTTTTTTGCATAAAATCAAATCGTGTGGAATTTTACGAATGTTTTCCTTTAATCAAAACGTGATCTAGGCTCCGTTCGGTAAATCGGTACTTATCGGTGTTGATGTTGATGTTGATGTTGATGCTGATACTTATGGTTGTTGATGTTGATCGTGGATGCTGATATGGGATATTGATATGAGTTGTTTATTTTCCAAATAATCCGGAATGTGTTCGGTAAACTGAATTGCTGATATTTTAAGCAAGAGGTGTAAAATTACTAAAAATGGCTTAATGAAGAGTAAAAAAATAAAAAATAAAATTTAATTGGGAAATCACGTGGGTCCCGCTTACTTATATTTTTGTAGAAAAGTTAGCTTATTTGGCATAAGGTTGGGGGTGCTGATTATTTTTTCAGCAGATAAGTATCGAATATAAGTAACTTATTTCAAATAAGCAAATTTTGCCGAACACATAAAACGAAACTTATTTTTTCCATATAAGTAACTGGGTACTTATAAGTATCCAAATAAGCGTTGCCGAACGGAGCCCTAGACTGCCTTCGGGCATTTGGTTCAACGGTTAAGCCTTGGGGTAGTACCCCGAAGTCACCGTTTCGAACCCCACCGGCGACAATTTGTCCATTCTTCTCTATAATTGTTTAATAACCAGTTCTCATCCCTCCTAAAAAAAACGTAATCTAGGCTGCTAATTTTTCGAGATCAGACAACCCTCACGTGTTCTTAATTCCAATGGTTGTTCTCTTCTAGTCCAGCCCTAGTTAACATTATTTTTAAGATGACCAAAGGTTGGATGTTTAGAATTTAACTACACTAAACAGTCAATTTTATGTAATTTTTATTTTTTTAGAGATAATGTTATGTAACTTAAATCACGCTACTCTTTTTTTGGTCAAAATATCACGCTAATCTGTTAACAGTGTTCAACTTTCAGAATGGAGTGCACACGGTGGCAGAAGTCAAAGTGTGGCAATTAAATGGCAATGGCAACTAACTTCACAATATTTTCTGTGTGATAAATACTTCCACTATATTTTCTCTACTTTCATCATATCAAATTTTAAAGTCCCTCATAAAGTGTTAAAACTATCTTGTTCTTTTTATGGAAAAGTGTTGAAATACCAAAAGAACAAAGTGGATACTAGTGAAAAAGGAAGATATGAAATTAGACAGAATTTAATAAGTGGTATGTTTTATAACAGCCTTTTCTTATTCATCAATATCTTGTGTATAAAAAAATAGATTGAAGATAAAGAGTATATATGTATTGAATAGGCACTAGCTAGCTAGGGCATGTCACACTGGTCCAAAAGCAAAATGCCCACTACATGCTTCCAACTTGACTATGGACACACTATCTCAAGGGGTTGTTCTTGTTGAGAAAGACAGCCAAGACATAAAACAATTTGGGTTAGACTTCCATTAATCTCCTTGTTAGGGCACATCCTCATTGCTCATTGGCTTTTATACAATATCTTTGAGATAGATGTAACCCCTATATCAATTTTGATACATTTTAACTAAATTCAGTCATTAATGTCAAATTGCTGAATTTCAATTTTCCTTGGGTTTTTCAGGCACATCCTCTTGACATGTTCAAGCTATGGGTGCCCCTATCTTGACCCCCCAGATCCTGTTGGAGTGGGACTCTATTAGGCGATGATGTTGATGATGTTGTTCCATTAATCTCCTTGGATAATCACATTCATAACTCATAAGTGCTTTTTTTAAAGACCTTGCCTTGAATTGAGACACCCTCACCTTAATTTTTTAGTGACAAAACATAAAGACTAAAAAGTATGGAAAGTGACACCATCCAAAAAAGCTAACAAAAGTAAACCCAACACTGCTTCCACAACATGTAACATGAAATGGTGGGATTCCTACATATCTTGCAAGGGGGGCACCCCCTAAACATTATAATATTTTGTAGGAACAAAATGTCATGATTTTGTAGGAACAAATGCATCTTTCATGCCAACAAAGGATCTTGATCAACTTACTATGAAAAACAAAAACAATAAATACAACAATAAAGTTGAATAATAGAAGAAAACCAACTGTATACACATTCCAATTTTAGCTGGTCTATACTTATACAAGGGCTCATTTTCATTTTTTCACACAAGTCTAATTGTCTAAACCTGTTCAGGAATTCACAAGAACAATAAAAAGAAAGAAAAAGTCTGTTCAGTAACAGAACCAAACTGTATACACAAATTAATTTATGCAGCAATTTTACCATTCCATTCCAAATTTTTCTTTTGGCATATACGTTGAATTCAATGCAAATCTTGTTTGATTCTGCAATCAACCAACCAACCAACCAATCAATCTCCACAAGAAAATTGGTCCCTAACTGTTAGTACCAGAAGCAATGTTTACACCAACTGTTGCTTCTCATTTCCAACTCAATTAAATGATACCCTCCTTGTTCAGTGCAACAGCACCTACTTTTTTGAGTGCACGCGTGCGTTTGGTTGGTTGGGAAGAGGAAGGTTACAAGTTTGACATTCATGTAAAGAATCTATATCACATCAACAAATCACAGCACTTGCATAATTCAATTGAGATTTCATAATGTCAAAGAATATGTTACAGCAAGGCATAGTTTGTCTACAAACCTTTCCATGTAAATTGAACCGGGAATTGGCTGGGTCTACGTTGCGGTTGTTGGCTGATTGACCCTTCATCTGCATCGTGAGAAAACGGGACTTTCCTCTTCCTTAGTACCTCGCCCTCAAACGACGCCCATCTACTTGAACAAGGCTCAATATGATGATCATCGGAACTCTGCCTAGGTAAGAAACCGATTCTAGGATTCTGAGATGATGATAATGATGATCTAGGATCTCCACCGCGCTCTGGAGGATCAAAATTTCTACCCAACCTCAGTGACAGGTCACAGCCAATCACACTAGCATCAGCTTGGTTAATTTGGCTGGGCTTGTCTGAATTACAAGATCCAACCACGCTTTGAAATAGCTCTCTTGTACAAATATGAGGCGGCTGTGCAGAAGAAGACCAGCCAATTGGCGTGCCAACAATTACATTACCCGTGTTTTGATTCTGCCGCATATGAATCCCAATTTGAGAGCCCAAATTCTGATGGTCTTTACTACCATAATACAACGGATAAACAGAACCCGTATTCATTGAATGGTTGTTAGGTTCAACAGCAAGCGTAGGCATCATATTGTGTACAATGTTAGGATGGAGTCTAGGGACATTATTAACGGCAGTGCTACTCTGGATTGCTGGTTTTGCAATGCATAACCGATTGCTGGGGGATATCGGTGTATGGTGAATCGGTTGTCTATCAATGACGGGTTTTTCTGATAATGCAGAGGGTCTCGGAGCTGGTTCTTGCACACGGTGGGGAAGATAGCTTCTTGGATTACTAAGCCGTTCGCTGCGTGATGCTTTAACCGGAACACAACCAAGCACAAGGGCAGCTACACCGCAACAAAATGGAAAGCCACATCAGTCTAATTCACTCAAGACATACAAGAACTTCATAAAGATGAGCTGGGCATTTTCAATACTTAAAATGAAAACAACCGAACTTAGCTCAATACATACAAGTATTTGGATCTAAAGCAGTGATATGTAGTATGATAATACCTTCAATACATGGCTGCAAATACTCCCCAGTTTCTACAGTCTCCTCCTTTCTAATTATGGTGTCAATTGCATCATTTAGGCGATCCCATAGGGTGTCAGGATCCATATACTCAACCTGGACAACGAATTTCAAAGACCGGATTTTTAGGGCACAAAAATGAAGGGAAGGGGGATAACACAAAAGAGCACCCATCGAGCACAACATTGGAAGAAAATTGAAATTGAAGAGGAGGGAAGTGAGATTAGACCTCGGAATTGGCTTTAGAATACATGATTTCCTCAGCTCTGATGACAACAGTGGGAAGCTTCTCTTGCCATTCTCTGTTTTTCCGAGTAGTAGAGCTATGAGCTTCAGTGACGACCCTGAACAAACACATGGTGGGCATTCGTTTACTCATTCAAATCTACAAAGAAGCTACTGGGTTGGAGCAAAATCCCAAACACAAGAGAACAAATAAATAATTAACCTGAAGATCTGGGAAATAATGGAACCTCTCATGGGTTGGTGCCTATCGCTATGCCAAGCTCTTCTGACGCACTCGTATGGCCTCGGCCCTGGTCTCGGCATCTCTCTCTAGTCTCTGGGTGTATGAGTTGGAGCCAAAATTACAAGTTGGAGAAGACGAATGATAAGCGATTCTTCTGAATTGAAACGGAGGAGGAGGAGGTTCCTTTCCCACTAGCGCAGCTCTATCTTGTTGCTTCTTTCGCCCCTTTCTTCTTCAATTTGTTGGGTATTTTTCCTACTTTTGAATCCCCTGTTGCTTTCTGACTTTAGGGCGGAGGAGAGACAAGAGAGTGTGGGAGAAAGCGAGAGATGGAGGAAGAGGGGGATGAGATGGGTTTTTGCTTTGCAGAGCATTCATTATCTCTTGACAGGTTTTTGTCTTCATCTTCAATTATTTGTTCAAGGGTTTCCATTTCCACTTTACTTTTCTAAATAAATAAATAAATAAAAATTCAAATTAAATAATCCGTCCTAGACAGACTCCTAGGCTATGCTAGGCAAATCTAGCTGGAGATCAATTCAATAGTTGAAACTGAATTTCCTCCACATGGAACTTAAGCTGGACATGGGGTTAAAGATGAAATAACAAGCTCTATAATGTGAAATTATTAATTGGGTGTTTGGTATATTAAAGAAGTTGAATTTATTACAAATATAGATAAAATTATTAAAAAAAGAAATTGTAAAGTTGTGGGATTTTGGCACATGATTTTCACTTGTGGTTGTACTAATTGGTATTTTTCTACCTTTTTTTATTTTTTATTTTGGGTTTCTTTCCATGACAATGTCAGCTATGTAGTTTAGTCTTTGACCAGAAAAAACTACTTCCTCCATTTCAAAATAATTGTCATTTTAAACTTATTTTTTTGTGTAAAAAAATGTCATTTAAGATATTTTGTCCATCTTTTTTTCAAGTGTACCCTTATTCAATTAAAGTTATACGCCTATAAAAACAACACATTTCCATATAAAACACCAATCAATACTCCTAACTTTTTTTCAAAATAAAATTGAATAACTTTAAAAGTATTTAATGCACACTACTTAGAAGGGCAGTTTTGTACAATTTTTTCATTTCTTAAAAAATGTGTCGTTAAAAAAAATTATTTTGAAATGGAGGGAGTATTTTTCTCTCTTTTCATGGATTTGTTATCATAAGCACACTTGTTGTGTTAGTTAAATAAAAGGGTTTTTATCTTTGTAACAAACTGATAAACACATAATAATCAAGCTCTATTTTTTTTCTCCTTTCATGGATTTGTTCCTGATTACTTCCGCTTATTCATTTCTTCACATGGGATCAAAGCGGTGTCACTTGATCTTTTAATTTTCTTATCCCGTTTAACAAATTAATTTGTTTACAATCTATCACTATCTTCTAATCACAATTCTTCGAAAATTAGGTCAAATTCTTTCTTCTCTTTCGAAAGAATGACATAAAATTCGTCGATGAGATGAATTTTTGTTGAATTGAATGCTAACAACTTAAACGCTTCAAATGGAGGATGCTATGATCTGCTTTATCTTGCTAATTTGGATTATCTAGGAGCGCAACTTATCTTGATTTAGTTTAACGGAACAATTTTTTTTCAAATGTAGTCGTGTTGTTAACATTGTGTTAGGATCAAAGTTCAAACAAGGTTTCATCAACGGAGCCTATGTTCGACCTGCTAAAGAATCTAAATATTATCCCTGGTGGATTCGAGCATATTATATGGTGTGTTGTTGGATCTTGAATTATATGATTTCTTCGATATTAGAGGGTTTCATGTAGGCATGTCAATGGGTCGGGTTGGGTTGGGTGGATTACTTCCACCATTCCACCCCAACCTAATACCCGCACACCTGACCAGAGAAAATACCCGACAGGTGTCACCCGAACCGCCCAAAACCCGTTGCGTTCAAGTCGGGTCAGGTGTTATTTAAATTGGTCATTGTTAATAAAAATAGCACTCTAAGTTTTAGAATCTCGTTTAAAATTGTACTTATGTCGTAAAATCGAACGTGTAAGTAAATTCGAGAATTCAACTACATTTCCTTTTGGGCTTATTTTTCAATTACCCATATGGAAATGATGAGATTGCATATGGTGTGTTTGAACTTATTTATAGCCTTCATAAGTAAGCTTGTTGCCATAATTTTCGATGTGGGATAGAAATTCCTACATTTCTAGTATGTCAAGTGGTCAGGTGGGGTTTGGTGGGGTCGAGTCGGATCAAGTCGGGTGAAGTGACCACCCGCACTCATACCCGAACACCAATCACCTGTTTTCACCTGATTTTTTTCGATTTTTCATCCATTTTTTCGGGTTGGTTTTGCCGGATATCCATTGAGTGTTGTTGAAATTATCATGCCTAGTTTCATGTATGTAGAATCAACCAAAGAATTATGGGTGACTTGACTAAAAGGTACGTTTAATCAAATGTGGTTCTAATCTTTCAATTGAAGCGTAATTTTGCTAATCTAAAGCAGGATAATTTATCAATTATTGATTACTCCACGAAAATTAAAAGACCGCGTGATGAAATACAAAGTGTTGAAGGTTTTCCTGAATGTATGTGTGGCGCTCTGCTAAATGCACTTGCTTGTTGTTGTAATGAGTTCTTGAAGCTGAGGTTAATAATAGGTTAATGCAATTTCTCATGGGACTAAATGGTGGATTTGATAATATTAGGACTCAAATTCTTGCCATAAATCATTTACCTTTTGTCAATAAGGCTTATTATTGGGTCTAGTAAGTAAAGAGGCAGAAATTGGTGTCTATTGA
The DNA here is from genome assembly GCA_964016875.1 of Fallopia convolvulus. NCBI lineage: Eukaryota > Viridiplantae > Streptophyta > Magnoliopsida > Caryophyllales > Polygonaceae > Fallopia > Fallopia convolvulus. Next base: position 5,201,794 of record OZ024722.1, on the reverse strand, counting down.
AATGAACATTGGATAGAAGATGAGTGTTTTATATGCAAATAGGTCAAATTCTAATAGACAACAAGGTTCTGGTTAGTATATAGTCTGCAAAATTCTAAACAATCTAGAGGGGAAAGAATTATAGAGAGTACAAACGTGAAAAGCTGGAAAGAAAATGTGATTTTTGTAAAACTAAGGGTCACACCATAGATGCTTACTTCAATTTGCATGGATATCCAAACTGGTAACAATAAAAAGTATTGAGATCTTGCAAGTAATGCATACATGGTGCACCAAGAATCTCCTTTAGATATTGATCAACGAGAAGGGTTGAAAGTTGTTGGATCAAGGTCTTCAAATGGTGTGGATAATACTTTGATTTCTGCTGTTTGCCAAGAGGTGTTAAGAGCAATGAAGGGAAAGGACAAAGTTGAATCTTCTTCAGCAAATTTGGCAAGTACTTTGTTTTCTTCAACTACTTTGCATGCTTAAATTGGTGTTAGCATAGACGATTGGATTGTAGACACACGTGCCATTGATCATATGTCCTATAACCCCAATTTATTTGATCAATTGGTTACCTTGTTTGAGCTTATTGTGGTTGGGTTACCTGATGAATCCACAAAACAAGTAAGTCAAGTAGGGAATAATGCTCTTATTGGAGAAATTATGTTGAAGTCGGTGCTTTTTGTACTAGAATTCAAGAATTTATTGTTAATCACAAACTTAATAGATGATTCAGAATTTGTGGCTTGGTTTATTAAGGGAGTTGTTTCTTTCAGGACCATATTACTAAGAAGGTCAAGTATAAGGGTGACAGAGTTGGAGGACTCTATAGGCTCAAGTCAATTTTTCAAAAAGATACTTGTAATTAGTCAAGAGCTACATTTGTTTGTAATAAGGAGAAGCTTTTCTAAATTCTAATCACTCTGTAAAGAATATTGATTTCTCTATTTTTCATGCATGGTTGGAGCATGCTTCTATGTTAAAACTATAGTATTTAGACATACATGGTTTGAAATGTAATGGCAGTTTGGATTCTGAAGTTTTTGTTTTGTCCAAACATCACAAATTCCTTTTATAAGAAGTTCTTCTCTAGCTACTAGTGTTTTCCAACTCATTCATATGGACTTATGAGGTCCATATAAACACCCTAATACTAGTGGAGCTAGATATTTCTTTACAATAGTTGATGATTGTAGTAAAATGACTTGGATATACTTGATCAACAATAAGGAGCAAGTTTGTGGCATCAATGAGTATTTGTTGCTCTTGTGGGTAATCAGTTTCAGTCTTAGACAAAAGGTCATAAGGAGTGACAGTGAAATTGAGATAGTGTAGCATAAATGTCAGAATTTGTTTGCTAAACGAGGAATTATAGATTTGCTCCAAAAAATCCATAGCAAAATGGCCAAGTAGAAAGAAAACATAGACAATTAATTAAGATAGCCAGAGCTTTGAAAATTCATGCCAAGTTTCATGTTAAATTCTGGGGAGAATGTCTTTTTCCAACTACTGATCTTATTAACAAGATGCCATCTTTCATATTAGAAGGCAAGACTCCCTTCAAAGTCTTGATGAAAAAACCGCCTTCTTATGATTACTTGAGGGTAATTGGTTGTCTAGCGTGTGCCTTACATTACATCCTAGTAAAGATAAATTTGGAACTGAAGCGAAGAAATGTAGTTTTCAAAGAACATATCTTCCTATCTGTCAAGGATCAAAATTCAATTTCTGGTATTAATCCACCTTTTGTTACACTCCCTCTTTTTTTTATCATGTTATAACTATGAGTATCCTCAAACTCCTCAAAATTTACATCTCATAAATGAGCCTTCCAATGCTCTTTATTCTACCAAATTCTAATTCTGATGCACCAAATCATATTTCTGAATCTTCACATTATGATTCAGCCATTCTTGATTCTTTTAATTCTAATCCTACAATTCCTTCTTTATCACCTCTTCCTAACTTGAATTCTCTAGATGATTTTTCTCCTTTAAGAAGGTCCTCTAGAGTTAGTATACCACCTTAGAAATTTCATGATTTTATATGTTCCATTATTGCCTTAGATTCACCTCCTTCACATTCCTTTTTGGCAAAATGCTTTAATATTGCTGCTTATTGACATGGTTATAAACATTCTTTAGCAAATGTGATGCAAGTATTTGAATTAGTTACTTATAAACAAGCAATAAAGGATGATAAATTGGTTGAAGCTATGAAAATAGAGTTGAAGGCTTTGGAGTCTAATAATATATGGGAATTGGTTTCTTCTCATCCTAATCAGTCTATTATTGGATACAAATGGGTTTATCAAGTGAAATATAAACCAAATACTTCTATAGAAAGGTTGAAAGTCAGACTTTTTACAAAAGGCTATACACAAATTGAAGGCAAGGATTATAGTTCTACTTTTTTCCCGTGACAAAAGTTGCTTCTGTTAGAATCTTTATAGTTGCTGCTACTGCCAAAGGTTGGCCTATCTATCAACTCGACATAAACAACACTTTCCTCCATGGTTGCATTGATGAAGAAGTATTTATGCAACCATCACTAGGTTATACAACTGCTCTTCTCTATCAAGTGTGTAACTAAAGAGGTCTTTATATGGGCTTAAGCAAGTTTCTCGTCAATAAAATGTTGAACTCACAAAATTGCTTCTTTTCTCTAGGCTTTTATCAATTTGAGCAGGATTTGTTGAGAATAATAACCTATCCCACATCTGAAATCTAAAGATATCAAGTCTAGCATATATACCCTTGGGTTACTCCTCCTATTGCCAATTGGTTTTAGGATGGAACCCCATAGGCTTGTGTGCTTGGGCCATCTGCGCATGTGTGCGCCCGTATCGACATGTCCCCAGTTTATCTACTTGTCGGCCCACGGACTTTCACATTATTCAATGTTTATCAAGGCTTCTTCATGTCATTGTACCGTTTCAATGGTTTATGTTGATGATTTGCTTCTTATTGGGAATTTTGAATTTGAAATTTGACACACTAGATATGCATTATATCAAGCTTTAACTATAAAGGATCTTAGCCATATTAGATATTTTTGAAAGAAATAGGAATGTTAAATTGTCACGCTGCTGCTTTTCCAATGTCGTCCATTGATTACAAAGAATTCTTACCTAAACCCGATGTTTATAGAAGATTGATTGGTAGATTGTTATACTTAAACCTCACTTGACTAGACATTTTGTATGCTATTCAACATCTTAGCCAGTTCTTAAGCTCTCCAAGAGAACCACATTTGATAGATACTATGCATGTTGTTAAGTACTTAAAAGAGACTTTAGATATTGGTCTCTTCTATTCATCAAAGTCACCATTGTCTTTATCTATTTTCATTGATGTTGATTGGGGAAGTAACACCTTTAATAAACGATCCTTAACTAGTTATTGTGTGTTTCTTGGTAACTCTCTTATCTCTTGGAAAACAAAGAAAAAAGAGACTGTTTCTAAGAGTTCAGTTGAGTAAAAATATTGAGCCATGTCTATAGTAGCTAGTGAGATAGTTGGGGTTGATGACCTTCTTTCCGATTTGCACATTGTTGTTTCTCATCATGAACGGGCTAAACACATGAACATGGATTGTCATTATGTCAAAGACAAAGTGCAAGACTGCTTTTCAAGTTTTCGATGTGCTTACTTAAACATTAGGTGAACAACAATACAAGTTTATGATGTCCAAGTTGGGTCTTATCTCTCAACCTCCAAGTCCAACTTGAAGGGGTGTGTGACAATGTTAGCTATATAGTTTAGTCAAATGTGTTGACTAGTTAAGTTGTTAATCTTATGTTTGTTAGAAGGTTAACGCTAGTTTAACATAAGCACGCCTCTATTGTTAGTTAAATAAAAGGGGTTTTTATCTATGTAACAAATTGATGAACATAGAATAATCAAGCTCCAATTTTCTCTTCTTTCAAGGATTTGTTCCTTATTGCTTCTGCTTGTTCATTTCTTCCCACGTTCTAATTTAAATCAATTTTATGAATGAGCAATCTCAAAACTTCAAAACTATTTTAAATTAAGGAATGAATTCTCACGATTTTAAATTATACACCTAACATCTTATTTCCATTTATTCCAAACTAACAAACTGGATTTATGCTCTAAATTTTTACGACAAAAAAAACTCATTTGAAGAAACATTACCCATATCCCCTCAAATTGCAATAATGAATAACAAAAATTCTAGAAACCGCCAAATAGCAATACATCATAACCCTACAAATGATTCCACAACTAGACACAATTTTGCTGTAGAGACCCCATCATACTACCCCAAACTCCAAATTTTCACAAATAAGAGCTTAAAGACAACACATATTGAATCATTTAAGTGATTTCTTCCAAATTTTGCCACTAAAAATTGATAGATTGTTCGAAAATACAAGTATTGAAAAATTCAATCTTGTTAAGCTCTCTATCAATTGATATAAGATTTTACCAAAAGCAAATCTCTAATTCAATTTCCATAAAATCAAGATTAAAAAACCCTATCTCATTTCGTGAAACGATTTTTCTATCCTATGCCCTAAGGGCATAGGTTAAGAGTACTAAATGTGGAAACTAAAACCCTAATAGGAAACTAATAAACCCTATTGAAAATATAATTAAATCTAAATAAATACAAATTTTAAATATATTACCATCTTTAGTCTCTTAACCTATGCCCCAAGGGCATAGGTTAGAAAAATCGTTGGTGAAAACTCAATCAAGCAAAACATTATTTCAATTGTTAGAAATCTGAACCCTATAGAGGAGTGTGAATGTCAACTAAGTTGTGAGCTTAGGGTGACCCATATGGGTGGGAAAAAAAAACCGAAACCGAAAAATTGTATCAAAAAATTAAAAAAAGTAAGCATTTTTCATGGTTAATCGTGTTGATAATTTAAAGGAAAATGGGATGGTTAGTTAAAAAAAAATCGACCTTTTTTGGTTCGATTACATTATCTATTTTTTTCGGAGGGTTAACCAAAAAATCAATAATATATAAATTTTGTATTTATTACATAAAAGGTCTATTGGTGTGGTGTTGAGAGTCCATGTGCATATACATTTTTCCTAGTTTCCATCCTTCCTCTTGTATGTCTAATCTATTTAGCACATTTTTTTTTTTGTTTTTGTGCTTTAATTTTATAGATTGTACTTCTTTTTTCTTGATTTTTAGAAAATTAAATTTTATTTTCTAAATTAAGTTTTGTGTTTTGATGATCTTTTGTTAATTTTAGGCCTCTTAGTTAACCAATTAATCGTACCGAAATCTAAAATCTCAGTTAGCCAATGTATGGTTAAAATAGATGAACTTTTCGTTTATAGTTTTACAAAAGTAATAATCAAAATTTTGGTTAACCAATTGTGCTTACCCCTAATGACCCATATATGAAAAAGAAGTCCTCAAAAGTATCCAAAAATTTAAAATCAACATGAGAATGTTGAAGTCCATAAATTGAATAAAGAAGAAGAAATTGTGAGCTTGGAATTGAGCCTTCAACGATGTCCAAATGAGAAGCGAAAGGAGGGGGCACAATGGAGAGATGGACCCGCAAGGTTGAAGGCAATCAGGGAAGCAAAGTTTTGTTTCTCTTTGATTCATCTAATACAACTATTGACATTATTGTTTTTTTTTTCTCAAAATATAAGGTCAAATTTATTTCCCATGAATAGTGATTGCAATCTCACTCACACACACTCCATAGATAATCGACTTACCCGGATCAAACAATCCGGTGAAAATCCGAATAAAAGTAAGATGATGGATGAATTCAGAGGAAGATCATTCACCTATCACCCAACCCAATAGACTCGAAATATATATACCTACATATGTAAAGTATGTATGATAATTACTAATATTTAAATCTTAATTTGTGAATATGAATCCAATTTTACATTTAAATATCACTTATATAGTACATTTTTTTTCTTATATCTTATTTATATAATATTATTTGTGGTACAAACAAATTTTTTGTATTACTTGTATAAAAATATACTAAATGTGTGTTATATGTTGTATGAAATTAGATGTTTTTTTCATCTATGGACGGCCGACCCACCTAAATTAATCATTGGACGACAAACGGCTGCACCCAAATAGGCTAACAAACAGTGATGGATCATCCTCCATCCAACTCGAACCCGACCCATTGTCATCCCAACCCACAAGCTCCCTCAACGTCCACATAGTCAAGGCACAGAACACCATTGAAGTAGTTGGTAATTTTATTTTATTTTTGTCAGAAGGTGAGGCGGTACTCTACGAGCTGTTAGCCCATTTTATTAATACGAGAAAAAATGGCTAAGTAGAAAGCAAACGAGTTATAGGCCGACCCTTAACATCAACAGGCAACAAAGGTAAAAACACCCTCCGATGGGTCACGCAATACATGCAAAACTAACAAAAAGTTAAAAGCTAAAGAAGTAAGGACATTGAAAACAACATTTTAAGATATAGCCTAATATAAATACTCCTAAATTATCCAACAAGATAAATTTTAATAATATAACCCCTTTCTCATAGGAAAATACTTTTTGAAAAAAATTGGATTCATAATAATAGACACTTTTCTAATTTAATCACATTTATAAAAAAAAATCGACAAAATATTATTCCATTCTTTTACTTAATTGGATTCATAATAATAGACACTTTTCTAATTTAATCACATTTATAAAAAAAAATCGACAAAATATTATTCCATTCTTTTACTTTAACTAAAATTATATATTTTTAACTATGATATAAAAGAATGGGACAACACTCCAATGTCCCTTCCCCATCCAGTCAAATCCCAACCAATTCCTTTAACCAAAATACAAAAAATCTCTCAAATTCTCCCACCCCAACCTCTACTAGCTACAACTTTGGAGGGAAGGTTAGATGTAAACTTGCATGTGAAGGTAGGGCCCCCCTTCTGAGTTTTAATTTTTATGTGGACCCCTTTCATGTTGCTGTGTGGACCCACTGGATCCCCCATCCTTCAAATGCAAAGCCCTTGGTTGACATTTATGATGATCCAGTCTGTTGTTGGTGGTGCATCAAACATCAGAAATCAGAATGGTGGTTTTACTTTGTAATATTGGAGGGTGATGTTACTATCCCATGCAACATGTGTTTGGGGTTTTAAGGAAAAAAGTAGAAAAATAAAATTTGCAACCATTTTTGAAAAGCTTTGTTCAGCCTTTGTCAATTATTATAATAAAAATTAAATTTTAATATATTTTTTCTACTTTGTCATAAACACTTGTATATCTCTTTCTATTGCAAAATCCATTAAATTATAATTTGTAAAATAAGATTAAATCTCGAGATCCTTGCTACGCGTTTCTTTGTTTGTATGTTCATGCTAGTTTGTTTGGCTGCCGAGATCTTTGACTTCTCAATTTACCAGGCTTGTCTGGTACATCGAATTTTTACCTTATATAAAAAAATAACAGTTTAGAGTTTTGTCCTAACATTTATATAAGAGTTGGTTTTGATATCTATATTTAAATTAAATACCTATGTTGTAGCTAATTTATTATTCCATAATTTCAAATTTTAGGGAGGGGATAATGCTCTATAGACTCTGCGTAATGGGCCAGAGTTCTGGAAGAGGCCAGGCCCATTTGATGCCCAAACCTATGCTCGTAAATTAGCCGTTGGATCTGCACGGGATCGGACGGATGAAATGCGTTTAGCAACCAGTCTTCTATCCTGAGGGGGAAAAAGAAGCTGAAAGCGCAAACGCAGCCGAAGAAGAACGGGGAGAGAAAGCAGACAGAAATGGCGGTGTGGAACAAATTCGATCCGTGGTCTGTGTTCTTCAAGAGAGAGTGGAATCGCAACTGGCCGTTTCTCGTCGGATTCGCGGTCACCGGAACTGTGATCACCAAAGTCTCTCTGGGCCTCACCGGTAAATTTTCTCTTTCTGGTTCTCTGTTGGGGCGGAGGATCCGTTTATGGTGATTTGACGGTTGTTTCAATCTAATTCTGTTTTGTAGAGGAGGATGCAAAGAACTCTCCGTTTGTTCAGAGGCACAAGAGGTACTAATTCGTCCCTAAGATGCCATAAGTTTATTTGTCATGAATAAAACCCTAGATTATAGTAGATTGTCCACCTGTGAGCCATTTGATTGCGATCTACCTTGGCCCGATGTTGATTAGTTTAGTTGCAAAAATCAACGCAAATATAGCAGATTTGTAGTTTGGATTATATTCTGATTCCTGGTGTATAATTCTCACTTTTCTAATAATTCTCACTTTTCTATTCTGCAAAACTTTCTTTTAGCGGTCTATGATGGAGAATGGGGGTATTGGACATTGATTGGAGATCTCATCTGCTTACAATGGGGATTTAAGCATTATATGGCTATGATAATAGCACTAATAAAGGTAGTTAAGGTGGGAAACATATAATGAGGAATTAAATGAAAAGTGAGGTTAGGGAAATTAGAAGAGAGCATTTGCGTGCTTCCATTAAGAAGAAAGGAAATAAAATGAGAAAATTAGACAACCAGTAATGGTGAAGAGTTGGCTAAACAGAGGTGCACATTTGGCATTGTAAGAAAATCATTCTCTTTCACAGATTTTCTTACATTTTCATGATCCAACAATTGGCAAAGATCTTTGAAAGTGAACTTTTTCTTCTCCCATCCTCCCATCAATTCATCTTCTGTGTATTCATGTTTGTTACATGTTTTCTTGTGGATCTGCAATGTAAACTATTTGTATTGTGGTCTTTTACCATGCTTATGTAGTTATGTAGTTTTGTAGTTATGTTTGGCAAGTCGCTTGAGCTTCAGCATTTTCCTTTTCCTTTGTCTTCCCTATAATGTACACACTGCGTATTCAACATAACCTCCAACTCTCCAAAAAAATACCAAAAGTCCTGATTCAGCTTTGTACAATTGTAGCTTAAATCTGTAATGTTTAGGCCACATCCTCCTCCTCTCTCTTCTCTCTGTCAAACTAAGTTTCTTGCTGAGTACTGACCATGTAACTTGTAACCCTAAGCCTTGAAAGTGTGTAATTGTATAAGCAGGAATCAATATGTGGTGCTTGGTCAATAAGTAGATCTTTCTTGCATGGATTGTAGTAGATCCTCAAATTGTTTGCTGTTTTATGTTTTCCAGGCACTGAAGTACAAAGATTTCATGATGGTATGCAAAGCCCTTAGTTTTATGGCAGTGGAATAACCAGAAGAGACTCGCTGAGTTTTCTTGAATTTCTGTTTGGCTTGCATGAGACCTTCTCATTTGTTATTAATTTCGAATCACATTTGAACAGTAATGATGCTGATGTATGATAATCAGAGCCAAGTTAAACTGTTCTCTACAAGCTTCTGAATTCAATTATTTTGTTTTTTTTTTCACTCTCAAGCTGTAAGATTGCAGTTTAATAGATCTTGAATGATGTGTGTTTCAGTCACTCTTACTCTCACTCATTAGGTAGTAAAATATGTTTATTGCATTATTCTTAGCCTTTGTCGAGGTGAAATCAATATTCACACTGTTTGACTCTACTAGATAAAGGCAGAGACTAATGCAATAAACATATTTTAGTATCATACCGGACCTTGTGGAGAGACAAAATACAAGTAGAGGTGTAGGTTTGTAGGCGGGTGGGTTGGGTTGTGCACCTGCCTATGGGCGGGGTTTAGTGTAGGACGAGGGCGTTTTAGTGTTTAGAGTTTGTAGTTTCGTTTTGCTATTGCTTGTACAGTTTGTGTTTGCGTGTTGTGTGTATGCTTTCTTTGATTGTTTTGGTTGAGCGTCCTATTTTGTTGTGAACCTTATGTTTACGCCTCTCGACTTGCTGGAGGCATGGATGCGTACATCCCGACCACGCTCTAGCGGAAAACTGGATAGTGTTGTTTGTATATCAGTAATGCATACATTCTTGACTCAACTTTGAATTAACATTGTAAGCCTTCACATGGGAATGGGCTGGGCCAGAATTGCTTGTGAAAGGCCCAAATAATGTGTTTTTGCCTTGTATGAGGCTCATGTAACAAATTTGCTGTGGGTCAAACTTGATCAACATAATGTACTGAACTGTCTAGGTCCTGCCTAGGTGTTGGATGGTCATAGCTCGCCTAGCCATCAGCCGGTCTAGGAGGACTGCCTAAGCAACCGTTCTGGTCATCTAGGCACTAGGCAATCCCTTTGCCCAGAGTCCGTCTAGTGTTTTTTAGAACATTAACTATGATCAACACCAACAAGATGGATTGGTGAATCACCAACGATGGCCAATGATCATCATCATCAATTCATCATCAAAATAACAATGAGTTATGTTAACATGTTGAACTTGGTTGGGGCTGTTATGAATGAAGGTAAAACGATGAGTTCAGCACGCAATGATATTGGAGGTTGTTTAGGCTCCAAAGCCAAACTGAGGTCCCTTCTTCTGTCTTCACTCTCATCCAAAAACAATGATGTTTTTGATGAAATTCTTCAAATGTGTTCAAGTTTCACATTATTAATCAGAATTGGAAATGGAAAAATCGAACCAAAATCCAGCGAAAGCAAGACACTTTGTCCCCACGCCATGCCGATGGCATAATTGATCCGAATAAGTACATGGGCCCGGACATTTCAGTGATGCCGATGAGGCCCATTTCGTATTTAGCACTTACAATTGGGGTATTGTGGGTATAGTGTGTTTGTATTTAATTTATGGGCCCACAAGTCCATCCTTTCAAAATTGTTTGTGGGCCATTGGGGTTTATTTAGCCCATGCATTTAGTTTTCACTCGTTTTCTTTTTTTTCTTTTTTTTTTTGAAGAGAGGCGAACATAAATCGTACGGTTGTACCATCCATAATTCCATATTAATTTGTTTTCCATCTAGGCTCGGAAATGAAAATAATTCTGAAAATAGACACGGTTTTTAAAAAATTAGGAATATTTCATGGGAAGGTTCAAGACTATTTTACTTGCAATACAAATTTAAATAAACGAATCTGCCACAAATTTCTTAGAACTCAAACAACAAAGTAAAGTGTTCCTTTGTGGAACATTCAATTTTAGGATTTTGTGATCGTTCACCAAGTGTTTAAGAGGATGTGTCAAAGGTTGTTATCGGATTTTCGGGAACTCATGTAATCACTGTTGCGATAACTTTTTTTTGATGGGATGGGCCTCGCACGGTTCGGCACTTTGTGCCTACGTCCGGACCGGAGTTGGGTTGGACCCCGTTAGGGGTGTTGCTCCTCCCAAGCCTCTCTGCTGCATACACACCGCCAGAAAGTCTCGAACTCGAGACCTCTGGACAAATGCTTAAGCGACCTAGTTCCAATTACCACAACACGAAGAGGTACTTGGTACTGTTGCGATAACTTTAGGTAAAGCTCCGTTCTATAAAAAAAAAATTAATGGAGCTTAGCTTAAATTTTAAGTTGGTAATGTAAGATTAGGTTAATCCCCCTTAGGGTTGCCATATTATTGATAATGTATATATAAACATACAAGGATTACAAGGATAATGTAAATAAGGGAAATATCCCAACAAATCAATTTATCTATGTACAAAATCCTAGCAATATAATCCTTGCTATCATCCCACAATAGTCGCAACGGGTAGAGATCGAACTGTAAGACTGGACCGGAAGTCAAGAAACAATTGACGTGGCAACCCTTTAGTGAATATATCGGCATATTGTGGTGCATTTGGCGAGTTACCATTAAATCCCAGAATTGGCGCCCAACCGTAGGGAGGGCAGAAAGGGAACCATTGTTGGCCCTGTTGTGGATCCGAATTTCCTCGCCCGCGGCCCCTTCCATTGCGTCCTCCACGGCCACGACCCTGGCCTTTTTGTGAGCCACACCCGTGGCTTGATTGAGAAGACGAGTCCGATGAAGGGCATGAATCAGATTGTTGTGTTTGTGTCGTGTGTAGAGCAGGCACGGTTAGAGGAGCGGCGGCGGATTGTTTTGATCGTCGGGTCTCCTCAAGAAGAAGCCGAGATCGAGCAATGGAGAAATGTGGCAGTGGATCCGATTGTTGAAGCATACTAGCAACCATGTCGAATTCCGACGTGAGACCGGTAATCAGTTGAAGTACTAACCAATCATTCTCAACTTGATCTCCGAAGGCCGCCATTTGATCGGAGAGGGACTTGAGATGTTGACAGTAGGCCGAGATCGAAGAAAAATTCTCCAATCGACAGTTGGTGAATTCATGACCCAAGTAGATCCCACGGGAGTTCTTGTTGTCATGAAAGAGCGACTTGATTCTGTTCCACGCTTTTTGAGTCGTGGAGTTGGATTTCAGAATGGTGAGGAGTAAGTCTTGAGAGATAGTGGCATAGATCCACTGTAGAAGGATAGCATCGAGTTGGCTCCATAGTTGATCGTCAATAGATTCTAGGCGTGCCACCTTTGGATCGATGTGGTCAAGAACTTTGTGTGCTCGAGGCGCAACTTTGAAAAGTTCAGCCCAATAATTGTACGGTCCTTTTTCCGCATCAAAAACAATGGGAATGAGATTCCTGATGTTAGAAACCGTAAGAGCGGAATGGAATGACGACTTATGTTTGGATTGGTCGTCACCATCTGAGACGCCGAACACGGGAGTTTTGTCTACTTCCATGCCAAGGTTGGGTTTGATAAAGGAGGTTCAGAGGAGTCGAGGGGGTCGGCAGGCTGGGGCAGCGACCTCAAGAGGAGGTTCCGTTTTAGGGAAGGAAGAAGAGGCGACGATAGCGATAGCACCGCCAGCGAGGGTTTGGGCAGGAACCGAGAAAGAAAACGAGTTTTTCGTTCACAGCTCCGATACCATGTAAGATTAGGTTAATCCCCCTTAGGGTTGCCATATTATTGATAATGTATATATAGACATACAAGGATTACAAGGATAATGTAAATAAGGGAAATATCTCAACAAATCAATTTATCTATGTACAAAATCCTAGCAATATAATCCTTGCTATCAGGTAAATGGGAGTCCGGTAAAAAAAATCTAACACTAGCTTGAGAAACTGAAGGACGCTCGAAATTCGCCCCAAAAAGAAGCTCTCTTCCCCTAGCTTCTTAAACCTTATGGAGTTGAACATTTTTTTTTTATAAGGAAAGAGGTTAGGGCGACCACTAACAAGCTAGCGACCTCCCTAGAGCATCCTGAAGGATGAGGTTCCTAAGAACCAGATCAACTATAAGTGGGACGGACGAGACACGACGAAACAAGACAACAATTAATGTAGTCCGCCACTGAGTTGCACTCCCAAGTGACATGGATGATGTTCCAACTCCGGAAGCGTGCAAGCAGACAGTGGATATCAGCACGTAACATCTCGATATCCCAAGGACAGCACTAGTCACCAAGTACGACCTTGACCAGCTGAAAATTTTCGCCTTCAATTTGGATGTGGGAAATGCCACGTCTGGTGGTTTCAAGAATTCCCTCTCGTAAGGAGATGGTCTCGCACATAACAATGGACTGTCGACCAATCAGTCCTCCGTCATAATGGATGAGGTCTCCGATGCAATCCCTGAGGACAAACCCGAACGACGCCATCCCTTCCGCATTAACTAAAACCATCAAAATTAAGTTTAGTAAAATTAGTAGTGGGCTTACTCCATTTGGTGCGGTTTTGTTTGTACTTCGCCGCTTGGCCCCGAGGAAGTGGTGCAGAGTCAACATTCATTTTGGTGTTGTGCCATTCTTGTCTTTGATTGCGAATAAATTCGCAAATTTTATCTTGTTGTACTACTTGGTTTGAGCCGGAGGGTTCAAAAACAGCCTTGTTTCTAAAGAACCATACTCCACCAAGACCAAATAAGGTTTTCCAATTCTGAGTTGGACAATAGCGCCCTAATTTCATACAGAATGTGGGCAGTTTTTTTCTCCTCTGGTTTAATTTGGTTTATAATCCGATCAATTTTAGGGTTGATGTTGTTAAGAATCGTTTTGGTATGATTGCAATCAAGCAAGATATGGTTGATGTCCTCATTTGGTTTGTCGCACGCGATGCACCCCTGCATGACACTGATATGGTTTTCAACGAGCCGACATTTCGTGGGTAGACCATTACGTGCCACCTTCCAAACGAAATTTTTAATTTTTGGTGGAATGTTTAGCTTACATTTCCAGTTTATGTTAATTTGGGGTTCACCCTTGTTCCTATGAATCCACTACATAGCTGAGTGGGTGGAATATCAACCGTTCTTACTCGGTTGCCAGTACAGCCTATCTGGGATTTTGTTTCGTGGTGTAATTAATAATTTGGGTTACTTGTTGAGCGTCGGCCGACGATAGGGTTCGTTCAATCTTTTTGAGGTCCCATGAGTTGTCCTCTAAGAGAAATTCCTCCACGAGGGCCTCACTATTGTGTTCTACATTTTCTTTCAGGACCAGACAATCGGAGCCAGTCCAGTTATCTTTCCAGAACCTGATAGTTTTACCATCACCAATCTGCCATATGAGGTCTTTGATGAATAGGTTTTTGAAGCTCATAAGCCTGGCCCACTGCCATGATGTGTTTTGTTTTTTCTGGTAGTTAAATAGTCTATCGGATTTCAGGTATTTTTCCGAGACTATGCGTACCCAAATATTATGTGATTGTACTAAGATTTTCCAAATGAGCTTCATTTAAAGCACTTGGTTCATCTTTTTCCTTATAGAGTTGAACATTAATTTTACTCCATTTTTACCCAATTAGTTTTTTTTTCGTAAAATCCATTTCCACCAACAACTCCAATTACTAAATTACACTTTCGGCTTCAGCTCCAATTTCAATTCATTTTGCTGTACGGAGCCGAAGTTATTGTCGTTTTGCAACTTGGCACAATGATCTTGGTAATTTATAGCAGTTCCACTAACTTATGACTTATATATCAACCCAATGTCATAAAGATACTCTTGACTACTACTCCCTCCGTTCTATTGTATTTATCATTTTAGATTTTTTCACATATATTAAGAAACTCATTAAAAATATAAAAAATATTATTGAAAATCCAAAATTTTCTAAATGTAATCACCAATTAATTACTAACTACCTTTTATAGCCAATAGATAGAGAGAAAAAAGTCAATGTAAACACTTTCCAACATATTAATTAAATAAAAATCCTAAATGGACAAGTTTTGTTGAACAAAATTTTGAGGTTAGAAAGACAAGTAGAATAGAACGGATGGAGTAATTATTTATAACTCATTGAGTCAAACTCGTTGCAAAAAAAAAGGAGCAAACAAAAAATTATTGGAGCAAATCGGCAATGAGTGTTCTGGTAGTGTATATATTTGGTTATCCAAATATGTATATTAAATTGTGAGTAGGGTTCTAGTGAGGAGGAGGCTTATCCTAAAAAATAAGGAGCAAGGTGAGTCGTTGGATGCAGCAAATGAAGGGTCTCGATTAAAAGTTGGGCTTTAATGAAAAAAAGGAAAAAACAAGGGACGGTGGCAAACTTGTAAATAACACAAAAAATACATCCCTCTTATAACCCAAAAAATTGCCCCCTCCTCTTAGAAAAACACGATCCATCTCCTACCTCTCGATCGTCATCTCTTCCGCAGTCTCTTCTTCACCTTCTCAAATCGAAAATTATCTTCTTAGAACTCGAACAATCTCAAAAAGTGTGCATTGAAGCCTTTACGAGCATTGTAGATCTCTAATTCCGAGCACAATGATGCAAAAAATATAAGAACGAGGTAAAAAGACGACATTGAAACCCTAGATTTTGTTTTGTTCATGTGTGGAATTTAATTTGTATTTATGCATAATTAGAGGCTATTAGTTTAGGCTCAACCAAGAGGCTATTAGTTTAGATATGTAGAAGATGACTGGTTTGGGTGATTCTCACCTCACTATTTCTTCTTTGCAAACTATACATTTGAATAATGGTTTTTAAGTTGTTTGTTTGTGATATTCTATGTGAATAGCTTAAATGTGACTTTTATTGTGATTTGTGATTTTGGTTTGGCTGAAATTCTAAGAACTTATCACAAAAGTAGTTAAAATTTTTGCTTTGCTAGTTTGATGAGTAGTTCATAATGTATTTTGGTTTGGTTTTCCTTCCATCAAACTCAAATCTCACTCCCATCGATCGATTGCTCGTCCAAAACACGCGCTCATGTTTTCTACTTGTGATAAAGCTAACAAATTTTAACTAGGTTATTGAGTTTTTATTTATATGAAAAAGTGCATCATGAAGCAGTAAAAGTGCATTTTAAACTGTGAAAAGTGCATTCCTAAATAGAATATAAAGTGGTACATGTGTTGCACTTTTCACACTTAAAGAATGGCCGAAAGTTCAAGTTTTTGGCTAGGAACCAGGGTATGTGTTGTTTAACATAAAAGTTTGCTTAAGTATGAATCTTGTAAGAGGTTCAAGCTAAAAAATTTTGATCACCGTAACGAAAGGTACAACAAACAATTGATTACTTTAAGAAGCTAACAATTTAGTAATATAAGGAAAGCCTATTAGCTCAAATGGAAGAGCAACGTGCATACGCACAAGGATGTGGGTTCGAATCCCACATGGGCTAACTTGTTTCAGAAATGCACAAGGATTGTTAGTAGAAGATTATTAAAAAAGCCCATTCCAAGTTGATATATATAGTGCATTATAGAGTAGTAAAATTGAATTCTAAAGTGCATTCTAAACAAAGTGAAGTGCATTGTAAAAGTCGAAAAGTGCATTCCTCAATGGTATATAGTGCAATCACGTGGAAGAAATTCTAGCATATTTTGTTACGTGACCTTGGATTCTAGAGTGCATTCTAGAGTTGAAAAAGTGCATTCCAAATAGATAGAAAACTTCATTACAAAGTAGTAAATTGAACTTTAAAGTGCATTCTAAAGTAGTCAAAGTGTATATCAGAGTAGTAAAATTGAAATCTAAAGTGCATTCTCAAATAGTAAAAGTGCATTTTAAAGTAGCAAAAGTGCATTCCTAAATGGCATATTGTGCAAACATGTGAAAGAAACTCATAAATAGTTGTTAGGTGTAAAAGTGCGTTTCAGAGTAGTGAAATTAAATACGAAAATGCATTCTAAAGTGGTAAAAGTGCATTATAAATTAGCAAAAGTGCATTCTATATAGATAAAAAAAAAGTGCATTCTAGAGTAGTAAAATTGAACTCTAAAGTGCATTTTGAAGTAGTAAAAGTGCATTGTAAAAGATGAAAAGTGCATTTCTAAGAGATAGAAAAAGTGGATTTCAAAGTAGTGAAATTGCCTTCTATAGTAAAAGTGCATTCTATGTTTCTAAAAGTGCAATCCAAATCAGTAAATGTGCATCCGATTGTTGAAGTTATTGTGCATTCCATGTCGAACCCATGTTTCTATAGTAAAAGTGCATTTCATGTCGAACCTACATCTTTGCGCATAAGCACAACGCTCTCCCATTTGAGCTAATAGGCTAATTGTTATATATTTATATGAGTGAATTACAAGCAAAAGAGCTAGATAATTATAACACATCATGTACTCCCTTGTTGATGATAAAAGAATGATAGCACAATATTCACAAGCAAAACAATCCACTTTCGACATTAGCCATAAACCACAATCATGCAGAATAGACGCACACATAAAAAAGCCGAGGAAGTTATAGAATGATCATTACTTGAGTGGAAAAATCAGTAAAGAAGACATAGAGACTCTGAGAAGACAGAGACTCAAGAATCAAGATCAAGAAACTCCACACAATGCAGAATTAACCAACAAAAATAAAGACACAATTATATAGTAGGATGGTCGGAGGACAAAAAAAAAAGAAACAACCACAACCATTTCAAGTAAACATGGAGCAACTAAGCAAAAAATGTATTGAAGCTCACACTCAGTTATGAGCAAAATAGATGAACTGTTGTTCCTACTTACTACTGCATAAAAGAAGTTAGTTGTAACATGATCAAAATTAGATATCAAATCAACAAAGCTTTTAAAACCTAAAATATAAAAAATACTCATAGAAATTAAAGAAGAAGTGCCAACAAAATCTTCCTTTGGACCACAGTTTGTGTTTATTATTGTATTTGAATGTGATGCATCAAATTAATTGCTCATAGAGAAAAAAAAGAGGACTAAATTATCAATCCTAAACCACCGAATTGAGCACGCATCTAATTATACTTGTTTTTAACGCAAATCAACCAAAACTCCATTAACTAAGATCATCCAACAGTACAACAACAAAGAGTTCAGCCAAAAAAGAAACAACATCAAATTTTATTTATTGCTCTTCAACAACCTTCAATTTGATGGATCAATAGAAAAATTCAAAATTAGGTTTGAAATTGGGGAAAACACTCCCCGAGAATTCATGGATACAAAAAGCCTAAATTGAAGAGGGATGGCTCGATTGAGCTCCCACTGAATGGAGAAGGTCACCGAACCTTCCAAACAGAGATTGGCGGCGGTGGCGACATCAATGAAAAATGAAGATGGGCACAGACTGTGGCCTGAGGTTCTCGAACGCAGATGGGAGCAAGGGTGGCTCGAGGAGGTCAAGCTTCACCTGACTACCGAAGGACGTTGATGACGGACGGTGGTCCATCTTCTTTAACGCCGGTGAGGCTAGCCGGTGGATGCAATAGAATTATACAGAGAGATGTGACCATGTGAGAGTGGAAGTGGGAGACTGAGAGTCGGGTGACGGAGAAGAGAAGTAGGAGATAGAAAAGTTAATAGCTAATGACAAAAATGCCCCCATTTCATTAAAACAAGAGCCGTAGAATGGGCTCAATCTAACGGTGGAAAGTGCTCCGCATTTTACACCTTAATCAGTTTAAACATCTGATCCAAACTCTTAAATTGTAAGCATAATTAGCACATAATTTTTAGAATATGTTTAGTCTATTTTATAACCAATATATTATATATACACTAAATTCTTATATAATTTTCTTAGCTTTTGGGGGGGGGGGGGGGTAATGGAGGGTTATAAGTCACTGGATTTGTTAAAACATAATTTGACCCAAAAATCCAACCCAACGTCCCAACTTGACTTGTAAATAGTGGGATTTGACATAAATATTATAAACCCAACTAACCAAAACATGTAAAAGCATAAAATTATGGGTTGGGTGGGTCATGGGTCAACCTCTTGGGTTATGTGGTTAAAAGAAGGAAAATAACTCAAGGTAAAAAGACTAAGAGGTGCGGTAAACCATCAATACGTATATTCGTAAATATACATATTGCACTTTTAATAAAACTAGTTGAAGTCCCGTGATATTCACGGGATAATTTTACTAAAAAACTATACAATTCTACGATATTAATTTGAAAAAATAAATACATTTTTATATAATCATAATAAATTATGCAATAGACAAATGCATAAAAAGATAAAGAAAATCTAATTGTATAATTTAAATTAAAATTCGATTTTTTTTGATATTTACATATAATCTTAGTCATCAACATAAAAGTATATTTTTTTCTCAAAATAAAAATATATCAACATAACAAAATTTATTATTTAAAAGTATATCATTATATAGATATAATTGTTATACTTGGAGCTCAAGCCTTGTTAAAAGATAAAAAAAATATATTAAAACCCTAAATCTTGTTAAGAGACAAAAATATTAATTTAATATGCAAAATAACATCTCATAGGAATTTATGTATATTAAAATTATATAAATATGTGATCTATGGTAGTAAACTAATTCATAATCCATAGATAGAAAATTATATACATAAAAATTATATAAACATGTTATCTATTTAGTATACATAGCAAGAATACTATAAGTTATTACAAATTTTATTAAAATATAATTTTACATTAATTTATTTAAAAATGCTACGTGGCGCAAATTTTACAACAGACTTGGATTATGCTTTATAATGTATTAGTATAGATTGAACTGTATAAAATTTACAAGTTTATTATATAGAGATTTTAATTTTAAACAACTACAAATGCAACTCATTTGTGACATAATAGCTTATCTATATTAAGCTTAAATCTCATACAAGCTAGATAACTAGTTGGATACAACAATGTGAGTTATTGTTTTGATTCACAAAGCTATTTCGTAGATGAAGTGCATCTATGGTGGAACAACTATTTTATAGCGATCCACACAAAAAGACCATGGTAGTCACACCATCAACTATATGAGGTTGATCACAATATGAAGATAATGTGGCATGAGACACTCAATTAAAACATGGCTTAAAACATATACAGCCCCTTGTACTTGTGTAAATTTGTCAGATAGACACCTCACTTTTGGTTTAGACCTATTGAACATTTAAACTTAACAATTTGGACCTATTAAACACTTGATCGCTGACGTGGCGAAGTACGTGTAACTCAAATGCACATGTACAACCCCCTGTACTTGTGCAATTTTTTTTTCTTTTTGTATTTTTTATATTTTCTGATTTTATTAAAATAATAGTGTTAAAGATTGGGCTTATGTGGCAAAATAAGCTTATGTAGCACACATTTGGACAAAAGATTGGAATATGTCAACATGCGTGTGTTACACTCAACGAGATTGTCAGCGACCAGGTGTTTAATAGGTCCAAATTGTTAAGTTTAAGTGTTCAATAGGTTCAAACCAAAGGTGAGGTGTCTATCTGACAAATTTATACAAGTACGAGAGGCTGTATATGTTTTAAGCCATCAAAACATATCATCGAAATTTTTCACCATTTGTGAGTTTCAAGTTGATAGCTCGATAAATGCTCAATCAGTCAAGCAACAAAGATGCATATGATAAGTTAAGAGGGAGAATTAGAATTGTGCTCTTTTTTCTCAAAGTTTTTATTTTTATCCTATTAAGTTTTAACAATGCCCAAAAAGAAACAGATGGCAACGTACATTCAAGAAGAGGTGTTACAATTAATATTACATTTATGTGGATGTAAAAAAGATAACCCCTATATAAAAAAAAGCATTCTAACCCCTATATAAAGCACCAATTGGAGGCCTAATAAACACGATTTTTACTCTCTATTTGCCCTCTCCTTTTCCTATAATTGCTTTCTTTTCTTTCATATTATAAGGCTAGTAACATTAGATTAACAAATCAATTGTCATAATAAATAATTACAATTGTCATGAACATATAATGAATGTCATCAATCAACATTGTCATCACTAATACACTTTGAAGATAAACTTTATAAAGTGTCATCACTCATCACAAAAGTCATAAACTTTATCAAATTGTCACCAATAAATAATGAATGTCGCCATCACTCATCACCAACATACTTCTTATCAATAATATACAATGTCATCAATGAACACATGTCATCACAACTCACAACGATCATCCCAAAAAACTACCATTTTCATCTCATAAACACCGTCTCCAATAACAATCATACATCGTAACAAAATATCATCAACCGAAAACACCTAAACCTAAAGACAAATCAAACATTACAACACGAAATCGACCAAAATAAAATTTGAAATTGAAGCAAATTACTTTCATAAACAACAAAATCAATAAAATAAACTTGACCAAAAAAATCAATAAATTAAAACAAAAAACAAAGACAAAGAACTGACTAACCACAACAAACAAAGATAAATTGAAGAAGCGCATGTGCGCATAGCTCAACGGTTGAGCCTCTTGCACAGGTCTCAGGTTCGAGCGTCAGGACGGCGGTTTGCCCTATTATATTAGAATTGGTTAGTAAACCAGTTCTCACTCGTAAACGGGGTGCTCTAGGCTAGTACAAGTAATATTTGGGCTACCCTAAATCTTACCAATAAAAAAAAAATTTGAAGAAACTGCGCTTTGAACATAAATCGTCAACACAAAAATCATCAACACAAACGAGACGAAACTACACTTGAAATACACGAGCAAAGAAATCGTCGAAAGGAACTTCAATCACTACCAAAATCAACAAAAACGGGCAAAAAATTCAAGTAGAAATCAAAGTCGATCGATGCATACAACAGTAGAGCAACCCACACTAGAACAATTTAACCAATAATAGACTAATAGTATAACAATAAACCCTACCACATGAGAACTATTTGTATATATTATATATGTGAACTTGAAAACTCTAATTACACTCGTAGGATATATATTGATACTGATATTACATAGGCGTTTGTTCAATCCATCATTTCCTCAATATGCATCAATAAACCCTTTTCTTCTCCACACGACCACACACAAGTCATTCTTCCTTTCTCCTCAACTTTAGACGGTGAACCGACTCAACAAACGTCCTGAAGATTGAAAATCAACAATTACATCAGTTTAAATTCACCTCATTTAACTACACAATTCAGGAATTCATACTTTAAAAACAAATTAAAATTACCTCCACGGTAAATCAGCAGCAAGTAGCCAATCACCCTCCTTGTCTTGGTAGGTAAGATTGTACCCCTCCACACTTTCATGCCCTGTTCATTCCCAAACACATTCGCGCCAAAATTTCAGAATTGTAGCTCAAATGTCAAATCCAAAACCAAATTGACAGCAAAGTCAATTATTTATTATTTATTTAATTAATCTACCTCTGCCAAACATGAAGAGTATGGTGGAAGCTAGTGTCCGGTAAGATTGGTGAACATTCACGTCAATCTTTCGAGTGATCAACACGCCTTCTATCTGCGCCTTCACGTATAAACCGTTCGATCCAATTCCGCCGCCGTTCCTGGGATCTTGGCCGCGTTGCTTCTTCCGGTAGGTCCTAATCGGTGGCCAACCGACTATCCCCTCTGTTTCATCCCCATTCCTGCACAGATTTTGACCAAAGCCTCAATTTCAGATCTGGCTTTGAAATTCTCTGTTTCAGATGCGCGAATTTCAAATCGGAATGAAAAACACTGTACCTGATTAGAGTGAGATTGCAGGTCTTGTCGCCGTTTGGCAGATCGTCGTCATCCTTTGGCTGCTTGTTCCACAGCAACAGACGGGGAGTATCAGTAGAGGCGCAATCGGATTGAGACGACTCTTCGAAGCTCCGCTTCTTCATGATCGAAGAGCGATTTGCACTTTGGATCGAAATCGAAGATCGGAAGAATTTGGTGGAAGCGACCGATTCGTCGTCCTCTGAGTAATAGGAGGAGCAGTTGAGATCGAACATCGGCGATCCGTGGAGTGCGATTGGATTTATGATCGATGCGGTTGGAAGAGCGAGACCTAATTGAAGCTCCACCGCCATGAGAGCGTGCGCTGAAATTGGAATTGAAATTTGGAGGAGTTTGGGATTTTTCGATTGGAGTGTTGGTTTAGGGATTTTGGAGCGCTTTGGGTTTCTTGTGTTGTGCGGCTCGTCTATTTATAGTATGTTGAGTGCTGTAGCGAAGGACAGAGGAGCTGTAATTTGTCTCATTTTTTTATAAAAAAATAATAAAATAGCAGCAATGTGCTATTATTTGTAGAGTGGTTAAATTAATAGTAAAATGTAGTACAGTATATTATATACAGAAAATATAAAGGTCAATGATGAAGGACCCAATTCGATTTAGAAGTGCATATGTATGTTGCGGTCAAACGATCGAAGCCATCATAGATATAGTAGGTTTGTTAATTGTTTTTTTTTTGGATCGATATTAAATGGGTGGTGTTTTAGAATTATGAAATTATTTTATATATAAGGTTGGGACTCGGGATTTATCTTTTAATTCAAAAATTAGGATTAAGCGGGACTGAATATCATGTCAAATTCCGGTAGATCAATATTAACGGGCGATAAATATAAATTATTAAATCCTTTCAAACACAACATAAAATTAATGTTCACCTTCTAATTAACCTCAAAGCTTAACATAATAGATGGAGCTTCGCCTTTCCTTATATGTTAGTAGATGTTTTTTATATTTTCGATGTGGGAATGTCAACATTAACAAATAGAAGAGATTTTTTCTAACTTATTTAAGGTATAGGAAAGATTTAACTGAATAACATTTGCATTGCAAAACCATACAAAGGGTATATTTTCTGAATTCATTTAGGGTCCGTTCGACAACAATGCACTTATATGAGTTGATGTTGATGTAGTTCATGCTGATGTAGTTGATGCTGAAATTATGTGCTGAAATTGGTAGTTGAAATGAGATGTTTATATTTTTTTATAAGTTATATAGTGTTTGAGAAAATAATAGTTTATGTGAGTTAAAAATGATAGAAAAAAGGTTGAATTAAATTTCAACTAGTTCAAATAAACGCATTTCAACTGCATAAGGTCCTCCCCTCACCGTATTTTTTCCTACAATTTCAACTAGTATAAACGCATATCAACTACTACACCCGAACACCCATATAGTTGATTTTTTCTTCATTTCAACTACGTAAGTTCATTTCAACTCCCATTTCAACTCTAACGAACGGACCCTAGACCTTAGATTTTACATGCTTTAATTTGAAAAGAACTATTTGTTTCTAAACTCATAAAAAGAGATCATTTTGACATGCTTAGTAGATATTTTTGCAAATTGCCTCATAATTAGTTAGTTAAATAAAATTGTGTTTAAAGTATGCAAACCGGCCTAGCCAATCCCTCTAAAGAAGCGATGTATTATGTATAGTATATAGGGCTACTTGACCCGACCCGACCCGTTCGACTTCGAACCGGACCCGACATCCGAAAAAATAAAATATTATATATCCGATACTTGTTTGACCCGAACTGATTTGACCTGAACCCGAAAAAATTTGAGCCTAAGATTAACCCGAAATTGATTACACTCGAATGGACTAGCCTGATGCAACCCGATATCCGATGCTACCCAACCCGAAACGATCCAAAAATCCGAAGTTACCCGACCCAAAACCATCAGAAGTTACACGACCCGAAATCATCCGAAAATTACATTATGTTTTAAAGTATAAATAATAGGGAATATTTATTATAATTATGTTTTTTAATTTAAATTTTACATGAAATATTTAGACCCTAGAGTAGTTAAACTACAAAAATCACCATTCGATATATCGTCTTAATCAAAATCCGGCTCACCCGATATCCGATTAACCCCGAATCCGGCCAAACTCGAAATCCAACTCACCCAAAATCTGACAAACCCAAAACCCGACTCACCAAAAATCCAACTAAATCCGAAATTTGAATAAACTTGAAACTCGTCTTATTTGAAATCTAGTTGGACAGAAAATCGAATAACCCCACAGAAATTGACCCGAAAACCCGACCTTGCTTGATTAATTGAGCACTCGACCCGAAATGATCCAACTCAATTTGACCCGATTATCGAAATATCCGAATTTTACTCGAATCCAAACTTAGCCGAAACTCAACTGACCCGACCCACCCGATTGACACCCCTTACTCCCCTTAGCACTTTAAAACATTAAAAATGGAAAAACAAAAATTGAGCACGTATTCTAAAAATAGGAAAAGGAAAGGAGATGAAAAAAAAGAATAAAAGAGAAAGAGTAACTTTAAATTAAAATAAAATAAAGTAGTCAGTCAGTCCGTAGTTAAAAATGGATAGAGGAGGGGTGGGGACAGAGAGAGACAGGAGTAAAAAGTGGCCCCCACAAGAGCAGGCAAAGGGGCTCTGGAAACCAAACAATTCCCAACGCGTCCGTATCAGTGTCGGGCTTTTACCCGACCCGCTGTCCCCCTCTTGTCTTTTTTATCTCTCTTCCTCACTTTACACTCCACATTTTGTCCCCAATCCTTTTCCCCCTGTTTCTTTTTTTCCCTTCTCAAAACTACACAATCTTCCAACCCTAATTATATACTGTAGTAATAATGTTAGATTTACTGTATTATTTAATTACATTATATTATATATATATAATACTTTCTCTATTAAGGTAAACTTTTCATTTTAAAGTTTATCTTAAAAATTAAGAAAATCACTTAATTTGACATAAATATCCTCAATGTTATTAAGATCTTTCAACTTATCCACCACATCAAAACGTAGAAAATCATCTTAGTTATGTAGATATTTTCAATTAAAAACAGAGTAAGTTAATCTTATCCACCCCTATCGGAACAACACCGATGATAATTGCACTTCCTCCGTTTTAGATGAATAGTGCAACTACCATAGGAATTTAAGTTTTTTTTTTTTTTTAACAAATAATTTACCTATATACATATATTATTAACTAATTTCTGATGTTTTTAAAATCATGTAATGTTAAATTTCAACCAAACAAGCACTAAATATTAATGTTTCAAATTAATTTTTTATTATGGAAAGAAAACAATAGCACATGAATACTTTAGTGGAATAGTGACTCGCATATGTATCCCTTTGCGTGCTTTATAAAATGCTTGATTAGTTTCAAACTGAGATGCATGGTCGTTTCCATTTTCATGCTTAATCAGTACCAACTTTTTTTTTTTTATCTCTTCTCGATTCCTAGCTAATAGGCTTATATTATATATCTACTGAGTTGTGTCACTTACATATAAGAAATAAGAGCAAGGCTTGGACTTGTTCAAACTTAGGTCCTTCTATGTTTTTACTTGCAATTCAATGCCTACAGACCTACTACCATTTTATTAAAAGATGGTCTTGTGGACAGAATTGCTTAGAGATCATGTCTAAAGACACTTCAGACAAATTAAATTAGTTCTATATCAAGTTATACATAAAATTTAAAATAAAGATAGTTTGACATAAAAACATACTGTAATAGATATACAAATCAAATTACATGTGATTCTATACTACGAGATAACTGACATCTATGTGTATTTAAACTTTGAGAATGATTCAAAATAGCTTCGTCAAAGTAATGCGGCGTGCCTCCTCCGTTAGCGTCAGTCTCGTCAAGCTCTTGTTCGCTGCTACCTCTCAATTCTCAATTGAGAATTATTGGGTATGAATGGCTAAATAAGAAAACCTAAAATTTGGGCTAAAAGAAAGTTTATTTTTTTAAAAAAACTAGGGATAAAATGACGATGTTGCTTAATTTTGTTCAAAATTTTGAATTAGCCTAAAATGTGTAAAAACGACATCGTCTTATTTTCACCAATCTTCGCTCGGTTCATCTTCTTACTTCATTAATCAACGACAAACTTACACATAACCTTCTGCAAGCTCCACTTCTTCCTACTGCAGTCATCCTCACCTTCCTCCTTCGCCCTGTTGAAATAATATGTCCATCCCACATCGGTGGGTCGATGAAAACACCACTAGCATATAAAGAATGGTGAATTCCTACCCATTAGCTTAAACTGGGTTATAAGATGGATTTCAATTTTATATGTGAAATGGTAAAAATTCCCGATACGCGTCCCATTTATTTTGGGTCCTGAAATCTAACATGCCCCGACTCAAGCCGCCCCGCGCGTGGGGGCAAAATTCCAAAAAATTTCTTAGCTCTCGGGTCTCCCTGTGTAAATTCATCGCTTCTTTAACCCGATGTGGTTGCGGCCAGCCCGCCCGTCCCACCATGGAATTGCCCATGTCTAAACATACTCACTTTGTTTTTTCGATAAGAAAAGGAATTAGAGGGTTGACTTAACAACTTTCGACCGCCCTAGAACATCAAGCATGATGAGATCTTAAAGATAGATGATCACTGTGTGAATAGGAAAGTTGTCGGGGATTGCCACTTTTCGTAATGTCATCCGCCACTTTGTTGATTTCTCTAAAGACGGTTAGTTATGTTGTCTTATCTTGACCCTATATAGAAAAACAAGAATATCCGCCACAATAAGCTCGACTTTCCATGAACGTACAAAACCAAATACTCCAGTATTAATAATATTGACAAGATAAGGTTATCACCTTCAGTCTCGATGATCGAGTAATTTAAACGGATAAACATACCTCTTTATATATATATATATATATATATATCAATGTGACCGTACGAATGAATTGATTAATATAACAAATTAGAGAAAGGAATCGTACGAATGAATTAATTTGATGTAAAAAAAAATGATACGGTTGACCAGTTACACGTTTTTGGAACATCAGTACATCACATTATTTTCTATCTTTGTATTATAATTATGAGAGGATTTAGCTAGCCTTTTATTATAAAATACATTAAATATATCTAATTGGCAACATTAACTGAATCAGACATTAAATTTGACTTTTCCTTCGGACACACAGTACAAATGTCCACATGTAATCTCAGCAAATTAAAATCCCATCCAGTACGTGCTTGTTCTTCTGATCATATGAATTGAACTGAAGAATAATTAATTATTATTTTATTAACTGGTTAGTCTGGTTGTATAACTATTTTGCAAAATCTGTATTGTGCAGAAAAAAATGTTGGTGTTCTAAAGAAAGGAGGCTGATCGCTCAGTCGACAGAGCAACCAACAATGTGTCCATTGTCTCCGTGCAATACTTATCGATCGCCAAATCACCTTTAGATTATATATGCTCGTGTGTTGTTTATTTAAAAAAATATTTTGATAGTACATGAATCCGGACTATTAGTGTCATTTTCGTATTTTTTATTTATTGAATACTACTTTATACTATTAACAGTTTCTTAATTTCGGAATATTATGATATTTTTGCTCTCGTGTTTCTTTAGGTGACAAAAAATTTACCATTCATTTAATTTTGACTTTGACATTACGTCGACGGAAATATAATCATTTATGATGGGCCAAATCTGTGGAATGTCGACTCGATCTTGTAGCGATCTGAAAATTACTAAAGTTAATATACGCCTACAAAATTCCAAACCATATTCATATTCCGGCTGTTTTTTTTTTTCAAAAAAGTGGTAAATTATCATGATTGAATGTTGAAAATGCATTTTCACATTGAAAATAAATGGTTAAATGTGACTAGTATATATAGAAAAGTAGGGTTGTAATCGAGCCGAGCCGAGCTGAGTTGCTCAAACTCGAAAACTCGGCTCGGTTAAAAATAGGCGAGCTCGAGCCTGAACGTGAGCTTAGTTCAGGCTGTTTGAGTTTGGTTCATTAAATGCTTTCGAGCTTAGCTCGCGAACCTCTCATTTAGTTTCTTTGTGAGACAAATTCGTGAACAACTCGTTTACTTGACCAATTATACAAGCAAATAAAACTAAAACTTAAACTATGTATTTTGAGAGCGACCACCAAAACTATGTAATCTAACATAAACCATACTCCCTCCGTTTCGCAATGTAAGTCGTTTCTAGCTCTAAAAGGTGTTTCATAATGTAAGTCATTCCTTACCTTATTTAATGTAAAACTTTCTAAAATAGGCCATTACTCTATTTAATTTACTTAACATTCCAACAACATTCATTAACTCAACTAATTCTAGTGGTTAAAGAGTTAATAGTGCATGTGATAAAAGCAAACATCAAATTATCATCTCTTCCATTTTAACCTTGTCTTAATTCATGTGCAAAATCAAAAAAACGACTTGCATTGTGAAACAGAGGTAGTATGTTGTATATAATAATATATAGGGGAGCTTATTCATGAACGTATAATCTAGTTTTTTATGAACATATAATCGAGCTTACTCGTGAACGTATAATCGAGCTTGCTCATGAGCAAACAAGCCGAGTTATTTTGTGCTCAAGCTTAGCCCGTTTATATTTCGAGCCCTAAAATTGTGCTCAAACTTGAGTCGTTTATAAATCGAGCCGAACACGAACAAGATTTAACCGAGCTGAATACCGAATTTCTCATGAACAACTATGTTCCTTTACAATCCTATAGAAAAGTAAAGTCTTATAGTATTAATTTATGATTTTATGTTAGACGGTGGATCTCAATTTTATATATAAAATAGTTAATAATCTCGATATCTCACATCATTACTAAAGTTTGCATGTTAGATTCTTAAGATTGAAAGGATGAAAATTACTCAAGTTCTACAAAAGGATAATCTTTATGTTAGTTAGGTGAAACATCATAAAAGAGGGTAGAGTACTCCGTAGTCTACATGTCCCTAACATTAGAAATTTACGAAATAAAAAGCTTTCGTTCGTCTAAAATCTTAAGCAATGCCACATAAAATAGAAAAGACGATTAAAGTTCTTTTGCTATGTCACCTTTAAAATTCACGAATTAGGCTAATGTCTATGCTATGCCGACACAAATTTTATAGTAAGGCTAAAGGTCTTGCCTTATTCAATCCATTAATTAACTTATGCTATATGCTAGCTAGCTAGGTGTCGGAACTCGGTTTCATATGTGGACTCAGCTCTTTCCTAGCCTCCACCTCCCTTAAAATTCATAAATGATATAAAACGTTTTGACACGTAATAAAGATAAGTGCTAGTGCACATTAATTAAATTGAACCGGGTTGGATTAGTAAAACTTGGAAGACCAACACGGCTCTCGGTTCTTTGACGATCGTCTTTCCAATCTGAATGCTTATTCGGGCTTGTCAAGGTGGGTTTGGTACTTAAGCGCCTTCGGGCCACCTCCCCAATCTGGAGCTCCGAATACGATGAGGTTGGTTGAGCTCCGAAATTAAAAGGGCACGAGTCGCGAGAGGCTTTCTAAAACTTGTTGTGTAATTAAAATGTTCCCAACATTAACTGTACTCTAAGAGGAACTACAATCTCGTAGTTTTCTTCTTTTCGGATCCAAGTTATCTCTCTTTGAGATTGACTAATTTCCGTCTTTAAGCTCCACATAAAAATTATAACTTTTAAGTACATCTATTCCATATATATCCCTGATGAAATGTTAAAATTACCAAATTACCCTTGAGAATCTCCATTCTCACTTGCTTAGTCTCCTTAGACTAATTCCGATATTTTTCGCATTTTTATCTAGTATTTCTCGCCCTTTGTGACAAATGTCAGACTCTAGGAAACTTCCATCGAAGGTTTAAAGATGAAGATTCAAGAACTGTAGGAAAGAAGGTGTAGTCATTCTCGAAGACATTTTCTCAAATTTTGGCTCCACTATGCTTTGCAAGAACAATATCTTATTTTCGCTGCTTAAAATCTATCTTATTATGTCGCTTTTGAAACATTTTAAGATGTAATGACAATACTTAAAATCTAATGTTTTGATCACCTTTAATATCATGTATTATCTTTTAATTTTTTCATTTTATTTAAGTTAAATACCTTATAAAGCCTTGGGTGACTTTGAACGGTAAAATCCGAGGTCATTGGCGGTAATACCCATCGTTGCAAAATAGGGATGTTACAATAAAAAGGGAAAATAACTCAAATTTTTAGATAATGTGGAAAGATAATCCAAAAGTTTTAAAATTGTAATTAAAGAACCCTAGCTTCGGGATTTGTAAACACCATAACAAGCATTACTATCGATGTGATTACCATTGATGGCTTGTAAAGTCTAATTTTAATGGTTAAAAAAACATCATTAATTGCATGCTAATGATATTTGAATTAGAGTAGTTAGGCATACTTTCTTCAATTATATAAGTCAAAATTGTTGGGACAGTGTTGAGAATTCACGTTTCGAAATACTAGAACAACGACGATATTCTCCAATTTTGATAATGACAAACACCATTTGAGAACTAATGTATTATGTTCAAGTATTTAAAACGAACTACATGTCAAAAAAGAAAGCCATATGCAGACGTTCCCATCAAGGGAACTCAAGTGTCGCATGTTCCATGTTGGTTTTCGTAGTTGTCTACTAATAGGGTTAGCATGCAATCATTTTAAAGTGTTTACTTGTCTTGTTGAAGGAAAGTCGATCCTTGTAGATCCATGAGGATAATCAAGGCATGACGAGTAGATCCATCGAAGGATAGTCTCGTGGGTGTAGGCCATGAAGGCAATCACCATCGACCCCTTATTACTTTTGTAAGTCGACTTGGATAAGATTACGAGTCGAAAGGTTAGACCTATCTTTCCTTCGACGTATATTGCCCCTATTCCATGCCAACGGTTGTACAAGTGTGTGGCCGAGAGTGAATTTAGGGAGTTAGTTACAACTTCCTTCCCTCTCTCCTTGTCATCAAATGGGACGTCCAAATGCATCCCCCCTTGGACTCCAAATGCCTCTCCATTTCAGCAAATAAAAGGCCCATTAAAGAGTCCAAAAATCCAATCTAATAAGCCATGTACACGGCCCAAATGGCAAAGCCAACAGCCCATGCCATGCGTGTGCATGTGCGGCCCACCAGCCCATAAGGCGCGCCCCTTGGGCCGGCCCATCAGCCCCACCACCTAGCTAGCATATCTAGGTGCCAAGCTAGGTCACCTAGGAGTGTCACTACCCCTTAGCTCCATGAGCTAGCTTATAGTGAGTTGAGTTGGCTTGAGCTAGTGTGAGCTAGGTTGAGCTGAATTTCTAGCTAGTTGAGCTAACTTGAGCTAGTGTGAGCTACATTGAGCTTCCATGAGCTAGTTCCAAGCTACATGAGCTTCTTATAAAGCATGTACAATGAGTCTCGAGCTTGTCGAAGCTCCTAGAGTTCACTCTAAGCTAGTATAAAGCTTGTAAACTTCTTTCTAGCATATTTAACTATGTGTCAAGCTAAACTCAAGCTTTGGTTCTTTCTTAAAGCATCTACCAAGCTTAGGAAAGCTTCCTAATTCACATTAGAGTATTCACAAAGTTATAAGACTCAATGATCAAGCTCAAAACCATACCTTAGCCTCACAATTCACGCTCGACGCCTTGGACAAGTGCCCTAGGCGCACCGAGTGCTCCACCGCAGCGTCGCAACCGTGTCCCTAGCCACACCGCGCCATCGCACCACCCTAGGCGCGCCCTAGCACCCTTGAGTTGAACCTCAAGTTCGCTCCTAGGCGCGCCACACCCAATGCCGAACTTTGAACCTCAAAACCGAGGTCCATGCCGAGCCCCGCGCTTGCAACGCGCCGTTGCACCGTGCATCGCCACACACTAGGCGCGCCCTTGCCATGCAACGGTGCACACGAGGTTCCTACGTCTCGGTGGTGGTGTGCGACTAATCTATTGGATCTTATGATAACAATTAAACCATGGAAAGTCATATATGTCAATATATCCATCGACATTCCCAATATGACTCTAAAACCTCAACATGCTCTAATAGGGAGTTGATGACTTGACACAAATCACCAACATTCCATACTCAAGGGAACTCCCATTCCAGTACAAAGACAACTAAGCATGAAATGCGGAAGCCTATTCCAAACTAATCAGAGGCACATTCTATTCCTCAAACTAAGCCGATTGATCAAACGACTTGATGAGCTTGAAGAGTTGACGAAATTCAAATGGAATCACATGTAAAGAAAGTACAATGCCTTGGGAAGCAAGACAAGGACATTTCAGACATACGACCAAAGGATATGGATTGAGACCCAAGAAGGTTGCGCCTATATAAACCAATTAATAGTCACTTTGCAACCTACTTCTCCCAAAGTATCAAGAAAACCCTAAAGAGATCCAAATCTAGAGAAGTCCCCAAGAGCAAGGGAACTGAGTAGTTGAAAATCTCAAGTTTAAGATTTGAGTTTCTTGTTTTAGTTGAGTTGTTAGCTTATTACTTAGGTTGAGAAGGATGATTAGTGTTTCTAGAGTTCGAAGACTGCTAAGAACAGACAAGTTTGAACATTGCTTGTTATAGCTAACAGAACAATCAATAAAAGAGGAAAGCCATTCTAAATGTTCCACCAGAGGTGGAGGTTTACCCACACAACTAGTTAGTTGTAGTAGGGTTCCTCCATAAGAAACTTTGTCCCTTTAATATTTCTTTATATAGGAGAAAATGGATTAAATACAATTGGAAATTGAAAAAGGAGAAAGACCCAATATAGATCTTTATTGTGAAGTGGTCAAGGAGAATAGTGGGCGTACATTTCTTCATGGACGAGGAGTGAAGCCATCTAGATCAAAAGAAAAGGAGAAAAGATGTAGTTACATTGTTGAAAAAGAGTTCTTCGAAAACATGAAAGCGCAATGGACTGCAAAATTAACTACACAAATAGCATCACCAATTCTCTCAAAATTGTAAGAATCTAATCCTCAAATGAATTTGGTCATCCTAGAATTCACATCTATAACAAAAAACTCAGAGCAACTAAGGGAAGGAAATTTATAAAAATGCTATTGGTGAGGATCAGATTAAAATCATAACCTTTTTACTTTATAAAAAATACAAATTGTCAAAAACAAAGAGAGTAGAAAAAGAAAACGGGTTGTCGAAGCGCCCAAGCCTACATTTCGAGCGCCCACATCGGTCACCTCGATCGACGTGCAAATGCCTCGAAATGGCAGATGTAGGCCATTTGCGTCGTCGAGGTGACCGACACCCTTGTCGGTCATCTCGACCGACGTGCCACCCGTTGGGAATTTCCAAAGGGTGGATTTTTTCATCTATATAAATGGTTATCCGGGGCATAGATCGATCACACCATTTCGATCACAAAATCTCTCAAAAAACTTCCTCTAAACAATATAGATTGGTTCATTTCAAGATTTGATGTAAGTAATTTTTTAATATTAGATTTGCATTTATTTTTTTTAAGTTAAATATAATACAATACGATATTGTTTTCTAAATATTTCGTATTTGTACGTAGTCGTTAACGATGGGAGGAGTTTCATTTGATTTAAACGAAGAGTACGTGGAGGACGATAATGGAGGAGACGGGGATTCAAATGAGCACACTCATGGTGTCGTTTATCTAGAATCAAATCCTTTATGTAAATGTCATTTTATTAAGTTTAGAAATTAAGATATCAAATTCTAATTAGTTTTTTTTATTATAATAGTGTAACACACCTATTTTACAACATTGGGTATTACCGCCAGTGACCTCGGACTTTACCGTCCAAAGTCACCCAAGGCTTTTAGAATGATATAGAACGATAAAAATGCGGAATTAAACATAATCATATAAATAAGAGGTGCTCTCGAAGGAGACTTTGTTCTTACAACCCAACATTACTTAAAAACCAAAAGCTTGTTCAGAAATTACAATTCATAAAACTTTGTCTTTGAAGCATACACGAAAATAAACCAAAAGGAGTTTCAAATACATCTCGAAACTTCTCGTTCTTCCTTTGCCCTTCACCTTACGCCTTGTTGAAATTCCTAGGTTCTGACATAATTCGCGAGGGGCGAGATTATGCCAGGGCGGAAAAGAAGAATTAGTCTAAGAGACTAAGCAAGCGGGAACGGAACTTCCCAAGGGTAATTCGGTAAATTGAGTAATAACGAAGAAGATAACAACAAGTTTTGTTTTAGGGTAAGGTTTGTTTAAGTGGGGCTTAACGGTACGAGGGAGAGCGTATCTCAAGCGGAGATAGCTCGTTAATCGAGAGAAGAGCTACTAGATTGTAGACTTCTGTTAGAATCGAAAGTATGTTGGGAACGTCATTAATTTATACAAGTTGAAAACCTCTCGCGCCCTGAGCGGAGAGAGAGCCGGATCGATCATTTGAGACCGGTCTGGTTTTGATATCTTTTTAAATGTGCATTGGCACTTATCTTATACCTTGACGAAAATAATCGAATTCGTTAATGATTTTAAAAGGGGTGGGGGATCATATGGCCCGGTACACCAAGGGAAACCCAGTTTCCCGACACTTAGCTAGAGTGCGCTTGTCCCTCCTTGCAATCGGAGCGGACTGGATCAAGATCCTGAAAGTCGTACTTCAAACACGTAGGCATTACGACTTAGAAAGTTTTATAGAGGCGTCGGCTACTTCCGCGCCCCTTACTAGTTTGTTCGACATTGACCTCTTAACGTGGTCGTAAACAATCAAGGCCACAACCAAACTAGCATGGATAATCCTATCAATAATAAAGAGCGAACTATACTGACAATGGGGTCGTTATATCTAACAATCGATATTTCCTAGGTTCCTTTTGTTACTTAGCACACAAGTTGTTCCCAACATCGAGAATTTCATGGAGATAAATATATAAGGTTACAAGGGTAAATTCCACTTGCCTTGGTTCTGACGATAACAGATTTAGCGATAAGACGGAGGTGTGGTTCGCAACTTCGAACGAGAATCCCGACCTATTGACACGAAATTTACGAACGGTTTTTAATTACGAAATTCTTTCAAGGTTCGGATTCCTCATATGTACTTAGTATAAGAGAATGGAATTCTAAATTATTATAATAATAATTTAGGTGGCTAATTAAAATAATAATATTCCTTTATTATTATTTTAATTTTGAAATATCCTTTTATTCCAAAGAAAAATCCTCATTGATTTGTCCAAATAATTTCTTTTAATTTTACTTACTAATTTCGTAAATATAAATAGGCAAGTATAATCCATGAAAGTATGATATCAAATTTCACCTAAAAAGATATTTTGAATGTATATACAACCTTGAGATTATAAAAAGTCTTTTATAACCTCATTGAGATATTTCAACTTGGAGTCATGATAATATTTCTTTAATTTCAACAATATTCGTAATGATATTTAAAGTTATTTTCTCCTCAAGGAATATTTCACTAATAATATCCTCTTAATAAAACCTTATTTAATTATAGGGATCATATTAAATAAAGATAGAATAATACTAGACTACTTCTTTTTAAATTTTCATAAATAGAAATTTCTATTTACTTTATAAGGTAAGCTTTTCAAAAACTAACATAATATAAAATAAATATTCTTATTTATTTTATTTCCAAGTTTTTTCCCATAACTTATATATAATTATATGATCATGGTTTAAAATATCCAACTATCTACTTATAGTATATTTTTATGATATCCTAAGTCACAAAATAATATCTTTCTATACCTTACAATATCGTTTCATGTGAGATATTTTTTTATACTTAGCAATATAATGTTATAATTTATCTTATTGTCACAACCCTTGTATCTACAATAAAAGTTTAATGCTTTGTTGTAATTTATATCATTTAATAAATTTCGAGATTAATAATGCCTTATTTTTATTTAATGCTTTTAGTTTATTCAAAACCCTTATGATGCATTCTTTAACTTTATTTAATTAAATTTACTGAATGTTCTCTTTTAAAACAAAAGAAAATAATGGTTATTATAATATTTTAGAAATTCTCCTTTACGTAGAGGAAATATTAGAAATAAATAATAATAATAAAAATATTATATTAAATTCGATTTTAAAAACCTTGGAATATTGCGGATATTACAAATAGGTTATTCAGTTTCCAGATTTTTCTAGTTATTTAGCAAATAATTGTGAGTGGGAGGAACGAGAACCTATGAAAGAGTAGGCCCGTGAGATAGGGAGGGGTTAAACATTGTACTCGCCACCAAAAACTCATGGTAGGGAAAGATAAGTTTGGGATACGTCTTAGGCGGTGAGTACAAAGCAGGAAAAAGGGCAAATAAAATGGTTAAAAATTTAGGGGTCGACGATGAGCTTAATCCTTGTCCTCGTACTAGAAAGAATGGGTGCCCGTTCGAGTTGATAGGTTAGGGGGACAGAAAGACCAAGAAGTGGAACTTAAGCGTGGAATGCGATAACCACAATCATGACCTTTCCACCAGTCTGGAGGGTTATCCGTTTGTGGGCCGACTGACTGAGGCTCAAAGGATTGATGCAAGAAAATGGCTTTGGCAGATATAGATCATAGACAATCCATGATATTCCTAAGGGAAAAGTATCTAGATATGATCACATCAATGAAGCAGTTAAAAAGGAGATGAATGGAAGGGGGGTAAGCGAACTTGCGATTCATTTCTTAGAGTCTAATCAATACTATGTCGACTATCGAACTGAAAAGAGTAGCAACAAGGTACAATACATCTTCTTTGCCCATCCCAAGTCGATGCAGTTGCTGAAGTTGTTCCCTTATGTCGTTGTGATGGACTCGACGTATAAAACAAACATGTAAGTCTTTATTACCTATGATGTAGTAGTAGATTGAAGTACACATATTAAATCTCATTGAATTGACATTGTAGGTACAACATGCCTTTGTGCGAAATGGTTAGATTTACATGCACCGGGAAGACTTTCTGTATTGCTTCTGCGTTTAGGACAAGGGAGATTCAAGACCAATACGAATGGGTATTACTCCAATTGTGAGAGGTGTATAAGCTGGTTGGAAGAGATCCAGAAGCCATACTGACCGATCGGGATATTGCTAAGGTGAATGCTATCGATATCTTATTTCCCAAAGCCAAACATATGCTTTGTTGGGTGCACATCAACACAACAGTAGGGCATATGCATTGGGACGTGGGTTCTCGGATAAGACATCGGACTTTTTTGCAAACAAAGCGTGGGAGCTGTTTTGTACAACGACCGTGGGGGAGTACGAGACATGACTACAATTGGTGAAAGAAGTCGTGAAGCCAATCTTATTTCATATCTCCAGAACACCTAGCTCACCCCTTGGCGCGATCGGATTGTGAGGGCATTCACCGACCACCACTTCAACCTTTTTACGAGGACCACAAATAGGTAAAATAAGTTACGTTTTTCTCTCATTCCAATTTGAAAAATTGAGTTTTAATTTAAAAAAATTGAGTTTTAATCCGAGGCAAAAGAACATTGAAATATGAACACTATAGGGGGTTTGTACATACCGAACGATCATCCATCTCTGGTAGTATTTGTCGAGGGTTGTTGGCTACTTCTTGTGCTGAAGTGTGAAGTATAAATGGATGAGTGCGCCTCAAATGCCACTACTCATACTCGGCCTCCATAGAGTAGGGGTACGTCGCCGGTTCACCAAGGGGCACCAAATGATCTCACCGTTCTTCCCAGTGGTCGTCAACATCCGAGAAGCGCTCCGACCACACCCCCATTTGAGGGTCAAGCCTTGAAAAGAAGTGGTGGACCTGATGACATCAAGCGGAGGTATAGACTGGTGCCATCCAAACTGTCGGGCACACCTCTCGGGATGGTACGCCGCCTTGATATCGATGAACATCAACATGCCCTTGTACCTCGACAAACTTATAGGTCCATCTGAAAAGTCAATGACTTCACGCCACGACATAAAGTCGACCTATAAATGCATAAATTAATCGATATATTATGATTTGTTAAATAACCTTAAATATTGTTTTATTTAGTAGAGAGGATACTTACTTTGTTGATTCTTAAGTTGTCCAAAATCCACCGATACTCCATCAATGACGGAGTACTCCTGTTTCAACCCATATCTCTCAAGAAGGCCTCCCCAGGGACGCGTGCAATATCATGGTTAATGTGACCTCGTAAACCAGGAAAGTACCTCCAAATAAAATTCTACAAAATAGATAAAGTATGTAACACAAATAAATTTGGATTAAAAAATAGTAATACTAGATAGCATTACTCACATGTAGGACATATAAGCAACTGCCTATTTGTGCCGCATCTGTACGGGTTCCCATTCCGAGGTTATGGTACAAGTATGAGAGTGTCGCGGAGCACCATGAATACTAATATGTTGTGTTTTATACAACATAACTAAGACTTTTTAATACATCTTTTCATAGAGTTTTAGGCCTGTTATGAGCATTATTGAAGAATAGGTTTGAAGACCAAAGGTTCGAAGTTACAATGTTTTGAAGAAATTGAAGATTGCTGAAGGCCGCGATCGCAGTACTCGTAGGTGGCGATCACGGATTATGGTTGATGTTGAAGCTGCGGTTTGAAGAATGGCCGCGATCGCAACCCTGAAATATGACGATCGCGACCCTGCTGAAGTTGACACGCGCGATATCTTCCGCTTAGTTTTATTATTTTATATTTTATATCTATTTATTTCGTGTTGTTCGAGACTATTTAAGCTTAGTTTTCAGCCTTTGTTTGAGACCTCTCTCTTAGACCTAGTTTCCCAATATTCCAGACTTTTGTATTTTCTCTTTTATGGAGAACTAAACTCCTTTAATTCTATTCAAGTTGATGCTTTCAGATTCAAGTTTATTGTGAGATTCTACACTTCAGGTTTATTTCTACAGGTTATTTCAATTCTCTTGTGCATAATTATATCAATTTTATTGATTCCTTCAAGCGTAGCTAACTTGTTGGAGTTTAATATTCTCTATTGCTAGATCTAGGTTTTCTCGTAGTAAAACCTAATCTTTGTAGCAACTCAATGTCTTAGGACTCGTTGGACTAAAACCATTGAGAAAGAGATTTGATTGCATGCTTACTGTTTGACTCGTTGGAAGTCAATTTGTATGTATCCTATTTATCCTTGTTCTTATTGCTAATATCATTATTATTAATGATTGCTTCATGTTTGTTTTGATATTAAGTATTTACATGACCCGTTGGCTTGGTTATTATATATGATCAGGATAGGAATAATCGAAAGGAATAACTTGTTTGAATCTAGGACCAATAACTTGATGAAGAAAGTGGATGCTTGAATAGGATTGTTTTCCTTAATTGATAAAAATTCAACTTTTAACTTTTTTGATTACTTGCTTTGTTTGTTTCAATTCCTTACCGTTAGTTTAATAATCAACCCCCCCTTCATTACTACTGAGTTGATAATAATATAACTTTGAATTACAAGTGTCTCTTGGGTTCGACCCCGACTTACCAACTATACTAATTGTGTAACTAGGGATTTATATTTTGATTTGACACGACGACTTTCAACCAGTCAAATACTCACGTGTCAGATTAAGGTTCATCACCAACTGCATCACTTTCAGCAACGCCCCATCGCCTGTCTTATGAATAAATAATGTACATCCTAACAACTCGAATAGATACCTTGTTGCCAACAAAGCCGGGTTTCCTCCATTAGTCAGCAGGTTCTCCATGATAGCATGCCAACACTTCAAGGAAACACTCTTCGGTCGAAACAGCCCATCCATCTGCTCCGTCGTCAATTGGAAGGTTTGCACTATCCAATTCTTCAGCTTAAGATCATCATTCGTCTGTGCAACCTTTATCCCGTTCAGCGGCAATCCCAAAACGAAATGCACATCATGGAGGGTGATCCTTATCTCGCCCCAAGGAAAATGCAAACTATTCGTTTCCGAATGCCACCTCTCGACGAACACCGTAACCAATGCTTCATCTGTTTCATTAAACTTCCAATTTTGTAAGCGCATTAATCCACTATGATTCACAAGGGTAACCCATTGCGCCATAGGGGGCATCTTACCCCTCCACCAAGAAATCTCTCATCGCTTGTGTAACTTTAACGGCCATCGATTCAACTGAAACCATTACAAATAATAAATCATTGTAAAATCAAGTTAAAAAAGGCTAATTAATTAAATGATTACACATCATTCTTAATTACAAGGCTCTGGTTTTCCCATATAGCATTCACAATATGAGTGTTGAAGTCAGTCAGTAGACTCGTATCAATAGGTCCTCTTGTGCAGGCTCAACCTCAGCGTCAAAAAGGGGGTGTTGTGTGGTATGAAGGCTCAACCTCTCGGGGTGGTGAATGACAAGCCTCATGATAAGAAGGATCGGCCTGATAGTGGGTGGGCTCAAGTAGAAAGTGGGAAGGTCCGACAACTTAGTGGGAAGGTCCGACATGGTGGGGGTCGGACGGGACTGAGAGAGGGGCGTATGAAATCATATTAAGGAAAAATGGGTCAGAACGTGTGTCAGTCCCTAGCGTCACGACATATTCAAATTCTAATTATAAATTTTGAGTAGGCCCGAAATCAAGATGTGGGTTTGGTGTGGGTTGGGAACTAGATGATACCCAAAAATTTTGGTTATCAGGGGTCGGGATTTGAGTTTGAGTGGGTAGATTGATGGGATTTAGTGTATAAGGAGAGGTAGAGAAGTCAAATTGTGGTCGGGACCAATCTACGCATAAATAATTATACTTAATTGTTACGCATAATAAAAACTATAAATATTATGATAAATTAAATCTAGTTCTAATATGTTGCTATATAAATAAAATGAATAAATTGATACGCATAATTAAAATTATGGTATAAATAAATATAATTAAAGCGACTAGATTAACATTTCAAGACCTAAAATATAATAACGTACCTAAATCAAATCCCATCGATTGAGATAAATTGAAATCAAATTCATTTGGAGTTGTTGGTTGAACTGGCATCTCTTCTTGCTCAACTTCGGTCATTCCTATATTCGCTTGATTGAGATCTATAGGATTCGATGCAGACGGAGGCAGTGTTTTTGAATGACTTTTTGATTTTCTTCGAAATAAATTCATTATTTTTCCTCTTTTTTTTCTCTTACTTTTCTTTTCTTTCATTTTTCCCCGATGTTAGCCTTCTTGCCCGATTGATCACTGGAATGCCCCATTTATAAAGGCTTGTTTAGTCGTTGGAAAGTGACGTTGCAATCGCAACGTCTTTTTATGGGGCGTGTCGGTCGAGGCGACCGACGCGGGCCCCACTACTGTAACAGATCTGCAATGACGCATTAAAAACTTATTATCTTCGGTCGCCTCGACCGACGTGTAGGTTGAATTAGCCAAAAAAAAATGAGGAATCTCTCACCCACCCTATTAGTCTATTACTTTGCTTTATATAGACGTTCATTTCATGATCTCATCTAAAAGAATACTATTGCCTATTAGTCAAGATCTTCACTAAATTTTTACCTTATCAACAAACAAAAATTATCAACAAACAAAAAGAGAGAATAGAAAGAAGAAAAAGGAGGAATCACGTGAAGAAGAGAAGCCGGCAAGGCCACGGGTAGGATGGACCGCAGGATTCGTTTGGGCCGTACCCGGTACCACTCCACACGTTTCTCGCCCACGTGTGTTCCCCCTTATTTTTAAATACTCATAACTCCCCCTCCCTTTCTTCTTTTATGAATTTATTTATTTATATTATCTCATTATAAATTTTAGTTTACAAGTTACAACCCAACCAATTCTTCCACCCAACAATATTGATTACATGTAAGAGATAAAGAAAAATAAAGAAGAAGCAATGCATCAGTTAATGATTTAGCCCTGTTCGACGTAAGTTTGTAGAGGTTTTACAATTTAAAACCTGCTTAAATAAGTGTTTGACACAACAAGATTTTTTACTAGATGGAGATTTGGGGAGGTTTTTAATGAGGTTTGAAAACATAAAATTGAAACCTTGGTATAAATAGGTTTTAGGAAGTTTGTAAAAAATCTTAACACAGTATTTTATTAATTATTTTAATTAATATTCTTTTTGATAGTTTTGAAATAAAACCTACCTTAAAACCTTGCAATACCAAACACCAAATAAGGTTTTAGGAGGTTTTAAAAAATAAAACCTTCACCTACCCAAAAACCTTCTTAAAAACCTACACCTTCTCAAAAACCTTGTTTTAGCGAACAAAGCCTTAATGTTACTACTACTTGCTTAATACTAAAGCTTATCAAATCTTTTTATGTTATGTATTCTAAATGAAAAACATGTTTTTGTTGATGCATGCAATCTCAATTGATTAAAATATTCCTACAAATCTCACTAATAATTAAACCTTTAGTGTTTTCAAATAATTATTAAAAAAGAATTAGTGAATGATATCACTTCTGTTGAGA
Organism: Fallopia convolvulus; assembly: GCA_964016875.1. Lineage (NCBI taxonomy): Eukaryota > Viridiplantae > Streptophyta > Magnoliopsida > Caryophyllales > Polygonaceae > Fallopia > Fallopia convolvulus. Next base: position 5,158,589 of record OZ024722.1, on the reverse strand, counting down.
ATGTGCATTTTATGCATTATCACGTCTCAAAATCGAGACTATATATACCAGACCAGTATATAAGTTCACACGTCACTATTGTTAATTGATTTTAAGATAGAATTGAATTTGTGTACTACACTTACATATAAATAACTCCCTATTATGACCAACAGATTTTCCAACTTCTAATTATGAACTTGATTTTTCGAGTGATTTTGAATCTTTGAATAGCATTTGAGATTATCATTTACTTTAATGATATCATATGTATAATTGAACTTAGTCCATTTTATAATGGGTGTGTTACGAGAGAGAGAGAGACAAGTCCAACTGTCAAATCAATCATATAAATCTAGTGGATTTTCATCCCAAAACTAAATGATAATTTTTTAATCGTATACACTAACTTGTTATCTTATAAATTTTCGATGTGAGATTCATAGCTGAACCTAATAAAATATCTTAAAACTACTAAAAAAAATTGTTTTCTTAAAACCAAAATAATCAATCATCCCTTGAACAACGATATATATATATAATTACATTGTATGTACCACATAAGAACAAAACAATTACAATGTACCGAGTTGGGCCGGCAAAGCTGGGCAAGTCAGCAAGAATTTGAATTAATTATGAAGGGGGGAAATGTTGTACACCACAAATCGATCGTGAAGAGATGATGAGTGATTTTCAATAAAAGTTGAATATAGTTGGGAATTATGAGAGACCACAACTAGCTAGTTACATTCTTCAATTGGAATATGAAATTAGTCTCGATCTGGTCCCCTTCCATGACTTAACTTGTGTTCTGTTAAGTTTTGGTTAAGAAGATCGAACTGATATTATATAAACAGCTATGGATTGTTGAGTGATTGACATCATGATCTCAAGCTCAAATTCATGCTCCTAACGTTTTATAATTGACTATAGAAAATTTGAACTCAAATTCAGTCCGAATTTGTTTAAGAGTTTATTTGAACTTAGTTCGCCACAAGAACTTAACCCAGGTTAGCTCGTTTGATTTGTCAGCCTTCAGTAAGGATGGAAATGAATTGGGTTATAGATGGATGAATCCATACCATCCTTCGATACGCAAGGTAAATACTCCACCCACCCCCGTCCATTATGCACGTATCCGTGAAAATCATCATCCGCCAACCAACCGTCCGTCCATCATCCGTCAGGTTTTCGGGTAGGTCAGGTAAAATAAACGAGCGTTCTATTTTAAATCTTTTTTGGTATAGCCAATCAAAACACATAAAAGTTATATTATACCATAAAAACCTTGTGTAATGCATAAAATTAAACATTGAGATTCGAAACGGTGATCTCACGGTACTATCCCAAGGTCTTAACCGCCGAACCAAATTCCCGAAGGCAGCAAAAATTGGATGTTATTTAGACAATATATAAGGTAGAATGAAAATTCATTAGACTTATGTTTTGAGCCCGCTTTCACTCTCAGTTTGGTGACGGTTTTGTCCCTTTCTCCAGTTGTAGTAACCCTGTAGAGCATTCATGCATATTTTCTAGTTTGAACCCTCTCTTTCAAGACCCTCTCTTTCCGGGCCCTCATTCTGTAAATTTACAAAAATCGGCCCATTGATTTCTTCGGCGTTAAATTAGGGTTTGGTCAGAGTTATAAATTCTGAATGCCAACGCAGAGTACACACGTGGGCTGGAGCTGGTTGGGGGTTAACACCTATTCTCCCTAGCTTCATATAGCCAGACCCTATTGTCTTGTCTAATTGTCAGATGGGCCCTTACTTTTTGGGAGTTTATGGATTTTACCCAACTCAGTTTCCCCACCTATATAGAAATGGAATGTATTCAACCAGAAACTCAATTATTCACCTGCATGTTCGTACTCTTGTCCAGCCTTATCTTATGATGTGGGAACATGCATTAATTCGTTAACAAAAAATTACCGCACTAACATAATGTGTAAGAATTAGGAGTTACCGATTCTCACTTGATTGTTATGAACTTATGTATTTGTGTTTTTTTTTCTTTTTCGGTTTGTTTGGACTCTCGATCTATCAGATCTGTCTGGTATATCGAATTGTTTTATTTATCAAAAAAACTCAATTATTCAGATCTGTCCGATTAGGCACCCATTAATACATCACGGGTTCTTTTTTTTCTTTCCAATTTGGTAGATTAATTTACCCAATTACCGCATATAAATTAGGAGTTAGATTCAATCAAAAAGTCAAATAAAATTATGAGTATGATATTTTATATACATTGAGGTTTAATTTATAGAACCTACTATTTTTTATATATATAAAATGCATTCAACTGAGAAGCTAATGATAATGTACACCTGCATGTTAAATGTTAGTACGTACATGTCTAGCTTAAAGTTAGTATTAACATGGGATTATGTGAGTTGGTCGAGTTTTGATTACCCAATTAAATCATTGAGTCATCGGTTTGAATTCCCAGTTGCTAAGTACAATTTTAACGTGTCATTATATTTAATTAAGGGTTGTATCATTAAAATGGAAAGAACACACCTTGCACTACATTGAATTGGAACACAAAAATTAACCACCAAAAAAGTTAGCAAGGTGGGCTACGGATAGAATTACAATGACACAACATAATCAACTAACTAAGAAAAAACAAGGCATTACTATAGCCAGCAAGCTATTATACATGCAAGATTCATTAGTTGAAAAGGAGAAGTCATTATATTCTGCAGGGTCTTTAACCCTACACAACCAAACAAAGCACTTAATGGGTTGTACTTACATATATGTGTATGTGTATCATGTACAACTTGTATGGTTATAGTAAGACACCACATTGATAGTTTTTTAAAGTGAAGTTAATGATGTTTCGTTTTATTAAGGTTATCAATAATTCATCTTTTATTTTGTTTTTTTCTTGTGAAGATAACCATGATTGAGGATGGTAACTTTAGGCATTCAAGTAGAACTAAGTAAACATACTCTAGTAGTCCATTTTTGAAGTCTATATTTTTACTCTGATTGGTGATTTTTTTTCTCTCAAATATTTATCTTAAATTATACTTTGATATATTTTAATCGCTTTTCACCAATCAAAGTAATAAAGTGGACTAAATGATCCTTATTGAGGTAGAACGCCAATCAAAATACTCTTTTTTTTTTTCGGGTGTGATGAAGTGTCAGACGACTCGAGTCTTTATTCGACAAATACAGCTACGAAAAAAAACACCTAACAAAAAGAGTCTGATACAAGGATTTCACCAGCTAAAGTAATAAAGTGGACTAAAGGATCCTTATTGAGGTAGAACGCCAATCAAAATACTCTTTTTTTTCCGGTGTGATGAAGTGTCAGACGACTCGAGTCTTTATTCGACAGATACATCTACGGAAAAAAAACACCTATAGAAAAGAGTCTGATACTAGGAAAAGATCGCAGTAGGGTTTATTTACGAAGCAAAAGATGTAATAATTATTTCGTCCTACAAATTATCACAAATGGGTCAAAGTGCTATCCTTGATGGGGAGCATATTACATTCATGTGAAAGGGAAAAGACGAACCCTAAAATTTCCATTGAATTTTATGCACAAACCCTATAAAACATAGTGGCTCCCGATCGGACCACAAGCCTTGTTACATACAGAATTGTTGAGATTTTGTCGGCCCCTAACCAAAACAGATCGATTTGTTGAAATTACTATGTATAACAGATGGCAAGATAAGAAAGGAATAATGTGAAAATTGGAAGCAGGATGAAAACAGTTATGGGCCTAGATATGAACAAAATGCGAGGGCATTGTGGGAGGGATAATGGGCCTACTGGTTGGGCTAATCATTAAATATCGAAGCAGAAGTGGGCCCACAAAGGAGAAGTGCTTTGAACATATTACAGGGTTCAGAGCTTCTGATTCATCGTTTGGAAATTGGGATGAGGTTAGCCCAGAGAGAACGTGATAGAAACGGAACGGGGGGGAGTATTGTCAATTCGTGGGACTATTTATAAAATTCGTCTTAAGCGACTTGCTCCACATCTACGTATTTGGGAGACTTACCCGTTAAAGTTAGGTGCGTGACATAAGTCGAGTTGAATGTAGTCAAGATAATATTCTAACGAACTAGTAGGTAAACAAAAAAAGAAATTGGACACCCCGATTTTTTTAAAGCAAACAAGGTTGCATTCGACATGCCTTATTTAGATGCTTATAAGCATGTTGATGGAAGCTTATTTGGAAAAAATAAACATTATTGTATGCGTTCGGCAATACTTTCTTATTTTAAATAACGAGCTTATTTTCGATACTTATCTGGAAAAAAATAATCAACACCACCAATCTTATTGTAAATAAGTAACTTATCTAGCAAAAAGTAAGTTCAAAGGGTCCCATGTCCTTTGTTAAATAAGTATCGGCTTGTAATATCATTAACCCACCCTAGCTACCAAACACACCCTAGATTATTTGGAAAACAAGCACTTAATATCAACACCTAATATCAACATCAATATCAACACCGATAAGTACCGATTTGTCAAACGGACCCTTAATCTTAGTCATATAATTATCAATTTTAGTATTTATCGGTTGGCTTGGGCAGTTGGGCTGGCTTTAGAAGGGGAAAAAGTTTAAAAGTGTGAAAACCCTCGCATAAGATGGTATACCTATTGGTCCCATGTCAACCTCTTTTTTTTACTTGGTAAGAATTAGGTGGACCCTCTTACGAGGCCAACCTATCGCATCCAGATGGATGAGATTATTAAGTTCTGGATGGTTCACGATGCATTCCGTAGGGAGATCGTGGTCCATCTTGGCAATTTTATCAGCCACCGAGTTGCAATTCCTACCCACGGTGAAAACGCACACTCTCAAACTTATGAAGTAAAACCCATAAATCAGAGATGAGTATCTGAATTTCCATGGGGCACCGACCTGTTCCCCTAAGCATCCATTATTGAATGGTTAAAGCATCCAACTCATAATTGACGAATTACGGTAAGGTTGTCACCCTCAATCTCAATTTTCCTATACCTTTTTGTTTGGCTACAATCATGCTTTCTATTTAAGGCAAACATTTCAATTTGCATGATAGATTTGAACGGATATTTGAATGAACTGATGTCGAGTACTTTGGTTGTGTTCCTTAATTACAAAACCAGTTGTTGCTTCTTCCGTCTCCAATTTAAATCTGTCAAAGTGTATTTTAACACATCCCATTTCTGGTTTCTCCCGGTGTCTCAGATTCTTTTTCTGTCTCGTTCTTATCGTTCATTTCGTCACATATTCATTCTCCTCGTCCTTCCATTTTTTTTGTTTTCTCCCATGCTGATATTCGAGAACGGGGTATATTTCTCGAGATTGTGTATAAAATCGTTTGGTTCTCTTTGAAAGACTAGCCTATTTCGTTGGTCCCGTGTCTAGTTTATACCAGTTGAGTTTCATTTTAGCCATTAATATTTTTTAACACCGTTCATGGAATTTTTTTTTTCAACTACCAAAACTAAACTTGAAATGGAATAGGTCCTAAATATATCGTCTGCCAAAGATGCTTTGCAGAGATGAAATTCACCTCTAGAATAAAAATGTTACATCCTTTTCAGAATAGCCAAAATAAGCCCCTTCAATTGCAGCCCGCAAATTATCTGACAGACAACCCACACTTCTTAGCAATGGCCGCATTTTTTTTTAAAAAAGAGAAGCCCTGTGTGTCCAAGTAGAACAGCATCAATCACTGTACTTGTATTTCAAAATCTCTTCGTCTCTAGCACTGACATCTACATTCTAATCTTATTTGAAATAAACAGAATGCATATATAGTCTCAGCTCCTCATTTTCACCAAGTTCCAAAGCCAGCAACGTATGTGCAAAAGATTTAGCACTGACATCCACATTCTGATCTTATTGGTCGGAGCATTACAAGCCCTCCAAATTACTTTATTTGACGCACATTTGACTGTTATATATCCTTTGGTAATCACCGATGTTATTTTTAGAGATAATACTATATATCTTGTGGAATTCTTTACAGCGGATGACCAGGGAGATCATACAAAAAATTTGTTAAATGGCAGAAGAAGCTAATGCAGGAATCAATAATACCTGCGACATAAAGCCAATCAATCTAGAGCACTTCGTCTTCTAACTGAGAGTACATGAGACCGTTCTCAACCGGCAAAGAAGGCGGGGTCCCCGGTGGTACACAAGGCGGGCCATTGTCTCCTGCGCAAATACACAATGCCTCTGCATCGGTGAGCGCTTCTTCAATGTCAATGTGACCGCTTAGCTCGTTTATGAACTTGAGGAGGGTGTCAAAGTCCATCCGCTCTCCAATTATCTTGCGCCGATGCTTCTTGAGGAGTGCAACACATACGTATAGATGTAGGTGTTCAGACAAGTGGTGGGTCCAGAGTACCTCCCACATTCGCATCGTGTCTTCAAATTCAAGTTCCCTGCAGATCATTGAATCAGAGTAAATTTACTTGTGGAGATGAAGAGAATTCAGACTTAAAATGACATTACAAGGATTTAAAAAAGAGATTATCAAACTGAAGCACTTGCCTTTTAAATTGTATGAGAATCCAACGGAAGCAAAAGAAATAATTCAAGCAGTCTTTCTGCTCCAAATATTTGTGCAGGGGGCCATCAAGTAGCTCCACCAACTGTCACCCAATACAAATTTATCAGAATCGAATCGAAACCAGTTTATCACCTCAAACTTTCCTTTCCCTTTATAAATTTCAGAAATACATAAAAAAAAAAAAATCGACCACTCTCTAATTGCGGTTATTATTATAAGCAATCATATCTAAACTAGTTTATAAGGAACAACTGCCTAAAGGAAAACCAAGGCAATGCATCACATGCTGAGAAATCATGTGTGTACTGATATTCCATAAGAACCTTGTTAAACCTAGAAAGGATTTTGTTTGCAAAAAGGAACGGATTTCATTTCAGGAGGGGAGATGATTCATAGGTTCTCCAAATGCAGAAAGCAATGTACAACTCAAATACCTTCGATTAAATAAAATGTCGTAGGTTCCTTAATCACTTTGAAATGAGTAAGAATCAAAATCATAGAAAGATAAACACATCTATGCTGCCCACTCACAAAGCGTACTAACATAAACCTGCACTGAGAGGGAGAGAGAAAAGGACCTTTGACAATGCAAAAAGCTGAGAATGCATTCCATTTTGATCACGATTGAAATTTGGTCCCAGTCGTTCCATAAGGACAGTAAAGCACCAGAATGCTTCAGAATCATCTTCCATTATATACAATATTGGGGCTAGAAGATCGCTCATTCCCTATGTCAAATTAATTCAATAAGCATGAGATATGTAACATAAAGAAAGAACACATTCAATAATGCACAATGCATTCCTTCAGTCTTGCTTAGGAAGGTAAAACAGCAAGAAGATTTAATGCTAAAAAACATTCCTTCAAATTTCCTTTCAAGGAACAATTTCATAAGCAAGTTCTCTGTCAAAAATCATGTTCCACTACAGTCCCACTGTCTCTGACCGAGTAAAGTTGGCATTGTATTCTTCTTTTAATGGATAAAGGTATTGTCTTGTTTTAATTGCTAATCTGGGTACCAATAAGAGTGGGTGGGACAATATATTGGATCACAACTGTGGCTTGACTCCACACAGTTTTAATGGTCTTAGATGACTCAAGAACACATTACCCATAGACTCTAATTGAGCAATAGCACATATAAATATACTTACAATGTTTGACATTTAAAATGTAAAATGCAAGAGACGCTGTTACCTTTTCATAATAATTTATTTTTAGATAGGTGATAGCACACTAGTTTCCTGGCACAAGTGTTACTGGAACCATAACGTAAAATAAACAAACAAATGAGTGTGTGAACATTCATGATGTACCACCCTACGAAATATATAATTACAAATCTACTCCTACAGAGTGACATAAACATATTTTTCCAACGGATTCTCACCGTAGTCTTAGAATATATCTGCAGGTAAAATAGTGTCACCAATCGTCACTCAAACACTCTGCTTTCTAAAATAAATTTCACTTATCTTAATGATACCGTGATATAAAACTGTAAGACCGCATAAGAAGACTCACCTGGCAGTAGCCAAGATCAAAATTGTAGAAAGAGTATGTCAACAGCACATCATGTAGAAGATTGACATTTGGATTGTCATCCCCTTTATAGAAAGGCAACGATCTATCTGTCCTCACCTTGCAAAACAATTTTGAGAAAATATATAAAAACAGTAAACTCAGACTTCAGTAAGATAATTTAAGGCGGTGAGAACTTTGGTATAGTTGCCTTACCACATCCTTCTCTATAAGGCCTTTCCGTTCTCTGAACTTTGTAAATCTTTTGGCCTGTTGTGTTGATATGCTCTGCAGCAAAAAAGAGAATATATAGATCATAGTTTTAAAAAGGCACTATATTAACTATATGTTCAAATTGGAAATCCTTCTGCAGATCTACCACAAAATTTCATTGTTTCGGGTTGGAAAATCAGAATACTTGTTACAAGGTATCTTGACATCATAGCTAAAAATGGGCATTATAATTTCACAAATGCTGATGCAAATTTTCAATGCAGTGAAATTGGTTTTAAATGAATAATAATTCTTCCTTCCCATGGGGAAACATGAAGGGAGGGGGGGGGGGGGGGGGGTGTTCTTTAATTCATGCCATGATTTATTTTATTTCCAATAGCAAACATAGAAATATAGCCCTAACAACATGTAGAAATAGTCAGCATTTGCATTTCAAACTAAAGAAGCAACACTTCCAGATAAAATTGTTATTGTTTTGTTCCGTTTCCATATGCCATGGCGTACTTTTGACCTTGCATTCTGATTCCTCACTCCCAAATAGAGTTGTATTATATGCAACTTCCCCATCAGTGTGATATAAGTTTTCATTGCCTCGTGCAGTTACTAAAGTAGAATTTCAAGGATAAAAGATATACAAATTAAACAAACAAGAGTGCATAAGGAAATGCAACTAGAGCTCATAAGGATGGAAAGCGCAATGGAATTTTGAAACCAGCAAAGAAGCAATAAAAACAGAATTCAAAAGATAGACTAGCTAAAAACTATAGCCCAACACTACAGAAACTCAAGATGAGACGAAGTAAACAACTAACCTGCCACTGCTGCTTTATTGTCTCAAATTCTTGTTTCTTTGTGGATCGTAGATACTCCCTTTCCGCATTAGTTGAATCATATTCATAGTATCCCAATAAAAATGGCCAAACCTGTTGTTTCACAAAGAAGAAACAAATAATGGGTCAAAACAGAAGAGAGATACATTCTATACCTTTGATAAAATACCGACCTCTTTCCGTAATTCTTGAGAAACACCACCATAAAATAGTCTCTTCTTCAAATCCTTTGGATTCATGACGCGCCCTTCCGAATCCATGAAAGTGGCCCACTACAAGCAAACTGGATTTTACTTTGACCAGCCAATAGAAATGTTTATAATGTATGACTGAATGACTATTATGCACCTACTTCAGCTTATAATATATGGTACGTGCCAATAAACTCTTAATAAAGCACTAGGAGAGAGAGACTACATTACAAAATTTAATAGTTCAAGTAGAATCATCCCTACAACCAAAGTAACCCAACAGATCTTCCTCTTGGTAAGCAGAATATATGGACTAAGAATAGCTTAATAAAGCTTACCAGGCTAACGATTTCATACAAAGTTTGATAAAGAAACAGTGCAAGAAATAATCTTCACCTCTTCATGAGCCAATGGAGACTGCCGTGGCTTTGCCCAAGAGAGTACCAGTTTCTCAAACTGCCAAATTTAAGTTGCATGAATTAATACATAGAAAGACAAGACTTGAGACATCTAGTTGGAACTGCACAAGCAAAAGTAAACAATTGATCTCATGACATTCACCAACAATATTTAGATGACATGCTGAAATAGAACTCATGACATTCAAAGTAATGTAAGTTTCAAATTGAGAACACTACGATAGAAAGTCTAACATATCAGATTGAGGAATTTCTTACAATATTGCATGACATAGAGCATATTACCTCTAGAGGATCATCTGGAACCAGATCTACCTTGGAAACTTCTTGCAGGTTGTCAGAAGATTTTTCAGGTGATTCTACATCATTATCATTAGGTACTACTGTTGGAGGATAATCAAGAAGATACTCATTCTGTTTCCGCCTTCCAATTGTGAAAATGTTATCACTATTACCTTCACGGAAGAGTTGTGAGGTTGTTTCCCGTGCAAATCGTGTCACAAGAGAGAACTTCTCTAGTACCTGAATTGAGAGATCTCTAGCAGGATCATGAGCTTTATTCCTTGACCTACCAATGTAACTGGAGCTACCGTCTGTATTTTCATCCAGACTCTCTTGGCTTTCAATTGATTGGAATGAAAAACTTGTAGACGGTTTACTTACAACAGAAACCCTAGGTAGCTCCAAAGAAGAGAGAGTTTTCTACACCAGGAAATGGAGACAGACTAGGATATCAGCATATACTAAACAATTCGATATCCTCTCACATATAAATGAGAAGAAAAAAGACAGTACCTGAAGAGGATCTTGAAAATCATTCACAATGAACACATTTCCATCTTCTGCTGATCTGAAAAGAATGCTACTATGGTAAGAAGTTCTGAAAGAAATTCAACGAGCATAAAAAATACAATGTTGTACATCTCAAAACCATCTCACTTCCACACTAATGCCAAATCTGCCTCTGAAGCAGGATTTTTAGGCACATTTGTATTTTATTACAAACATGATTATCAAGAGATCTTTGACTACCTCTTCATCTCATAGTTTAAAGAAAGCACCCTTGAAAAGTTTTTATGTTTCTTGCATATTAAAAGAGCGGTACAGCCTCCACTTACTAAAAGCTAGAATCCCTTCAACAAGCAATGTGCAGAAATAAACTGCTAAAGTATCTGTGAAGCATTAAGCAGAAAAAAGACTACGGAAGAAAAACAGCGAGGGGAAGTCAACAACGAACCTTACAAGAGAAACATGCTGCTTGATTGTCGCAAAAAATTCCTTCACGCCTCCATTGTAGAAATAAAGAGGAGGAAAAGCAAGACCTGCCACAAAGAAGTTTCTCACTCGGAAATATAGAGAAAAAGAAAAGAATACATGGAGACAAAGAGGTTCATATATAATATAGTGTCATAATTCTTTTGAAAGAAGTTATATTTCAGCATATCACTACTGCACATTGTGACTCCAAAATTTCATACATGGATGACCACCAATACAACTCTTCCAGAGGCTACTAACCAGTGACTATTAATAATGATGAACATTCAATAACCAGATTGTCAGGCATAGACACTGGAACATAGAAAAACCACAACTCATGAGAGCAGGATCACTGTTGCTTTACCAGATGACAGCACTACAATCACATATTGCCACCCGAATGTTGGAGAGTGTCTGCGGATTGATCTTACATCAGAAAAGGGAAGAGGCCTTATAGTATAAAGACTCCTATCTGCATGAAATTGGAAATCAAAATGTCAAATCAGCGAGACCTTACATCCAGATAAGGTTCTCACATTCAGATGCGAACCTCTTTTTGCAATTGTTCAATAGGAAACAACTCAATAAAAATCCATACAGCTCTAGAAAAAAAATTTAGAATCAATCATGATAGACAAAAATAGAGAAAGAAAATGGCGACAATCTACATAGACTTTGGATTCAAATCCTATAAGCATACCTTATAGAAGATCCATTATTTAGTTATTTACTGTACAATACACACCCAGACACCTCTTTCAATTAGTCTTATTTTTTCGTACAAATACTCTCTACATTAGTTGATATAAACTAACCCAAAAGGACATACTATTATATTCGTATTGTGGCTATTTGGCTAATTTGACTGAAATCTTCACTACTTGTACTTTTCCTTTTTTGATTAGCCAAATACTAGCAAGGCAGTATCAGTTGAAATGTTGGACTTAACTAACCTTTCTCTGACAGCCTGGTATTAGAGGTTTGCCCTTTATATGGAATCCATGACTGCAAATATAGGGAGGAGAAAAAAACAAAGATCAACAATGTTCACCGCACAAAGATTAAACTGCTTGTACAATTAGAAAGAACTTCTGCCATATATTTACCAGAAACAAGGCTTCTCCCTGCTTACTCAACTTCAATCTTCCCCCAATCCTTTCAGACATGTACTCTGTGGGATGAACTGAAACATTTTCCTTCAGATAAAGCACCTCTGCACCTTCCGGTTCACTCCTCACGTTGCTGTCACATCTTGTTATACCTGGCAAGCCCTAATTTCCAAAATTCGCAAAAATAAAGCTATAGAATACTATTCATCACGAGTTTGCTTTTAATCAGTACACACGAAGCGAATATATGAATCCAAAAATTCAGAAAAGCAATCAATTCCTTGTAAAACCTTTCCGATGTAAAATCAAGAATCTAATCGAATCATAGGAAAACAGAAAACAATTTATCACTCTAATTCGGTTTAGCTCTCATGAACGAAGCGAACTCGTCCAAAGAGTCCAATATTCAACCAATTGAATTCACGAGTTCTACAAAGTAGAGAAAGGACACAATTTCTCGTTCTAATTAGGCATTGATCATCATCCAAGAAGCATATACACAGATATAAACCTAAATTCGCAAATTCCATCAATTCGACTCACAAATTCTTCACAATACAATCTAGAATTGCATTTAGAAACAGATCACGACAAAAAAGAACATGGAAAAAATAACAGAGACGTCTGGTTGTGATTATTGCATACCTGTTGCTGAACCGCAGCGTAATCGGCGTCATCGGATAAATCATGCATCTCCGATTCTCGCATTGTCGACAAAGAAAAGAAAGAGAAAGAGATTTGTTTCTGTTATCGAGTGTAGTATTCTTCTGAAACTCCTTCGGTTGGATGATTTTTGTAGGATCAGTGTGTAGACATTTCGATTGGGGTTTCGCTGTCTTCGTTGCGAAGAAATGGTGGGAGACTGGATAATTATGGATGGTTGTTTTAGGCGCTAAGGAAAGAAACAGCGCGGATGTCACGCGTCAAAGCTAAAAGCGGCGTTTAGTGGGTTAAAACAGTTCAAAACGGGGCGTTGTCGTGATTCCAATTTTGTTTTTGTTTTTGTTTTTGTTTTATCTGAATTTTGTTTTATTTTTGTTCTCACAACCAATGGTTATACTTTTAACCAAATAATATACACCGTCTTCTTTTTTCTAACAATGAAATCTATATATATATAATTTGTATTTTTTTAAGCCACTATATCAATTTTTGCCCCAATCTTATATTTAAAGATAATAGTTTCTATTTATATCACTTTAATTTTTCTAATTAAAATTTTTTCATTTTATTTATGTGAAAAAAACTAACCCCGATTTTAATAAAAAATAATGAAATTTATTTTATCTTTATTTTCTTATCTATTTCCGTAAAATATTTATCTTAAATTATTTTCTTTTAAAAATGAAAATTTTCAATATATGGATAATTTTGATAAAAAAATATTTTATCTTTTCATTAATTTTTTAGCCTATTTATATAAATATAGAAGATTTTTTATCTTTCAAAAAATTCAATATTTATTCATATTTTTCATCTTTTCTTATTAATAATCTTTTTAACTTTTTAATTAATATTTTTAAAGAATTGAATTTAATTAAAAAATATAAGAATTTACATGTTTTTGTCTTTTTATCTATTTTTATAAAAGATCTTTAAAATTAAAATATTCTAATTAAAATAATTTTTTTTATATTTTTTTATAAATAAATTATCATTAAGTTATCAAAATCATATTGAGCTCGCCTTAATAATTTTGGCTCTGCCCCACATTATAACAATTATATAATTATTATATAAGCTTTTTCTAAAAATATATGTTTTTAATTTATTATATTAAAATTATATTTTTTAAATAAATTAAACATTAAATTCATATATCACACGATGGATATTAACTAGTAAACTAGTTGATTCCATGTCATACACGCATTTTAGTTTCAACAACAATGCTATTTGGTATCTTTTACAGAATTAGGATACGAAGATTTTCATTTAAAATTCATTATTTAATTAGACAATAATCCATCATTAGACCTCATCTAATTATCTTCTATTCTTAATTTAAATAAATCCATCACTCGTAGAAGATAATTTTTTTTTGTTATACATTTTTTTTAGTTGTTATAAGGCTAGGGTTTATTGCAAGAGTGTTCAATTCTCTTCCTATATCTAGGATAATAACTATGACGACGAGTTTCCCCCTTCCTCTAGACATAATGGCAAAGATTTTGCAACTCCTCCCAACCGAATCCATCCTCTTATGCAAATTCGTGTCAAAGGAATGGAGGAATGCGATCGCCCTCTACAACCCTAATTTTAAAAGACACGCTAAAGCACGTTGAATCTTAACGTGTTAGGCGTTCATTGCCTTGCTTTTCTTATTGAAGAAGCTGTTGTTATATACAAGAGATTAGCTGAAGAGAGGGCCGAAACTAACGCCTATAACAGAGGAGAGAAATCCTCAGTTTGTCTAAAAAGAAAACAAGAAAGTTATCTTCTTTCCTAGTATACAAAAGATATTATCTTAAAGAATAAAACAAAGAAGGAACATATCTTTTCCATATCACAAATTATACTATCTTTTCCATATCACAAATTATACCGTTAGTTTATCATCCCTCCTCAAGTTGGAGCATGCAAGTCTTGTATGCCCAAATTGCCAAGAAGACGCTTGAACGGAGCTTTGCCTAGTGCATTGGTAAATATATCCGCTAGGTGAGTACGTGTATGAACGTATGAAGGAAGAAGAAAGCCATTAAGAATTTCATCTCGAATATAATGGCAATCGACTTCGATATGCTTGGTGCGCTCGTGGAAGACCGGGTTGTTTGCAATGTGGATGGCGGATTGACTGTCGCAGAAGAGTTGAGCCGGTTGTTGGTGAGGAATGCCGAGGTCAGCTAACAACCCTTTGAGCCATTTTAGTTCACAAGTGATGGTGGCCATAGAGCGGTACTCAGCTTCGGCGGAAGATCGGGACACCGTATGTTGCTTTTTAGTCTTCCACGATATTGGAGAAGAGCCTAGGAACACGATCAAGCCGGAGAGGGACCATCGGGAGATTGGACAGCTTGCCCAATCGGAGTCACACCAGCCTTGTAAATGTAGCTTGCCGGTGGCATTGAGGAGAATCCCTTGGCCTGGGTGATTTTTAAATTAGCGAACGACCCTGAGGGCGGCATGCCAATGGTCCACCCTTAGAGTTTGCATGAACTGTGAGAGGATATGGACTGAATAAGCAAGGTCTGGTCGTGTGAAACATAGATAAATTAGACGTCCGACGAGCCGCCGATAAGGTTCTGGATCGAGAAGGAGTGGCGAGGATGAGACCGCTAGCTTGTGATGAGAGTCCATGGGGAAGTCCACTGGTTTTGCACCTAGAAGGCCGGCTTCCTTGATGATGTCGAGAGCGTATTTGCATTGACACAAATAAATGCCCTTGGATGAACGAGCGACTTCAACATCGAGGAAGTATTTTAAAGCACCTAAGTCCTTCATTTTGAAACAATTGTTGAGATAAGATTTGAACTTGGTCACCGCGGTGCCGTTGTTGCCAGAAATGATTAGATCGTCAACATAAATCAATACATTAAGTGTAATAGAATCGTGATTATATGTAAATAAAGAATAGTCGGAATATGATTGTCGGAAACCATACCTTTTCAAGGCGGTAGATAACTTTGCAAACCAACACCGTGGAGCTTGCTTAAGTCCATATAGAGACTTGCAGAGTTTGCACACCAAATTAGGATTTTGAGGACGGAATCCCGGTGGAGGTTTCATGTATAACTCATCGTTGAGGTCCCCATGAATAAAAGCGTTGTGCACATCCATTTGGTGCAATTCCCATTGTTTTATGCCAGCCACGGCTAAGAACGTTCGGACCCTGACCATTTTAGCAACGGGGGCGAACGTGTCGGAGAAGTCAACTCCTTCAATTTGATGATTGCCTAAGATGACCAATCAAGCCTTGAATCGTTCGACAGATCCGTCGGAGTTGTATTTGATTTTGTATATCCACTTGCAACCTAGAGCACGTTTCCCGCTTGGCAACGGAGTTAGCGTCCAGGTTTGGTTGTCTTCAAGGGCCTTGGTTTCCAGTTTCATGGCATCTTGCCATCTCTTATCTTTCATGGCCTGACCGAAACTTTTGGGTTCAATTGAGCTCGAAACAACTGCAAGAAAATTGCAATGGCGCGACGAAAACCGGTTAGTGGAAACGTAATCATGCAGAGGATAAGGTGTACCTGATTCATGGTCGAGTGCGGTCATCCCCATGGTTGTGTTTATAACATAATCATGCAACTTGCTTGGCAACTTTCGGTGTCGTTGGGCACGTTGTGTAGGTTGGGCATCTTCAATATGTGGAGCATCAGGAGGAACCGGAATCAATGGTTGCTCGTTTTGGGCTGGAGAGGTTGGTTCATTTGTGGGTTTCTCCATCATGGGCTGAGCAATGGGCTCGTTTATATGGGCCTCACTAAGAGATAGAGGTTTTTGGGTTTCATCGTCAATTTGTGTGGGAAAGAAAAATCTGAAATTAGGTGCGGTAGCTATGTGTTGAGCAAAAGGAAATTCCTCCTCAAAGAAAACAACATCCCTGGAAACAAGAAAGGTATTAGTCTTAATGTCATATAATCTCCAAGCTTTATTACCCGAGGGGTACCCTACAAACACACATCGTCGACTGCGTTCAGAAAATTTATCCCCACCACGTTGATGTGCATAGAAAAGGGAGCCAAACACACGTAAATGGTTATAGCTAGGAGCAATTTTATAGAGCATTTCGAAAGGAGTTTTACCATGAAGGAACCGAGAGGGAGTTCGATTTATTAGGTACCCGGCTGTGAGTACGCATTCGCCCCAAAATTTAATGGGAAGATGGCCTTGAAAGTGAAGTGATCGGGCGACATTAAGAATGTGTCGCTGTTTTCGCTCGACCCGTCCATTTTGTTGTGGGGTGCCTGCACAAGAGGTTTGGAAGACTATACCATTTTCAAGGAAATAAGAACGCATACAAGTGAATTCGGTGCCATTGTCACTTCGAAAAATTTTGATTTTTGTTCCAAACTAGCGTTCAACATAAGAAAAAAATTGAAGCAAAGTTCTCATCACCACTTTCTTATCAACTAGCAAATAAATCCATACGGCACGCGAAAAATCATCAACAATTGTCAAGAAATAGTGTGCACCACACGATGAGGGTTCCTTGTAAGGCCCCCAATTGTCAACATGGTATCAGAGCCAGGTTCGGTATGGGTCCGGACTCCTGGTCTAATGGGCTAGCCGGCCTTAAGGCAAGAACGTCAAGTGCAATAGGCATATTGCGGGGCCAGGCAGTTGCACTTGAGGGGGCGTGTTGATATAAAAAGCTATCCCACATCGGGATTTATGATAAAACTTGTCCACCATATAAATCCATGGGTTACTCCTCCCATTGCCAATTGGTTTTAGGATGGAACCCCATGGACTTATGTGCTGGGCCGAACGCGCTTATGTGCATGAACCGACGTGTGTACCCCCCACGTCATATTAGCCCGCCGGACTTTTAACACGCGCGTCCTTCTTCTTGGATCTCTGCTACCTCCTCATCAAGAACTCCACCAACATCCTCCAATATCCTCTCTTCAAAGTTCACAAAATCCCAATCCCCATCAAAAACTGGTTGTCTCCCGCCCCGTACTCCACTTCCGATCAATTGCTCAATTCGGGACCCGTTGGAGGCGTAGTTTGTGCGAGCTCGACCGACGATTGCTTCCTTCTCCTCAATTTGTTCACCGGAGCCTCATTCGAAGTGAAAGTCGATTACTCCATACGAGCAGACTACAGCTTATGCTCATGGGGCTTTGGTTATGATCGTCCCTATAACGATCATAAGATCGTTGTCTTGTGCGAATCCAAGGACAGAGATGATGAATTCTTGGGTTGGGTTTACGACTTAAGAAACCGTGTTTGGAAGCCATTCAAATGGCATCCTTATTACGTTTTGCCCCGCTCGGAAGGCTATTGCTTCAATGGCATCCTTCATTGGATTTGTGAGTGTTCGATGACAGTCGTCACCAACGATCTCGTTAGCCTTGAGTTTGGGTTGATGTCGTTATCGGATGTTGGTGATGAGTTTGTTAATGTATATGCATCTTTAGGTGAACTGAATGGGCGTCATTGCTGGTCTTACTTGATGTTGGGTAAGTTTGAGGTGTGGATGATGAATGAGTATGGTGTGCAAGAGTCTTGGCAGAAGCTGGTAGCTATTGATATTGCGAGCAAGGTATGGAAGTTGATAAAGCCTAGAGAACGAAATAGTTTGAGGCCCCTTATGCTATATGAATGTGAAGATGGGACTAAGGCTATTTTGTTGAGATGGAGTGAAGATAGGAGGCTGGTTTGGTATGATATTAGTCACAATAAGCTCCTAACGAAATTAATTTATTATTAACTTTTCGTATTGGTTCATCTAGAGAATTTATTGGATATTAAGAAATTTTCAAAAATAAAGATTGTACATATATGATATATTGTTGGGGATTCACTCAATTTTCAAGTTTATTGTCATGATCGATGTCTATTTCCCTCATAGTTGACATAAAAAGGGGTGTTCAAATCCGATTAATTGAAATAGGTTAGTTTTTTTCTGGGTGATTGGATTTAGGAGTGTTCAAATCCGATTAATTGAAGTTCGATTAATCATGATTTTGGTTAATCCTAGTTAACTGGGGTTCAGTTAACCGATTTTAGATACGTGTTTGTGCATCAAAACTTGTCGTATATTGATCAAAACTAACTGTCATGTGTATCAAAACAATCCCTAGAAAAAAAGTGTGTCTCATTTATGTATGTGCGTCAAAACAAACCGCATGTTTATTAAAACAAGTGAAAAGTATATTTTATTTATACAAGTACAACAAAACTAATTATATGTGAATTAAAACTAAAAGAAACCTTTTTTTAAGTTTTTTTAATACATAATTAACCTCTTAAAAACTAAAAGAAATTATTGATGGGACTTTTCCCTAATAGTGCAATATGCTTTATAGCTAATCTAATCTAATTTAACATAAGTTTGTATATGTTTTTAATGCGGTATTATACATTTCTTTTTACATTACAAGATTTTATAAGAAAAAATATGACGTGAATTTCATGGGAGCCTCGTAAAGGTTGGATTCGATCGAGTAGAAACATATCAAAAACACACCAATAACCAATTGGTCTAGTGGGATGAGGTGCTAGGCTCCTTAAGCGTTTGTATATGGAAAAAATTGAATTAGGAGGGTCGCCCCCAGCAATGGGCCTTTGCAGTACCCGGTTCGGACGTAGATTGGTCCCGGCTAATCGAACCGAGAGAGATAAAAAAAACATATCAAAAACACACCAAAAAAGATAAATTCACGACATATAAAGTTTGGATTCGTGATCTCTATTCTAATTAGGGTTTGTTGCAAACCAAAAAAGATAAATTCACGGCATATAAAGTTTGGATTCGTGATCTCTGTTCTAATTAGGGTTTGTTGCAATTTGCAAGAGCTTTGAATCCACTCTCTGAATCTAACCATGGCGACGAGTTTCCCTCTTCCTCTAGACATAATGGAAAAGATTTTCCAACTCCTCCCAACCGAATCCATCCTCTCCTTCAAATTCGTGTCAAAGGAGTGGAGGAATGCGATCGCCCTCTACAACCCTAATTCTAAAAGACACCGCTCTCTTGTTGTACAAAAATTCCACCTTCAATTCGTCTTTAATACACCAATTAAGAACTCCTCCTCTTCCGCTCTGTCTTCAATCTCTTGACCTAGAAACCTGCAAAACAATGGACACAGGGGGCGGGGACCCCCTAATCCACCTCCGATGCCTAAGTCAGAAGAACAATTGTCGTTTTGAGCGATGAGGTACAACAAGAGAGCGGTGAATCCTCGGGCAGTCGAGCTAAGCGAGTATTAGCCTGCCTAGGTTTTTTGAATATGCCGATGTGCACATGTGTCTCTCCCTACACACCTAGGGCGTGTATTTATCATGGAAGAGGGCGATCAGGGGGCCTTATTTAATTATTTCCTAGGGTTGCTTAAACCCAAGCTAGGAATATTCCCACCTTCTACGGATTTAATCTTATCATATTTGCAGGATAAGATCTCCCATTAAGTTTCATAACCGCCATATATTTTTATATAGAAAATAACGAAAATAATTGCGCATTAATTTAAGAAATACCTTTTTTATAGCGAAAATAACTATGGTAATTATGTTTGTTTTACCCGCTCAAAAATGCCCCACCTACACCGCCTTACATGTCTTACCATGTTTGGCGACGTAGGGTACAGAGGGTTTCTAATCGAAGTGGCCATGCGGATTAGCAATTGAAGTCCCCTATTCGTATCTTCGTATATTCGTATATTCGTATATTCGTATATTCGTACATCCATGAGCGATTATCATGGGGCGCATGCTGTCTTTTCGAGTCGTGTCCTTTGCCAAGGATTAAGGTAAAATCATTAGAACAGACAAAACATACTAGGGAGAACAGAATGTTTATGTTGAAAAAAGTGCTTGGCCAAGCCTTCTAATTTTAAGAAAACAAAAGAAAGAAAAAAGGTGTATGTTCTAACAACTCTAGCCTTAGCTTAACATCCACGCAAGAAGCCTTCAAGAAGAGGCCGACTGTCGGCGATTCCGCGATCGCGGCTCAAAAAGCCGCGGTCGCGGTCAACAGTGCCGCGGTCGCGGTCGACGATTCTGCGACCGTGTTTTTTCCTTTTAAGGAAAAAACCTCTTCAAACGAGCGAGATTTACAAGTCCGAGAGACATCTCCCCCGTCGAGACTTTCCTCACTCATATGCTCTCCGACTCTGCGCTGTAGTCACTTAATATTATCCCTACCAATTCGGGCCGAATTACACCATATGCGTGTGTTTTTCCATGACCTTTTAACGTATAGGCCTCCACGCATTACGCTACGGCCGCCCGTTGGTAGGATGCGTTTCGTGTAGTGACAATGTCCCGATAATCCTCGGTGATGACGAGGTGGTCGGAAAGAGCGCGACAATTATTTTATTGGTTTTCTCGAGGCACTTTTAACATAAAAGGCCACCAATATCTTTGCTAACGAGATCGGAGAGTTGAAATGCAATCCTCGGCGTATATCTCATGTATGCGTTTATCGATCTTGTTTCAGTGTAGGCTCAACCTTGCTTGGGGGTACGCTTCTCAAGTTTGGCCCGGAAAAAGAACGACAATGTAGTGTCTTCCCCCGCGATTGCCAAAACCTATGAGCCCTTAGGATAACTTCCCGTGCCCCGGCGATATCCCGTTGCCTCAACACGCATCGAGGTCTTAAGTGATTCTTTGCACGAGTGGCTAACGTTGCCAATGCTTCAGCGGACTTGTTTTTGATAGCTTGATCATTGTCCAATCTTGAATAACTCGGACTCTTCTATCATATTCGACCATCGTTGACGTTCTGGTTTTACAATGTCTTAGCACTTATTTTCGAGTCCTTGATTCCGACACGCGTCGTACGATTTCAAGGATTGATCTTCAATTTGAAGTTCACGGTGGCGAACCGCGGTCGCCATTTAGGTACCCGCGGGCGCGGTACTCGTAAAATGAGGCAACGAACACTTCTGCAGGCTGGCCGCGACTGCGGCCTTTGGGCGCCGCGATCGCGGCCAGCCTGCAGACGACCGCGGCCTCGCTGGCCGCGATCGCGGTCTTCGTCGAGTCGCAAGGTTCTGCGATTGTGGTAATTTTCCCTCGTACTTGGCTTGTATACTTCTTCGATCCTTTCAACAACATTTTACTGGCTCGGGACCGCGGCGGTTATCGACGAATTTGATAAAACTAACGAGCCGTCGATTGGTCCATTCGATCGCCGATTCATCGATGAGGCGCTTTTCTTGGATCTCTACAAAGAAAGCTGTTAGCCTAGCAATTTCTCCAAGGCTTGATAGCAACAAGGCTTGATCCGATTATGCTTGTCTTGAATCCGCTGGTTCTCTCTTAAAGCGGAAGCTAGAGTGCGTATTAAGCATAGTCTCGTTTTTATTCTTGATGGTGGTCAATGCCCCACTATCTTGATTGCTTTCGGGTTCAGCGACGCACATCGCCGATTCTCAGAGATGATTGATTTCATCAAACTATGTAGCACTTATGACCATTGGTTCCGTCGCTTGATCCGAACCTCGCTTCGCTTGCACGAAAAGCAACCATGCTTTGATGGTGAGGTCGGGTCACGGATTTGATCATCTTCGAGCAAGTTGACTCTCTTGGAACTTTCTAGGGTTTGATCCTCCGAGCGAATATCAGAGTTTCGCTTGATCACCTTGTGAGTCTTGATCACTTTTCGAGTGAAGATCGGACTTTGCCCCCAGCGCTTTTAGGGTTTCGAAAAAACCACATGGCGATTGCTATCGCATGGGCCGCAGTTGCGGTGGTACGGACCGCGGTCGCGGTTGTCGAGGCCGCGGTCGCGGCCGATGATGCCGCGATCGCGGTGGCGCTAGAGCTCGCTGGCGATTTAGGGTTGGTGAGTTCGTTGTTTCCTCGGGGCTAAGAAAAGTTGTTTCTTGGTTGTTAGAGATCGATTCCAGCCTCACGATTGCATGGATTGATCGCTTTTTGACATCTTCTTGAGAACTTCTCTTGTGGCTTGACTTGGAACCCATTGATTGGTTGATCTTTGAAAGCGAGAACAAGTTGTTGGATTCGCTCTATTAGGATTGGTAAAGTCCGCTCAGACTCTCCAAATCTCTTGATCTTGATTTATCTTCAACCCTTATTTCAGCGATTAAGGCTTCTGATTGTTAGATAGGATCGTTTATCTCGCTTTTACGGTCGGCTTACGTTTATAAGGACGTTCAACCTGTGGCAGGTAAGATCCGATTCTATTCCAAACAACTTGTATGGGCACTATGCAGAGAGGTCCCGATTACCCCGCAGTAGGTTTACGATTGTTGCAAGCTTTTCAGGTCTGCCCCAACGAAAGAAAAACTTCTTCTTGGTTCGCCTTCTTCTTCATCTCTAGTGGTTGTAGATGCCCTATTCCTACTGTTTGGAGCGGATAACAAGGTGATGTGATTGTCACCTCTAACGGGCTTAGGCCCGGCATGACTAGTCTGGCCTTGCTCTAAGCGAGGGTTAACCAAATTAGGGTTTGGCTCGAGAATAGAGAGAATGCTCCGAAATACGTAGCCCGCGGTCGCGGTTTCTGAACCGCGGGTGCGGCTTGACTGACCACGGTCGCGACTTTCCTGGCCGCGGTTCGGCGATGCGCTCTCTTGGATCGACTCGCTTTGCTTTTGAACCCTCCGATTATTCTCGTTTTTGGCAACACGCATTGTCGTTTCCCAGGCTTGATCAAATTCAGTCGATTCAGGCCTTGAAGTACCACGACTGACGATTCTGTCGATCGACGCGGGCCTCGAACGGTCTGTGCGATGAACAGCCGTATCAGCGAGAGGGGCCGGGTCACGGTTCAAGTCGTTCCCGGGCACAAAGGTCTGACCTTCCGAGTGAATATCGGAATTTAGATTGCTCAATTTCCATTAGGGTTTATTTTCCGAGCGATTTTCGGAAATCCCGACTTCTCCTGCCGAACCGCGGTCGCGGGGGCCGAGTTGCGGTCGCGGTCCACTGTGCCGTGGTTGCGGCCTCGATACCGCGATCGCGGTTTTCTTCACTGGGCGTACCTCGCGCGATTCGCTTTGCGACGGTGACCCAGGGTTTCCAAAAAACGAATTCTTAATCTTCAGGGATCGATTCCAACACCACAATTGCGTGGATCGAGTACTCTTTTCCCAATATTGTTTTTCGCTTCTTTGATTGTGGTCGGGCCTACCAGGCACGTACCCGGAGCCTAATCCGTCAATTGGTGGTCGACTACCAACCTTAGGCGGGATTGAATTCGACAAGGGGTTGACAAGGTTGCCTCCTGCCCCCAGTGTCGTCGATTTCGCAGCACGCAGTGCGATCGACATCGGTTGTGATTCGATCATGATCTTGCTTAGGGTTCAAACAAATCCCAAAGCGGATCTCTTTTATTGATTTCTGGGGACGCTTTTAAGTTGGAAAAAACCCAAAAACCCAAATTCCCGGAGTCACGAATTTCTGGAGGGGCACTCCGGTCGAAAATCCGGAGTGCGCGAATTTCCGGAGGCGCACTCCGGTAAACCGCGCTGGCGGATGGTGACCGCGCTCGCGGTTTGGTGACCCGCGGTCGCGGTTTGGTGACCCGCGGTCGCGGTTGTTGACCCGCGGTCGCGGTTTCATCGCTGATGGCTTTCGCGAATAGTTCGATTCGCTCGATCGCCATAGGTTTCGAAAATTCACTTCTTTTTCTTCTTTGAACGATTACTCATGGATTTAATTCTCGTTCCCACTAATGGCGTCAATTGTTGGTGTACAAAAATTCCGTCATCAATTCGTCTTTAATAAACCAATTAAGAACTCCTCCTCTTTCGCTCCGTCTTCAATCTCTTGACCTAGAAACCTGCAAAACATTGGACACAGGGGGCGGGGACCCCCTAATCCACCTCCGATGCATAAGTCAGAAGAGTAATTGTCGTTTTGAGCGACGAGGTACAACAAGAGAGCGGTGAATCCCCGGGCAGTCGAGCTAAGCGAGTATTAGCCTGCCTAGGTTTTCTGAATATGCCGATGTGCACATGTGTCTCTCCCTACACGCCTAGGGCGTGTATTTATCATGGAAGAGGGAGATGAGGGGGGCTTATTTAATTATTTCCTAGGGTTGCTTAAAGCCCAAGCTAGGAATATTCCCACCTTTTCCGGATTTAATCTTATCATATTTGCAGGATAAGATCTCTCATTAAGTTGCATAACTGCCATATATTTTTATATAGAAAATAACGAAAATAACTGCGCAGTAATTTAAGAAATACCCTTTTTATAGCAAAATAACTATGGTAATTATGTTTGCTTTACCCGCTCACAGTTCGGTTAGAATTTCGAAAGAAATACTAGTTTTACATGATATATTTACATATGATTTAAATTGTCTTTACAATATGTATATTATATATAACCATTTTTTTGGAGTTAAAATATTTAAAAAGAAGGCATAATTAATTAATTAATGATGGTAGTTAAAAGTAATGCTATGGAGAATCGAATATAATGCCAAATTCTTAAAACAAGTATGAAATTCCTTCAAGTCAAAGTAGATTTAATGTTTTCTTTAAAAAAAATTAAAAACATATTTCGTTTTTTTGGTTAATCGAGAATATCAATATTCCGAATCGTAACCAAACCGAAAAACAACAAAAAATATCAGTTCGGTTAACCAAACCAAATTATAAAAACGATTTGAGATTAACCAAAAAAGTCGTTTTTGGATTTAGGGTTTAGGATTTTTTGATTTTGATTATTTTTGGACAGCCCTAACTAGATCTCTCTTTCTTTCATTAATTGCATAAATCTCTACATTATTGTTGATAATACTTGTGTTTCCCTTGAGACTATGACAACTGAATCAACCCAGGATTACTCTTTCATGAAGCACTATGCACTTTATTTGAATTTGGTAGTTCTTCGTTGTTCTAGGTTTAATTAGTTTGAATTTTTTTTCTCACATAAATAAAAATTAATTTTAACACATGTATATGAAATTAGGGTCCGAATCTAGTTGATGAAACTCGAAATAAACCGACGCTAAAGACAAGAAACGAGATTATGTATTCGACGAGACAAACCCTTGCTTTTATTAATTACTTCCAAATGAGGTTACAAACACTAGATTATGCCACAGATTTCCTTTTACAAGATCAAGGTCTCTGCCTAACGAGGTTCAAGACCTCTTTGTTACAACAAGATTGCCGCTTACAAACTACTTAACGAGATCTTTTCTTATTAAAAACTTTGAGAGTTGCTACTTATCTAGCAAGGTTGGAAACTTAAACGATTACACAGAGATTGTAGTTTGCGAAGCAGTTAGCGAGATCTTGCTTGAGACGAGGTCTCTTTGGGCGACTTGAAGTCTTTTTGTGGACCTTCTCTTGGTTGTAGCGTGGTCTTTACGATGATTCCAACACGTCGATCTTCGACTAACAAGATAGTTCTTGAGTTCAAGATTTTTTCGACCCCTTGCAACCTTCGAGGTTCTCTTCTATTTATAGAAGCTTGAGGATCATGGCTTTTGGCAACTTCCGATGTGGGACGCTTGAGTTTCGACCATTGGATTGGTCGAGACGTAGTTGGCTGCTTATTGGTCGAGAGTTAGGTGGTTTTTGACTGGTCAAGCGGGGCGGGAATGTCAGCTTTTGTGTATGCGAGGCTCGCCCTCGCTATTCCTTGTGGCGAGTTGCCCGACTATCTTAATTGGTGAGTTTTGCGAGGTTTGGACCTCGTTCTCGCGATTTGAGGCTTCGCGGGAACACGGACTTCACTTTTTTGGTAGGTATGGAAAAGATCTCGGGGAGGAGACTTCGAGAGCCTCGCCTACTTATTTTACCTCATGTTTCGTGCCCACTGTTCACACATCGTTATTTTGAGCACCGTAATGGGTGCTTAGGTGAGATATGAGAAAGAACAATAGTCGTTAGATGAAGGATAAATCAAGGGCGTTGATCGTTTCACTTAAAAAACAAAGAAAAATTCACCATGACCGATTTTTTGGCGAATTAGTCACGTATTTTTCAAAAAATTGATATAGAGACATGCCTAGAATGTGCATCAAAACTGTGATATTGTGCACCAAAACCATTGTTTATGCATTAGAATCGAATCGACTGTTTGTGCATCAAAACTGATTGTTTTGTGCATAAAAAATGGTCGGATGCACGTGCATTGAAATTGTATGCATTAATAGATGTTTATGGATCATAATTAGCTGTATGTGAGTCAATACTATTTATGTGCATCAAAGAGAGTCAATTGTGCAGCAAAACAACTAAAAAGTGTATCTTGTTTGTGAGTACATCAAAACCGGCTAAATGTGCATCAAAATTGGCAAAATTTGCATAAAAATAAAGAAGTTTAAAATCGATGCACAATATGCATCAAAAAATTAAATCAATAAACAAATTAATATTTGATGCACATTTGGCGTAAAAGACTCAAGTTTATTAGATGATATTTTCTTAGATGAACTGATCATCTATATATCAAACGCCTTGCAAAAGGATTGAGAGGTTTTTCAGATAACCTATTCTTGCATCACTAGGTTTTGAGTCATTGATGGACAATATAAACAACTTATCATATTCAACTTCAGATTTTAAGATGCCAATAGCTGTGAAAATTGCGAGTTAATCCATGTGATTAAGACTATTTACATATCATTTGATGATAGTAGTTTGAGGTATTGGAAGCTCGATCATTAAGTAGCAGAACAAATAATCTTATTGTTTGGCATATTATCCAATTCATACATTGAATGAGGTGATTTATGATAAAGGCACTAATCATATGTTCGTGGACCGGCAAATATTTGTCATCATTGGTTAATGTTTTGATTTTGATGATCAATACATACACTTCAATGCTAGTGAATTTTCTCCATTGATGAAACGTGAAAGAGAGATGAAATCTGATAGAGAGGGAGGGTGACCATCTGAATGGAAAGGTAGAGGATATTAGAGACGTTCTATACCTCGGTTATGAAATATTATTGGATAATAAACATACTCGCCCTCAACTACCGATCGATTGTATATGTTAGATTTTTTGGTAGATGAACTTACATGGTTGCATACGTTGTTATAGAAGCTGGAAGGGTTAATTATTGTCAGACAAATAGTAAATTTTTTAGTGGTCCAATTTGGCCATGCAAAATATATGTTGGTACAATTTTAGTATATAACAAGGTGGTGTGAGGATAATAATCAAAATTTTAATTTTAAAATAATTTATAATATAATTTTATAGATAAAAATTTCCCCACATGTTTATAGTCATTTAAAATATAATTATAAAATTTTATAAATTTTTAATATTAATTTGATGCTTAAAATTGAAGTGGAAAACCAATGGAAAACACAAATAGCAGAATATAGGATTTAGACTCCGGTTTATTGTGGCGGATTTATTAAGCTCTATATGAAGCTCTTTTGCCCCAATAATTTTCTATTTCCATTTTCAAGAATATACTACTCCCTCCGTCCTATATTATATGGGGTTTTAGTACTATGCACACTTATTAAGAAAATATTTAATTTTATTCATCTATCCATAACTTTACCTCTTTTTCTACCAATCTAATAAATATTTTTAATTAATTTTAAAAACTTATTTTAGAACATCCAATCACTATAAAGAGTAATTAAATAATTTCTTTTACCAAGATTATTAGACTTTGAAATTTGAAAACCATAAATGAAAAAAAGTAAATGTATAGTATTGGAAAACTATTAAGGACATATATTATGGGACAAGAATTTTGGCCTAAACCCCCATATAATATGGGACGGAGGGAGTAGTATTTGTTTACATACAAAATTTAGGAAATAATATCAATTATTAGATTAAAACTTTTAAAGGGGATGTATATTAACAAAATGGGAAAAATCAAATCTAAACCATGGCCCCTAATAATATCAGGTATTCCGTTGCCCTAATTCTTACTACAATGTCAATTCCAACTAGATGACAACATAGGTTGTCAATATGCAAAGTGCTGATGATTTTGTCAACTTTTTATCTATTGTGAATAGGGGAAATACAACTTTTGGGGATCATAGAAACTATATTTGAGAGACGGTAGTTGATTTTGGGTTTTGTTATGAGTTGATTCAGACAACCTACCTTGACAATCCAACCACTTCTAAGAGTTCACTCAATTGCCGTGACTTGTGAGCAAGGTAATGTTTCTAATGCTAAAAGAGGTGCCTCCTTGGACAAACCAACCTACCATGACAAAATGTTACCCTTTTTTCACCAAAAGAGGTGCATGCTTGGACACACTTTGTGGTTACCGAATCCAATGCTAATTCATATCTCTAAAGTACCGTAGACCCTTCTACATTTGGGTTCAAATTAACAGAAATTTTGTCACATTCACGAAATAATGAAATATCATACTCCCTTCGTTAACCAAAGCATGTCGTTATAGCCCATGTCAAAAAAATTAACAAAGCATAAGTTATGACTTAATTACCCTTCTAAATCAGATCCGGAAATTGGAAACTACACACTACTTCCTTCAATCATCGCTTATTGTTTAGACTAGAATTAAAGAAAATTTAAAAAAATATTACTGTAGAATCCGAATTTGAGATTTGGAGTGTGAATCTTCGGATTTTGATATGCAGAAAGCCAAATATGAAACCAACCCCCCCCCCTCTTTTATGAAAAAATTGGCTACAATGTACTTTGATACAGTAGAGAAGAATTTGGTGAGTTAGTACAACCCGAGTGCTAGAGAAAAGGCTATCCTCATTAGTAACAGGTCAGCCCACTCATTAGACTTCTTGAAAACCCTCCCAATTGAAGGTTTAGGACAGACAATGCACCAAAAACAATTCAGGTGTGTTTTGTGCTATCGGCTTGCCATTCCTATGTATCCTGCTGGTTTTAATTGCCCTTGTTGCTCATCTAAAATCATAGATTGTTTTGGCGATCATGTTGTCCACTGTGGAAGTGATATTGGTCTTAAGTTTCGCCATAACCTAGTCCAGGACGTGTTGGGTGATATCTGTACTCAGGCTGGTGTTGCGGTGCAAAAGGATCGGAGGTACCTCTTGGATTTCTGTTTGATGAAGGTAGAGATCTTCGACCTGCGGATCTTCTTGTTTACTCTTGGGACAGAGGGAGGAACGTTTGCTTAGATGTCACATGTGTCTCTCCCTTCACGGGGGCTGGAGTCGATACTTTTGCCCATGGAGCTGCTGTTTCTAATGTTGTTGTCCGAAAGAAGAGGAAGTATGAATTGAAGTGTACAGACAATGGATATAGTTTCATTGCTTTTGACTTCTCTACTTTTGGAGAGTTAGGGAGCGATGCCTTTGAGTTTGTGTCTAGGGTCACACGGGTTGCTCATAGTAACACGGCAAATGCTAATATTCGTTCATTTATTTTTCAGCGCCTGAGCTTTGCCTTGAATAAGGGTGTTGGAGCCCAGTTAGTTGCTAGGCTCCCATCCAACTTTGTGTAAAACTTTTGTTATTAAGCAATATCACAATAATTCATCAATATGAAACTACTGAATTTTTTTTGGCAACTTTTTTTTTTTGCCTCCAAAACTACTAAAATTCTTCTTGAAAAGGTTAACCGAAAAAATCATATTTCATCTTTGGAGCCAAAATTAAGATGATGTGTTTAGAGTATAAACTAATCAAGCAAAATTGCAACGGCCAACGGTAAGCACTAAGGATATCAATTGAGAGCACTGTACGTAATGTTCCAAGAGCAATTTTGATATGGAGAAATTTCTATACCGGGAGGAATTATTTTTTTCAATGGGTGGATTGAGTGGAACTTCAAATAAGATTCTAAAACATACTTCGTATTTGCCGAGAAAATCGAATTTTGATGTACAGAACAGAGTAATCTAGGTTGAAGAAGGATATGCATGTAGGTTAACGTTGAAAAAAATTTAAGAAAATCATCTAATAACTTTTTTCACGAGGACAAAGTTGGAAAATAAGTGCAAAATTATGTCAAACGATAAGTTATACTTAACAAGCATATAACCCTAAAACGACATGTTTTGGTTAACGGAGGGAGTAATGTCTAACCAACAAAGCAAAAAAAATATTAAAGAAAAAAGTTAAATTTTTGTTGAATTTAGAAATCAACAATACTTTTTTTTTGGTAGAAGGAGAGGTGGCACTCTCCGGCCCTTCGAGGGAGCGTTTTATTAATAGCGAAAAAGGGCGAAGTAGTCATCAAGCGGAGGATAGTCCGACCCCTAACATCATCAAGCATAATTAAAGCAATCCCCTCGGGAGGGACAGACAATACATCAACAATACTTACTAGACTTTTGAAGTTCTTTTACCGTCTTCAACCTTGTGTTTGAATTTGGATGCCATTGCAGGGATTGTTTTAATTGTTAGGGTTTTAGAACAGAGCAGGTTATATTTTTTTATGAACCGAGCAGGGGGTTTGATGTGAACCTACTCGGCTTCGGTCCACGAAGGGTGGATCTAGGCTCGAAACGCCCGGATCTTCTCCGACACAAGTAACCAGATAAGTACGAGACCACAAAGTGGACTCGCGGGCCTCTAGTGCTCGTCGGAACGAGGGTGGGGCGAGGCATGGATAAGAGATGTCGGCCCAAGGGAGGACCGATGAGACAGAAAGGGGTTTGGAAGGTTTTGGTACGTCGGGCCAAACAAGGAGGAATCTCGACTCTACTATGAATTTGGCTTAAACTTGACGTGATTAATAAAAGGGGTGTGTGGCTCCTTTATATAGAGGAGGCCACACAAAACCCTAGAAGCTAGTTGGGAGTGGATTAGGGTTAGCAACATGTTAGGCCCAACATCTAAGCCCATAATACTACTAATAGTAATTATTAAAAATAGAAAGGTGCAACAAACCCTAATGGGACGATCTCTTAAGCATAAGAGAGCACACGCCTAAAATAGTAAAGACGGAAAGCAAATGACGGAAATAGAAATAATAATAAATAATACATAAATAGACTATGTCCTAAGCCAAGGGGGTCTCCAAGGTCTAGGTCGTCTCGGGTCCGTAGGAGCTGGGTCCGAGCTAGGGCAGAGTCGCATCATTCTCCCCCGCTTAGCTTTGAAGCGTCCTTGCTTCGATGTGGGTCGAACAAGGGAAGAAGGCGACGATCTCAGTAAAGCCTTGCCATCAACATGGGCAGTGTCTAATAAGAATGGTGTCGACACATGGGCAGACTCGTCAAGCTGGGGCGGGTCCTCGACCTTAGGTGTCGGCGTTGGAAGGAACGGATCCTCGGTAAGGACAGGCGCGCTCGGCATCGTTTCGGGCACGACAAGGACCTCAGTACCGAAGGGTGATGCCTCGGTATCGACGGGTGGATCCTCGGTACCGATGCTTGGCACGGGTGTCGGATTTGGTGGCGGCGCTGGGCTAGACTCATGCGTTGGCACGTGGGGTGCCGGACACGGTTGAGACTCTCGTTGGCCTTGGCGAGAAGGCGCTTGAGCTCCGTGATCCGTGCCATCATGGCGTCCAACGATGGATATTGGTGTGTAAGGGAAATCGGGGTTGTGGCGCAGGAGTCCGAGTGGTGGACTCGACCCGGGCCAGGGGAGACCTTGGGGCCTCCAGGGTGCGGTTTCGGGGATGCGGGCGCCGAGGTGGCAGACTCCAATCCCGCTCATCGTATCGGGGACGCGGGCGCCGAGGAGGTGGACTCCAATCTCGTTCATCGTAGGAGCGACGATGGGGTTTTGGAATTTTGCCATAATAGCAGGCCCGATTCTCCGGGAGTCGATATGGTGGGATCCAATTTGGGTCGTCTCTCGAAAGCGGCCTTGATGGTGCGCGAAATAAACCGCTAGATACCCAAGCATAATACGGTAATTATATAGAATAAAAGGCTTCATTAAATATGGTAGTTGCATGGCATCTTACGAGCACTATCGAGCCTTATGGTGAATTTGGCCTTCGTTAAAAACCAATACATGCAAGGAGCACAAAAGCCAAATCTAAGAGATGTTGGGCAAAAGAAACAAAACAATTAATTGGGTCCAGATAAGCCATACAAACATTTTAGCCCATCAAAGTGTTATATATCTAATCAGCCTCAGCAAAGTGCACGCCAAACTCCATTTATATAACAATTCCACGTAAGGCTTCTAGCCTTTTATTTCGTTGGGGTCCAATTAGAAATACCATGCATGCTTTTGCATGTATGTGAGCTGTCATTTATTTCATGTAGAAGGCTTCTCAAAACCGTCCCACATCGACAAGCTAGCTCAAAACATCACAACAAAATGTTATATATAGCAGGGTTATAACATACGTATAAGGGTCGAAAATCCTCTCTGGCTCGAGAACTATCTTGTTTTGCCAAAGCTCGACGTGTTTGATCTCCGAGTGAGATCGCTATAAACGGTATAAAGTCTAAAGGCTTTATTCGTAAAGAGCACAAAAACAACCGACTGAGGGGTGGGGAGGAGGAATAATCCACGTACGAAAACCGTTCGGTTGTACGAATCCCGAGAGTTAGTATTTATTTAATTCCTGTTTATAGCGCGTTTTATATCGGGTTTCATCACTGGCGCCGTCTGTGGGAAGGGTCTCTCCCTATCCGACCTACTCTCGGGAAATAATCAAGTGGGCCCGTCCTCTTCCCCTCCGTTCGGTCACAAGCGAGGTGAGGCCAATCGAGGTCGTGGTGGTGCGAGGTTGGATTTTGCTCCAAACAAGCATGAGTGAGGTCCTTGCCAAACAAGCGAGGTGAGGCCAATCGAGGTCATGGTGGTGCGAGGTTGGATTTTGCTCCAAACAAGCATGAGCGAGGTCCTTGCCAAATAAGCGAGAGGCGAGGTTGTGGAAGCGAGCTTGGCCAAAGAAGCGGCAAGCGAGGTTGTGGAAGCGAGCTTGGCCAAATAAGCGAGAGGCGAGGTTGCGGAAGCGAGCTTGGCCAAAGAAGCGGCAAGCGAGGTTGTGGAAGCGAGCTCTGCCAAATAAGCGAGAGGCGAGGTTGTGGAAGCGAGCTTGGCCAAAGAAGCGGCAAGCGAGGTTGTGGAAGCGAGCTTGGCCAAATAAGCGAGAGGCGAGGTTGTGGAAGCGAGCTTGGCCAAATAAGCGAGAGGCGAGGTTATGGAAGCGAGCTTGGCCAAATAAGCGAGAGGCGAGGTTGTGGAAGCGAGGTTGGCTAAAGAAGCAAGGTTGTGGTCAAAAGGCTAAAACTCCGCGGTGTTCCAATTCCGTCTCGCCCGGGTTCGCCGAAAGTCACTCAAGCCTCGACGTCCCCTGCCTAGCCTCGGCCACGTGATCTTTGTGAGAGGCAAGCCTCGACGTCCCTTGCCTAGCTCCGGCGTCGGGTTTAGCGGCGCCTACTCCGTGCACGGGGTATTTAATGTTGACCCATTCCTGTTACTTTGACGAGATAAACTTGGTCTCTTTGGAGGGCAAGTCAACCGCGTGTAAATTTGGAGAACGCAGGGGGTTGATACGTCGTTAAGTGCGGTCTTTGACTCCACTTCTCAACCCCCGCAATCTTCCTTGACCTCGCAACCTCTAGGTTTGCTTGAATGGCTTTGCCTCGGTGCCCGACTCGCCGAAGATAACCTCGCACGACCGAGCGTTGCTACTTGCCTAGCCCCGCTTCGACTCGTCTCCCCTGCTCGACACCCCGTCTTGCCTCAACGTCGGCGGGTCCATCTTCAACACTAGCTAGCAAGTCCTCTCTTCAAGCTAGCTAGATAATGGCGAGGGCGTGAGGTGTCCGCGGACTGAGGTAAGTACGCTCGTCCTAATTGATAATTAATTAGAGCCTAATTTTCATCATGGGGTTGGAAAACATCGCATGGTTGGGTAGGAGGGTGAATATGGCTAATTAATTATGTTGGCATGCATAGAGATGACATGCAATTAGGCCAACCTCGTGCACCGGCTTTATTTTGGTCCAAAATCTATTGTTGGGCTATGCTTTAGCATGTTGGGCCATTTTCAATCTTTTGGGTCGTGTCATGATTCTTTATTTGTGGCTACCATGACATACGCCCACATTCAATTTGCCACACCGATGGCACGAAGGGCTTGACAAGCATGGCCAATGGCTTATTGCTACAACCTCCGTTCCCAAAAATACGCGTTGCATGGTCATGGAACGAGGTAAGCCTTATACACTTAACTCGCTAATTAATTATACTCGGTATACACCCGCATGTTGGAACCAA
This sequence comes from Fallopia convolvulus, assembly GCA_964016875.1. NCBI lineage: Eukaryota > Viridiplantae > Streptophyta > Magnoliopsida > Caryophyllales > Polygonaceae > Fallopia > Fallopia convolvulus. The sequence goes on along the minus strand of OZ024722.1, from coordinate 5,123,769 downwards.
GTTCCTAATTCTCTGTTATAATCAAAGTCCACCCCTCGCTTCCCGCTTGGGGTTGGAGATTCTCGAAAAGTCACAAAGTTCACCTCTCGCTTCCCGCTTGGGGTTGGAGATTCTCGAAAAGTGCGCTAATCCACCCCTCGCTTCCCGCTTGGGGTTAGAAACTCTCTATGGACGAGGTCCAAATTCTCTTATGGACGAGATCCAAACTCCCTATGGACGAGGTCCAAATTCCCTATGGACGAGGTCCAGGCTCTCTTATGGACGAGGTCCAGGCTCTCTTATGGACGAGGTCTAGGCTCTCTTATGGACGAGGTCCAGACTCTCTTATGGACGAGGTCCAGACTCTCTATGGACGAGGTCCAGACTCTCTATGGACGAGGTCCAGACTCTCTATGGACGAGGTCCACATTCTCTTATGGACGAGGTCCGAACTCCCTATGGACGAGGTCCAAATTCTCTTATGGACGAGGTCCAAACTCCCTATGGACGAGGTCCAAATTCTCTTATGGACGAGGTCCAAACTCTCTTATGGGCAAAGTCCAGACTCTCTTATGGACGAGGTCCAAATTCTCTTATGGACGAGGTCCAGACTCTCTTATGGACGATGTCCAGACTCTCTTATGGACGAGGTCCAGACTCTCTTATGGACGAGGTCCAAACTCTCTTATAGACGAGGTCCTAAATAATCTATAGGACGAGGTCCTAATAATCTAAAGGACGAGGTCCTAACTCTTTAAGCGAACGGGGTTCGCTAACTCTCAAGAGACGAGGTCCAAACTCTCTAAGCGAACGGGGTTCGCTAAAGGGACGAGGTCCTAACTACCTTAGCGAAAGTGCACCCACCCTACTTGATCTCGGGTTTAGATCACATCGCATAAAACCGATAAGGCATGCGCACTTGTTTATTGTCTCGTTGCCCTCGTGGAACGAGGACATCAAGTCAAGGGGTTGTGATGGTGCGCGAAATAAACCGCTAGATACCCAAGCATAATACGGTAATTATATAGAATAAAAGGCTTAATTAAATATGGTAGTTGCATGGCATCTTACGTGCACTATCGAGCCTTATGATGAATTTGGCCTTCGTTGAAAACCAATACATGCAAGGAGCACAAAAGCCAAATCTAAGAGATGTTGGGCAAAAGAAACAAAACAATTAATTGGGTCCAGATAATCCATACAAACATTTTAGCCCATCAAAGTGTTATATATCTAATCAGCCTCGGCAAAGTGCACGCCAAACTCCATTTATATAACAATTCCACGTAAGGCTTCCAACCTTTTATTTCGTTGGGGTCCAATTAGAAATACCATGCATGCTTTTGCATGTGCGTGAGCTGTCATTTATTTCATGTAGAAGGCTTCTCAAAACCGTCCCAAATCGACAAGCTAGCTCAAAACATCACAACAAAATGTTATATATAGCAGGGTTATAACATACGTATAAGGGTCGAAAATCCTCTCTGGCTTGAGAATTATCTCGTTTTGCCAAAGCTCAACGTGTTTGATCTCCGAGTGAGATCACGCTATAAACGGTATAAAGTCTAAAGGCTTTATTCGTAAAGAGCACAAAAACAATCGGCTGAGGGGTGGGAAGGAGGAATAATCCACGTACGAAAACCGTTCGGTTGTACGAATCCCGAGAGTTAGTATTTATTTAATTCCCGTTTATAGCGCGTTTTATATCGGGTTTCATCAGGCCTAGAGGGACGAGTGTTGACTCGTCGATGTGGCCGATCCCAAGAATCCGACTCGTCCAATATTGCCGAGCAAGTCCAAGACATGGCTCGGACTCTCGGTTTTTTTTACAATTTTACGAGATCTTCTACACACCGAAAGGATCTCTTACAAATCGGAAAAAAATAAAAACTATCATAGAAGTAAAAAATAACGAGATCTTTTATATATGTAAGATCTTTACAAAATCCTAACAAATAAATGAAAATAAAATAAAATGATCGACTGCTTTTTTTTAATTGTCGAATCTCTCTTTTTTTATGGTAAAAGATCTCAGAAACGAACTAATTACGGCTAACAAGATTAATAGAAGATAACGATATCTCTACAACAATTGAACCCACTGCAAAAATCAAGGATATACATGAGAAGTTCATTTGCAATTATTTAGGCAAAATATCACAAGACAAACGAATCAAACGTATTCGGATCAGATCTCGTGAATTCTTGTAAAGATCGGCACTTGTTTATTTTTTTTGTTAAGTAAGGCCGAACTTACTTGGCTGCCGGAAGTCAAGTTCGAACGGAGGAGGACTGGTGGCAGCTGCTGACGGAGACCACGAGCGGGCGGCCTGGTGGTGTCGGAAAAAAAATCCGTTCGAACCGCCTAACGCTCTGATACCAATTGATGTGAACCTACTCGGCTTCGGTCCATGAAGGGCGAATCTAGGCTCGAAACACCCGGATCTTCTCCGACACAAGTAACTAGATAAATACGAGACCACAAAGTGGACTCGCGGGCCTCTAGTGATCGTCGGAACGAGGGCGGGGCAAGGCAGAGATAAGATATGTCGGCCCAAGTGAGGACCGACGAGACAGAAAGGGGTTTGGAAGGTTTTGGTGACGTCGGGCCAAACAAGGAGGAATCTCGACTCTACTATGAATGTGGCTTAAATTTGACGTGATTAATAAAAGGGGGGGCGTGGCTCCTTTATATAGAGGAGGCCACACAAAACCCTAGAAGCTAGTTGGGAGTGGATTAGGGTTAGCAACATGCTAGGCCCAACATCCAAGCTCATAATACTACTAATAGTAATTACTAAAAATAGAAAGGTGCAACAAACCCTAATGGGCCTTATTCTACCATAATGGGCCGGTCTCTTAAGCATAAGAGAGCACACGCCTAAAATAGTAAAGACGGAAAGTAAATGACGGAAATAGAAATAATAATAAATAATACATAAATAGACTATGTCCTAAGCCAAGGGGGTCTCTAAGGTCTAGGCCGTCTCGGGTCCGTAGGAGCTGGGTCCGAGCTAGGGCAGAGTCGCATCATTAGTTGATGCGACCTCGTTTAAGGAAGCGACGGATCTTTGACTTGGCTCGAGTATTAGGTCTCGAAATGGCGTAGCGGAAGGCTTTTAAAATCGAACCAACGTTGAATTGGCTAGATCTAGCAAGAACGAACACAAGAACGAAAGCTTGAAGTACGTTGATTGAATTGAATGCAAGGGGCGCAAGCACTAGGTTAAAGTCTAGGAGAAAACCCTCAACTAAATCAATAACCAAAGTGTGCGTAAATAATAAATGAGCTCGAGAGCTCCTTATAAAGAGGAGGCTCTCGAAACCCTAACAGGAAACAAGGGTTAATGGACTAGGGTTTGCATGCAAGCAAAGCCCAACGTCCAAAAGTCCATAAAACATAAATAGTAATACTAAAAATAGCAACAACTAAATTCGGAAAGACATAAATGGAAGTATGCTAAAATAGGAAAATACATAAAATATGACTAAGTCCTACGCCAAGGGGGTCGCCAAGGCTTAGGTAGTCTCGGGCTCGCTGGGATTGGGTCCGGGCCTAAGCAAGGTCGCATCATTCTCCCCCGCTTAGATTCGAAGCGTCCTCGCTTCGAGTTGGTGAAGAAAAAGGCGACCAAAATAGCAAGGAAATGGAGCTTTTCATCGACCTCAGTCTTCATGAAACTCAATATGTATGGTGTCGATGTAGGCTCAAAGGGGATCTCGGACCCGACATCGGACAACAAAGGAAAGGGCATGGGAAGTGGCCAATTCGACGTCGAAGACAAGTCCAAGGAAGGTGTCGGTGCTGGCTGATTGGGCTTGGTGTCCTCGACAATGGTCATGCATGGCACGGTCACAGGTGTGATAATGGGCGGGGTTGGCGCCTCGGTGGCCTGGACCACGGGCACATGCGGCGCGGTGATGGGCGAGACAAAAGGCGCGGCTGGCTCCTCAGCGGCCTCGACCACGACCATGTGTGGCGCGGCCATGGGCGTGTCAATAGGCTCGGCTGGCTCATCGGTGACCTCGACCACGAGCATGGGCAAAGGTGTCGGTGACGCGCAGCCCTTGTCCAACGATGCTTGCTTTGGGTCCTTCGCCGTGTCAAGCCTGTACATCTCTCGTTGTTTGGACATGCGCCTAATAAGATGCTCTTGAAAGGCTACAACATCTACATATGGCGCAAAGTGTCGAGCCATGTGGTACACAAGTTGGAACCATGTTTCAATTGGATGTCGCTTTCTATACCATCGATCATTCTCCAAACGCTCACCAATCTCGAGCGTAGCTAGTGAAGCAACCAATGGCAATGTCACATCGCTCAAATTTGTCGTAGTCTCGTTGACCAAAGTAGTTGGCCATGTGCTTTGCCCAATCCAAAAACGCCTCAGAGTCATCAAACCCGGCAAAGCGTCTTCGATGAAGTCCTGTATGAGACATGACAAGACGAGAGTAAAAGCGAACCAATGGTATAGACTCACAATCAATATAAGTACACGAATCAAATTGTTCACGCAAGGTTTGGCTAGGCTTGAATGCCGTGAGGACGGCTTAAAGCTAGCACAATTGTGGTGTTAGACAAAATCAACAAAGCACAAACAAGGGAATCAATCAACCTATACACGCGAACAATGACAAGAACGGCTAAGAAGAAGTGCAATAATATGGAAAGAATAATGTACGCAATTACCCAAAGTGGAAGACACACTAGAATATTAAATCGATCAAGATATGCGTGCTTATTTATAATTAAAATAGATTTTTTGCGTAGGAAATTAAGGCAAATAAGAAATGATTAAGCAAATAAAGATCTTGCTAATCATGCATGTGTGGATTTATTATAGTAACAAAAAGATTAGTGCACGCACAAAATCAATCTGTACTATAAATAAGAGATACGATCGCACAAATATGATATGGCAGAGTAGATATGAGAATCGTGTACACAAACATTTCCAGAAAAAGATGAGCGCGATCGGAAGTCAATTTTCACGCATACAAGAGGGCAAAAATCTACAATAATCATGCAAGGATCATCTGCATTCACACCACAAAGTTGAGTAAGGGTAGGCGAGAATACCAAAAAAAAATCGGCAATGATCTTGTCAAAGCCAAAGGGTCTGGGTTTTTTTTTTAATATGGTTCGAACAAAAACAATGGATGGAATGGAATAATAATTTCGTAAACAACAAATCCGAATGACTTACAAAGACGTGAGACTTACCCGAACCCGAGGTTCTGATGCCAGTTGATGCAACCTCGTTTAAGGACGCGACGGATCTTTGACTTGGCTCGAGTATTAGGTCTCGGAATGGCATAACGGAAGGCTATTAAGATCGAACCAACGTTGAATTGGCTAGATCTAGAAAGAACGAACATAAGAACGAAAGCTTGAAGTACGTTGATTGAATTGAATGCAAGGGGCGCAAGCACTAGGTTAAAGTCTAGGAGAAAACCCTCAAGTAAATCAATAACCAAAGTGTGCGTAAATAATAAATGAGCTCGAGAGATCCTTATAAAGAGGAGGCTCTTAAAACCCTAACAAGCAACAAGGGTTAATGGACTAGGTTTTGCATGCAAGCAAAGCCCAACGTCCAAAAGCCCATAAAACATAAATAGTAATACTAAAAATAGCAACAACTAAATTCGGAAAGACATAAATGGAAATATGCTAAAATAGGAAAATACATAAAATATGACTAAGTCCTACGCCAAGCGGGTCGCCAAGGCCTAGGGAGTCTCGGGCTCGCTGGGATTGGGTCCGGGCCTAGGCAAGGTCACATCAGGGTTAGTAAGTACTCTGTAATTTCGAAGTTCTTTTTTCTTCTTCAACCTTGCCTCTTGGATATGGACGCCGTTGGAGGGATTGGGTTTTAGGTTAGTTTTAATAGTTGAGTTTTATAGCACAAAACAATTTATTATTATTTTTAAAGGAATCGAGATGAGGTTATAAATGAGGTTTTAGAGCATGTGCAATAATGATGTAGATAGACTATTTGCGTGCATAGTGGAAGATATTGATCGGTGGAACTCGTGTCCTCGGTGGAAGTGATCTTGGTCGTTTGGTGTCTAATTTAGCCCCATTATTGCTTTTCGAATAGGGAATTGACTTATGAGTCATGGCTACCTAAGGGCTTTTTCGGACATTTCAGTTCGTTTCAGTTCGTTTCAGCCTTTCAGGGCTTAAATTAGTATTTTACTATTTTTTTGAGTTTTTTCTGCTATTTCGGATTAATTATCTTCCATAAACACTACAAAACTAGTGCTCACATTCTGACATCGAAATTCAGTCTCAATTAGTATTTTAATATGGAATGTGAGTCAAAAGTAATTATATAAGTAAGGAAAAAAGATAGCCTTAATGCACGAAATAAATGTGAAAATGCACATACAGATAGTCCTAAATGTACAAATGGATGATATTGACATACAAACATAAGTTTATTTCAATTTACAAACAAAATGATATATTAAAGAATAAAGTGCTGGTAAAAATGCACAAAGTGATGATACTAATGCACAAACTTCATATTCATTGATACATAATGAAAAGTTAATTTTTTGATGCACAAAGTGTTGGTAATTATGCACCAAGGATAATATTAGTGAACAAACAAGGGTATACCAATGAACAAACAAGAGTATATTAACGAACAAACAAGGTTATATCAATGAACAAATAGGGGTAAATCCATGAACAAATATAATATATCAATGAACAAATAACGGTAAACCAATGAACAAAAAGGGGTAAATCAATGAACAAACAAGGATATACCAATGAACAAATAAGGGTATATCAATGAATAAATAGGGTATATCCATGAACAAATAGGGTATATGAATGAACAAACAATGTTATACTAATGAACAAAAAGGGGTATATCAATTAACAAATATGTATATACCAATGAACAAATAAAGGTATATCGATAAACAAACAAATATATATCAATGAACAAACAGGGATATATCAATGATTAAATAAGGGTATATCGAAACTAGTTATATGTGCGCCAAAAATAGATAATATTGTATTTATACACATAAATAAGGTCAAAAAATAAAAGTAACAATTAAAAACGTCTAAAATCGATGTACAATGTTATCAAAAACTCGATGCACATTTAGTTAGTATTGATACACAATTGATCAATATTGATGCACAATTGGCTAGTTTTAATGAACAAATTGGGTGCGCCTCATAAAAACTTATTTTTCATAAAAACGTATTTTTCGAAAAATATGTGAATAATATGAGAAAAATTTGTCTATACCGTTTTATTGAAAAATAGATGAATAATGCATGAAAAAATCGCCTGTGCCATTTTTTTAATCTTTTTAATGAATGTCTAATCAGGGACGTCGATTTTTTGAAAGGACAACTAAGATTTATTCTTATTTCTCACCTGGGCGCCCATTCTCACGTGACTCTTTCTCTTATAAGAAATATTATTATAATATAAATATTGTAAATACTAAAAAATGAAAGGGAAATAAGTAAATGGAAAAATAGATATGCCTACATGGCATAGTTAAGACGACGACATATAAGATAGAAGGATTCGACTTTAGTTATATTATATTGAATATTATCTAGTTTTGATTCTCGTGCCCTACACGACATTTTATAAAGTTATTGTATTATTTATATGTATTTGTTAAATTTAATTAAATTGATATAGATAGGTTATTTAAAAAAACTATACGTATATCTAAAAACTGTTATCTTTAAAAATAATTATTAAAATTAGTTATTGATAGGTAAGTATATTTTTAAGAAAGGGTTTTTCCTTTTGGTGTCCTTAGGGTTTGAACTTTTTCTTTTGGTTCCCAAAAAATTTTCGTTTTCCTTTTGGTACCCCTGTGTCCTTAGGGTTTGAACTTTGAACCTAGTACAAAACACATGGACGCCAAAAGGAAAACGAAAATTTTTTCGGTACCAAAAAAAAGCCTAAATATTAAGGGTACCAAAAGAAAAAACCCTTTAAGAAACTATATGTATTTTATCTAAAAAATTATCATATCCAAAAATAAAACTAATGTATTAATTATTATATTTAATATATAAATATAACTAATTAACAATAATCCAATTAAAAATTTAAACCAATTAGATTGATTTAAAAAATATAAATGATATAGTTTAATCTTGGACCGTTTTACTTTTATATATTATTTTAACCTTTATTTTAATATATAGTAATGATGATTATAATTTGGTTTTGATATCAAATTAATATCATAACTATAACCTAAAGCGGAGGTTAAAAAATTATTAAACGACACATGCTACTTTTAGATTGGACCACACCACCCCTTATTTTTAAAAAAATAATATTTCATTTTTAGATATGATAAATTCTTATCCATGTTTTAGAATATAAAATAGAAAATCTCATTATTAAACAATCTTTTATTTTTGGATATGATAGATAGGAAGATGATTAGGATATTTTTTTATGCTATCATACAAATTCTATAATATTCATTTTATTTTTAGATTGAATCATTTTTTTAACTAAGAAATATTAATTGAATAGTTTTCTTTATAGATTGTATATTACTAGCAATCTCCTTGCCAATTTGATTATTATTATAATCCAATGAATATGAATTTACACCTCCTCCTCTTAAAAATTGAGTAAAATATATCTACTGACAATAATATTCTTCTAATTTATTACCATTGAATAATGGAACATTGTAAATGCTTAAATATAAATTAAACTTAGGTAAATCAAAAAAAAATATTGAAAATCCATCGGATATTTTTGCTCAAAGAACACTAGAACTCAGTGAATATTTTTGCTACCAATGAATATTATTTATTCGCGCACAATGAATATGAATTTACGCTTTGGACCCAAACAAATCCAACAATCTCCATTATTTGTTACCTTATATGAAAAGATCTTGATTAGCTATATGATAGATAGAATCGTTTTTAGCTAAGATATAATATTTTTGGATCTAATTATTTTCAAATATATCATAATTCTATATACTAAAACAGAGGTTAAAAAAATTATTAAACGACACATGTTGCTTTTATATTGGACCACACCACCACTTTTATTAAACCCAATCTTTGAAAAAATAATTAAGTTAACGATAGTGTAATATATGTACAATCTTATATCACTATAATCAATGTATAGAAAATCCCATTCCTAATTTTAAATAAATAATATTTTATTTTTGGATATGATAAACAGGAAGATTATTAAGATGTTTTTTATATTATATACAAATATTAGGATATTTATTTTATTTTTAGATAGAATGTATATATATGCTAGGTAAAATATTATTGTTTCAAATAAACAACTTTTATAGTTTATTTATTTTAAATATTTATTCAAAATTTATATCTAAGCATTTACATGATTATTTTTCTCAAATAATAAATATTTTTGAAAATATTTTATTATTAATATTTTATTTAAGAAAAACTCGTATAAGGTAAAGGAATACATACTAGTATCAAAGTAAATTTGGAGTGTTATCTTCGTATTATCCTGAATTAATTATTGTTTTGTTGATTCAAATCAACCATACACTATTACTACGTTTTATGGTCTAACTAGTTGATGACCCGGGCCTTGCCCGGGAACTTTTGTAAATAAACATTATAATATGTTAATTTAAATATGATATATGAATTTTAATTTTATATAATAAAAATAATTAAATTAAATTTTACATATTTGTAATTTATTTTAATTATAATAGTATATATTATTATTAAAATGTATATAAATATTATCTTATTTTTAAAAATGCTATTTGTGACATTTATGTAATAATCATACAAAAATTAACGCTCTTAACTCGTAGGGTTGACTCGAACCCGCATAAAAACCGCAATGAATTGACCCAATCAACCCGTAAATTTTAACGTCATGAATCCGTACTAAAATTAAACCTGAAATGATCGAATTAAACTCAATTAAACTAACGCGATTAATCGGTTTAACATTAAGGGATCAATAATTTTTATTTATTTATTAAGAGATCTGTAATATAAAAAATAAATATACTTATGAAAAAAAAAATTAATATATTAAATAACACAACATATCTAGAACGACATTTGTTAAAAAAGTTGTCATACTGATTATTAGAAAATTAATATAAAAAATTAACATGCTTATGTATAGAAAAATTAAAAAGTTGTCATACTTATGAATTGAAAATTAAATAAAAAACCTAAAATTTAATATAAAACCTACAATTAAGAACATAGTCCATATTAATTAAACAAGTTGTCATGTCTATGGATAGAATATTATTATAAACAACTTCGTAACTAAAATATGGTGACTGAGACATTAAAATTTGATGACTATATTTCATTTAACTATCATATTTATGAATAAAAAATAATTAAAACCCAACATATTTATGGATAGAAATTTAAAAAGTTGTCATTCTTATGTATAGAAAATTAATGAAAAATACAAAATTAATATGAAACATATGGTCAATATTAATTAAAAACGTTGTCATGCTTATAAATAATAAAATTAATATAAAAGAACCCAAAGATTAATATAAGAGAATTTGAAATTTTAATATTGAACATCTCTAATTTAAAATGTGGTCCATGTTTGATACTCATGAATATAAAAGTTATCTATTTCATTTAGAGATATTAAAATTAATTTATCATGGGATATCAAATTATAAAAGGTAGTTGCGATATTAAATTACTATTTTATATTTGTCATACTTATGAATAAAAACTTAATATCAAAAATATGTAATTAAAAATATACTTGCGGATAGAAAAGTTAAAATAAAAAATGATTTCGTATTTATCATATTTTTGGATAAAAAACTTATCTATTTTACTGTAATTGATTAAATTAGTATTTTTTATGTTTCATACATATGAATAGTGATTAATTGATTTAAGATTAAGGGATCAATAATTTTTATTTATTTATTAAATGGTCCATACTATAAAAAATCAACATTCTAATAGAAAATCAATATAAGAAAATCTAAAATTTAATATAAAATATTTAATTAAAAACATGGTCCATATTAATTAATAAAGTTGGCATAATTATTAGAGGTGTCAAAAGCTGACCCGACTCGAAAAACAACCCTAACCGCCCGAAAATTTTAGGGTCAAGACCCGAAAATTTGAACCCAAAACCCAAAATAAACCGAACTCAATAGACCCGAAACCCGTTGTGTTCAAACTCGAAACCCGTTGGGTTGACCCAATTTTTATATTTTTAAAAAATAAATAATATATTTTGAAAATTATACTATATTTTATTATTAAAATATATAAAAAATAGATTATTATTAAATAACAATTATTAAATAAAATAATAATAATTGTAAAAAATTCGATTTTATTGACCTGTTGGATCGACCCGACCGCCCGAAAACCCGCAATGACCCGACCCGTTCGACCGATGACCCGTTACGAACCGCACTCAAAATAACCGGACCCAAACCCGACCTTGACCGACCCGTTTGACAACTCTAGTAATTATGGATAGAATATTTATATAAAAAAATTTGTAACTAAAAATATGGTGACTAAGACATTAGTATAATGACAATTAATATTGCATCTAACCATCATATTTATGATAGCAAAACTAATATTAATACTCAACATATTTATGGATGAAATTTTAAAAAGTTGTCTTTCTTATTTTTAGAAAACAAATATTGAAAAATCCGAAATAAATATGAAAAATATGGTCAATATTAATTAAAAATGTTTTCATACTTATGAATAAAAAATTAATATAATAATCCAGAAATTAATATATAATACATAATTAAAGACATGGTTAATACTAATTCAAAATCTATTATACTTTTGAATAGAAAGTTAATATAAAAGAGTCTTAAAATTTAATATTTAAAAACTATAATTTAAAATATGGTCCATAATTCATACTTATGGATAAAAAAAAATACTAAATTCAATTAGAGATATTAAAATTAATTTATTATGGGATATTAAATTTAAAAAAGGGTAGGTTAGATATTAAATTACTATTTTATATGTTTTATATTTATGGATAGAAACTTAAAAATTAAAAGAGTTATCAATCTCATGTATAGAACATTAATATTGAAAACTCCAAAATTAAAATGAAATATGTGGTCAATATTAATTAAATACGATATCATACTTATAAATAAAAAATTAATATAAAAAATCTAAAAATTGATTCTAAAAATTAATTAAATATTAATTAATATATGTCTTGTAACTTGTTATCATGTGATGTACAATATATGATTATCATGTGCAAGATTTTGTAATATATGTCTTGTAAGTTGTAATATACTATTATTATAAAAATTTAATTATTAAAAATAGATTATCACAAAAATTCATCTATATATGGTACATAATCATTAATATAAATGACATGATTAAAATTTTAAACCATTATGATAATTTTTTTTATGGTTATGTACTTACGTAAGAACAAAATTAATATGATTATCTTTAAAAAAAAATTATTGGAGAAAATTGATAAAAAAAATTTATTGGAGACAATATTATGATAATATTGTCTTAACAATCAAATCTTCCAGCTTGTATATGAATATCTATCTTATATCTAGATATTGAAATCGATAATCATACCATAATTAAATATTACAATATAATGCAATAATGAGTATAGATAAAAAAAATTATCCATAAAATATAATGTAATAATGAGTAGAGATAAAAATTTATCCAAGCATATATAAAATTGATAAAAAAATTATTAAATAAGTTGAAGGCATAAAATTGGAAATTCCATAAGGGGATTGAATTACATAATATATATATTAATAAAAAAATCATTATTAAAAATAGGTTGGCTGTAATATAAATTCATAATGACAAATCTGCCCAAAAGTGTTTCAAGTTTAGAAGATATATATTGATTTCATGCCCTGGTTTCAATGGGCCAGAATTTATCAAAAGAACCTTCTCCCGATCTGGGCCGTTAATGTTCCGCTATTTCGATATTTGGGTCTTGACCCTGTGGACTAATATGGGTTTACCTCAACGGGCTGCTCATTCAAATCAATGGATGGAAATTGAAATCATCCGTGAGTAAAGTTAGGGTTTAAAAATTAGTTAATAGGAATTGGAAAGTCCAATTTCGTCATATTTTTAGAGAAGTAAATATTGTTGCTGACTTTCTTACTTTTTATGTCTATTCTTTCAATTTAGGTTTGCATGTACTCCCTCCGTTTCGTAATGTAAGACGTCTCTATCTCTAAAAGGTGTTTCATAATGTAAGTAGTCATTCCTTCTCTTATTTAATGTAAAACTTGTTAAAATAGGTCATTACTTTAATTAATTTTCTTAACATTTCAATAACATTTATTAACTCAAGCAATTCCAGTGGTGTTGGAAGTTTACTTTTGTAGAGAGTATTTAGTGTATTTATAAATCCAAGATTAAAGAGTTAATAATGCATGTGATAAAAACAAGCATTAAATTATATCTTTTCCATTTTAAGCTTGTCTTAAATCATGCGCAAAATAAAAAAACGACTTATATTGCGAAACGGAGGTAGTATTGTTTAACCTGCCAGATGGTGTTTTAATTCTGTTAAATGATGACATTAGGGGTCGGGCTATCCCCGTTTGCTGACTACTTAGCCATTTTCTTTATTATTAATAAAAAACTCCTTTGAAGAGTCGGAGAGTGTCACCTCTCCTTCTACCCAAAAACAATTTGGTTAGGGTAAAAAAAGAAGAAGACATGTATGTACGCTTTCATGCATCTAGTCAAGCATTTAGGTCTTCTATAATAGTATCCAGAGATCTCCGGTTCAATTTTCATGGGCATTGCCCTACACTAAAAAAAACATGTGGACTATATTGTTTGTATCTGTTACAAGGAATTCAATATTGGGATAATAAAGCATAAAAAACCAATCCAGATGAGAATTTTTCAAGTTCTCTCCATAAGACCAACTAGATAACCCTTTCGTTGACCTCCTTCTAATCCCTTTTTAAGTTTTGGTTAAGTAGTCAATCAAGGTCTTGAGTGGCAATTAGAGGGGTAGGGGGGAAAAAGGAGGCAACAAGAGAAAGAAAGGCTCTTATTGTGGAGCAAGAAAAGGGATGTTCCCTTGTATACAGAAGCTGACAAATCTACTTTAATTTTTATTTTTATTTATTACACTCTCTTTAGTTAAATGCCATTTTGCCATGCATAATATACGTACATCATTTGGCCAGAAATTCTGGAAGGGGATCGGATGTGTAATTGAAGATTTCACTTAGCCTTATCTACTAGTTTAATTTATACTTTTTGTATACGCAATTAATTAGTGTGTGTGTATGCATATATTGGTCGACTCTTATATAAAATAAGTGATCAAGTGGACTAATTTTGATATAGCAACTCAAGAAGACGTACGATTCATTTTGGTTCTACACATACAAAAAAAAAAAGGTGCACATGGCTTCGGGATTATGCATGTTTTTAACCAGTTTATGATTTTATACGTTATACATCGTGAAATATAAAGTCCACGTTATTAAACGTAATATACAAGGTTCGTGGACTATCCTATTAATAATATGTTTTAGATTATTTTTCATAATTCTATTAATATATTACATTTCTTTGCTTGACTAGGATTATTGTTAGTTCAAGCTGTTATGTAACTTTAGCTAGTAATTTTACCTAGTTAAGATTCTATCTTCTTGGGCTATCTCTCTATAAATACTTATCCTTCCCTTCAATACAATTTACGCACTTTTGCAATCTACATATTTCTTTATATGGTATCAGTCGCCTCTAACGATCCCAAAAACACAAAATACAGTCCTCACGACTAACAAAAATGACTTCTCAAGCGACCACCATTCCTAATCCATTCGAACCAGAGAAACCCCTTTGTTGTAATATTTCCAAGTCTAGGGTTTTGTTTGTAAGCCTTTGTAAGTATGGGCTAGTTGTTGTAATTTGTTGTAAAATAGGGGTTTGTTGCCATATTATTGATGATGAGTCAGTAGGCTTGTTTGTTGATTATCAAAAGTTGGTTTTGAGCAGCTTGTTAGAAGAAGACAAGGCAATTGGGCTTTGTCCTAATTGTGGGCCCAAGCCCATCATATTTGTACAAGTCTGCAGGAACAAGAAGTTGACCGACTCCAATATTCAGCAAAACGACGAGTTGAGACAAATGAGCTTTATAAGCTCATATTCTCCCAACAAACCCTAAAACAGCTTATTCTGAGAAAGAGAGGCAGTCCGAGAGAGAGAAAACAGAAGCACGAGAGAAAGAGGAATCCGAGAGAGAGAACGAAGTAGTAGGAACAAGATCGAGATAGAAGAAGAAGACGAGTAGAAAGAACGAGATCAGAAGACGGTGCAGCTGGTTACGAAGATCCGTTCGAGAGGTTTCGACGGGTTTAACGGTGAAGAGAGATTCACCTAGAGGCGTAGCAGCGGGATCCGATATTTGAGGGAGTATTCGAGTTGTTAGTGTCTTTTTCGATTGAGTCTTGTTTGTACTTGTTAGTCTTCGTATATATAGTTCCGATGGCATGTCGGGGTCTCTTTTGAGGCCAGTCGCTTGTGTTCTTGTGCTTTACATTCTAAAACCTGACCTAATCTCAACTTCGACCTAAAAGCGCTTAAAACCGGAATTACAAAGTGGTATCAGAGCTTAGGTTTACAGATCTGTCGTTTTGAGCATGCTTCTTGAGGTTTTTTGCTTGAGTTCTTGCTTGATCTGTTTGCTTCTGTCTTCCGCTGCTTGCCTCTGGTTTGTTTGTTAGGTTTCTAGTCGTTTATGCGCGTTTTTTAGTTCAGATCTGAGATCTACGTGCTTCGATCTGGCTTTTTGAAGTCCGGATCTGGTTTTGGTTTTGAGGTTGCTTTAGATCTAGCTCGTTGGAGTTCCGATCTGTTGTGTTTGACTGTATTTTGTAGAGTTTCTTACCTGCGATCTATTGTGTTGGAGTTCTTGTTGTTGTGTGTTGGTGGTTCTGAAATTTTGGTTTCAGACCTAGAGTTTCTTGCTCTGTTTTTTTTACTGTCCTCTTACTTGAGTGTGTTTTCTTGCTTTTTAGAGTTTGTTAGACTTGTTTTTTGGGTGCTTGGTTCTGATAGCTGCATAACTTGTGTGTTTGTTTGCTACCTGACAGGAGGAAAGAATCCTATGGGGAAATCAAGCCATATGATGGCATTGCTGACTTTGCCATGTGGTGTGTAAAAATGAAGGCAGTTCTAATCAAAGAGAAGTGTTGCAGAGTTGTTGAACAAGACTACAATGCGGCTGATACAGATCTTCAGAGAAAGGAAATGGACCAGCTGGCGCATAGTGAGATTATGTTGAGGCTATCGGATGAGGTGGCAAGGCAGGTGGTGTCTAAAACTACTGCAAAAGATTTATGGGATGCTTTGAAAGACATCTACCAGGTTAAATCCTTACCTAATCTAGTTAGTTTCTTGAGCCAGCTCTATACCTTCAAGATGGATGTTTCCTTGACTTTGATTGAAAATCTTGACAAGTTCTTGAAGATAAATCAAGAACTTGAGAGATGTGATGACAAAATCAAGGAAACACATCAAGCTGTCTTACTCATGAATGCTTTACCTGCTGAATTTGACACTTTTAAGGATGTAATTCAATATAATCCTGACGGGTTGACCTTGAAAAGGGTTATTGAGTTTGTAGCTCAGAAAGATCAATCTTTGAAAGTGTTCAAGTAGGCTAAAACTGAAGTTAAGACTGAAAATAATGTTGATTCTGCCTTGCATGTTGAGGGGAAACCCAAAGATAAGAAAAAGTCTAAGAAAAAGTGGCAAAATGAGGGTAATAATAAGAAGTGTTTTTATTGTGATGAACCTGGCCACTTTATTAAGGATTGCAAGAAAAAGAAAAAGGATGATAAGAATGATGAATCTGATTTTTCTGGTATCTTGGAACATAGTAAGGTTTATTCCCCCGAACTTCTCATGTTAGGTCCTAAGTTTGATCATGATTGCTGGTTTTTTGATTCGGGATGTTGTTTGCATGCTACTCCTCATAAATATATGTTTGAATCTTTGCATGAATATGAGGGTGATACTGTTTTGCTTGGTGATCATACTTGTTTGGATATTAGAGGTATAGGAAATGTACCCTTGAGAATGCATGATGGGAAGGTTAGAATCCTTCAAAAGGTTAGGTGGGTACCTAATCTTAGAAGGAACCTTATTTCTGAAAGCGTTTTGGATGGTTTGAATTGTAGAATTAGGTCACAACACGGTATAAGAGATGTCATAAAAAATGGTAAGACTCTTATACGAGGCATTAAGAAAGGAGGGTTGTACCAAGTACTTGCCTCTCTTTTACTTATTGATCCTAAAGTGGGTGTGAATAACTACAACTCAAATCAGTCCAAAATTGGCTTTCAAAGTGAACTAACTGTTTTGATTGAGAATTCTAGACAGGTTAGGCCAGAAAAACAGGTTTAAAGAGTAGAGAATGTTGTTGCAGACCAGCTGAAAGGTGCTGCCGAACGTTGTTACGGTTCAATTGTGGAGGAACTGGAAAAAGGAGGAGGTGACAAAAGTCACAGCCCCGGACAGCAGAGGTTAGAGCCAGAAAAAAGCTCACTATTCCAGCAAGAGATTGCTGAAAATAAAGGTATGATTTCTGTTGACTTGAGAGGGCATATGGGCATCATTTCTGAGGTGTACACTCACAAATTAGGTGGGGAAAAGGGCAAGTATTCTACTAAATCACCTGAGATGCATTCGATTGAGAAAAATGTGGATATTGAGTCATCTATGCCCATGGATTTGCATTCTAGTGATGTATGTTCTGATATGTTAGGTGACGTGCTTGTTGATAATATTCATGGTGGTGATATGTCTAACTTGCATGTTCATAAGCCTGATATATTTGATTTGCATACTAGTTTGCATAAGGATGGTGTGCATGATGAGCTTGATGACAAAATGCATGATTTAGTAGATATAAAACTTGCTAGCAAGATGCCTAGTAATGTTGTTGAGTGTGCTTATATGATTGCTCATAGGAGGCATAAGTGGGTGCCTCTAGTTGAGAATTTGCTTAAGTTTTGGTACTTAAGAGGGCACTACAAAATGTGTGCCTTGACTCAAGAGGAGTCTAAACCGAGTTATAGATATGATTGACTGCTTATATTGTTGATGAGACTAACAAAAAGTGCAGGAAATCTCCCCTTTGTGGGGGGAACGTCTAAGAAGAGTTGAAGGGCCACTGATAAAGGGATCCCAAGACATGCCATTTAGGTTTTTTACTTTCTTTTGTTTTTTGTTTTGAAGACTTGGAAATAAGAGGGCAATTGTTGTAATATTTCCAAGTCTAGGGTTGTGTTTGTAAGCCTTTGTAAGTATGGGCTAGTTGTTGTAATTTGTTGTAAAATAGGGGTCTGTTACCATATTATTGATGATGAGTCAGTAGCCTTGTTCGTTGATCATCAAAAGTTGGTTTTGAGCAGCTTGTTAGAAGAAGACAAGGCAATTGGGCTTTGTCCTAATTGTGGGCCCAAGCCCATCATATTTGTACAAGTCTGCAAGAACAAGAAGCTGACCGACTCCAATATTCAGCAAAACGACGAGTTGAGACAAATGAGCTTTATAAGCTCATATTCTCCCAACAAACCCTAGAACAGCTTATTCACAACAATTCTGAGAAAGAGAGGCAGCCCGAGAGAGAGAAAACAGAAGCACGAGAGAAAGAGGAATCCGAGAGAGAGAACGAAGTAGTAGGAACAAGATCGAGATAGAAGAAGAAGACGAGTAGGAAGAACGAGATCAAAACACGGTGCAGCTGGTTACGAAGATCCGTTCGAGAGGTTTCGACGGGTTTAACGGTGAAGAGAGATTCACCTAGAGGCGTAGCAGCGGGATCCGATATTTGAGGGAGTATTCGAGTTCTTAGTGTCTTTTTCGATTGAGTCTTGTTTGTACTTGTTAGATCTTCGTATATATAGTTCCGATGGCATGTCGGGGTCTCTTTTGAGGCCAGTCGCTTGTGTTCTTGTGCTTTACATTCTAAAACCTGACCTAATCTCAACTTCGACCTAAAAGCGCTTAAAACCGGAATTACACCCTTCTTATGATTTCTCTGTTCAACAATGTCAAATTGTCTCCTACAAATTACCTTGCGTGGTCTATACAAACAAAACTCCTTCTCACCGGTTACGTTGCTGTCTCTTCGGGTACATAGATGGATCAGTTCCGTCTCCTCATGAAACAGTCACCCACAACAACGCTCAAATCCCAAACAAGGCGTATCAAACATGGGAGAAACAGGACAATCTTGTCCATGGTGCATTGATCGGAACACTTACCGATGATATCATGAATCTTGTTACCCAAGAGAAAAATTCAAAGGCTGTTTGGGACTTGCTCAAACAGACCTTTGCTACTGATCCCATTGCCAATTGATTTCAAGTTCGAACACCACTAAGCTTGCTTAATTATATGTAGATCGAAATTATTGAGTGTCTTATACAGTTATACTCGTATAGACACGAGTCATGGAGTCACGACCCTTTATTGGAATCAGTCTGAATTGGTACGTTTTATGGCTAATTTACCAGTTATAAGACAGTATTTGGCTCACACCTTGTTGATCTTAATTAATGCATGATGTCAAGTAAAAACTAGACGAGGTTGCCACTTGAGGGTTGGTACTTGGCAGAATGGCAGGGTTTTCAAGTGGGTTATTTTATCCAATGCTAGTTGCATGTTGCATTTTGATAAATGAGTCTAGTTTAAGATATTGGGTCAAACTTTTACACACACAATATTAGGTCAAACTTTTACACACACAATATTAGGTTCTGTTGGATCATACCGTGTTAGAAAACAGATAGGAAATTTGCAATGTTTCCTGGGCAGCGAAAATCTTCAATAAAGTTATCACTACCACACGAACAACACTTAAGCTCTCACTTCTCTATTGTTCGACGTCTTCAACCACACTCTAACCCTAGCTATCCCAACCTTTTATAGAGCAACCACCGAGTCTGATTTCAATCATGAACTTGCCTAATTTATGATGATATTCCACTCGACAGATTTCGCTAAAAAGGGATTAAAGAAATATAAAATCTTCTCAAATCTTCAATTGATCAGATAAGTGCCATAACCGACTAATCTCATATTTCTTCTTCTTTCCTTGATCAAATCTTCCAGATTTGATCTTATCTTCTCACAAACGAACCGAACTTAGATGTCGAATCTTCGCACATCTTCACAATGATCGTTCGCTCAAGATTTGGTAACTTGCCATAAATAGAAAGTCGTGTATCTTCTAGAATAGACTTTCCAGATCGTCACTCGTTCCCTCCATTGTTCCTCACAATGTTCCATCACTCTTGACGATGTTCTTGTAGTTTTCCTGAAATGCTTATATTGAACAACACATTAAACTAACAAAGTTTGTCATTGTCAAAACTACGAGAAACCATGGAACAATCAATGTTCCAACAATTCCCCCCCTTTTGATGTTGACAACCTTATATAAAAATGCACACCTAGAAAACCAATTGAAGTATAAGACATGGAAGAATTAAAAAAATTCAACAGGTTCCCCCTTAATAAAATCACCGTTCTTCCTTCTTACCAAGTGTACCAACACATCCCCCCTATCCAAAGTTCCCTCTGTATTTTCCTAGATAGAATGCATCTCTGCATTTTTTCTAACTTCCCCCTTTTGACATCATCAAAAGGTTAATCCAAACAAAGACAACAAAGAGCAACAATTCATATTCAATTGAAACTTAATACCATTCATACGCAAAAAAAATATTATTACATAGCATATTATTTTTCATGAAGCACTTAGTAACAAAAGACAAAAGAAAAACTTAAAAACAACCAAATCCTAAACATCTTAAGATTTTTGAGGGAGGGGGATAAGCTGGTAGGGTAACAAGTGGGGTTCCACTCAAAGGTCCGAGGAGGGGGGGATCAGCAGCAACATGCGTAATGTCTCTCTCAGCCAGGTGACTAATGATGACACTTAGTTGATCAGAGGAAATCTGTTGAAGCTCACATAACATATTGACACTAACACTCCCGCTTGTAGAAGAACTCCCAACACCCTTCTGAGCAGTCTTCTTTGTTGTTAGATATAATAGGGAACCAATCATACTATGATACATTGTTTGGTCAACACCAATATCATTTAGATCAGCATCAAGATGAGTATTAGGAGAAATATGTCTATCAAAAGGTTTCATTGTATCCATACCATACTTCTTCAATAGCTCCTTGATGCATTTTTGTTGATGTACCTTAGTGATAGGCGTGAAATGGTCGTGCAAATCACGGCTATGCAAAATAGTCCTAACAAACCTAAAGACTGTAGTCTTAGGGAAGTAAGGGTCGAATCCGCAGGGAGGTTGGTTTATCTTTCTATGTAAATTTTATGTCAATTAAAGTAAAAGGGGTTTATGAAGTAAATTAAGTAACAAGCATGCAAAACTAATAAAGCAATTAAAATTTGGATTTTTATCAATTTGGGAAAAACACTTAGTCAAACAGAGATTCGCATTCGTATGACAAGTTGATCATAGATTCACTCAATATCGCATGCATATGGAATTCCAATTCCTTTTCAAAGATAATTAATAACACAACCAAATACTATCAATTCTAACTAATTGAATAACCCTGAAACTATCAAGATTCAATCCAAAAGCAGCATGAAAAATAAGAATATAATCAGGATACAATTCTAGCATAAAACAACCAGCTTTTATACTAGAATGCAATTTAACTCTCTTCTGCAATAGACTAGCACAACCAGATACTAGTACAATGTAGTTTGCTATTATGAAATAGAGAAACTCAACCAGTAATTTCTCTAGATCTAGCAATTGAGATTTAATAACAACAACCCTAGAAATTGCTGAAATCAATCACATAAACAATTTAAACAAGAGAGTAAAATAATTCCATGCAATAGATAAAGAGTAGAAATCTCACAACTGAAAGTCACACAAAGCTTCAAACTGTCTGACTAAGCAAAAGGGCTTAGTTCTCCATGAAAGGCTAAAAACTCTGAAAGAAAAATAATAGGTAGATGATGAATGAGAGATGCATCTCTCAAAACCCTAATTATATCAAACTAGGTCTAAAAAGTCTATCAAAAAATACATAAAAACGGAATAAAGCTGATAGAAAAAGAGCCAATCGGGATAAAACACGTGGCGCGCAAGGGATTTCTCGGTTGTCAGGGGCGGCGGGTGCCGCCAGCATCAAAACGCAAAACTTCATCTTCTCTTCAATCCAGCTCCAAAACTCCAATAATATGCATCTTCGGGTCTTCTTCTTGTATGTATATAAAGTCTTCAAAACCACCTAAAAACATCATAAACGTATGCTAAAACTCCTCCTAAATACACAACATAATTGTGTATATCAAACTCCCCCACACTTGAATCTCACTCGTCTCTGAGTGACTCAAAATACTATCACTCATAAAAACTATAACCCCCGGATCATCAAAGTGCAAGGAAGCTTACAAAGAGAAATAAAAGCATTCTCATGCAAGCTTAACACCGATCCTAAACAACAATATATATAGCAAATAAGCTCTAACCACCTACTCTACCCAATATCAACATAATAGAGCAAATCATCATCAACATCAAGCTAACATCATGCTCAACTCAAACCACCAAACAACCCTAATATCCATCAAAAACATCAACAAAGAGAGTGAAAGTCTCATGAATCTACACCTTATACCTCCAAATGAAAACCTACCCAAAACACTCCTATACTCCACTTCTTATGTCTCCTTCGCCAATAAAAGATAGTCCTAAAACACTCTTTTTTTCACTCATTTTGCTTCGGCGCCTTTTCAGGTTTTCACCTAACACTCTCTTTTCATTTTTCAATAATGGACTCACCAACTCACACCACTCTGAATCTATTTTTGCCAAGGCCTAGTGCCTGCCAGATTACCTGCTTATTACCTAGACCGCCCTTTCGGGTTTTCAGTCTATCCCAGGATTTATTTTGCCTTTTTTCAATTTTTTATGGCTCTTTTTATTTATTTATTTTTTATAGCATATCAATAGTAATATAATTCCAACTCCCCCACACTTAGAACACACATTGTCCTCAATGTAGTAAAGACAAAATAAAATAAAGGGGAAGTAGAGAATAATACCACTACTGATCAGAAGGTGGTGGTGGTGGATATTGTGGGTAGTCAGGATATGAGGGGTATGTGGGCCACACGCCCTGGAAAAACTGAGCATGCTACTGGAAATAGCTAGTCTGCTGCTGAAAGAACTGAGACTGATCTTGGTGTTACTGGTGGATCTGGTCTATAGAAGTAGACAAAGCAGACTGTTGAGTGAACATCTCCTCCTGACGGACTGAAAGCCTGCTCATCTGGCGCATCATATCATCCTGCCAGCTCAGACCAGTGTCAACTTCAGAAGTAACAGGAATACTCGAACCAGGAACATCCTCATGCATAACAGTGTCGTCCTGAAGAATAGTCTCTGGAATAGGCTGTGGAGCAAGAGACAATATTTGTGTTGTGAACCTATCTTACGGTTCATAACACTTGTGCTACTAATCTATGACTTTGTTCAAGTGTAGACAGCTGCAGGATGAACACTTCCATGACTATAATTGTCTACTAATTATCTTGCATATTGGCGCCGTTGCTGGGGAGGCAATAATCGTCTTTTGTGTGATTTTTGTGTCAATATTTGTGTTGTGAACCTATCTTACGGTTCATAACACTTGTGCTACTAATCTATGGCTTTGTTCAAGTGTAGACAGCTGCAGGATGAACACTTCCATGACTATTTTTCTCGATTTCAAGACCATGTGTTCAAACTTGGTACTTGGGGTTCCCGATACAATGATGAAGAGGTCAACATGGGAGTCATTCATGGTATGAATCTTGAGACAAGGGGATTGGCTGACTACATGAGCAATGAGAGGCTTTTATATATGGGATCTGAGGAATGCTGGGATCACTTATGTTTCATGAGCTATCAAAGCGTTCATGTTGAGTCATCTTCCCAACGGCCACATCCGGTTGATTCATCTCTTGAGGATATGATGAGGGATCTCTCTACAAAGACGGATACATTGACTAGGGATATCTCTACATTGACGGATACTTTGATCAAGGAGCCCTGTAAGTTCTGTTCTTCACATTTTCATTCCAGAACCTCATGTCCTTTTGATTTGTGTGAAAGGAATGGTGGAATCACATTGGAATCAAACAATCACGAGTCAAACACCCATATACAAGTTGAGGAGCAATCTAAGACACTTGATGTGGGTTATGAAGATGAATTTGATGCTCAATATGAATTCACACCTATAAAGCACGCTGAGCAGATTATCACAGAGCCCAATGAAGTCTGTGCTGGCATAGAGATACTTTCAGAGCCTAGGGAGCCTGAATCATCTTCTCCCATGTGGAGTCATGCGTTTGAGCCTTATGTGGTTTTGGAAGAAGATTATTTTGTTGACCATGATGACTTCTTTGCTGATGAAGTAGACAAAATGAGGGAGAAAATCAAGATGATACATCTGTTAAGGCTCCCGTCATCATGTTGTGCCCTATGCTAGGCCTTGAAATCCCATTCTTCAGTTTCCCCACCTTCTCACATCCAAAGCTTATGGAGTTGCAAGATGAGGAAACAAGTCTAGAACACAAGGTGGAAGATGAAAAATATATGGAGTTCATTTTTGAAGAAAGTGGTAATGGTGACAAATACTTTGACCCATACTGTAAGTATTTTCTGATATCACCACTTGTGTTGAATTTATTTGAGCATATGCCATCTCATAAAAACTGGGCACATAAGTTTGATAAGTTGAAACGGTTTTTGAATGGTATAATATTCACTTTCAATTTATCATTGTGTTACTTATCTTCTTGTGAGATATGTTCACAGGCTTTTGACAGGTTGTTAAGGGCATTGACAATGTCTAATCTTGTCAATTTATGCTAAACGTCGAGTCACGACGCTAAATAAGGTGCTTGTCGGGAGGCAACTCGACATAGGTACTTCCTTTCTTTTTTCTTTTTCTAGCTTAGTTGTTTTTGTTTCGGGTTTTTCCTTTGTTTCTGTGTTGGACTAACTTGCAGGTATGCTAAAAAGGAGCGCAACGGAACAAGCAGCGCCCGCCGCCGACTAATTTCAAAGGTCCCCGGTAACGGCGCCAATTTGATAGCGGTGAAATCGTCGTGCAAATCACGGCTATGCAAAAGAATCCAAACTAAGTAAGAACCGTAGTCTTTAGGAAGTCCGGGTCGAATCCACAGGGAGACAGATTTATCGTTTTGTATGAAGTTTGTGTCAAACAAGTAACAAGGAGGTTTTTGTATTTGTAACTAAATCTAAGAATGAAAAACTAACAAAACAATAAAAGATTATGAATAACAATAATTTGGAAGATAGCTTAGGCAAACAAATATCCATAATCGTATGACAAGTTGATCATTGATTTCACCTCAATATCACATGCAATGGATTTTCCAATTCCTTTTCAATTCTAACTAACATCACAACCAGATACTATTAGTTCTAACTGATTAAACAACCATGAAACCATCAATGATTCCATTTAATAGCAGCAATAAGGATAGAAATATAATAGGATACAATTCTAGCATAAAACAACCAGCTTTTACCCTAGAATGTAAATCAAATCTCTTTTGCTTAAGACTAGCACAACTAGATACTAGTACGATGCAATTGCTACTTTAATCTAGAGATACTCAACCAGTAACACTCTAGATCTAGCAATAGATTCAATAACAACAAATCCTAGTTGATCAGGCTAGAAACTGTTGAGATAAATCATAGAAATTCAAGCAAGAGGGAAGATTAAATCCAAGCAATAGGAATTAGAAATCTCACAACTTTAATCAAAACGATGCTTCAATTGTCTGACTAAGCAAAGGGGCTTAGTTCTCCATAGAAAATATGAAAACTCAAAAGTCTGAAAGAAAAATAATAGATAGATGATGAATGAGAGGTGCAACTCTCAAAACCTAATATATCAAAACTAGGTCTCCAAAAGTATCTCTAAAAATATAATATCTCGGAATAATACTGATAGAAAAGGAGCCAATCAGAATAAAACACGCGGCGCATAAGAGATCTCGCTGACCGTCAGAGGTGGTGGGCGCCGCTGGGTTGGCAGCGGTCGTCGCCAGCACCTCGGTTCAAAACTTAGGTGACACTTCGGGGGCTGTTTTGACTTACTTCAAGTTGGAATTTGGATTCGGAGTAAAAACATGAATTGTAGCTCTTTGAATTAGCTTTCCAATGATGCCAAACTCAGCTTTATCAGATCACTATAGCTCCCGAACGAACCCTCATAAGACAGAGGTGTCGAACTAGCAACTCCAACGGATGGCTCGAATTCAAGCGTTCTTTCCCCCGGTTTCCATTCCTTTCACACTTGTTCACTTTACGATCTGTAAAACAACGTAGAACAAGTGCAAAAACCCAAAACTCATAGACACTCTAAGACACTAAAGAAACTAACTAAAAGTACCTAAAAGCAATGCAAAAGAAACGTAAACATGCATCCTAAACACTACATATATGCAAGCTATCACTTAATTCCCTCGTCATTATGAATTGCTTGTTTCCTTAGGAACAACATTTTGTCGATCACAACGTTTGTATCTATTTGGCAAAAGAAATTGTGAAAACCTGTCATACCAAGCACGAAGTGCTTTCGTGAGGCCATAAAGAGCCTTGTCTAACACATAGACGTGGTTAGGGTGACCATCTTCAAACCCCGGAGGTTGCAAGACATACACCTCCTCTTGTAGGTACCCATTCGAGAATGTTGCCTTCGCACCCATTTGATAGAGTTTGAAGCCTTTGTGTGCAGCATAGGCAATTAGAAGACGAATGACTTCTATTCTTGAAACTAGGGCATACGTCTCGTGTAATCAATACACTCTTGCTGAGTATACCCCTTAGCTACAAGCGTTGCCTTGTTCCTTGTGACAGCTCCTGTGTCATCGAGCTTATTCCTGAAAACCCATTTTGTTCCTATAGCCATCTTGTGTTTTGGCTTGGGAACTAGTCTCCATACTTGTTTCGTTCAAACTGATGTAGTTCCTCTTGCATGGCAACAATTCAGTCTGGATCTTTCAATGCTTCCACTACATTTTTAGGTTGTGCAAGAGAGATAAATGCATTGAAAGCACAAAGAGAGGAATGAGTAAGCACACTTTTTCATACGGAGTGATGATGTTGTCAACAAAATGATCCCTTTTCTGATGGTAGTTTCTTTATTTCAACTTGAGTGGGATCGATGCTGGACTCCTCTCCCTCCTAATGATTTAATGTTCCATGATATGTTCCTTCTTCTTGTGATGAGCCTGGTTGATCATCGTCCTCAGGTTCAGAGACACTTCTGGAGTCATCCTTCTTCTTGTGATAACCGATGTTAACCACTTTGTAACTTCCTTTTTATGATTGGTTTCTATTAAAACACGTGGCTCTTTAATAAGTCGTTGGTGACAGATGGAACAATTGGTAATCACCATGTAACTGCCCATAACTGTCATGTAACTTCTGAAAATTGCTAGAAACCACTCCCTATAAATTTGCCACGAACTAAGAACAAAGGGAAATAGAGTCGAGATTGGCTGAAAAGATCTCACTCAAGATCCAATCAAACCGAAGTCATACTCCATTAATACATCTTCTATAGTTTAGTTTTCCCCATAAGCATTGGAAAGAACTAGAAGATTTGTCTTATCTCACTTCAGATTAATTTTGTGGATTCCCTAAGGCTTGTAAGAGGCAAAATTTTAATTTCGGAAAGTGTTCTCACGATTCAAATCTTATTCAAATACATATTTAATTAATTCTTCCCTTGGTATATCATAATCCACGTCAACCTTAAAAATAAGACTCAAGGCTAAACAGTAAACTACGATGACTTTCTGCATCAAGACACATAGTTACTAAATTCTTAGATGAAGAAATTCCTACATATCGATTGATGATCAGTTTTTATATAAAGAAAATACTACCTTATAGATATCGATGATTAGGTAGGCCTGATCACCAATTTGCCAATAGACAACATCAGCTGTAATGTTATGCATGATGTCAAAAGTGTATATAAACCTAAAGATTTGTATTAATTTATTGCCTTGTTTTATAAAGTTAGTGGCTTTATGCACACTATCTAATTTATTCACGATCCGAAAGTTTTCATTTCGTGAATTAATTTTTCCTATGCTTAATTATATTTTTTTGGTCGGACCCTATGATTAAATTATATAGATAAGTACAACTTTGTCGACCCATAAAAATGATCTGGAAACTTAGCTTTTAACTAGTACAAGAACGTGATTCCAAATTCTTAATTTGTATTAATTTAAGAAGAAATGTAACTAGCTAGATATCTATGCATACAAATTGAGTTTGGATGGAGCTTGATAGCAAAATTTAGCTGAAAGGTGGTGAATTAAAAGAATTGCGTAGCATGTATAGTCAACATATATATCATGCATTGAAAAGCTGAATTTTCATTCACATTTCTTTCCAACAAAAAACACTAGAAAAAGTCATGGAAGTGCAAGTTAACATCTTTTGACCTCCTCAATTGGTCCACGTTAAGTTGTAGTCCATGTCTTCTAGGATCCAGTGAACAGTGGTGCAGAATTGAATTAAGATCGAAGTTAAAACAATGGTTTCAAATAATGCTAATTAATCTTGCCCCTTTTAGGATCCGTTTGGATCGCCACATGTAATACATTAATCTGCATTAAAACGCATTAGTCATGATTTAATGTACTTAAATATGCGATCTAAATAGAGGCCGGCTTGGATTGCACACTTTATTACATTTAGTTGCATTAAATTGATAATCCAAACAACCCGTTTTACTCGATATGAGCGAATAAATTCATCAAACTATAGGTCGTTATTATTCATTCTATTTTTTTTTGGTGAAGGGCACTATCTATGAGAGTCGAACCGAAAACCTCAAGGTAATACCCTTGAATGCTTGACCGTTTGACTAAATGCTCGAAGGTTGTTATTATACATTCTATTTACGTACGCAAATTAATGTAGGATGTTTAATCAGTATGTCGACCAATCCAACCTCACTTTGTTTTGTCATCACGTCAATGGGTTGGTACATTAATGATGTAATATTCAGCTACATTCATATGAAAGAGGGACGATCAATTTAGCAGGAAGTTGCGTGTTCAAATTTCTCGTGTATAAAATTTTCTCGGCTAATGACAGTCACAAACCGCGAACATAAATTAATACTCGATCTATACGAACCAAAAAAAAATTATACTTGGATCAAATTCGAGTTCATAATCAAATAATAGCTTAATTCAAAAGTAATTGAAAGTGCAAAAATAAAATAAAAGGGGATTCAAAGGCGTGAAGGAATCTGCATGCACGCGAACTTATTGCCCCAAATCATGAGAAATGTTCGCTTTTAATACCAAAAGAAAGGCTTTCGATCTTTTTAAAATTTATTATTATAATTGGGTTTCCCAAACAAACTCTCAAGCCAAGAAGAATATGAAAGAGAGAGAACCAAGAAGGGTGTCTCCTAGATCGGGCCCAAGGCAGGGCCTGCTTTATCGCCGGTGTCCCCGCTTCCAATGTTTCATGCTCCAAACTGTTTTCTTGTTTTTCTTTTCTGTTTTTCATTTTTTTTGTTTCTGTTTTATTTTTTTGGTGTTGATTAGTATTAAAAATTGAAAAGGGCTCGATTGCCTTTCTTTTTGTACGTAGTAACTTCAATTCACACACTGCCTTTTCCATGGAAACTTCTTTCGAGAAGGCTATCTTTCTGCTGACATTCTGCAATTTTGTTCCCCATTCTCTCTATCTCTCTCTTTTGTCTCTCCTTAATTTTATGGTATTACAATGGGGTATTTGGTGTGTATCTTATGTACGTTACAAGTAATCTAATCTACTAAATGTGGTATTGCATACTTCGATCTTTGGCGTATCTTTGGTTGCATATTCATCTAAATATTATATATATAGTATTAATATTCTTAGGCAAAGTCCTAATTAATGGTATGATCGACCTAGTGATATGCATCATGGAGATGTTGGGAGGTTTTAGGTTTGATTATTGTCTCCGTCCTTTCACTTGTAAAAAATCAAGTCTCATTAAGTCATTATTCTTTCTTTCATAGGGTTGAATCAGTCGGCGCATGTCAATTTATCTGGTTCATGCACTTTGTCGGCTAGTTGATCATGGACCCAGATATCCTTAGGTAAAAATTGTACACCACTCAATCTCCTACTTTTTAAAATTAAGGGTAAAAGATATAAAATCAACTATTTGCACAAATCAACCCTTATAAAAAAAACGTTGTACAAAACCACCATTTATAACCACTTATTTGCAAGAAACCACCCTTTATATAAAAAGTTGCAAGAAACCACCCCTTATATAAAAAGTTGCAAAAAACCATCCATTATTTATAAATGTTTGCAAACAACCACCCAAAACCTAGTCCTCGATTTAACAAGATGATTTGCATTTTAATATTACTATAGAGCAATTAGCATAGTTAACAAAATATTAGGAGGTCCCGAATTCGATTCGTGGTTGTCTCTTCACTTGGGTGAAAAACCAAGTCTCCAATATACTAGGTCAAATTATTTAGCGCAAATCAATTTATCTGATTTGGAGTCCTTGTTGACTGAGTCATGAGCTAAGGGTTTGCCCCTTGGGTTAATCTTCACAAAAAAATGTTAGATATGATCTTACGTACACGTTTCAAGGTTTGGTACGTGAAGTTTTGTAAAATTGTCAGTAAATTTATATATATATATATATATAAATTAATTAATGATTTGATTTATGGACAAAGAGGCCATGGTGGAGACAATCTAACCACTGAAAATTAGTGTAATATATGTCATATTCACCAACATTGTTTAATATAAACTCCACAAATCAAAATCAAAATCCACTATTATAAGCCAATAAATTTATTGGACATTCAAGAAATGATAGGAATGGGCATGATGATAGTGCAAGATTTTTCCTAAAGGCATATACAACTCGGCACTTTCATTTCACATGTTTTATTGCCACCATCTTTTTGGTCAAAGTTTGGATACTAATCATAAACTTCCTCAACTTGATGCCGGTGAAGATCAATAGATCCATTGATGACTATATCAAAGCTTTGTGGTAGCTAGAACAGTATTATGATCTAGCTAGGCTTCTACATGACGAGGCAATATGTAAGAAACAAAATTATCATTTGCTTTAGTTTTGGTTATTGGATTGATCAACCGAAAGCATGATAACAAGAGGGCATGTTAAAGTAAACACACACAAAAGGGCTCAATCAAAAAGGGGTAAACTAAAGTGGGGTTCCATTCAGTCAATTTAATTATGAGTTATTTTTGCCTTGCCTTGGACATGGAAGAATATTTCAGATTGATAGCATGCGCAAAGAGAGGAATAGAAGGAGAAGAAGATTCATACAAAAAGTTCATATTTAAAGGTGAACTTGAATTGCATTTGTCCACCATATTACACAAACCAAATATAGAGTTTGGTTCAAATGAATAAAAATCTTATCCTGAAAAATAAAAAGTGCACTATAAGGTACGAAAAAGTGCATTACAAAATATAAAAAGTACAATCCGAAAAGTGTACTAAAAAAAATGAAAAGTGTACTATAAAGTATGAAAAGTGCACTCCGAAGTAGGAAAAATGCATTTCTTTTCATTTTTAAGGATAAGAGTTTTTTTTTCATTTGAACCAAACTCACCAAATGTAATGTTATATTTAACCACCAATTATCAATATTTCATATAAAAAAGTTTAAATTTTGGTAGTTTTGCTATTAAATAAATAAATACTTCTCTCTCTATATATATTTTGGGAGAGGAAAAAGTCTCACTAAGGATAAAATTGTAAATTCGATCTTTTTTAGATATTGGAGTATGAAGATAGGATATGTTTTGGATATTTTATGTTGATTTAACCCCTTCTTGATCAATCATGGTAAATGATTTATTTATTTGTTTTATATTTTTTAAAATAATTCACCAACTTTAGTGAATAGTTTTAAAAAACTTAATTTGTAAAACTAAATTATTAATGTGTATGTGTATCTATGAGCACATATTATTTGTTGGACTTTAGTTTCATGAATAAGCTAAATATTTTTAGCCTTAATATTTTATAGGTCCAGCTAATGTGAAAATTAAGGGTATATAATGTTGTATAAATTGAGTTGTGGAAAACTACATATAAATTGATGATGATGTTAAATTTGAGTGGAAAGTAAGCATGAGAAACCCTAGAGAGTTGATAATTAGATGCTCCCCTCTCCTCGATTCACATCATTCCACTCACCTTCACTCTTAAACCCCCTTCTCATCCCGAGGCATCAAACCCTACCACCTCTCTTTTTTCTTTTCCTCTTCCTCTTCTTCTTCTCTTCTTTCAAAATATATATATACACACACCCTTCACCCACCATTCCATTCCATTCCATTCTCTCATGAAGAGTTGCAGGAAAACTGAATCAATCAGTTTTCACTTCGTGTTAAGGTATAATTTCTCGCTAGGTTAGGTTGGGTTGCAAATTTTTACTGTCTACTATAAATTAATGATCTCATATTAGATAGATATATAGATAGGATTTTTATGATTAAGGATTTTGATTTAGCACCACAAACTCGATCAGTAGTGCTGGCAGAATATTCTCCAGTACGTTTTAGCACGTACGTTTTTTCTTTTATATATGTTTTGTGGTTGTTTATGTGTTGATTATTTCCACCAACTCTATATCTAATATAATCTCTCCTTTCTATCTACTCCAACTACTACCAATTAAGCTGCTCCACCAATCATCTAAGCCATTCCATCTGTTTTCCTTTCTGGGTCTTTATTAATCTGCATATATATATAATGTTTTAAGGTCTTTTTGGTGGATAAATATGTAGAAACAATGGAATTCTCCTATCAAATTAATAATCCATCTATTTT
Source organism: Fallopia convolvulus (assembly GCA_964016875.1). Classification (NCBI taxonomy): domain Eukaryota; kingdom Viridiplantae; phylum Streptophyta; class Magnoliopsida; order Caryophyllales; family Polygonaceae; genus Fallopia; species Fallopia convolvulus. The sequence goes on along the minus strand of OZ024722.1, from coordinate 5,090,774 downwards.
TGTTGCTCTGTATATCTTCTTCTTCTTCTTCTTTCCCATGCATATAAAAGGTTTGGTTGGAGATTGAAGTGGAATGGGTTTCAGAAAGTAATTATCATACCATGTTCAATTCGAAAAGTGGTCGGGAGATCAATCGAGATTTTGTGTACTTTTTTGCTCAACATGTTGATTATGTCGGGGGAAGCAAAATGCAATGTTAATATCAAGGGAAGCGATATTGGTGAGGTTCAATCCGAAGACGGATTTACACATGGAGGTTTGTAAAATACGATCTCAGATTGAGCCGCGCCAATATCACTTTCTAGTATTATACATATGATGTATGCATATATTGCTCTCCTTGCATAACCAAACATGTTAAATTCTATCAATATGCTTGATCTATACACATATTTTTACTATGCAATGAGTTATATATGTGCTACATAAATATCATGCATCAACTCTTATTTTGGGTTAGGATTTAGGAATATGATCATCCTATCCTTAACATGATACAATTCATTTCTTTCAAAGTTGCAATCCATGCCCCAAAGCAATCTGCAGAGGAGAGTACAGGTATGTAACACTAATTTGATCTCCTTTGAATTTATTGATCTTCACCCATAGCCTAGATAGGACTGTCATGATCAACATTACATGCAATGAATTTCGATCTCCATTATTAATCTTTCTGTTTGATTTGTATGAATATATCATGAGCAAGATTGTGCAGAAGATCAGTTTGATTTGTATGAATATATCATGTTAATTCAACTTGTTTGAATATAATTGTTTAGGATTTTATTGAATATGTTTGGGGGAGGGGATGTAGAGTTTTGGAATTGTATTCTCATTGCAAAATAAGAGAAAGGGTTCATTCAGCCTTTATACTACCATGGAAAGATACAAATTACATATAAAGGGCTGCTTCTAATGTCTTAAAAGCCCCCTTTGCCTTCAAATAATGATACGAAAATGAATTGAGTCTATAGTCTACCCTAATATGATGTTGTAGTTCATTTATCAAATTTTACTTCAACTCATCCTTCATTTTTGTATACAAAATTATTTTTCATGCCCCCTAGTTCCATGCATGAGTTGCAACTTGATAGAATTATACCTTCTATCCTCCTTCAGACACGATATTTACACCTCTGCATTTAAATTATACTAACCTTAGTCCAATTTTCGTTTCCTTTTTCATTGTTTGAAACTAGTTAACCTTATCATCTTTTTGTTGAAATTCAGGGTGTTTGGATTACCCTAGATATATATATATAGTGTCTTACATCATGCTATATGCATGTACTAGCTTAAATAATCCAAACACATTCTAAGCTATAGGAAATAGTTCAAATAAATATAATAGAAATGCATTACACATTGCCTGATTGCCTCAAGAAACATGAATGTAATATATGTATATTATATATAAATTTATGTGGTACAAATTAAAGTTCCTCTTTGATCAGTGAATGACACACCCTCAGTTTGAAAACCTGGGCAGTTCATTACATGCTTAGAGTTGCCTCTCCATGGAGCATGGATTGATCGAAGAAATAGCAACAACTCGATTCAAAATGTATATGACATCCTACTTACCATTCTCAACCACTGGCAATTAGGGACATAATGAAGGTGCCCTATGTAAGTATTGTACCATTGTGGCCGGTCTTACATTGATTATGAGAAGAAGTTGCCCTAGGTTGTTTGGGCTGAATGTATTCGAGGTGGATTGAACACGCCTATATATATGCTCTTTCACGTACTACTTGGATGGCTATCCATGGAGGCTTGACAACAAGAGCTAAACTACAAAGAATGAGGCTAACTATTGAGGACACATGTGTGCTTGGTTTGGTTGGGAGTGAATTTGTGATTACACCAACGGTCTTGTAAGGGCGTTTTCGTATCCCTTACTTTGTCTTTGTCTTGAATGCTTGATCTTGACGAACATGTCTTGGATCTTTGAAGAACCCTTCTTGGATATTGATCGAATGACCTGAAAAGAGTGGAGATATGATGTTTGTACCATCCACGTCTGATGCTCAAGTCAGTCAACTAGACAACAGGGAGAGTATTCAACTTCTGAATTAATGTAACATGTTACTGTAATTTAAAGGAGGTGGAGGGGGCTGAAAATTTTCCCTAGGTCTGGTTCACTTGGTGCCCCTTTGGGTGGGTGACTCTCTCGCCATAGAAGAAATATTATCTTCCATATTTATTTACCTTATTTAATTAGCCATCATCTTTTTTTTTAAAGAAGAATTTTATATCTTATTTATCTCTTTCATAAATAAAGAAATATATCCTATCTATTTATTCCATATGAACAATGTAAAGTGTTTAGGTATGCCAATAATGGGGACCGTCATAAGAAGGCAAAATTTGACTTCAGTAGGAGATTTAAGCCTAGGCTAGTGCAGAGGTCAATGAAAAGGAGAATATGGGTGCAAAAAGATCCTCATGAGGCCCTAGAGAAAAAGAATGAGCTGAGTGGAAACACAAAGGATGCAAGGGGCAATGGAAAGAAAGTTGTACAAGGAAACAGTTCTAGAGTAGAACATAAGAATTCCAAGGAGCGAGCAATTGATTATCTCAGCCAACAACAAGGGCAAGGAATTGGCCATTAGCAAAGACTCTAGCAAGCAACAAGAAGTAGCAAAAGAGAGAGTCGAATGGATGACAGTCGCAAGAGGCAAGAAAGGGACTCCAACTAGTAATGGGAAAGAAACTATTGCACCAAAGAGGCACATGGTAGCTCAGGCTCTAGATATAACGTGCTTAGAAGTGAGACGAAGGAAATTAAAGGATTGGGTGTGGAATTGGAGTCAATCCTTCCCAATGAATAATTAAGTTCTCTATAGTTAGCTAGAATATTAGAGGGCTCAATGAAATCTCTAAATGCGATTTTGTCAATACTTTTGCAAATAAACATATTGTTGATATGATAGCAATTTTGGAGACTAGAGTAAGAGATAACAAAGTAAATTCTATTTCTAGCTTAATTTTGAAGGGGTGGTCTAGGAATACTAAATGTTTGGGCCCTAATGATGGTTTTTTTTTTTTTGGAAATTTAGTTCAATTTTAATGACAAGAGTGCACTTCTATTGGAGGAACCATAGTTAATGTGTTGATATGCCTTGAATCAGTCGTTGATCGGAACCCGCCAGGAGTTCGGGGGGCAGAGCCCCCCGACAGGGAGTCCCCCAGCCCCCCGTGATCTGTTTGGGCCTACGGTCCATAATCCATAATAGGGTTTTCCTGAGTCACTATATAAACTCTTGAAATACCTAATATTCTGTACTCTGTAATCAGCCTCCGTAATAATATACACTTTCTCTTCCCGTGGACGTTGTAACACACTGTTACCGAACCACATAAATCTCTGTGTTGATCTTGTTTATTGTTCTAGTTCGATCTCTCGTTACAACATAATGCACCATTCCGTCTCATATCTTAAGATTCACAAGCCTATGCTAGTGTCCTTTGTGTATGCATCCAATCATATGTAGGAAAGATTAAAGTCGTGGCAGTTGTTTGACCGGATAGCCTTGACATCATGCTCTAATCAAGAACCTCGAATTTTGCTTGGTTATTTCAATGCAATAAAGCATTACAAAGAGAAGTTTGTAGAGAATGGTGAACCTTTTCAGCTCAACAAGAATCTTTGTTATTGCTTGGACATAAATGGTTTGGTGGACTTGAATTACATATTTACATAGGGTATTTATTCACCTAGCTAGTCCAACAAACACACCGATGGCACAAAAATCATGTGCAAGCTAGATAGAATACTAGCTAATAGACATTGTCTTGACAAATTTCTATCTTATTCCGCTAGATTTGGTTTGCCAAAATGCTCTGATCACTCACTTACTTTGTTGTACATTATTGGAGCTCAACACATCAGGAACACCACTTTGATCGAACTTCAACAATACTTGGTGTGACCACCCTAATTTTGCTTAAACTATGGCTGGTGTGTGGACTAACAAGGCAATGACAAGAGTTAGCTTTCCAATTACACTAAAATGACCTTGAAATGACAACCATAGCTCTCGAATGAAATCTTGCAAGACAGAGACGTCAAAACATCAACTTCAAAGAATGATCTAAACTTAAGCATTATTTTCCTAACATCTTTTGGGGCTTAATGATCTTCAATAATAGCTTGAACTTCCCCGGAAAAGTTACTTGAGCTTCTCAATCTTTCGAATGCGTCTTTTAAGCTTAGTTTGACTACAAAGCACCTAAAATCATGAAAAACTCGAGTGTAGACATCCGAAACAAAGATAATGATAATAATGCTATAAACACCCAAGAAATGCATGAATCTCGTAACTCTAAGACCTATAATGCGTGACCTAAAATGCTCTAAAATGCATGCTATCAGCAAACTTGTTGAATTTCACTATTGGAAGGTTGGTCATGACCTACTCGCGCATTCCTATGGGTTCTAAGTGCTTTTCAATCACTAATATGCACCTCTCATAAGTTGAATCACTACACGAATCCAGTCATGGTATGCAAAGAGCTTGTCTTATGTTGGGAAATTGGAACTCATTAGAAGTATCCTCTACAACATGAAATACATATTGATGCAATGCTCTTCTCTTCCATATCTATGATGCGGAGAATATTAAAGCTATTATCCATAGCTTTCTCCGCAAATGAAAAGAACATGGTCGAAGAAATTGATTACATGAGACGATATTTGTAGACCAAAAAAAGGAGGAGGACTGGGCTTAGAAAAGCTTCTCTATTGGAACAAGGGTTGCATAGCTAGATCGATCTTTAAAATAGCAAATCACAGACTAAGTCTCTAAGAATATGAGTCGAGCAATACACTCTAAAGCAAGCCACAATTTGAAATGCAAAATCAAAAGAGAGTGGAAGTTGGTGTTGGAGATCAATGATTCGGGTTAAGGATGAGCTTCTTACACTTGAAATCGCGACTGAACTGATCAACATCATGGGGAGGCCTAATGGAAAATGTGCCACCAACAATGTCTACTTCACTATAAGAGAACCCAATCTTCTTGTTGCTTAATACTCTTGTATTTTAGGAGGTCTTAATTCCCCTAGATATAGCTTTATTAGTAGGATTGCAGCCCACAAAAGGCGCCCCAGTCTCTCGAGGCTCACACTAGGGAAATTAATACCTCCTAAAATACAAGAGTATTTTAGATGCAACCGCATCACCTCCTTCACCTACTCCACCTAGTGAGCTAGAAACCTAATCACATGCCAAGATAAAGCTAACACTGTAGAAGAGTGCGCCCGATGTATTATGCAAGATCACACAGACAAACGATATATTGGACCAAGAACACCCATGATCTTACTTCTTGGAGACAAACTATATAAGCTCTTATTGATAAATCTTGTAATTGATTTTGGATCCCCTCTCAAGGATTGCTCGTTTTGGCTCTTATATATTTGCAATTTTGCATCCTCTCTTCAATACAAAAAAAAAAAATAAAAAACATTTAATTAGACAAGATTATTCTCATATTTATTTAATCAATTAGATTAAAATAATTTATTCCCCTTCGATTTAAAGCCCAAACGGTCAGAATATATCTGAATAAGCACGCCGCCCGACTCTTCCTCTCCAAAACCCTTCCCGCTCCAACCTTCGTCTCTTCGGACTCTTTATCCTTCCTTCGCCCGCTCCAGTGCAGACGCTTATATAATCTTTGGCACGTTCGCTTCAGAGTTTCATCGCCGCCGCTTCTTTCTATCTATCTTGGTAAGTACTAGATCTCTGATGGCTCGCTCTCCGTTTACGATTACATTCAGTAATATTGGACGAATTGAATTGATATGGCTCTTGTTCCGATTTTCTTGTTATAGATTTTTGATTGATTCGTAGTTTCTGCAACGCTTAGAGCGGATTAATTTCGCAAAGCTTCCATTCCATTTCATACTCAAGTGTAAATCGTTAGGGTTTTGTGAACTTGTTTATATGTAAAAGGACGGAGGTTTGGGTGCGAAAATTCATCTGGCAGGAATTGGATTCTGGTTTGCTGATGAGAACTTAATCCAATTTGTTCAATACGATAGTTACTTCACATGCCTGGTCTTTGTTTAGGCCTCGGTAATCTCAAAGTTTGGTGAAGAGTTGAATTGAATCTTGCGTGCTTGCGAATTTGATATGTAGCAGAATTTTTTTTTCCTTGGGGCTTGATTATCACTGGGATTATCACGAAATCTGACAAGCTTCTTGAATTCTTGATGGTTATGTGTAAAATATTGGATTTTGACTGAATTGCTGAATGAGCAGGAGAGACCAAAGGCAGATTTGCAGTGTTACAGTAGTTGCTAGGGGAAATCAGAGCATCCAGAAGCTCAACATGTCTGCTCTAGTCTGTGGAAAGAGATCATTCTTTGAAGAATTGCCATCTCCTCCTTCTTCAAAGCGAATTCGCCGGTCTTCACTCTCTCCGCCGAGGTCTGTTTCAGGGTCAACCAATGAAGCATCAACACCTCCTTCCTCTCTGTTTGACCATCTTACTACTTTCTTTCCTGATATGGACAAGAAGGTTTGTGCACTCGCTATTCAATCTTTGTACATCAATGTTTTTATGTCATATCTGAACTTTTGTCTATAATATTAAAATCTTGAAAAATGTTTCTTTGTTATTGTCACCTTCATTGATGGAGATTGAGTTTTGGGCTTAAATTGCAGCAATAGAATTATCACATGCGCCTGCAGTGTATATGACTGGTGCAGTAAAGTTTCAAATGTATAAAAACCTATTTTTTCTTGTTTCCTAAAGAGCTGAGAGCTATCAGATCCCCATTCCTTTTTCCAACATCTTATGAAGCATTTCAAGTAGTTTGCTATGATCTTTTCTAAAATTGTTTGGCTATGATTTCATCTCTAACTGATGGAAAATAAAATTATTTTAGGTTCTTGCACAAGCATTTGAAGAATGTGGTAATGATGTCGATGCGGCAATTAAAAAGTTGAATGAGCTTCAGTCTGGATTTGCAAATAATCGCATGGGTGCTGATGCCAATCAATCTGAATATTCATCGACAGCAACTAATCAAACAGAAGGTATGAGGTATTATGACGCGCCAGCCAAACAAGGTCTTAGGTTTCAATCTTGTGCTTTCTAAATTAAAACTCGTGTTCCTGATTGAGAAATTGACTTTATGCTGTTACATGAATGTTAAATTGTCAATAATACTGTATTGAATATTAAATTGTTGATGCAATATAACGTATTATAATTAGAATGGTTGGTAATCCAAACGCATCCTTACTAATCCATATCATCAATACCTGACAAACATAAGCTAGTATAAATGTGATCAACGTGATATTTGATTTACTTTTGCAATTGGTCATATTCAGTTGTTGAATTATGTGAATTCACTGTCATTAGGTTCCTATGATTGAATTCAAATTCAGTTGAAAGTGAATGTTAGCAAGCCAGAACTCAGATCCTAATGTGGTGAACTAGTTCAAGTAATGCTATATTGCACACCAAAATTGATTGGCTTTTCAATGTTCGATTTGGCTTTTAGATACCCTATTTTATTATGAAAAATGCACTTCTTGCTAGAAGAGCATGGTTTGCGGTTTAGACATGCAATTATTAATAATATGCCTCAATAATTTGGAATTGGCAAATTATAACTACTGGATAAAGTGTTTCCTTTTGTGATCCAAGAAGCATGACTAGGGTGCCTCAAAAAAATGAGAACATGCAGAATAATAGTTGAAGTTAATGCCCTGAATAAATCAAATATCAACAAGCTCTAACAGTGCAATATAGCATTACGACATTGTAAAATTTTTCATTGTTCGGCTTGGCTTTTAGATACTCCAGTTTATTATGAGAAATGCAATTATTGCTAGAAGAGCATGGTTTGCAGTTTAGAAGTGAACTAGTTAATATTCCACAATACTGGCTGGACTGCTGGAGTGTTTCTTTTTGTGTTCCAAGAAGCATGACTTGGGTGCCTCAAAAAAAAAAAAAAAGAGAACATTCAGGATAATAGTTGAAGTTAATGCTCTGTATTAATCTTAAATATCAACAAGCTCTAACTGTTTTAATGTGGAATTTAGCATTACTTGACACTGTAAAATCAATTGGCTTTTCATGTTTGATTTGGCTTTTAGATACTCCAGTTTATTATGAAAAATGCAATTTTTGCTAGAAGAGCATGGTTTGCAGTGTGTAGACATGCACTAGTTAATATGCCACAATAATTTGGAATTGGAAAATTATAAGAGGACTGGCTGAAGTGTTTCTTTTTATGTTCCAAGAAGCATGACTTGGGTGCCTCAAAAAAAATTAGAACATTCAGGATAATAGTTGAAACTAATGCTCTGTGCTATCATTTACACTGAAATGTCAACGAACTCTTACAGTTATAGTTTGTAATTGATTGCCTTTTGCTGTGCCGCTACAAGTGTTCTTAATTAAAGCAGTGAACAGAGTAGTTCATGTAGTGCTACATTGCTTTCTTTGCACTAGTTTATATGCCTTAATAAGTTGGAATTGAAACCAAAATGGACTGGCTGAAGTACCTTCCTTTTGAGTTCCAGGAAGCATGACTTGGGTGCCTCAAAAAAATTAGAACATTTAGGATAATCGTTAAACTTAATGCTCTGTTTTACCATCTAAAAATAACTATCAAGAACTCTAGCAGTTTTAGTTTGTAATTGTTTGTCTTGCTGCTCTGCTACACATGCATTCTTTTTTTGTTTTGTAGATTTCATCTTACTGATAAGTTTGTTATTCTCTAGTGACTATTGAGCATCAGCCAGATTCATCTTCTAAAAATCCAATGCTTTCAGAAAACATGCCCAAGGATGGTGCAGAATGGGTGGAGTTATTTGTCAAAGAAATGATGAGTGCTACTCACTTGGATGATGCCAGGGCTCGTGCTGCAAGAGCTCTTGAATCCTTGGAAAAATCTCTCTATGCTCGTGCAAGTTCAAAGGCTGTGCAGAATTTCCAGCAGGTGATTATCCATCCAGATTCATCATGCTTCTTACTAGTATCGCCCACTTTTATCAGTGTATGACTTTCTGCTTTCTTGTATTTACTCTGAAACTGCCATTATACTTGTCAATGTGAATTCCCTCCAGGAGAACACAACCTTAAAGGAACAAGTTCAAGTACTAAATCACGAAAACACAATCCTCAAAAGAGCTGTCTCAATTCAACATGAGCGGCAAAAGGAGTTTGATTCAAAAGTCCAGGAGCTTCAACATTTTAAGCAGCTGATCCCTCAGTACCAGGAACAATTGAGAGTACTTGAGGTCCGCACCCTAAACTTATTTGCCTATACATCTCCTCAGTCCTCAAAATGCTAACAATATTTGGCCGCCAATCTTCTATTGAGCACAATATTCATATTTCTTTATTTGCCTTTACAAAATTTGAATCAATTTGACCTCATTCAGGCAGATTTTAAGGTGGGTGAGTGAGGGTTAAGTTGTAGTGGTAAAATGTTTTAACTTTTAAGACTCAACTGGACATAAAGCCTGTGACTTTGGGTCAGTTTGGCATGTCTACCTGATCAAGTACTTCACCTAATTAGTTGTCTGATATGTCACAGAAAATCTCACGCCAAACAGACCCTAACCCAAAATGCTCATCTTTTGTGTGTGAAACAGGTGAACAACTATGCTCTATCTATGCATCTGAAGCAAGCCCAGCAAAGCAATTCAATTCCAGGAAGGTTTCATCCTGACATCTTTTAGTTTGCCCACCACAGTATCATCAGTCTTTGCTTGCTTTACCAAGCAATGTCAGCTTTGGTCATTTTCGCATTTTGTTTTCTGATTTGATTTATTTTCTTGCGAAACTTTTACATACGAAATACTTTACAAGAGGTAAAGTGTGGAAAAATTAACGTTTACACAATGCACATTCGAATTGTGATCGCATGATTGGAGTTCTTGGGCCCAGACTTTTTATATACCAGATGGGACCATTCACGTTCCCGGCAGCCCAGTTGGCAGATCACTGATCCAAATCAAGGCCCAGGAAGGCCCACCATTTTGTGATCTTACTAGTATCTTTTTGTAAGAAAAAGGGAAATGCTAGCGATTTTACTGATTTTAAAGAAGAGGGGAATTGAGTTTTACTTGTAGTGAATAGACTGTCATCTGATACGTGTGACAGTGTCCTCGGACGGAAACGGACAGCCGTGCATCTGTTTTGATCAAATCGTCCTCGCTTAATCTCCCAACAGTAGGATCTGATTCTTCTGTGATGCGCACTAGATGTTTCTGTCCAACGTTTGGTATTTCAATTCCTTTTTGGTTACATAAAGAAAAAATAAAAATTAAGGCTGCTTTGGAAAAAAAGTTGTTTTTGGAGATTACCCGATAAAAGTTTACTTTTTGACACTCAACTGGTAGCAAATGTTTTGGTTTTGTCAAGCCTCGCCAATCTAGCTGTAGGTGTTGACGTCCGTGACCTTTAGGTTGCAAGTTTGAATCTCTCTCTTTCTTTGGAATAACCTAAATGTCTCATGTGGAAAAAAAGGTTTTACTACAATTTGTAATTGTATGTGTACCACACATTTAGAAAGTTGAAAGAAGGTATAAATGGTAATGGGATTGGATTGCATATGTTGATGTATTATCTCAAGGTGGGCTTGCTTGAAGTACACGCACTATATGGTATTAAAGAAGTCTTATGCTATAGCCTTCAGACATTTAGTTAAGCAGTTAAGTCTCCAAAGATGGTACCCAAAGGTATTCGATTCGACTCTCATGGACTGTGTCCACCAAAAAAAAGTCTTACACTATAATAAATTATTAAGTTTAGCAGTTTTTCTATAAGAACCCAATTTGGAAAGATTTTGTGAATCTTTATTTACAATTTTTTTTTCCCTAGAATTCACAACAATCGGTAGGTTAAATCTACAAATCAAGAGATGACGATGTAATGTAATGCAATATTGTGATGTCTCTTTTCGGGGAACACTCACTTTTTCGGATTAGGCTCATTTAGGAAAGAAAATATGATCGAGATTGTTTAGCTGATGTTGCATCCTCAATCTTTTAGGGTTTAGACTTCTCAATTGACAACACACTTACTAGGAAATATTATCTTATCTTGCACATATTTATTACTTCATCCGTTTCGTGAAACTTGTCTTTCTAGCCTTATTATTTTGTTTCATAGAATATGTTCTTTTAGCTATTTTGGTCTCTACTTTACATATATACCTTTGTAATTATTGATATGTTATGAGTAGTGGTTTTCAATAAAGTAAAAAAGTAAGTAATAAATGAGGGTAAAACAATATTTTTGATAACTTTCTTAATTAATGTGTAAATTGCTAAACAAACAGGTTTCAAGAAAGGAGGGAGTATCTTTGATATTATACTTGTTTTAGATATGTTTATGTATCTAGGGTTTCTAACCTTTGGCTTGTAGCACATTGGCTATTTCGTGTATATTGTACACTTTGTGAATATGAAAGAAAAGGAAATTTTGACAAGTTACTTTGCTCCCATTTTACATGGTATTAGAGCTAGAAACCTAAAACACATTTTGTTCTATACCTTACGTGTTATCCTCCATATCACTACCCAAATTCTTTTTTTTGGCTTGAATAGACCTTGATCGTCAATAATGACTACCAACGAAGATGTTGCGCCTTTTGGCACTGGCAACAAATGGCGATTGATGTGACTTCACCTTTTTATCTTTGCCCATCAGATCGCCCTACATGAATATTTACCCAGTGATCTTGAAGGGTGACAATTACTAAGAATAGGAGAAGGGTTTGCATAATGAGTTCCGGGTAAAACGGGTAAAATGCAAACTTCGTTTCCATGATGGTTGTCTACTAAGGTAGTTGATGATTTTGAAGAAATTGAAGATTGTTTGAGTGTTAACTCCATGCTTTTGCTTGGATTTTATAGTCCCTTGACCCTCCCTTCGCTCGTCCATCACGTATTTCGACAGGATGAAGGAACTTCTAGGATGATCTCCGCGGATGCTTCTCAATTGGCAACACCCACTTATTTTCAACTCCAAATTGATATTGCGTATTGTGAGCGAAAAGGCCAATATGTGGTTGCTTAATTTGATCGTCTCAACCACATGTGGGATAAATTGCAAAATTATGTTACCAAGCAGGAGAGGTACTAGTAGTTCACATATATGTCGATGATATTATATTTGGTTCAACTAATCCAAAACTTGTAGAAAGCTTTAAGAATCTGATGAGAAGTGAGTTCAAAATGAGCATAATTGGAGAAATCACTTTCTTTCTTGGTCTTCAAGCCATTCAGAATGATGAGGGAACTAAAGTACATAAAACAAAAGTACAATATAGGAGTTGTTGAAGAAATATGGTATGGACTCTACGAAACCTTTTGATACACCTATTTCTCCTAATACTCGTCTTGATGCAGATTTAAATGGTATTGATGTTGATCAAATGATGTATCATGGCATGATTGGTTCCCTATTGTATCTAATGGCCAGTCGGCCAAATATTATGTTCAGTGTGTGTCTTTGTGCCAGATTCGAAGCCAATCCAAAAGAGTCACGCTTGAAAGAGGAAAAGAGAATTCTAAGATATTTGAAAGGGAACGACAAATTATGTCTCTAGTATCCTAGACACAACTAGTTCAATTTAGTTGGATTCTTTGATGTAGATTTTGCAGCTCACTTGGTAGATAGGAAGAGCACATCGGGCATGGCTTAGTTCTTAGGTTTGTGTCATGTATCTTGTGGACCGAAGAAGCAAAAATCAATAGTGTTGTCCACAACGAAAGCTAAATATGTTGCAAATGCTACATGTTGTTCTTAGGTATTATGGTTAAAACAACAACTCGTCGACTTTGGTATGTCTCTTGAAACTATCCCTATTATGTGTGACAACACAAGTGCCATCAATATTTCAAAAAATCTTGTGGATCATTCTAGAACCAAACATATAGACATAACACATCACTTCTTATGAGATAATGTTGAAAAAGGCTTCATAAATATGGATCATTGTAGGACCAAAAATTAGGTGGCAGACGTTTTCACCAAAGCATTGGACAGAAAGTGCTATGAACATCTTAGAATGTTACTAGGCATGATTTCCTTAAAGTAAATAAGTCCTGGTCCTCTATTCCCTCAATCTTGACTAAAGAGGTAATTCACTCAAGGAACTATACATTAATCTGTATGTTTTCTAATGGCTAGTTTCTCTTCCTCTATGCTTTAGTCTGTTATCTACAAAATAAATTGTTAAATGTTGCATCCTCAAATGATCTTTAGATTGAAATGATCCCATCAAATTTTTTTTCCCCAAAATAACCATCTTGATCTATTTTATCCCACTTTACGAGCTGAAATGATAGTTGGTTATAAGACTACCCCAAGCTTGGTCTAGAAATGTTCCCTATGAGCCTCCTTATTTCAACCTTTTGAATTGGGAATAATTATCTGGATGTCAAAGTAATCCCAAGACCTCCCTTAAAGTTTGGATATGTTCTTTCCCTTGTCCCTCAAATATCCAAACCAACCTTTCATTCCACTCATGGTAACGAGGAAGGCAACTTGCGGTCAAGAGGAACAAAGCTCGTGAAGTTGATCCGACGTATAAGATTTTGAGTTGATCAATCATTACCTATTTGAAAACAGGAGTCAAATAAGCTCAGATATTACTATAGAGGTCTAGGCGTTGTCTGAGTAGATTTGAATTTTTTAGTTTTTGAATAGTATTTGCAGGGAAAGATGAGACAATTTTTCTACAAAATTTACTTAATGGTGGTGCAAGTGTAATTATGGATAGATTTTGTGTCATTAAGATTTTGGAAGAAGGAGAAAAGATTGGGATCTTTGAGTAAGGATAAATTTCTCTTTCACTGCTATCTCTATTTTCATCTTTCTCAAAGAAAACCATAAAATCTCAAGCTCTTCTTTGCTCTCTTCAATGACGTCATCTTCCTCAAACCAAACCCTTAACCTGTATGCCCTTGACGCAATTGATCTTGAAATTCTAAAGGCCAAGATCATTTCTTTAGAGAAAGCAAAGCTCACCTCACCTTCTCCGATGTCGAAACTCCAACCAAAATTCAATGAAGTGGCATATATCGGGGTTCAGGCTGTTAAGAATGCCCCTGATGAAAGAAGTACCCTCCTGGAAGCTTCTGAACAAATTGAAGAAGATCCCTCGGAAAGGCTCACACCATCCCACTCAAAGTTGCCCTGCAAAACTGGTGCAAACAAGGAAGAACATGGCGATTATGAAAAAGAACCGGTTGAATCCCCTCCTAAGATGGACAAAGCCACTCCAAATGCAAAAGGAAAAGAGATTGAGGTTACTGCTTAACTGGGCTTCACCAGGCCTAAGAGTAAACCAAAATATTTTACAAGGAAGCGGGTCCCCAAGGCATCCCATATTCACCAGTTCTCGGACTCCGTAAGAACTCCACCTCCAAAGAAAGTCAAGTTTGAGATCAAGACAAAGAAGTATAGTTTTTGTTCCTCTATCTCAGCCTTCAAGAAAAAAGTCAATGATAAAGATGTTGAGTAGGAAGAAGAAGAATCTGAGAAGGAGAAGGTTGAGATCAAAGAAGAAGACGAGGAAATCGAGGAAGACAACAAGGAGGAACAAGAAGAAGAAGCACCCATCAAGGAACCAGAAGTTCCTACTACAAAAGGGCCCAAGAGAGTCGCTGGTCCCATTGTGATTGATGAGGAGTTTCTGAAGGACAATGATATGTGTTAGTTTTGGGAACTACTCAAGTTTCAAGGCTGGGAAAAGTTGTGCTCCAACAGGGTCAAGGTAGATGTTTGTCATGACTAAGTTCTTTAATTATGCATTATTAGTTAGCTGGTCTTCCCTCTAGACCAATGTGTTTTACTACCATTGGAGACATTGATGTGTTATTCTCCATTGACATCGTGGGTAAGGTTCTAGGAGTTCCAAACATTGGTTACGGTGTTGTTCACACCTCTAGTCATTGGCCCAAGAACAAGAATCAAGTTGTCAAGAGGGTTTTTGGAAAGGCTTCTACTAGTCCTTACTCAACAAATGAGTTTAAGTACACTGAGAGAATTTCCCATCAATTCTTGATTAAGGTGGTAGTTCCTAGGCTGGAGAAAAGGACCACCATTACCATCAACGACATGTTACTGTTGGACAAGTTTTTGAACAAGGAGAATATTTGCTTACGTGAGATCATGATGAGGCACATGTCCATGAGGACAAGGAAGAATCATGGGTTGCCCTATCCACAGTTTGTAAAGACAATCTTACAACCATGAAATTGTATGAACCTACAGAGGAAGAGGTAGTCGATTTCCCCTTGGACATGAGCAACATATCGAGGATGAAGTTCCAAGGCGATTTCAAGGGAACATAAGCGAAGAAGACTTCCCAAAAGGTTATTAGGAGCTCTTCTACTGGTGGGATTTTTGGTGCCAAGGTGTTATGTGAGCTTCAATAGATTTCCTCTTAGTTGATTGTCATCATTGACTATCTAGCTAAGAGAGACATTGTCCGCACCGCTACTGATCCCTCCTCCTCAAACCTCTCAGTGGCATCCTTGTCGTTACCCTACCAGTTTACCACCCCTCTAAAAAAATATTTTAAGATCTTTTGGATTAGGATGCTTTAAAAAAATTTAATGTCTTTTGCTGCATCTACTTCATAAACAACAATATGTTATGCAATAATTTTCTTTATGCTTATGAATGATATTGGTTTCATTTATGCATGATGGGTTGCTTTGTGTTTTCTTTGTTTGAACTGACCTTTTGATGATGTCAAAAGAGAAATTTAGGAAAAATACAATGATGCATTCTATTCAAGGAAATACATGTTGTACTTTGACTAAGGGGGAATGTGTTGTTACACTTGGTATGTAAGAACAACAGTGATTCGTTGAGGGGGAACCTGTTAAATTTTCTTAATTCTTCCATGTCTCACATTTCAATTGGTTTCTAGATGTGCATTTTGCATAAGCTTGTCATCATCAAAAAGGGGGGAATTGTTGGAACATTCATTGTTCCATGTTTTCTCTTAGTTTTTACAATGACAAACTTTGTTGGTTTAATGTGTTGTTCAAAATAAGTGTTTCAGAAACATCACCGTCAAGAGTAATGAAACGTTGTGAGAAACGATGGAGGGAACAAGTGACGATTTAGAAAGCCTCTGCAAGAAGCTGTACGGCTTTCTATATTTGTTAAGTTACCATATCTTAAACGGACGAATGCGGAGAATGTTCGACAACTTAGAGTGGATCGTTTGTAAGAAGAAGAGATCAAACCTGAAGGATTTTGGATAAGGATACAAGATAAAATTAGATAAAATCAAGAGCGTTCAGTTATGGGAAATATCCGGACGGTTGAAGATTTGGAGAGAGGTCTTATATTTCTTTAATCCGTTTTAGCGAGATCCTTTGAATGGAATTGTGATTGAGATCATATTCGAAAGTTTCTCTATAAGTAGGCTAGGTTAGCTAGGGTTAAAGTGTGTTTTTGAAGTTGTTGAAGACGACAAACAATCGAGAAGTGAGAGCTTAAGAGTTGTTAGTGTGTTTATGGTATTTTTCGGTGAAGATTCCACGTGAGAGTTTAATCACTCAGGTTGGTAGTTCTTTCTCTTTTTTAGGTTTACGTCCAGGGTTGTAGAAGTCTAGTTAGTTGAACTTCGATTGGTGCCGAAGTTACCTGGGAGCTTGATTTGCCTTGTAACCATTGAGGCTTAATATATTAGTGAACTATTGAACTCCTGTGAGAATGAATTTCAGGGATAGAGATTTTTCTTTTTACAATCTGTTGATCGGGTTGAAAGTTTTTCTCTCTAAATAACTTATTTATATTTCTGTTATTTTCGCTGCCTAAGAAACGTTATCAGTTCCTTATGTGTTTACTAACACGTTACGATCCAACGTAGATTATATTCTATAGCTAGCTTGATAAACATATGAATCAGAGCATTCAGCATGAGCTAGCAAAGCCACATAGTCCCACTACAAGTCGGATCATAATGTAATATCAATCAAATCCTACCGGAGACAGTAGACAGAAATGCACAGTGAACTAACCAATCACATCATCACTCCAGTTGCCCCTGAAAAATTAAATAATTTTGACAATTGTAAAAAAAGAGAAATTTAAATTATACATTTGGCCTGTATAAATTTGTCTTCACTCTGTGAGGTGCGCCGGGTGATCTGTTGCACACCACACGGTTGGCTTTCGGCGAGGTTTCACTCACACCAGTAGCAGTAGCTGTCCACACGAGGGCGACGTGCCAGTGAAAAATAACCGCACCTTTGATCCTTTACATTCTCATCTCTATAGAATGTACGTACAGTGCCAAATTGCATCAATTACTTCCAAACAATTAAGTTATTAATACATGTGAATTCATATTTTAAATATATATCAACTTAGCGGGTTAGTCGACCCAACCCAATACAGGATAGTCGGATTCAGATCGCTCTTAAGTCTTCACACATTAATTTTTCGAATGAATTTTAACCCTAAAAATTTTAGGTGAGTCTGCATTTACTTTTGTTTGGCAAATAACTCCTCAATTTGAATAGGGATTTTAACAATTTTAACAAATATTCAATCACCAATACTGTTGATCGAGAGTTACCCAACATCTGAAATTGAAAACTATAATTACCTATTATATAAGATGCGATACTTCACCCATTGTTATATGATTTTCGATTGGAACCTCATTGGAGTTGTATGCTAGACTCATTACAGACACGACCCTTATATTATCAGCCCATCGGGCTGGCGGTTCGTGAGCCTTGAGATATGTATTCAGGCTTGTTTAAATTAAGAGCATATGCAAGCAGTCCGCCCAATAAAGGAGCGACTAATCTAAATGTGAATGTTTGCAAGTTTTGAGGGATTTGTGCCCATGCGTCAACTAACCCAAATAGTTGTACTTGAGGGGGTGTTTTGAGAGTGTTATCCCGCATCTGAATTTAAGAAATATAATTACCTACTATATAAACTAATGAGTTATTCCAATTTATTATCATATATGGTTTTGGTTGGAACCTCATTGGACTTGTATGCTAGGCCCATTACATGCATGGCTAACAAATTATCGCCCACCGGATTTTACCACATAGTTGATATATTGATAAAGTGACGCTAGATTCGAATCCTCTTGTCAGCATGTATAGACAGATTGACATAGGAAGGATCTCGTCTAAATGAGTCATTGAAGTATTTGATTCTCACGTAGAGTTTTATTGAGCTATGAAGTTCTTGGTCTATCACATAGTTAATTTAATGATAAATTCGAACAGGTATAGACAAATTCATATAGGAAGGATCTCGTTCAAATAAGCTAGTCATTGAAGTATCTTATTCGGATGCAAAGTTTCATTGAGCTATGAAGTTCTTAGTCTAGGTAGTAGAGTAACATTGATTGATCGAATGGGAAAATGTATAACGCATGACAAAAATGAAACTAATGTCGTTGGATATTAGTTTATTAAGACAATAATAAAAAAAAAAGACACCAATTGTATCAAATCACTTGTAGTTAAACTAATTTGGTTGATCCTTCTTTTTCCTAATACACTTACCATCACCCACAAAAATATAAGATTTCCAAGTGCTTGAGATACGTATTACATAATGTTCTATCAACTAAAGCATAAACGTATCCAATAAAATAATCCTTCATTACTCTTTCGTTTGATTAAAATTCATCCTAAAATATATATCGGGCTCGTCGTGACCAATGATCGAATATAGTAGCGCGAAAAGGAAGACGACACGGGCTGAGCGACAGAGTAGTGGGCCTAGTGGCCACTGGCCAGGGAGTCAGCCAGTCAGGGACAGGCAGATGTTCGGGCCCAGATGAAGATGGGCGGGCCAATGGGCATGGAAGGAGCGGCTTAAAACCCGCCGGCGCCCCTCACTGTTCCCCCTCTCTAACCCACGTGCACTGCCCATATGACGTCGTAGTGTCAGCGTGACTCACTCCCGCCCTCAGTAAAAAGTATTTTTGTGTATCATATCATCAAAAAAAACATCTTGATCAAAAATAAAAAAAAAAACATCGACCTATCGACGTACGCTTTTACCCCACCAAACTTGGCTAAATTGCACAAAATCACTCCTAGATTAGGGCTGTTTTCACCAAGCTACCCATAGAGAGTTTAGTTGCGCAAAACCACCCATAAAGTAAGTCTATTTGCAAACGACCACTCGTACACATGTTGAGGGGCAAAACCACCCATTCGTTCATTATTGTTGGAATAATACTTGTTTGGAATAGTCTCCGGAAAAATATTTCTTTCTAGTTTTGATGATAAACATGGATTTATATGATTTATTGTTCCATAGTATTTTGCCGAATAAAAAACCTACATGAATCATGGAAGTTTGAAGAAGCATTTCGATGGGCTGGGCTTTGCCCGGTTCAGCACTTTGTGCCTACGTCCGGAACAGAGTTGGGTTGGACCCCGTTAGGGGTGTTGCTCCTCCCAAGCCTCTCTGCTGCATACACACTACCAGAGAGTCTCGAACTCGAAACCTTTGGACAAATGCTTAAGCAACCTAGTGCCAATTACCACTAGACCAAGAAGTACTTGGTCGAAGTTTGAAGAAGCAAAATAAGAAGTCATAATGAAACTGTGTTATAGACTTGAAACTAGGAAAAGTCGGTGTGTTAAAGACTAAGATAGCGCTTTAAGAATATTTCACCAAATATAAGAAACTCTATCAAGCTGAATGGGATACACAAGATTTAGAACGATGAAAGAATATAATCAATTGGTTTGAGAAGATTTTCTATCTACAACAACAACAACATTGACCGAGTTCAGTACCCCTCAAGGGAGTATTTGGTGGGTCAAGATGGGGGCACCCTTGGCTAAAAGCTGGGAGGGTGCGACCGAGAGACCCAAAGAGACCGAAAACCCACTACCGACGCAACAAGCAAAGAGGAAACAAACAAGGAACGAAAGCAAAACAAAACGAAAGCGCGACTCGAGGAAAAACAAAGCCAGAGTAAGGCGGGAATAGGTGAAAACACAAGAGCAAACAGTGCAAGAAACCCATTCTGCCAAAACCCCAAGCGCAAATCGTCTGTCCCGTCGGCTAACTGATGTCTCTCACTCGGATCGCCTCCCTCTACCTGTCCCTACATGCAACCAAATCTGCTAAAATCCCCAACTGGCTGATATCCTGTCTTATACACTCCTTCCAACACTTCTTCGGTCGCCCCCTCCTTCTACGAAAGTCTCCCAGGGCCAATTTCTCACACCTCCGAACTGGCTCCCCGGGCCCTCGTCTCTGTATATGACCAAACCAACGCAGTCTCGATTCTCTCAATTTGTCCCCTATGCTGGCAACCCCCACCCTGCTTCTGATCGCTTCATTTCTGATCTTGTCTAGAAGTGTGTGTCTGCTCATCCACTTTAGCATCCTCATCTCAGCTACCATCAGCCTATGCTCCTGTGCCTTCGTGGTGGGCCAACACGAAGGCACTAGTGTGAATCAAGTTTTTTAAAGAAAGATATTTTAGGATAAAATAATTCATGGATGGAAATTATATCTTCCCATTCGATAATGGGAAGATAAATTCATGAAGTACTTCTATAAAATCAAGAATTCTAGGCTTTAGAATTCACGAGTGTACAATATAATCAAGCTCACGAGTGTACAATATAATCAAGCACTCGATCAAAGCAAAGAGTATTTTATGGAGTTCGAAGGTAAAAAGTACGATCTTGGAGTGAAAGAACTATGATAAAGTTAGTATGATTGGTTTGGTTATTTTGTCGGTTATTGAATTGGTTTCACCAAATTTAGGTTGAGAAGATGAGACGGTGTTCATAGAAACGAGGAGATTTCTAGGTTTAGAAAAGTCCGAGTCTTGTAGTATAATCCATGAAACTATTAAGAGTACAAGTAGGCCAATTGAAATCCTACTAAGCAAAACCCTTGACTAATTCTAACTCATATAGATCCTACAATTATATATTTTTTAAAAGTTTGGTTAATTGATCAAATTATTGCAAGTTAGAGTTTGTGATTTTCCTGAATTTGATATGAACTGAGTTAGAATTTATCTCCTCCTTTTCTTGTCGGATAGCCATGCAACTTCCATCATTGATCCATAGTATGACCCCAAATTTTGCAATGACAACAAAGGTTTTGCTTTTAGAAGATGACCTTGAATTTTGATTAGATGAAGTGCTTCCATTCCTCGAAACCTTTGTCGAACAAGTGACCAAGGATCTTGCAATGATCATAAGCATGGTTGTCTCTCTGATGACTTTTGAGGATATCCACCAATCTTCCAGAAATTTTTCATGGAGTGTCCTCCAACCTAGTAATGACCACAATAACTTGGTGGCCCTTTTGTCCATCTTTCTTTCTTTCTTTGTGATGCAAAAGCAACAACATTAGTCTCAGTTTTGGTCTCAATATTAAAATGCCTTTTTTTTTTGAAGAATTGCTAAAGAATTTACAGTACGCAAGTTCAAAAAATGCTAGTGTTTACAAGAGACAAAAAGTCCAAATAGAGAGGGGTTAGAGGGAGGGAAAGTAAACACTAGAGTGCAAGCATAGTTCTCCAACTGATGAGATCTGGCGGGTGTTTCTAATTAGCATGAGCGTGGCCCTTCAAGCCAAGGATGATTGATTGTGCGTAATCTTCCATGGGGGTGGTTTGCCATTGTGCATGAGATCATTTCGGGAGCGCCATGTGTGGTAAACAAAGAAGGTGAAGGTGCTGCAATGGAGGTGATATAAAAAAGAGCGTCGGTGAGCATTTGTGGTAAGCCAATTCATCCAAGAGTTGAGATTCACAAAGGTAGTTGAAATGCCTAGCTAGAGGATGGGGATTCAGAGGACATATTGGGTGTACTTGTAGCTGTTCCAAAGGTGGTCCTCAGTTTTGAGTTTATGGTTGCAGAGGTGGCATGTGTTGGAAGGGAAAATTCCCCATTTATGGAGCTTGTCAAGGGTAGGGAGTCTCTTGTGCGCAACCACCCAGGTGATGGATGAAGCTGCATTTGGGAAAGTTGAGACCGCCTAAATTATAAGAGAACCATTCAAGGGGAGGGAAGTTTGTCATGCTAGAAAAAACATAACAGATGGGTTCCATACGACAAGCATAGGAGAGGCACTTGGCTTGCCAAGATTGGACCCAGGTTGTGATGCACTTGATCAGTGGAGCGTACTCATGGATAGTTAGCTTTTTAAAGGTGATTGGAGCCCCAAGTATTTCATTTGAAGGGAGCGGAGCTGAATGTTCAGAGAGGCGGAGATGCGCCGTTGCTCGTGCTCAAAGACGCCACCAAAGTAGATGGAAGATTTATTTGTATTGCAGCGGAGACCAGAGATGTCGCCAAAAAGATGACGGGCACTTTGGAGTATTTTCACTAAATCAATATCATCTCTACAGAAGAGAACAAGATCATTTGCAAATCAAAGGTAGGTGAGGTTAGTTTTGCTGCACAAGGGGTGGTAATTGAAGTTCGAGTCTTGTGTTTTGACATCGAGGATCCAAGAGAAGTATTCTAACCCGATGACAAAAAGATATGAGGATATGGGGCAACTTTGCATAAGACTACGAGGCCAATGAAAGTACCCATGAAGGGACTCATTGATAGAGATTAAGTATCGGGTAGAGGTGATGCATGTGTTGACCCACTAGATAAGTGTGGGAGGGTATCCAAAAGCTTTAAAAGCTTGGAGGATGAAGCTACGACTAATGGAGTCAAAGGCCCTTTTGAGATCAATTTTTATCATGTAACTAGGGGAGATATTAGCCCGGTCATAGTGTTTTAGAAGCTCTTGTCATATGAGGGAGTTTTAGAAGCCCGACACAAAAGCGCCTTGGAATGCATTGATAATCTAACGTAAGGCGGTTTTGATGCGACTATCGATGATCTTGCCAGTGGCTTTATATGTAATGGAACAACATGAGATGGGTGCGAAATCTTTGATGCATGTTAGTTCACTCAATTTAGGCACAAGACTGATGGCGGTGTGGTTTTGGTGGAACAAGGGCATATCATAAGTGAAGAACCATTGGACAACAACACAGAGATCGTTCCCAAGAATGCTCCAAGCCGATTTAAGAAAGTAAGATGCAAAACTGTTCGGACTCGGGCTTTTTTTAATAGAGAAGAAATCACGCTTGATCTCATCGCTTGTGACTCCCCTAGCAACAGAGCGGGATAAAACGACATCCAGGAGGGGTCTAGGTGAGGCAAATCTAGTGATGAAGGGTAGAGCGGTGATAGTGATGCCAAGGAGTTCCAAAAATTGGGCGAGAATTTCATCGATGATTTGTTGAGGTTGGGTGAGGGTTTCCAGCTGGTAGTTGGTGATGGTGTGGATTTTGGAATATCCCCTACGACTTTGGATGCGCTTGTAGAAAAAGGAGCTACAATTGTCAAAGAACTTAAGCCATTTGAGTTTGCCGAGTTGGCTTACGGTGGTATTAATGCTCGTGAGATGGGTCTTCAAAGCATCAAGAACCCGATTTTCCTCCGAGATGAGGTTCTAACATGAGGATGTATTTGTAGTTGGGCTTGAATAGAGTGGAGTTTGTCTCTATGGACAGCCACGTCAGAGTGGAGAGTTTTCATCTTTGAGCTCTTGAATTTATGGAGAGCATGTATTTTTTATCAGCTTGATTTTTGGAAGATGGAGCTCATGGATATTCCAGGGGTGGAGGTGAGATAGATGTTCGAGACCGTGGGGACGAAAGTTTCATGGCTAACCCAAATATTGTTAAAACAAAAGGGTTTTTTGAGATTATTAGGAGGGGGTTGCATAAGGAGAATACATGGGGAGTGGTCAGAGATGCCCAACGGGTCAAACCGAACAGAGGAGTTAAGGAAGGTGAGATGCCATTGGCTATTCACAAGGATTCTGTCGAGCTTACACCATATTCTTCTATCAACATCTTGTCGATTTCTCCAAGTGTAGAGGCACCTCGAGGGGGTGGGTGTCCTCGCTTATAAGCTTTTCACTTGTATGAAGTACATCATTGAAGTCGCCCATAAGGGGCCAAGTGTAGGAAATGACAATGTTGTGTTGTTGTATTTGTTGTTAGAGGGTTGTTCTTTTAGAGTTGTTTTTAGTATATACAAAGGAATTGAGGAAGGGGGCGGTTCCACAAGGGGGTGATTTTGGTTTGAATAAGTGGGTTAGTGATGAGGAGATAAGAAAGGCTTATTTTTTAGGGGTTGCACCATACCCAAATCCAACAGTTACAAGCGTAGTGGGAGTTGGAGATGTTCCATCCAGGAAAGAGGCGAGTAGAGATTCTTTTTCTTCTATCATGATTTAGACGAGTTTCTATGATGACTATAATGTCAGCTTTGGAAGAGGTGGCAAGGTTTTTGAGAGAGGTATGCAATTGTTCGGTTCATTGAGACCTTTTACATGCCATGATACAATAATAAGACTATTCATGGGTAGGGATTGGGGTGGGTGGGGACACTTGTCAGATTCTGAGAGGGTGAGGTGCTCTTTAATGCCTTGGGAGGTGGGTGTTTGATTGGGAATAGGTGGTTCATGAGTAAGTGTGTGGTTGAGGTTGGTGGGGGGAGTGGTGGGGGAGTTAATGGGGGACAAGTAGTGGGATTAGGGACCCCAACGACTTTAGGGAGTGTGTGTTTTAGGGGAGTTGTTAAAAAAGGGAAGGGCCTTGAACTTCAAGTTGCATGCTTGACCTGTGAGGGGGAGGAGGAGCCGAAGGTAAAGAGTAAGCCAATATTGCGTTGCTAATTGTAGAGAGGGAAATGGAAGATAAAGTGATCAGAAGGGAGGGATCCAGGTTGGATAGAAGAGAGGGCTTAGTTTGGGCCCGAGGGGATCGGGTGGCTTAGAGGGCCTAGGGTTACAGCAATGTCTAAAGACCTGACAGCTTGGGCAACGAGTAGGGAGCCATCGGTAGTTAAGTCATTGCTCAACAATTTCCCCATTGGGGCAATGGAATTGCACTTCACAAAGGAGCCCAGTCCTAGCCGAGATTTCAACCAAGATTTTTCGAAAAAGAAAGTAGCTCTTGATTGGAAAACTGGAAGTTTATGAGGACGAACATGCCTATAGCCGAGCCGACTCTAGGGAGCATGTGCTCCGGCCAAAAACGGACATCAAGGTATTGTGTGTAACCCAAATCGGTATATCTTCAAGGCAAGTCATGTCCAATTCTATGACTTTATGCCATTTTGTTTGGATAATTGGTCTTTGGTCGCCAAGCATCCATGTCCCTCTTTCAAGGATGAAGTTGTAGACCATGTCTTCTTCCTTTTTTCAAAGTGAAAAGCAATCAAAGCATTATCTTTCCTGAGCATTTTAGGTGCAGTAATGTTGGTCCCGTGATTGGAGATGAATCTTTCCATTCTTTTATAGGGTGTTTTATCCTCCAACGGAGCGCTAACAAGGGTTAATCGATTGGGCATTCGTAAAGGGAGGGGAATCGGATCCACCACAAATGGAGAGGGAGGCGGTGCTAGAGGATTGGGGTTTACAAGAAGCGGTGCTGGAGGGTTAGGGTTTACAAGAGGAGGAGCACTCGATTCTCGAAAGAGATTAAGGTTGGGGGATGTGCTTGGGGTAGGAGCGGGGTTGGATTAGAGGGATAGGAAGTCCCTAGGTTGGGCAGAGATTGTGAGGGGCTGGGATTCCGTTGAGTTCGTGTGGGTGTTAAAAATGAGGGATTTTATGACTTCCCTTTCCTGCATTCCTGTGTGAGTGGGAGGGCCTTTTGGGTTTAGGGCTTTGAGTAGCCTGGTGTTATTGGTGAGAAAGAGTTCATCAAGGACCTCTGTGATGAGGCTAGAATCGTCATCTGCAGGGTAGGAGGGGGAGGAGTTAGCGGTGTTGTAGCTGCCGCTAGAGAGGGAGGAGAGCTTTTTGGATCTCTTTTTCTTGTTTCTATTCGAGTTGCCCCCATTGGAGCAGGGCACCTGGACGGTAGAGCGCAGCCATGGCAACGTAAGTTCACGAGCAACGAACTTCAACCTTATCCCTTTTCTCGAAGGCACGTGAGGCGTGTTCTTTCACTTGATATTAACTTTGTCACAATTTATGTTATAACGGTCAAAGATTAGCATTCTTCCTCTTGAAGAACTAATAGGCACACTTCATTCAAATTTGGTGGAGGACTAAACGCTAGTGTGACGTCTCTCACCAAATTTAAGTAGTTTTTTAAGCCAAATAAAAACTGGATTTTCTATTGATCTTGCATAACCTTTTGGAAAATAACACTTGAACCACAATCACAAAGGCAATCCTTAACCTTGACCAGACATTCATCCCACAAGTTTTCAACTTAGTAAAATAATTTGTTGCATACATGTTTCGTTGTGAAATAACACTTAAGTCTCTTTGAACTTAAAAGTGTTTAGCCCTATTCGATTTTTCAAATCTGGATTTCAACCGCCCTCAAGGTTTGCTAGCAATTTTACAGTACAAACAAAAACTTTTTCTATTTCCTTTTCTATTGAATGTAAGAGCCAAGATATTATCATGTTGTTGACTCTTTCCCATTGTCCAAGCTAAGGTGATAGTGGATCTCGCCTTCTACAAGTCCTAATGACCATTCCAAGCTTGTTCTTTGCCATCAACGAAATCTCACCCGAGTGTTTCCAGTAACTATAGTTCCTATCATTAAGCAAACTTGTTGAAAGGATATAGTTTGGGTGATTTGAGTGGCATAGATACATCTGCCCATCTAGTCTATTCCCGACATGGATTTGACACTATAAAAGCTGAAAGCTTTTGTTCAATAAAATCAATGTAACAGTGAACTTTTGAAGTAATTGGATATCATAATTGTTAGTGCACAAAAATTCCGCCTTTAATGCACTAATTATATGCTCCTTCCTCTTCCGTTCCCAACTGATTCTTCAAACCTATAACTTGCAAACAATGGACACAAGGGGCGGGGACCCTGTAATCCACCTCCGATGCCTAAGTCAAAAGAACAGTTGGCGAATCGAACGTCGAGGTACAACAAGAAAGCTAAAGATCCAGCGAGTATGAATCCCCTTGTACAGTCGAGCTAAGCGAATATTAGCCTATTCAAGCTCTCAATAGGTGTGTTCAATAGCCTGAGCGAGTATTAGTCTATCAATCAATATGCTTTCCCTACATGGCGAAGACGTGTATTTATAATGGAAGAAGGAGAGGCTGCGGGCCGAAAATTCTATCTTCCAAGGGCTGGCCAACTACCTTAAGGCCCAAGCAAGGTATATTCTTCCCCATCTCCAACATTAATTTTATCTTTAATGAAAGATATAATCTCCCATTAAGTTGAATAACCACCATATTTAATATAATAGGAAAATAGATAACAAATAATAAATAAGCAATGATTAAAAATACCTTTATGAAGATATGGGCACATCTTGATGCTCATTGGCTTTCATACACTGCCTTTGAGATTGATTTAGTCCCTATATCAATTTGTTGCATTCTAACTAAATTCAGTTATTATTGTCACATAGCTGAATTTCAGTTTTTCTTGGGTCTATCCGGGCGTACCCCCCTTTCCCTTGGGGAGGGGTACCCCTATCTTGACCCCCCAGATTCCACTGTAGGGGAGCCTTATTGAGTCAATGATGATGATGACCTTTATGAAGATAACAAAAATAATAACATGATAGCTATTTTTTACATGCTCACAATAATAAGGCAGTGAATCTTCATTAGAAACGGCGGGAGAAGAAAGCGGGGTTTTTACAGAGGTTCTATTCTTAATCTGATAAGGATCGATTACATGATTGTGTTACACACATATGATGACAAAAGTAAGCACTCAGAAATTGCCTCACTCCAGCTAAGACATGCTTTTTGCCATTTCTAATGGTTTGGACGATGTGTTTAGTAGTCCTAGTTGTATTTTTCATTTGTGCTCTGTCATGGTCCATGTCATCATCATTTTCCAGATCATTTTCTAACAAACACGTCCCCAATTCACCTACTTATTGATCCATGGCCTTTATCGGTGACAAATTGTTGTACAATTATTTAAAAACAAACTCGGTTTTCATTGAAATGGTGTAAGATTTAATGTAAAGAGAGTAGATAAGGTTTAACACCTTTGGTGGATTTGGCGCTGGCGGAATTCGAAGGTTTTTTAATGACGACTTGACCATTTCGGATAAAGCTGGTTTCATTGTTGAACATGCAAAGGAATACTTTCGCATCTCAGGTACGTCTTCTTCTATGAGTTTGGTTTCTAGTCATACTTTGCAAGGTATTTCGTGGAGTAAAACAAACAAGGGCTGGGTTAAGCTGAACACTGACGGAGCGGTCAGAGATGGGTCCATGGCGTCGGCAGGTGGGGTAATTCGAGATCACAATGGTCAATGGCCTCATGGTTTTGTCCATAATATCGGCTCGTGCTCAGTGCCCATTGCGGAGCTTTGGGTATTCACGAAGGCCTTCAACTTGCTTGGGACAAGGGCTTCAGACAGGTGATGCTGGAATCAGATCCTTCCTTAGCTATTAGCTTGTTAAATTATAGAATAAATAATAGTCACCCTTTGTTCAGCTTGGTGAAACAATGCCAAGGCTTCTTGAGTAGGGATTGGTTAATCCAATTCCGTCAAGATCGAGTTAATTACTCGGTTGATTGTAAAACAGAATGCAAGTAACTATAAATAGCTGATGCGTGTAATCACATTGAATCAATTAATACAATTCTTCTCTTCTCCTTCGTTCTCTTCTTTAACAAGAAGGTGAACATCAACATGGTATCAGAGCAATACCGATGAATTTGCTTCCGCACTTTGCTTGATTAATTATTCAATCACAATCTCTGTTGCAAGATCGATCTTGTTTCATCGATCTTCCTTTTGTCTTTTTCATTGATCATTCCTTATTTCTTCTTGATCAATTTGGGTTTTCTGGTCGATTTAGGGTTTTTAATCGATCGCCTTTTTCATCATGGTTTGGGTAAATCAGTTTGCTTCTCCAAGTGATACTTTAGATCCTTTGTACCTGCATCCTTCCGACAATCCTGGCACGGTTTTGGTCTCCAAAACGTTTGATGGCAAAGGATTTCCAACCTGGAAGCGAGCTATGATGATCGCATTAAGTGCGAAGAACAAAATTTCGTTTGTCGATGGCAGTTTTCCTCGTTCTAGTCAAGAGGATAATCCTTTCAAACTTCGTTTGTGGGATAGATGCAACGATCTTGTGATCTCCTGGATTCTTCATTCTCTTGACAAGTCCATTGCTGATAGCGTCTTGTTCACTACGACAGCTCAAGAAATTTGGCGCGAGCTTGAATCCAGATATTCTAGATCATCTGGTACTCAGATTTTTGCTTTGCAAAAAGGAGATTTCTGGATTAACACAAGGTGTTGATGATATCACCAATTTTTACACATGCCTCAAGAAGCTCTGGGATGAATTGAGCGCGTTAAGAGGTGTTCCTGTTTGTTCGTGTGGAGCTGCTCAAGTCATGAGCAAATATGATCTTGAACAACGTTTATTCTAGTTCTTGATGGGACTCAACGACTCATACTCAATGATTCGAGGCAATATTCTGGAGCTAAATCCACTTCCAGATATTAGTGAAGCTTATGCGATGCTCATTCAGGAAGAACAACAAAGAGGAATTCAAGCCTCATCTTCAACAAATTCTGATGTGGCTTCTTTTCAAGCAAATACTGCACCGAAATATTCCAACTACAAAGGCAAGCATCCTAAAATCTGTTCTCATTGTAAGACACCAGGTCATCTTGTAGAAACTTGCTATAAGATCATTGGCTACCCACCTAATCATGCTTCTAACAAAAACAAAAAGTCTGGTTCTTCCAATTCTGTTCAGTCCTCAGAAAAAGATTCTGAAACTATTTAGTCTCATTATGGAATTCCTGCTTTATCTGCTATGGAAATGGCACAGCTGAGGAATTTACTTCAGCAGACTGGTCATACATCTGAGACGACAGCTGCATTTAGTTCTCATTCTAGTAATCCTCATTACTCTTTTGCTGGAAATGGTAATTCTTTCTTCAGCACTGTTTGGATAATAGATACTGGAGCTAGTGACCACATGTGTCACAATTTGGATTTCTTTCTTGATTATCACAAATTATCTGCTCCTATCAATGTTCATTTGCTTAATGGTGAAAAGATTCTGGTTCAGTTAAAAGGACGAGTTCAAGTGACTAAAGATATAATTCTTGAAGGAGTATTATTTGTGCCAACTTTTCAATACAACTTGCTTTCTATCAGCAAATTGGTTCAACAACTTAACTGCTTGGTTCTTTTCTCTGGACAATTTTGTGTGTTGCAGGGTCTAACAATGACCAGCTCTGTAATCCTTGGTAAAGTGTCTAAAGGATTGTTTCTTCTAGAACAATATGAGGGATCATCACTTCAAAAAAAGTCTCTCTCAGTTCTTTCATAGAAGCATCATGTTTCTTTAAGCAAAGTTTTAGTGAATAAACTTTTTCTTCTTCATAAAAGGCTAGGTCACCTTCCTTATTCCAAGTTGAAATCTGTTTGTAATATAAATTTTCAAACAGGTGATTTACCCCCTTGTATTGAATGTGCTAAGGCATGACATCATAGACTGCCTTTCTCACACAATTCTACTTATACAAATTCTGTGTTTGAGCTTATACATGTTGACACATGGGGCCCTTTTCAAATTCCAACTCATGATGGTTTCAAGTACTTTCTAACATTGCTGATGATTTTTCTAGAGTAACTTGGGTTCATCTATTGAAAGACAAGGCTAGTAGTTTCACTATTCTTAGAGATTTTCTAGTCATGATTAAAAATCAGTTTGATAAAATAGTTAAGATCATAAGGACGGATAATGCTCTGGAATACAGTGGTAACTCAGCTTCTCGGTTCTTTCTTTCTAAAGGCATTATTTATCAAACTTCTTGTGTCTATACTCCACAACAAAATGGTATCGTGGAACGAAAGCACAAGCATTTACTAGAAGTTGCTCGTGCATTGCTTTTTGAGGCTCATTTACCACTCTCTTATTGGGGATATTCAGTTTTAACTGCTGCATTCCTCATAAAAAGATATCCATCTACACTTCTTCATGGCAAATCTCCATATGAGATCTTATTTTCTAAGCAACCTGATCTTGATAGCCTTCGAGTCTTTGGTTGTCTGGCTTTTGCTTCTACACTCAAAGTGGGCCGACATAAATTCATGCCACGTGTTGTCAAGGCTGTTTTTCTGGGTTATCCTTCTATTAAGAAAGCCTACAGATTGCTGAATCTTGATACCAAAGATGTAGTATTTCATGAAGACATCATGCCATTTGCTTCTATTTCAGAAGAATTCTCAGCAATTCTTCCTTATCTAGTACAAGACTTTGAAAAGTTCTTTGACATAAATTCCCCAAATAATACACAGTCCAGCCCATTATCTCCATGTACTAAAACCATCAATCATGACCAACAGTCACCTTCCACTTCAGCATCTGATAATCAGTCTTCTTCGGATGATAAAGATTTTTCACCTAGCCCTCCACAACCAGCTCCACAGTTAGCCCTTAGAAGATCAACAAGGGTATCTTCCACTCCTTCTTACCTTAAAGATTTTGTATGTGCTAGTGCTTCTTGCAATAGTCTTCTTGTTTCCTCATGTTATTTCTTAGCCTTTTCTGCCATTTCTTCTTCTAGCCAATCTTTTGTTGCCAATGTTTCTACCCTTAAAGAACCATAAACATTTGTTGAAGCCAATGCCTTTCCAGAATGGCTTGAGGCAATGTCTAAAGAATTGGCTGCCCTTGATGCTAATCATACTTGGGACATTATTGATCTACCACCAGGCAAGAAGCCGATCAGTTCAAAATGAGTCTACAAGTTAAACTACAAGGCTGATGGAACTTTAGAACGACACAAAGCCAGGTTAGTTATCAAAGGGTGCACACAAAAAGAAGGCATCGATTATACTGAAACTTTCTCTCCAGTGGTTAAATTGACTACTATTAGAAGTTTGGTTGTTGTTGCTGTAAAAAAGCACTGGACTCTCACTAAGTTAGATGTGAACAACGCATTTTTATATGGCGAATTAAAAGTGGAGGTTTATATGAAGATTCCTCAAGGCATTCAACAAATTCCCGGTAAAGCTTGTCGGTTAAATAAGTTTTTATATGGGCTTAAACAAGCTTCTAGGCAGTGGCATTCTAAGCTTTCTAAGGCTTTGTTTTCACAAGGTTATGATCAGTCTCTCAATGATCATTCTTTGTTCTATAAAAAGTCCAAAACTTCTGTGGTCTTTCTTGCTGTATATGTGGACGACATACTTGTGACTGGCAACAACTTACAAGAAATTTCTTCCATCAAAGCTTTCCTTGACTCTACATTCAAGATCAAAGATCTAGGTCAGTTAAGCTATTTTCTTGGCGTGGAGTTTCTGCATTCTTCAAAAGGGGTTATTTTGTCACAACAAAAATTCATCTTGGATATCCTTGCAGACTTTTATCTTGATAATTCTCCACCTACACATAGTCCTTTAGACCCTTCTATTAAATTGTCCCAAACCAATTCTGATTTTTTCCAAGACCCTACTCCTTATAGGAGGCTAGTTGGTAAACTCAATTTTGTTACCACTTTTTGACTTGACATTTGCTTTGTTGTACAACACCTCAGTCAGTAAATGCAAAGTCCTTGTATACTTCTGTGAGCGGGTAAAACAAACATAGTTACCATAGTTATTTTCGCTATTAAAAGGTATTTCTTAAATTACTACGCATTTATTATTATTTTTCATATTATTAAATATATGGTAGTTGTGCAACTTTATGGAAGATTCTATCCTGCAAATATGATAGAATTAAACTTGGAGAAGGTGCGAATATTCCTAGCTTGGGCTTTAAGGAACCCTAAGAGATAAGTAAAATTAGGCCCCCTGATCTCCTTCTTCCATTATAAATACACACCCTAGGCGTGTAGGGAGAGCCACATGCGCACATCGGCGTATTTAGAAAATCTGGACAGGCTAATATTCGCTTAGCTCGACTGTTCAAAGATTCACCGTTCTCTTTTTGTACCTCGACGCTCAAAACGACGGATCGCTAGGCTAAAAGCTTTCTTTGTAAAGATCCAAGAAAAGCGCCTCATCGATGAATCGGAAATCGAAAGGAAAACCGCCGTGGTCCCGAGCCGGTAAACGCTGGTGAGAAGATCGAAGAAATACAAAAAGCCAAGTACGAGGGAAATTACCACAATCGCAGAACCTCGAGAGCGACGAAGACCGCGATCGCGGCCAGTCTCAGAATTGTTCGTCGCCTCAGTTAGAGCACGCCGCGGCCGCGGGTTCCAAACTGCGACCCCAGTTCACCCCCGTAAACTTCAAATTGAAGATCAATCATTGAAATCGTATGACGCGTGTCGGAATCAAGGACTCAAGAATAAGTGCTGAGGCATTATAAAACCGAAAGGTCAACAATGCTCGAATATGATAGAAGAGTTCAAGTTATTCAAGATTGGACAATGATCAAGCGATCAAAACAAGTACATTGATGCATTGGCAACGTTAGCCACTCGTGCAAGAATCGCTTAAGACCTCGATGCGCGTCGAGGCAACGGGATGTCCAACAAATTGGATTCTAAGTCGAATTTGTGAGCAAGAACGTTCTTGCAACTGTGACTGTGATCATAAGAAGCGAAACCGTGTAAGGATCTCGAATGGCAAACACCCTTGATATGTAACTTGGATGAGAACGTTGGCCCTCGGATATCGCCGGGGCACGGGAAGTTCTCTTAAGGGCTCATAGGTTTTGGTTGTTGCCGGAAAAGATTCTATCTTATCATTATTTTTCTGGGCCAGACTTGAGAAGCGTACCCCCGAGCAAGGTTGAGCCTATATTGTAGAAGACCCGTGAAAGCATACATGAAATTTACGCCGGAGATTGCATTTCGGCTTTCCAATCTCGTTTGCAAAGATATTGGTGGCCTTTTATATGAAAAGTGCCTAGAGAAAACCAATAAAATAATCATTGCACTCTTTCCGACCACCTCGTCTTCGCCGAGGATTACCGTGACGTTGCCACTATACAGTGCAAGGTCAGAAAACATATCGTAAAAAAGTCTTGACGGGAGAAATGTCCCCCGGACTTGGAATCTCGCTCGTCTAAAGATATTTTTCCTTAAATGGAAAAACCGCGGCTGCGGAATTGTCGACCGCGACCGCGACACTGTTGACCGCGCCCGCGGAATCGCCGACAGTCAGTCTCTTGTTGAAGGCTCCTTTGCGTGGATGTTAAGCTAAGGCTAGAATTGTTGGAACAGACACCTTTTTGCTTTCTTAAACAAAAAGTCTGGCCAGACGCTTTTTAAACATAAACATTCTGTTCTCCCTAGTCTGTTTTGTCTGTTCTAATGATTCTACCTTAATCCTTGGCAAAGGACACGACTCGAAAAGAGAGTATGCGCCCCATGATATTCGCTCATGGATGTATGAATATACGAATATACGAATATACGAATGTACGAATGCGTTTAGGGGACTTCAATCGCTAAATCCGCATGGCCACTTCGATTAAATAAACCTCTGTACCCTACGTCGCCGAACATGGTAAAACATGTAAGGCGGTGTAGGTGGGGCATTTGTGAGCGGGTAAAACATACATAGTTACCATAGTTATTTTCGCTATTAAAAGGTATTTCTTAAATAACTACACATTTATTATTATTTTCCATATTATTAAATATATGGTAGTTGTGCAACTTTATGGAAGATTCTATCCTGCAAATATGATAGAATTAAACTTGGAGAAGGTGTGAATATTCCTAGCTTGGGCTTTAAACAACCCTAGGAGATAAGTAAAATTAGGCCCCCTAATCTCCTTCTTCCATTATAAATACACGCCCTAGGCGTGTAGGGAGAGCCACATGCGCACATCGGGGTATTTAGAAAATCTGGACAGGCTAATATTCGCTTAGCTCGACTGTTCAGAGATTCACCATTCTGTTGTTGTACCTCGACGCTCAAAACGAAAGATCGCTCTTTTGAATTAGGCATCGGAGGTGGATTAGGGGGTCCCCACCTCCTGTGTCCATTGTTTTGCAGGTTTTAGGTCAGAGGATTAAAGGCGGAGCGGAAAGGGAATGAGCATTCAATTAGTGCAGTGAAGACGAAATTTTTGTGCACTACCAACTTCATTTCAAAGCTGCCTTACATACACTCAGATTTTTGAAAGGTACTTTGCATTCTGGTATACTCATGTCTTCTACATCAGATTTTGCTCTACAAGCATATTGTGACTCCGACTGGGCTTCTTGCTTGTGAACTTGTCGATCAGTGAGTGGTTATTTTGTTATGTTGGGGTCCTCACCTATATCTTGGAAATCTAAGAAAACAAACCACTATTTCCTTGTCCTCTGCTGAGGCAGAATATAGGTCTCTAAGACGTGTTACTGCTAAGTTATCTTGGCTTACCAGGTTGCTCTATGAAATGGAGTTTCCAAATCTTCATCCGGTTCCTGTCAAGTGTGACAGCCAAGCAACCATCCATATAGCTAAAAATCCCGTTTTCCATGAGCGTACAAAGCACATTGAAATCGACTGCCACTTTGTACGCTCCAAGCTCAAGGAAGGTCTCATAACGCTCACTTATGTTCCTACACAGTTACAACTTGCTGATATCTTTACTAAACCTTTGTCAGGTCCTCATCATACTTCTATTCTTCCCAAATTGGGGTTGTTTGTAACACCTCCAATTTGAGGGGGGATATTAGAATATATTAGCAAGTTAGTTGTATAAGTAAGCAAGTGTATAAGACACATGTACGGTTGTAATTAGGTGGCAAGATCGAGTTAGTTACTCGGTTGATTGTAAAACAGAATGCAGCTAACTATAAATAGTTGATTTTTGTAATCACAGTCAATCAATGAATACAATTCTTCTCTTCTCCTCCGTTCTCTTCTTTAACAAGAATGTGAACATCAACACGTCATGTGTATCGAGAGGCGAATACGGTTGCCGATCGCCTCGCGTCTAGTTCTTTCTATTTTCCTATAGGTCTTCATGTATTGCTTGCCCCGCCTGAGAGGATTTTTTTATTGCTGTCTGATGATGTAAGGGGTCGGGCTATCCTCCGTTTGCTGACTACTTAGCCATCTTTTTTATTATTAATAAAACGCCCCTTGAGGGCCCGGAGAGCACCAAAAAAAAAACGATATAGTTTAGCAAGAAGTATAAAATGCAGGCTGGATGTAGAGGTGAGTCAGATGAGGTGTGGACCTCCCTGACATTGCATCTCTTTTAACTTCTTGAAGTTTCTTGTATTTGTGGACCCTCCCTTTTAATAAATAAGCCTAACATTTGAGCCCACCAACACACTCCATCATCTAACTACCCCTTTTTCAGCTTCATTATGGGCCGATCGAATCCATGATTAGCCCACGCATACGTACACAATCGTAGATTCGTAACCCATATGTAAAAAGTAAATTTATAGTAATTTCAACAGATTTTAGCTTAATATGTTCACAACGATTAAGATAATCTTAAAAAGTTAAAAATTGTCTCTAGCTCGGAGTAATTATGTTATTTTTGGGAAGGGGCCGATTAATTTATACAATGTACAAAGTCAAACGAAGTTACAAGATACTAATACAAGGCTCTTTTTTTTGTGTGCTCATTGATACATGTTGATAATGTTAATGTTACTAATGTTGAAAGTTTCTATGTAGAGTAACCTTTTTATAACTAATTTTGTGCACTTTATTTTACCTTTTTGTGATCCTAGTGTATCGATATTACTCCTTTAAATATCTAGCAAGTGGTTAAGAAGTACCATGAAATCTTCATTTTGATTTCGATAAGTAATGGTCTTGCCCAAAAAAAGTGCATTGGTTTCGCGAAATTAACGAGTTGGATAAGTTTGACCGGCCCATAATTTGAAGTAACAAATAATATGCCTAGAAATTAAATTGGCTTATGTGCTCCTTTTCACAAAAAAAAAAAAAAAACTAAGAAAACAAATGTCGAACGTTTACTTTTTGGTAAATAATACTCAAAGGAAAAAAAAAACTTTTCCATTTCGTGGAAAATGTATAAAAATAACTTGCACGTAAGAAAAAAAAAACAGTATATAACAAAAATTTACATCATCAGTAGTAGTACGTACGTTGGATCATGTCAACGTCAACGTCTGTCAAGTAACACATTCCATCAGATTTACTGCACCTTTTAACTGCTGTAGATTTCACAGCTTCGAATCTGATCATCTGTCTAATTCTATACTCTACGCTGTTAAAAACAAGATCATATAGGAAAAAAACAGAAGATCGATGTGGACAAACGTACTTCAAAATGAACAATAAATTAATTCAAAAACGATTAAAATTATATATAAGAATGGGGGATTGAGTTGGGGACCATAATTTACCCCATACCTCCTGCATCTCCACCATGCAAATTAAAGTAGCTAGAGAGATCTTTCTCACATGCATACATGTGATGAGTTTGTGAATGTTTTTCAGCTTCGATTATAATATATAGGTATTACATACGTATATACGACACACCACATCCATATTTTCTGTATATATAAGTTAACACAGTAAATTAATATACCGTTGATAAGTTTTATTCAATTCAAAACAAAAAATTTGTATGGTGCATGGCATGATTATAGCGTTGGGTAGTGGTCGACCAATCAATCAAGATCCCCTTTTGTATAATTCCTTCTTCCATATCTTCAATTATTTTTTGTAACTGGCCGGTTGATAGATTTTCAAATTAATAAACAATAATAATTTCATACATTAAAATAAAAAGCCAACCTACACTAACTAGCTAGTAATAAAACATGCTAAGAAATGTGATTACCATTTTAAAAAAAAAGTATTTACCAGTTTTTTTAAAAT
Organism: Fallopia convolvulus; assembly: GCA_964016875.1. NCBI lineage: Eukaryota > Viridiplantae > Streptophyta > Magnoliopsida > Caryophyllales > Polygonaceae > Fallopia > Fallopia convolvulus. The sequence goes on along the minus strand of OZ024722.1, from coordinate 5,052,975 downwards.
TCATTTTTTTAAATAAATATTTATAATAAAAAATTTAAAAATAATAAGAGTAATTTTTTTTTTATAAATATGTACAATCCCTTCTTCCATATCTTCAATTTGTAACTGGTTGATAGATTTTCAAATTAATAAATAATAATAATTTCATATATTAAAATAAAAATCAAACCTACACCAACTAGAAATAAAACAAGCTAGGAAATGTAATTACCATTTAAAAAAATATATTTACCATTTTTTTTAAAATTCAGTTTTTATAAATATTTACAATAAAAAAATTGAAAAAAAATAAGAGTGATTTTTTTTGGTGGAAGTAAATAAAAGGAGTGGATCGGAGTATAAGATAATATGATGAAACCGCCAATGAGGATGAAGAGATGAGATCGAAACAGTAAACCCTACAGAGAGATCCACCAACTAATTAAAATCTCTCTCTATATATAAAGTTGATAGACAAATTAAATTATATATCCACACTGTGTGCATATGAGAGTGGTCCATTTGGGCTAGCTCTCCTGCAATTCTCATTCTCTTGTTTAAATTCCTTGATTGTGTTGAAATGTGCAATGGATTCATAGCAACTCCTAGCCATACTTTTCCACAGCTTTCTTGAACTTCCCTTCATTGATCTCTCTCTCTATCTATATGAGTTTTGAGTTGTATTAACATGGGGAAGTTCAAGGAAGCTGTGGGAAGATATGGCTTTTTCAGGATTTTCAGACCAAATTCCGGTCCACATCCGCAATTATGCATAAATTTCTGGGAATGGAGCAGATTTTCCATCAGGTAAGTGTTTTAATTTCGCAACAGTTGTTTCTTTGATGTTGAATTATGATGTAGTTCTTTTTGTAAGTCGAAACGGAGATTTCATACTACTAAATTTAAGATTTTGACCGATTTAACTAGATGTCGGAAGACTAATATAATTCAGAATTTCTTATCTGAAATTACAATGTGGGTCGCCATTTTTCATGAATTCTGGGATTCTGCCTTGTTTGACTTTGTACACCGATAAATACTTCCAGCAGGACAAACAAAGTATGAAGCCATCTTTTGCCTTGTCTAATTTTCTGAGACATCTGCAGGAATTTCTGTGTTCTTCAATTTTCACATTTACTGCGCACAGCCGGGATTATTTTACCCTTCTCTGCAGGTAATTAATAGTAGGTTTATTTACGCCAGCATTTTCTTTTGGTCTTGGTCTTGGACACTTTTCGTAAGAGCTGAAACGATAATCTTATGATACTAGTATAAAGTCCTAACCATTTGATTAGATGTCTGAAGGCTTACTCCATCATTTTTTTAAAGTTTAGTTTTTTTTATCTTTTAATAATAATTAAAGAAAAGTAATTGTGCAAAAGAAAGGTATTTGATATGTGATAAATTCATGGGCAGCTTGTGTGGATGCAGACAAGATTCTCAGGCCAGCTTTAAGATCTGGTGATGAGAGGAGTGTGGATTAACAGTTGTTCTTCCTGTTGGCATTATTTTGTCATGTAATTGGGTAGAGAGAGCTTGCCATCCACTGAAGAAAGGTTTTCCTGTCCCTATGTGAAACAAGCTACTAAGTTACATGCATCTCTGACAACCCTTTTTATTATTACCTTTCTTTTGGGATTATTTTTAAATGTGGAATGTAACTCATTGGTTGCTTCTCAACTCAGCCTAGCCTCTACAATTTCTTGCTTGGTCTTGTTACATTATTATCTCCGGCCAAATGGCTACATGCATTATTCTACATTCAATCTACTTTTTTTTTTTTGGAAATGGTGAATATATTTTCAAACTTGATCATCAATTAATGGGATACTTTGACCATACCTCAATGTACAAAAGATCGCAACTTTAAAAGGTTACATGAGAACTTTTTAATGTTTGAAGTTATTACTATTGACCAACCTTATCAAAGGTTATACTTCCCTCCGTCTCAAGGTATAAGTCTCTTTTATTTTTGGTTAGAGGCTTGTCTTTGATCTTCATGGTTGCGGTGATATTAAAATCACCAACATTGCTCATGGCCAATTTAAAGATGGATCTTGCACTACACGCTTTGTTTCATGACAAAAGCTCTTTGAAGCGCACAAACTGCCCTTGGGTTATCCCAATCTAGCAACTGGTTTTTGGAAAAATTGGTTGTTTCTCTCCCAATCCAGAGTATTTTTTCGCATACCAAGATTGTATTTGTGTTGTGATGGTGATGAGGGGTCTAAATTCTGTAACCTTGAGCTTCTTGGATCAAGTTTAGAAAAACCACCACCAACATCCACAATCTCATTTGTGTTCAAGGTCCAACTCTCAACCAGGGAACCTATATTAGGGGCAGTCTCCACCTATCTTGGTGCAACTTTATCACATGGCTAGGCACTCTTAAAAGACACCCTACCCTCTCAAGACTGATGTAATGGGGGTTAATCTTTGACAATACTAGAATGTTTTGTAACATCATTATTGAAATTGAAGACCATCTCTAGATAAGGGTGTTCATATACCAATTCAATCATTGAAATCTTGCTTAAATGGCTCAAAATCAACTCAAAGCAAGACTTATACAACTAGCTAGGTTTATGGATGGTAGATGACGCCAATCGTTGGTCATTCATCTACAAATTCAGGTGCAATAACACCACCACTTTTCTCTATCATACTTTGTGTGCTAGGGATCTCATGCCCTACCAAACAAGCAAATCAACCCTTTCGTGTTGTAGGGATCTCTTCATCTACCAAACAAGCGAACCAACCCTGAAGATTGTGCGTTAGCCATCATTCAATCATTGAAGCAGAACACACACGAATTGGGAAAAGAACACTCGTGATTTCAACTTTAGAGGAACACATACTATTGGGATCTAATGCCCATCTTTGTAAAATTTTTGGAGTCCTAGTTCACTAGGATCTCATTTTGTGCTATATATTCTCTTCTCATTCAATATATTCACCATAACTTTCCCAAAAAAATCCCTTTGATTTTTTCAACCGGGAAAGATATTGATTGTTGATGTTGATTTTGGTGACAAGAATAGGGTTTAAGAAAATACCAAGTAGAGAGAAGAAAAGAGAGAATTATGATTTCTCTAGAGAAAATTGAATGACTTTCATTAATTATCTGGTCTCTTTAAATAGAGATACAAGGGGGTGAGAATATTCCCAAGATATTAAATATGATGCCTCGGGGGAATAATTCATAAATAATATCCTAATTTATTATGGCCAAATTTTCCCTCACAAATTGCCTCTTCAAATATCCAACCATAGTAGCTCTATGTCAGGCGTTTGAAATCGTTTGTGAATTCGTTTAGCCTATCACATTCTTCTTGTCATCGTATTTCACGGTCGCTTACTAGTACCCCCGGGGACGAAAGATATGACGACGATCGAGGCCTCGTTAAAACATTTTATCGAAAAAAACACGTGGGAAAAACCACACCAAGAGGAAAAAAGAGTGTCTCTATTTAATCTCTTTCTTGGATACTAGTGACATTCGAGCGGAGAGTCTCCTCGAGTTTGTTGTGTTCCATGCTCGAGGTAACTCCTTTTCGTCCAAACTCCTTTGCTCGTATGTCCTCCCATCGTCATTCTCGTTCATGCGGTATTTAGCCTTCATCTTATTTCGTGGCGTCCCTCAGTGTTATCTATCGGCATCGCTTAGCACTCGTGTCTTGGCATACTTCGGTGTCCTTGCCTTGGAGCCACTCTTTTCACTTGTTGTAAAATGCATTCGCCAAATTGAAGTTCTCGAGGTTGGTCACTTTTGTCGTGCTCACGCTTCGACTCTTATTATTATGCAATTATCAATTGGATCACTACGTCGACCTCTCTTTACCCTAAGCTCGACGGTCTTTCATTTATTACTCGAACATCATTTGAATATCAATCGAATACCATTTGAATCCTTCGTTTAAGGTTTTATTCATGTCAATCCGAGCCTAAATAAATGCACCCCTTTCGTTAACGTGTCCTAACATGTGCCTTCATTAACACATCCACATGTGTCTTCATTAACATGTCCAAACATGCCATTCAAAAACATGTCCAAATGTGCCTTCAATAATTTAAGATGTTCCATCAGAGTATCGCACGCCTCTTCATGCCTATAAGACATAACCATGCTTCTTCAGTTCTTGGGTCATGCTATCGCATATGGCTTCGTTTAACCTTTGACCTTCTCGTTCTCCTTTCCTTGTAGCCATGTTGGATTACTTTTCTGGCTTCAATGACAAAAGATAAAAGGTAGACAATTTCTTCAGCTTTCTAGCAATCTAATGATTTTAATTTTTTGTCTTCTATAGCTCCCGAAAGATGCGCCTAAATTCAGCTCTCGTATGTATCACTTATTCCATGTAGCAGACTTGGGATACTTTTTTAGCCTCTTTCTTGATGGTTTCTGAGTTTGGTGTCTGATTTGTATTTCATCTCATCAGCTTTCTAATGATATGTGGATCGTATTATTCCAACAATCATAGATCTCAAATGATTGGTTGAAAGTCTGCTCAGTAATTCTTCAAGTGAAATGCACAACAACCTCTTGAGATGCGATTTCGTCCCACTTAGGATGACTTTCTAGGCCTAGTGTGTGAATGAGAAACGAAATACACGTGATCATCTTTCATATGCCTCTTGAATTATCTCCATCCCGTAATAGTGGCACTTAAACGAGATGTTGTGAGATCATTAAATCACACATTGATTCCTTCGATCCCAACTCGTTGCCCTAGATATTCTCATCTTTTTGTTAATTAATGATGCTTGACTCATGGAAACGACGCTCGAATCAAGTAATTCCCTAGTGTACTCCAAGCGTTCGTATCTTGGTGTTGTTCCTCATTTTGGCTTGTTCCTCGATCGTCTTCATCAACCTTCTTCACCAAAACCTTGGTCTCGACCTGCTTGTTTGTTAGGGTTTTGCCATCATGATTCATCACGCGATAATCCACCGGCCCGTCTTGACACCAATTCATGGGGCCTTGTTCCCTTGATTGCTTGAATCGATATCCTGTATATCCTTGTTCTCTATGCTAATTCTTAGTTAAGCGTCCTTGCCTAGGATTGAAGAATTACTTGGACCGTGGACTTGTGATTGTTAATGATCAGGATAGGAATTAATCTTGGGTGTGAATGAAATCAAAGGAAAAACCAATGATCGAATGACTTTATCAATGTGAATCTGCTGGATAAACTTGTTTTCTTCTCTTAATTTTAATACTTTTTTTGTTTATTGGTTTATTAGATAGTTTAGATAGATCAAACTATTTCCAAAACCCCTTTTTCCTTAAGTTGAAAAAAATATTGAAACTACCTCAATTCTCTTGGGTTCGACCCCGACTTATCAACTATACCTAGTTGTTAACTAGGGTTTTATCTTTGACTTGGCACAACGACTTTAGTCGGGTCAAATTTTGGCACCGTTGCCGGGGGACTTTGGTTTAATTCTAGTATTATTATTTTTATTGACTTTGTGTAGACCTATCTTACGGTCTACACTTGTATATACTAATGTCTGTGTTTAGGTTTTTTCAGTTGCAGGATGAACCCTTTCATGAGTAATTCATGAGGTACCAGGAACAATTGCATGATCTCTCTGTTTGGGGGATAGCCGTAGGGCTTGATGATGCTTGCAGTTACATCTTTAATGGGATGAATCTTGAGTCCCAACTAAAGATGTACCGCGAGAGCGATGGAAAATACGTCATTTGGAAACCCATGGACCAATGGAATTTCTTTTGTAAGCTCCGAGTCGGAGAGATCGAGGTGCAAAAATTGGAGAACCAAAATGCTGAATTAAGAAAACTAGTGGAGGTGTTGGCCATAAAGACTGAGGCAATTCTCGAAGATCAAGGTTATGTGCAAGAACCGCGCACGCGGGAAAAAAACAGCGCACGCGGTTCCAGTATAGAACCAATAGATCCCCCCGAAGAGCCAAACCGCGAGCGCGGGGCCCTCTCCCGCGAGTGCGGTGACAAAGTAATCGCATCTCCCAGGCTCTCCGATGAGCCCCGCGCGCGCCACCTGAGCCACGAGCACGGTAACACTTGCGACGAATATGATTCGTATGTAAGGCTGTACTTCCCTCCTTTCAGTTCGTATAAGCCGGTTCCAACCTTTCCGGAGGCACTCAGAGACCCTTCATGGGATGAAGAGATGGATGTTCATAGTCATGTGATGACGGAGGAGGAATATTTCCTTAAGTTTGACAGTTCCTGGAGTGATGAAGACGAGCCTGATGACTCGAAGAAGGAGCTAGATGATGATATGAGGATTTCCCTTCCACCTGAGGTGATGCCTATGTCTCCTGCCGTGGAGCCCTTTGTTGTGATCGATCATGATCCCTGTATCCTTTCCTCTTCTTCCTTACTCTCCATCGATATCTGTTTGCCTGATGTGTCTGCAAAAGGTCCTAAGCATGATAGTTTATCTAGTGATTTCTCAAATTTTAAGGGTGGTAGTGTTAACATGAAAATCATTACTCTTGATTTATATTTTGAAAAACTAACTCATCCTCTCAACTGGTTCTATCCTAAATCATCTAACCATGACTTTTCTAGTGGGTTTTATAAACTAAAACGGTGTTTGAATGCTGAATTTTTCGGTTTCAAGTAATCATTGTGCTATATTTGCCTGCATGATAGTTGTTCGAAGGATTTTGATAGACTTCTCAGGGCGTTGACAATGTCCGATCATAAACACGTCGAGCCATCGACGACAAACAAAGGCGCTGCTTCACTGCTTGGGAGGCAACCCAAGGTTAGATAGATTCTCTCCCACCTTTGTTTTCTTTTCATTAGCTTAGTTTGTTTTTGGTTTGTGAGCTAACGTGCGGGTACTAGGTCCGAAAGGACGATTCTGGTGCGAAACCGCGCACGCGGCATCCATACCGCACTCGCGGTTGAGCCCAGAACCCATCCCGACGAACATGTACTAGACCCGCGCACGCACCCCTCAGACCGCGTGCGCGGTTTGAGGATGTTTGCTCTCGTAAAAAAAAATATCCGGAAAAAAATTCTATCTTCTATCCTCCATCCTTCTATCTTTTCCATCTTCTTCTATTTATTTCTCCATCCTCTTCGGAGATTTTTATGTCCGCCCATGGTCATCTTCAAGTATGGGGGAATCTTCGTCTTCAAGGCTCATGCTACATTGATGCTTACGGCAAGATTCAGAGTTCGTTCGTGAGACCGTGTTCGGTGTCGCCCTTGACCGCGCGCGCGCCCCCTAAACCGCGCGCACGGTATATGCCCAGAAGCGACTTCTTTTCCGCGAGTTCACCCGCGCCCGTGGTTTGCCTGCAGAAGGTCCATCTGAAGATTTCTGAGCTGCACATCTACGACTTTGAAGAGTTCTTCCTTTCCACATCTCTTCTTTCGTATGTGAGTCTTCTGATTTTCTTCTTCTATGCTTAATTCCTTTCTCTTTACTTCATTGAGGGCAATGAAGGATTTAAGTATGGGGGAGGAAGTACTCGCTACGCCTATCGTAGATAGTTGCATTTCAGTTTATTTTTCATTATTTTTATGAGATTTTTGTTCCATGTTTTGTATAGAGAATATTTTGAAAAAAAATAAATTAATTAAATAGAAAGCCATAAATATTTGAGGAAAAGGCATATAAAATCCTTGGATGAGTCGAAAACCCGAAAGGGCGGCTCATGTAAAAAGAAGGTAACCCGGACCAACAATAGGTTGGGGTAATATGAGGTTTATGAGAGATGTGAGCATATGTGACCACGTATATTGGAAAATGAAATGAGCGGTTAGGTGAAAACCCGAAAGGGCGCCTAAGCAGAATTGAGTGAAAAAATTTGAGTGATTAGGATCATTCTTGATTGGGGACTTTGGGGATACATATTAGATTTGGGTAGATCACCTAGGTTTGCTCTACACTTTTTAGAGCTTGAGTGTTATATTATGTATTGGTGAGGTGTGTGCTTGATCTTATTGTGCTTATGGTCACTTTATATTTTGGGTCCGGGGTTCTGAGTTAAGTGTTTTTTATCTTCCCTTATATTTTCTGTAAACCTTTGATAGGATTTCTTGTTAGATTTATTTTGAGCTTACTCGAGGACGAGCAAGGTTTAAGTATGGGGGAATTTGATACGCTCTAGATTAGTATGGTTATCTCTTGTATTTTAGGCAAGATTTGAGTGTGTTTAGGTTAGTTTTGAGCATAATTGTAATATGAAGACCGAAGACACGATTTGAAGAATTGCAAGAGTTTTGAAGACAAGTGTTGATTTGGAGTTGTTTTGACGCCATTTTCTCGTGACGCATCGTTCGGGAGCTACGGTGATCGGATGAAGCTGAAATTGGTATCATTGGGAAGCTAACTCGAAGAGCTACAATTCATGTTTGTACTGCGAGTTCAAATTCCAAATCTAAGTGGGTCAAAACTACCTGCGAAGGTAACACCAGAAAGCTGTTAAAAGAAGACCCGCGACAGCGGAATCCTACCGCGCCCGCGGTGAGTTCCATATTCTCGAGGCTTTGTAGCCGCCGTTGCCGCGCTCGCGGATTCCTACCACGCTCGCGGTGGCTGGTGTTCCGCGCCGCTAGGCCTTTCGATATCTTGTATTTTGTTTTCATTTTATCTTTTCTCTTTCGGAACTCATTATAAAAGTCCGAGGTTTTTAGGTTACGAGACATTCTATTCCATAATATCAGATTCATAGTTTAGTTTAGACCTAGTTTTGTATTTTATTGATGGAGACTTAAACCTTGGAGTTTATTCATCAGTGAAGCATTCGTTTATGATTTCGTAAGGTTTTTGGTATTGATTTATTTCCCTTGATTAATATCTTTTCACTTTGTGCTTAATTTCATGATTATCAATTGATTTCACTTGGTGCGCAACTTGTTGAATTTGATTGATATTCTACAGTTTGATTAGGTTTGAATCATTGTCTATGTGATCGTACTTGATCTTTGAAACAACTTAATTTCTAGGACCGTGGACTAGGAATTGAGAAAGAGATTTGATTGTTTGTTCTTTCAATTGACTCGTAGCTTGATTGCTTGAATCGATATCCTGTATATCCTTGTTCTCTATGCTAATTCTTGGTTAAGCGTCCTTGCCTAGGATTGAAGAATTACTTGGACCGTGGACTTGTGATTGTTAATGATCAGGATAGGAATTAATCTTGGGTGTGAATGAAATCAAAGGAAAAACCAATGATCGAATGACTTTATCAATGTGAATCTGCTGGATAAACTTGTTTTTTCTTCTCTTAATTTGAATACTTGTTTTGTTTATTGGTTTGTTAGATAGTTTAGATAGATCAAACTATTTCCAAAACCCCTTTTTCCTTAAGTTGAAAAAAATATTGAAACTAGAAGCCTCAGTTCTCTTGGGCTTGACCCCGACTTATCAACTATACTAAGTTGTTAACTAGGGTTTTATCTTTGACTTTGCACAAAGACTTTAGTCGGGTCAACACACATTGTCCTCAATGTAGTAAAGACAAAATAAAATAAAGGGGAAGTAGAGAATAATACCACTACTGATCAAAAGGTGGTGGTGGTGGATATTGTGGTTAGTTAGGATATGAGGGTTAAGTGGGCCACACGCCCTGGAAAACCTGAGCCTGGTGCTGGAAATAGCTAGTCTGCTGCTGAAAGAACTGAGACTGATCCTGGTGAAACTGGTGGATCCGGTCTATAGAAGTAGACAAAGCAGACTGTTGAGTGAACATCTCCTCCTGACGAACTGAAAGCCTGCTCATCTGGCGCATCATATCATCCTGCCAGCTCAGACGAGTGTCAACTCCAGAAGTAGCAGGAAAACTCAAACCAGGAACATCCTCATGCATAACTGTGTCGTCCTGAGGAATAGTCTCTAGAATAGGCTGCGAAGTAGATGGTGGAGCAGCCTGTGGAGCAGAAGAAAAAGAGCCAGGAGCTCTAACAGGTACTGACAACCGTCTGAGATCAAAGTGATGATACTCAGGTCCAAATGGTAAACCAGCAATGGGCATACGAATCTTATAAGCATCCATAAGACCAAACAAATAATACATATGAGCCCCAGCCTCAGCAATCACTGCAACGTTCTTCAAAAACTTCCTATCATAAGTGAATCGAGCAGAAAGCCACTCAACTAGAGGAGGAAAAGGAATTTCCAACTACTCAGCAATGAGAGAAACCATACCGCCAATAGCAATCTTACCCTTCTTTTCACTCCTACACTTCTTACAGCTGGATAAAAACAAAGCCTTCCAATCTTTCACCAAAGCACACCGCAGTTTCAAACTCCAAACCGCCTCCAAGTCAGGATGATTGATCTTGTTTGGTTCAGAATGACCAAACCAAGCCATCCTAAGCACCCTGTGAGCTAACCGAAGAGAAGGATGTGACCACTTATAATTTTTCTCCCCTCCCTTAGAATCAAATGGGGAAGAACCAGTGCAATGATCCCAAAAAGTAAACTGAGCACTCGCAACAAACCAATCAGCAGATTCAGAAGGCTGCTTGGTAATACCAAACGCCTCATCCAGATCATCATAACTCATAACATGCATAGAACCACCTAACTGAAACGTGATCCTAGCTGCATCACGATCATCCTCAAGAGCAATGATGAACTCACTAGTCCACCCAGGATATGTAGGAGCATTCCTGAAATAAAAATTACCCAACCCTCCATGATCAAACATCCGCCTAGTGCACTCCTCTAGGCCTAACTCTCTCATAAATGCGGGATCAAGGAATATAGTAGAAACAAACTCCTTGTTATCCACACGCTTCTTCCGACCCTCATAAATTTCAGATTGAGCGGATCTAGTAGCACCACGCTTCCTAGTACTCATATTCGGTAATTGAAATGCTCAAAGGACCGAAAAAGAGAAACAAAAGTCCAAAAAATACCCGAAGAATTAGGGCGGCGAGCAGTGGAACTGGAAGCGGCTTCGAAGTTCTTGGCGGCGGTCAAGTGGCGGGCAAGCGGCGGTCGCCGCTATGAACTTGTTCTTGGCGGCGGGCGCTGCTATGAAAATGGTGGTCGCCGCTTCGAAGCTTCTTCGAAAACCCAGAAATTTAGCGGCGAGGGTTGCTTAAGAACGGCGAGCGACGCTCGGTGAGGGCAGCGATCGAGCGGCGAGTGGGTGGCGATGCAACGGTGGTCTTGAACGGGTCGGATCTACCCGGATCTGATGTAGATCTAGGTTTGAAAAACTTCTACTCTTCAAAACTCTCTCTTTTTTTCTTATGGCTTACACACACTCTATTTTCTTTATGAACCCTCAGTCTTCTCTTTTTGTTTTTAACTCCCAGCTCTCTCCCTCTTTTTTTTTCAATTTTATATTTTTTTAAAAGAAAGACGGGCTTACCGTACGGCAGGTGCGGCGGGCGCCGTTATGTGGCGGCGGGAGCCGTTAGGAGGCGGCGGTCGCCGTTGAGTGGCGGTGGTCACTGATTTCGTAGCTAAGCTACTTTTTGTGGAATTAATGGCGGGCGCCTCCATGTCGGCGGCGGTCGCTGCCTTTTCCGTGGCACTCCTTTTTACTCCCCTGCAGGTTAGTTTACCCAAAAACAAAAAGGGAAAAACGAAAGACAAAAACCACTAAACTAGAAAACAAGAAAAACAAGAAAGTACCTAGGCTGGGTCGCCTCCCGACAAGCGCCTTATTAAACATCGTGGCTCGACGTAATGCCAATTCATCAGTTTTCAGCGTCGGGCTTTGTTAGGACAGCTTCCTCAATTGTGTCCCTGGTAAATCCCTCATGATATTTCTTCACTCTTTGACCATTCACCTTGAATAATGCATGTGTTTTGGAATCATAGAGCTCAATAACACCATGGGGAAAAACTTGAGCAATCACATAAAGCTCTGCCCAACGGGATCTGAGCTTGCCTGGAAAAAGTTTGAGGCAGGACTGAAATAGAAGGACTTTGTCACCAGCTTTGAAGTCCTTTGTCAAGATGTTTTTGTCATGCTAAGCCTTAGTCCGCTCTTTGTAGTGAATAGCATCATCATAAGCTTCAATCCTGGCCTCCTCCAACTCCTGTCCAACTCTTGTAATTGGAGCTTTCTAAGCTCCCCAACTTCTTCAAGTTGTAAATTGCACTTCTTGATAGCCCAATAGGCCTTGTGTTCCAACTCAACTGGGAGGAGACATGCCTTACCGAAAACCAACCTAAAAGGTGACATACTAATAGGTGTTTTGTAAGCTGTCTTGTAGGCCCATAATGCATCATCAAGCCTCTGACTCCAATCTTTTCTGCTAGGAGACACCGTCTTCTCTAGAATGGATTTAATCTCCCTGTTTGATACTTCAGCTTGGCCATTTGTTTGAGGATGATAGGCAGTAGAAATTCTTTGGTTGACATGATACTTCTTTAATAGGGCAGTGATTGTCCTATTACAAAAGTGAGTTCCCCTATCACTTATGAGGGCCTTGGGGATTCCAAACCTGTTAAAAATATGGGACTTCAAGAAATCTGCAACAACTCTAGAATCATCAGTTCTGGTGGCCTTCGCTTCCACCCATTTGGAAACGTAGTCCACCGCAAGTAAAATATAAATATTACCACTAGAGTTTGGAAAAGGTCCCATAAAATCAATACCCTAAACATCAAATATTTCACAAAAGATTAAGCTAGTTTGGGGCATTTCATCCCTACTGGACATATTTCCAACTCTTTGGCACCTGTCACAAGATTTACAATAGTTGTGTGCATCTTTAAAGATGGTAGGCCACCAAAATCCTGCATCAAGTACCTTCCTAGCAGTTCTTTGAACCCCAAAATGTCCCCCACATGATCTAGAATGACAAAGTGTAAGGAGAGAATTTACCTCATTTTTTGGAATGCAACGGCGGATTACCTAGTCAGAGCAGTGTTTCCAAAGATAGGGGTCATCCTAGACAAAAAATCTAGCTGTACTGCGTAGTCTATCCCTATTAGCTTTGTTGAAAGGTTGAGGGAATTCACCTGTGCTGAGGAAGTTCACCAAGTCTGCATACCATGGCTCTATGGTGCTCATCTTGAACAAGGACTCATCCGGAAAGCTTACTTGAATCTGCTTTTGAGGGGTGCTCTCTTCTTGAACAATTCTGCTGAGATGATCAACCAGCAGGTTTTCAGCACCCTTCTTGTCCTTGATCTCAATATCAAATTCACTGAGCAATAGGACCCACCGAATCAATCTTGGCTTTGCTTCTTTCTTTGTCAGTAGGTATCTCAAGGTAGCATGATCAGTATAAATGATGACCTTTGTTCCAAGGAGGTAAGATCTGAACTTCTCAAGTGCAAATACCACTACAAGCATCTCCTTTTCTGTAGTAGAATAGTTCCTCTGTGCACCATTCAAGGTCATTGATGCATATTGAATCACATGAGAAGCTTTGGCTTCCTTTTGGCCTAGCACAGCCCCCACCGCATAATCACTAGCATCACACATTATTTCAAAGGGCTTAGACCAATCAGGAGCCTGAATTATAGGGGCACTTGTCAAGGGGGCCTTAAGATCATCAAAGGCTTCCTGACACTCAGTTGTGAACTCAAACAACATGTCTTTCTTCAACAGTTCACACAGGGGTGCTGAAATCTTGGAGAAGTCTTTAATAAACCTACGGTAGAAACCTGCATGGCCTAAAAAAGAACGAACTTCGCGCACATTAGTAGGATAGGCGGATAGGGCAAAGATTGAATTACTTCAACATTTGCCTTATCGACCTCAATACTCCTAGCTGAAACTATATGACCAAGTACAATACCTTATTCTACCATGAAGTGACACTTTTTAGAATTAAGCACTAAATTAGTGTCAACACATCTAGCAAGTACAAGAGTTAAGTGATTTAGGCATGCATCAAAATTATCCCCACGTACAGTAAAATCATCCATGAATACCTCAATGAAAATTCTCAATGTACTCAGAAAAGATACTTACCATACACCTTTGGAAAGTCCCAAGAGCATTGCACAACCCAAATGGCATCCGACGGTAGGCAAAAGTGCCAAATGGGCAAGTGAAAGTTGTCTTGGCTTGATCTTCAAGGGCAATGGCTATCTGAAAGTAGCCTGAGTACCCATCTAGAAAGCAATAAAATGCTCTGCTTGCCAACCTCTCAAGCATCTAATCATTGAAAGGAAGGGGGAAGTGATCCTTCCTAGTGGCTGCATTCAACTTGCAGTAGTCAATGCAAACTCTGTAACCTGTCTGCAGTCTTGTAGGGACCAATTCTCCTTGCTGATTCTCCACCACTGTAATTCCCCCTTTCTTTGGTACAACTTGTGTGGGGCTAACCCATTTGCTGTCAGAGATAGGGAAAATCATACCTGCTTGCAAGAGTTTAAAGACTTCTTTCTTCACCACCTCCATCATAGGTGGATTTAAACGCCTCTTTGGTTGTGTAGATGGCTTCTCTTCTCCTTCCAGCAGTATACGATGCATGCAAGTGGTGGGGCTAATTCCCTTGATGTCAGCAATGGTCCAACCAATTGTTGTCTTGTACTCTTTTTTTGCCACTAGCCTGCCTTCTTGGTCTTTTGTGAGCTTGCTGGAGATGATCACTGGTACTGTTTCCTTGTCTCCAAGGAATACATACTTGAGGTGGTCTGGGAGTTGCTTCAACTCAATCACCGGTGCCTGCACAACAGAGGGTAATAGCTTTTCCCTAGGCAAGGTTAATGGTAAAGGAGTTTTGCCAGGTGGCTCAAGAGGAAGCTTATAATAAGCATCCATCTCGTTTACAATCTCCTGTATATCAGTTGATAGAGTAAAATCCAAACTACAATCAACAATAATAGATTGCACATCATCTAGCTGATTTTCATCAAACACATCTTGCACCACAAGCTCAAGCATATCAATAGCATAAACAGAGTAATCATCGGAAGGATATTTCATGGCTTCATATATATTATAATTAATGGTTTGGCCATCAAATTCCATGGTTAAAGAGCCAGTACTCACATTTATTTTAGTATTCGCTGTTTTCAAGAAAGGTCTCCCTAACAGAATAGGGATTGCATGATCATCATGTTCCATTTTGAGCACATAGAAATCAACAGGAAAAGTGAGATCACCAACCATAACCAAAACGTCCTCTACTAAACCTATAGGACGAACATTAGACCTATCCGCTAATTGAATAGAGATATTAGTGGCATGCATAGGTCCAAGTTTCCGAGATTCACGGAGAGTAGAAGGCATTACATTGATGGAAGCACCCAAATCTAGCATGGCTTTGTCAACTTTAGTACCTCCAATTGTAATAGGGATAGTAAACATACCTGGATCTCCGCACTTTTTAGGTAAGCGTTTTTGAAACACAGCTGAAACATGCTCGCTTACCTTCACCTTCTTTTTACTGTTCTTGTCCTGAATCCGCTTTGTAGTGCACATCTATTTCAAGAACTTTGCATAGCGTGGGACTGACTAGATCAAGTTAAGGAGAGGAATGTTGACCTCAACGTTTCTGAACATCTCGAACATGTCTTTGTCCTGCTTCAGGGGCTCTGTACGCTTTAATGCAGATGGAAACGGAGCAAATGGCTTCCATTCAGGGAGGACTGAGGATTTTTCTTCATCGGCGACTTCAGCAGGTGGGCGGCGGTCGCCGTCATCTGGGCGGCGGTCGTCGATTTTTTCGGAAAATTCAGCCTCGGGTGGATCACCGTCATGGCGGTTGCCGCCATCAGGGCGGCGGGCGCCGCTACCCCGTCGGCGGTCGCTTCCTTTTATTTCTTGGTCGCCGCTTGAATTTTCTATTTTTGTCGTAGCCAAGCTCGATTTAATGGCGGGCGCCGCTATCCAGGCGGCGGGCGCCGCCCTTGCCTTTGTCAAATTCTTCCACTTTTCTATCCTCAAGTTGTTTCCCACTCCTCAAAGTGACATCACTGACATTACAAATATTCGGGTTGACTTCTGTTTGAGAGGGAAGCTGACCCGAATCTCTTGCTTCCAGTTTGCTTACAGCGTCAAAGATTTGACTCATTTGTCGTTCCAAGTTGTGAATGCTTGCTAATGTATTATCCTGGAATTTCACTTGATTTTGAGAGAGTTGATTCATACTATTTTGAAGAGTGAGGTTACTTTGCATCAACATCTTCATCATGCCTTCCATAGAAGGAGCTGTATTGTGATTCTGTCCTTGAGGCCTTGGCACATATGGCTTAGCTTGTTGAAACTGATCCTGTTGCTGCTTTGACTCAAGCTCTTTCCACCTGAAGTTCTGATGATCTTTCCAGCCAGGGTTGTAGGTGTTTGAATAAGGATCATGTCTTGGCTTCATTTGGTACCCTCCAACTGCATTCACCTCCTCTTGTAGTGTAGGATATGAATCAATAGGATGAAAGGCATCATTACAGATTCCAAAAGCCTTAGCCTGTTGAGCAATACCCTTCAGTTTCAACCGCCTCACTTCTTCCTTCAGCACATCAAAGTCAGCTTGATCAATTTTAGAGTAAGAGTTGGTGGCTGACAAGTTTTTAGAACCTCTTCCAGTATATTGCCTAGAATCATCAGCCAGTGTAGAAAAGATATCTAGAGCCTCTTCATAGGTTCTTTTCATGATGTTTCCACCACAAGAGGAATTGACCAATCGCCTGTCATCCTCACGGAGTCCTCCATGGAGATAGAGAATAAGATCATGATTAGCATAACCATGGTAGGGACAGCTCTTTACCAGGTTCTTGAAGCGCTCAAAATATTCATAAAGCGACTCGTTGGGGAATTGCTCTATGTTATAAATCTGCTTCTTGAGTTGATTGGACTTGATTGCAAGGAAGTATTTGTCCAGAAACAACTTCTTCAAGTTCACCCAAGTAGTAACGCTTCCAGGAGGTAGAGCATGATACCAGTCTTTAGCGGATTCCTTTAGAGAAAAAGAAAACGCTCTCAGCCTCATATGTTCTTCAGTAATATCATAGGGACACATGCTGGTGCAGACATCAAGGAACTCATCAAGATGTTGAATGGGATCCTCAAGTGGAGTTCCGTTGAATTTTGGGAGTAGATGAACTACTCCTGTCTTGAGCTCAAACTTCACCCCATCACCAAGGGCTGGGAATTGCACTGCACGTGTAGGATGATTCAGATTAGGAGTTGTCAAGCTCTCAAAGTAACTCGTTGATCACCCATTGTTCGGATTCCTTACAGTAGTGCACGCACAGCTCGACGAGTTCTGAAAAGAGTCCGTTCAATTTCTGGATCAAAAACAAGTGGTGAATTATTAGTAGCGCGGGTGTGAACCATAAGATAGGTTCATACCAAAATTGGCACAAAATTACACAAAAAGACAATTATTGCCTCCCCGACAACGGCGCCAATTTGATAGGCATGAAATGGTCGTGCAAATCACGGCTATGCAAAAGAGTCCTAACAATCCTAGAGACTGTAGTCTTAGGGAAGTAAGGGTCGAATCCGCAGGGAGGTTGGTTTATCTTTTTATGTAAATTTTATGTCAATTAAAGTAAAAAGGGGTTTAAGGATTAAACAACTATCTAGTATGCAAAAACTAATAAAGCAATTAAAGTTTGGGTTTTAATCAAATTGGAAAAACACTTAGTCAAACAGAGATCCGCATTCGTATGACAAGTTGATCATAGATTCACTCAATATTGCATGCATATGGAATTTCAATTCCTTTTCAATTCTAACTAACAGCACAACCAGATACTATTAGTTCTAACTAATTGAATAACCCAGAAACTATCAAGATTCAATTCAAAAGCAGCATTAAGAATAGGAATATAATCAGGATACAAATCTAGCATAAAACAACCAGCTTTTATACTAGAATGCAATTAAACTCTCTTCTGCAATAGACTAACACAACCAGATACTAGTATAATGTAGTTTGCTACTATGAAATAGAGAAACTCAACCAGTAATTTCTCTAGATCTAGCAATTTGAGATTCAATAACAACAACCATAGAAATTGTTGAAATCAATCACATAAACAAATCAATCAAGAGAGTAAAATAATTCCATGCAATAGATAAAGAGTAGAAATCTCACAACTGAAAGTCACACAAAGCTTCAAACTGTCTAACTAAGAAAAAGGGCTTAGTTCTCCATGAAAGGCTAAAACTCTGAAAGAAAAATAATAGGTAGATGATCAATGAGAGATGCAACTCTCAAAACCTAATATATCAAACTAGGTCTAAAAAGTCTATCCAAAAATACATAAACTCGGAATAAATATGACATAGAAGAACACAAAGGGAATTACTTGTTTGAATCTATGATCAATAACTTGATGATGAAAGTAGATGCTTGAATATGATTGTTTTCCCTAATCTGATAAAAACTCAACCTTTGTTTGCCTAATTGCTTTACTTGCTTTAATTTCTCTAGTTTTAGAATTACAATTCCAAAATCCCCCTTTGTTACCTTTTCTTAGTTGATAATAATATTACTTAGGATACAAGTGTCTCTTGGGTACGACCCCGACTTACCAACTATACTAGTTGAGTAACTAGGGATTTATTTTTGATTTGGTAAGACGACTTTCAATCAGTCAAATTTTGGCACCGTTGCCGGGGATACTTTGTTTAATTCTAAGTTCTTATTTTTATCAACTTTTGTGTGGACTTTAATACTCTGCTCAAGTCTGAAGAGAACCATGCATCATTATAATGGTTCCTTTGGTTAGGGTTGTCATAAGTTGAAGAATTTTGTGGATTGCACTAGGCTTGTTGACATGACTTCAAGAGGCAATTTCTTTACTTGGAACAATAATCAGGCCCCCTAAGATCAGATTTTCTGCAAGCTTGATAAAATTTTGTACAATCATGAATGACTTTCTTCCTCTTGATAGGAAACCCACTTTTGGTCATTGCCCTGCAATCATCAAGTTCAAGAGCTCCAACAAGAAGACTCCCTTGTTTAAATTAAAAAATCTATAGGTGTAGGATCAAAACTTTTGTAGTATTGTAAACGATGAATGGAGAAAGAATATCCAAGGGCACACCATGTTCTCCATCATGAAAAAAATCGAAAGCTTTGAAACCTCAATTTCGTGATCTTAACAAATACAAATACTCCGACATTGAAGCCGCGCTCAAAGACTTGAAATCCGAACTCCAACGAATTCAGCAATATGCCCACATTAATCAACCTCTTGACCCCACCATTATCGCTGATGAGAAACGCCTCATTTATGAAGTGTGCTCCCAACAAGAGATGGTCGCTAAGGACCTCGTCAAAAGATCAAAAATTAAGTGTCTTACTTATGGTGATGAAAATTCAAAGTGCTTCACGCCTCAATCAAGCAACGGAGGGCATCTAGGGCCATTATCTCTATTGTTAATAATGATGGGTTCAAACTTGAGGACAACTTGAGGGCCATTATCTCTATTGTTAATAATGATGGGTTCTCCTTGGCACAAAAGTTGGCTCTGACGAGCACTTCTATGTCGTGGTAAAAGCGTTTTCAAAGAAAAATCCAAACTTTCAAACCCAAGTATAGTGAAAGCAAGGGTCATACCACAGAGACTCAGATTTCCAGTGTTTAAGTAGTATTACTAGAGTAGAAAAGGGTGATTTTCAGATTTCAAACTATTATTCTAGTAAAGCAAAAACAAAAAAAGTAAAATGATTGAGTTTTCAAGTAGAAAGAAAGCGTCCAACTAGTTTTGTATCCATTGCATACATGATTATTGATCCTTGATTATTCTTATTTCAATTCCCTTGACTAATCTATTGTGAATTCATGGAATTCAAGCTCAATGTGGTTATTAATATGCACCGTCTTTAATAACCTTTTAACCAATTATCCTAGAAAACCTTCTATGTCAAATTGATCATGCAAATTTTAGTTCAAAGCGTTCAATAGAAACATCGTTCATAAATTCCACCGTATATTCATGAAGTTTTGTGATTGAATTCTCCTCCTTTGATTAACCTTATTCCACCGTATATAAGTCTAATCAAAGGATTCATCCATGAACAACCAAATTCCACCGTATATAAGTCATTCTAGTTATAGTTCAACCTAGAAATCAAAATAGGTGATCAAGCTATTATAATCCTAAGCGAATCTTATCAATTAAGCATGGAGTAATTCAATCTAGTCAAGGCAAGTTGAAATAATTCAAATCTCACAAAGAATCATGCATACAACTTCAACTAACTAGTTGGACAGGGGAAATTAACTAGAAAACGACATTAAAAAGGAATCAAACTTACAAAGAGTCAGGTTTCTCTTCAAATTCTTCTCTAGGGTTTTTAGTCTCCCAAGTTCTCTCCAAATCTCTCTCCCAGTTCAATAACATAAAAATTAAACTCTTCTCAAAATAAAATCCTAAAAATTATTTATATCATAATCTAAAAACATCCTAAAATAACAAGAAGTCAACTAAAAGATAAATCGAAGCCTCGAAACCAGCATCAGATCAACACGGGCCTGGGAGCGATCAAGACCTTGTAAGCGCGGTCGCACTCAGCCTTCCGTCCCCGCGCATAGCATCCAGTAGCCTCTATCTGCTCGGCGTGGTTTAAGTCTCCTGAACGCCCCCGCTCTGGTCTGTCTTTGGCCGTGTCTTTACTCATGTCTTCGCATCTTTACACTTCAATGCCTTCCCACGGTTTCTTCATTCCTTGCACTTGTTCCTAGCTCCATAGCTCCGGTTCCTGGCTTGATATCCATCGTGCTCACCTTTCGATCACCTCAATCCTGCAATGAAGCATGAAAAAGCGTAGATTCTGAACTAAACTAAAACAAAATTAAACTACGAATTAAGGTGAAAATCTAGCTAGAAATGCATGAAAAGAGAATAGAAACATGCTCTAAAACCTATAACTATATGCTCTATCAAATTCCCCCATGCTTGAACCTTGCTTGTCCTCAAGCAAGAAATAAAATCAATCACACCATAAACAAGCAAGCTATGACTTCAATTCATATTCATGAGACTCAAACTCAACTATGAAATCATCACATACTTCAAATGAAAGCTTCAAACCAAGTCTTTAATCCATTCTAACCCTCACCAAGGTATATATGTTTGCACTCATCACTCAAGTGTTTAAAAAGGTAAGTGTTTTCGCTCAAAAATCATCTTTGAATGCCAACTACCATATGCTTGCATCAATGTACTAAATCTCCACCACGAATGATTAAACGCACAACATAAATCGTGAGGGCTTTTTCAAGGTTGTAACGAGCCAAGGTATAAACAAGTAGGTGGGGATCATATTTGGCCATGTGGTGCTAAATCCGGGAACTAGGATCAACTAAAACCCAAATTACAACATCACTCACTCTCAAAGCATTTCACCAACTTACTTCCCCTTTCTCCCCATCACTTACATTCAAATAATTATTCTCTCTTTTTTTTCATCTTTTGCTTTCTTTTCTTCTTTTCCTTTCCACAAAACCCCATTTTGAGATTCATCCTTTTTCCTTTTCTTCTCTCACAAGAACAAATATGCAAATTTTACACTAAACTCATCTCAATCAACCAATCATTCCAAACTTCCTCTTATAAGATTTTCAATAAAATTTCCCAACATACTTAACTTCCTTATCATCTTTTCAACATTCTCCTCAATTACACCTTTTTCAACTTCATTACAAACCCCAAATTACATCATATAACTCACAAAACTCCCCTAGTCAAATCCTAATTCCCGGATATGGGTCAAGCTTATTTGGCTAGGAACAAATTTTGTGGAGCTAAAAATCAAGGATAAGGTTCAAAACAATGGGGCTACAAAAACAAAGGTATAATGTAGGGTAGATAAGGATATAAATGAGTTAAGAAAATTTCCTCAATCCCTTTTACATCATGCATTTAAAACATATAATGTGGCCTCGAAAAAAGAATCTAAACGCAAGTTCTAGAGTTTAAACAATCAAAGAGATACACTCAAGAATTTTCATGCAAATATAAGCATATAAAAGGCTCAAAAGATCTCACAAGGTATTAAATGGTTGGAACTTAATAAATAACTCAAAATTTCCACTTTCATGCATACTCCTTCATAATCAAGCAATTTTGTAGAACTTTCATCAATAACAGACAAGTCATGGGATATGAAATCATGCTCACTCAACAAACAAGTGGTTCCAAGGGGAATCCTAGAATGCAATATATTTATTATTATTTTCTTAAAAAAAATTCTGAATTTCCCAATTTTTATTGGAATTTTCATGCTTTTTTAAACAATGCAAAACAATAATGTAAACATGCAAATGCAATTACATGAACTAACTACAACTAAGCACTTATGACAAAACAAAGAATCCCCTTCCCCCATGCTTAAGCTTTACTTTGTCCCCAAAGTAAAATAAAAGTAAAGAGAAAAGGAAAGTTAACCTCGTCATAAGAGCTGGCACGCTCTAAAATTTACTCCTCCGGTGGTGGTGGTGGATATCCCGGCAAGGTTTCTCCATCACCTAGAAAGGTGTACTTAAGGTGGTCTGGTAGTTGCTTGAGCTCCACATTTGGGGCATGCACAATAGAAGGTACAAGCTTCTCGCTTGGCAATGTTAGCGGTAAGGGCTTAGAGCCCGGTAGCAAGAGTGGTCGCTCATAGTAAGCGTTCAACTCAGCTACAACTCCATGCATGTCATCATTTAGCATAAAATCCAATTCATCCCCGGCAACGACGCCAAATTTGACAAGAACTTTTATGTCGTGGTAAAAGCGTTGTCAAAGAAAAATCCTAACTTCCAAACCTAAGTATAGTGAAAGCAAGGGTCGTTCCACAGAGACTCAAGAGTAGATTTCAATCCATCATGATCATTAATGTCAAAGGAATCTTGGACAAGAGTATCTAAAACATCAATGGAGCATAAAGAATTGTAATCTTGGGGGAATTTCATGGCATCATAAATGTTATACTCAACCCTTTCCCCATCAAATACCATAGTTAATGAGCTACTACACACATCAATTTTTGTATTGGCCATTTTCAAGAATGGTCTACCTAAGAGAATTGGAGCCGCATGCTTATCATGTTCCATATCAAGTACATAACAATCAGCAGGAAAGATCAACTTATCAACCATAACAAGCACATCTTCAACAATCCCATTTGGGTAAACATTAGATCTATCGGCCAATTGATTTACTACACCCATTTAATTTAATGGACCAAGCTCAAGAGATTCATAAATGGAATAAGGCAGGACTTTATAGAAGCACCCAAATCTAGCATAGCCTTATCAAACTTAGTTTCACCTATGATGCAAGGAATAGAGCACATACCTGGGTCTCCGCACTTCTTTGGCATTTGTCTTTGGAAAACCGCTGAGATTTGATCGCTAACCTTGATCTTTTTCTTCCCCTTTAGCTTTTGATTTCGCTTGACCGTGCATAGCTCCTTCAAGAATATAGCATAGCGAGGAATGCTCTTGATGAGTTTGAGTAGTGGAATGTTCACCTCGCATTTGCTAAATGTCTCGAAGATCTCTTTGTCATTCTTGATCTTGCGGTCTCCTTTAATGCCTCGGGAAATGGTGGAAGAGGTTTGGGAGCCGAGGTCGAAGGTTATATGATTCATCGCACAGGTCCCTAGACGCGGGCTCAGTACCTTGGAGCGCGGTCGCGCTCCCACCATTTTGGACCGCGCTCAGCTTGTTTGAGTTTCTATTACCTGGGCCCAGTATAGGGTCTGTAAGCGCGAACGCGCTCCCAGCTTCTTGACCGCGCACGGGCACTTGTACAGGCTTTGAAATTTCGTCCTCTTCTTCCTTGCTCTCATGAAAAGTTTGTCGCTTTTTGGCTTTGTTCTCCAACACTTTACCGCTCCGAAGCGAGATTGCATTTACATGTTGCTTAGGATTGAGCTTCGTTTGAGAGGGCAGTCTGTTGGAATCCTTAGCTTCAAGTTTGCTCATCGCCTTTGCAAGTTGGCTCATTTGATTATCCAAGTTGGTGATGCTTGACTTGGTTTCTTGCTGAAATTATCCCATGGATTGTTGCATAGTGGTCATGCTTTCATGTCATCCGTGGACAAAGACGGGCCTTGATTTGGTGCTTGAGGCCGAGATTGAAAGGGAGGTCTGAAACCTTGAGAGCCGCTTTGAGGAGCATATTATTGATTTTGATTCCCATACCTCAAATTAGAATGATCCTTCCAGCCCGGATTATACATGTTCGAATAAGGATCATACCTTGGCCTTTGTGGACCATAACCTCCAAGCTCATTAACCTGTTCCTTTCGAGCATGAAGAGTAGGACAAGCATCTGTCTTGTGAGTGGTGTCAGAGCTGAAACCGCAAGCTTTGACTTGTTGTTGTCCTCCTAAGATGAATTGCTTGAACATTGTCTTCAACTCACTCACCTCCTCATGTATAGCACTAGCATCAATGGAATGGGCAACTGTCATTGTAGCTCTTTTGCTGAATTGACGAGAGCCTTCAGAGAGCTCATGGAAGAGCTCAAATGCTTCAACATGAGTGTTGTTCAGGATGTTTCCTCCACAGGCAGCGTTGACATGTCGTCGTTTTTCATCTAATAAACGTTCATGGAGGTACATAACAAGATCCAGTTGGGAGTAACCATGATAAGGGCAACTTGAGATTAGCTTTTTGAACCTCTCATAATACTCATACAATGATTCATTCGGGAGCTGCTCAATATTGCAAATACTCTTCTTCAGACTTGAAAGTTTTGTGGTAGGAAAGTACTTCTCAAGGAAAGCCTTCTTCATTTGCTCCTAAGTCTCAATAGTGCCAGGACCCAAGTAGTAGAGCCAGTCACTAGCTCCCTCTTTCAAGGAAAAAGAGAAAGCTCTAAGCTTTACTTGATCATCAGTGACGCCCTTCGGTTTCATGCTAGAGTAGACAACATGAAATTCAGCCAAATGTTTGTTGGGATCCTCGCCGGCCTTCACATGGAATTGAGGAAGATCGAGGTGAATCAACCCAGACTTCAGTTCAAATTGGACACCGTCAGGGAGCTCAGGTAGCTTCACCGCCAATAGTTGTTGAGCCAAATCAGGTGCAGTCAACTGTCTCAATGTCTGTTGAACCATCTCCACAATTCAGGAATGCTTTCGGACTCAAAATCAGAGGGGGGAGAATCCAGGTCTAATGGTAACTCACGAAAGATAGCACGAGCTTCACGACGCAACCTAGAGATCGTCCTTTTAATTTCTAGATCAAAAGCAGCAAAAGATCATGGTTCATACCCAAAAAATAGTAATACCAAGTAAACACAAAGAAATAGCCGAGTCCCCGGCAACGTCGCCAAATTTGACGAGAACTTCTATGTCGTGGTAAAAGTGTTGTCAAAGAAAAATCCTAACTTTCAAACCCAAGTATAGTGAAAGCAAGGTTCGTACCACAAAGACTCAGATTTCCAGTGTTTAAGTAGTATTACTAGAGTAGAAAAGGGTGATTTTGAGATTTCAAACTATTATTCTAGTAAAGCAAAAACAAAACAAGTAAAATAATTGAGTTTTCAAGTAGAAAGAAAGCGTCCAACTAGTTTTGTATCCATTGGATACATGATTATTGATCCTTGATTATTCTTATTTCAATTTCCTTGACTAATCTATTGTGAATTCATGGAATTCAAGCTCAATGTGGTTATTAATATGCACCGTCTTTAATAACCTTTTAACCAATTATCCTAGAAAACCTTCTATGTCAAATTGATCATGCAAATTTTAGTTCAAAGCATTCAATAGAAACATCGTTCATAAATTCCACCGTATATTCACGAAGTTTTGTGATTGAATTCTCCTCCTTTGATTAACCTTATTCCACCGTATATAAGTCTAATCAAAGGATTCATCCATGAACAACCAAATTCCACCGTATATTAAGTTATTCTAGTTATAGTTCAACCTAGAAATCAAAATAGGTGATCAAGCTATTATAATCCTAAGCGAATCTAATCAATTAAGCATGGAGTAATTCAATCTAGTCAAGGCAAGTTGAAATAATTCAAATCTCACAAACAACCATGCATACAACTTCGACTAACTAGTTGGACATGGGAAATTAACTAGAAAACGACATTAAAGAGGAATCAAACTTACAAAGAGTCAGGTTTCTCTTCAAATTCTTCTCAAGGTTTTTAGTCTCCCAAGTTCTCTCCAAATCTCTCTCCCACTTCAATAACGTAAAAATTGAACTCTTCTCAAAATAAAACCCTAAAAAGTATTTATATCATAATCTAAAAACATCCTAAAATAACAAGAAGTCAACTAAAAGATAAATCGAAGCCTCGAAATCAGCGTCAGATCAACGTAGGCCTGGGCGCGGTCAAAACCTTGTAAGCGCGGTCGCGCTCAGCCTTCCTTCCCCGAGCCCAGCCTCCAGTAGCCTCTATCTTCTCGGCGTGGTTTATGTCTCCTGAACGCCCCCACGTTGGTCTGTCTTTGGCTGTGCCTGTACCCATGTCTTCACATCTTGACACTTCAATGCCTTTCCACGGTTTCTTCATTCCTTGCACTTGTTCCTAGCTCCATAGCGCCGGTTCCTGGCTTGATATCCACCATGCTCACCTTTCGATCACCTCAATCCTACAATGAAGCATGAAAAAACGTAGATTCCGAGCTAAACTAAAAAAAATTAAACTACGAAATAAGGTGAAAATCTAGCTAGAAATGCATGAAAAGAGAATAAAAACATCATCTAAAACCTATAAGTATATGATCTATCAGGCTCCCTTGAGGAAATTGACATCGAAGCTTGCCAAAAGAGGCACCTACATAGATAACACTAATGTTGCTATGCTTTGTGCCTCTGTCACATTCAAGGAGGTCAAGAGCACCTTATTCTCGATCCCCATTTCAAAAACACCAGGTCCAAACGGATATGGTGGTGCCTTCTTCAAAGCCTCTTGGAGCATCACGGGGAACTGCTTCTTTAAGACAATCACTGATTTCTTCTCTAAGGGCCAACTCCTAAAGCAAATTAATGCCACCATCATCACTTGATCCTAAAGAAGAGGTCTCCAGAGAGCATTACGGATTATAGACCAATCTCTTGCTGCTCCAATCTGTATAAAGTCATCTTGAAAATTCTTACTTCTAGAATCCAAAGGGTCTTGCAAAGAGTTATTGACTTTCGACAAGGCTGGTATCTCCCGGAAAGAGGTATGTGGCACAACGCTCTTGTTTGTGAGGAAATCCTTAAGCACTATAATAGAGTAATTAGACCAGCAAGATGTGCCATTAAGCTCGACATCAGGAAATCATATGGCACCATTGGGTGGAGCTTCATCATTAGCATCCTCAAAGCCTTCAAATTCCCCTGCCAGTTCGAAAAGCTAATCCAACCTTGCCTAGAAACCGTTCTTTTTCAATCAACATTAATGGAATGTTTGTTGGCTTTTTTCAAGATTAACGAGGGATTCGACTGGGAGACCCTATGTCCCCTTATCTATTTGCACTTTACGGAATATCTACACAGAATCTAGGCCAAAATAAGCAGCAACAAGAACGATAAAATTCCATCCCAAATGTAAAGAGCTCAAGCTTATGCACATTGCCTTTGCTGACAAGGTCTTCTTGTTTTGCAAAGGTACTCCCACTTCTGCTCAACTCCTTGCCGACTCTTTTCAGTCCTTCTCCAAGGTCTTCGGGTTGCATTAGAACAATCAGTAATTGGCCAATTTTTATGTTGGTATGAATTACTCTTGTTAGTAATAGTTAGCTAGCTTGTTTGATATGCAAGTCGGGCAACTACCAATCATATATTTGGGCCTTCCATTACATTCTCGCAAGCTTGTTTGCTCTGATTATGAGATGCTCGTCGCCAAACTCACTAGAAGAATTCAATCATGGGCATCGAAGCTTCTATCTTATGCCGAAAGATGCAGGCTGATTCGGTCAGTTTTGAGTGGCATCACCAATTTTTGGATAAGGCTCTTCATTCTCCCAAAGAAGGTTCTCAAGGACATCAAGAAACTTCTAAGGATTTTTTTCTAGAGTGATGCATGTGAAGGCAACTGGAAGCTTGTTGCTTGGACTGATGTAGCTAGACCAAGAGAAGAATGTGGATTAGGGTTCAAGGAACCCTTGGCTTGGAACAAAGCACAAGCAAGAAAACTGGTTTTTGATATTGACTTTGGCATCGACAATATTTGGGCTGAATGTTGCAATAAATGTGTCATTAGGAATGCTTCAGTTTGGGACATCACGACTAGGGACAACGATAATTGGCTTTAAAAGTCCATTCTCCGCATCCGAGATGATCTTAAAAGCATTTAGAACAACATTGGCACTACAAATTTGAATTGTATTTGGACTAGCAATGACTCTGGCAAGATTTGCTGAGATGTTTACGAGATCTGGAGAGACAAGGCCCGATTGTAAGATGGGGTAATGTCATTTTGAAAGCTCCAATTATCCCAAGATCGATACACTTTCATTGTCTGGTTGGCTGCTATGGACCATGCCTTGAATCGGGA
The DNA here is from genome assembly GCA_964016875.1 of Fallopia convolvulus. Taxonomy (NCBI): domain Eukaryota; kingdom Viridiplantae; phylum Streptophyta; class Magnoliopsida; order Caryophyllales; family Polygonaceae; genus Fallopia; species Fallopia convolvulus. The sequence continues at coordinate 5,024,666 of OZ024722.1, read as the reverse complement.
GAGGCTTCATAGGTTCGGTTTGCTACAATCTAATATTTTCCCTCTCTGCTCGATCTGTTGCTCCGTGAGAGGATTCATAGGCGTGATGAATTGGGTCGGAGTTGGAATTATGTTGGATAGCATGAGCGATTGGCTTCTTTAGTTCACTTTTAGCAACCATCATAAGTCGGTTATTTTTAAGCTCGGGACCACTACCTTTACCACCATGTCATACGCCATTTGGAACCATAGAAATGTTGTTTGCTTTCGAAATGAGATCCTAGATCCTGTTGTGTGTGCTCAAATGCCATTCGAGTCATCAAGGAAAAACTTCAAGCCAAAGTCAAGAACCCCAAGAATGTCTTCCATCATTGGATCAACTGAAACTTCTGATATGTGAAACTGATGTCTAGGTTGATGTGTTTTGTGCTGAATTTCTTTGCAATGTTGAACAAGAAGTTCCAGTCCACAGTGTCATAAGCTCTCTTCAAGTCTATCTTGAGTACGCATCTAGGGCTCACATACTTTCTAGTGCGCATCTTAATGAAAGGGTAATTCACATTAGTGTTTTTCCATCTCGCTACCACGTTATTTCTTAGATTGCTAATACACATTCTCATACATTCTTCCAACAAAATAGCTCAACATTCTATTATTTCTGACTGACCAAATGTAGTATTTGCAATGCATGAGTGGCTTGCAGAAGGCCAGGGTGTTTCTCATAAGATGATACAACAATACATGCGTATACAAAAATTGACCCATAGCAATGAATACGTTTCCATGGAAAAATGTGGCTAAAATATTCATCTTCACTTACTGGATTTTTTGTCTTTGAGGATTCCACCAATTGTATTTTAACACATGAGCAGGACAATGAGGAATGGCAGCTCTGCAGAAATCATAAGATCATTATTCTTTATGGCCAATTTAATAATTATTCTCAAAAACATTACCACTCTTTATTCCATTAATATTAGTAACAAATTAACAGATCAGCCATTCAAACAAGTAGATCCAATTTCCCAAAAAAATATGCGTTCAAACGAATAAACAAAACAAACTGGAAAAGATTCAGAAAAAGACATGCATAGATCCAATTCCAGGGCAGATTAGCTTGCCCAGGATATGCTTTAATATTAAAAGACTTATTAATTTAACAGCAAGAAAAGTAGCTAGTCAAATAACTTCATAACAGTACAAACTGAAATAATTGTACAATATAAGAATTAACTATTTAAGTAGGCTCAGAAAGAATTGAGCCAGCAATTCCATAATGCTATGCATTGAATTATCCTATAGCGCCTCTGAAAACAAGCTAGCTAAGTACACTATATAAAGTTCCAAACAAGCATATAAAATTTTCATCAATACTTTTTATTAGTCATAAAACGATTTGACAATCTATGCTCCAAGTACATAGATTAAGATTCTTAAATGACTTTTTTTTATTAGTTTTTATTATTTATAGAAATTTAATTTTTTAATAGAATTCATTTATTTGTTTTTTTTTGTAGAGTTTTAGTTTTTAAAACAAGAATGTTTAACCTACGTTCTCAATAAAACCGCTCATAAAAACATAAAAGTGTTCTCTTGCATTAAGTTTTTCTTAACAGTTTATGTCAACAATTCAAATATCGTAACAATATACATACTATTCTCCTAACTTTGAATCTATTAATCGTCAGAATTCCTTAAGAAAACCTAATTTAACCCATAATAGCAATGAAGTATATAGAACTAATAGAAGCAAGTATATCGAGGTACACATTTTAGAAACAATTCTCTTAATTAAGCAAATTAATTTGCTAATGACATCCATCCATCTTCAATTAGTTCAACAATATAACATACATATGAGATGGAATGATTGAGCAGAAAATGGCGATTGAGCTAGTAGTGCGCAAAGGAATCCTATAATGAGTTTAAAAAGGAAAGCACAAACGGTCACATCTGAATCTGATCACGTAGTATTTTCTTTTTCCACTTCATGGATCCATTGAGACAGAAATAGAGCTCCACTGATGAAACACGAGGGCGAAAGAAGCGGGGACAAAAGCATTCCGGCCTCCTTTTAATTATTTCATGTCATAAACATATATCAAAAGTTCACCACAGGGCAACCTAAAATGTCAATCAACAATAATCGATCTAACTATTGAAATAATAACTTAATTAGTTGTACGTTATCGATAGTCGGTCTCAAAAAACTTTGGACGCGTACGTTCTAAGGATTCGGGATTTCATTAATTGAAGATGTTAGATGCTCTCTAGCGTGCTTTGGAGAGGTTAGAATTCTCCAATACTACACGAAAGAAAACATATATGGTTGCGGATTTCTTGGTATTTAGAAACAATGACATCCATATGTTACGACATATTTGTAATGATGACCCACAAAATATGACCAGTAATCGGAGCCGTTTGGCAATGAAATTCTTGAAGATCAACCGCTCAAATAATGTAAGTTGGCCTCATTTCCGAAGGGTATCTTACAAACTGATTTTTCTAACTTATATCGATCCCAATGCATAGGTTAAGACTGTTGAAATGGAAATTTTTTGTTAATTTTTATTATTTAGAGTAATTTAAATTTTTTAAATACATATTATCTATTTTCTTGTAGAATTTTAGTTTCTGAAACAAAAATGCAACCGTTATAATATTGCAGAGTCTCCACAACATAAAATTACTAAGGATGAGTGGATGGTCACTTATTGCATAAATTCCCAACAAGAAATATGTTTGAGATCATAGACTTCGTTTGAGCTAATTTTGGCAGCTGGCTTCCCTTTTTCCCGGTCTATGCTGGAAAAAGCAAACATTAGCTATACGTAGTCTTTTTGCCCCTTTTTAATTTGATCGAAATTTAATTAATTAGGGCAAAGATTAAGGCATATAAAAAATTGCGTAATGGGCTTGCTTTTTTTGTTAGATGGGGATTAAATTAATACTTTAATAGGTGTGTGCTTAACTTTTCATCGACATCTACACGCGAAACCGTGTTAATTGACCCTTTAAACCCAAACAGCTTCATAGGCCAATAATATGATCCCAATGCAGAGTTGTATTACATGTTAAAACGGCCTGTTCTTACTGTCTCATTTACACGGAGTATATACTAATTTAAAATAAATTAATGATCTACCATGTATTAAGTGTAACATAGTAGTGGTAAAGTTGGTCTATCACACACATATATACTACATATATGTCAGAAATTAAATTATTAAACAACCACAAGTGTAACATATAGTGTGAAAGTAGTCGCATGTGGCATGCCTTAATACAAAATAACTTATTGAGTATGGAGCAAAAGTTGATCATATATAGATCTCATCTTTAAAATTATAGCTAGGGGCAATTTCATATTATAGAATGATACCATTTGTAAAGTTTGATTTTGATTTTTGAATGAACGGAAATTCATTCATCGGTAAGGTTACAAGCCTGGGAAAATTACGTACAAGGTTACTTCTAATAATAGGGTGATAAGCCACCCGCTAGTCTCTCGATTTAGCATTTTTCCATCTAACTCAAAAGTTAAGTTTGATTTTAATCATGTACATTGAGTCTACAATATATGATTATATTTTTTCTCCTTCAACAAATTGAGTTTTTTTTAAAGATAAAGACTTTCCTACATCGGAAATTCATATATACACTTGGATTAGTCCTCCTATTATTGTCAATTGGTTTTAGGATGGAACCTCACAGGCTCATGTGATAGGCCTATAACGCGCTTATGCGCACGGACGGACGTGTGGACCCTCCGCGTCATTATTGGCCCACCCGTATTTAACAGAGCAAAAACATTTGAATTCATTAAGACAAACAATCATCCAAAAGAACAGAGTTCAAACCATCACAAAAACTAAACGAAAAAGGGAAAAACAACAGAATGTCAAGAAAAGAACGAGAGACTAAATCAGCCGATCGATGAACATGCTTCCAAACACAACACTGAATTCGATCAATGACTGCGCCCAGGTATCCCTTCTGAGGAGCCTTGTTTCGCAGTTCATCTATCAACTGAAGGCTATCTGACTCTACAATAATATGTGAAAGGTCGTGATCATAACACACTAGGATAGCCCACAGCATAGCTTGAGCTTGAGCAATAATTGAGTTGATTACATCTATCAAGCTATATACTTTCACAGTTTGACCTACTACATACACTATGAAAGACAATATTGAACAAATAATACAATGTAGATGAAATCTCCATTCTTTCAACTATATGAAATCATAACTCCTTTCACGTACGTACAACATCACCATATCTCCACCTTTCTTGAAGAGGTGAAAGGCATGTGAAAAAGTTCATTAAATCCAGCCATGAGCCATGGTCGACGACGCGTCTTTTTGTCGTGATTTCGATCTTTCATGCCTTTTTACCTCTACTCACAATTAAAGGGTGTTTCAACAAACCACCCACACAGTTTTCATGTGATTGGGTCAAGTGTATCAAATTCTTTCATTCATTCATTCGTCCTTTTTCTTTTGCATTTTTGTGTGGGGATGCAAACATAGCAATATATCGATAATGAAAGATGCAAACATCTCGTGGTCCTTGCTTCCTCTCGCATTGCTTGTTTCTCCATACAATTGCAATCACATAAAGTGTATAGTATATATGGATGCAAAACGTTACTTTGTTACACTGCTGTAATTTATTGCAATATTGATCATGGTAACATTTTCTTTCATGAAAATTTATTGTAATATAAAGATCATTAGGGGGTTTAATGGTTTAGGTAGATTTAGTGAATTTACATTGTGAATTGTCCTTTGAACATCAGATTACTCTTGTTGAGATTAAATCATAATCTAACAAATAATGGATGACTTTTACAGGTATGTATGCATAGATCTGTGTCAGAGATAGGAAGGTATAATGTTCCACACATTAATGTTTAAAAATTATTGGTTTATATAATTCAACAACTAGTGTTTGAATAAACTGTATATTGGTGAAGATTGAATCAAATACTCTTTTTAATTTCCTCATTAATGCTGGATTTAAAGTTGGAATATAAACAAAAAACATAGACAGGGATACTAAGACAAGAACAAAATGACAGGCCCAAAGAGACCACCACCTACATAATTTGAAATCAAATGAATTAATGTTAAAACCAAAGTTGGATAAGATCGAGAGGTAATCTTTACACATGTCAAAGAAGTATACCTTGAAACAGATCTCCATTGAAGAAAGTATTTCAATTACAGAAGATCTGATTCCACTTTCCCCAAAACATGATTTTCCACCCAGATCTGCAAAATCAAACAGAAAATTTTGACCTTCTTCGTAACAAAAAAAAGTTAAAACCTAACGATTGCAGAATTTGAGAAGAACGTGTTTTGTAAGCAATTTGGGAATTAGGGTTTGTGACAAAGATTAGAATACACTATAAAAATATGTGCTCATGAACATATAGATCAAAACCTAGAAAAATATAAATCGGGTTTCATGTACCCGACCCGAAAATTGGCGAAATTAATTGCCAAGATTTCATTCGGATTCCTCCATTTTTGGGTCCTACTTTTATCTTCCCACAGCTTTATTGAACCGCATGAAAAACCGCAAATTCTCATGAATCTAAGGATTCTTCCGATTCAAGATTCACGATTAGTGCAGTTCAAGAAAGCTGTGGAAAAATATAAACAGGACCAGTTTTGTATGGAACATAATTACAAGAGGGCAATGCAATTTCTGGGTATATAAGAAAACCCTAATTATGATAGATGAGAGAGGGATGATAGTAGAAGATTTGGGGGAAAAGAGGAGAAGGAATAGAAGGGTAGAGGAAGAGAATTTGAGAGGTGTAGGCTTAAGAGGAATGAGGGGAAGATATAAATAGCCATATACATTTGTACTTTTTATTTAAAAAAAATTGTTATTTTTAAAAAAAATATTCTTTTTAGTTTTTAACTACCAATCCCAAGGAGAATAATAGCCCCCCCTGGCCTAAAAAAATCCCCTATTTGCATTTAAAAGCTGACTTTGATAGTGTGCCTTTTAACCCTAAACCGGTCCGATACTTTAGAAAGTATATACTCTACTTTTGTTATTGGAAATATTGGATCTTAGGACCTCCTTAAGTACATATTTTAAGATTTTGGATCAATGACGTGGTGAAGTAGTGCAGTTGATTGAGTTAATTAGTAGAGGAGTTCTATAATGAAACCTTATTTTACAAACCTAAAAAAAATAAAACCTTAACTTTCGGACATTTAGTCAAGCGGTTAAGATAGAACCAGAGGTGTCCGATTCGACTCTCATTGGCAGTGCCCTTACTAAAAAAAATGAAACCTTATTTTAGCTATTTAGCGTAGTTTATTTTATTAAAAAAACATTTATGGTTCAGTTTCATTCTAGAATCATCATCATATGGGGCTCTTTTATAGGGTATTAAGTGAGATCACTAGATTAAGGTAGATGAAAGAAATGATAAAAAGGGTAAATGTTGTAAGAATTTTTTAAATTATTTTTTAGCGTGTTTTATGGGTGATGATGCGCGGATTCAAACGACGCACAAACAGACAAAATAAGCCAAAGCCAAGCCGATAGAGATAGAGGCTCGAGGGAGGTCATATAAGTGAAGATCTCGAGGGATATGTCCTAGGGGTTCTCCTACACCCATCTGAAAAGACCTAAAGGATAGCACGATCCCATGCAAGAGAATTTGCAAAGGCCAAACACTGCGCACTTTCAACTAAGATGGAAAACATCCAGTAGCGTGAAGATCTTGAGGGATATTGTAACACCCCCTTCCTACCCTGGAGGTATTACCGCCAGTAACCCCAATTAAGACTAAACCGAAGCTACCCAAGGCTTTAAACTGACTGAACAAACTAAAAATCCAAAAGCTGGAGTCATTTACATCAAAAGTGTGAAAATGAAAGACAATAAGATGTCGTAAAAGAACTTAATCTTTATTGTTTGACAACTCCAACTTTACAAAGTTTAAGAAACGTTACAGCGGAATAAATACAAATGGTCTTATAACAACATTAGTTTTGTAGTGGCCCAACCATAAACTTCGCTCAACACAACTTCTGGAAACTTTTCTTCAACTTCTTGATCCACTTCTCAAATCGACTTCCAAGAATTTCCTGATGTGTCGTATACAACGGTGGACACCAGCCGACCATGCAATTGAATAAAGTGGTCGGGTTAATCTAATGAAAGACTAAGCAAGTGGAGAAATTGACTGGTTCTTATGGTAGTGACTAAACATATTGGCATCGAAATCCGAATAACAACCGGTCGATGATCCAACAGTTAGCAGTCCCATAGAGGATAAGAATGAGGCATGCATAATCAAGAGAGAGGACACCACAGCTTGTGGTTCCTTTACGAAACATGAAAAATTGTTGGGAACTCATATTAATCACATAACATTTTGAAAAGCCTCCATCGACTAATCAGATCGACTTAATCAAAGTTTGATTAAGAATCATTCATAACCGGGAGCAAGAATAGCTTTCCGACTGGACGAACCATTCAGGTATATTAATATGCCTAACGCACTTATCTTATATTTCTTTCAAAACTTTTCACAAACAGGTTGGTGATTCATAATCGGCTCGAACTACTGCCGAAATATTTTGGTATTGTAGAGATCATCGGAGTATTTCATCCATGGTCATCTACCCTGTACCAAGATCACAAGACTTAAGCTATCCTTGATCTTTCATTTGCATATGGTGATGTAGAGATCAGAGAGGCCTATTACCCTGTCGTCTACACTGCACCGTGCCAATTGCACTTAGCTAGAGTGCGCATCACCCCTCTCACACGAAGAGCAGGGGAAGAGTCATGACCCACCATTAGGATTAGGCCCCTCCTAATGTAATCTTTTTAAAGAGAGGATATGGAACCACGTTCCCCTCCCTGAAACTACCTTAATTCAACAACAATGTCTCAGCGTGAGACAGCATACAAGGTCACACATAACAAACCTAAATCCAGTTCTACCGCAAAACTGAATAAACAACATGGTCATTATTTTTAACAAATATAACAACCTATCATATTTTATTAAGCACACAAGTTGTTCCCAACACAAATATTAAATGGGATTCAATTCCTCATTTAATAACAATAATGCAAGAGAGAACCGTCCACTTGCCTTATAAGGCGTGCTCAATGCTCTCAGCGATTCCAACAAAAATCTTTATCTCCCTTCTGCCAATTATAACAAAAGATTCTTCAACAACGAGCTCACGAATACACTTCTTAGTTGTATACTCAAATTCTACAACTTCCTAATCGATAAACGATTTGATTTCCGAATATCGATATATAATAAATCCTTAGTTATCATGCTTTAAGGAGCCATCTTAGCGAAATTATAACTAATTATCCGCTTTACTTTTGAAACAATTTTCTAAATAAAATTTGTTCATTAGTAACGGTTCTTAAAGGTGACCAAATCTCGGATCCAACGGATTAACAACGAATCCTGAGTAATTATCCGAAGTCCTTTACCTGCCAATCGACGTCAAAACTTGTATTCGCTATAACTGAAGATCTGGACGTCCGTTTCTCGAGCAGTTTGAACCTTCACTTGAGCCTATGGCTCGTTTGGCTCGATAGTAGCTCGATCCCCGAGCCCAAGGGTGGCTGGGTGTTGCCCGATGGCAGCCCTCACAGTGGGTGGTGGTCGGAGGAGCTAGCGATCGTCGGCGACGTCGCGCGGCGTGACAAGAAGATAGTCGGCAGTGATGAACTTTGTTCTTTCTTCCCGAGTTCGTCGTCGTCCTCTTGATCTCTTGCTGGTTCTGGTGCAGCAGCAACGTCCAGCTTAGCACCGAGAGGAAGAAGGAGGAGATGAAGAAGGAGATGAGGAGGAGGTAGGGGAAGAGAGGAGAAGTGCAGCGTGAAGAATCGCTCGCCGAGTCCGTCGTTGTTCTGAAACTCTCTCGAAACCTTCCTCTGTTTCAATCCAACTATGCGTACATATCCAAAAAAAATTCAACTTTTCCTTCCCCATTAAGAAGTGAGGATAAAGATAAGAATTTCCCGTTTCGAAACGGGATTTTCGTTAAGCGGTAAAATTATGTACCTCGGGTGGAAAAACTTATTAAATACAAAACGTCCTATAAATTATGTAGACCAATAAAACTAATTTTCCATGATTTTATCATGCTACCTTCAATTTTTAAGGCTTCCGTTTCGTATTTTAAATCCTTTACAATACATAATTAAAAAGACGGCTTATCCAATAAATATTCTTTTTCCACCGAAAAATCCTAGAATCCACACCGATCCATAAAATCATTTCTTTGTGATTTTAGGATATCACCAAGAATTTTCTAGGATTTAATCTTCAACAAAAATAATGGATTAAACGTTAAAACGAACAAAGAGGTTAAAAGGATATCCGAGAAAAATTCAAAAATATCCTTAAAACCGCAGTTATTACAGATATGTCCTAGGGGTTCTCCTACACCCATCTAAAGGATAGCACGATCCCATGCAAGAGAATTTGCAAAGGCCAAACATTGCGCACTTTCAACTAAGATGGAAAACATCCAGTAGCGTGATCCCAGGCAAGAGGTTGCAAGGCCAAACACAACGTACATTCAACGACAAACCATCACAACACCATATCCCACATCGGAAGTGTCAAGTTAACATGACCACCCCCCTCAGCCAATCAAAGGCCGCCTCCTCTTCGACCAACCAAAGGTTGTCACTCCCTCGACCAATCAAATGGTGACGAATCGCTTGTCCCACATCAGAATCATATAAAAAACGCTCTTCTCAAACGTCTATAAATAAGGGAAGATAGAGAAGATTATAAGGGTCGAAAAACACCTCTAACTCAAGACCTATCTTGCTTGCAGAGATTGACGTGTTGAAACAATTGTAGAGACTGCGCTATAATATAGGAAAGGTCAATAAAAGACCTAAAGTCACCAAAAAGCAATCTACGCGCACTTATTGAAAGATCTCGAATAATTTGAAAGCTATAATCCCGAATCGCAGTTGTAATCGCGAATAATCTAAAAGTTGTAATCCCAAATCGCAGTTGTAATCGCGAATAATCTAAAAGTTATAATCCCGAATCGTAGTTTTAATCGCGAATAATCTGAAAGTTATAATCCTGAATCGCAGTTGTAATCACGAAAAATATGAAAGATGTAATCCCGAATCACAGTTATAATCGCGAATAGTTTGAAAGTTGTAACCCCGAATCACAGTTGTAATAAAAGTAAAGGTCTGTTTTGTCCATTTTAATAATCTCGTGCCTCGATCCTAGTGCTTGTTTATTTTGAGTTTAAACAATGGGAGCACAATATATTTGAACGTAAGCCCTAAAATTGCAAATATAAGTATTTAAAGTGCTTATAGCTAGTCCTTTGGCATCTAGTCAAGCAACAATCCCTCTTGTCTCGGAAGTGATTATAAAGAAGCTTGTTGTCTTGATTCTCTTTCGACATTGAGAATGCCTCGGTGTTTGGCACACCGACATCGAGTGTGCCCATGCTTAAACTTGGAGCTAGGTTTATTTGTTGTTGTGTAATCAATTAAATGATCAATTTCCTTTCTCTTAGGATGGATCTCCAAATCAAAGAGTCGAAGGTGAGTTATGTCACTCCCCAAAACCCTATGGGCCTGATGTGATTCTCAATCACCCACGTTATATTGTCCATATGTTGGATTTGTCACTATGGATGTCATGGCCAAACTTGAAGAGAATCATTTTATTCAATGCCAACCATTCTTTGGAGCCAAATCTACCTTCACTAAGTGATCTTGCCAAAATATTTCCAAGCTACATCCCTTCTCTTCCCATTGGTGTTGCCCGCTCAAAGTAGGGAGCTAAAAAGTGTTTTTTTTTCTTTCATAATCACCGACTTTGGAAGCTCTAAAGCTTGTACCAAAAAGAGATCACCTCTTTAATAAAGAATCAAATGAATTATGGTCACCCGAAATAAGAAAGTTTCTTAGCACCATATCTTTGGACAATGCTTGCGACTCTTGGATTAGAGGAGCAAATTTAATAACCCGGATTTTTCTTGAGTGAAGTGGTATCTCGAGGTAGTAAAAAGGAAGGTGCCCAACTTGATGACTGCCTATAAAGGAGGAACATTCAACTTTTTGCTCCATAGTGAGGCCACATAAGAAGATCTTGCTCTTACTTGCAGTTGTGACAAGGCCCGAATCGTACCCAAAGGCAAAAAGACATTCTTTGATGATATCCAAACTCTTCTTGATCAACTTACAAAAAACGAGGATTCATTAGCGAAGATAATGTTGGTGAGCTTCATTTGCTTGCACTTTAGATAGAAGCAAAACCCTCAGCTTTTTGACTTGCATTGGCCAATCTGTTGAGAGGGATTTACTTGACAACAAATAAATTTTATAGTCAAGACCCCGTTGAGTAAAGCAGAGTCAGGATCGTCCACGGGAAGCGAGGTTGTGTCTAATTACTAAACTAAAAGGCGAGAGAACAAACAAAACAAAGAAAGAGATAAAACAAAGTAAAGCAAAACAACCACTCATAGCACTGAATAGCTCGGTACCGACCTAGTCAGGGTCGGTAACGAGGTATAACTGAGAACGAACAAAAACAAACTAGTATGGGAAACTGCAGGCTCGGTAACGACTTAGGGATCTCGGTAACGAGGTAATTGAGAATTAAAAATTCGACTAACAAGTAAGAGAAAAATCTAGGATAAGGGTCCACCACAACACAATCATGCAATCTAGATAATATGAATCATAAAAATCATGCCTTTAACATAAAGTTATCCACTTTCGTTGAATACAAGTAAATTAATCAACTTTCATAAATCAATTCACTTTATCTACTTATTTTGATCCAAAGTTTTCAACTTTCGTTATCAAACTTGATCACTATTCAAGTGTATAACTTTCTCTTTCGATTAAGTCACAAATATGAATTACTTTAACTTTCATCAAAGCTTAAGCTCAAACTAGTAGAAAATAGATAATAGGTATTCAATTCATTCAATCAAATCATCATTCATGCATAATCATGTTGTGTTTCTAACCCCAATCCTAGAATAAGAGACTACTCACTCATAATTGAAAAGAAACAAACAAAGTAATTAAAGGAAAACACAACTTGTATTAAAAATTAAATTTTACTTGAATTCAAAACAAACTTGTCTTAGAACACAACTTAGAACACAAGAGAAACTCCAACAATCTTCTTCCTTGAGCTCTAAGCAACAAACTTCTCTCTAAAGCTTCAAACCGTACGTCCAAAACTTCAAAACTGGGAGAGAGAGAGCCTCTAACTTATCTAAAAACAAGAGTATTTATACTAAAGGATCTATCTAATAGTTTCCTTAAAGATAAAACATTCTAAAGATAAAAAAATCACGGAAAAAAATCACTACAAGGACTAAGTCAGCTACGTCTACTGACACGGAGACCTCGGTAACGACCCTGTTAGGGTCGGTAGACACTTAAGAACTTTGCTGAACTTTTATCTTCTGAATGCCTCAGTACCGACCCCTCCAGGGTCGATAACGAGTCTTCTCTGGTCTTGTTTTCCCTTGACTTCTTCACTTCTCCTTTGGATTTCTTCGGGGTTTCTTCTAACATCTTCAACTTTTGTTCCCTAGCCATGCTCCAATTACTCTCCTCCATCTTGATGTCTCCAAATGCTTTCAAACTTGCTTCAAAACCTACACAAAAATACAAAACCAGCGTAGTTTCCATACTTTTCACAAAATATGCAAACTTAGACCAACAGACACAAAACTAAAAACACAACTAAACAAGACTAAACAACCTAGAAAAACGCTCTAAAACTAAGCTAAAAACATGGACATCACATTCTTCGGTTAAGGACTTCCATCACAAGCACAAAGAGGAAGGCAAGAGGGGCTCCCCTTGGTGAAGTCCCCTCTTGCTTTCAAAAATACCCCTTCAGTTCTCCATTTACAAGGATGAAATAGGTAGGGTTGGTGACACACCTCGTGATCATGTTTATCATTCCCGGAGGCTGAAGTAGTATAGTGGGAGAAGGTTCAAGGAAGTTCCACCTCACACTATCAAAGGCTTTATGGAGGTTAGGTTCAAGGTAGTTTTAGTGTGTATATTTACATTAAAACTACAAGTGCATACTTTTGTGCATTAAAATTGCAAATGCACATTTTCAGTGAGATTTGTGTGTTTTATAAAAGTGCACAAAACCTATTAGGTCCTGTTTGGTTCTATACCTAAGCTATAAGGAATCGGGTTAGGTATGGTTTATTCCCCTTTTGGTGTTTGGTATGAAACAAGGTTTGGGTATAACTCATTCCCATTCCCTCAAAATACACATGAACTCATACCTTCTCTTTGAGATGGGTATGAGTGAAACATATTCCAACCAGATTCCTCATTCCAACTCGATTTCGGGTATAAAAACAAACTAACTCTTAGCATCTATAGAATAATATGATCATATTAAATCATAATAAAGAAAATAATAAAACTGCCTATTTTTTTTTAAGAAAAAGAAAAAATATACAAACCCCTAACTTTTATATAATAAACCCAATAATTAACCAAAAAACTCAAATAAGATGAAAATCTATCCAATTTAAGCACTAATTTTTACTTTTTACTTAAAGAAAATAATAAACCCAATATTTTTTTATAATTAATTTATGTCAGATCAACAAAGTAAAAATAAAAAAAATTTAAGCACTACTTTTTACTTTTTATAATACTTTATAATATAATTTTAATTTAGGATTAATTGGTACTTTTTACTTTTTATTTAGGATTTTAGCTTTTAAATTATGATTCTTATTATGTGTCCTTCATAAAAAAAAAAGGGAAATTCCAGTTGGTACCCTCGAGTTTTTGGCTTTTCCGGATAGTGCCCCAAAAAAACTTATTCGGGGTGGCACCCCCGAACTTTTGCAAAAGTCCGGCTCATGCCCTTACTTGTAAATTTTCGTTAGTTTATAACTAAATTAATATATTTTCAAAATGTTTAATTAAATTAAAGCACAATTTTCTTTAAATAACAATTAAAATAAATTATAAGAAAATATTATATTACATTATATATATCCATACATATATATGTCAAAGTAGAGGATCAATAAGTAAAGGATTTGGAGAAGGAAGAGATAGAATTAGGTATCTAATCAATAAACAAACAGATTTCATGATCATAATACAGATTAAAAACTAAAAGAGGCAAGAAATTAATTTTCCCATGTTCAGCTCAATTGAAATAGGAAGCCCCTTCTTGATTCCTACTTAACAAGTGATGTACTAAGCCCCCGTTTGGTATAACAAGGAGGAAAGAAAAGGGAAAGAAAAAAAATTTATATGTAAAATGATAATAATTATTAGAGAAGAATTAATAGGTGATATGGTTACCTCATGTTAAGGGGGTGGGGAGCATTATCTCAAGTTTTACATAAAAAATGAAGGAGGAGGGGTAATGGTTATCATTTTGATCAATGAACCATAAATTAAAAATAGACTAGATTCATGTGCTTAACCATTTCCTTTCCTCAACAAACACCAAACAAGTCCTAAATCTAATTCGCCAAATTCAGCTCAGTAATAAAGTCTACCTGCATCATTACACAAATTACATGGATTAGCTTAATTAGTTCTACGATTTTTCTAACCTATGCCCCAAGGGCATAGGTTAAGAGACTAAAAATGGTAATATATTTGAAATTTATATTTATTTAAATTTATTTATTTTTTCAATAGGGTTTATTAGTTTCCTATTAGGGTTTTAGTTCCCAAATTTAGTACTCTTAACCTATGCCCTAAGGGCATAGGATAGAAAAACCGTTAATTCTATGCTCTTATCACAAACTGTGTACTTGTGATTTTGAATTAGAAATATATATATAATATTAATATTGTTTATTTTTTATTTTAATTTAAAATTTTAATTATACAATATAAAATCTAGTTGACATATATATATATATAATATTTTGAATTTAATATTTTCATATATTTTATTTTAATTTTTATTAAATGAAAATTGGGTTTTAATATTTTCATATATATAATATAATATTTTTAAATATTTTCATATAAAAATATATTTTTTCATTTGAAAACATATTAATTTAGTTATAAACTAATAAAATTTGACAAGTAAGGACATGAGCTAGACTTTTACAAAAGTTCAGGAATATGATCCGAAATAAATTTTTTATTTTAGCACCATTCAAAAAAACCAAAAACTCAAAGGACACCAAAAGTTCCTTTCTAAAAGGAGAGATTTTATTTGCAAGCAGCAAGAAATATTGGGAGAAGAAAGCAGATGGGGGCATGTGAGTGTGGGACCCACAAATTGGAAAGGCGTGTAAAATGACACAACACCCCGTCTCTTACGGGACGGGGGTCGCCTTGTCGGAGGCTCTTCATCGGACTCTTCTATTTGTACGTACCATGTCCCTCTTCCCCCGTTTTCTTCCCTTCCTTCCTTCCTTAATCCACACTTACTATTTAAATTATACTATATTCTATTTTGTTTTGTTAAAATGATGAATGATTATTATACTTAAATCAATCGCTTACCTCCAAAACGCATTGTAATATTTTACAACATAATTTCTCAACAGATTTACAACAATGGAATGATAGAGAAGGTTAAAGCACATTTATTGCGCTACTAATTACAAAAGGTTAAGCTTGTAATGGTTTCGTACCAAAAAAGCTTGTAATGGTTTTAAACCTTTTTTTAGGCCATTAGTATTGAGAAGAGGGATTCGTACTCATGCATGCCATAGAAGAGGGATTCGTACTCATGGACTGTTAGAAAAGCTGGAGGCTTTGATTTTGATGGTTCCAAATGTCTGTCACGTGAACGACCTCGAGTCCTTGAAAGGAGTCGCCAACGTCAGTCAGGTCGTCAACGTGTGTTGAAGGCAGATCTCGGAGATCTTGAAGACGCGTGAGATCTTGGTTGTTTGGATAGAATAAACTTGTTTTAGGAAATATCTTATGCAGATTATATTGTAAGCCGTGTATGCCTTTATCCTAAGTCAATATTAATTGTAATCCTTTTATATGCTTAGGATGATTTTGTAAAGATAATAGAAATAATATCTTGCCATAACCGAATTGGAAGATATTATTCTCTTTTATCTGACCTAGTTTGTGTGTATTTAATCTAAGGCTTTAGGTTAGATAGAGCACGAACTCATACTCCATTTTGTGCTAAGAAAGAAACGAGAGTTCGGGAGGAAGACGTAGGCTTTTGTTAGATTGAGTGCGGGTTGTAGTTACTTAGTTCACAACGAGTTCTAGAGTGATTGGGAAGTAGGTCTAGATCCAGGGTGTTTATGTAACTAGTCCAAAAGATCAATAAAGCAAGCTACGACTTTTAATCCTTCCAAGCGAGAACTTGGAAGGGAGTGGTTTTCACACTTGGTTGATTGAGTTAATCAAACAAGTGTTTCCACTATAAAAACTTCGTGTTCAAGTAAGTTTTTCTCGCAATTCATTTCCGCTGCATTTACTTAAAGGTTGACGACTTAGTTGAGGTCGACAACCTAGACGTACTAACGATCCTACAATTGGTATCAGAGCCTTGGCTCTAGATTTGTTTTAGTACTTCTTTTTACAGGAAAAATGACTTCAACGAACACTGCAATCAATGACTCATTCTAGAAGCCACCAGTGCTCAAGGCTGGTGAATACGATTGGTGGGTCGAACAAATGGAGACTCACATCTGCTCGCTTGATGGACAACTCTGGAAAGTCATAGAGATGGGTCCTGAGACTTTTCTCACTGCTGATGGAAAGGGAGAAAAGAAAAAGGAAGACTATAATGATGCTGACTACAAAAAGTTGAAGAAGAATGCTCGTGCTAAGAAGGTTCTACACCATGCTCTAACTCCTGGAGACTTGAAGAAGGTTGTCCAGTACAAGACGGCTAAGCAGATCTGGGATGCTCTCAAAAGGCTTCACCAAGGTAATGATGATGTGAAGAAGGATCGCATAATTGCTCTAGAGAGAGAGAGTATGAAGGAGTAAGTCAAGAAAAGAATGAATCCTTGGGTGACTATCACTCAAGATTTCAAGCTGTGGTTAGCCAACTTGAGTCTCTTGGTAAGAAACTTCCTCAGTGGAAGCAGGTCAACAAGTTGATCTAAGGCCTCAATGCAAAATGGAATGAAGCAGCTGCTGCGATGTTAACCAATAGTGAGACTAAAACACTCACCTTGGAAGATGTCATAGGAAAGTTGACTATGTATGGAGGAATTAAGCAAAGGCGAGATGATCGCCTTGAAACTGTCAAGGTCAAAAACATTGCCTTGAAAGTCGAAAATGCCTTCGATCTTGCTCAAGGTGATGATGATCAAGTTGACGGTGATGAAGAAGTTGCATTCATCTCGAGAGCCATGAAAAGGCTTTGGAATCGCAACAGTAAGACTCAAGTTAAAGGAACTGAACCTGTCAAAGACATGAAGGACGTGATATGTTATCATTGTACGAGAAAAGGACACTTTGCAAGAAACTGTGTCAGGAGAAAGTCAGAAGGTGACAAGAATGCTTTGCTAGCTACTTGGGACGACTCTGATGTTGAAGATGAAGCAAGTCAACAAGAAGACATGTGTCTCATGGCTATAGATGCTCCAACAGAGGTATATAATTCTGAACATTTGTCTATGTTATCCAATAAATCTAAAGAACAGTTGCATGCTATCGTTGAGAAGTTGGGAACTCAGGTTACCCAACTCAGTGAGAAACTTGAAGAAAAAGAAGATAATATCTCTAACTTAATAGATGATAATCATGGTTGGTCTCTCAAATGTGCTAAGTTAGAGAAAACGTCTTTAATTTCTGAGTCTATTGCTTGCAAATCCTGTGATAATCTTAAGTCTGAAGTGGATGACCTAGAAAAGAAGGTCACAAACCTTGAACGAGAAAATCTTATGCTTAAACTTGGTAATGCTAAGTTAGTCAATGACCTTGAAAAAGAAAAGAATATTAATGAGTCTAATAAAAAGAAATGGATAGAGGAGTTTGCAGCCAAGAAAACTGCTGAAGAGTATGCAAAAACTTTTGTAACTTCGAGACCTGGACTTGGATATTCCTATGTGCCTAAAGACTTGAAAACCTTGTATCCACCTGAGCCTAAAGCTAAAACACCTATGTGCGACAACAAAGCAAGTTGTTCCACATCAGATGTGGGGAACCCAGGAAAAGGTAGACGACCTTGGTTTTCAGGCCAGAAAGTACACAAAATCTGGATGAAACAAGTCGAGAACTTGAAACCATCAAAAATTGATTTTCATGCTCGTATTAATAACAAACCGATCTATCCTGGGTATAGCAAATATGTCGGTCTTAAGTCTCATAAAACTTGCTGGTATTGTGGAAAAGAAGGTCATCTTCAACATGAATGCAAGAAAAAGATGAAGGATAGCAGATCTAATGGATTTTGGGAAGCTCATGAACGTGAGCCAACCATAGATCCTGAGAGAGTTTATATTGAAAGATGTGCTTCAAATCATTACGTTGCCCAACCCAAAAGAGTTGTCAAACAACTCTGGGTTCGTAAAAACTGACTTTTACATTGCAGAATGAAGTGAGAGAAAGCGATCCCTGGTTCTTCGACAGTGCATGTTCAACTCATATGACGGGAAGCTTTGAGTCATTTATCTCACTTCATCAACAAGAAGGTAGCAACATCACCTTCGGTAACAACAGTAAGGGTCAAGTTTTAGGTATTGGAAAGGTAAGAATCTCCAAGAATTTCTGTGTTAACAAGGTAAGCTATGTCAAGGGTCTTAGATACAATCTATTAAGTGTTTCTCAACTTTGTGCTAACAATATCTATCAAGTTGTCTTTGATTCTCTTGGATGTCAAGTGATTGATGTTAGCTCAGGAAAGACTCTTCTGAAGGGAATCTGTGAAAACAACCTTTATAAAGTTGTTCCCTGGCTCTTACCTGAAGAAAAGTTGTGTTTTCAAGTAGTTGAAGACGTTGCCAACCTCTGGCACAATAGGTTTGGCCATGCATGTTTACAACTTATTCGCAAACTTCACAATCAGGAACTGGTACGTGGATTACCTAAGATTGATCAAATCAAACATGAAATGTGTGAAGCTTGTGTGAATGGAAAACAGGTCAGATCTTCTTTTCAATCAAAAAGGGAGGTAAGTACTTCTAATCCTCTAGAGTTAATTCATATGGATCTGTGTGGGCCAATGCGTGTGAGAAGTCGAGGAGGTAATAGATATGTTTATGTCATTGTTGATGACTTTTCACGATATACTTGGGTATTTTTCTTGTTTTCTAAAGACCATGTATTTGAAGAATTTAGCACATGGGTTAAGCTTACAGAGAAGGTGCTTGACGTACCTTTGATCTCTATTCGATCTGATCATGGCACTGAATTTGAGAATGCTCAGTTTTTAGAATTCTGCAAAGAAAACGGAGTGAATCATAACTTCTCAGCCCCAAGAACCCCTCAACAGAACGGAGTTGTTGAGAGAAAGAATCGGACTTTGGAAGACATGTCGAGAACGCTGCTGAGTTCAACTGGACTTCCAAGGAATTTCTGGGGAGAAGCTATCAATGCCGCATGCTATGTATTAAACAGAGCTATGGTGCGACCTCTTCTTGGGAAAACACCATATGAGCTTCTGAGAGGAAGAAAACCCAAGGTTGCCCACTTGCGTACGTTCGGATGTAAGTGTTTTGTACATAACAATGGCAAAGATAGTCTTGGCAAGATGGATGCTAGGAGTGATGAAGGAACCTTCGTAGGCTATTCTCAGCATAGCAAAGCCTACAAAGTGTTTAACAAGAGAACTAAGAAAGTTGAAGAGAGTGTTCATGTTGTATTTGATGAGAATACCATGGGAGGCAGCTCTATTGTTGATGAAGAGGAAGGAGACCTAGGTTTTCATCTGTGTGAAGAATCAGAAGTTAGCTTTGAGAAAAATGATCAAGTTCAACAGGTCGTTAATCCGACTCAGGTGGATGACGTAGATGATCCTGACATGCCTGCTCTGGAAGATAATACAAATATTGAAGAATCTGGTGATGATGAGTCTGATCCAAACGAAGAAGCTGCAGAGACTGAAAATCCTAACACTGATCAAGATCACAACAATGGGGTAGTTGACCTCACTCAGCTTCAGTTAAACTATCAACAAAAAGATGCTCATCCAGTGACCAACATCATCTTAGATTACTCCAAAGGTGTTCAGACACGTTCTTCACTTCAGAACTTATGTGCTTTCAATGCTTTTCTTTCTGTTCTAGAACCCAAAGATGTGGATCAAGCTCTAAAAGATCCATATTGGGTGTGTGCTATGCAAGAAGAACTTCATCAATTTGAGAGAAACAAGGTTTGACACCTAGTTCCACGACCCAAAGATAGAACTGTGATTGGAACACGTTGGGTTTTCAGAAATAAGCTTGATGATTCTGGAAACGTCGTGAGAAATAAAGCAAGACTTGTGGTTAAGGGATATAACCAACAAGAAGGGATAGATTATGATGAGACTTTTGCTCCTGTAGCACGTCTTGAGGCAATTCGTCTCTTGATAGCTTATTCAGCTCATCATGGCTTCAAGCTTCAACAAATGGATGTTAAAACAGCTTTTCTGAATGGATTTCTTAAGGAAGAAGTATTCGTAGAGAAAACCCCTGGATTTGAAGACGTCACTCACCCAGATCATGTTTTTAAACTCGATAAAGCTCTTTATGGTTTGAAGCAAGCACCTCGAGCTTGGTACGACAGGCTTTCCCAGTTCTTGCTCCAACATGGATATGTTCGAGGACAGGTGGATAAGACACTTTTTCTTCTCAAAGAAGGAAAGCACACTCTGGTTGTACAAGTCTACGTGGACGACATCATCTTTGGCTCTACTGATGAAAAACTTGTGAAGAGGTTCTCCAACCTCATGGCCAGTGAATTTGAGATGAGTATGGTTGGTGAACTTAAGTTTTTCCTAGGACTTCAGGTCACTCAAGATATGGAAGGAACAAGAGTGCATCAACAGAAGTATCTCAGGGAGTGTGTCAAGAAGTTCGGATTGGACAACTCAAAATCCTTTGACACACCTATCTCTCCCATCACCTCTCTAGGAAAAGATGAAAATGAGAAGAAGGTTGATCAGACTCTGTATCGAGGTATCATAGGTTCCCTACTCTACCTCACGACAAGCAGACCAGACATTATGTTCAGTGTATGCTTATGTGCCAGATTTCAGTCTGATCCAAGAGAATCGCATCTCAAAGCTGTCAAGAGGATTCTAAGGTACCTCAAAGGGTCCGATGACCTGTGCCTATGGTACCCAACCTCATGTGATTTTGGTCTAGTCGGGTACACGGATGCTGATTTTGATGGGAACAAAATTGATCGTAAGAGCACTTCAGGGATGGCTCAATTTCTTGGACCATGTCTTGTGTCATGGGGGTCCAAGAAACAAAATTTAGTTGCACTCTCTACTGCAGAAGCTGAGTACATTGCCGCTGTTGCGTGTTGCACCCAACTTCTTTGGCTCAAACAACAACTTCATGACTTTGGCTTAGAATATGATAGCATACCTATACTCTGTGACAACACAAGCGCCATCAACATCTCAAAGAACCCTGTACAACATTCACGAACCAAGCACATAGAGATTCGACATCACTTTCTTCGTGACTGTGTCGAAAAAGGGTTGGTGACCATGGATTTCTGCCGAACAGGTGAACAACGTGCTGACATATTCACTAAAGCTCTCAATCGTGAACCCTTTGTACAGTTCCGCATGGAGCTAGGTATGATTTCCCAGAACTAATCTATTACCCATCTATTATCCCTCAATGATTGACTAGATTAGATGATCTATTTATGATTCAAAAGTTTTATGATCTTGAGGTGTTAAATTTGAATGTTTCCATGTTACAAACTCATGAACCATGCACATCATTATGTCTTCATTCTTTGCTTCTTGAGTTATGCATCAATTACATGTTGAAACCTTTCTTTAAGCCCAAAAGAGTCCAAACCTGATGTACCTAACCCTCATTACAAGCTCAAGTGATGGTTGACTCTACAGCCTGCCCTAGCCTATCATGTTAGAGAGTCTCTATGAGCCTACTTCTGAATACTCTGGTATAAACGGAGACTTATCTACTTGATTGACAAATCCACATAAATTATTTTCCCTGGTTCTCTTTAGCACCCCTGTGCAAAACCCCAAAGAACCAGGCGTATTTTCTTTTCAATGGATGTTGGCGACTCAAGTGAGGTTAGTGACTATGCACTGCATGAGGAATATCAGTTGTCTGGAATTTTTGCTGGTTAAGTGGTTGACGTAAACCAGGTTAAGAACGTCAGTTTCAGAGTAAGACAAGAATCACCTTTTCCCAACGGTATCTTTTTGAATATTTGAAGATCTTTTGCAAAAGGAAATTTGCTCTTTCAGTTGCATTGAATAAAGATCTTGGGAAGATCTAGTTTCCATCACATCAACTCTGTCCAAGCTTAAATACGGAGGCTCTATCTCTAAAAAGGTACGCTCTCTCTCCTGCAATTATTCTCGATCTCTTGCTTTCTCATCTCTCTGAACCTCTCCTCCGAAACAAAAAGCTTCAATCTTTTTCAATGGCGTCCCACCAGAACCCTAACCCTAATCCCTCATCCCCCCATTCGTGGCACTGAATCCCCACGAACCCTAGCCCTAAAACTCGGGAAAGTTGTTGATCCTCCAACCATGGCTCTGCTCTTAGTAGCCATCCAAACCGCTAACAAACCAGCCACACCATTGATGCTTGAAGGTCCCGAATCCACACAAAACCAAGAACTGGGCTTATCCTCTTCAAATCAAACTGAACCTCTCCCAATTTCTCAAGAAATCCCTCCCACTCAAACCTTACCAGAAATCCTAGCCCCATCACAAATCTCTATACCCAATTCTCCGAAACCCATAGAGAAAGAGCAAGTTGAGATTGAGAATTTGCATCGAGTCGAAAGTCCCAAATCTCAAGACATGCAAGAGAAATTTGACTCTGTTCAAGAAGTCGTGAAGTCAATTGAGGCTATGGAGTCTGGAGATAAAATTTCTGAACCTGTTGTCACGGAGAAGACGACTACTGTGCTTTTGGCAGGAACTGATACTCAGGTCAATGACCCAGAACAGGTCGTTGACCCAAGCAAGGTGAATGACTACACTGAAAATCCAGACTCACCGCTTCAGCCTCTCAACATTGAAGGACACGGTGACTCTGAACAAGGTACTCCTAGTGATCCCAAGCTCTCTCTATTCAAATCTGTTGCATCTTCTTCTAAGGCAAAATCAAAAGAAGAAATTGCTAGACAACTGTTTGAGTCCGAAAAGTCTGATGAGGATGATGTGGTGATAACTAAGGAATCTAGAAAACCTAAGACTAGGGAGTCTAGTGCCAAGATTACTAGAAAGAGAGGAAGGGAAGTATCTCCAATGCCAGTTGGTTCTGAAGGTGGAGATTCTGTGGTCTCTAAGAAAACTGTTAGGTCGAAAAAGAGTAAAAAGATGGCCACTCGGTCAAGTGGACGACTTGCTGTGAGTGGCAAACCTAAAAAGGGCAGTAAAGATGTCAAAAGCGAAGGAAGTAACATGGTTGGTCGTGATTTTTTCAAGGAACTCATCATGGACGATGAGTTCATCAATTCCACTGGTTTACAAGGCGTTACTGAGTTGTTGTCTCATCAAGAGTGGACTCATCTATTTCATGAGGAAGAAAGTTTTAATCCGGAGTTGGTGAAAGAGTTCTACAGGTCATTGACTGTAGAGGACAAGGAGAAGAGGACCATGGGCCATTATGAGTTACATGGTGAGAAATTCACCTTGTCAAGCATGGAGTTAGCCACACTTCTGAAAGTGCCGCACAAAGGTTTTGCTGAATATCATAAAGGTGCATGGCCTGAAGAAACTGATTCTGCTGAGTTGCTCAAAAAGGTCACACAGGTCGATGACGTTGATGGTGGTTCTTTTGCCACTAACTTCATGAGTGCCGAAAGGAAGGTTCTTTTCACTTGGGTGATCAGCAACCTAATTCCCCGGGAACAAAAGAGGAGCACTGCCATGATCCAAGACATTCTTGTCATGGATAAAATTCTCAACAAGGAACCTGTCAACTTTGCTCGGTTGGTGCTTCTCCACATGGACTCTGTGAAGGATAATCCCTCTCATGCTCTCCCATACTGCTCCATTGTCAAAAAGGCGCTTCTTTATCATGAGGTTTATGAAGCGGAGAAAGAAGTGGATCACGTTCGTCTTCTGAATGCTGACATTGTTCGCAAGATGGGCTACAAACTGATTGATGATAAATGGGTGTCAAGGGTTGCCGGCAAGGATGTGATTTCTGATGATGAGATGGAAGATGCTGAGTTGGGCATCCATGCTATGGGAAGGGAAGGTGAGCAACCTGGTGTCATTATGAAGATGTTAGTTGAGCTCCAACGTCAAAACCAGGATTTGCTTGAGAAAGTTGGCCAACTCCTGCGTGATCAGTCTACGCTGAAATCTGATGTTCATGACTTGTCTGTTGCGCTCGATGATCTGATCAAGTCAGTGACTTAGCTTGAGTAGCCGACGTCCAGTTCCCTTTATTTTCCCTTGCACATCTACTATCTCAAAAACATCTCTTCGGTTTCAACTATGTGTTTTTGTTTTCTCTGTGTTGCATGCTTAAGACTATTCTGTTTGTTTGTTATGGATTCGGTTTGTACGTTGGATAATTTTCTATTTACCCTTGTTTGATTATCTCTTTTTGTTTGATTATTTGGATTGATCTTTTTGATGATGCCAAAAGGGGGAAAAGGCTAGGGGTAGATAAAACAATGGGATTTTTATGCTGAATTACATGTGGGTTATCCAACTTAGGGGGAACTTCTGACTAACTTGAATATTATTGCATATCCTTTTCGAGT
Source organism: Fallopia convolvulus (assembly GCA_964016875.1). Classification (NCBI taxonomy): domain Eukaryota; kingdom Viridiplantae; phylum Streptophyta; class Magnoliopsida; order Caryophyllales; family Polygonaceae; genus Fallopia; species Fallopia convolvulus. The sequence continues at coordinate 4,999,795 of OZ024722.1, read as the reverse complement.
TTCTATATTGCTCTGACTATACAGGATAGAAGAGTTTGTCACCATCAAAAAGGGGGAATTTGTTAGAAAAGCTGTAGGCTTTGATTTTGATGGTTCCAAACGTCTGTCACGTGAACGACCTCGAGTCCTTGAAAGGAGTCGCCAACGTCAGTCAGGTCGTCAACGTGTGTTGAAGTCAGATCTCGGAGATCTTGAAGACGCGTGAGATCTTGGTTGTTTGGATAGAATAAACTTGTTTTAGGAAAGATCTTATGCAGATTATATTGTAAGCCGTGTATGCCTTTATCCTAAGTCAATATTAATTGTAATCCTTTTATATGCTTAGGATGATTTTGTAAAGATAATAGAAATAATATCTTGCCATAACCGAATTGGAAGATATTATTCTCTTTTATCTGACCTAGTTTGTGTGTATTTAATCTAAGGCTTTAGGTTAGATAGAGCACGGACTCATACTCCATTTTGTGCTAAGAAAGAAACGAGAGTTCGGGAGGAAGACGTAGGCTTTTGTTAGATTGAGTGCGGGTTGTAGTTACTTAGTTCACAACGAGTTCTAGAGTGCTTGGGAAGTAGGTCTAGATCCAGGGTGTTTATGTAACTAGTCCAAAAGATTAATAAAGCAAGCTACGACTTTTAATCCTTCCAAGCGAGAACTTGGAAGGGAGTGGTTTTCACACTTGGTTGATTGAGTTAATCAAACAAGTGTTTCCACTATAAAAACTTCGTGTTCAAGTAAGTTTTTCTTGCAATTCATTTCCGCTGCATTTACTTAAAGGTTGACGACTTAGTTGAAGTCGACAACCTAGACGTACTAACGATCCTACATGGACCATTCAAACAAAATGAACACCGATCATTTATTCCATGAAAAATAAAATAAGGGACCATGATTCTCTTTCTTTAATTTTTCTATGCTCAAAGTTAATTAAAGACTAATCTCTATTCTTGAATCATGGCTGCCACTAGTGACTTTATTAGATGAGGAGATGCTAAGATCACGTAGGGGAGATTCAGATCTATTAATATATTATAAACAATAAACTTATGTTGTCATTTTGTTATTTTTTTCAGAAAAAATAAGTAACTCTCAACCTTTGGCCTTAAATTAATATATATCTTCTAAACCTGAAGCACTTTTTGGCAGATTCGTCATTATGAATTTATATTACAACCAACTTATTTTTAATAATGCTTTTTTAATCAATTATATATTATGTACTTCAATTACATTATGGAATTTCCAATTTTATACCCTCAACTTATTTAATAATTTTTTTTATCAATTTTATATGTGCTTGGATAAATTTTTATCTCTACTTATTATTGCATTATATTGTATGGATAAATTTTTATCTCTACTCATTATTACATTATATTCTAATATTTAATTATGGAATTATTATCAATTTTTACCTTTATGATTATATACTACACTATTTATATATACTACTATGTATACACGTTAATTTTTCATCCATATGATTTTTCTCGATCCATATATCATACACATAATTTATATACGTACTATATTATTTAGCCACGTAACTTTTTTTCTATCCATATATATCATACACATAATTTATCTACGTACTATATTATTTAGCCACACAACTTTTTTAAAATTTTACCTTAATGTGATTTATTTTTAAATACTATATATCATACCCTATTTTTAATTATTTCTCTATACATCATATTACGTACTATATTATAATACATGCCAAAAAAACTAATAATTAAAATAATGAAATTAATAAAAATAATGAAATACCAAGTTTTCTTAAATAAATATTAATAATAAAATATTTTCAAATATATTTTATTTTAGAAAAAACCCGTACAAGGTACAAGTTTAAATATATTTTTAAATAATTTATACTAATTTTTTTGTCTTTTAAGTATGAAAACTTTTTTTTTCATATGGTACTGAAGTTTTAAATTAATTTTTATATTTTTATTTTAACTTTTTATCCATAATTATATCACAAATTTTCTGCAATATAATTTCTATCCATAAACATGACCTTTTTACATTATTTCTATACATAAGTGATAAGTATGATAACTTTTTAATTATTATGGAACATATTTTTAAACACAAATTTATATATTAACTTTCTATCCATAAGCATGATAATATTTTTAATCAACATAGATTGTATTGTCATCATGAATTTTTGTATTAATTTTGGATTTGTTTTATTAACTTTCTATACGTACTTATGATAATATTTTTTATTCATATTTATTAATTAGATTAATTATCTAAAAATATGAAAACGTTTTATATAATATGAATCATATGTTTAATTTTGAGTTTTTATATTAATTTTGATTTATTTTAAAATATTTTTCCTTACGTATGACATTTTTTAATTATTGATTTTTAATATTAATTATTGATTTTTTATACACAATTATGACAACTTTTATAATTTGGTAGTGATTTTTTATATTAATTTTTGGATTTTAAATATTAATTTTCTATCCATAATTGTACGACAATGTTTTTTGCAAAATAATTTTCTATCCAGAAGTATGATTTGTTTTTATGTTACTTCATATTTATATGTATGACAACGCTTTAATTCATATGAACCATATTTTGAATTGCAGATTTTTTACATTAATTTTCGGATTCATTTATATTATCTTTCTGCCCATAAATATGATATGCATTTTAACTATTGTGGACAATATTTTTAGTAAAAACTTTTAATATTAATTTTTGAATTTTTATATTAATTTTCTTTCTATAATTATGACAACGTTTTTAAATAGTATGAAACGTATTTTAAATAACATTTTTTAATATTTATTTTAGAATTTTTTATACGAAATTTTCAATAAATTAAGAGTTTAAAATTTTCATCCATAATTATGTTAAATTTTTATGCTAATATTCTATCTATAAATATGACAATTAGAGGTTGTATTATTTTTTTAAAAAAATTCTCAATCACCATATACATAGTCATAAAATTTTTTATATTTATTTTCTATTCCACAAGTTTGACAAATTTTTAATTGATATGAATAATATTTTTAAATAAATATTTTTATTAATTTTTGGATTTTTTATATTAATTTTCTATTTAAAAGTATGATAACTTTTCAAATTTTCTATATATAAGTATGTTGATTTTCTAGATTACAGATCCCCAAATAAAATAAATAAAATTAATGATTCCTTAATGTTAAATTAATTAACCAGATTGGTTCAGTATTTTCGGGTTAGATTAAGCACATATTCATATTTGTCAAATTTGCGGGTTGATTAGATCATCTATTTGCACTTTTCTTGCGGGTTTAGGTTAGCCTAATGAGTCAAGATCATTAATTTTTTATGATTATGAAAATGATATTACAAATAAATAATATTTTTTAATAAATAATATTTTTTAATAATTAAATATTATTTAATATATTTTTATAATAAAATATATTATAATAATTAAAATAAATTTTATATATACAATTATTAGTTTCATTATCTTTTTTATTATTTTATTATATGTAAATCAATATATTATATTTTTTTTAAAAGCCACCGGGCAAGGCCCGGGTCATAACTAGTTTTCATCTAAATTAGTGTTCGTGCAGGATTGTGAAGGGGATATTATAGAAATTTACTAGACGAAGGATCGTAATAGAAAAGAGGAAAATATTTAGTAGCTCACTTTTGTGATCGCTCACTGTTTCATTGATTTCAGAGAGTTAGTTACAGGAATAAACATTTTGCTCTATTTATACTAAACTTTGTTTCTACTCAAACCACACATATTATGACGCGTGTCTAGTAACTAACATAAAGCATCTAAGCTACACTCTCATTATCCCCTTCACAAGTTGGAACATCTGTAAGACCCAATTTGTCACAAAAGAAACTGTGTAGCCTGTCACCCAATGCTTTCGTAATGATATCAGCAATCTGAACATTAGAAGCCACATAAGCAGTTTGCAAAAAATTGGCCTGTACTTTTTCCTTTGTAAAATGGAGATCAATCTCCAAGTGCTTGGTCCTTTCATGATAACAAGGATTGACAACAATTTGTTGCGCAGCCTTGTTGTCACAGAACAGAGTGATAGGCAACTCAACTTCAAGCTTCATATCTGTGTAAACATAACTGGCCCACACAATTTCAGCGGTTGTACTTGCCATGCTGCGATACTCAACATCTGCTGAGCTTCTAGACATTGTAGTCTACTTCTTTGTCTTCCAAGACACTAAGCAATGCCCCATGAAAATGCACCACCCTGTCAAGGACCTCCTAGTTGTTAAACAAGCAGCCCAGTCGGCATCGCTGAACGCTGTTAGCTTCAAACTGTCTTGAACAGGATAAAATAATCCCTTGTTCATAGTATGCTTCAAATACTTGAGCACATGCATAGCTGCCTTCAAATGAGGTGCCCTAGGAGAAGAAACAAATTGAGAAAGATGTTGTACAACATAGCTCAAATCAGGTCTTGTCAATGCTAAATACAACAATCTCCCAACTAGTGTTCTATATTGTTCTGCATCTTTAGCCACTTCACCAACATTCTACTCCAACTTCAATCCTGTTGGCAATGGAAATGAAGCTCCTTTATAGTCCCACATCTGAGTATCTTCCAAAATGTCCCTAATATATTTATGCTGATTTAGAAAAGCACCTTTTTCAGTCCTGAATATCTCCATGCCTAAGAAATACCTTGCTTTTCCCAAGTCTTTGATGGTGAATTGATTGTGCAAAGCTGCTTTCACCTTGACAATCTCACCTTCATCATTTCCAGTAAGCAAATTATCATCCACATAAACCAAAACTACTGTGAATGATGTATCTTTGGATTTGACAAACAATGAATAGTCATTACTGGATTGACTATAACCAAGAGAGACTAAAAATTGTGTTAACTCTTGATTCCATTGCCTAGATGCCTGTTTCAATCCATAAAGAGTCCGTTTTAACTTGCATACCTGTCCTTGTTGTGCCTTTTCATACCCTTCGGGTGGCTCCATATAGATTTCCTCATGAAGAAATCCATGCAAAAAGCATTATTCACATCCAGTTGATATAATGGCCAATTTTTTCCAACAACCATTGCTATGACAATTCTGACTGTAGGAAGTTTTGCCACTGGACTGAATGTATTCTTGTAATCCTTGCCAAGCTTTTGGTTATATCCTTTCACAACCAATCTGGTCTTATACCTTTCAACACTTCCATCAGGTTTATACTTAACTTTATAAAACCATTTTGAACCTATAACTTCCTTTCTAGCAGGTAACTTGGTCAATTCCCATGTACCATTTGCTTCTAAAGTTGTCAACTCTTTGTTCATAGCTTCCTCCCATTCTAGTATCCCTTTAGCTTTCTTATAAAACCTTGGTTCATGAATAGCTAGGACAACAAAAAATGAAGCCTTGAATTCTGTTTCTGAATCCATTAGTGCACTTGCAGTCACCACATAATCATTCAACCATATTGGCAACTGCCTATGTCGAGTAGATCTCCTCACATCTTCCCTTGATGACACAAGCTGATGTGGATTTTCCCTTGATGACACAGACTGATGTATAGGTGCACTTCCAAAAGAAGGTTCTACATTTATTATCACCTCTTCATCTGGCACATTTGAAGACACTGGTTGGAATATGCTCTCTTGTGATTGAATATCATCACTTTGAGCTTCCTTAAAAGGAAATCTATCTTCATAAAATAGAACATCTCGGCTAAAGAAGACCTCCTTTGCACCGATATCATAAACTTTATATCCTTTTTGCTCTGAAGGATATCCTAAAAACACACACTTAACTCCTCTAGCATCAAACTTATCCAATCCTCTCCTAGGACGAGTAACAAAGCATAAACATCCTATGACCTTCAAATTATCATAGGATGGTGGTGCTTTTCCAAATAGTAATTCATAAGGACTTTCCATCCAGCACTAGCTAAAGGCATTTTATTGATCAAATATGTAGCTCCTAGTACACAGTCACCCTAAAACTCCTTAGGAAGTTTAGCATGTAATCTAAGTGCTTTAGCTGTTTCCAAGAGGTGTCTATGTTTCCTTTTTACTACTCCATTTTGTTGTGGAGTGTATGGCATAGGCCTCTGGTGAAGGATTCCCAAGTCTGCAAATAATTGTCTACAAGAATCATTCATCAATTCAGATCCATTATCAGACCTTATCTTCTTTGGTGTAATACTAAATTGTGTTCTCACCATTTTCACAAATTCTTTAACAATTTAGAACACATGCCCTTTAGAACTGAGAAGATATGTCCAAGTTGCTCTAGACATATCATCTACTATAGTGAAAAATATTTTTCACCATTTAAACCTGCAACACCATACGGCCCCCACAAATCCATATGCAGCAAATCAAAAGGATTGAAAGCTCTAGAATCACTGATTGAAAATGGCAATCGATGAGATTTAGCTAAATGGCATGTTTCACACACATTATCAAAATCAGAACTGAGTTTGCATCTAGGCACATGATTCAATCCAGAAAAAGAAATGTGACCAAGTTTGTTATGCAACAACCTCAAATCTTTTGCAATAGAAAAAGAAGTAATACTGTTTTTGAAGCTATTATCAAATCCTGAGGTCTGCAATCTGTATAAGCCTCCATATGCTCCTCCTTTAGCCACAATTCTCCTAGTCAAACGGTCTTGAAACAAACATTGCTTGCCATCAATCACAACCATCATATCATTCTGTGCAATCAGTCTACTCACAGACAACAGGTTGAATTTGAAAACAGGCACAAACAGCACATTGTGTAAGTGAAAGCCAGGCATCAATTCAACTGATCCCATTTGTGTAACCTCCATAATGGAACCATCTGGCAGTCTTACTGATATAGGTGCAACAAGATCTCTCTCACATTATCCAAACAATCATAGTAAGGTGTCATGTGGTCCGTTGCACCTGTATCTATGATCCATTCAGCTTTACTTAAACTAGAAACACTAGCAGTTAAAGTATTACCTGCAAAGTTCACTGCTGAACCTGATGCAATGCCTTTTCCCTTGAATGCTTTAACCATTTCTTGATACAATGCTTGCACTAACTCTGGATTGATCACAATGGACTTTCCTGAAGATGTTCCCTCACCTGAATCCAGTGGATTATCTCCCATAACCTGTGCAGCAACTTTCTGCCCTCTCTTCTTCTTTCCTTTCCACCAATCAGGATAGCCAATCACCTCAAAACAACCTTATGCAGTGTGATTATCCTTGTCACAGTAAGAACAATGAGGTTTATCACCATCTCCTTGTCCTTTCTTCTGATCTTTCTTCCAACTATCATTGGGCTTCTTGTCAGCTCCAACATTCATGTTGCTCCTTTTGTCTCCTTGTCAAACTGAAAAAGCTACTGAATCCACCATTGGAGTCTTAAAATTCTTCTGACTCTCAACATTCAGCACCATATAGAACACTTTGCTAAGTTTTGGCAAAGGCTCAAAAGACAAAATGTGACTCTTAACTGCCTCATACTCTTGATTCAGATGCAACAGTGAATGCATGAGCCGATTATGATCCTCTAACTCAAGGAACCGAGAAACAACATTACATTCACACTTAGCCAGAATTCCACACGAACAAGTAGGAATTTCACTCAAGCAATCAATCTCATTCCAGCATTGCTGAAGCTTAGCGTAATAAGACGTAACAAATAAATTCCCCTGTGTTTTCATCAATTCCTGTTTTAATTGAAAAATCATAGGAGCTGTACCTCGATGATAACGCTCTTGAATCTCTCTCCATAGCGCTTGCGCTGAATCAGTGAAGATCAAGGAATTCGCGAATTCAGATGTCATCGAGTTCAAAAGCCAGCACGCCACCATTCGATCGCATCGCTCCCATCGTCCTAGATCTGTCGAATTTTCACCTGGCCGCGGTAGAGTACCATCCATGAACCCTAACTTCAGCTTTGCTCCCAAGGCGAGCTTGACTTGCTTGCTCCAGACGATGTAATTGCTACCGTCAAACAGAGTCGTCGTCAAAGCTGTTCCCGGAGCATCTGAATTGGTCAGATTCAACGGATCTGCCTGCGAATTAGCCGCGATTCCAGCTGCTTGGATTATCGCTTGATTGCGTTCGTCGCCAGTCATTCATCTTCAACAAAACGCTCAATCAAATGAACGATTGCAACCAATCTAGAGCAACCACACGATCGAGATCAAATCCTCAACTCACAAGGCTTTGATACCATATAGAAATCTATTAGACGAAGGATCGTAAGAGAAAAGAGAAAAATATTTGGTAGCTCACTTTTGTGATCACTCACTGTTTCATTGATTTCAGAGAGTTAGTTACAGGAATACACATTATGCTCTATTTATACTGAGCTTTGTTTCTACTCAAACCACACATATTATGACGCGTGTCTAGGAACTAACATAAAGCATCTAAGCTACACTCTCATTAGATATGAACGGGAGGTGAAACTGAAATTGAGATGCGTTAAGCTAGAAGTTTAAATAATACTCCATAAGATACGTAAAACTGATTGAATTAAATTTCTTTTCTAAAATAGTTATAAAATAAAAAATTATTAAAAAAACTAAGTTAAATATTTATTTATGATTTAAAGATGATACTTAGATTTTTATTCATGAATTTTTATAAAATTATATAGACGTACATGGAAGTATCATAACTATAACCTAAAGCGGAGGTTAAAAAAATTATTAAACGACACATGTCACTTTTAGATTGGACCACACCACCCTTTTTTTATAAATAGTTTTTTTATTTTTGGATATGATAAATTCTTGTCTGTTTTTAGAATATAGGATAGAAAATCCCATTATTAAACAATCTTTTATTTTTGGATATGATAGATATGAAGATCATTAGGATATTTTTTTATGCTATCATATAAATTCTAGAATATTTATTTTATTTACATAATTATTTTTCTCGGATAATAAATGTATTTGAAAATATTTTATTATTAATATTTTATTTAAGAAAAACCCGTACAAGGTACGGGAATACATACTAGTAACTTAGTATATTTTAGGGACAGTTGAGCGTTCAAAGCAAAATTTTAAGAGTTCTCTCCCAGGACTCACTATAAATAAAGAATTTGGGATTGAAAAGTTACAAGCGGAGATTGATGTTATGGAAGTGGTTCATTGCATCACTCAATCGAATTGCTCGATCAATGACTCCTATGAAATGATAGCTAAATGCAAACAACTCATACCGGCTAGTGTGTGGATGGTGGAGCTCAACGATCCTCCTAATGAATATAATAAGAATTTTTAAATGAAAATGCATATTCCTAATATATAATAAGAAGTTTTTTATCAATAAAATCGGACAATAGCCATGCCTTATTACAAGCGCTGACGTTTTTACAACAGTTAAGACTAAAAATAATAATATATTTTTAAACTATTTTTATTTAGATTTAATTATTTTTGTAATAGGAGTTTATTAGTTTTCTATTGGGTTATTTCCCAAAATTAATACTCTTATTATATGATCTTAGGGCATAGGATAAAAAAACCGATAAATTTTTACTAATCAAATCTAAGTCAAGCGTAACAGACCTAAATTAAAATTAAATTTGTTTTACACCCAACTTTCCTATTATCAAAGATGGCGATATTTTGGACCCATCACACATTCACACACAACTTATCTATGTACTAGATCATACAAATTAAAACAGCTACGCAAAACACATCATAATCAGTAATCACACATCAGGCACAGCCAAAATTAGGAAGGTCGAATTAGCAAGGCTGTCGATGACCATGCCATGGAAGAGGTTTCACGGGTCTCGTCATTCTTTTTCTCCAACCTTCTCCGTTAAGTACTCCTTTTGCACGGGCCTTGTAATAATTCACTGGACCGAATTTCCCGTAATCGCTGCTTTGGCCCACAAAAATCAACTTATTCTGATTTCTTCTTTTCACAAATTTGGATTAGCTTTGAGCAATGTGTTTCAATTTTGGCACATTGCGGAACGTATTTATTATTTTTTGTTTGGTACATATATTTTTGAGAGAATTAATCGGGTGACCTTAACAATTTTCATTTGATATGTGTATTGTTTTAAGAAAAAAACAATTTTCATATTATATTACAAATGTATAGGGCTGGCTGAGATTGACTCTTAGTAATTGACCCTTTATATACGGGCGAGTCTATTAGAACACCTAAACTAAGATTGACTACAAATATTATCAAATCCGATAAAGTTCAGATCCGAATAAATCACCAATTTTCTATACGTATCCAATCTTATCTAGGAATTTTTCCGGATAGTCGGAGTGGATACATAGGATTTTGACGCAACCGAATATCCGATATATCCGACACTATATTTTTGAAAAGTGCATATTAATACTTAGTAGTATAGATGTTTTAATGAGTATTTTGTAAAATTTTGACTTTTCAAGAGTTTAATCGATCTCCTCAACCATGTAAACTTGCTCTTAAAATTTAACCGGATCGACGAATATTTGGTTCTAATATCCACTAATCATGTATATAAGTGGGCCTAAGTAAAAAATAGTAGATTTTTTTTTCAAAATTGATAGTTCGGATAGTCGTTGATGTTCATCGCTTACTTAAAAGTGGCTATGTGTTGGTCTGAATCAGTCGTCCCCTATACTTTGGTACATCAAGGACATGTCGTGAAATGTCCACCCTCGCGATAGCGGGTACAAAAGTATAATCGGTGCAGTCTTCCTTTCTTTCCACTGCTATCGGTTGGGGAGCCCCTGAGACTTGGGTGATTCGATCCTCTAGGGCCAAGACGCGTTCGCGTTGCAATGTTATCTCCGCATCACCTTGAATAGTGCGAAGCGAGTTACCGTTTACCTGATACCAAATTACATGTCCTGGCTCGTTTGGTGTAGCCAAACTCATGTCGTCGAGATTCAGCTATCGAGTGACGCCCTCCATAGTTCCTAAAACCCACATGGTCGACTGGGGGCTTGACTATACCTGCAATTCGAGCAAATCTCTTTCGTGAGTTAAAGATTTAGGCCCCGTTTGGTTGCAATATATTCATGGAAACGTAAACAAAATGGAAGTGAATGTAGTCCACTTTAGTGTCATGATACATTGAAAAAAAATCAACTTGTTTTGCACAACCTCTTATCCATTTTAAAAAGGAGCTTGCTCCACCTCAATCATTCTTCCATCAAGGGGGTGGGTAACAAAATGGGGGAATCACTCCCTTCTATCTCACTTTTACAATGGACAAGTTGTTGGATGATTTTTTTAAATAAATGTATTTTGACACTAAAAATGGTGTAGATTCATTTCGTTTTCGTTTCCGTTTACGTTTCCATATGTCACGATAACCAAACGGGGCCTTAATTTGTTTTGATAAACATCGGTAAACTGGATATGGGCTTCTCTTTGCTTTTCAAGATCTTTTTGGAGGGAATTTTCGGGAGCCCTTAATTCAGCGATGCCGGCTGACTCAACAATTATTTTATGTTCTTGTATGGAAGCAGAGTTTGGTCGGATCTTGAGTTCTTTTAGTGGAGGTGTGATCGTGGGTTACATATGGAATCTTGGAAAAAAAGATGCAGACGAAATGACGGACCGACCCAAAAAGTTGACGCGGTTTGCGAGTAGAGTTGATGCGGTTTGCGAGTCCAGTTCCCTACTTGATATATACCAAAAACCACAATATCATTTGCAAATGAGGTTCCAACTTGGGCTTTAGTTTGGTTGTGGTTTGACCCAATTGATCCTATATTTTTGTTGGTGTTTTTTTTTTTTGGTGTGATATCGCTGTATTATGTATTCAATTGAACAATATCAATTTCCTTTAGACTAGTGTAATTCACATTCCCTGCACGAAATTTATGCAAAAATTCACTTAATTTTTTTGAAATAGTACAAAATATGTATCATTTTAGTTATTATTATTATGTATTTTATTATTTAGATCTAGATCCAATGTATAGAAATAGACAATAAAATAATTAATTTTACTATATAGAAATATTGATTAGTAATTCATAACTTGAGTTTGGTTCAAATGAAAAAAACTCTTATTCCATTACGTGAGATACATGCACTTTTTCTAGTTCGTAGTGCAATTACTTCATACATGTCAATACCGTCAAACACAATGGTACTCACCTGACAACACAGTTGGTTTGGGTGAGACAGAAATAAGGTGTCATGTTAATACCCCTGACTTCCACTAGTTTCTTTCTCTCTCATCTCGCATGTAATTGCTCATTTTCATTACCCATAGCTCAACAAGGCAATGAAATAATACTCAGATAGAAAGCCTGATAAAGTTTAATGAAAAAAAAAGTAAGGGCTTAACACAGCAATATCATTCCAAGATGCTCTAATACGATGTAAAGTAGTGCTACAAGATTTCTCAGCTAAACACCATGAAAGTGCTAAATCCATTAATTGGTATCCATTTCATTACATATGTGGCAATGAGACATATTAGAAAGCTCATATACCCTACTTTACCTAGAACAGAAAAGATATTTACCTTAGAAGGGTAAAAGGGACAAAGAAGGATAATAAATTTGTCATTAATAACTTGAATAACAATGATCTATTAAGCCATCATTATAATGAGACTTTGTATTATAGAGAGAAAAGATTGATCTTATTATATTATTGTCCTGAAAGCTTTATTTATACAAGGAAGACACAATCAGTCACATATCAATCAATGGAATTATAACCTATAATTATGCTAATTACAAGGTAGTAATAATGCTAAATATTAAATGCATGATTATTCCCTTATATGCCCCTTCAAGCTAGACGAACGGAGATAGAGTCTAAGCTTGGAGACATTTGTTTGAAGCTGGAGTCAAATTGGAATTGGGCTAAGCCTCTTGGTATCGTAAAGATGCCCTCGTAAAGATGCCCTCGCAAAGAGGGGTCCATAGGAAAAATTCGAGCTTGAAGACAATTTCTTAAAGGAGAAACTGATCTCGTGTTGTTGGAGTCGGACAAGGCCAATCTCGTGTTGTTGAATCAGACAAGGCCGATATTGGTTTTGTATGGGTCGGACGAGGCCAATCTTGGTTTTGTATTGGACGTCCGAAGGCGATCCCGTTTTGTATGAGATGCCCGAAGGCGATCTCGGTTTCGTCGGAGACACCCGAAGGCGATCAGGTTTCGTTGGAGACGCCCGAAGGCGATCCCATTTTGTATGAGACGCCCGAAGGCGATCCCGGTTTCATCGGAGACGCCCGAAGGCGATTTCGGTTTCGTCGGAGACGCCCGAATGCGATCCCGGTTTCGTTAGAGACGCCCGAAGGCCATCCCGGTTTCGTCCGAGACGCCCGAAGGCGATCCCGGTTTCGTCAGAGACGCTCGAAGGCGATCCCGGTTTTGTTTGAGACGCCCAAAGGCTGAGTTTTTTTTTTAAAAAGCAGCGGAAGTTATTTTGTGGTGATTGTTAGTGACCGATTATAGACATCAGCAACCATGAGAAAAACAATTTGAGGATCGAAATGCCGCTAGGCAAAATGCTCTAATACCATAATGAAACTTTGTATTGTAGAGAGAAAAGATTGATCTTATTAATGTCATGAAGGCTTTACTTATACAAGGAAGACACAGTCAATCACCTATCAATCAATGCGATTATGTCCTATAATTATGTTAATCACAAGGTAGTAATAATGCTAAATATTAAATGCATGATTATTCCCTTATACATTAATCAACCATTAGAGATACTGACATATATTTCATGCTCTCAGAACTCCAAAAAAAACAAGATTATTTAATAGAAATTATCTATATAGTTGATTGTTCTTGTAGATTCGACGATGACCTTGGAAATGGGATCAACAACAAAGGCGTTACCAAACTCATTGTTAACCCAAACTTCACCGAAAGATCTAGTTTCTCTACTCCTTGAGGCAGCTTCCAATCAAAACAATGCAAAAGAGATGCAAGGGAAAGCAAGATCATTCTCTCTGACAATGCCATCCCTGGACAAATCCTTCTTCCTGATCCAAATGGAAAGTAAGTGAAATCGGTCCCTCTAAAATCATATTTGCCATCCAAGAACCTCTCTGGTTTGAACTCTAGAGGATCCTCCCAAATCGAAGGATCCCTCTGAATTGCCCACACATTGAAAAAAACCACGGAGTCCTTTGGAATTGTGTAACCTCCAACAATGCACGACTCACTCGGGCAACGAGGGATTAAGAGCGGAACAACAGGACGTAATCTTAGAGTCTCTTTCATTATAGCCTGCAAATAAGGTAGTTGTTGAATGTGAGATTCCTCGACTTGGTTGTTAGCTCCAATTACTTTATCCAATTCTTGCTGGGCCTTTAACATAACTTGTGGTTTGTTCATGATCTCTGCCATGGCAAACTCAAGTGTGTTGGAGGTTGTGTCTGTCCCTGCTAGAATCATATCCTGAATCCCGACAAGCATCAATCAACATTATCACTCGAGTATATTTACTCCCGCACAAGCAGGATCTGGATGTCAAGATGGGGGCACCCATTCCCTGACATGGTCAGGAGGATGCACCCAATAAACCCAAGAAAAACAGAAATTCAAATATGTGACAATAATAACCAAATCACAACAAGCATGTGAGTAAGAGATGGAAAAGGGGTTGTAAGTATTAATGTAAGCTATGAAGTCTACCAAGAGCAAACCCTTTAGCTGGGCCATGGATAGTTGAGTTTTCGGGTCATTTCTATCCTTCAATTGTAAGAGACATTGCAAGAAGTCCTTGCTATCCTCAGCACTAGTGTTTTCACCACTTTTCCTACTATCCTGTTTCCTTTGTTCATCAATTGCAGCCTCAATTATATGATCTATCCTCTTTGTGTAATCGCGCATCCTCTTCACAATTCCTTGCAAATCGAACCTTGCCAATGCGGGAAAGAAGTCACTCACATTTGGTTGCCCGACCAATTTCGTGAACATGTTCACTACTCTCCGAAACTCTGCTCCTTCATTAGCCATACCGGTGCCCTTCATTGTCTCACCCCATAACATGCTTGTTATCACATTAAGAACCATAACGAACAATTGCTCTCCGATGTTTATAGGATTTCCCGTATTTTCATGTAGGTGGCGTATAGTTTCTTTGAGCCATTGCCTCCTAATATTGCAAGTTACATCGAGAGCTGCCGGACCCAAAATCCCATTGGCAGTAACCTATGAAATGATCAAATTTCAATAGTTGAAATAAATTTAAATATTGATCAAGAGTATGATTCCGATGCAAAATGGTCTAACCGTGCAAAGGTGCAGAGAGATGCATAAATACATATATATGTTAATGAATGAATATAATTTCTTGGATTTTTGAAAAGTGCACATCTAGTGTAAAAATGAATAATTATAAATGTGCACTTTTCTTATATAAGGATGCACTTCTATGGATATATATATATGTGCACTTTCTTTCCTCTACACCCCCAATATTTTAAAACACGCTACGTAGTCCTGAGCAGAGAGGGGCCACTATATAGTCGTTTAAGTGACATAAACGGATGCCTAAGCAGGATGGAAGCTTAGATGGACTAGTGCCTTCTAGTGCGCCGGACTTAGTCAGGCCTAGGTGGGGCCTAGGCAATATTTTTAGAACACTAATGCACCTTAAAATCTCTAATAATTTGAACCATGCTCTAATGATCAATACTATTTATATTATAGAAAGTACTTTTAAACTAGTAATAAAATTCTAGAAGATAAAATGTGCATGATTACCTTTCTTAGCATCCTCCATTCCGGACCATAGGGTGTGAAGGTCATGTCCTTTCCTCCATAGGTAAGCTCTCTACCAGCCACCGGTACATCGTGGTTAGCAAAGTTAATGTCAAAGTCCTTGAGGACTTGTTTGGCCACCATAGGAGAGCTCACAACAATTATGGTTTTCTTCCCTATCCGCATACTCATTAGCGGGCCGTGGATTTTCGACAAGTCAGCAAAATAGGTGTGGAGTTGCGGGTCCATGAAGGGCAGCATTCCCACCACAGGAAGGCCCGTCGGGCCTGGAGGCAGCGGCGGGTGAGTCTTGCTTCGGTTGGACATGATGAAAATCCAGGTGACCGAGGCTATGAAGCAAAAGGCTAGCAATGGAAACAAGATGTCTAGTGCCATGGTGAGCATCTTAACAATATTTGCAGATGTTTAGTGCTTCGGCTGGACATGAAAATCCAGGTGACCGAGGTCTCCATTAATTATACATCTTCTTTTGTGTTCGACCAAAAAAAAAATCTGCTTATGTGGATCTGTTATGAGTAACGGTTACTTTCATTAGTACAATCATGTAATGGTCCTTTTAAATTGGTCACATCTTATATAGCGACGTTCTCTCTTAAAATATCAATAGATTTGTTACTTTCTTATGCAACTTGGTGTCACTATAGTGGCAAGTAGAGATATTTACTTCATTTTTATTTAAAATATTTTTTTCTTTTTAAATTTCTTATTTACTCTTAAGTTACATTAATATTTTTTTAGGGATAAGAGTTATTATAGTAATTTTAAATACTTTCCTATAATTTTCAATTTTAACAAAATAAATTGCATAGATTTAATTGCTAGAATTAATTGTAGAGTTTGGTTCAAAGGAAATAATGCTTATTCTAAAAACTAGAAACGAATCTTAACCATTCTTTAAATTTTTTTAAATCATTTTAACGCATGTAGAAAGATAAATATCTGCTTATGTGGATCTGTTATGAGCAACGATTACTTTCATTATTACATACAATCATGCTATAGTTTCATGGTGACATTCTTTCCTAATATATCAATAGATCTGTTACTTTCTTATGCAGTTATGCTAACTTGTGTCTCTATAGTGGCAAGTAGAAAAAGCCAAGCTTGTATAATCAAACTAGGACTTAGACCCGCTGAAGTATAGTTTTTCCTTTCTCAAAAAAAAAAAAAATTTTAAGTATAGTTTGTCCAGATAAGGCTGTAATTAGTTTTGAACTAAATATCTCAGCTAAATCCACTCATTTTCACTAATAACTTGAATAACAATGATCTGTTAAACCATCATTAATCAACCATTGGAGACACTCATATATTTCACACTCTCGATCACAACTCCATAAGCTTAAAGCTCAACAGGATTAGGATAAAAAAACAAAGATTAATTAATAGAAAATATCTATATAGTTGATTGTTCTTGTAGATTCGATGACCTTGGAAATGGGATCAACAACAAAGGTGTTACCTTACTCATTGTAAACCCAAACTTCATTGAAAGATCTAGTTTCTCTACTCCTTGAGGCAACTTCCAATCAAAACAATGCAAAAGAGATGCAAGGGAAAGCAAGATCATTCTCTCTGACAATGCCCTCCCTGGACAAATCCTTCTTCCCGATCCAAAAGGAAAGTAAGTGAAATCGGTCCCTCTAAAATCATATTTTCCATCCAAGAACCTCTCCGGTTTGAACTCTAGAGGGTCCTCCCAAAGTGAAGGATCCCTCTGAATTGCCCACACATTGAAAAAAACCGACGAGCCCTTCGGAATTGTGTATCCTCCAACAATGCAAGACTCGCTTGGGCAACGAGGGACTAAAACCGGAACAACAGGACATAATCTTAGGGTCTCTTTCATTATTGCCTGCAAATAAGGTAGTCGTTGAATGTGAGATTCCTTGACTTGGTTGTTAGCTCCAACTACTTCATCCAATTCTCGCTGGGCTTTTCTCATAACTTCCGGCTTGTTCATGATCTCTGCCATGGCAAACTCAAGTGTGTTGGATGTTGTGTCTGTCCCTGCTAGAATCATGTCCTGAATCACAACAAGCATCAACATCAGTATCATTGCTATAGTATAGTCTACACACGCACGATCTGGGGTTAAGATGGGGGCACCATATCCTGAACATGTCAAGAGGATGCACCCAATAGACCCAAGCAAAACTAAAATTAAGCTACGTGACATAATAATTGAATCACAACAAGCATATGGCATGGGTAAGAAATGGCAGAGGAGTTGTAAGTATTAAAGTAAGCAATGAAGTTTACCAAGAGCAAAGCCTTTAGCTGGGTCATTGATAGTTGAGTTTTCGGGTCATTTCTATCCTTCAATTGTAAGAGAAATTGCAAGAAGTCCTTGCTATCCTCAACACTAGTGTTTTCACCATTTTTCCTACTACATTGCTTCCTTTGTTCATCAATTGCAACATCAATTATACGATCTATGCTCTTCGCATAATCGCGCATCCTCTTCACAATTCCTTGCAAATCGAACCTTGCCAATCCGGGAAAGAAGTCACTCACATTTGGTAGCCCGACCAATTCCAAGGACATGTTCACTACTCTCCGAAACTCTGCTCCTTCATTAGCCATACCGGTGCCCTTCATTGTCTCACCCCATAACAAGCTTGTTATCACATTAAGAACCATAACGAACAATTGCTCTCCAATGTTTATAGGAGTTCCTTTATTTTCGTGCAGGTAGCGTATAGTTTCTTTGAGCCATTGCCTCCTAATATTGCAAGTTACATCGAGGGCTGCCGGACCCAAAATCCCATTGGCAGTAACCTATGAAATGATCAAATTTCAATAGTTGAAATTAATTAATTCAAAAATTGATCAAGAGTATGATTCCGCGATGCAAAATGGTCTAACCGTTCAAATTAAGGTGCATAGAGACACGTTCACACACATATATATGTTTGTGTACGTATAAATATCTTTTTTTTCATTTTTGAAAAGTGCACATCTAGTGTAAAAATGCAAAGTTATAAATGTGCACTTTTCATAATATAAGTATGCACTTTTTTTGGGTAGAATATATAAGTATGCACTTTTATGTATATATCTGTTCACTTTTTTCCTATGCACTCAATATTTTAAAAAACGCTAGAGAGTTTGTAAGTAAAGAGGGGTTACAATGAGAAGAGAGGGACCACCTAACACATAGGCTTAAATGGGTGTCTAAACAGGTTGAAAGTCTAGATGACCCAAACCTTCTAATGCCTAGACGAGGCCTATTTTTAGAAGTGCACCTAAGTTCTCTATTAATTTGATCCATACTCTAATGATCATACTAATTATATTACTGAAAGTGCCTTTAAACTAATAATAAATTAAAGTTCTAGAAGATATATGTAAGTTAAGTATGTGTATGATTACCTTTCTTAGCATCCTCCATTCCGGACCATGGGGTGTGAAGTTCATGTCCTTTCCACCATAGGTAAGCTCTCTACCAGCCACCGGTATATCGTGGTTAGCAAAGTTTATGTCAAAGTCCTTGAGAACTTGTTTGGCCACCATAGGAGAACTCACAACAATTATGGTCTTCTTCCCTATCCGCAGGCTCATCAACGGACCATGGATCTTTGACAAGTCGGCAAAATAGGTGTGGAGTTGCGGGTCCATGAAGGGCAGCATCCCCACCACGGGAAGGCCCCTCGGGCCTGGAGGCAGGGGCGGATGAATCTGGCGTCGGCTGGACATGAAAATCCAGGTGATTGAGGCTATGAAGCAAAAGGTTAGCAACGGAAACCAAATGTCTAATGACATGGTGAGATTGCCTGCAGGTTGAACTTAGCTGATATCGTGATCGATGCAGGAATATATAGGTCTCCTAGGATGGAAGATATCCTTATCCATTAACGTGCATTTTTGTGACGGAAATTAAGAGCAACGGTTATTTTCATTAGTAAATATCTATACAATCATGTAATAGTCCTTTTGGTCACATCTTATATACTGACGTTCCTTCTTAATATATCAAAATAGATTTGTTACGTTCTTATGCAAAATGTGTCACTATAGTGGCAAGTAGAAAAGGCCGAAATTTTATAATCAAAATCGGACTAGACCCGTGACGCTGAAGTATAGTTTGTCCATATAGGGCTGTGAATAGTTTTAAAATAAATATCTCGATAAAATCAGTTTATACTACTTGCTTCTTTCTTTGGTTACATTAAAAATCACATAAATTTGAAAAAAATCCAGTAAATAGGTTTTAATATATGCTTTCAACGAATTTAAATTTCCATAAATTACAATTCATTGAAAATAGCTAGAAATATTACAATTATCGTGATGGGTAGGGTAAAATTCACTTCCTTCATTTTTATTTAAAATGTTTTTTCTTTTTTCTTTTTAATTTTTAATTTTTATATACTCGTAAGTTACATTAATATTTTATAGAAATAAGGGTCGTTATAGTAAATTCTAAATAAATTCCTATACACTTTCACTATTAACAAAATAAACTAGAACGATTTAATTGCTAAACAATTAATTGTAGAGTTTAGTTCAAACCAAAACAACTGATCATGTGTGTTGAGCTTGCAAGTTGGGCTTCCAACTCCTCCCATTTTCTTCATAGCTTCGAGTGAATCCAGCAATGACGTCGGCCATGAAACGCAGTCCTGTAATGGACTATATTGAACAATTGGACATGTATAATTATTTGAGTACATGTAACATGTGTCATGTGTGCATGCAGCTTGTGCGCACTTCAAAAGAAAAACATGATATAATTAATCAAACACTTGTATACCTCAAACACTTGTATACACTATTTCTAAATAGTCTTTGTTCCATTTTCACTCTTAATGCATCTCACAATTGCATTGAATTGTGTCTCCACATATGTAAGAAAGTCAATCAAACACTTTGTATACCTCAAATTTGCTTTTCACCAAAAAAGGTCCAAGTAATCTTGCTAGAGTCGTCAACTATAGTAACAAAATATTATACACCTGAGATACTAGGGACTTTATATGGTCCCTAGAGATCCATATGAATCTATCAAAATCTTTCTTAGCCTCACAAAATGCAATTTGTATTGTTTTGCAACCGCACAGGTTTCACAAAAACAGTCACTATGCTCCAACTAATTAGCATAAAAAAGTGACTTAAACTTTGAAGGACTAATGATTACTAAACAGTCACCTGAGATGATGAATTATTTGATGAATTGGGTAATGATTACTAAGCTCAACTTAGGCTCAGGTTACCACCAAATTCGGATGCACAGCTCGGACATCCATAAAACGGCTTTTCGCACTCACGATGGCCACTTTGAATTTTTGGTCATGCCTTTCGGTTTGACCAATGCGCCATCTACATTCCAAGCAGCTATGAATCAGATTTTTGTGGATTATTTGCGCGATTTCATCATCGTTTTCTTCGACGATATCTTGGTTTACAACTCTTCTTTGGATTTGCATATTCGCCACCTTGATATTGTGCTGCAGATTTTATAGGCGAACCACTTCTTTGTTAAGAGTTCGAAGTGTTCGTTTGGTACGCAGAAAGTCGAATACCTGGGCCATATTGTTTCTGCTGGCAAGTTGTTAGCGGATCCGGATAAACTTGCTGCCATGTCTCAATGGCCGCCCCCTAAATCAGTTCGTCAGCTCCGCGGTTTTCTTGGATTGACAGGATATTATCGCAAGTTCATTCGTAACTATGCTTTATTGGCAAACCCGCTCACGACTCTATTACAGAAAGACAGGTTCGTTTGGTCTCTTGAGGCTTCCGAGGCTTTTGAGCGTCTCAAATCAGTAATGATGCGTCCCCTTGTCTTACAATTACCGGATTTTTCTAAAACCTTTATCTTGGAAACCGACGCATCGGATAAAAGGATCGGTGCCGTTTTATTACAGGACGAGCGGCTGCTGGCTTTTTTCAGCAAGACATTGGGGCCACACCGCCGTGGATCCTCCGCCTATCACAAAGAACTCTTTGCTATTGTCTCCGCTGTGCAGAAATGGCGCCAGTATTTATTGGGGCGCGAATTTGTTATCAGATCAGATCAGAAAAGTCTCAAGGAACTTCTGTCACAAGTAATTCAGATACCTGATCAGTAAATCTTTATCAGAAAACTTATGGGATATAAGTTCCGCATTGAATACAAGCCGGGTACCAACAATAGAGTGGCATATGCTCTTTCTCAATGTTTGATTGATACCGATTCCGAGTTAAAACAATTTTTGGCTTGGTCAACTCCATTGCCTGATTTGCTATATAAGGTTCATCTAGAGAATACGGAATATGCCGATCTTACAGAATTACATTCGGCTGCTGCTCAGGGTTCATTGTCGGCCCCATTTCGTGTTCATGACGGGATCCTTTATTACGACCACTGCCTTGTCTTAAGCAAAGAATCTCCTTTGAAGGCCGATATTCTTACGGAGTTTCATGCCTCTCCGAGCGTCGAACACCCTGGCGTGGATCGCACATTTCGTCGCGTAGCCGAAGTGTTATTTTGGCCCTGCATGCGAGGTGATGTTAAGCGATTTGTGGACTCTTGTTTAATTTGTCAGTCCAAGAAATATAGTACCAAGAAACCTGCCGGCCTTTTACAACCTCTGCCAATGCCGCATAAGGTTTGGGACGAGGTGTCCATGGATTTTATTACCGGCCTTCCGCCTTCCAGAGGTTTCAAAACAATTTTGGTGGTGGTAGATCACCTTTCCAAGTACGCCCATTTTGGCGCCTTAGGCGCACATTACGACGCGATGAAAGTTGCGTCCGTTTTTGTTGAGACTGTAGTTAAGCATCACGGGATACCGACTTCTATTCTATCCGAAAGAGACCCCATTTTCACGAGTTCTTTCTGGAAAGAGCTCTATTGCCTCAGTGGAACCACTCTACGTCATAGTTCGGCTTACCATCCTCAAACGGATGGTCAAACAGAGGTTAAAAAACAGAAGCTTGGAGCAATATTTGAGAGCTTTCACACAAGGCCGGCCTAAACGATGGGTTGAATTTTTGCCTTGGGCCGAATTGGCATTAAATTGCACATTTCATGAAGGCTTACGCATGTCGCCATTTCAAGATCTTAATTTATGGTAGAGAGCCGCCAGCCTTATTGCGCGTCACGCAGCCATTCGGACTCTCTTCCGAGGCGCTTTCTGCAGTCCAAGATCATGACCAGCTACTCGAACTCCTCCGCACCAATCTCCGAAAAATGCAGCAGCGCATGGTGGCTCAGGCGAATTTGCACCGGCGTGATCTTGAATTTCAGGTTGGTGATTTGGTTTTGTTAAAACTTCAAGCTTACAAACAACATTCTGTTGCACGACCCTTGTCTTCCAAATTAGCTCGCCGCTTTTATGGGACTTTCGAGATCACGGAGCGCATTGGCGCATTGGCATATCGTTTGGCATTGCCGGCGAATGCCAAGATCCACAACGTTTTTCACGTATCCTTGCTTCGGCCCTATAATAAGCACGATCGATCGGTTTCCGCTCAGCCTGCGTTTCTACCGGAATTTGTTAATGATCAAGCGATTTCGTTGCCCGTCCGTGCTATTGCGGAATGAAATATTTTGGTGAATGGTAATCCGTGTTTGGAATGGTTAGTTGTGTAGAGTGATGGTTGGGAAAATGACGCCACTTGGGAACCCGTGGATCACTTGCAACGCATTTTTCCTGAATTATGCCTTGAGGACAAGTCGATCGTCAACGGGGGAGAGATTGATACGCCTCGTGATGAGCCCATCGACAAGGCGGACCGGCCCAAGCGTACACGTCATCTTCCGGTTAGGTTTAGGGATTAATTTTATAATATTTTGATTAATGTAATTTTTTAAACACAGTGTTATAAACTCCTTCTCGGGTTTTCTTTACGGTTCTTTCCCGGGACGCTTTTATTGAACCGTTAGGGCTTAGTATATGATACACCACAAGTCGAGAATTCGGAGAGGACAACGAGGCCAACGAGAGAAAGACGTCGTCCGAATCGTTTCATTGAATCTTATTAGTTATCTTTTATTATTTATTTAATTTACGTAATTTTTATAAACTAGAGCTTGCTCTCTACTCGGGTTTTCTTTACGGTTCTTTCCCGGGTCGCTTTTATTGAACCGTTAGGGCCTAGTATAAATAGCTTGTTAATTAATCAAAATGGATAACAAGATATTCTTTGCCCTAATCTCTCTTCTCCTTCTCCCTCGTCTCCTCTACCTATCCTCTGCCTCTTCTACTATTAATCTGATCATTCAACAGCATTAGTAATCAAGGCTTGGGTTATAAGTTAGGTTTGACTTGTAACAACTGGTGCTTTCATCCCGAACTTTCTTGCCATGACTACGTTGGATAATTCACAAGCCATGTCTACGGATGAGGCTATAGCGGAAATACGCACCATGCTGCATCAATTGTGCGACGACGCGCAAACCAGTCGACGGGAGGTTGAAGTCCAGCGCGCAAGGACCGATCAGGTCTTCAATATTTTAGGCCAGCGAAATCCACCCGAACCCGGCGGCTCGGTCGTCGTTGATCCTGCGGTGGGTGAATTGCCGCCCCTTTTACCCAACCCACCGCCACATCAGCAGTTGATACCGCCGGCTCCTCCGCCGCCAGACAACAGGATTGTGGTGCGACCCCCTGTCGGCCATGAAAATTATCCCAAGATCAGAGTGGATCCTCCCCGCTTTAACGGATCGGACCCCCAAGGTTGGATCTTTATGGTCCAATCCTACTTCGATTATTTTCGTACAGCAGATAATGATAGGCTTCAATTGGTGGGCATGTTGTTTGACCACCCGACGTCGGATTGGTTTCGATACCAGCGTCGGAATCATTGCGCGCAAACGTGGACAGCGTTCTTAGCGGCCGTTCGACAACGATTCGACTCGCAATACTATGAGGACTATGTCGGACTTCTGGCCAAGCTCCAACAGCGTGGGTCAGTTCTGGATTATCAAATAGAGTTTGAATCATTGCTCAACAAAGTGGTTGGATTATCCGAGCGAACATTGATTTCGCTTTTTAAAGCGGGACTCAAACAACCGGTCAAACGCGAACTCAATTTGCGTAATCCCACGACCCTTCCGCAAGCCTTCGCTCTGGCCCGAGAGCTGTCCGCATCGCTCACCGAGGCGTCGACTTGGCAGGGACCTCGCAGGACTTGGACACCGAATTCATTCAAACCGACGTCCGCTTCCACTCAAGTGGTGGCGTTGACTTCATCGGCCACACCACCAGCGGTCCAACCAGGACCCAACTCTAACGGTAATTTCTCTACTCTTCCAATTAAACGCCTTTCCGTTGCTGAACGTGATGAACGTACTAAAAAGGGTTTATGTTGGAATTGTGACGAGAGGTACACCCGGGGACACCGTTGCAAGCATCGCTTTTTGGCATTATTGGGATGTGATGAGACTGATGACGATGAGCCCGAGGATCTCGACGATCACGAGCTAGCGGTTACTGGTGATATTTCTCACATTAACTCCATGGAAGGCCTTCCCAACCCGAAATCTTTGAAGCTTGTCGGCTCTATTAACGGCTCCAAGGTCCACGTTTTGATCGATGGCGGGAGTACACACAATTTTATCCACCCAGAGGTAGTCGAAAAGCTGAATCTGCCGGTGTCTGATATTACGGCATTTCGAGTTTATGTGGGCAATGGGGCATCTCTGTTATGTTCCCATCAATGTGCTGCTACACCAGTAGAACTGCAGGGCACCATATTTTCGATCGATCTCTTTGTATTACAGGTTCATGGACCCCAAGTTGTTCTCGGCGTACAGTGGCTCCAAACCTTGGGTAAAGTATCCCACGATTATGCCCAACTTACCATGGAATTCGCCTGGAAAAATGGTGTGATATGCTTACAAGGGGAACGCACTTCGCCTAAACAGGTGTCCGTCCATACTCTACATTCTCTATGTTGCTCGGATTTTGTCACGGAATTTTTCGAGATTATGTCTATTACGCCTGATGAGTCCACCGCAGTGAGTTTGCCTGATTTTCCGTCGGATTTACCGACCCTGATACGTGACACTCTCCAGCTCCATGCATCCGTTTTCCAACTTCCCACCGGCCTTCCACCTCAGCGTACTTGGGATCACAGAATCCACTTACAACCCGGCTCTAGACCTATTAACGTCCGACCTTACAGATATTCGTACTTTCAGAAATCAGAAATAGAACGTCAGGTTCAGGATATGCTTCAGCAGGGTATCATCCGTCATAGTACGAGTCCGTTCTCTTCCCCGGCATTATTGGTCAAGAAAAAAGACGGGAGCTTTCGGTTTTGTATTGATTACAGAGCTCTGAATGCAGCGACAGTGGCAGATAAATTTCCGATTCCGACAGCTGAGGAACTCTTTGATGAATTGGGCAGTGCAATGATTTTTTCTAAGCTCGACTTACGATCGGGTTACCATCAGATTCGAATGCACATGGCTGACATTTTTAAGACGGCATTCCGCACTCACGACGGCCATTTCGAGTTTTTGGTCATGCGTTTCGGCTTAACGAATGCACCGTCAACCTTTCAGGCAGCTATGAATCAGATATTTGCTCAGTTTTTACGGCAATTTGTGATCGTTTTCTTTGACGATATTTTAGTGTACAGCCCGTCCTTGGCAGGTCATGCTCATCACCTCGATATTGTCCTTCGTGTTCTCCAAGACAATCATTTTTTCGTCAAAGCATTGAAGTGTTCTTTTGGCGCCTCAAAAGTCGAGTATCTCGGCCACATCGTCACCGCCGGACAGCTTCTAGCCGATCCCTCCAAATTAGCAGCTATGTCAGATTGGCCGATTCCGAAGACCGTCAAGCAATTACGAGGATTTTTGGGGTTGATAGGTTATTACCGGAAGTTCATTCGTAATTATGCTATTATTGCGGCTCCTCTCACATCGTTATTACAGAAAGATAAATTTGCATCGACACCGACAGCCGAGATGGCTTTCCATCGTCTGAAAGACACCATGATGCGGCCCCCGATTTTGCAATTGCCGAATTTTGATCAACAGTTTGTCGTAGAAACCGACGCTTCTGATGAGGGCGTTGGGGCGGTGTTGTTACAACAGGAGAAACCGATTGCATTCTTCAGTAAAGTTCTCGGCGTTCGACGCAAGGGCTCTTCTGCTTATCATCGGGAACTTTTTGCTATCGTATCGGCAGTGCAGAAATGGCGCTAATATCTCTTGGGCCGGGAATTCTTGATCCGCACCAATCAACGAAGTTTGAAAGAACTATTATCTCAACTGATTCATACACCCGATCAGCAACTTTTTATCCGAAAATTAATGGGGTACAAATTTCGCATCGAATATAAAACAGGAGCAAGTAATAAAGTCGCAGATGCTCTTTCCCGTTGCATGATAGACGACGAATCTGCCCTCAAGCAATTTCTTTCTTTTTCTTCACCTATGCCGGAATTGCTACAGCGTGTTCACAAAGAAAATGCGACGTTACCAGATCTGGTTGCTCTTCATGACGCCGCCGCTAAGGGTGAGCTACAGCCACCATTTCGGGTTCATTCGGGCCTCATCTATTATAATCACCGGTTGGTGTTGAGCAAAACGTCGGACCTCAAAGCTGAAGTATTGAAAGAGTTTCATTCGTCTCGTAGTGCGGGTCACCCGGGCGTCGACAGGACTTTTCTACGCGTTGTTGAAGTGTTTTATTGGCCACATATGCGCCGTGATGTCCGTACTTTTGTGGATGCTTGCCTTATTTGTCAATCCACAAAATATGAGACCAAAAAACCATGCAAAGTATGAAATCATCAAATTGCAAGTTACATCAAGAGCTGCCGGACCCAAAATTCCATTGGCACTAACCTATGAAATCATCAAATTTCAATAGTTTAAATTAATTTAAAAGTAGATCAAGAGTGTGATTCTGATGCAAAATGGTCTAACCGTGCAAAGTATTAGCCTAGTGGGGTTCCATCCTAAAACCAATTGGCAATAGGAGGAGTAATTTACTCATGTTTTAGATGTGGGATGGACATTCTAACACGTTCCCGCAACTGCAGTTGGGGAAATTGGCCCACTGGCCCAATTGAC
Source organism: Fallopia convolvulus (assembly GCA_964016875.1). Classification (NCBI taxonomy): domain Eukaryota; kingdom Viridiplantae; phylum Streptophyta; class Magnoliopsida; order Caryophyllales; family Polygonaceae; genus Fallopia; species Fallopia convolvulus. The sequence continues at coordinate 4,972,064 of OZ024722.1, read as the reverse complement.
ACTTGGACAACATAACGGGCCAAGGCTAGGATCGAGAGAAGTCTTTAGGTGAATAACTTTGATATCATATTATCCTAGTGGGGTTCCATCCTAAAACCAATTGGAAATAGGAGGAGTAATCCATTATGTTATATACTAGTCTAATTTAATCCCAAGATTCAGATATGGGATGGACATTCTAACACAAAGATGTAGAGAATTGCATTTCCATATATATATATATATATATATATATATATAGAATCACGCTCTAGTGTAAGTACAAATTATAGTGTAGTTATGTGGTTAAAGTAGACCCGTTGGATTTTAAAAAATGAGTGGTTAGGATTAAAAGAAAATGGGGTGTAAAAAGTTTAGATGGGGATTTTATACCGGATAAAATCATATTTGGAGAGAATCATTAACCGGTTGAAATCTCCGTATTTTCAGAGCACTTTCCATTAAAGAGTCACATTCTCTCTCTTCTCAAATTGAAATCGACTTTTCCTCTCTCTTCATTTGTACAATTTCCGGGAGCGAATTTGAGAGACGAACGCAAAGGCGATTGAAGACCAAATTCAAGAAATCGGTAAGAGCACTCGATTTTTTTGTTTCTTTACTCTGTAAATCAGTTGTTATTCTCAATTATGATGTTCTTACGCTCAAATTCAAACTTTTTTGTTCAATTTTTAGTTAGATTTGCTGAAATTCGAAGTTAGGTTTTCCTCGTTTTTTTTATGCGAAACACGAGTTCACAAGTTGGTGAAGTTGAGTAATCGTTGAATGAAACACTACAATGAAGCTAGGGTTTCATTGTTTCTGGTGGAAAAAATGATAATAATCGAATGAATGCATGTCTTTATGAGAGTAGTTGATGTAAATTTCAGATTCTATGTGAATAAATTCGATGAAACGTGTGCTGATATATTTCTTGTTCTGCATCAATAGGCTACAATGGTGAGTTCACCAAAGGCAAAGAACTCCACAAAACGGAAGAAAGAAAAAGCTAAGTGTGAAAAGTTTATTGTTCAATTATTAAAAAGATGTTTTTCAAATGGAATATTGTATTATGTGTTGATGTTTTTGATTAGAACATTGACAATATTCAATTCATTGTAAGAGGTTTTACACCCCTGTAGTAACTTTACAGAATAACAGCAGAATATGAAATATATTATTCATAATAAATTTAATGGTTTTGCAACAATGATATGTATGTTGTACTTTTGTAGTTGTTTTTCAAGTATCTCAATTTAATTTTTCAATATTAATGGTTTGGTTGTGAAACAGATGTGTGTATGTGTGTTGCAATTGTTTTTCAAACAGCACAATAGAATTTTTCTGTTTGGAAGATATGATTTTGCATTACTGATATGTGTATTTGTTTTGTAAATGTTGTTAAAGTCTCACAATTTACTTTTTCATTTTGGTTTGTTTCATTTTGCAATACTTATGTATATGGCATAAATGTGAAACAGTTGTTTGTGTATGAGTTGTGATAGTGTTTTTCAACCATCACAATATAATTTTTCATTAATATTAATGATTTGGTTGTGAAACAGATGTGTCTCTGTGTGTTGCAATTGTTTTTCAAACAGCACAATAGAAGTTTTCTGTTTGGAAGATATGATTTTGCATTACTGATATGTGTATTTGTTTTGTAAATGTTGTTAAAGTCTCACAATTTACTTTTTCATTTTGGTTTGTTTCATTTTGCAATACTTATGTATATGGCATAAATGTGAAACAGTTGTTTGTGTATGAGTTGTGCTAGTGTTTTCCAAGCATCACAATATAATTTTTCATTTTGGATGATATGATTTTTCACAAGTGATATGTGTGTTAGTTTTGTAATTGTTGTTAAATTATCACAATTTACTTTTTCCTTTTGGATTGTTATATTTTTTCAAAAATTATGTGTATGGCATTTGCAAAAACAATTTGCAATTATTATAAGATACTTTTTCACATCAATGACATATATGTTTAATACCCCATTCAAATTTGTAGATGCTGAAGATCAAATATTGGTTGTTGGAGACAAGTCTAAGCGTCATAAGGTTCAATCTGGTAGAGAAGTACACAAGGACATTCCAGCAAAGGGTAAAAATCGTGTGTTATTTGATCTTGGTCCAGATTATAGTGATGAGCTTACAGATTCTACTGATGAGGATGATGTTCAAATCATGACAAAACCTACTAAGTATCATGGGAAATATGATAACACAGAGGGTGAGTGCGATATATAAAACAGTAGATAGTTCTATATACAATTGAATGATATAATTTTGTTATTAATATGCAAATAATTTAGGTAAAAGCACAAATTCAGATGATGATTCAGATGGTACATCAGATGATGTTCCCATTTCAAAGAGGAAGGTTGTGAATCATGATCACAAATCAAGGAAGAGGAATCACCGTAAATCTTACCATTTGAAGGGTGAGTGGTTTTTTAAATCAAGCAGATTTCTTATACAGTTGTTATTATATATTAGGATAATTTAAAGAACAATGAAATAGGTAAAAACATAATTTCTGAGGAGGATTCAGATGATGTGTCAGAAGATGTTCATATTTTAAAGAAGAAAGTTTTCAAGCATGATCAGAAATCAAAGAGAAGGGATCATGGGGACTATGCTAATATGAAGGGTGAGTACATTATAAGAAAACAACAGATTTGTTAATATACAAGTTATATTATAATCTTATAATTTATTTGACTATAATATAGGTAAGAGAATATGCTCAGATGAGGAGTCAGAGGATGAAACAGATGATGTTCATATTGTGAAGAAGAAGGGTTCGAAGCATGAGCTGAAAGCAAATAGAAGGGATGTTGTGAAATCTGCAAGTATGAGGGGTGAGTACATCTAAAAAACTAGCAGTTTTACATTTTTAAAAGGTGCTGATATAAATTTATATTTATTATCAATATAACATAGGTAAAAGCATTAATTCAGAGGAGGAATCAGACGGGGAGTCAGATGACACTCACATTCCAAAGAAGAAGGTTTTGAAGCAAGCCCTGAAATCGAAGAAACTGGAATGTGATAAGTCAAAGAATCTTAGAGAGCCAAAAAAGATAAATGCTAAGTCAAAGGTTAAAGCTACTGATGTAGATCAAGTGGCGGAGATTGATCAGCGAAAGGCTCGGATTTTTTATCTAAGCATTCATCATCGTAGTATGGTTTCATACTTTGCTACATCAATAAGGAAATTACAAAATGAAGATCACAAATCAGCTATCAGAAGGATTGGGTTTGGTTATATGCTAGACCTTCCATCTATGGACATTCCAAGGTAATTACATTAATTTTTTACAGCAAATTTAATCCTATCACAATATTCATCATTTAAAAAGTCATGTTAGAAATATGTATCCAGATCATAAAAAAGAGCATGTTTTGAAAATTATTTTAGTTGGGTATCATGTTATTATTTAAATTATGATAGGGAAATTGTATTGAAGTTGTCATGCATAAGTTTTGCATAATTCTATGAAGAAATATTCAACTACCATATTATTGAAAATTATTGAAGTTGTTTTTCAATATTAGGGTTGGATGTTTTTCAATATTACTTAATAATAAGCAATGGTATATGGACATGAATTTGTAATGCAAAAGTTTCTCATTCATTATTTTTTTTGAGTTTGTTCATTTATCCTTTAACAATGATGATAATGTATAGCTGATGAATATTGAGTACTTTAATGATATGATTATATTTAGGAAATTGGGTCATTTTGTTGTAAGCAACTATGATCCTAGAAGGAGTGTGCTTAAGTTAGAGTATGGATGCACAATCAAAGTCACCGAAGAGGATGTTGAGCTCTGTCTCGGGATTCCACGTGGTCAACATGCTGTTGAGCGATGTCTTCCAAAAGATAACAAGAATACAATATCTCAATGGAGAGAATATCTAAAAGCGGAGACTAGTAAGGAAGCTCATTATGGTCATTTGATCAGACCATCCGACGTGTACAACGCTATGTGCGCCACATCAGACAATGAGGTCTTCATTCAGAACTTTCTGGTGTTGTTTGTTTCTTGCGTGGTTGAGCCAACCGGGAGTGGTGCATGTAATCAGAATGTGGTGTTGCCATTAAGTGCAACCAAAAAGATAATGGAATTTAACTGGTGTCGACTAGTTCTAGATGTCTTGGATGAGGCTACCGAGAAATGGCAAGCAAATCCAAAAACTCCTTACACTGGCACAATCATATTCTTAATTGTAAGTTATATATGTTTATTTCATTATTGTTTTTTTAAATTAAGCATTATATTATTCATTTATAATATATTTGTTGCATAATATAATTGTTCGCAGCTGCTGTATATGGACCGTGTGGTGAACTACCGTAACCGTCAAGTCATTCCTAGGATGGTCCCTGTCTTCATAGGATGGTCAAATGATCTCGTACTTGCACGTGAGGTTTTTGAGATAGAAAAAGGTGGTTTTGGCAAGGGATGGATTGACGTTCCACCACAGAAACAACTCAGTGTTGACAATGATGTGTCAACAAAACAAGACAGAACAGGAATGCTCAATGACCATACATTCAAATCTGCTAAGGTACTAACAAATTATATTTCGTTATTTATTTTCTAATTGGTTATAAAAATTAACTAACATACTATGCATTCGTATTAAAAGGATTTCAATTCATCAATGGGAAAGAACTTGAAAGATCTATGTGAGCTTATCATAAGAATTGCTGAGAATACAAGTCATGCGCCGGAAGATTGCAAGGACAACCTGGTTTCTAAAGCACTTGTCCAAACAACCAGATCTCTTCTCTTAACACCCAATGACGGTTTTACAGATGATGGTGATGAGCATGGGAATGGTGTTAGGGTTTCTGTAACTCAGTCTGAAGAACCAATGTGGACTGATGATGAACTAAACAAAGTGATGGACCAATTTGAGGCTGCCTTCAATAAGAAGAAATACATATTTGAATGGGGTTTGGATAGTTTTCAGAATGCTTTTACGGATCTTACTCAACGTGAGAACGTAAATTTGCACATTTCATTAGCTCGAGATGACACTGCATCAGTTCCAATAGATGCACTTGATGTTATACCTGCATCGGTAATGACTTTACGCCTCCATTAATGTTTGTTAATTATTCAATTATGAACTTATTCAGTGTTTGAAACTGTGTTTAAGTTTATTTGTTGTATGAATGTTAGAACATTGATGGTGTAGCGAATGCTGCTCAAAGGACGAGCAAAGAAGTACTGATGCAGAACAGTCCTAATAGTGTCCATGATGAGGTAAATTAATTTACACAACACAGAATATTTAATCACTAATTATGTTTATGCTATCATTGTTTAACTAGGGTATCCATACAGTGACTATTGAAATTGTTTTTCAAATATCATAATATACTTTTTCATATTTGGTAGTATATTTCTGTAACACTAATAGGTGTATGCTCTTTAAAATTGTGTGTCAATCATCATAATACAATTTTTCAATAACAAATGGGTATGCTTTTTAACAAGTGATGTGTATGATTTTTGAATTTGTATTTAAATTACGACAAATGACTTTTTCATGTTGGTGATTTTTTTCCTAGTATAACAATATACTTTTTCAATTTTAGCTTGTATGGTTTTACAATATTGGATGGTGTTTTTTATTAGGGTCAATCTAAAGAAACCGATGGAATTGTTGATAACACAAGTGATAAGAGTGGGAACATGAATCATCATTCAAGCGAGGATAACAATGCTTTGTTGAAGGTTAGAAGTTTATTTATGCAATGTAATAGTATAACAACATTATTGAAAATTATAGTTGTAGCAATTGAATAAGTGTACTAATTACATTGAAAAAATTAATGACACAGGTTCTAGATAATTCATCTGATGGTGCTGTTGACACTACATGTGCAAAGGTGGTCAACATTGATTCTCATCCGAAAGATGTTGACAATTCATTAGTCAAGGTCAGCGTATCGATTACATAAACGATTAAATATTTAAAAACTATTGTAAACCTTATAATTTGTTGTTTAATCAGTGTCAAAATCTTTTTGCAAGAACTGTTATCATTACTAACAATTATTATATTTATGTAATATATGGTTAGGCTATGGTACCATCTAGCGTTGAGCAAAACTGTCCAAATGAAGTAGAGTGCAATGACAACGACAAAGTCAAAAATTTGGTTAGTTATGATATTATTTATACCATCTTCAATTATATATACTATCTATTTGAGCAAATTTGTCTATTATTATTCATGTTGAAAAAATATTCAATATTATTGAAAAACACATCTATAATCTTTGAAAAACATTCAGGAAAAAATATATTGGGTTAATTTTTTCATGATGGTACAACTTTATATGACATCTCTATCTTGACATATTTGAAACAATTTTCTTGCAGCACATCGTAAAGCCTAGCTTAGAAGAAAAGTGCAATATTGATCTTGTTCAACGAGCTATTCAACATGATGAGACAATGGTAATTGAAAACGTTTAATATTTTCTCCAAAAGACTATTGTTTGTTGTTCCCTTTATTAATATTAATTGTAGCACATTACTTAATTAGCTTCATGTTCAGGTCGTATCCCCTGGAAAAATTGTTAAAGATGTTGTTGGTGAATTGGTATTGGCTGCTGGATCAGAATGCCAAAAAATGGTTGCACAAGAATCCACTTCAAGTGTTTGCCATGAAGACAATAAATCTTTTGATGCATCTAAGAAGATCAAGAAGAAGGTTGTCAAACAATCTATAAGTGTTAGGAGGAGTGATCGTGTTAGGCAACCACGTAATTTTTAAGTTTTAGTGGAATGCGGTTTGTAACATAATTAATACACTTTTGCGCACAAAAAAATCTCCAACATTTTGGTTGGTTAAGAAATTGGAGATATTTTTGTGACTTATTAAAGGACCAGAAATGTTGGTCATATGACAATCCAATGTAATGGTATGTAACTTGAACAACTTGATGCCTCGATTATGACTATATAATTATCTTCAGTAGCTATACCTTTTATTATTACTTCCAGGTTGTTTAAAATGATTCAAATTAGTTAAATACAAACTGTTTTTTATTAGTTTTTAAATTATTATATATTTTTCAAATAAATATTCACATTTATTCATGAAATATTAAAATATTTGGGTTATTCATTATCAGAATGTATATTTTTCAAATAGTTAAACATGCTTATTCATTATCAGAATGTATATTTTTCAAATAGATAAACATGCTTATTTCAAATAGATAAATATTCACACTCTTATTATTACTCTATATGTTATAAGTACTTTAGTTTATTCATGGAAATATATGCGTATTTTATTATACATCATGATGACTTATTCTAAAAAAATCCCATTATTTTCCATCGATGCAAATAATTTTTCCATTTACGTGTCTATGTTATTCAATTCATTTTTATGCTTAAGTACATTCTTATTTATTTCATATCAATTACATGTACATATATTAGTTTTGTGTTAGCTTTACAATACAGTTGTAACATTTGATTCATCCTTATAATATGTATATATCGTTACATGTATATGACTGTATGATATAAAGGTCAATGTTAACGTAAAAGATGGTGATGATTTTCACACTCCTAAGCCGATACCAGCCCACAAAAGAGACATCAAGATTTCCGAGTCAAGGAAAAGTCCCTATTTGTCAAGAGTTGTTAACACAAATGTCCGTCCTTCGAAGGAAATGTATAATCTGTACAATTATGTCACCATGTGTATCGAGGATGAGTAAGTATATTTTCACGTATTTATATTCGTTGAGATACTATATCATAATTAATGTTAATGTTTTCTTTCCAGTGAACTTATATTCTCTCGCCAAGATTTTTTGCTTGATGCAACAGATTTCAAAACCCTTGAGGAAGGCACTCATGTTTCAATTAATATTATTGATTTGTGGTGTCATTATTTGAATGTTTCTGAAGAGAAAAGGAGTTTGATCTCACCAAAGCGTCTGTTCGTTCCGGCATCTGTGATGGTATGTAAATCATTATATGCTCTTTATTCAATCGCTATAGTACTATATCGTTTTAATCATTATTCAATAGTTATTGTCATTATTCAATCATTACATAACGGTTTTTCAATATCATATACATGTTATTTTTACATACATATATAACGGGTTTTCACCCTCAATGGTGTCAACTAGGTGGGGTCAATTGTTAATTCTGGAAAACGGACATTTGACCAACGATTGAGCAACTTCAAACATTCTATGGATGGATTATTATCTTCAGTCGAGTTTACAAATATCAAAAATGCCGATTTGGTAATCAATATGTTATATTACATTTATATTGTGTGATTTATATGATATTAGTTTACTAATTAATTAATATTTGAAATTCAACAAACAGGTCTTCTTTCCGATCATCAACCATTCCCATTATTACGTGATATGCTTTAACTTCATGAAAAACAGTATTGAGATCATTGACAACTCCATAGCAGGTGATGCAGACATTGATGGAAAATATGAATTGCTAATTCAAAACTTGGTAATATTTCTTCACCGAATTTTGGTATTTCTGTATATTTAAATATAATTAGTAATAGTATTAATTTGTATTGCATTATTTTTACAGCCTAAAATATTCTTCCAGTATATGGTATCCAAGAACCTCAAGAATCGTGTCTCACGCTTCAGAAACAATGACTTTCAAGTTTTGAATATGCATTGGCGTGATGCTGTGAATGTTGATGATTGCGGAATATATTGCATGCGCCACATGGAGACATATTTTGGTCAATATCTAAAGAATTGGGAAACTGGATTCAAAGCTCGCTCGATCAAGTCAATAATTCTGCTCCGGATCAAATACATGCATATCTTACTTTATACTGGGTTTAATGCCCTTGTTGATCAATTCAAGGAGAAATCTACAGATTATATGATCAAGAAAATTGCTGAGCCTGATGTTGAAGATGAAGAATGAATGCATTCTAAGACTTATTCAGTTTGCTTTCGTACATTACATACTATTATTTAGGGGTTTTCTCTTTCACGTTATACCATTTTAGGATGCTGGTATTGTTTAAATTTAATATATTTGCAACATCATATTTTATTATAATATATTTAAATTAATTAGGATTAATTGTTTGTTATTTATATTTTTCATCAGCTGTTTTGAACCTTTTTCCTTTACGGTATTGAAAATCTGCATTTGCCTTTCGTCCACAAATGATTGATGATAACCATAAGTTGTCGGATGATGATTCATCTTTATGCGATTAACATCATAAAGTAGTTTATAAAACAATTATTGTTTGATTGAGAATCATATATTATTTATGCTTAATTATGTAATAGACTGAAGAACAATTGATTATCTTTACATATTCATTTGAAAAACAAATCATATTGGGTTGAATAACATTAAATTACATTTACATTCAATTACTTAATAGAGGTTATTAACTGTTTGTAGCATGAATAACACAATTACATATTTTGAAAAAAATGCAATAAATTTCCAATACCGTAATTGAAAAAGTTCCAATATACTGATGAAAAATTGAATAACTTTACATATTCATTTGAATAACAATTCATATTGGGTTGAATAACATTAAATTACATTTACATCAAATACTTACCATAAGTCTGAAAATGTTGGTCACATGAATAACACCAATAAATATTTTGAAAAAAACTTAATCTACCCTTGCATAACTGTTAATATCACAAACAATTAGTCCTCAATACACATAAATCGCAAAACAATTAATCATAAACTTTCAATAAAGTTCCAATACCGTGATTGAAAAAGTTCCATTACTAACTATGAAAAATATAACATTTACTGTATGAAGGATATAAACAGTACCATTTGAAAAACAATTACACATAATTATATTTCTTGGCAATTACGACTATCATGCCCGATAGATTGACCGCACTTTCTGCACTTCCTTTTGCCTTTAGTAGTCGCCTTGTTTTGAGCTTCAATGGATTTGTCCTTTCCTCCCTTTATTCTACCGCCCTTTCCACTACCTTTGTTTTTAGCCTTCACTGGTGGTAGGACATCTACTTCATCAGGCACTGATATTCCCATAAATTCTTCCATGTCAGATCTGCTTGTATTTCTTCTAGCCGCTTCACCACCTTTTTCTCCTAAAATATTTTTCAAACCATTCAAGTGATCAAGCATAATGTCTAACTTGCTAGGGTCATTATCAGCAAGACCAACACATGCATATATGGTTGACCACATCTCACTCTTTTTCGAGTCCATCATTTGCAGTTGTTCACTTTGCCTAAACACATCACTCATGTCTGAGTTGTTAATCTTACGATTAGAACTCTTACGCTATCGATTTACTACGAGTGAATCAGGAATCCTTGTCCAACCAGTGGACTTCAAAGCTGTGAATATGTGGCAACAAGGCAACCCAATTCTATTAAACATCATGCACGTACATGTAGTAAAACCATCACGCACCATGTGTTTCACTTCAAATAAATCATTACTTCCCTCCCGTATAGTGTAGTCAATGAAGGATTCACCTGGTACATAACATAATTGTATGAGAATCGTTATTTTTCAATATCAATTTAATTTTTCAACAAAAGAAATAGTGTATCTTAATTTAATTATATAATTATTAAAGACAATGTCATACCTTTATATTCACTTATAACACAACAATAGAAACAAGCATCCTTGATTTCTTCTTGAATTTGTGAAAATACACTAAGAGTGTAAACTTCTGAAGCATTTTTCTCAATATCTAATGGTGTCTTCAGCTCATATGTACTTGTAACCGAGTCAACATCGTTACACACCTGATCATACCTTTGCTTTTCAAGTGCACTGTCAATCTGAACTGTCAACTCCAGCAGACTATAATGATTGTTAGAATACTTGCCAAAGAAGCTGTTTTGTGACTCAGAAATGGATGTGGTTCTGATTAGGCCACCAAGCACAATGTCCCTGAAGTAAGCCGGGATCCAATATGCTCGCAGCTTGTACATCTCTTTCAACCATGGTTGATCACTTAGACTGTGATTCAAGGTAAAAGCCTCCCAACCTTCTTCAAATTGAGATTTTGTCAGCTGATCTCTCCATACTAGGTTCCCCATAACTTTTCTAAACATTGGTTCATTCATCTTTTTAGAACCAACCTTGGTTGGAACCTTTTCCATGATATGCCACATGCAAAAACGATGTCTTGTCTTTTCAAACACGTCTTCAATAGCAATCTTCATAGAACAATCTTGGTCGGTCACTATAATGGTAGGTTCCGAATTCATTGGCAGCTTGAATTGCTCAAATAGCCATGTGTATGATTCGACGTCTTCCTTTGTTATCAGACCGAAACCAAAAGTCACTGACCTCCTATGGTTGTCTAAGCCAGTGAATGGTGCAAATACCATAGAGTACCTGAATTTATATAAAAATAATTAGACAATTATTCATACTTAAATAACTTTTTCATCAAAATAAAAAATCTTATTCAAAATGGTTTTATCTATTTCTTTATAAATTTATTGAACAATTGATTCTAAGCTGATGCAAAAGAAAAATATGGTTGTATATATAATAAATTTTTCAAATCAATTGGATTAGTTATGCAGTACACAATGACTACTTATTCATGATAGTTGTCAACACAAATTGAGTCTTTTTTAATTGAAAAATGTTTTACCAAATACATTTTTCAATAAAACACGTATACTTTAATTATGGTACAAAAAAATATCATGAATAACTTTCATATACAATTTGAACAACATAAGTTACGTTGCACTAAAAAAAATATTGCATGCGTTTATTAACATGTTTTTTTTATTTGGTATGTATGCTAATGTAGCAAAGTATACCTGTTTGTGTCATAAGTTGAGTCAAACGATACGACTTGTCCAAAAGCGGCATAGTTACTTCGTACTATTGGGTCACTCCAATACATTTTTGTTAGCTGGTTTGACTCGTTCACTGTATAATTGAAATAGAATTCACTAGAGAGCTTCTTCTTATTTTGGAACTTATTTATCACCATTTGAGCATCGGCCGTAGAAATGTGTTCCATCAAGTCCCTCTTGTAGTTTCTGAAATCTCTTGCTGTTGCACGCATATTGATGTGTCCTCCAACGAGTTGTTTCAATAAGTTATGCGCCCCAACCGGACCAATATTTGCCTTTGCACAACTTATCATAAATTTTTTGTGACCAATTTCCATTTTCCTATTGGCCTTCAGCTAATGCTTTGCGTTGTTCTGTATCATTTCATGCGTGTGTTGTTCAACAAAATTAGTTACCACATATGTACCTTTTTCCTTGTATTTGAAACTGATCCATGCTTTACATCCATTTCTTTTCGACTTAGTAATCCGTTGTCATGTACTGTTACCAGTATTCTTGAAACCAGCTTTGTTGCAACATAGATACCTAGAAGATAATTCCTCTGAATTCTTGAATTTGCGTTTGGAACTCTTCCGTACATCAAAACCAACAGTTGATGCATATTTCCGGTAGAACGATTCAGCAGACTCTAGAGAATCAAAAATCATTCCAATGGCAGGTTTCACACTCTTTGGACACCGAGGTACCCAATGCTTTAAGTTATGGTCTGTCCCATCTACTATAAGGTCTTCACCGTATTCAAATTCCTCATCCTCTTCTACATGTTCTTCTTCAACAATATCATCATTTCCGTTTTCTTCCAACTCCAAGTTATCCTCAAACACATAATCGGTCCATTTTTGGGTTCTAACTGTAAAAAAAATCACACCACATAAGATTTTTCAATAGTCGATGTACACTTATTCAAACACATTATAACACATTGTCAACTTTTTTTTCCACGATATATCTACCCTTTTCATCAACGTATAAACACTTAATCACAAATAATACCATTTTCAGTACCATCTGTACATCATAAAACATGGATTCAGATTTTATTTTTCATCACAGTTAAGTCACTTATTCAAATCAAAATTTTTAGATATGAATTAAATAATTTGAAAACGTTTGTTAAGATTGTTGAAATATAAAAAACATTTTCATAAAATACACTATAATGTACACATTGTTAATTTTATAATCTCAAATTTTTTTCTTTTTCATCAAAGCTAAAAGAGTTAATCAACTTATTTAACCAATAATATTGTTTTCAATAAATTATGTAAGATTTTTCAATTAGTTATTTAATTTTTCATTCAATATTAAACACTTTTTCAAATTCATTTTTAATTTCCGATGTAAATACTACGACCAATTATTTAATTACGTTGAAAAATAAAATTATCGTTTCATATATCATACTTTTTCAACTGTATCTCAATCGTTTTTCAACACGTTTGATATAATTATTCATGATGGTTTAAGACACAAAATGGTTAATACTTGATTGCAAAACAAAAATTAATACCATGTTGATTATAAGTTCTAAACAAAATTCGTACCATTATGCATCGAACATATAATGAGTGTTCAATGGTGCTTTCATATATATTTGTTTCATTTTCCTTAGGTTGAACTACCCTTTTCATGATATGTGTCACAAATAAGAATGATGATTATCAATAACGATGGGTTTTCCGTTAGACGAATCGTGAATTTTTACTACATTACCAAATGTAGTTGTAATATACTATAATTTCTCTGAAACAAATTACATTAAGAAGTTAATTGTTGTTTAAAGATGAACATATCAAGACTAACCTCTTTCGCAAGCAGATCTTGATATACTCGTAGACGCCATGGTTAATTCTAAAGAGAGTAGCTTCCAACAATATGATTTTTCACACAATTGGAATGAGAAATGACGGCAGGTTTGAGCAGTATAGTTGTGTTAATACCGGTTACGAGATTTTCAATCGTGGTAAAACACAGATTTTCATCTATTTTTTTTTTATTTTCAGCGAGCACTATCCCCCAAATCTCTCCCAAATATGTTAACTTCCCTTTTCAAATGATCGGTTGCTTAATTATCCACCACGCACTCCATTTTTCTTATCATATACCTTTATTAACAACCTCTGATTTAACTTAATTGAACGGCCTATCTTTAACCACACGCTTACACCACAATACCTATTGTACCGGAGCGCTCCCATATATATATAATTTTTCCTTTTTTTATATACAGTGCACATCTAGTGTAAAAATGCATAGTTATAAATGTACATTTTGCATAATAAAATTGGGCTGAAAGGCTAGACGGGTCAGACCTTCCAATACCTAGGTGAGGCTCTAGGCTCTAATTTTAGGAGGTTGATTCACATGGAAATGAGTCTTATCACGAAAACTTGAAACAAATGAGAACCCTTGGATTTGAGAAATGGATGGCTCGGATTAAAAGAGCTAAGGGCAATATTGTAATTTTGACAAAAAATTAAGAAAAATAAAAAAAATTCTTTTTTTTCTTTGTTTCACTTGTTTTTGCTAAAAACACGACATTTGATTTTTTATGTTACGTTCACATATTTTATGCATATATTCACACTATTATAAGACATGTTCACATTTTATCGCCTTTTCATTTCAGAGATTTTATAATACGTTCACATATATTACAAATGTGTTCACAATATTAGTACTGTTTGTTCATGTTTTATGGTGATATGTTCATGTTCGATTAAATCATCGTACATGCGTTATATGGCTTAAAAAATTTGACAAAATAAATAAAAAATATTTTTTTATTTTTCGCTTGTTTTTGCCAAAAACATGATGCTTGACATTTTACATTTTGTTCACGTATTTTATACACACGTTCACATTATTACAAGGGTTGTTCACATATAACCACATTTTAGCATCATAAAATTTAGTATGCGTTCACATATAATATAGGTACGTTCACATATTAATATTGCATGTTCATGTTTTATGGCTTTATGTTCATACTCGATTTATATCATTCTACATATGTAAAAAGACTTAAAAAATTAAAGTAAAAAAATAATAAAATTTTTTTTAATCGGATGGCCTAGATTCATTTTTAGTGTGTTAATCAGATAGTCTAGCTAGATTCATTTCTAGTTTTCATGATAAGCCCCATTTTCATTTGATTCAATCTCCTAATTTTAGATCACTAGTGCACCGCAAGTTCCCTAATAATTTGATCCATACTCTAACGATCAATACTAATTATATTATTGAAAGTACTTTTAAACTAATAATATATGTAGGTGTATGATGTTGGTGATTTTAGTGTCATCAAGTGATTGTTCCCTATATGGGAACAATGCCTTTTAGTGTGATTGGGATTCATACGACACTATGAGATCTTACTTTGCTATGTCACGGGTATGGGTGTGCGGAGTGCGCGCTCGTGTAAGCATAGTTGAGGTCTAGAGGGAAATATTAAGGAGAAGTTGCGACCTGAAAAGGAACAATGTTTGTTACCTACTGGAGGAAACAATGTCTATTCCCTTGGAGGGAACAGTAATTGGAACAGTTGTTCTCTGACGCATGCCTAGAATTTCGGCACGTTGTTAATTGTTGATAACGGTCATTTAAACGTTGTGTAACTGCAGTATAACTTCTTTAATGAGTTAATAACTGATGGGTGACATGGGTTATTGAGGATAACTTTCGTGGCACTTGGTAACCGCCGTTAACTGCTAGTAACCGCTGGTAACCGTTCCCTGAAACAGTTTTCCTTTGCCTATATATAAGGCTATTGGGAATTTGGTGTCGGGTTGAAACTTTTGTTCACGTGGGTTCACAAAATCAGAAGAGAACGTTTTCTCTCCATGATTGAACTTCAAATAGAGTTAATATCCATTTTACATGAACTCTAAGGTTCGATCTCTTTCAGGAGCCTTGTTAGAGATCGGTTGGTTTGTCTTATCTCACTTCAAATTTCGTGGATTCCCCAAGGCTATGTAGGGGGTGAAATATTGATTTCGGAAAGCGTTTCTACGTGATTCAAACCTATATCAAGTATTGCATATGATTGATCTATAGAAGAGTCCCCTGGGAACGATGTCACTTGACATGAACGGTTGTTTCTTGCTTGGAAATGTATCCCTTGATTTCTTGTCTACTCTCATGATTTGAGTTTGTAGATTATGCCTAATGAAGCATGATGGTATCTCAGATCAATTTGCTTACGAGTTGTTAAAATTGTAAGTGTAACAAGGAAGTGATGAAACCCGATATTTCTCGCGCTATAAACGAGAATTAAATAAATACTAACTCTCGGGATTCGTACAACCGAACGGTTTTCGTACGTGGATTATTCCTCCTTCCCACCCCTCAGCCTGTTGTTTTTGTGCCGTTTATGAATAAAGCCTTTAGATTTTATACCGTTTATAGCGCGATCTCACTCGGAGATCAAACACGTCGAGCTTTAGCAAACGAGATAGTTCTCGAGCCAGAGGGGATTGTCGACCTTTTTAAATGGATCACGGCCTGCCTATATATAAGATATGCTCGTGCTAGCATATGTATAAATGCCCGATGTGGGACGGAATTCTCGTGAGATTTGCTTTGTAATTTATGCAATGGAACGTTACATGGGTAAATAACCCACGTGGCCAAACTTTCCTACTTTGTTGATTAATTCAACAATCCTGTTGAATTGTAGTGCACACATTAAATTAAGGCAATGGCCCACATGCCATATTTGGCCCATCAAAGCGTTTTAATATAAACACACTCATGCAAATTCAAGCATGCAGTACTATGTTGAACACGTAAGTGTACTTGAGAATGAGGCGTATATGTAACGCGGCATGTTATCTCTTTTTATATACGCTAATTTTCCCTTTACTATTTAGCGGTTATTTTGCGCACCATCACAACCCCTTGGATCGGTGTCCTCGTTCCACGAGGGCAACGAGATAAAAAACAGGTGCGCCAGTCGAGTTCCAAGCGCGAGTGTTCATCGATTTTCAACCTGCGCAACGCGATCTAAATTCGAGAGTAGGTGGAGTATGCGCATTTCGCAAATGAAGTTAGGGCCTTGCCCATTTAGACTTAGCGGACCACGTCCACTTCGAGAGTTAGGGCCTAGTCCATTGAGAGTTTAGCGAACCTCGTTCGCTTAGAGAGTTGGGACCTCGTCCCTTGAGAGTTAGCAAACCTCGTTCGCTTAGAGAGTTGGGACCTCGTCCCTTGAGAGTTTGGACCTCGTCCATAAGAGAATTTGGACCTCGTCCATAAGAGAATTTGGACCTCGTCCATAAGAGAATTTGGACCTCGTCCATAAGAGAATTTGGACCTCGTCCATAAGAGAATTTGGACCTCGTTCATAGAGAGTTTGGACCTCGTCCATAAGAGAATTTGGACCTCGTCCATAGAGAGTTTGGACCTCGTCCATAGAGAATTTGGACCTCGTCCATAAGAGAATTTGGACCTCGTCTATAGAGAGTTTGGACCTCGTCCATAAGAGAATTTGGACCTCGTCCATAGAGAGTTTGGACCTCGTCCATAAGATAATTTGGACCTCGTCCATAAGAGAATTTGGACCTCGTCCATAGAGAGTTTGGACCTCGTCCATAAGAGAATTTGGACCTTGTCCATAGAGAGTTTGGACCTCGTCCATAAGAGAATTTGGACCTCGTCCATAGAGAATTTGGACCTCGTCCATAAGAGAATTTAGACCTCGTCCATAGAGAATTTGGACCTCGTCCATAAGAGAATTTGGACCTCGTCCATAGAGAATCTGGACCTCGTCCATAGAGAATTTGGACCTCATCCATAGAGAGTTTGGACCTTGTCCATAGAGAGTTTGGACCTCGTCCATAGAGAGTTTGGACCTCGTCCATAAGAGAATTTGGACCTCGTCCATAGAGAGTTTGGATTAGCGCATTTTTCGAGAAAGCCCAACCCCAAGCGGGAAGCGAGGGGTGGATTAGCGCGCTTTTCGAGAATCTCCAACCCAAGCGGGAAGCGATGGGTGGATTAGCGCGCTTTTCGAGAATCTCCAACCCAAGTGGGAAGCGATGGGTGGATTAGCGTGCTTTTCGAGAATCTCCAACCCCAAGCGGGAAGCGAGGGGTGGATTAGCGCGCTTTTAGAGAATCCCCAACCCCAAGCGGGAAGCGAGGGGTGGATTCGCGTAAAACGAGGTTCGACAGCAACCCCGAGCGGGAAGCTCGGCGGTTCCGCGTAAACCGAGGTTCGACGGCAACCCCGAGCGGGAAGCTCGGCGGTTCCGCGTAAAACGAGGTTCGACGGCAACCCCGAGCTGGAAGCTCGGCGGTTCCGCGTAAAACGAGGTTCGACGGCAACCCCGAGCGGGAAGCTCGGCGGTTCCGCGTAAAAGGAGGTTCGACGGCAACCCCGAGCGGGAAGCTCGGCGGTTCCGCGTAAAACGAGGTTCGACGGCAACCCCGAGCGGGAAGCTCGGCGGTTCCGCGTAAAACGAGGTTCGACGGCAACCCTGAGGCGCCACTCAGAGATGGCGCCTCGCGAGCGCACGCCAGGGGCGAACCCCGTGGCGTCGCACGGATATGGCGTCCTCGCCAGCGCACGCCAGGGGCGAACCCCGTGGCGTCGCACGGATATGGCGTCCTCGCCAGCGCACGCCAGGGGCGAACCCCGTGGCGCCGCACGGATATGGCAGCCTCGCCAGCGTACGCCAGGGGCGAACCCCGTGGCGCCGCACCAGAGACCAGGGCTAACGAAAGAGGGAAGAGGACGCACTTACGTGATTATCCGAGAGTTAGGTCGGATAGGGAGAGCAGGTTCCCACAGACGACGCCAGTGATGAAACCCGATATTTCACGCGCTATAAACAAGAATTAAATAAATACTATCTCTCGGGATTCGTACAACCGAACGGTTTTCGTACGTGGATTATTTCTCCTTCCCACCCCTCAGCCTGTTGTTTTTGTGCTGTTTACGAATAAAGCCTTTAGACTTTATACCGTTTATAGCGCGATCTCACTCGGAGATCAAACACGTCGAGTTTTACCAAATGAGATAGTTCTCGAGCCAGAGGGGATTGTCGACCTTTTTAAATGGATCACGGCCTGCCTATATATAAGATATGCTCGTGCTAGCATATGTATAAATGCCCGATGTGGGACGGAATTCTCGTGAGATTTGCTTTGTAATTTATGCAATGGCCCACATGCCACATTTGGCCCATCAAAGCGTTTTAAAATAAACACACTCATGCAAATTCAAGCATTCAGTACTATGTTGAACACGTAAGTGTACTTGAGAATGAGGCGTATATGTAACGCGGCATGTTATCTCTTTTTATATACGCTAATTTTCCCTTTACTATTTAGCGGTTATTTTGCGCACCATCAGGAAGAGTACAAAGTTCTTACATAAGAATATACTTGTTACATGGTGAGTTATAAGTACTCAATTACTTGGTAAGGACCATGGATTGTGGTCTTAGTAATGACATAATTTCCTTGAAAAAAGAAATGTTAAATGCAAGTTGGATCGTTAGATAGAGAATTATTTTCTAGAAGTAGATGGATATTTCTACTTGGGAACAGTATCATTTCATGGACTGTGGAAAATGATCTAGCATTCTGATTTTGACAATGAGAACTAGGTTGGTAGTGTGAGTTGTAGCCTTGTTTAAGGTAATGACTATGAATTAAAATCTACCATGTTTCGTGAAGGCCGAAACAGATTTCAACTATGTGAGTGAAATATCTCTGGCCAGAGGGGAACGATCATTGTTACAGTGTGTTGTTACATGTCACTCCTTTTGGATGTGAATGTATGCTATGGATCGTGATACATAGTGTGATTTTGTTGTTTCAGTTTGGCAAAAACAAGTTTGGGTAACCACTTGACGAAGGGGTTGGTTGTAAGGGGATGGATAAAAGACCCGTATAGCTTTCTAGTGATGGGATACCCAATTCCTACCTAATGAAAATTAGGGAAAAAATTCAATGTGGAAAGCCCATACCTATAAACTGTGAGCACAACATAACAATCCCCAAAGGTGTGCTCTGTTCCTACAAGTTGGAGGTTGAATGCATAGTCTTCTTAATAGTTCCTTTGAAAAAGTGCAATTGTAGGTGCATGATTAAAGGATCTACCTATATGGACGTGAGGTTTGGCCGCTTCATGAAGCTCTGGGTTGGCTTCACATACGTTCATGAATAGATATGGACTCGAGGCCCTTAATAGAGTCAAGTAAAACTTTAGAGATGTAACGAAGCTTATGTGTGTGTTATCTTCATGCATCCAAAGTGGTTGATTGGTTCAATCCTTAGGACACCATGATTCCGGGGTGTTTGAAATGTGTAACTACACTAAGGCGGAAATTCAATCGTTTTCGACATTTTCTCTTATGCATGAGTTTGGGATAAAAGCTTGCTTATTTCATGAATCAAGGATTACACTAAAATGAGGGAGGATTGTTGGTGATTTTAGTGTCATCAAGTGATTGTTCCCTATATGGGAACAATGCCTTTTAGTGTGATTGGGATTCATACGACACTATGAGATCTTACTTTGCTATGTCACGGGTTTGGGTGTGCGGAGTGCGCGCTTGTGTAAGCATAGTTGAGGTCTAGAGGGAAATATTAAGGAGAAGTTGCGACCTGAAAAGGAACAATGTTTGTTACCTACTGGAGGAAACAATGTCTATTCCCTTGGAGGGAACAGTAATTGAAACAGTTGTTCTCTGACGCATGCCTAGAATTTCGGCATGTTGTTAATTGTTGATAACGGTCATTTAAACGTTGTGTAACTGCAGTATAACTTCCTTAATGAGTTAATAATTGATGGGTGACATGGGTTATTGAGGATAACTTTCGTGGCACTTGGTAACCACCATTAACTGCTAGTAACCGCTAGTAACCGCTGGTAACCGTTCCCTGAAACAGTTTTCCTTTGCCTATATATAAGGCTATTGGGAATTTGGTGTCGGGTTGGAACTTTTGTTCACGTGGGTTCACATAATCAGAAGAGAACGTTTTCTCTCCATGATTGAACTTCAAATAGAGTTAATATCCATTTTACATGAACTCTAAGGATCGATCTCTTTCAGGAGGCTTGTTAGAGATCGGTTGGTTTGTCTTATCTCACTTCAAATTTCGTGGATTCCCCAAGGCCATGTAGGGGGCGAAATATTGATTTCGGAAAGCGTTTCTACGTGATTCAAACCTATATCAAGTATTGCATATGATTGATCTATAGAAGAGTCGTCTTCAACTTCATCCACGAAGAGGAACTCCACGGCTTCAGCATAGCACTGTTCCCTGAGTACCAGCAGATGCAGGATCTTCGGTGGGAACTATGAAGCAAGAGTCCAAGACAACTACATATGATTACCTTTCTTAGCATCCTCAATTCTGGACCATAGGGTGTGAAAGTGATGTCCTTTCCACCATAAGTAAGCTCTCTACCAGCCACCATTACATAGTGGTTAGCAAAGTTTATGTCAAAGTCCTTGAGGACTTGTTTGGCCACCATAGGAGAGCTCACAACAATTATGGTCTTCTTCTCTATCCGCAGGCTCAACAACGGGCCATGGGTCTTTGACAAGTCGGCAAAATAGGTGTGGAGTTGCGGGTCCATGAAGGGCAGCATCCCCACCACAGGAAGGCCCGTCGGGCCTGGAGGCAGCGGCGGATGAATCTGGCGTCGGATGGACATGAAAATCCAGGTGTTTGAGGCTATGAAGCAAAAGGTTAGTATTAAGATATTATGTTGATACTTTCCAATCTGTAATTATCGTGATTGATTTGATTTGATTCTCCTTTGATATTGCTTAATTCTATCCATAGTTAGTTAGGCCTTATCAAGGAAAGTGTTCTTTTGTAATCACTATATATACTCAGTTGTATAATGAATCAAACACACGTTGAATCATAAACTTCACATGGTATCAGCCTAAAAACTCGATCCTCTAGATCAATGGCCAACAACCCTACCTCCCCCACGCAAATCTTGTTCTCTGCCTCCTCTGATGGAGGATCTCAAAATTTTCATCTTCCAAATTTCGCAATTCGACTTGATCGTTCGAATTACTCCTTGTGGCGTAGCACTGTTCGCTCCACCCTAGAGGCCTTTGATTTGGACTCTTTTCTGGATCCAAATTCACCTCCACCGATGTTGATTACTGCATCTCCATCTACTCCACTCACCGCCGAGGCTTCCATCGCTGCCTTTGCCGCTGGTACGTCCTCTCCAACGGAACAGCCTCCTGCTGGATCTCCTAACCCTGCCTATCAAGCTTGGGTTCGAAAGGATCGCCTTGTCCTTCTCTAGATCCGCTCAACTCTTACCACACCATTGCTCGGGTTTGTGGCCCGATCCAGTACGACGTCTGATGCGTGGGATACTCTCCAGCGCACATTTCATGCCCAAACGAGGGCTAGACAGATGCATTTATGCCAGCAGCTACAAACCTTGACAAAAGGTTCCATGAGTGTTCTCGAGTACTTTGAGAAGAAAAGAGCATTGGCTGACTCCCTTGCCGAGTGCTCCATCAATATCTCTGATGAAGACTTCATGTCATTTGTCCTCTTTGGACTCGGTTCGCAGTTTGGAGCTTTTCGATCTGCATTGGCCATCAACAATGCTATGATGTCCTCTGATAATCTCCTGGGGCTACTACTCCAAGAGGAGCAACGCCTGGAGGAAGAGAATCCGACAACTGAGTCGCTTTCTCATGCTACTGCCAATGTTGCTTCCACTAGGGGTCGGGGCCGTGGCCGTGGGCGCGGTCGTCCTCAACAGAATGTGCCTCATCACTCTGCTCCTGAGCCAGATATGTCCCGTCCCACTTGCCAGCTTTGTAAAACGCCTGGCCATGAGGTGGCAAATTGCTTTAACCGGTTCAATCTCAATAAGTTTCCGGCGACAAACAAACAAGCCATAGAAGCTCTTTCTAAGAGTCAAGCACCATCAGCCTCGTCCAGTCGCTCTGCATACACGGCTAACTGTCAATCCGAGATTGTGGATCCATGGGTTGTTGATTCCGGCGCCAGTCATCATGTGACTTCTGAACTTGGCAATCTCAATATCTCCTCCAACTACGACGGCAATGATCAACTTGTGGTCGGAAACGGTATGTCTCTTCCTATTTCTAATTTAGGGCATTCTTATCTTCCTGTTAAACATGCTGCCAAGAAACATCTCAACCTCACTGATATTCTTGTAGTACCACAAATCTCCAAAAACCTTCTGAGTGTCTCTAAACTTTCAAAGGATAATAATGTCTACCTTGAGTTTCATCCCTCTCATTGTCTTGTTAAAAATTTGCAGGGGCAAATTCTACTCAAAGGAACCGTTGAAAAAGGCCTATATCACCTTCCGCGTCAACCTGAGCCGTCCATTTCTACTTTTGAGTCAAATAAGAGTCGTGCAGTAGCCTATGTTGGTGAACGTGCTTCCTTGCAATGTTGGCATCATCGCTTGGCACATCCACATGAGTCCATTCTCCGTCGCCTAGTGACCCGTCGACGACTTCCTCTTTCCTCAAATAAATTGAGTTCTGTTTGCTCGTCCTGTCAGATGGGCAAGAGTCGACGTCTACCGCTGCCTAGTCGTCAAATCATTTCTTCCAAGCCGTTTAATTTAGTCCATTCTGATGTATGGGGCCCTGCCTCTATTCCATCTCTTAGTGGACATAAGTATTATGTTAGTTTTGTGGATGACTGTACTAAATTTGTATGGGTCTATTTCATATCAAATAAAGCTCAGGTTTATTCCATTTTTCAATTGTTCATCAAATTGGTTCAAACTCAATTCTCCACTACAATAAAATCATTCCAAACGGATTGGGGCGGTGAATACCGTAATGTTTCCACATATCTTGAATCACTTGGAATCATTTATCGGGTCTCGTGTCCTTACACGCCCGAGCAAAATGGATCTTCGGAACGTCAAAACCGAGTAATCGTTGAAAAAGGACTTGCCTTGTTGGCTCATGCCAAATTACCATTAAAGTTTTGGGAACAATCTTTTCATACCACTGTATATTTGACAAACCGTACCATATCTCCCACATTAGGCTACAAATCACCTTTTCAATGTCTTTATGGTAATGATCCTGATTATTCCTTTTTAAAATCCTTTGGTTGCCTTTGTTACCCCTATTTAAGACCATATAATACTAGCAAATTAGAGTTCCGCTCTCAAGCTTGTATTTTTCTCGGGTATAGATCAAAACACAAGGGGTATATTTGTTTCCATGTCCCAACCTCTCGAGTATATATTTCTCGGTTTGTTATTTTTGATGAAACCAAATTTCCATATGCTGAATTTTCTACAACCATACCCTCAGAAATCTCAACTGAACCGATCTCCCTTTCTCTGTTACAAAATGCTTCAACTCCACCATGTTCAAATTTTGGACCGCCGGTTTCTATTGGGCCTTTATCCCCTATTGGGCCGACTTCTAATTCTTCACCCACTTCTCCATCCAACACCAATATTCAATCCACAAACGTAATTAATTCTCCTCATAACTCTTCCCCTGATCAGTCTCCCCTGTCTATTGACACCTCCTCAGAATCCTCAACTTCGCCTACTCTTGAGTCCTCACCCTCTCTTGCCCCGCCACCACCACCTCCTTACCCTGGTGCTCCTTCATGGTTCCGAGCCCCTGGTTGTTCGTCTCACTCCATGACAACGCGGTCCGCTACCAATTCTCTTAAACCGAAAGCTCTCCTTTCCACAAAACACCCTCTGCCCATTGCCTTAACCTCCTCTCAAGAACCACCCGAGCCAAAACTTTTCCATCAAGCCACAAAGAACCCTCTTTGGCATCATGCTATGCAAGTCGAATTTGATGCTTTAATGAAGAATGGGACATGGGACCTAGTTCCTCGCCCAAATGGAACTAATGCTGTCGGTTGTAAGTGGATTTACAGGATTAAGCGAAAGTCGGATGGCTCCATTGATCGGTACAAAGCCCGCTTAGTTGCAAAAGGGTTTAATCAAGAGGCCGGGGTCGATTACTTTGCCACATTTAGCCCGGTAGTTAAACCGACAACGATCCGTCTTGTACTCAGTTTGGCGCTAACAAACAGTTGGCCTCTTCGTCAAGTCGATGTCAACAATGCGTTTCTAAACGGTGATCTTGATGAGACAGTCTTTATGTCACAACCTCAAGGTTTTGAAGCCCCAGATCGACCTCATTTTGTGTGCAAGCTGCGTAACGCCCTCTACGGGCTCAAACAAGCGCCTCGGGCTTGGTTTCACAAACTCACTCAGTCCTTATCTCGACATGACTTCAAAGGTTGCGTCTCCGACCCCTCCCTGTTTGTCAAACATCATGGACAACATGTTGTCTACGTCCTTGTGTATGTTGATGACCTTGTCATAACCGGATCCAATCAACAATTCATCGATCAGTTTGTTGCAAGTCTCAACCGTGACTTCTCCTTAAAGGACTTGGGCTCTCTTCACTTCTTTCTTGGCATAGAAGTCTCTCGTACCATGTCTCACATCACTCTCTCACAACAAAAATATATATGTGAGCTACTGGAACGCAGCTCTATGACCGGTGCCAAGTCAATCTCCTCCCCAGCTGAGCCAAGCTCTCGCCTTGTTCAAACTGGGGATCCTTTAGAAGACCCGCATCTTTATCGTAGCATTGTCGGGGCACTCCAATATGTGACCATCACTCGCTCGGAAATTGCGTATGCTGTGAATCGCGTATGCCAATTTATGCATCGCCCGACCGATCATCATTGGGCTGCGGTAAAACGTATCCTTCGATACTTGAAAGGAACCATCACGGCTGGACTTGTCTTGAAACAACAAACCGATCGCCGACTCGTTGCCTTTTCTGACGCCGGCTGGGCCTCCGATCCAGATGATTGTCGATCTCAACACGGGTTTGCAATCTATCATGGCGGTAATCTTATAAGCTGGGCATCTCGGAAAAAAAGAGTTGTTGCCCGCTCTAGCACTGAAGCGGAGTATCGGGCCATTGCATTTGCTGCAGCTGAACTCCTATGGTTGCAACAGTTGTTAATTGAAATGGCTATTCCAGCACAACAACCTCCGATCCTTCTATGTGACAACTTGAGCGCCACGTTTCTAACGGCAAATCCAGTTTTCCATCAGAGATCGAAACACATAAAAATAGACTATCATTTTGTAAGGGAGCAAGTCACTGCTGGAGAACTCGTGGTCCGTCATGTTCGTTCCCAAGATCAAATTGCGGATATTTTTACCAAAGCGCTCGGTACTCATCGGTTTCAGTCGTTGCGAGACAAGCTTCATGTGCGGACTCCACCATGAGCTTGCGGGACCGTATTAAGATATTATGTTGATACTTTCCAATCTGTAATTATTGTGATTGATTTGATTTGATTCTCCTTTGATATTGCTTAATTCTATCCATAGTTAGTTAGGCCTTATCAAGGAAAGTGTTCTTTTGTAATCACTATATATACTCAGTTGTATAATGAATGAAACACACGTTGAATCATAAACTTCACAGTTAGCAACGGAAACCAAATGTCTAATGCCATGGTGAGGTTGCACGCAGGTTGAAAAAAGGTGATATTGTGGTGCAGGAATATATAGGTCTCTTGGGATGGAGGATATCCTTATCCATTAAAGTGTGTTTTTGTGGCGGAAATTATGAGTTACTTTCATTAGTACAAATATATATATGTACATATATATATGCAACTATGTGATAGTCTTTTTTTAATAAGTAAAAATTAGGCAGATTAGTTCAGTTTAGGTTATCTTTATTAATGAGGGTCAGGATTCCTCTATGGTTAAAAATCTTATTGATATTTCAATTGTGGTGTAGCTTTGCAATTAAATCAGCCACAAAATTTCATTCTCAAGAGATATGTTTAGTAATGACCCCCTCAAAAGACTGCAACATAAGAAAGTATCCGCTATTAGCATGTAATAGTCCTTTTGATCACATCTTATATTAGTTATATAGTGACATTCGTTCTCAATATATCGAAATAGATTTGTTACTTTCTTATGCAACTTGTGTCACTATTGTGGCTAGTAGCTAGAAAAGGCCAAAATTTAATAATCAAAATCGGGCTAGACCCGTGACGCTGAAGTATAGTTTGTCCATATATTTAGGGCTGTGATTAGTTGTAAAATAAATATCTCGATAAAATCAGTTTATACTTGCTTGATAAAAAATCATATAAATTTGAAAAATAACCTGGTAAATGGGTTTTAATTTATGCTTTTAGTTACATTATTTTTATATAAAATATCAATAAATTTAAATTCTCATAAATTACACTTCATTGAAAATAGAAAAATTGCAATTATCATGATGGGGTTGGTAAAATCACTCCTTTGTTTTTATTTAAAATACTTTTTCTTCTTTTCTTTTTAAATTTTATGTTTTACATTAACATTTTATAGGAATAAGGTTTGTTAGATTCCCTCCATTAAATAATACTTTGTCATTGTAAAAATTAACAAAAAAATTTTAAGAAATCACTTATTTTATCTAAATGTCCTCTACAATTAGTTTCTTTAATTCTACTTTTGGAAAATCGGAAAAAAGTTGCTTTTCTAGCCATTTTTTGTAAGCATAAAATTGTAAAATTTTTGTCAAAATATATAAAATGAAGAGTATTATTTAACATAAAAATCTTAGCATATGATGAAAAGTATTATCTAACGAAGGGAGTAGTAATTCTAAATAAATTCCTATACCTTTTCACTTTATTAAACAAATAATTTACAATGATTTAAGTGATGGACAATTAATTGTATAGTTTAGTTCAAAGGAAAACAAGGCATATGTGTTGAGCTTGCAACAACCAATTCTCGTATTCGGCCAGCAAGTTGGGCTTCCAACTCCTCCCATTTTCTTCATAGCTTCGAGTGAAACGCAGTCCTGTAATGGACTATAATGAACAATTGGACATGTATAATTATTTTAGTACATGTAACATGTGTCATGTGTGCATGCAGCTTGTGCGCACTTCAAAAGAAAAACATATAATTGTGGAACAACTTTCAATCAAACATTCGAAAAATATATACTATGAGTTTACAAAATTATGGATTAGTACGTAGAATAAAGCGAAGATGTTAGAATTAAGGAAAAAACGAGAATAAGACATGGACTAAACCGGCACATGGATTTATGAAATTTAATTTTGACGGGTTAAAAAAGAATAATGGGATGGAAGCGACATGTTACATTATTAGGGATCACTGCGGAAAAGTGATCTCAATGAATGTTTCTGCTAGTGAAAATTCAGGCTAGGACAAGAGGAATGTATGAAGCAGTTTGTGAATCTAATTAAGGCCAGTATTTTAAAAATTGAAATAGAAAGATATAGCCTCATGGTGATAAATGCGTTAAAAGGAAGTTAATCATGCCCGTGCTAGCTTGAAATGTTAATAGCAAATACGTTTGTTAATTTGCAGTCCTTTGAGGTTGTTCGATTTCTTCATGTACCTCGTGACTGCAACAAAGTAGCTGATTTGATCACTAACTTTCAGCATTCGGTTAGTGTCAATAAGATTCAGACCCGTTCAAGAATTTGCATCCTTATCCGTAAGGATGCTTTAGACTCAGTAGTCTCGGTCTAATCTTTTCCTACTCGAAATAAAAAAATAAAAAAGATGATATATATGAGTATGAATACCATATATCATATGGAGACTACAATTAATAGTATGGTTTCTGGTGCGGTAATAACACAGCTGCAATATGAATTACGTCTCATGGCTATTACACATTTATTAATTAAAACTTATGGATAGGATTAAACCAAAAACAATTGCGAATAGGAAATAATAAAACTAATCCATTCAGTGATTTAGTTCCATCTTTGTTTGAGCTTAGGTTAATAGAAGACGTCTCCGATACTCTCCAAGTGCCCATATAGGAAATATATTTCGATATGCTGCATAATTTAGAGAGCATGACTTGAAAAATCCTCCTACGGTTTCCTGCCAATAAACACGTAGTAAGTATTAGATGTTGAAATTAACATTTGCTTTTGTGTTCTCCTATATATATGGACACAAAATGAACTAAAATGGTAATCTTTCTATGATACGGAGTATTGTATTTTAGCATAGCAAAATTTTCCAAAATATGATGATAAGGTACGTATTAGGATATGGTTTGTTAAATCATGTTTAAACTTATGACAAAAATAGGTATAGCAAAGTGGCAACGTAAACTAGGTATTGTGATATTGTTTGTTAAATCATGTTTAACAGGCATATTTGTTTCTGGATCTTTTGTTTTCCGTTTGCCTTGCTAAGTTTGTAACCTTCTTGAAAGCTTTCGATGTTAGTTGATTTGAGACGAGCCTCCCACTGAGACTCTGCAGTCTGCAGACTAGGCTCCACCGAATTGAATAAACAAATTCTTTGTACGTGTTCTTATAGATTTCGATTCATTTTTTGTTTTTGAAAACGAGTCGCTAGTTGTTTGGATCATTCGGATTTGTTTACTTGGTTGGTTTGTTCTAGGTCTAAATCATTTACATATTGAAATTAACTAAGTAGAGAATTCTAATCAGCCCGTTAAAATGATATGAAGATAATGAAAAATATTGACGGAGATGAAAACTGTTGGATTAGTGTTAGGGAACTAACACTGGAACAATGGTTTCTCTATTCGAGAAATCGAAGTTTTGATAATGACAAACAAATATGGAATTGATTCCCTTGACAAGTGATTTCAGGAAAGATAACAGGTTCACGGGATATTAAAGGGCAACGCTTCCATAATGATATCTGAGTACGTGACAAATAAAGTAAAGGACAAAGAAAACTTTTTACTATTGTCTTGGGCGGCAAGCCAAGCTCTGGAAGAAGAGAAATGCAAAAAGGGTACGCTGGTCTTTTTAAACAGTATCGTACTCCCCAAGGCAAGAAGGGCAAAGGCGTCAGAAGCTAAATGTGGAAACTCTATAAATAGTATGCGATGCCGCTAGGTCATATACAGCTCTCGAATGCAAAGTACCAGATCTGAAAAAGGAAAGTGAAAGTGAGAGCTCGAAGCTGACAAAGAGAAGACGATGATCCAAAAGTTCGAAAAGGAAGTCAGGTGACCAAGCGATGGAGAATGCGTGAAGATCACCATCGGCCTGGAGAGTTGGTTCCTGTGCTAAAGGGAACTGCACAGGAACGAGTCAGGTTCACCATCTATATTCTATTACGTCTAGATCTACGAATCATCATGGCTTAGTCGTTAGTATTGTTTGTGAGTGTGTTTGCGAACAATAGAGAAGTTCGACTTTGTATTTTGTATCCTGAGATCTATAAATAGTAATATAGTGTGTGTGTTCAAAATCCTCCAAGGGAGGTAGAGGTTTACTCTTCAGCTAGTTGGCTGTAGAGGTTCCTCTATAAGGAATCGTGTGCTTGTCTATATTCTGTATTTTACTGTGTTGCTTTATTCCGCTGCGTAAGGGAACTGTCATTGGAACAATTCCCGATTTGTCTTAACTAACACAGATCTACGATCCTACAATTGGTATCAGAGCTTGGCTCTAGATTTTCTGTAAAAACTTGCAGGATGTCTACGGAACTATCTTCAGATCTTAGCGCTGTTGGACAAGGAAACAACAAACCACCCAGGCTGATTGAAGGACGATTCGAGAGATGGAAGGGACTGATGAAGGACTGGATACGGAGTCATGACTATCAAGCATGGGTTGTGATCGAGAGAGGGAACTTCGTCATCAACCCAGAAATCGTGGATGATCTCACCAAATGGGGTCCAAACGAGTGGAAATGTATGGAGGCCAACTTCAAAGCAAAGATGTACCTCAACAATACCATGAATGAAATGGACTCAGCCAAGGTGGGGAACTTGAAAACTGCTAAGGAAATGCGGGCTGCTATCGAGCAGATGCACATGGGAAGTTCCGATCTAAAGGAAGATCACCAGATGGACATTCGTCAGGAGTTCTACAACTTCAGGATGGAACCTGGAGAAACTATATCATCTTATCAGT
The DNA here is from genome assembly GCA_964016875.1 of Fallopia convolvulus. Lineage (NCBI taxonomy): Eukaryota > Viridiplantae > Streptophyta > Magnoliopsida > Caryophyllales > Polygonaceae > Fallopia > Fallopia convolvulus. The sequence goes on along the minus strand of OZ024722.1, from coordinate 4,941,227 downwards.
TCCGTTTTGAAGGACTGCTAACTAAACTTGAGAATTTGGGAATCTCAGAGAGAGAAGTCACAGAACAGATGAAGGTCAAGAAGGTGATAGACGGTCTATCCGGAGAATGGACTCATGATCGAACAACGTTCAGGGAAAATCCATCCAACAGGAACCTCATGCTTCATGAGATCTTTGGGAAACTAAAGAGGTATGAGAGAAGGAGGAACTCTGACAAAGCTCAAGACAAACCTGGAAAAGGAATAGCACTTAAGCTTGAGAAGGTGCTCAAGTCTATTCAGGAACAGTTTGAAGAATCTGAAGATGAGGAAGAGGATGACATAGTGCTTATCACAAAAGCATTACGTAATCTCTATAAGAAGGGAAAGTTCCAGAAGAATTATGGAGGGAACAGTCACTCACGAGATTACAACAAGTCTGGTGAAAAAGGATTCCAAAGATATTACATGCTTCAAGTGCTTCAAAAAGGGTCACTATGCTAAAGCTTGTCCTCTAGGAAACGATGAGAACAAGTCCGGGAACAAAACCTACATAGCAACATGGGATGATTCGGATGATGAAGATCCTGAGGCTTGGGCCACTCCAAACATGTGTGCTATGGCTATCAAAGGAGATCCAAAGGAATCACAAGAGGATGTAAGTACTCTAACTAGTTGCTTTGATAAATGCTCTAAATCTGACCTTATTCGCATACTTTCTAAACTTGTTAAAGACAATATGAAGCTACAAAAGGAAATGAGTGAAACTGAAGAGAACTGTCTTAAATTAGAAAGTGATGTCGCTGAGAAGAAACTTGAATTAAAAAACACTAAATCTGTTGAATGTCTTGAGTGTGATAATCTGAGAAAAGAACTAGACTCTGTAATGACTGCTAAAAATGAGCTTATTTCTGTGCTTGCTGCTGTTACCTCAGAAAAGGAAATCTTAGCTAAGAAGCTAGAGATTAATGAGGGCAAGAAAGCTATAGAGATTCTTAGAATCACGTTTGTCCCATCTAGACATGGCATAGGATACTCTGAAATAGACTCTGAAAGTGATCAAAAGACTCTTACTCTAAGGGAACTGAGTGAAAGTAGAGCCCTAGAATTACAAACTGAAAAAATAAAAAACTCTCATCTAGAAGAAAAAATTAGAGTTCTAGAGAGTGGAACTAAAGGGAAAAGGGACTACTACACTGGGAATAACTCTCATAGGATCTATGTAAAGATAGCTAAGGGAAACGGTTCCAGAGGACCAAACAAGGAAGTTGTTGAGAAAAATAGAATTCAGAGACCTCATCCTAAGTACTATCTAGGTGAATACTATAAAACTTGTTGGACATGTGGCAATCATGGTCATTACAAGGAACAATGTCCTAAAGTCAATTTCTCAGGAAGTCACACAAACAAGAACAACAACAAAACTTCACATTCAAGATTCTACAGGAATTACAATTCTATTGATGACAATATTGCAGATTATGTTGATTGTTATCCCTGTAAGGAACCAGGCAAGGAACACCTTGCCTGGGTAACCAAACATTAACTCTTTTGTGGGTGAAAGCGAGGGAGAAATGTGTGTGGTTCATAGACAGTGCTTGCTCCAACCACATGACAGGAAACAGGAACAATCTAACCTCGCTTAACACCCAGGTCGAAGGAGGAAATGTGTCCTTCGGCAACAAAAACAAAAGGGCAATTCAAGGATCAGGGGAAGTCAAACTCAACAAATCAATCAAAGTCAATAACGTCAATCTTGTGGCAGATCTTGGGTATAACTTACTATGTGTGGCACAACTCTGTGATCAAGGGAACAATGTGGTTACTTTTGATTCAAATGAATGTTTGGTGGTGAACAAAGAGACTAACAAAGTTATACTTAGAGGAAAACGATCCAACAATGTCTACATTGTTGATCAAGATTTTTCACCTCCAAGAAAGTTGTGTCTTACAATTCCCTCAAATGATACCAATCTCTGGCATAGACATCTTGGTCATGCAGGGTTGAATCTCATTCAGAAGTTGTTCCTACAAGATCTTGTAGTTGGTTTACCTAGGATATGTCCAAACACAGCAAAACTATGTGATGCTTGTGCTAGAGGTAAACAAACTCGAAGTTCTTTCAAATCAAAGAAGGCAGTTAGCACTTCCAAACCTTTGGAAATGTTACACATGGATTTGTGTGGTCCAATGGACACATGTAGCTATGGTGGAAGCAGGTATATGCTTGTTATAATTGATGATTATTCTCGTTTCACTTGGGTTATTTTCTTGTCTTCCAAAGGAACAGTGTTCAAGGAATTTGAAGTCTTCATCAAAAGAACAAAAGTCAGTCTAGGAACAAAGCTGAAATCCATACGCTCAGACCATGGAACAGAGTTCGATAACTCAGCTTTTCTCAACTTCTGTAATGAAAATGGAGTGTCTCACAATTTCTCAGCACCAAGAACTCCACAGCAAAATGGAGTAGTTGAAAGAAAGAATCGCACCTTGGAGAATATGGCTCGAGCTGTGATACTCGAAAGTGGTGTTCCATCAAACTTCTGGGCAGAAGCAATCTCAACCTCAGCTTATATCCTTAACAGAGCTATGATTAGATCTTTGTTACTTAAAACTTCCTATGAACTAATCAAAGGTCGAAAGCCAAATATTTCCCATCTTAGAGTTTTTGGTTGCAGGTGTTATATTCATAACAATGGGAAAGATGCTCTCGGAAAATTTGATCCAAGAAGTGACGAAGGGATCTTCACTGGGTACTCCCTTCAAAGCAAAGCATACCGAGTCTACAACAAAAGGACCAAAAAGTTTGAGGAGAGTGTCCATGTCATCTTTGATGAGGAACCCATTCATCATGGAACCAGCTCCATCAATCCATTCTCAAAGACAGGAGTAAAGCCATTCACCATACCAAGGGAAACAACAAAGGAATCCACAGAAGAGAATGATGATCCAGATACTCGAAGGGATGACACTGAATACATCAATGGGAATGAGTCTCAACCACAGGAACTATCAAACGAAGAAGATCAAGGAGATGATGATATCACAGAGCAGTTTGATGATCCTTCCACTACTTTCCCTGAAGAAGAGAACAATCTATCTGAACCATTAGAAGCTTCCAACTCAGGGAACAATCCTGATACTGAGATTCATCAAAATCAACCTGAAGCTACTTCACATGCACAAGGGGAACTTCAACCCAGGAACTATCATCAGAGAAAAGATCACCGTCTTGAGAACATCCTTACACCTCTAGAACAGGGAGTACAAACTCGCTCTTCGCTCCATAACTTTTGTGCTTTTAATGCGTTTGTTTCTCTTGTCGAACCCAAAAGTATACAGGAAGCACTCAAAGATCCAGATTGGATTCAAGCAATGCATGAAGAACTCCACCAGTTTGAAAGACATCAAGTATGGAAGCTAGTTCCAAGGCCACTAGACAAGAATGTCATTGGAACTAGATGGGTCTTTCGCAACAAACTTGATGAATCAGGAAATGTGTCCCGAAACAAAGCAAGACTTGTAGCTCAAGGATACAACCAAGAGGAGGGGATAGACTATGAAGAAACATTTGCATCAGTTGCTCGAATCGAAGCAATACGCTTGCTCATAGCTTTTGCCGCCTACAAGGGGTTCAAACTGTTTCAGATGGATGTCAAGACAGCCTTTCTCAATGGCTATCTTCAAGAAGAAGTTTATGTCAAGCAACCACCAGGATTTGAAGACGAAAGTAAGCCAGATCATGTCTACTTTCTTGAACGAGCTTTGTACGGCCTCAAACAAGCACCTCGAGCCTGGTACGATAGATTTGCTTCATTTCTATTATCCAAAGGTTATCAAAGAGGATCAATTGACAAAACTCTTTTCCTGAAGAAAGAATCAGGTGACATCTTAATTGTGCAAGTCTATGTTGATGATATAGTTTTTGGTTCCACTAACCCTATGCTCACAGAAAAGTTTGAGAAACAAATGAGTAATGAGTTCGAGATGAGTATGGTAGGAGAACTCAACTTCTTCCTAGGTCTTCAGATTTCCCAAACAAAGGAAGGAACCAAGATCCATCAACAAAAATACATCAGGGAAATGTTGTCAAAGTATGGGATGGACACTGCAAAGCCCATCAATACTCCGATCTCACCTAGCACACGTCTTGATGCGGATGAGAATGGAACCAATGTCAATCAGAAACTCTTTCGAGGAATGATTGGTTCCCTTCTTTATCTCACGGCTAGCAGACCGGATATTATGTTTGCCGTCTGTCTCTATGCACGGTTCCAAGCAAATCCTAAGGAGTCTCACTTAAAGGAAGTTAAAAGGATCTTTCGCTACCTCAACGGAAGAGACAACTTGTGCTTATGGTATCCAAGGAGCAGTTCCTTTGAACTGGTCTCCTTCACCGATGTTGACTTCGCTGGACATCTAGTCGATCGGAAAAGCACTTCAGGCATGGCACAATTCCTAGGAGACTGCCTTGTATCTTGGGGATCGAAGAAACAATCCTCAGTGGCACTTTCTACTGCTGAAGCTGAATACATAGCCGCAACTACTTGTTGTTCCCAAGTTCTATGGCTCAAGTATCGACTACAAGATTACAGTATGTCTCTCGGAACTGTTCCTATTAAATGTGATAGTACTAGTGCCATAAACATCTCAAAAAACCATGTGCACCACTCTAGAACAAAGCACATAGAGGTTAGGCATCATTTCCTACGTGATCACGTAGAGAAAGGTTCCATTGAGATGGTACATTGCAGGACAGATGAACAAGTCGCTGATATTTTCACTAAAGCTTTGGACAGACAACCCTTCCAGCATCTTCGAATGCTCTTAGGGATGATTCTCTTAAATTAAACAAGTCCCGGTCCATCTTTTCCCTCAATGATTGACTAGTTAAGCATTAATATGACTAGGGAACTGCATGTTTTAGCAACTTTCATTTTAATAATTGCTCTTTGCATGAAACATGTTTATTACTACGTATGGGAACTACTTCTTAAAAGCACTTTGTTTCTTTTGGCCCAAAATGATCAACCTGATCTTATTTATCCCTCATTACAAACCGAAAGGATGGTTGATCATAAGACTTGTTCCTTAAAGCTAATCCAAGTAAACGTTTCCTATGAGCCTTAATTAATTGATAAACCTTTTTTTACGGGACTCAATTACCTGGATATCAACAATTGCTTCCTTACCCATATTTTGTTTGGATACTCCTCTTTGTCATTTTCACAAAATACCCTTTATGTATCCAAACCGGCCTTCATTTACTTGTTCATGGAAATGAGTTGGGAAAGGAAAGGAACTACTTCTGAGTTACTAGGGAACTTCAAGGAATTCAAAAAGGCATCAAAGTGGTATTATTGGAAAGAGAACAAACGTTGGAAACTGGGAATTTGACGCGACAGGTTGAAAAAAGGAAATTTTTGAATCTACACTGTTCATCTCGCTACTTTGGCTCGTTACTCGCCACGTAGGTACTGTTGATTTGGAAAGAATCTTTGAATGGAAGACAACAAATCTCTCTAGTTATCCTTGGAGTAACTAGCTACGGTTTTCAAGGGAACCCTGGTAAGCCTTTTCACCTTTTCAAATTCCTTCCGTTTCCTTACTTAACCCTTCTTTCTCATTCTTCTCCATCTTCATCATCTTCATCTTAACATTTCTCCTCCGCAAACCCTAACTCTCAAAATCTTCCATCTTAGTCTGTATCTCAAACATGGCCAACCAGAACCAACCCAGATACACTAGTCTTCACCCAAATCCTCTCATAGAACATTTCCTTCAAAACGACCCAGCTTATCTTCAAGAACAGCTATTCACAAACCTGGATCTAGACCACCATGAACCAGAATACATCTTTGATGTCAAAGAAAAACTCTACTCTCTTCTTCGAAAGAGAGATTGTCAACCTCCCCTTACCCCTGAAGGCTCACCTCCCACTACTCCAAGATCTGAAATTCCAGTTCTTACCACTAGACTGGATGGTTCTTCAACTCTCACCATGAAAATCGATGGTATTCAATCCACGATCTCTGAATCCAACCCCACTCTCCTTCTCCAAGATTCATCTCACACCTCACCAAAACATCATACCCAGATCTATGATACCTTAAGTCCCAAACGTACGGATGCCTCCACTTCTCAAAATCCTAACCCTCAAATCCTAAATTCCAAAATGCCCTCTACTTCAACAACAACTCCTACCATACCTATTCCACCTCACAAAGAACTTCCCAGTTCAAATCTTGATCAAACTCTCTCTCAGTTCGAGAGAGACGAGTTTCCCACTTCACAGGGAACTACACTTGTTCCACCCTCTTCTTCCTCCACTCCCTCAAAACTGAAATCATCTCAAGTTTCTCTACCCAAAGTTCTCACTGGCCAAAGGTCGAAAAAGAGAAAGTATAGAAAACTGGGTGACGGAGAAGAAGAAGAGGAAGAAGAAGAGGAACTTGAGCCTCTCCAAACTGAGCAACTCAATGCTCTCTCCAAGGAACTCATCAATGATGATGAAGATGACGATGAGATAGATGCATACGTCGAGCCTGCTCTTCAAATTGGCTATAAGGAACCGCCATCTGGGCGTCCTTCAATGAGAGGCTCCAAGAAACAAAAGGTGGACGAAAAGAAGGAAAAGAAGGAAAAGGAAAAGGAGAAAAAGGAAAAGAAGAAGAAAGGAACTGAAGAGAGGAAGTTGGTTATTCCTCTGATTGTCACCGCTGAATTTCTTCAAGAGCATGAATTCAACGAGCTTCAAGAACTCATTCAGTTCCAAGGATGGGAAAAGCTCTGCTCTGAACCGACAAAGGTTGATCAAGCTCAGGTCAAGTTCTTCTACTCAAAGTTTACCCTAACAAAGGGAACTGAGCTCGATCCAGTCATAAGGTGGCAAACTGAAGAGGATGACTTCTCTTTCACTTCTACCCTGATCAAGAAAATACTTCGTGTCCCTGGAGAAGGATTTGACACACTTCCTCAACGACCATGGTAAGACACTGAAGGAAGGGAAGTCATTCTGCAAAGACTTCTAGGTCATGTGCCTACTCAAGGAAAGGAGGTCTTGACTCATGGGTTGATTCAACTGGGAAAGATGGCACACCAGTACATCACTCGGGTAGTGATTCCAAGGCAGGAGAAGCGAACATCGCTAAATCAACTGATGCTATTCTCCTGGATTTGTTCCTACGCAAGGAAAGAATCAATCTGCCCAAGATCATGATCGTGCACATGTGCAAGTGCGTTGCTAAGGAATCTTATGCTCTTCCATATGCTGCGGTGGTGAAGGAAATAATGAAGAGGAACGATGTCTATCATCCTCAGGAGGAAGAAGAGCTTGGACAAGAGATGGATATGTCCAATACTCAGAGAATGAAGCACTCCCATGAACCAGCTGATGAGGTTCCTCAACCAATGTTCATCGAACAAGGAGACTGCACAAATGTACTCCAAGCTCTCAATCGTCTGTGTGGGGTCAATGAGCGAATCCTCGATGTTCTTCTAGACATCCAACAGAAGTTACCTTCCTCCTCCTCCTCTAATTCATGAACAAGCTCTCTACAAAACTGTTTCCCAGCTGTCTTACCCTCCTTCAATGCTTTTGTCTTGTTTGTTCCTGTACAATGTTGAACTTTGTTTCCTTGAATGCAATTTGCTTTTATTCTCTAGTTATGATTGTGCTTCACTTGCTTTTCCTTGTATGTTTTTACTTGATTCTTTTCGATGATGTCAAAAGGGGGAAAAGTGGAAAACTGCAGAGATGCGTTGCATCTAAGAGAATACAGAATAATTAGCCATAAGCTGAGGGAGAACTATAAGCTTAAAAATCTTGAAAATTGAACTGCTTGTCCATTTCAGGGGGAACTTAGTATCTACAAAGAATCAAATGTGTGTCTTGGTGTCTAATCTCTCTTATCTTTCCTGCATCCCTGACTTGCATTTTATAAAAGTTTGTCATCATCAAAAAGGGGGAAATTGTTGGATTAGTGTTAGGGAACTAACACTGGAACAATGGTTTCTCTATTCGAGAAATCAAAGTTTTGATAATGACAAACAAATATGGAACTGATTCCCTTGACAAGTGATTTCAGGAAAGATAACAGGTTCACGGGAAATTAAAGGGAAACACTTCCATAATGATATCTGAGTACATGGCAAATAAAGTAAAGGACAAAGAAGACTTTTTACTATTGTCTTGGGCGGCAAGCCAAGCTCTGGAAGAAGAGAAATGCAAAAAGGGTACGCTAGTCTTTTTAAACAGTATCGTACTCCCCAAGACAAGAAGCGCAAAGGCGTCAGAAGCTAAATGTGAAAACTCTATAAATAGTATGCGATGCCGCTAGGTCATATACAGCTCTCGAATGCAAAGTACCAGATCTGAAAAAGGAAAGTGAAAGTGAGAGCTCGAAGCTGACAAAGAGAAGACGACGATCCAGAAGTTCGAAAAGGAAGCCAAGTGACCAGGCGATGGAGACTGCGTGAAGATCACCATCGGCCTAGAGAATTGGTTCTTGTGCTAAAGGGAACTGCACAGGAACGAGTCAGGTTCACCATCTATATTCTATTACGTCTAGATCTAGGAGTCATCATGGCTTAGTCGTTAGTATTGTTTGTGAGTGTGTTTGCGAACAATAGAGAAGTTCGACTTTGTATTTTGTATCCTGGGATCTATAAATAGTAATATAGTGTGTGTGTTCAAAATCCTCCAAGGGAGGTAGAGGTTTACTCTTCAGCTAGTTGGTTGTAGAGGTTCCTCTATAAGGAATCGTGTCCTTGTCTCTGTTCTGTATTTTACTGTGTTGCTTTATTCCGCTGCGTAAGGGAACTGTCACTGAAACAGTTCCCGATTTGTCTTAACTAACACAGATCTACGATCCTACAAAAACATCTATATCATAATGGTGTGACATTAAGTGACTCCACACACTTTATATGATTGTGTGATTTATCATATTCTAAAATGTGTATAAAGAATACCTGTTGCGGAAAGTCACCATCTTCCATAACTTGAGAGTTGATTAATAGCTTCACACCTTTCATTATGGGTGTTGGATCAATCATATCCTTGTGAATAAAAAGTCGTGGTAACAATTAGAAAGTTCAAAATGCTTTAAAAAATACTCCACAAACCGTTAAATTCATAAGCCTCATTTAAGTACAGTTATAGGATTATAAATACAAACCTGTCCTGCTTTTATGAGGGACAATAAAGCCCAACAAGTCTGAACCAAATTTGACTTGTTCCCTTCTAAATTTGTGTATACCTATTTCCATGATCAATTTAGTCATAAGTTCATAACCAATGAAAAAATCATTTGTGCATTATAATAATTTTATTCGATAGAATATAAAAATATATATGTAAATATCTTAACATGTACAGCAAGTCTTGTATCCCTATTAATATCAATATAATACGAAAATATTTCTCAAAGGGAATTTATATATATTCTTATACGGTATCACAAGTAAAAACCAAACCCCAATCCCTCCCCCTCCCGAGCCACCGACCCAAGCGAGCGCCTCTCTCTTGTGTCTTATCCCACCACCGCTCCAATCTCTCTCTTTTACCTCCATCGTGCTCACCCTCACTCACTTGTCGGTCGACCCTATACACCAACCGTTGCCTACCCTTTTGCCACCTCCTCTACACCTCTAATTCTTTTCAAAACCCCATTCTCCTCCCCTATTGCACTATAGTCGGTGATGAGACCAAAAATGATCCTCTTTTGAAGAAATCGACTCCTCTAATTAGTGATACAAGGGCCTCCTCAAGATCCACTACATCACCCATTCACTCCACTCTTGTTGTGTCTAAAATCAAATTAAGTTCTCATCCCTTTGATGCTTGATTAGACATACACCAAGTACAACTCTTGGGCGAAACTCTTTAAAGTTGTAGCCTAGGGTCATCGTATCTTCGATCACATTGATCCTAATGTCTTGAAGCATGCTGACATTGATGACGCATTGACATTGATGACGCACTATGGCATCATCTCATCATCCTACATTAAATCTACGTGACCATCTCTCAATACCTTCTCCTTGTGATTCTAGATCCGGGATCTTCTGTTGTGGCTGCTTGGACAAGGCTCTGCAATCTTTTAGGATAATAAAACTTCCCGAGCAGTTTATCTACAAAGCAAATTTGCAAGATGTCATCTGGAATGCTTCATTTCACTCTCTGGTTACTATACTAGGCTTTCTAAAATGTTTACGACCAACTTGCTAGTGTTGATGCCAAGTTGCACATGCGCCAGATGGTCATTCAACTCATTGCTGGCTTGAAAAAATAAATTTGACATGGTTGCTAGCTTAATGCAGTACACTAAGCCCCTCCCTGATTTTTCTAAGGCTCGATCTATGGTTCTACTTGAAGAATCCTGTCGTAGAAATCAACAACATCTAGGTCTGGACTCTAAAGCCCTTACTGCTAGATTTGCACAGACACACTCCAAGCCTCCTCCTGATACACCAACGCCGCCTTCCAACATGTCTGACACAGGTACTTCGAAAGTTGGGGTTGTGGTGAAGGAGGGGGTCGAGGTCGTGGTCGAGGTCATGGAGGAAACACAAACACCATGTTGGTCTAGTTTTAGTACACTCCTTTTGGTTAGATGTTGGTTCTCGACTCAATCCTCGACAATAATGATAGTTTTCGACTTCTTTCTTCTCCAACCCGTCATATTAATTTCATCTTTTTGATATATCTCAGGTCTTCCATATGATGGCTCTTTACCCGTTTGTCAACTCTTGATACATGGAAATTGAAGCATCTTCTCATATGGCCAACAATCTAGGTATACTTTCTACTATTAATTCTAAGAGCAATTCATATTGGGTTATTGTTGATAATGGTAAGTGGATTCTAACTACATGTCTAGGTGTAGCCTATTTGACCACAAAGAATAGACACACTTCCTAAATAATTTCCTTGACACACCACAAATCATCAAACACAGTGTTTATCTATCATTTCACATCCGATAATAATGCTTCCATCAAATTTGACACATTTGGCTTTTCAATGAAGGATCTTCCCACTTGAATCACTTAATTGAGATGTGATAGTTTTGGTGAGCTCTACTCCATCACCCATTGGTCATCGAATTCGAGTCCTCCATTCTCTCTCATTGTGTCATACACCACTTGGCATGATCGCCTAGGCAATTCAGGTACCTTGTTTTTTATTTTCTTAGTAGTCATTTCCTTTCTGGTTCTAATAGACGTAGTGGCTCTCATGTTTTTCAAGCACGTCAATTAGGAATAACACTCTAGATTGCCTTTCCACTCTTCTAAAATATCTATTATTGCGCCTTTTCGCATATCTATTATTGCGCCTTTTCGCATAATACATAGTGATTGCCTTTCCACTCTCATGCTAGTTCTTGTTCCGTCGAGCCTCCTATGGTTGATCCCACTCTTTATTGGAGTCTTATTGGTACTCTTCAATATTTAACATTCACTCTAGATCTGAAATCTCATATGCAGTTCATCAAATTTCCATAGTCATGAATGATTTGCGAGAATGTCACTTTGTTGCATTGAAACACATCATTAGATATGTTTATGAGACTTCTAGCATTTGCATCGTCATCTCTCCATTTGATTTAATAGCTTTGGTCACTTATACTGATGCATATTAAGTTGCGTGCCCGGACAGCCGACGCTTTACATTAAGCTATTGTCTCTTCCTTAATGACATACTTGTGTCTTGATTAGTTAAGGGTCAGTCCGTTATCTCTCGATCAATCACCAAAGTCAAGTAACATGGCATGCAAATGTCGTCGTTGAGTGTACCTTCTCCAGAATCTTTTCCTAGAGCTACACTATCTTCTATCAAAGGCGTCCTTGCTTTATATAAATAACATTTCAACCTCTTACCTTGCCAACAATCCAATTCAATATTAGCGAACAAAGCACATTAAATTGAATATCATGTTTGTCCATGAGAAGGTTGCATTAGGACATGTATGAGTACTTCATGTACCATCTGCATATTAATAGACATTTTCACAAAGGGTTTGCCTCGTCAATTGGTTTTAGATTTTAGGGACAGTCTTACTGTTAGAAAACTCCTGATTTCGACTGCGAGGGCTTGATAGAATATAATAGTGTCTGTGTAAGCATCTTAACTTGTATAGTAAGTCATGTAAGTCTAACTCACATAGCAAGTGATATATCCTTATTAATATCAATCTAATACGAAGGCGTCACTCAAGTGATATATCCTTTTTTTTTATTATTATTTCATTATGATTTTGTTTCTTTTTTTCTCCATGATAAATGTATACCTGACTTGTAACTGATAGGTAGCTCTCTCCCCAACCACCATCATGTAGTTGCTTCGATAGTAAGAATTCACATGCTCTACGCAATTCAGAACTATTGTTGTAGTTCATCCCACATGTTATTAGAGACTCCACGGCAAACCATGTTCCATAGGTAAAGCATGTACCCCAACTACCAAACCTGCAACATTTGGAAGCAAAGTAAAGGTAATATTTTGTGATCCATTTCCAATAAACTTAAAATTTAGATGTTAGCTCCAAAGTATTACATAAAAAATGACAGCATAAGAACCTACCATGAACCATCTAAGTTTTGTTCATTGATTAGGTATTGAAGTGCATTTTTTATACAAGTTTCTATCTCTTGCCTCCTATGTCCCGGGTATAACTTCTTGAATAGAGTCAAACTTTGAACAACAGATGATGTGCACTCCACATATCTACATTTAAAAAATTTTAAAACTGTTGGTTATGAATTCACTCGCTTAGAGAATCAAATAAGAAATATAAAATGAAAGATATTAGAACTTACTCAGTTTCAATAAAGACATCTTTAAAGATATCCGTGGGATTGAATTTCTAAAAAAAAAAAAGCATGTTAGAATCAAAAGATGAACTGTTTTTATTTTTGAGGAAGAAAAATTAATGGACAATGTATATAATCTATTTGAATTTTGTTTCCTAAGGAACTCACTTCAATCCAACGATATGACCTTTGAGGTTCCCAAGCTGGAAAGCCACCATTCTTACTCTATAACAAGCAAACAGAAAGCAAAAATTTATATATAACTCAATAAATGATACAGAATGAGATAAATTATTTCTTCACATATAAAAAAATCTTTATTCATATAAAACTCAATATTCATATTCAATTTTGTTTTGATTAAACTTGATCCGTTAACCTGAGAGGTGAGATCAAAATTGATTACAGATCATTAATTTTATTTTTCTTCTTAATCTAATTAAGAAATAAATTGAAGTAACCCACCATATCCCTTTATTGGCATATTTAATGGAACCATGATATTAAATGTTTTGAACTCTTTATTTGAAAAAATATGTATATTAAGGGGACCACTTTATAAGGTATGTAAGTAAACCTATCGGTCGGTTCAACCATCTCGGGTTCGTGCTGAGTATGAGATCGGATCAATCGGGTATAAGTCAAATCGGATCGAATTCAGGTATATTATCATGTGATTTTAGGTTGACCAATGGGTCAATAGCAACATCTTAAATATTATTCTTATTACTAAATTATTTTTAAATTGATAAATAATAATTTAAATATGTAAAAAAGAAAAAAATTAAAAATTAAAAATTAAAATCGTATTCGGATTCAAATCGTGTAATATCGAGTCAAAATCGTTTTCGGTTTAAATTGGGTGTGGGGTCGATCGGGATAGATTTAAGTGCGAGCCCATCAAGTTTGCTTGTCTTTTGATAGGTCCATATGTAAGACATTATAAACGAAGAGCAGTAAAACCTCTATGAATCAATAACGTTGGGACCATGATATTTTATTATTTTTTAGAGATATTAATTGACCGATAAATTAATATTTATTAATATAAAGAGATTTTTTGTAATAAGAACTTTCAAAATACACTAACATTGAAGATTTTATTGTAAGATTTTAGAAGGCTATGAGTTGGGACAATCTGATTCATGTAAGATTAATGTTTTTGATGTTATCAATTTTGTAGTCTCCAGCTTGGATAGTTAATGTTGAGCAAGAGGCAATAGCAAATTGTTTTAGACATTGCAAAATTCGTTCATGAGATGAAGTTTCAAGGAATTATTATAGTTCACATTGCATAATTTGTTTTTAAAACAACGCTAGAAATATTGTATCCAATAAGAAAAGTTAGAGATTTGCTCTAAATAGAACTAAGAAAAAACAAACAACACTACAGTCATATTCCATTAGGTTTTCTTAGTTATGACTATGTAACGTTTTATATAATTATTAATATATGATATTAATGGGACCTTATATTTATATAGTGGTTTTTTAAAAATATATTATCTTATCGAAATTTGTTAAATTTTGCATTGGCCCAAGTCGGGACCGGAGAAAAATATTAATTTAGAGAGTTTATTAATTTATCGAGTATTAATTTAGAGAGGTTTTACTGAGTAGTATTGCTTTGTACGAAATTGCCAAGTAATTTATCCATCAAGTTTGCTCATATTTTGATAGGTCCATATGGACTCAATCAAATTACCTGAAGTGTGAGGATGACGTTTACAGCATCATAGAGTCGCTCCTTTTCAATTTTCTCACCAACAAGCTCTAGGCATTTGCGATAATAATAATGCCGCCTATATATAAAAGAAATATTTTAATTCTATGAACATAATTAAAAATAAACTTTGTGAATTATAAGAGTAATTATGAGTAACAATTATTTTAAATTACATACCTTAAGCCCCTCTGCTGTACAATCAGATACTTGCCATCCATGGTCGTGCATGGAGAAGGTCCATGCACCTTTACAAATATGTCGGTACATTTTCTCAAAATTTACAGATGGATTTTCCCTAACCTTTTATAACAATAAACTTGTATTCAAAATCAAATATATCATCAAACAAAACCAATGTAATTTAGGTTAGGATTTTAATTTTGTAGATAATATATACATACCTGTGAAGCGTTCACAAACTCATGTGCTTTATGAAGAGTTTTCCCATATTTTTGTGTGAGATTACTTGACATAATAGCTTGAATAGATAATGCAATATCCCACATTTGACTTCCAAAACTCTGCAGCATATCTTAGTTATTAATGTATTATTAATTAAATAAAAGTTTGGTATATTTACAATTCTCCTTTTGATTTGTAAAATAATTTTTTTTTCAATTTTCGTTCATATTAGCAGACAAAATGTTTGTAAAATATCACCTGCATTTTCATACCATCTTCTGTCACCCAAAAGTAATCAGGAATCCTTGCAAGATGAAACTTGTATGCCTCGGAATTGGGATCCTCTACCCAACATGCCATCAAGCATAAGATCTAAAATGATAGCTAAAAGTAATATACTATTGTATATGCAATTTCAAGTTACAAAATATCATAGTTGCTCATTGAATTGATATGATGGGTAGTCTAAATAAAAAGATCAATCTTAGAAGTATATGTGAATATAGATACTATACCTTTTCAACACAACCAATGGTGATATACCTACTATTGATATCTTCATAGTGAATGTGTTCCATGGCAACCTTCATTGCCTTCTCCCTAAGTTTTGATAAGGGCCAAGTCCTAAGAATGGGCTCTCCAACATGGTAGATCAACCCCCAAAGCATGTCTTGCATTAGTGGATGTTGGTAATAAATATCCTCCTATAATATACAAAGTTATCATATCCAAAAGAAAGAATTGCTTTTTATAAGTGCATCTAGGTCATATAATAATAAGGCAAAGTATCATCTATAATTTTAAGTCCCAAAGACTTTGAGCATAGCTGAGCTTCCAACACAATTGTATAGTAAACAACCTTGTATATACAAGCTAGTGTACATTTAGAGCATATTAATATATGGTCGTACCTATTAGATTTGGGTATATTAATATATGGTCGTGTGTATATATTAAAAAACCCCTAAAAATAAATGAGATGGCCGAAACATAACGAAAACATGCAGGAAAAATGTACTCATATGAGATTTTACAAAATTTTACCTCGATCACAAGTTCTACTCAATATAAGCCCATATTGAGCCGAAAGATGACTACAAACCTGGTTGCAAGTGTTTCGAGCAAGATTCCAATTGATTTGATGGTAAGGTTGCACAAAGAGCTCTTGTCGCAATAGCTGAATCAATGGTGTGATTTTTCCTATGAATCTCTTCCCATAGAGGTATGACATGGGCATGTAAACAAGACGACAATAACAAAATAGCTTCCCTACATTATTATAAATTTCATTAGTACGTATCATTAAACTATATCCACCCAATCAATTGGGCTACATACATATTAGGTGTATGATCGGGTTAGACAGTTCATGACTAAGATAAATTTTTATTATTTAATTTGGTGTGGCATGTTTGTTAAAGTTCGGTGAGCCAATAATAATGTGGGGTCCATATGTCCGTTCATGTACATATGCACGTTACCCGTTAGGCCCGAAACACAAGTTAATGAGGTTCCATTGGTGTAAACCAAGTATTTATATGTTAGGTTTTTTATTCTTCAAACTTCACACCACAACCCCTTAAGTGCAACTGTTTGACTTCACAATATGTCAGTTACACTTGGTTTCATATTTTTTCAGCCGGCCAGCCCAACATATTAGACTAGGGATCGTTCCATGGAAATCATGAATGGAGGTTGTATTAGAGTATATTGTATATTAGGATGATATATGTATAGTTTATATGTTGCCTTAATTAGTAGCTTGTTAATAGGCTGGTATATAAACTCTTTTTCCCTTAATGAGAAGTTGTATTTTTCTCGCCACAATAATCTTTATGGTATCAGAGCGAGGTAACCGGCCGCAAACCCAGTGTTGGTCTTCCTGCCGCCCGTTCCTGCGTTTCCTGTGGTCTGGCTAGAAAGAGATTGAGATGCCCACTACCCTTGCCTTGTCAAAGTGTCAACTGGGGAGGCTATTTCCCCCAGTTGCACTTGCGGGGGAGTATTGAGATATGCTCATCCCACATCGGAAATATAAAGTGAAATAAGCAAGTATAAATACCATTGGATTACCCTCCTATTGCCAATTGGTTTTAGGATGGAACCCCACTGGGCTTGTGTACTGGACTTGTGTATGCACGTGGCCCATGAACTCCCCACATGGTGGCCCACGGATTTTGACAGGTTGCATCCTACTTTGCTTCAAACATGGCCATAAAGTTGGCTAAGGAAACTCTCAACAAACTAGCATCTCAAGTATTTATTAGTTATTAATCATTATTTTTTAACGATTTTTAATAACGAGGAACTTCGTTTTGGTAGCAAACTCTAGACTTATAATTCAGTCAACAAGAATCACGAACCATGTAAATTGATTTTTGGTGATCAACTCGATCTAATTGAGGCCGGGGAATCTTGTTGATTAAATAAAATGTCTATATCTCCTTTATTTTCCGTCATATGTCCTCCAAAATGTTGTCAAACCAATTAAGCCTCCCTTGATCTAGAATTCCGAAGAATTTTTTGTTGGTTGTTGTACGCCTTCTCATCCTCATCCTCTCTCGAGTATTGAGTACGAGCTCGATCTATATCCCCACCTCACATCTCTAGCACTTCTAGCATCAACATTGATTGGGTTGTTATGGATGTGACCAACAAACAATGGGACACTCCCCTCTCCACCTCATCTACTGCAACCGCAACCCTTTAGTTCGTGTTTGTTCCATGAAGCCTCAACTTGTACAAGTAAAGAGATTTACAAGTAAATTAATGTGGACATTTGAAGAAAGTCTGTGGGCTCGATAGGCAGGTAAACTAGGGACGTGTCAGGCACTTGCGCACTGTGCGATATGGGCCTAGCACATAAGCACATGAGGTTCCGATACTAAAACCAATTAGCACATAAGCTTATAGAATTTCATCCTAAAACCAATTGACAATAGGAGTAGTAACCAAGAGTATATATACTAGGCTTAATATCTTTGGATTTCAAATGTAAGATAGGTTATTATTGTCAACACTTTCAGCATTCAATTTTCATAAGCATCATTTTTTTGGTTTATCAGGTTATTGAAAAGTCCAATTCAGTCAAAGGACCAAATTAAACACAACTCATGCACCCCGCAATTTTTATAAAAGCAGTTGAATTCGATCCTTAGATAATTTTCCACTCTTATCTAGATATGATGCCATGCACAAAATTGTAACCATATTTCTGAGTAATTACCAGGATGAATGGGAGAAATTTTAGGAAAGAGCCAGAACTCTGGGGGCAGAGGGTTGCAGCCGTCCCATTCATAAACTCCAAGTACCTGAAAAAACGTACGTATATACGAAGTGCATAAGAATACAATTAACATGCTTAATTAACTTTTTTGATTTGATACTTAATTAACTAATATCCGGGAAATTAATTAAAATTGAAATGAACGTTACCGATAGCCAGAACTTGCCCCAAGAAGGGATGCTGATTGCGCCGCCGTGATCGAGGATCCACTTTTGACCTTTTAATACAACGTCGGCGTCTGGGGCTTCACCTAGCAATCTCAAGGCCACATAACTAAGTGTCGAGCAGAACATGGTGCTGTGTCCTTCAATGTGCAGTCCCCATCCCCCATCTTCATTCTATAGTAACATTCAAATTGACCCTTTTTTATTAGTTAATTAATTGGATAACATTTCTCATTTTCATATTATATTGTATCGAAAACTTAGAAAGCGAAAACTTAAAAATACAGATTAGTTTCCGTTTATAATTTTAGTATCTCATTTCATAAAACACATATTCATAATCTATTTCTATTCTATTATAAAAGCATACGTAGCTTTTGATCACGACCATCCAATTTTTATAAAATTGCGTATACTATCATACGTGCGACTGTTATTAATTCATTATTTCTCCTCCCTTTATCACGACCATCCAATTTCATAAAATTGCGTGTACTGTCGTGCTGTTGTTATTGATTCATTATTTCTCCTCCCTCAACCTCCCTACTAGGGCTGTCAAAACTTGATCCGACCCGAAAAACTCGCTCGACCCAACCGCCTCCGAACCCGACCCGACCCGAGAAAAAAATAAAAAAAATTTATATCCGAGACATGTTTGACCCGATCGACTTCGAACCCGACCCGACCTGAGAAAAAAATAAAAAAATTTATATCTGAGACATGTTTGACCCGACCGACTCCGAACCCGACCCGACCCGTTCGCATGGTCCATTGCAAGTATATAAAACATGTATTCTCGTATCTTGTATGATTTTTATTTACCAAAAATATTAATAATAAAAAGATCTCAAATATATTAATCATTCATGATAGTAAATACTTGGCATAAAAGTTTTTCAAAAATATTTAAAATTATGAATTTATAGTTATTTAATTAATATTATGAACTAAATTCAAATATAGATGGATATATAATTTAATATTATAAATTGAATACTAATCATTATTTCAAAATAATTTAAATATAACAATTTTGTTCCTAATATTTAAAAAATAATAAAATTATTTTTACTACTGAAAAATATTTTATAATAAAGATTATGTTTCTATCATTTGTAAAATTTTAAGATCTTTCAAAATAACTGTATATTAGTAATATTATTATATTTAATAAAATTGTTTTATAATGGATTATCTTCCCTAGACATCAGGCATCAAAACTTCTAACCCTTACCTTCCCATCACCCTACAATTTTCGAAGGCATCGTGTCAACGATGCCACCTATTCCTCGAGATGCCGCTGATCTGTGCCGAGCCCTCATGCCCCCGTTGATCAGCGTCGTGCCATTTCGTCCCTTGGACTTGCCTCGCGCAGCACACTCCTTGTGCCATCTCTCAACCCGGCACACCCTCGTGCCATCGACTCCGCCAACACACGCACATCGTGCCATCTTCGGATCTCAGCACTCCATTCGTGCTAATGACTAATTAATCAACCTAGTTTCCGCGCGCGCCATTTCAGTCCTAGATCGGTGCCAAAGAAATAATTCAAGATTTCGATCTTTGTTAAGGCGATGCGACCCGCATTTGCGAGAAGGGAACACTAAGCTATCATGGTTCC
The DNA here is from genome assembly GCA_964016875.1 of Fallopia convolvulus. NCBI lineage: Eukaryota > Viridiplantae > Streptophyta > Magnoliopsida > Caryophyllales > Polygonaceae > Fallopia > Fallopia convolvulus. Next base: position 4,921,234 of record OZ024722.1, on the reverse strand, counting down.
ACTCTCCTCAGAAACTTTTGAACAAGCCAAAATTAGTGCAACTTCAACTATATATGGTCATGTGACATGTCAAATACTGTAGAAGGTCATAAAGCGATTATATTTTTTACCATTAGTTTGAAGTGTTAGCTAGCCTTTATATAAGGCTCGAGGACAAGGCTTTATAAAAAGAGGGTAATATTATGTATGGAAATTATATGGCTATCATGTGATTAGTTGAAAAATATGGACTATAATTATAATTGTTGTAAGAACCTAAAGGGAGCATGTGGGTAAGTATGTACAATCTATGGTTGGAATGAATGGACTCTCCCTTTCTATCTCTCCTATCTTCTTCTTCCTCTATCTCTTCTCTTCTCCTTTGTAATTCTCTTCTAGGTGGATCAATCCAATGTTTTCCAATTTGGTTGAAATTCGAAATCTACTAGGTGGATCTGACTTGCTATTAAATTATTTAATTATAACATTATTTTTATAGTCATAAAAAATTGACATTGTTGATCCATTCCGATCCTTACCGACAAGAAATCATGAATAACCAGATACGATTAATATGTAAATTTTAACGACTCGAATCGGTACCCAAACCCGGATCCTAGATAACTCTTAGAATACCATACCACTTCTCATATTAGTAATTAGTTTTATGATAGAACCCCACATGGCTTGTGTACTGAGCTTACGCATACATATGACCGGTATTTTATCGACTCATGTAAATGTTTAATATAGTATCAAAGCTATTTTATTAGGAGATTGAGATGCCCCAATCCAGTGTTGGTTTCGACTAGGGGTGAGCAAAATGCCCATCCGTTAATCCGATCCGCGCGCCGATCCAGCCTACCTGATCCGAAAAAATCCGGATCCGAATGGATCACAAATTTTTTTATCCGTATCCGATCCGATCCGGGGTTTTTTTCCGGATACGGATCGGGGTTTTCAAGCAACCGGATATCCGGTATATCCGGTACTATATATATTTTTTAGAAAATACACTTACTAATTAGAATAGATGTTTAAATGACTATTTTGTAAAATTTCAACTCATCAATTGTTCAATTCTCCTCAACCATGTAAACTTTCAATTAAAATTTAAAGGATCGACGGATATCCGGTTCCGATACCCGTCAATCATGTATATTAATTGAGCCTAAATAAAAAATAGTAGAAATATTTTTCAAAACGGATAGTTCGGATATCCGCTACCGGATATCCGCTCCAAACGGATATTTCTTACCGGATATCCGGCAATTAACGGATCGGATACGGATCGAGGTTTTAAGGAAAAAAATTACCGGATATCCGGTATACGGATCGGATCGGATCGGATATATCCGTTTGCTCTGCCCTAGTTTCGACTATAAAGAGATTGTGATGTCCACCACACATTGTGTTGTCCAAATGTCAATTGGACTAGTCAGTTGAACTTACGGGGACGTGTTAGAATAGTCATCACACATCTGAAAGTTGAGATTAAATAAGACCACTATGAAACCTAGTGGGTTATTCCTATTGCCAATTGATTTTATGATTGAACCATACTTAACTTGTATACTATGCTTACATATTTACGACTTATATTTGAGGTTATTAACCTATATCCTTAAAACCTAGATTAGAAAAATCGTATTTTAAATCCACGTACCTGATGGTTGTAAATGTAGCGTTTGATTTCCTTTTGATGTTCAGATGGAAGAACCGTATTCAATCCTCCGGTAACGTACAACGCCATCACCTGTACGGAAAGCTCATGACATATTTTATTTCTTTAATTAGGATCAACCGGCCTTCCACGTTTGAAAATTTAACAAAATCTAACAATTATGGAAACGTAGGTGCGGTCTAGATCTTCTGTCCGCAACTTGTATCCACTCTTGTGTCCCTCTTGTATTTATTAGTCTAATTATTCACTAAAATTCTAAAATTTAATTTTTTTTAAATTTTAATTTAGAAAATTTACACATCACTAGGAAGTTGTAAATCAATGAATATAAAGGAGACATAAGAGGGGGCAGTAAGTTGGAGACAATGGATCTCATCCGACATAGGTAACCAACAAACGTGGAAGGCCTCCCATGTTTCAAAATTTGTTAAAATGCGTGTTTTCATATGATCATCTGACCAACAAAAGCTGCAAATAGTCCAAATAACATGGAAAAAGAAGAGGTGGAGGGATCCAGACACTAACGAGAGGAGGAAAGAAGAACAGGGGACCAGCGGATTCAGAAGGCCAGTGGCCGTCATGAGCTTGGATGCTACACCAGTAGTCAATGCCTCTTATGAGTGTGGTGGTAACCGCCTCCTCCGTCACGTCTTCTATTCCGTTCACCTTCACTGCCTCAAGAATCGGCTCCAACTCCCCTTTCTCCTTTCTCATCTGCATTAACACGTACGTAGATATAGATAGAATTAAATAAAGAAAGCTTAAAAATTGTACCAAAAAATTTATATATAAAGAAGGTTTAAAATTCTCAATAGTTGGATTTTAATCATTAGAGTAACTCTATTCTAACTAAATCCCCTAAATATATACATATATTTGTAGCATAAATTATACACATACATGACAGATGTAAGATTTTCTTGAGGGCGTACAATATACTGGCTGGGAAGTTGAAGTTGGCGCCGATCCTAGTGACATTGATCGACTAATTTAGGAGTTTGGTTCAAATGAAAAAAAACTATTATCCTGAAAAATGAAAGCAGATGCACTTTTTTTAGTTCGTAGTGCACTTTTTCGCATTTGCACTTTTCGTACTTTGTAGTGCACTTTTCGTATTTTTTGTAGTACACTTTTCGGATTGCACTTTTTGTATTTTGTAATGCACTTTTCGTACTTTGTAGTGCACTTTTCATTTTTCAGGAGAAGAGTTTTTTTCATTTGAACCAAACTCATTTATGTTAAGGGAGTTTGAATCTCATGCACAACAAATGATCTGTGTAAATATGCGGCAAGCACAAGTGCATCGTAAAGTATCAAAACTGCATCATAAAGCCTCAAAAGTGCACTCTAAAATGACAATATTTCGATGGATCATAAAGCATCAAAAGTGCATCGTAAAACATCAAAAGTGCATTCTTAATTAAGATGTGCTTCTAACAAGGACCTTAAATGGAGTGCATCCAACGACCAATAGTGAGCCTCATATTAAACATAATTTTTATGCCACACATGGTTCACACCCTATACTAAAGAAGAGAAGTCAAAAGGGTAAAAACATCACGGCGAAAACATATTCAAGTTCTAAAATACAAACAAAACTAGGAAATGAGAAAATATTAATTTATGCTAAGAAAGAGAAGTGAAAAAGATAAAACAAAAGGCCAATTCCTTGTGCACACGGAAAAAGTTTCCGGCGCACACGGAAAATCATTCTTCATGAAGAGTGAGTTCTATGGATACCCGGTGGAGAAAAGGTATCACGCTTCGTGAAGTGTGACTCTTCATTAGGGGTGCTCATCGAGTCGACCGGAACTCAATTGCGGGTCAATGGTTGAACCGTAAGAAAATTTTATTACTCGACCCGCGGGTTGTGGTTTTTGCAGGTCGGGTCGCGAGTCGACCTGTTTGACACACACAAAGGCAACTCTGAATGTCCCACAAGTACGGGTTGCTTAATGGGTCGACTCGATCCGACCCACAAGTAATATAATAAACTTTTTACCATATAATGAAATAATATAATATTTTCAAAAAAATGCAGGTCAGGTCAACCCGTTGAGCACCCTACTTGTGGGAAATTCGGATTGCATTTGTGTGTGTCAAATAGGTCGACCTGCGACCCGATCCGCAAAACCCGTAACCCGTGGGTTGGGTCGCGGGTCAATAAATTTTTTAGCGGGTCAACCCACGACCCGCAAGTCAAGTCGGGTCGACCCATTGAGCACCCATTGAAGCTACGCTTCACGCGTTAGAATATGTCCATCCCACTAGGTATTAACTAGACTAATATATAACTCAGTGGATTACTCCTCCTATTGCCAATTGATTTTAGGATGGAACCCCGCTGGGCTAATATTACGAAACATGATAGCTTTTGTCCACCTGGTATCCATAGAACTAACTCTTCATGAAGAGTAAATTTCCGTATGCTCTAGGCATTTTTTCTATGTGCAGAAAGATTTCTCATAAAAAATCAACAAAAAATATAAACATAATTCAAACATTGCTCTAGATTAATTATACTATTAAATACTTGTAGAATTACTATAGTTTTTTTAATTACATATTTAAAAAATAGTAATAAAAATAAATAATTAGTCGTAGGGGAGTGAGGATAGTCCCACTAACTCCCGCCCCGGTCCTTCAATCCATATATCATTGCTCAATATATTCCCACTCAAGAAGAATTTGAATGATCATGATGGAAACAATCATATCAGAACATGTCAGAAAGTTACACCCGATAAATGTGAGAGCGAAGCAATCGATTATTAACCTGAATACTCATGAGTGAATCGGAGCTCTGCTTATGAAGAAAGCTGTTCGATTCGAAGTGTTGACGGAGGGATTCGACCTCCGCCCGCTCTTCGGGAGTACCGGCATGGGGGTCGAACTCCCAGTACTGCCGCCCGACGTAATTGCTTACGCTCGTCAACAAACTTCCCCCTTCACCCACCTTCAGCTTCCACATCTCTTTTTTCCCCGCCCCTTACTTAACTACGATCTCTCAAATATTCAATCGCTTGATTAAATGGAAACCGAGTTGTGCTGATTTTGTGAGCAAATTACCTGACCGTTTATAAAATGTAAGGATAATATAAGATTTGAGGTAGCACTATGCAGGTAATATTTTTTTATTGATTGGGAAGAAAATGTTAAGGTCATTCAAAATTAGTTAGCTAATCAGCATATTTGCTGAAATTATTGTTATATATTTCTAATCAGTGGGATTAACTATTGATTTATTAGTGGGTTAATTAGTAGTAACTATATTAGAGAGAGATGGGCGTATGGCGCATGGCTCGGCCGGTTAAGGTCTCAATATTTGTTGATAAGGTCTCCGGTTCGAACCCCTGGGACGGCGGTTTGTCCCTTTTCCCTTTAAAACTAGTAAGTAATCAATTTTCACCCGTTTATGGGTACTCTAAGGTTAGTTTAAGTCGTACTTGATTACCCTAATTCTTACCAAATAAAAAAATATTAGAGTGATGAGTGTAGTAATATTAGACGTTGAATTCATTTAATTTTTATTATTTTCAATCTTTTTTTAGTTCATCTGCTTTGATCGTTCAATACTTGCCCATTTTACGTCTGAATTGAATAGTTAGTGATCATGTTTTAGGAGACCATCCTCATTAGCAATGGAAAAAAAAACGTAACCGAAAAATCGAACCGAAAGTCGACAAGCCAATCACCTTTTTATGGTTAATGGAATCAAATTTTTTTATTGGTTACGGTTAACCAACCGATACTTTTAACGGTTCATCGATTCGGATAAGGTTATTCATATTTTTGCTGGCGGTTAACCGATTAACTGAAAATATTTTTACTATATACTCCCTCCGATCCAAAATAAGTGTCGTTTTTAGAGATTTAGGCATGGAACCGGGCCGGGTCCGAGAAACTGAACTAAGGACTGGCCTGGTATTATACCGGGATGGAGCGGGCCGGTCCCCGGGCTGGAAGTGTAAGGCCCGTTCCGGTTTTCACCGAGCGGCGGGGGCTGTGGGCCTGGCCGGGCCGACGATTAGGCTTAAAAAAAGGTGGACAAGAGGGTGGGCTTGCTCGAAATTATTCCAACTTTGATAAACACTTATCAAAGTTTGAATAATTAAGATGCCTATGTATATCGGAAGAATCAAAGCCCACATAGTTCTTTACTTACCTTAACTTACCTTTTTGTTTCTCATTCAAGGTCTTCAGGGGATTTTTCATCAATTGCATCGTTCCCACAACTTCCGGTATTGGAAGAGTAGTCTGTGGTCATCTCTTTGACATCGTCCTCGATCTCGAACTTTATTGCACGCATCTCATACTGTTCTTGCGTCCTTTCCTCCGCACGATCCCAATCTTTCTTGCATATCAATGTCTTGATGGTTTGTGGATCTAGTCGACATCTCTTTTCGAAATTACTCTTCGACCGACGCTAAAAATAAACTCGGATGCAATGGTAGATGCAGGTATAGTTAATACATCCCTAGCTATTCTAGCAAGTACAGGATATTGTTCGCAATGGTTTCTCCACCACTAAAGGACATCATATCCATCGGGGAATTGATGTTCAATGGTCAAGAAATCCATAACTATAGATCTTGTAGATGCAATAGAACAAGAACTAGAAGATGTGCGAGGTTTTTTAAAAATTAAATATGTGAGTTTGCTAGTAGAAGTAGAAGATGTGCGGGGTTTTCTTGCTCTTGTCCCCTTTTTTAGTCTTTTATTTTTTAAGGTTCAGTACTTTTTCTTACTCGTTTGGTTCTTAGTTTGAGTTTCTCACCTCTTGTCCCCTTAGTTTGAGGTTCAGTGCTTTACATTCTGAGATTTACTTACCCGAGTGGATGTATTATTTGTAAAAAAAATGAAGAAGTTACAATATAAATAATAAAACATGCACTGGAAATTTTGTGACAGGTGAGAGCTGAAAAGACACAAACCTCAGATGAGCATAGATCAGAATCATCATAGTTTGGTGGAAAAGCAGCAACCCATTCAGTGAGCATACAACCAAAATATGGACAACTGAACCCACTAAACAACACAAATAAGATTTTTTACTTGTCATACTGTAATTGTAAGTAATTTCTTTCATTCTTGATATTTATCAATCCGAATTAGAATAAAAATTTCAGTTCGATACATAATTTTCAATAATGGTTTTCCATTTTTAGGTGAGGATTATTTGATTCTTTTTTTTGTTGCTTGAATTAGAATGAAATTGAGATGTATAACACTAAAAAAATCGTGAACTTGAATCTGAACTATGATTCAGATCCAATTTACACGCAAGAGATATGGGACTAAATTTTGTTTTTGCATCTAGAGATTTAGCCAAGTGTTTAAGAGTTAGGAGTAAAAATCAAAGATACATTCATAAATAGGAATACTCGCATAGCCTCTACCAAGCCCGAGGTACCGCAAAACCTCTTAGATGGATACTACAAGTTCAATTTACAAAATAAAAAAATGTTAGTCCAGTATCATGTACGGGTTATAATAGAGATGAATATAATAACTTTTAATGTTTCTTCGACAAAAAAAATAACTTTTAATATTTGTAAAGTTATTGTACGATTTTAACAGAGATAGATACAATAAGTTATAATACTCATAAAGTAATTGTCAAAAATCAAAGTATTTAGAAAAAAAAATTAGAAGACAAAATATGTATATACAAAACAATGTGATCTAAAAGTAATTGTCAAAATCAAAGTGTTTAGAAAATACTTAACAAATTGGAGTAGTGCTTCTAAATTTCTAATTATTATATACCCGTTATATATAAAAACTACTTAATATGTATGTGTTTGATAATATCTATTTATTTTGTAAATATATTACCTAAAATTGTAAAAATGAATTCAAGATATGTATTTAGTGCAATCTCATGTTAATATTCTTTTAAATTTTGAATTGTGAAAGTAAAACTACATAAATATTTTTTTTAGATAACTTCAAAATAGCAATTTGTATGAGATGGTTAGGATAATAATTTTCTTGCTACAATTTATTAAAAACTAGTGTTTGTTAGTCAAATTTTAAAAACCATTTGTGTTACATCAATTTGAATACTAAGATATTTTTAATCAAGTGTTCATTAAAAAACGCTTTTAGATAAATTCAAAATAACTATTCATATAAAATTATTCGAATAGTAAAATATTTTTGAATCAAATTTTCATTAAAATATACTAGTTTTAGTGGTTAGGGGTGGAAGTGGGAAAGTGAATAGATTTTTTTGACAAAATTTATCAAAAATAATTTTTGACAAAATTTGAAACGGTAAAGTTTAGGAGACCCCTATGGGGGGCGTCATAGGGCATCCTTACGTATGAGAGCTAGCAGCTCTAGATTATCCAAAAGGAGGTTGGTAGGGATGTTGTGGCCCAGCTTAGATATTTTGTCGGCCACGGCATTACAATTCCTACCCACATGTCGAGATGAAACTATTGTAAATTGTTGTAAGGAGACTAGGATGTCTGATATTAGCATTTCGATTTCCCATGGGCATCTCCCAATTTGTTTGATAGCATTAATAACAATGAGATTATCACCTTCAATTTCAATGTTTTCTATGCCTAATCTTCGTGCTTCCTTAATTCCTTCCCTTAGAGCATTCGTTTCCGCTTTTAAGATCGAGATAGCTCCTTGTTTCTTTGTGCCTATACCAACAACTTCTCCATTGTGATCTCGAATTACAAATCCTGAGGTTGCTAGACTTGAATTAAATTTGGATCCATCAAAATTCAATTTCAGATGATTATTAGGCGGTTTTTTCCACTTCTCCTCTTTCCTTTTCCTCCTAGCTTGTTCAATTTTTGTTTTCTGTTCTAACATTTCTTCATCTTCTTCCCATTTTTTTGATTTGTCCCATTGAGCAATTTGGTTTTTTGTGTATTGTTCTAAATTTAAGATGAAGTCATCTGGGGTTTGTTGAAAAACTAACTTGTTTCTTTGATGCCAAACACACCACCAACAAACATCCAGCTCTATAAATTCATTTTTGTCCATGACTTTAATTAAATCATTAATGATCTCCCCAACCGATTTATTTTTTATATCCCAATTTCTGATAATGGCTTCTATTTTTATGTTAATTGCTTTAACTAGTTTCTTTGTGTGTGGACATTCTATGAGCAAATGACCTATATCTTCATGTGTACAATTGCACATTAGACATCCTGGAGGGGTGTCAACACCTTTCTCTTGTAGTCTTGCTTTCGTCGGAAGCCCATTCTAAACAACTTTCCATAAGAAATTTTTGACTTTAGGGTAAACATCTAGTTTCCAAATCCAATTATTTGGGTGTGGGGTTTGCTGGTGTACTCTAGTTATTAGTTCTATGGCCGAAGCCGTCGAAAACCACCCATTTTTGCTAGGGGCCCAATATAGTCGATCTCGGATCCAGTTATCCGGTATTGGGACTTCATTGATTTGATTCACGATGTGTGTTGGAAGCATGCGTTTTAATACATCATGTCGCCATTTCCTATCATTGGTAATAAATTCTTCAACAAGAGTAGATTCATTCACAGACTCCGGGAATAAAGCAAATTTATCCAATGGGTCACCTGAACCCTTTTATCCATGTATATTTTTACTATTTTAGTTTGTTTATTTGATTTTATTTTCTCTACTCAAAATTATTTCTCAAGTCATTCTTTTTTTTTTTGGTCTTAGTCTACGGAATAGTTACAATTGGTATTACATAGCTTTTTTTTTTGATGGCAATATTACATAGCCTATGAATTCGATACCTTAGTACTATAATCAAACTCGTCGACCTAGTGGGTTATTTTGATATGATAAGGACAGAAGATTTTCTAGTTTTTTAAGGATATGATCTTGTAGGGTAATTATTGGTGATAAATCTATTTTTTATGTTTAAGGTTATGAACTATTTTGATGTGAACGGGGGTTTTCTACTTTTTTTTTTATATAGGGATCTTATATTGTATTCCCTCCGTTTAATTTATAGTCTTTTTTTCATGTTTCACAATACATGTTCATATAAGAATTATGTTCATTACTTTCCATTTGTACCCCTAATAATTATATCACATTAATCATATACACTTTTCCCAATGTATACTATTTAATAGGGTCATAGGGGTAATTTTGGGAGTTTTTTTCCTTAATATATGTGCAAATTTATCTAATGTAAAGCCCAAACAGTTATAATAAAATTCTAACAATATAATATATGACCGGAAACTGATTAAAATAAGATACCCATATCGTTCGCATATTTTCAATTATGTGAGCTAATGCGGGTTGGTTTTCTTGCATGTTTTGCATAACATATAAGATATTGCAACATTGAAAAATAGCTTGATGGACGTTCGGCGTATAAACTTGTGAAAAAATAAATGTTGCATCTTTAAAAGTTTTTAAAAGCTCGCATACTTGTGTCGCGATCTCCCATTGCTCTTCGGAAATAAATCCAGGATTACCATTCGGACTTCTGTAATGCTCAACATACAAAGAGGTTATAACATTTTTATAAATAGGCCAAATGGTGGTAAATAACACAAACTTTCACTTTGTGGTGTTCAATAGTACCAACTTTAAAAAAAACAAATATAATCACCAATTTTAAGGGTAGTTGTGTTTAGTGACACCAATTTTGAAAAAATAAAAAATACTCACCAATTCAAAAAATGGTTAGTGTTGTCAAAAGCTAACCCGACCCGCAAATCCGACGTGAACCGACCTAAAAGTTATGGTCAAGACCTGAAAATTTAAATTCGAAACGCGATAGACCCGAAACCCGTTGGGTTGAAACCTGAAAACCCATTGGGTGACCCGATTTGTTATATTTTCAACATATATATAATAAAATTTAAAAATTATAATAAATTTTATTATTAAAATATATAAAAATAATATATTATTAAATATTATTTTTAAATAAAATAATATTCTAATAATTGTAAAAAATTCAATTTTCTTGACTTGTTGGGTCGACTTAACCCACTCGAAAACCTACAACGACCCGACCCGATTTGACCCGTGACCCGTTACGACCCAAACCCGAAATAGCCTGACCCGAACCCGACTTGATCGACCCGTTTGACAGAATGATTGACCTCGAAATGGGACTGGGACATGACCCGAATTAAGTTTGAACCGAGTCTAAGAATATCTTATGCCGATAAACGCCACCATTTTTTAAATTGGTGAGTATTTATTTTTTTTCAAAATTAGTGTCACACAATACCACTACCCTTAAAGTTGGTGATTATATTTATTTTTTTTTAAAAGTTGGTGCTATTAAACACCACAACGAGTTGGTGTATCCATATTTCATTTCCTAGAAAATAAACTTTATTCCTTACAAAAGCTCCTATAGCAACATTTAACGCTACTAATGAACCTAAGCCATCTAAAGGATTCATCTTCGTTGTCCTTTACATTTTGTACATTACTTACCTGAGTTGAGGTATTATTTGTAAAAAAAATGAAGATGCTAAAATATAAATGATAAAACATGCACTAGAAATTTTGTGACAGGTGAGAGCTCAAAAGACACAAACCTCAGATGTGCATAGATCAGAATCATTATAGTTTGGTGGAAAAGCAGCAACCCATTCAGTGAGCATGCAACCAAAATATGAACAACTGAACCCACTAAAACAACACAAATAAGATTTTTTACTTATCATACTGAAAGTAATTTCTTTCATTCTTGATATTTATCAATCCGAAATAGAATAGAAATTTCAGTTCAATACATAATTTTCAATAATAGTTTTCCCTTTTTAGGCGAGGAATATTTGATTTTTTTTGTTGCTTGAATTAGAATGCAATTCAGATGTATAGCAATAAGAAAATCATGAACTTGAATCTGAACTATGATTCAGATCCAATTTACACGCAAGAGACATGGTGGGACTAAATTTTGTTCGTACATCTAGAGATTTAGCCAATTGTTTAAGAGTCAGGAGTAAAAATCAAAGATACAGTCATAAATAGGAATATTTGCATAGCCTCTACCAAGCCAGAGGTACCGCAAAACCTCTTAGATGGATGCTACAAGTTCAATTTACAAAATAAAAATAGTGTTAGTCTATTGTGATGTACGGGTTATAATAGAGATAATTATATTAACTTTAAATGTTTCTTCGACTAAAAAAAATAACTTTTAATGTTTGTAAAATAATTGTGAACTTCAAAAATCTAAGAAATCAAAGCAATTCCATGCGCCATAATAGGGGGTCGTGCGTACATAAGCCCAGCACACAAGTCCAATGGGGTTCCGTCTTAAAACCAATTGGCAATAGGAGGAGTAACCCAAGGTATATATGTAGGCTAATCTAACTCTCAACTTCCGATGTGGGAAGATCATTCTCAACACGCCCCTGCAAGTGCAACTGACCTTGCCAAGTTGACACTTGGACAAAGTGACGGGTCTAGCATCTCAATCTCTTTATAAATGGCCTGGTGATAGTGACGGGTGGTGGTATCTCAGTCTCTTTTTAGCCAACTCAACATAAATAACGGGCGCGTAGCATGAACCGATAAACCCAAGCCAGGAAACGGGTCCATGACCAGACCGCGAGCTCTAATGCCATGTGAAAGTCTATGGGCCATAACAAGGGGCCGTGCGTACATAAGACCAACACAAAAGCCCGATGGGGCTCCATCCTAAAACCAATTGCAATAGGAGGAGTAACCCAAGGATATATATGTAGGCTAATCTAACTCTCAACTTCCGATGTGGGAAGAAGATTCTCAACATTGTACGATTATAACAGAGATAGATACCATAAGTTATAATAACACTACGTGATCTAAAGTATGTATATAACACAATGCAGTGGCGAATCCAGGATTACTTGGAAGGGGGGCGGGTTTTCCACAGTTATGTCTTGACTTTATCCAATAAAAGAGTGATAAATTTGGTTCGACTAATGTATGCCTATGGCCATGGTACACAATAAAAATGATAACTTTGAAAATTGCTTTATAATTATTCCCTAAATTGGAATTAAAAAATCTCTAAAAAAATAGAAATTTACAAAAAATATATCAGATTTATCAAAATTAGTATTTTTATTATGTGTCTATGTGCACACATTACAAAATTTGTGATAAATTACATTATTACAAAAAAATAAAGGGTCCGGTTATTGTGTGATCATGATCAAACATTAACAAACTAAGTTTAAAAAATTAATTCAATACTATTACCTAAATTAAAATAGGTCAACTCTTTAAAAAACTTAAATTATACACATTAAAAAAAACCCAAAATGAATCTTAAAAAAATGATATGAAAAAATGTAGGTGATAATTTATGTAATTCTAATTTCACGGTTGAAATTTTACAAACTTAAGTAGTTAACCCAAAAATGTTGAACAAAAATACTAGTAAACGAAATCCGATTTTTTTTTATTTTATTTTTTTTAAATAGGTAAAAATTAGGCAGACTAGGTCAACCTTGGGCATCCTTGCGGATGAGAGTCAGGAGCCCTCCATGGTTTAGAATCTGATTGATACTACAATCGTGGTGTAACTTCGCAATCAAATCAACCACATAATTGCATTCGCGAGGTATATGTTTGATAATGACCACCTCGAAACACTGCAACATGACTAGGATATCCGCTATTAGCATGTCAATTGTCCAGGGACTGGATCGACTGCCCTTAAGCGCATTGACTACAATTAGGCTATCACCTTTAATTTCTATGTACCGAAAATTCCTTCTATGAGCTTCACGTATGGCCTCAAATAACCCCATAGCTTCTGCTTGTTCCACTGTCCAGAAGTCATTCTTCTTTGCATTTATGCTTATAATATTTCTAAATTGGTCTCTTATAATATGCGCAACATTTGCTTTTCCATTATCTTTTTTCGGCCCATCAAAATTTATTTTTACGAACCCGTTTTGAGATTTCTCCCATTTTCTTTTGCATTTTCTTGGTCTTGCTTGTCGTACTTTAGACGACACGTTTTCATCTTCATTGATATTCTTTACTTTATTCCACCACATGATATGGCTTTGAACGAAATCCGATTATTGTGCATGAACATTTCACTACTGCATACATAATTGTGTTAACTAATAAGGAACAAATAAAGTAAACTACCTCAGTGGACCTTTTTGAAAACCAATCCGATTATTGTCAATGAATTGTATGTAAATTTAAGGGAAATTTATTTTGGTGTCCCTGTGGTTTTTATTTTTTTTGGTGCCCCAAAAAATTTCTTATTCCTTCTTGTAGCCTTCTCCACTTTTAACATTTTCCTTTCCATAGTTAAAATAGACCCAAATCTCAAATTCCATCCAAAATTTACGTTTTCTGTCAAAATAATATTAAAAAAATTAAAATGACCGAAAGCCATCAGAGGCGGCGACGATTGTGCACGGCCATCGGCGACACCAGCCCGCACCTGCATCAACCTGCTCCATACCTGATTCCGGTTCAGTAGCAACGAACTCAACCTCCGACAAGCTCAACAACAGCAACCTCTGATGACCCATTCCGAGTAAAGACCCGAATAAAAATGACCCAATGTCTAATTGAGAGATGAGGACGGTTGATGTGAGAAATACATAAACCCGAAGCCCTCTTATAGTCCCAAATTGAGAACCCTATGCAACTCTCCTCATCTTAAAAAAACGGTTTCAATTAAATCCCAGATTTAATCCAAAGATTTAATTTGATCTGAAATGCAACGATTGCCCTTCGATCATTTCATATTCCCCATTAACTCGCACAATCGAATAGAATTGAACTGACACCCGACGCCCCTCCTCTGATGGGAGGTTGAAGACATATTTTAGTTTTATATTTTTTTAATTTTTTGATGGAAAATGTAAATTTTGGATGGAATTTGAGATTTGGGTCTATTTTGGCTACGGAAAGGAAAATGTTTAAAGGAGGAGGGTATCAAAAGGAATAAGAATTTTTTTGGGGCACCAAAAGGAAAAGTCGAAACCACAGGGGTACCAAAAGTATTTCCCATTTAACCCCACTTCCTACAAAAAAAACTGTATGTAAAATGTACTTGTATATTGGGCTGGCCCATTAGACTTTTTTAAAAGGCTGGAAAATAAAACAAATGTGCTATTAAAGTTAAACGGTGTCGTTTTATCTTTTTTCCTCAAATCTATCCTTCCACTTGTTCCGCCGCTGACTGCAATTCATCGATTTCGCCAGACTTCATCCATCTCCATTCCCTCACCTCGCGCAGCTTGCCCCGTTCTACCCCGCTCAGCTCGCTATGCCTACCCCGCTCCCACTACTTCCTCACTACTCTCCGACGAGATGTGGGGCGGCTGCCCACCCATGCCCCCTAGAACCGCCACTGACACAATGTGATCTAAAGTAATTGTCAAAATTAAAGTGTTTAGAAAATAATTAATCAAATTGGAGTAGTGTTTCTAAATTTCTAATTATTATATATCCATTACAAAAACTACTTAATAAGTATGTATTTGATAATATCTATTTATTTTGTAAATATATTACCTAAAAATATAAAAATGAATTCAAGGTATGTGTGAAGTTTTGAGTAATTGAATCAAAACAAACCATTAAAAAAATCAAACAAAGCTCAATAGCAAATCAAGCCATTCTATTAGGTGAATTTGAACATGAGCACAAGAGTGTTTTCTCTCAACACTCACTCACTGTTCGATTAAAGAATTTGGAAAACAAGAAAGACGAAATATATAGTCCGGGTTATCACAGAACCGATGAACCCATAAGAAATTATTTAAAAGCTAATAAAAGTGAATCGGGAAATTAAACTCCGGTCTGCAATTCCCGCCTAAAGGAGTAGAGTTCCTCTCACTTTGCAAACCACCAAATTCCACGCTTGCTTCAGCTCAAACTTGGCAATCCTATGAGATGGCATATTCCACATCCTCCCCTCAAGTTGGAGCGTCACAGATGCCCAACTTGCTGGAAAGAAAGTCATGCTGACCATGGTTTAAAGTCGTAGTCATTAGGTTCGCTAGCTGTAAACTGGTACTAACATAAGTTGTCTCTAGGAACCCTGATTGCACTCTTTCTCGAATGAAGTGACAGTCCAGATCCACATGCTTGGTCCGTTCATGAAAGCAAGGGTTAGCAGCCAACTGTTGGGCGACTTTATTGTCACAGAAGAGAACTACTGGTAACTCGACTGGGATCTTCAAATCATTGAGCTAGTAGCTGGACCAAGTAAGTTCTGTAGTAGTGGAGGCCATGCTTCGATATTTTGCTTCTGCTGAAGACCTAGAGACAATGTTCTGTTTCTTGGTTTTCCAAGAAACCAAGGAATGTCCTAAGAAGACACAATAACCAGATAGTGACCTTCTGGTGGTGAGGCATGATGCCCAATCCGCATCAGAAAGTCCTGTTAATCTCAGACTGCTTTGCATAGGATAGAACAATACTAGATTGCAAGTACCACTAAGATATCTCAAAACATGAGAAACTGCGTACCAGTGTGGAAGCCTTGGTTGAGCTACGAACTGGCTAAGGTGTTGGACACTATAAGAAATATTGGCCTGGTAAGAGATAGGTATTGCAATTTACCTACCACTCTTGTATATCTTTCTGCATCTGCCAACAACTCTCCCTCATCTTTCCTTAGCTTTAATCCAGTTGGTAAGGGTACGTTTGGGGCCTTGCAATTTTCCATTTGACAGCTCTTCAAAATGTCTTTAATATCTTTTGTTGGCTGATGATCACTCCTTTATCATCTCTGTATAGTTCTATCCCCAGGAAATACCTAGCTAAGCCAAGATCTTTAATGGTTTACTTCAGGTGCAAGGCTTCTTTGAGAGATTGTATTTCCTGAATGTCATTTCCAGTGATGAGGATGTCGTCTACATAGACATGCATAGCTGTCATTCACTCTCCCCTTTGTTTGACAAACAAAGAATAATCAGAATGTGACTATTGACTAGCTGAAAGTCGTCGTGCCAAATCAAAAATAAATCCCTAGTTACACAACTAGTATAGCTGGTAAGTCGGATTCGAACCCAAGAGACACTAAGTTTGCATTCCAAGTAATTACGATTATCAATTTAGAAAAGTAACAAAGGGGGGGGGGGGTCTTGGATTATTAATCTAAAACTAGGATTTTCAAAGCAAACAAAGCAATTAAACAGAGTAAAGCTTGGACTTTTAGAAATTAAGGAAAACAATCCTATTCAAGCATTCACTTTTTTCATCAAGTTATTGATCATTGATTCAAACAAGTTATTGATGTTGCACGAAATAACGGCTAAATAATTAAGGGGCAAAAGTTGCAAATAAGAGAAAGAAAAGAGATAAAGTACCGCGTTATATATACGCGTTTGGGTACCAATTGCATATGAGAGTTGACTCTCATGTATTGCGTAAGGCAAGTGAACATGGGCCTTAGTCCAAACTTAAAGTACATATGGGCTTGGCCCAAAGAATCAAAATCCACCATTTAAATGGTGGGGGTCCATCTATTTTTCTCATATATGTGTCCAATCCACATGAACAATCATCACACCATCTTATATAAATTCAAGGTATATAGTCATATGTTGATGTTCTCACGAGGCCAAGCCAACAACTCCCACGAGGTACGTATACCTCGAAAGATAAAGTCAACAAAATCGGCTGGTGCGCCCCACAACATTACAACATGGCAATTCCTTAATGACTAAGCAATTGTAAGAAACACTTTCTAAAGCTTCCCACATCGACCATGAGTGGCCAAACAAGTAGCTCCCCTATGATATAAATAGGGAGGAGGTAAGACAGAATAAAGGGTCGAAAATCCTCTCTGGCTCGAGAACTATCTCGTTTTGCCAAAGCTCGACGTATTTGATCTCCGAGTGAGATCGCGCTATAAACGGTATAAAGTCTAAAGGCTTTATTCGTAAAAAGCACAAAAACAACCGGCTGAGGGTTGGGGAGGAGGAATAATCCACGTACGAAAACCGTTCGGTTGTACGAATCCCGAGAGTTAGTATTTGTTTAATTCCCGTTTATAGCGCGTATTATATGGAGTTTCATCAGTTATTTCCTTTGGTTATTCCTATATTGATCATATATAAAACATGGCAATGAGACATGCAAACTTAACATCCAAACAATTCATAAAACGATCATAAATCATAAGGATACTAGCAATGAGAACAAGGATAAGCAGGATACATGCAATTGAATTCTAACGAGTCAAACAATCAACATGCATTCAAATCTCTTTCTCAATTGTTTTAGTCCAACGAGTCCTAAACCAATTGAGTTGCTGCAACTATTAAGTTTTGGTATGAAAAAACCTAGATCTAGAAATAGAGAATATCAAATCCAACAAGGTGATCAATCAAGTAGAAATCAATACAATCAATATTAATTAAGCATAAGAGAATTGAAATAACCTGTAGAAATAAACCTGCATTGTAGAATCTCACAATAAACTTGAATTTGAAAGCTTCAACTTGAATAGAATTTAGGAGTTTAGTTCTCCATAAAATAGAGAATACAAAAGTCTGAAATCATGGAAACTAGGTCTAAGAGACGTCCTAAACAAAGGCTGAAACTAGTCTCTAAAAACACGAAATAATAAAGTAAAAGGAAACTAAAATAATAGATAGATAGATAAATAAATCGACGTCTTGGATCTTCGCTGACGTGAAAAACCGCGAGCGTGATGAGTGGTGGTCGCGGTCGCGGAACTGATCGTGATAGAATTCCAACGGTGTTTTCGGAAGATGTTTTGACCACCTTAGAGTGGAAATTTTTACTTGGAGTAAAAATATGAATTGTACATATTCGAGTAAGATTTCCAATGATACAAAATTCATCTTCATCCGACCACCGTAGCTCCCAAAAGATGCATAACACGAAAATGGTGTCGAAACAACAACTCCAATGCATGACCCGGTTTTAAGCGTTCTTTTCCACAACCTCTTGGGCCATAATGATCATCAAAAGTGGATTGAATATCCTTGGAAAATACACTTGAATATCTCCAATCTTGTATCCTTCAACCTAACCAATCCTTAATACTTAAAACGACCTAAAAACACGAAAGCACAAGAGTAGACACCGAAATGCAAAAACTATGAAAACTAAGCAAAACACATGCAACTTCTAAGATTTAAACATAAATATGCCGTTAAACTAACACCTAAATGCATTCTATCAACTGTGTATAACCCATGCCTATGAGAAACCGTGTCAACTCCATGTTCCATTGTCTCGAGGCCTGTTTTAGTCCATAAAGGGACCTCTCCAGTTTGCACGCTTGCCCTTGTGTGCCTCTATCATACCCTTCATGTATTTCCATGTAGATATCTTCCTCTAACCTTCCACGTAAGAAGGCATTGTTCACATCTAATTGATGCAAATTCCACCCTTTAGCTGTAGCTATAACAATGAGCATTCTCACTGTAGGTACTTTGGCTACCGGGGAAAAGGTATGCTTGTAGTCTTTTTCAAGCTTCTGACTAAGGCCCTTCACTACCAACCTGGTTTTGTACTTTTCAATTTCTCCATTTGGCCTGAACTTTACTTTGTACACCCACTTGGACTTGATTGCTTGCTTAATTTCCATGAGGTAATGTGGTCAAACACTATGTTCCATTTCTCCCCTAGGTCTCAAGTTCGGCCGTCATATCATCTTGCCACTTTGGATCCATCTGTGCTTCCCTGAATGTCTGAGGTTCTTGCACTTTCATCACATTTGCCAAGGACACAAAATACCCAGCTTCCACATTGTTGACTACATAATCATTGTGCCATATTGGCACTTGTCCGTTCTTCGTTCCTCTCCTTAAACTTTGAACTGGCAAAATAGGAGAACCAGCATCATGCACTTGCAGCTGACTTGATGATCTTGCAGTGTCATGATCAACCTCCACCTCTTTTGTATTCTGAAATTCATTTCGTGCCTCAATCAGATTATGACCTACTGTAGGGAAGAGGTATTCATCCACATCTTTTGTTGCAACCGGTGCTGTAACAATATTTGGAGAACCCTGATTTTCATCTTTATTTGCTGCTGCAAAAGGAAATATAGATTCGTGGAAGATCACATCCTTACTACAAAAGACTTGCTTGCATTTGGTGGATATCCAATGAATATACACCTCCTTCCTCGAGCTTCCAATTTGTCAGTTGGTTTAGGTGCTTTGTAGCCATAACAAAGGCAACGAAAAACCTTCAAATTTCCATAATCAGGCTCTTTAGAAAATAACACCTCATAAGGTGTTTTTCAACCCAGAATTGCACTAGGCATTTTATTCATTATGTATGTTGCAGTGAGAACACACTCTCCCCAGAAGGAATGTGGTAGGTTTTCTTGAATTCTCAAAGCCCTTGCTGTATCAAGTAGGTGCATGTGCTTCCTCTCTACAATCTCATTTTGCTCTGGCCTATAAACCATCGTCCTTTGATGTACAATTCCATGATCAAACAACATCCTCTCGCACTCTCTGTTAACAAACTCATTACCATTATCAGTCCTCATTGTCTTCACCTTGATACCAAACTGATTTGCCACATA
This sequence comes from Fallopia convolvulus, assembly GCA_964016875.1. Taxonomy (NCBI): domain Eukaryota; kingdom Viridiplantae; phylum Streptophyta; class Magnoliopsida; order Caryophyllales; family Polygonaceae; genus Fallopia; species Fallopia convolvulus. The sequence goes on along the minus strand of OZ024722.1, from coordinate 4,901,084 downwards.
TCCGACAAAAGCATCTAATATCTCACAAACCAGTTGTTTTCTGTGCAAAAGGTAGGTCCATGTTCCTCTACTGTGATCATCTACACCAGTAAGGAAGTAGGTTTCCCCATTAAGGGCTCCTGACCTGTATGGACCCCACAAGTCCACATGTACCAAATAAAAAACACTTGAAGCAATAGATAAGCTAGGAGGAGAGCTTAACTTGTGAAACTTTGCTAGAGGACAAGTGTCATAAATAAAACCTTTACTTGATAACTCTTTAAAACAAGACATATGTTCCATTTTAGAAGCAGAAATATATCCTAATCTCTGGTGCATCAAAACATAATCAAGGGTTCTATCAACAGAACAATTGTTAAAATCTCTTTGCTCAAGCAAAAAATTATTGGAATCTAAAATATTAGAATTTTGCTCTTGTTTGTGTCCAACTTTAATCCTCAATAAGCCTCTTGAACTTTGTCCCTTTTCCACGCATTCCTTAGTCACATAGTCCTACAGAATGCAACACTCTTTGTGAAAATGTGCATCCAAAATCCCTTGTGACACTAACTTGCTCACTAACAACAAGTTATATCTAAAATCAGGTATATATAACACATCCTTTAAAACCAGTTTTTCATTTATCCTCACATCCCCCACAATTTGAATAGACTTGGTGCTACCATCTGGTAAGATTATGTGGACTGGACAGTTCACATTCCTTGTCTTAATCAATAATTCAAGAAATGAGGTCATGTGGTCTGAAGCCCGACTATCCATTATCAGTCTTCACTAGTGTTTTGAATCACATTTAGAACTAAGACAGATAAACCTGCAAAATGGAAGTTTCCCTTGCCTCTGACTCCATAACTGCATGAAGCTCCCTTTCTTGACTGTGCTTCTTTTCCTCCCCTCCCTTCCACATTGAGAGCTCTCTCTGATCTGAATGCCTTCATTACATCCTGACAAGCACTAGAAAGAGTTGACACTGCTTGCACCAAGTTCTACTCCATTCCTGCCCTTTGATCTCCATTCCACCATGCTCTAGTGGCGAGTCATATCCTTGTGCATCTGTCTCAACATTGCCAGCCAATCTTCCTCCTTTTTTAACTTTCTTGCTTTTCAACCAATCCGGATAGGCAATCAATTCAAAATAGTTTTCCTTGATATGACCTTCTTCTTTGCAATGAAAGCATACTCTCTTGTCTCTTGTTTTCCTATATTTTCATTTCTCATCACCATAAGAGTTGTTACGACCTGTTTCAGAAGATCCTTTTCCAACATCATGATCCCTGTTTCCATTCCTGCCATTGCTGCCTTAAGAAGCCATAAACGCTGATGTCTCTATGATGACAATTCTAGTCACTTGTCTCTGCGTTTCAACTCCCAGCACTATATGAAAAACTTTGCTAACATTTGGCAAAGGGTCCATGGACACAATCTGGTTTTTCACAGGCTCATAATCACCATTCAATTTCAGTAAAAACTCCATCACTTTGTCTTGATTATCATGTTCTAGCACTCTAGCAGCCAGGTTGCACTTGCAATTATCAACCGCTCCATGCGAACAGGCAGGCAATCTAATCAAATCATGAATCTCATTCCAACATCTTTTCAGTCTGCAATAATAATGGGTCATAGAAGATTTACCTTGCGTAATTTGTGATAACTCTTGCTTCAGTTGGAAAATCATTGGAGTATTGTTCCGCTGGTAGCGAGCACATATATCAACCCACAAAGCTCTTGCAAATCTGGTGTAGACGAAGCTGCTGGAAACCTCGTTCGTCATCGAATTCAGTATCCAACAAGCGACCATGGAGTCGCATCTCTTCCAACGCTCGATATGCACACACCTAGACTCCGGCCTAATCCCGGTACCATCGCTGAAGCTAAGCTTCATCTTTGCCATCAAAGCCCTTTCAACTTGCCTACTCCAAGTTGAAAAGTTCCTTCCATCGAAGGCCAACGTAGTCAGCGACATACTTGGAAAATCGGAATTGCTTAGCAGAAGCGGATCGATCATGTTCGCTACCTGCGTCGCTTCATTCTCTCGCAGATCCTTCAAAACCTCTTGTGGTTCCTTCGACATCGTTGTTCAACTAAAACACCTGGACGAAGAACAATCAAGCAATCGTCGATTTGAATCGGGAAAAACCAGAAAACCCCAAAACCTAGAAAAAGGTGAGAAAATGGTAATCAAAACTTCAATTGCTCTGATACCATGTGAAGTTTTGAGTAATTGAATCAAAGAAAACCAGTAAAACAATAAAACAAAGCTAGATAGCAAATCAAGCCATTCTATTGGGTGAATCTGAACACGAGCACAAGAGTGTTTTCTCTCAACACTCACTCACTGTTCGATTAAAGAACTTGGAAAACAAGAAAGACGAAATATATAGTCCGGGTTATCACAGAACCGATGAACCCATAAGAAATTATTTAAAAGCTAATAAAAGTGAACCGGGCAACTAAACTCCGGTCTGCAATTCCCGCCTAAAGGAGTGGAGTTCCTCTTACTTTGCAAACCACCAAATTCCACGCTTGTTTGAACTCTAACTTGGCAATTCTATGAGATGGCATATTCCACAATATGCATTTAGTGCAATCTCATGTCAATATTCTTTCAAATTTTGCATTGTGTTAAAAAACTACATAAATATTTTTTTAGATAACTTCAAAATAATAATTTGTATGAGATAGTTAGGATAATAATTTTTTTGCTACAATTTATTTAAAAAATAGTGTTTGTTAGATAAATTTTAAAAATAGTTTGTGTTAGATCAATTTGAATACAAAGATATTTTTAATTAAGTGTTCATTAAAAAAAGATTTTTAGATAAATTCAAAATAACTATTCATATAAAATTATTCGAATAGTAAAATATTTTTGAATCAAATTTTCATTAAAATATAAGTTTTACTGGTTAGGGGTGGTGTAGGTGGGAAAATGAGTAGGTTTTTTTTGACAAAATTTATCAAAAAATAATTTTTACCCTCTTACATTGACAAGTGGCACAAATTTTAGTGATTTCTACTTTATAATTGTACTAGGTAGATGAAAACCTCACCCTAATGAGCACACTATCTAAATCATAGCCAACGAGCACATTTAAACATAAAATTAAGAAATGGAGACTTTTACAAATGAAAGATCCGCAAAAAAATATTTATCTTAGCACTGTGATGGCCACCAAATAAAATCATAGAGCTTAGCATGGGTTTGATTTTGAGACATCAAATTATAATAGTTTTCATTAAATTATCATGTGTTTTGGATCTGTGATTTTGATATGATAAGGACAGAAGATTTTCTAGTTTTTTTAAGGATATGATCTTGTAGGGCAATTATTGGTGATAAATATATTTTTTATGTTTAAGGTTATGATCTATTTTATTGTGAATAGGGACGGATGCAAAATTTATATTAGGGTGGGTTAGTTTTCACTAAAATATTTTGAGAAAGTTGGGGCGTACCCAGCTCAGTTCTGTGTCCGTGTCTGGTTGTGAAACGGTGATTTTCTACTTTTTTATACGGATCTTATATTGTATTATCGGTTTTTCTATCCTATGCCCTTAGGGCATAGGATAAGAATCTTAATATAGAAACTAAAACCCTAGATAGGAAAGTCTAAACCCTTTTAAAAAATAATTAAAAATATTTTAAATACAAAATTCAAGATATATTTCTAAAATTGGATTCTTATCCTATGCCCCAAGGGCATAGGATAGAAAAATCGTTGTATTATATAGGGCAATAATTGATGATAAATCTGTTCAAAATTGATGCATGCTGATTTCACAATATAAGAAAGTTATAATTGTTTTCATTGCATTATTAACCATGGAAACGTATTGGGAGTAGTTGAACATTGATGAAGGGCCGACAAGATTTTATGAGATAGGGAGGAGGTGCCTTAAACTTAGAATAAATGAAAATGTTAATATATTTTTAAATGATTTTTTTTAAAATTATTGACTCAGTCTGAATATTTGAGTGGGAGTCTTTGTCTCATACTTCGTTCAATAATGGGTAGTTGTTGGATCGATGTGCGTTAGTAAGAGCTTGAGAACTAATGGTTAGGCTATTTCCAAGACAGTGGAAGTAAACAGTCGCAAATAATACAAGAAGTAAAAGACACAGTTCCTTTATAGAGGAACTCCATGACAATCAACTAGTTGTGTGGGTAAACCTCTACCGCTGCTTGGAGGATTTTGAATGATCTACTTGTTTTATTGATTGTTCCTTAGTTACAACAGGCAAGACTTACACTTCTCTGTTCCTAGCAGTTCTCCTAACACTAGCAACACTAGCAAGTCTTCTCAACCTAGTTCCTAAGCGAACAACCCAACTAAATGCAAGTAAATCGAACCTTACCTTGAGCTCACTGTCACAATTCCCTTAGTCATGGGAACTTGGATTCGCCGTCGCCGAGATCAAACACTCGTCGTCGGGGACTTCTCTTCTATTTCTCAATGTCTTTCCTGCTTCTTTGTATGAGGTTTTGAGTTTTTGGAGAGTGCTTATTCCAAGCACTATCCATTGGCCTATATAGTCTATTGAACTTGGGCTAATATCTTCATTTTCATTGATGTCCAAAATGCCCTTTGTCTTGCACGCCAAGTTTTGTCAATCTTCACATTTGACTCGATTTGAAACTAGTCAATTTCAAATGTCAATCGAAGCGTCGTCCTAGTCTGCTCCTCAGACTGTGCCTCTGTTTTGTCCAGGACAGGATCCCACGATTTGCGTTGCACGGTTTGTCTTCACATGTGAGTTCCCATATGTAGGGAACTGCTCTCTTTTGAGTTCCTTTGATAGGAACTTGCTTTCACATGGGTCTGAGTTCCTTTTGTGTTCCCTTTTGAGAAAGTCTTCATTTGACCTAGAGTTCCCTTGAAATACTTGAGTGTTAACGTTAGTTCCCATATGACGTTTGTCATTATCAAAACTGGAGACAACATCGTTGTTCGGATGTTGTGGAACCAGAGTTCCCAACACCGTCCCAACAGTACTTGATCCGAGTTTATAAAACTTATGGAGTTGATAGTAGTTAATATTTTGCAAGAAAAAAAAACATGGAGATGGTACTTTACCTAGTTGATGTAGTTGATTTGTGGGTAGTTGAATTTTTTTTTGAAATTGTCAAACGGAGTGTAAAGGTACGTTAAATTTAGGTAGAAAGAGCAAGGCCAAGACATCGCGCACTTCCCACTAAGGTAGAAAGTGTATCAACAAAGCAATACAAGTAAGAGAAGAATGCAAGGCCAAAAATTGCACACGTCCCACTAAGGGGGAAAGGACAGCCAATGTAATCCAAAGTAAGTCTGCAAGGTAGAAAACCGCCCTGCTCGGCCAATCAAAGATCACCTCATCTTTGATCGGGTCGCCTCTCTCAACCAATCAGATAGCAACAGCTCTCACGTCCCACATCGGATAACTGTGAAAACCTCATTTTCCAAATGCCTAAAAATAGGGAAGAAGCTCGAATGTTGCATGACTAGAAAAGCATCTCTAACTCAAGATCTATCTTGCTCGGTGAGATCGACATGTTGAAACATTCGCAAAGACCATGCTATAATCAAGAGAAGGTCAATAAAAAGACTTCAAGTCACTCAAAAGCCACTCTTCCGCGTCTGCCAAAAGATCGCAAACAAGCTATAAGACGCCCTCAAAAGGTCTCGAATCTCGAACAAATAACAATCTTCAATTTGTAGTAGAAAAGATCTCTAAAGTAGTTCATTGGCTATAATCTCATTGTAATCAAAGAAACCTCAAATCTCAGTAGAGAGATCTCGGGCAATCTGACAACTGTAATCTTGAATTGTCACTATAATAAAAGCAAGGTAAATTCAATAATCTCGTTCCTCGATATTAGCGCTGCTTTATTTCGGGTTTCATCAATTATATTATATGCATAAATAAGTTGAAAAAAAAATTAAAAATAAAATTAAAAATAAAAAAAGTTCGAAATCGATGAACACCGTGCATTAAAAATTCTATGTCAGTATTGATGCACAATTGGCCATTTTTGGTGCGCAAATTGTGCGTGTATCTCGTAAATGCATTTTTCGAAAAATTTGTTAATAATACGGAAAAAATTCGTTTGTGCCTTTTTATCGAAAAATACGCGAATAATACGTGAAAATTTCGTTCGTGCCCTTTTTTTTAATCTTTTTAATGAAAGTCTAATCAACGACGTTATTTTTTGGAAAGTACGATCAAGATTTATTCCTGTTTTTCACCTGAACCTTTATTCTCACGTGACTCTTTCCCTTTTCTTTATACAAATATACCTAAATATAATATCAATAATTTTACATATAGACTCTCACAAATCGATTCAGTCTCTTTTAACAACTCGATTCACTCTCTTTAAGCAACAAGCAGATATTACATCATGGGTAGTCAAATGAACCGGCTCAATAACTACCTTATTGGATATTATTTATTGTTCGGTTTGAGGTTCAAACTTACAAATTATGGGTTTGGTGAGGGTGAAGCTGAATTGGAAGTCCTTTTGCTGGCTTAGGAAATGGACGGAAGATGACTTCCTCGTCAGGAAGGATATTTTCCCACTTGAACCTCTTGACGGCATTCTGAAGAAAAATAAGCATCTTCATCTGGGCATAATTCTTACCGGGACACATTCTCGGTCCTCCTCCAAAGGGCACAAAAGTGTAAGGCAATGGACCACCCTTTTCAAATCTTGATGGATCAAATTTCTCTGGATTTAGAAAGTATCTCTCCTCTCTATGCGTCGTATGGATGCTTAAGTGTACCTTGCCATGCAGATAAATGTATCCACGTTAATTCATGTATTAATTGAATTAAGTACATGTATAATAGATAAATATAAAAAAATGAATACAGTCATACAAAGTCATGGATATGCAATTCAAAATCATGAATATAATCTGGACGCACAGTCTCACCATAAGAGTGGTTTTACTTGAACTTAAATCTATATAACATTATAATTTATTCACCTTACAACCCTTAGGAATGTGGTATTCAGAATAAGTGAAGTCAGAGATTGCGTCTCTAAGGACACCTGAGATCGGAGGGTAAATGCGCATAGCTTCTTGAGCCACGTTCCATGAATATTTCATCTTGGATATGTCATGAAAATTTAATAGCTCTCCGTTCGTCTTATTCCTCGCTATCTCCATGTTCTCTGTTCGATCACAAATAAGTTTAGAATGCGCGCATTTTATTGTTCCAACTACATACTACAATTCAAGCTATATATGCTTGTTAACTCCTATCTAGTCATAAAAAATGATGTACCTTGGAAGACTTTGTGATATATTTCAGGATATTCGCCAAGATACTTGAAAATCATAGTAATAGCAGCGGTAGTAGAGTCGTAGCCTGCAAGAAGCAAACCTAAGATCCAATCGGCCATCTCATTGTCGCTTATGTAGGTGCCACTCTCATTGGCATAAACCAACATATTAGACAATATATCTTGATTACAAGCAATATGTTTGTAATTCAAGTCCTTCTCAACGGCTAATGCTAGTTCCCGCCTTTTCTTTCTTAGAATGGCCGTCAACCGACTATTCATGGCTTTGGATGCTCGGATTGCTCGACCAAATTGGGTCCAAGGCAGATTTATAGGCAGGCACACGAACCCATCTACTATTGTATTCATTATATTCTCCAGTTCTTGGATTAAATCCGCATCTTCCAATGATACAAGTAATTGACATGCCAACGTGAATGTGTAATCTTTGGCCGTATGATAAACCATTACCTGCTCAATTTTCAAGGGACAACATAAAGATGTTTAAATTGTTAAAAATACTTGATCCAAGCACCATCTTTAAATCGAAACAATGACTCTCTCCAATTTTGATAATGATAAACACCATCTTTAAGAATGATACATAAAATTAGTTCAAACTTTAAATTGTTACTAATAACACGATTATATTGATAATCGTGTTGAGCCAAATCTTGTTGTGCTGAAACCCGAGACTAGTTGGGTCAAATATTAATCATTGTTTTACAAAAAAATAAATCATTTATATTGAATTTTATAATTATTCTATTATTAAATATATAAAATAATATATTAGTATAAAATAAAATATTTTGTTACCAAATAATAATATTTTATTTTAATATTTTTAAATAATACTTAAAAAGGTTTAATATTTTGATGTTCTTAACCCCTCGTTATACCATTCTGTAGATTTAACGACCATATTTTAGCGACCACTTAAGATGGTCGCAGTGGTCGCCTAAACCTAAAAAAATAAGCATTAACGACCACGTGGTCGCGGATCCCATCTAGTCGCTAATATTGTGCGAGCAATTTTGGCGCCAGATGTTAGCGACCATTTGGTTGCTGATTTTAGCGACCAAGTGATCGCGGATCTCATTACCCATGTTAGAGACCACATGGTTACCCAATTACGCCTCTCGAGCTTCTAATCGATACGCACACGTAGGCGTGCATGTGTTTTATTGACTAGCGGTCCGCTGATATCGCCGTAAGTACCGACATTTATTTCATTATATTATATATTCGTATTTATTATTTATTGTTGTTGTTTTTGTTTATGCTTTTTGTGTTTTCTCTTTAGGCACGGTCCCGAGAGATCATCTCACAGAGGTCCTCCAACTCGGGCACCCCGCCGTCCTTTCAAGACGAGTGTGAGACCTATCTAGAGGTCGTTGGAGGGGTGGGCCCGGGAGCAGTTGTCTTCGGGCTCAACAACGCTGCGTCGCAGTACTATGGCTCGCGATTGTCAGCGTCGCGTCGACTTCCTCGGGTGGTGCAGATGACACAGGACAACGCCGCCCTTCAGTATTGAATCACGAAATTACAGGATCAATTAGGGACGTCACAAAATAGATTGGATCGGTTGGAGCAGTGCATGGCGCGAATGCACGACGACTTCGACCCGCAGACATTTGGGTCCCATCAACCCTGTGCCGACGGGAATGATCCGCGGATCAGCCGTAGACGCGTCCGTCTAACCCTGACGGAGCCGGATAGTTTAGTGTTTTTTTTATTTTGTAAACATTTTTTTATATATTTTTAAATATTTTTGTAAATTATTTTAATTAATATAAATAATTATTTCATTATATTTTTTAATTGTTTCTTTTATATTTAATTTTTTTAATACGTAAGTTTTTTTATTAGAAATATTTTGGCGACCACTTGGTCGCTAAATTCACACATCTCGTGCGATTTCGCTCAATAAGAGGTTAGGATTGGGCATTTAGTTTACGCGATTGGCAAAAACCTGGTCGCTGATTGGCGACCTGGTCGCCAAATCCGGTCATGATTTGTTGACCAAGTGGTCATTGGATCTGACCAGGAATTGAATGGGCGACCACGTGGTCGCAAATTGCGGATGGTTGTAAATATCGGTGACCAAGTTGTTTGACAAGTCTAGATACGGTGTATATATGTTAGACTCAAGATAAGTGACCTAGAAAACTCCTCATATTTCACTCCAAGGCTTCGTTAATTTTATACACAAAACAATAAACCGATACAAATGTACAATTGATCATCACCTGGTTTGTGTCATGCCATTTAGCCTGAAAGTGTGCTCGGGCGACTGAGTCCATGATCCCCACATATTTTTGGAGGGCATCTGGTTTAAGGAACGAATGCGCCAAGCTTCTGAGCCTAACCAACTTGACTGCGTTATTGGTAAGTGAGAATAGCTTGCGCACGGTGAGCGGCATCCACGATCTCACCAGCTTCTCCTCGTTCGCGAACAAGAACTTATTCCCCACTGCCCCGTACAACACGATGGTCTGTTCCCCGAGCAAGGACGTCTTGAAAGTGGACGACTCGTACTTCCTTATACGATCATGGAAGAACCTCTCGAGGGTTCCTTTCCATATATGTGACATGTAATCCAACGTCTCCCCTATAACTGGCCATCCCATATTGCCCGGTGGCAACGGGAAGTGGCTCGGAGACCAAGTTATGGGTTGGATGGTTTGTGAGAAGATTTTGAAGAGAAGAGAAGTTGACAACAGTATGAGGACGAGTACTAAGAAGAAGGTGTTTAATATCTCCATTTCTTTTGTCTAGCTTTGTTGATATGATGTGAAACTCTAGGTATCACTATATCATTTCTAAATATATAGCTAGATCGACCGAAGATCGATGGATCTCGGAAGGAAGCCAGGATAGAAAAAAAAAATAATATGGATAAATGTCAAATCGGTAGTCCTATTGATGGTAATATGGGGAAATATAATTTGATAGGTACATGGGGGTTTTATAACACGTTAATATGTTTTACCGACGCATACATTTTTTTTATAGATATTTTGTAATTTTTACAGATTTAGGGGTGTTAATTTGCCTCCTTAACTTAATGATAAAATTATATATTAAGATAGCTTGTAGTGTGAACAGCCTCCTTAACTTTGCACATATAGTCAAGATAAATTGTAGGTGTCTTGGACTCTTGCTTCGTAGTTCCACTACTACAAAAATTGGCTATTACCTCGTGGCATTTAACCCGGGCTTATATATTATGAGTTATATTATGTCAAATTAAAAGAGTTTCATATTAAATACACCGGTTGTTAAACGTCCGGTGTATTTGAACCATTTTCCAAAGATATACACCGGATGTTTCATGATCCGGTGTATTTATGGCATAAAAATACCACGGTCGTGTTTAGTCCGGAGTATTAGACAATAATGGCAAACAAATACACTAGGTGTGTATGGTCCGGTGTATTTGGGCCACATAAATATTTCAAGAATAGTAGGTACTAGTGTAAGGGCCCGTACCCTGTAGGTATTTTATTAAATATAAATAAATAGTTAAATAGTAGAAAATTTTGTATTATGGATTTTTTTTTCTTAGAAAAATATGCAGTCAAAACTAATATTCATTATGGTTTAATTGAAAAAGTTTATAACATTTGAAGGAAAAATTGGTTTTGGAGAGACACACATAGTTGAAAAGAATATTGCACATTTATTTTTACTCTAATATTTATCTTTATCTAAAATATCTACCCTAATACATTATAAAGCAGAACCCAAGTCTGTTGTAAAATTTGGGCCACGTGGCATTTTTGAATAAATTAATGTAAAATTATATTTAATAAATTTTGTAACAACTTATAGTATTCTTGCTATATATACTAAATAGATAACATGTTTATATAATTTTTTATGTATATAATTTTCTATCTATGAATTATGTATTAGTTTACTACAATAGATAACATATTTATATAATTTTTATATACATAAAATTCTATGAGATGATATTTTCCATATTAATTTAATATTTTTATCTCTTAACAAGATTTAGGGTCTTAATATATTTTTTTAATCTTTTAACAAGGCTTGAGCTTCAAGTATAAAATTTATATCTATATAATGATATAATTTTAAATAATAAATTTTGTTATGTTGATATATTTTTATTTTGAGAAAAAGATATAATTTTATGTTGATGACTAAGATTATATGTAAATGTCAAAAAAAAAATTCGAATTTAAATTAATAAAATTATATTTTATTTATCTTTTTATGCATTTATATTAAATATTTTTTCTTAAATCAAAGTTTGATAAAAAAAAAATTTACAAATCTTGATAAAAACTTTCTTAAATTGAATTTTGATAAAAATTTAAATTATATTTTTCTTAATTTCCTTTTTATTTTATTTATGTAAATATAGAATATATTTTTTTTATTTAGCCCCGCCTTACATTTTTTTTTATATCTATGTTTTTTTGTAATTTAATATGGATGATAGGTTGATTAATAATTAATACATTGAATTTATCATTATCAATGGAAAACAACTTTATAGATGGATTAAATTTTGCAAAATAATACATAGATAATTTTCTCTATATTTTATCTCTTAAATCAAGGACAATGTTCTCTTCTATACTAATCTTTATATTGTATTTTTCATATTTACAAACATTCTTATTATTATACAGTAAAAGATAAGAACATCTAATATATAATTTTAATAAATTAACTTTAAAGAATATTTTACTAACTTATATTATGCTTTATGAGTTTGGTTCAAATGAAACAAACTCTTATCCTGAAACGAACTTTTATCCTGAAACGGATGCACTTTTCATAGTTCGTAGTGCACTTTTCCTATTTAAGAGTGCACTTTTTCGGATTTGCACTTTTCGTACTTTTCAGTGCACTTTTTGTAGTGCATTTTCGGATTGCACTTTTTGTATTTTGCAATGCACTTTTATATGAAAAGTGCACTACGAACTATGAAAAGTGCATTCGTTTCACGTTTCAGGATAAGAGCTTGTTTTATTTGAATCAAACTCTATGCTTTATAGATAACCTATCCTAATTATTATTATCTTTATAAAAAAACCAAGTATTTTATACATATTAATGTCTAAAAAAATAAGAAAATATTATTTTAAAATATTCAATAAAAAATAAAATCAATATTTTAATAATTTCAATCTAAATTTGGACAAGATCTCCACAAATAATGGAAAAATATTTAAAAATATATTCAATTAAAATATGGAGTACAATTTAAAAAAATAATTTGTGTATTGATTAATTTATTATGATATTATATAAATATATTTAGTATTTTAAATTAATATCGTAGAATTGTATAGTTTTTAGTAAAATTATTCCGTGAATATCACGGGGCTTCAACTAGTTTTACCTAACTTGTATCTAATAGTTTAGAACAAAAATTATTATAATTATTTTTTTAGAAAAAAATTATTTTTATCAAAATAATATAATTTAAATTTAATCTTTTTTATCAAAATTAACTATGAATAATTAATCGTAAATATCTTATGAGAATATCAAAAAGTTAATTATTTTTGTCAAAATTTAATTAATAATTTAATTGATAATCTTGTAAGAAATAATGTATATTTCTATCTTTTTTTTATCAAAATTCTATTTTAATAAAATATTTTCCATAAATAGATTAAAGGCAAAGATAGTGTAAATATTTATTTAATTCTATGAGTAATTTAGATTCTTTTAAAAAATATTTTACCAAAATTTTATTTAAGCAAAGTTGTTATCAATTTTTTAATCATAATTCGTTTTTAAAATAGATCTTAAAAAATAGATGATTGTAAATCTTTTAAAAGATAGTGTACAATTCTATCTTTTTTTAAAATCAAAATTCAATTTTTAAAATAAATTTTACATAAATAGATCAATGTCAATCATTTAAAAGATAGTGTAAAATTCTGTCTTTTTTAAATCAAAATTCAATTTTTAAAAGAAATTTTGCTTAAATAGATCATTGTCAATCTTGTAAGAGATAATGTAAATTTCTATCTTTGTTTTTATCAAAATTCTATTTTAATAAATATTTTCAATAAATAGATAAAGGAAAAAATAATGTAAATATTTATTTTATTATCATTGACTATATATATATCCAATTTTTCTATTTCAAATAAATATTTTATTATTGAGTGATGTGAATATTTTCAATCTTGTAGGGAACATGTCATCTTCTTACTAATATTTTTTGGGATTTTAATATGGTAGAAAAAATAAATTAAATTATTATATCAACAAAAAGGGTGATGTGTCGCTATATGGTGACATAATTTGCTATTGATTTAGTATATAGTAATGATAGATAGATAGATTAGAGTTTTTATTATTTCATAGTTATTTTGGAGAAAAAATTTCAAACAATGAAATAATTCTTAGAATTGGATAATTTTCTTTTTTTCTTTTATAGTTATAATTTTGAAGAACGATATATATATATATATATATATATATATATATATATATATATATGTAAGATTGTTAAATTTAAATATTATAAAATATTTCTTATATCTTTTATAATCTTGTGAAAAATTATAGATTTGTAGAATTGGATAAATTTTTACTTAATGGTTGCCAAATCAAATTCTTATACAACTAGTTGAAGTCCCGTGATATTCACTGGATAATTTTACTAAAAACTATACAATTGTACGATATTAATTTAAAATACGAAATATATTTACATAATATCATAATAAATTATGCAATAGACAAATTATTTATTTTAGATTGTACTCCATATTTTAATTGAATATATTTTTAAATATTTTTTCATTATTTGTGGAGATCTTGTGCAAATTTAGATTGAAATTATTAAAATATTGATGTTACTTTTTATTGAATATTTTAAATAATATTTTCTTATTTTTTTAGACACTAATATGTATAAAATACTTGTTTTTTTATAAAGATAATAATAATTATGATAGGTTATCTACAAAACATAATATATTTTTTTAAAATATTTTTTAAAAGTTAATTTATTAAAATTATATATTAGGGTTCTTATCTTTTACTCTATAATAATAAGAATGATTGTAAATATGAAAATACAATATAAAGATGAGTATAGAAGAGAACATTGTCTTTGATTTAAGAGATAAAATATAGAGAAAATTATCTATGTATTATTTTACAAAATTCAATCCATTTATAAAGTTGTTTTCCATACTAAATTTACATAACGAAAAAATAAAATATAAAGAAAATTAATGTATATGAAAATTTACAAAATTCAATGTATTAATCAACCTATCATCCATATTAAATTACAAAAAAAAGTGATAAAAAAAATTAAATGTAAGGTGCGGCTAGATAAAAAAATTTTATATTTACATAAATAAAATAAAAAGGAAATTAAGAAAAATGTAATGAAAATTTTTATCAAAATTCAATTTAAGAAATATAAATGCATAAAAATATAAAGAAAATCTAATTTTATTAATTTAAATTAAAATTCGAATTTTTTTTTGAATACATATAATCTTAGTTATCACTCATCAACATAAAAAATTATATCTTTTTCTCAAAATAAAAATATATCAACATAACAAAATATATTATTTAAAATTATATCATTATATAGATATAAATTTTATACTTGGAGCTCAAGCCTTGTTAAAAGATAAATAAAAATATATTAAGATGCTAAATCTTGTTAAGGGATAAAAATATTAAATTAATATGGAAAATATAATCTCATAGGAATTTATGTATAGAAAAATTATATAAATATGTTATCTATTGTAGTAAACTAATACATTGTCCATAGATAAAAAATTATATTCATAAAAAATTATATAAACATGTTATCTATTTAGTATATATAGCAAGAATACTATTAGTTGTTACAAAATTTATTAAAATATAATTTCACATTAATTTATTCAAAAATGCCACGTGGCGCAAATTTTACAACAAACTTGAGTTCTACTTTATAATGTACTAGTTTTACCCGCCGTACCATGTACGACTACGATTCTATATTTTATAAACATTATAAATAGGATATTAATAAATAAATAAAAATATAATATAAACTTTAATATAAGTAATTTATTGTTCGTAGAATGCATATAATTTTTTAATCAAATATTATATTCTTCCTATTTTATTACTTTTCATGTACGTAAATTTAGAGTTTATCAAATATTTCAATATCTATTAAATATTTTATTATCCATTTTTATTAATTTTAAAAATTTTAACTATTTATTCATTAATTTTTTTATAAAAGAAAATCACTATATTTCTATAAATAAATTTGTCAAAAGATATATGATAAATATTTATATTTATTTTTAAATATTTTATATTTAATTTTAAATACTTGTATAAGGAAGCTTTCAAAAAATATTGTTAAACTAAATAGATATTTTTTTGATGTTAGAGATAAATTTAAATAGTTAAAAAGATTTAATAGAAAGAAGTTATTATAATAGAAATAAAAATTAAGTTTTTAAATATAAGGTGGGGCTAGAATCGTTGGGTGACTCGAAAAGGTATAACTTTAATATATAGTTATAGATATTACCTATTTTTTATATTTAAACATTATAAGTATTTATCATTAATTTTTTATTATAAAAGATAAAATATATCTATAAATAATTTCATGAAAAGACATCATGCTAAAAGGTAAAAGATATTTATACTTATTTAAAAATATTTTAAATTTGTTATCTTTGATTTTAAATATTTGTATAAGGAAGTTTTCAAAAGATATTGTTATACTAAATAGATATTTGTTTGATGTTAAAGATAGATTTAAATAGATAAAGAAGAATATAATAGGGTAAAGTTAAAATATTAGAAATAAAAATTAATTTTGTATATATGAGGTCGGGCCAGAATCGTTCTGGTAGCTCGAAAAGGGACAACTTTAATATATAGTTATAGATTAGGGTAGATATTTCACATATGGATATAAATAATAATTTTATTATATGTGGGGTCTATAATTATTTTTCAACAATAAAAAGATACTCAATTAAATTTCAACCAATCAGATTGGTTTTAATAAAAGGGGTGGTGTGGTCCAATCTAAAAGCGACGGGTGTCGTTTAATATTTTTTTGAACCTCTGCTTTAGTATATAGTTATGATTTAATTAGAACAAAATAATAAAAATAAATTGTTTAAATATAAATTAGGGCCAAAATTAATGTGGTGACTAGAAAAGTTACAACTTTAACATATAGTTATAGATAGATATGACTATTTTTATTTCAAATATATATATATGTGTGATCGCATGTACATATTTTTCTTATCTTTTTTTAATTTATCTTTTACAAATATAATAAATATAATATCCTTTTTTATCTATATTGGTCAAATTTACTAATATTATTTTATCTTTATGTTTATTTGGGGATAAATTTTTACAAATATTATTTTATCTTTATGTTTACTTAGAGATAATTTTTTTTTGTATAATTAAATATTTAAAATAATTATTTTAATAAAGGGGTGATGTGGCGCAATGTGGTGGCAGAAATTGTTTCGGCTTTAGTTATTAGTAATAGATCATTTTCTTAACCTAGAACACAAGTTTTTTTATTGGTATTAATTCGGTCATGATCTCCATATATGCCAAAATAAGAATTGTTGACTTGATAGATCTATGTTGTAGGATAAGGAATACTAGATAAGAACCGTTGAACATCTTTGATCTATTACTAAGAATTAAAGCGGTAGCAATTTCTGTCACCAAGTGGCGCCACATCACCCCTTTATTAAAATTAATTTCAAATAGTTAATTGTGCAAAAAAAATCTCCAACTAATCATAAAGATAAAATAATATTTGTAAAAATTTATCCTCAAATAAACATAAAGATAAAATAATATTGGTAGAAATGATCAATATAGATAAAAAGGGATATTATATTTATTATATTTGTAACATATAAATTAAAAAAAAAGATAAGAAAAAATATGTACATGTGATCATATATTTGAAATAAAAATTGCCATATAAATGATAATATCTTTGAAAGGGCATGGTTCCGGTGAGGACCACTCTTGTGGTAATGAATAGACTTAAAATGAGGACTAATCTCAACCATTGAATTTACTTCTTTACCATGCATTGAATGATCACGATTTTTTCAATTTTTTTTATTTTTTATTTTTTATTTTTTTATTATTTTTTTAGTTTTGTGAAAATCAATTTTTATAAAAAAAAATGAACTCAAAGCACGTAAAAATTGAACTTATCATAGATAAAAAATGAACTCATAGAATATGAAAATTAAACTCATACAATATAGACAATTGAACTCCTAACATAAAAAATTGAACTTTTGGTGTATAAAAATGAACTTGTAGTATATAAAAATTGAATTGTCATATCTAACATTTTTAAAGCTTTTTTTAAATATGAAAATAATTTTAAAACGGTAAAAAAATAAAATAAAATAAAATAGAAAAAAAATCTTTCATTTTTTAAATATTTTTTTAGTTATGTGAAAATCGAATTATTTGAAAAAGGAACGCAAATCGCATAAAAGTTGAACTTAGCATCGATAAAAAAATGAAGTCGTAGAATATAAAAATTGAACTCATACAATATAGAAAATTGAACTCCTAAATTTTTTTAATAGGTAAAAAATTACGCCACATGTTATTTTTGAATAAAATAATGTTACATTTTTTTAATAATAATTTTTTTAATAGGTAAAAATTAGGCTGACCAGCCTAGGGCATCCTTACGTATGAGGGTCAGGACCCCTCCATGGTTATGAATCGCCTTCAATTTCAATGTACCGAAGATTCCTTTTATGAGCTTCTTGTACAACACTACAACCTGAAATAGTCCCATGACTTCTGCTTGTTCCACTGTCCAATAGTCATTTTTTATGTTATATATTATACAAATATTAGGATATGATAAATAGAAAGATTATTAAGATATTTTTTATGCTATATATTATACAAATATTAGGATATTTATTTTAGTTTTAGATAGAATGCATATGCTAGGTTTAGATACTACTAATACAATATTATTGTTTCAAATAAACAACTTTTATAGTTTATTGATTTTAAATATTTAAAAAAATTTAAGTTTACTATAAAGATAGTGTAATGTACGTACAATCTTATATCATTATAGTTAAGTTTATTTTGAACGGTCCCATGTATATAATAAAATGATAAGTTTTTATCTTATTACTTATCTACTTTCATAATTAAATAAATTATCATGTTTTGGATATTAATTAAATTCGTAATACTAATAAAATATTATTGTTTCAAATAAACAACTTTTATAGTTTATTGATTTTAAATATTTATTTTAAATTTATATTTAAGCATTTACATGATTATTTTTCTCGGATAATAAATATATTTAAAATATTTTATTATTAATATTTATTTTAGGAAAACCGGTACAAGGTACGAGAATACATACTAGTATTCATTAACGTTTATGTTTTAATTGAAAAAGTATATAACTTTTCAAGTAAAATTTGGTTTTGAAGAATCATAATTGAAAAGAATATTGCACATATTTTTACTCAAATCTTTATTCTATTTTTGTATAAAATATTTTACTTATCTCTTATCTAATAGTTTAGAACAAAAATTATTATAATTATTTTTCTAGGAAAAGTTTATTTTTGCAGATGACCAATCTTATTGAAGTAATTATATTATCGTTGTACATGACCAAAAGTTTTTTATCCTTCTAAAATGTACAATTTTATTGTTATAAATATCCAAATTGAAAAAGGGAATTAATGGCGGGGAGGGTAATTCTTTCGAAAATCAAGTGAAATTTTTAGAGGGAAATAAAAACACACATCCTCACCAACGCGACAGACTTCTCTTTTCCATGCGATTCTTCACATCTCTCAAAAAACCCTTGAGGAAGATCTAAAGAATAGAAGAGGAAAGACTAAAGTGTAAAGGAATTGAGGATTGCCGCTGGTGAGGGAGTAAAGATCCAGATCTTCAGGCTGATGACCATCCTCGGCTTCGCACAGGTCGACAATTTTGGCTGCTTCCAGAGGCTTCTCTGAGATAATTCCTCCCTCCTTAATGAACGGTATCCAATTGTACGTTCTCTCCCTCTTTCTTCTTTTTCAATTGTGATGGGTTTGGTTGGGGAGACGATAAAACCCTAGAATACATTTGGGATTTTCTTGTTTGATTTGATGGGCTTTGAATCTTCCTAGAGATGGGAAAATCGGTACACCTCCATCCTCATTTATAATTTCACGCACCCACCTTCAATCTCCATTGACAACCACCAGCGATGGTGACGACTTCAATCTGTAGCCCAATCACCTTGGTTGAAGGACCAGTCCTCAACCTCAACAGTGGATTCGTTTGCTTTCTTGCTAATTTAGCTATTTATGGACGATGGGATTGGGAAAATGCTTCTCACTTAATCTCCAATTTTGATTGATTTTGACACTAAATAGTGGGATTAGGGTTTGAAAGCTCGCTAAGTCTAATCATTTTCAATCTGATATGATTGCATAGATTGGAAGTTTATTTGCTTCTTTTCCATACTTTTCAGTTTCCAGGTCAAGAAAAAGCATATTTCTAAGGGCATTTAACCAATTCTGGAGTTTAGAGTTCTTGGGACCTTCATATGCTTTTGTGATTCGGTAAGATTAGAATAATATCATCTTGCTTATCTATATTTATCATGTATGAACATTCAGTTGAACCGTCCATTTCTATAAGTAATCATTGGTTTGATATTATATATTGTATGTAATGGGAATTGGGAACCGCCTAGATATTAGATGGTTACAATTATTGTCTTTAGCTTATTATGCATGCAGATTGTGCAAGTAACTTGCAAGAGTAGAAATTTGACCAGAAATTTGAGTTCTTTTTAATCTCTGTGATAATTAAAATGGAAAATTCGCCTGATAATGTGAAATTATGAGATTATATTAGTTCTGTACTCGAGTATCACTCAATAGATAAAAGCATTTTTAGATATATCACTCAACAGATAATGTGAAATCATGGCAAATTTTGTCTAACTAATCAGACTTGATCTCTGACTTTCGTGTATTACATTTCCATTATACATTAAGCTTTTGATAAGATGAATGAGTTGAATTGCCTTACCTTACTGGTGAATTGAAAATAGGTGATAATATGAATGGGTTGCATTGCCTTACTGCTGAATTGAAGATAGGTGAAGGTGCTTGCTTTGACCGATCTTGATACAATGGCTGGGTGTTTTTTGATGTTTTCAAATGTTACAAACAAGAATTATGTAGTGGAATCTAAGAACAATTTTTTTTACAGGCGAAGAACGTACGAATTCCAACCCCAGAAATTCCAATTCCAGTTGCAAAGCCGGTAGCGAAACCCATGCTATCAAAAGTAAGTTGTGTGATAAAAATGATCCATTGTATTGTTTTTGGACCACTATTAATGGGGAAAATTTTGACTCTGTTGGCATCTGATATTATTATGAATGATGATGAAGTGCTTGAGAAAAGATTAAGCATGTCTAATGTAAAACAGCATGACAATGAACAGATGATCTGCTACTTTACTAGCTAATTAGTCAACAAAACTGTTGCACATTTCAATCTATATTTCTTTATCTAATATTATTGTCTTTGTGATTACATGACTTTGGGCGGCAAAACTAAAATTTTTCGCAGAAAATACTTTGGGTGACGAAAGTAATTTTGTCACCCAAAATTTTGGGCGACTCGTCTATGGCGACGACTCCGCGACAAAAGATAGTTTGTCGCCCTTGACTTTGTCGCCCAAAGGCTTTTTTCTTGTAGTGACATGTACCTTTATTCATAATTGCAGTGGTACGGTAATAAGGATACTTTGTCCGGTCATGATATAGATGAAACTGAAAAGGAGCTGATGGAGCATTTGATTGCTGTAATCATTTAGGTGAGTGTTAATTAGCCTTTTTTAGTTATTTTGTATGATTCAAGTTGCACTCTTAAGCTTCATGTTTATTATTCTTAATGAGTGATAAACCATTTAATTTTATTTCTTTTGTTAACTATTAGTTGTATTTCTTTTTGCAGAACGCGGTGCAGAAATATGTTGCCAGAAGGCATTAATAACTGACTTTTATTATTGTTGCCGGAGTTTATATTTTGGTTGTTTTGTAGTTTTTGATGGATGATATAATTTTTAGTAGTGACAATATTGATGTACATATTTTTTGTTTCAAATGGCTATTAACATTATTTCTTCTATTAATGAATTGTGTTTTGATGCTATTTAATAGTATAATTGATATCAACATTATTTATACGATTAATTAGTTGTGATTATACTATTAATTAACAGCGGGAATTGAGATTATAAATATAATTTCTTTTTGCTAATACACCTAGAGCAATTAACTCGACATTAACACGGGTAAATTGTGTTTTGTAAACGTAACACCCCAAGAGCGATTAAACCGGACATTAATTACTCGGTGTATATATCTAGACAATTATACCCCGGGTTCAAACACACGGTGTATATATCTCTAATCATAATACGCCGAACATCAACACCCGGTGTATATACCCTAATCATAATACCCCGAATTATAACACCCGGTGTATATACCCTAAACATTATACCTCGAACAACGACAATCGGTGTATTTTTGTTACTAAATAAACCGGATAAAAAAAACTCATATATACACCGGATAAAGATTATCCGGTGTATTAAATATTGATAATACACCGGATAAGTAGATTGGAGAAGAAATTCAAGGAGCGTTTATAACTCGGATTGGATCCGGTGTATTAGGATAATGATCAAATACCTCAGCAACCTTTACCTCGGGCGAGATCCGGTGTATTTGGGGCGAAACGCCCGGGGTATTTGAGTCATTTTGTAGTAGTGTTCCCATCGAAGATCTTGAATCTATTGGTACTCCGGCAACAGTGTGTTGCTGAAGCCGTGGAGTTCCTCTTCGTGGATGAAGTTGAAGACGACTCTTTTGTAGATCAATCATATGCAATACTTGATATAGGTTTGAATCACGTAGAAACGCTTTCCGAAATCAATATTTCGCCCCCTACATAGCCTTGGGGAATCCACGAAATTTGAAGTGAGATAAGACAAACCAACCGATCTCTATCAAGACTAGGAAAGAGATCGAACCTTAGAGTTCATGTAAATGGATATTTAGACTCTATTTGAAGTTCAATCATGGAGAGAGACGTTCTCCTCTGATTAGGTGAACCCACGTGAACAAATGTTCCAACCCGACACCAAACTCCCAATAGCCATATATATAGGCAAAGGAAAAACTGTTTCAGGGAACGGTTACCGACGGTTACTAGAAGTTACCGGCGGTTACCAAGTGCCACGATGGTTATCCTCAATAACCCACGTCACCCATCAGTTATTAACTCATTAAGGAAGTTACAATGCAGTTACACAACGTTTAAATGACCGTTATCAACAATTAACAACGTGCCGAAATTTTAGGCATGCGTTAGAGAACTACTGTTCACAACAACTGTTCCCTCCAAGGGAACAGACATTGTTTCCTCCAGTAGGTAACAAACATTGTTCCTTTTCAGGTCGCAACTTTTCCTTAATATTTCCCTCTAGACCTCAACCATGCTTACACGAGCGCGCACTCCGCACACCCAAACCCGTGACATAGCAAAGTAAGATCTCATAGTGTGGTATGAATCTCAATCACACTAAAAGGCATTGTTCCCATATAGGGAACAATCACTTGATGACACTAAAATCACCAACAATCCTCCCCCATTTTAGTGTAATCCTTGATTCATAAAATAAGCAAGCTTTTATCCCAAACTCATGCATAAGCGAAAATGTCGAAAACGATTGAATTTCCGCTTTAGTGTAGTTACACATTTCAAACACCCCGGAATCATGGTGTCCTAAGGATTGAACCAATCAACCACTTTGGATGCATAAAGATAACACACACATAAGCTTCGTTACATCTCTAAAGTTTTACTTGACTCTATTAAGGGCCTCGAGTCCATATCTATTCGTGAACGTATGTGAATCCAACCCAGAGCTTCATGAAGCGGCCAAACCTCACGTCCATATAGGTAGATCCTTTAATCGTGCACCTACAATTGCACTTTTTCAAAGGAACTATTAAGAAGACTATGCCTTCAACCTCCAACTTGTAGGAACAGAGCACACCTTTGGGGATTGTTATGTTGTGCTCACAGTTTCTAGGTATGGGCTTTCCACATTGAATTCTGTCCCTAATTTTCATTAGGTAGGAATTGGGTATCCCATCACTAGAAAGCTATATGGGTCTTTTATCTCATCCCCTTACAACCAACCCCTTCGTCAAGTGGTTAGCAAAACTTGTTTTTACCGAACTAAAACAACAAAATCACACTATGTATCACGATCCATGTCATACCTTCACATCCAAAAGACGTGACATGTGATAGCACATTGTAACAATGATCGTTCCCCTCTGGCCAGAGATATTTTACTCACATAGTTGAAATCTATTTCGGCCTTTACGAAACATGGTAGATTTTAATTCCATAGTCGTTACCTTAAACAAGGATACAACCCACACTACCAATTTTGTTCCAATTGTCAAAATTAGAATGCTAGATCATTTTCCACAGTCCATGAAATGGAATTGTTCCTAAGTAGAAAGATCCATCCACTTCTAGAAAATACTTCTCTATCCAACGATCCAACTTGCATCCAATATTTCCATTTCCAAGGAAATTATGTCATTACTAAGACCACAATTCATGGTCCTTACCAAGTAATCTACAAACTCAAATCCATGAGCGAAGACAAGAAATCAAATGATACGTCTCCATACAAGAAACAAGTGTTCATGTCAAGTGGCATTGTTCCCAGGAACACGTTCCTGTCAAATAACATCGTTCCCAAGGACACGTTTCCTGTCAAATGACATCGTTCCCAGGGACAGTAACCCCAAGGATTAACTTCGACCTCCCCCATGTCCTTCATAGAATTTTCCAATTCTCATGAAATCATACATATTGTACATGCTACACAAACACCATCATTAGTATACAATTATAAATATAACAAACAACATATAAATATAATACAAGTACAAAATGAAATAAAACCGACAAATCTGTATAAATACAGTAGAGTCAAATAGCCAATCTGTGAATCACAGTAGGGCCTTCATCAGAAGACTTAATCAAGTAATCTGTCCAGAGAACAATAGACATAAATTAAGTAATCTGATATCTAGTAGACTTTACTCAAGTAACTTGTAAAGGTAACAACATACTTGAGTAAGTAATCTAGATTTTAATCATGAGTAATCCACACACAAGTATAGTAGACTCATATCATCATTAATTCACGATCACAACTTTGATCATATCTTATATGGCTATCAAATACCATAAAGTATAACGTCTTGTAATAGACTCTTGTTCCCATAGAACTTATTCTTGGAACAAGCAACAATACAATGGAAACAGATTCGTTCCATTGCAAGGAACATTCAACGTTCCCTTCTCGGGATTAGTTATCCAAAATTCGTTTGATCCAAAACTCAGTTTTCCTTACACAATCATATAATAATCTCTTTTATATGATAAATCAAAAGTTGGGTATTACACTGATCAATTCTCATTCACTAGTAACGAGAAAACATGAACACGTGTACAAAACACATTCATTATTCTATGATCAAAAGATTACACATGGGTAAGGTTCAACCATAACCATACTTTACATATCATTCATCAGAACAATATCAAGGGAATAACCCTTCATTTCCCAAGATTAAACATGAGAGAATTCGGATCCACCTTTATAGGTTTTCGGGTTCTTAAGTAGGACAATCAAACCTTTGATCTCCTCCAACTTCAAATTGGTTGTCTTCTTCGAAAGCCATTTCCATATGATTGATCTCAAAATATTGATTTTGAATGTAGGTGTCTTGGACTCTTGCTTCGTAGTTCCCACCGAAGATCTTGAATCTGTTGGTACTCCGGGAACAGTGTGTTGCTGAAGCCGTGGAGTTCCTCTTCGTGGATGAAGTTGAAGACGACTCTTCTGTAGATCAATCATATGCAATACTTGATATAGGTTTGAATCACGTAGAAACTCTTTCCGAAATCAATTTTTCGCCCCCTACATAACCTTGGGGAATCCACGAAATTTGAAGTGAGATAAGACAAACCAACCGATCTCTATCAAGGCTATGAAAGAGATCGAACCTTAGAGTTCATGTAAATGGATATTTAGACTCTATTTGAAGTTCAATCATGGAGAGAGACGTTGTCCTCTGATTATGTGAACCCACGTGAACAAATGTTCCAACCCGACACCAAACTCCCAATAGCCATATATATAGGCAAAGGAAACACTGTTTCAGGGAACGGTTACCGACGGTTACTAGAAGTTACCGGCGGTTACCAAGTGCCACGATGGTTATCCTCAATAACCCACGTCCCCCATCAGTTATTAACTCATTAAGGAAGTTACAATGCAGTTACACAACGTTTAAATGACCGTTATCAATAATTAACAACGTGCTGAAATTTTAGGCATGCGTTAGAGAACTACTGTTCACAACAACTGTTCCCTCCAAGGGAACAAACATTGTTTCCTCCAGTAGGTAACAAACATTGTTCCTTTTCAGGTCGCAACTTCTCCTTAATATTTCCCTCTAGACCTCAACCATGCTTACACGAGCACGCACTCCGCACACCCAAACCCGTGACATAGCAAAGTAAGATCTCATAGTGTCGTATGAATCTCAATCACACTAAAAGGCATTGTTCCCATATAGGGAACAATCACTTGATGACACTAAAATCACCAACATATATAGCTGGCCCACTAGCTAGGCCATATTGGCCAGCTAGTTCCGACGTTGATCTCTTAATTTTGTATATAACTAGGGTTACCTTATACGGATTAATTATAATTAGAGATAAATATAATAACTTTTCATATTTAAAATATTATTGTAACATTATAACATATACATATAGATATAATAAAGTATAACACTCGAAGAGTAATTGTCAAAATCAAAGTATTTAGAAGAAAATTCAAAAGACGATATATGTATAGAGGTCAGTTCAAATAAAATAGCTTCTTATCCTATAAAATAAGGAGCGTTTCAAACCCTTAGATCTCCTTGATCCAAGGGTTGATATTCTCAAAAATTAGGGATAAAGTGGCATTTTCGTAATTTTTCAGAAATTACAAAAGTGCGTCGTTATGGTGAAAAAGTGCATTATCTATGAAGGGAGTATCAACAAATTAATTAGATGCCTTTGGTGAAGGGACAAGCAACAAAGGCGTTCTCTTCTTCAATGTAATGCCGAACTTCTCATCAAGGTTCACCTTCTCCACTCTTTCTTGTAGCCTCCAATCAAAATAATGCAACAAAGATGCAACAGAATACAACACCATCCTCTCGGCGAATCCAATCCCAGGACAATTCCTTCTTCCCGAACCAAACGGAAGGTAACTAAAATCTTTTCCAGTGAAGTCATGTCTACAATCCAAAAACCGCTCTGGTTTGAACTCTAGAGGGATCGTCCCAAAGCGAAGGGTCTCTGTGAATGGCCCATACGTTGATGTAAACATTCAATCCCTTGGGAATGGTGTAGCTTCCCACGATGCAGGACTCGCTCGGGCAGTGTGGGACGAGCATCGGGACAACCGGATGCAGCCTCAGGGTTTCCTTCACGATGGCTTGCAAATAAGAAATATGGAGAATTTGGGACTCCTCTATTGGAGCATTGGTTGACCCGAGCACCGTGTCGAGTTCTTGTTGGGCTCTTCTCATCACTTGTGGGTTGCTTAGTATCTCGACCATCGCAAACTCGAGTGTGTTGGAGGTTGTGTCCGTCCCCGCTACAACCATGTCCTGTAATTACATCGATTTTATTATTAGTATTTTAATATAAGATCATATTGACATTTCAACCCAAAATCTTAAACTAATGACTAGGGATTAATTTTATCTATCTTTGTATGTCAGCATTTTTTTTGTTGGCATTTTCATGGGATGTCACTTACCAATCTCTCCACAATATTAACTAGGAAGTGCTTGTGGGTTGTTAATTGGTATCCGATTAATAAAGAGGCCGAAGTTTTTATACATTATCGAGGTTATATTACCATGAGCAAAGCTTTAAGGTGGACCATTGTGAACCGCGTTTTAGAGTCTCCACTAGAATCCTTCAATTCATGTTCGAGTAGAACTTCCAAGACATCTTTATTGTAGCCATGTTTAGCATTCACCATTTTCCTTCGCCGATCAATCACCGCCTCAATTATAACATCCAACTTCTTGGCACATATATACTTTGGTCTAGCTTCTTCACAATCCCTTGCAGGTCGAACCTTGCCAGCCCCGGGAAGAAATCCGATACGTTGGGCACCCCTACAATATCAGCTAACTCGGATACCACAGAGCGAAAGTCAACCCCTAGCTTCGCCCTCTCCACCCCCTCCACAGTGCCTCCCCAGAGCGTGCTTGTCATAATGTTCATGGCGGTTAAAAACATCTGGTCTCCTATGTTGACCACGGATCATGACCGTTCCTTCAAGTATTGCACCGTCTGGTGGATCTCATGCTTTCGAAATCTGTAGAGTCTATCCAGAGTTGTAGAACCCAAAATTTCACGCACACAAACCTGTTTTACAAATAATAAAGTCCGATGGGCTAATAATCTGGGAGTCGTGCGATAACGGCCTAGCATACATGCAGAATGAGGTTCCGACCCAAAACCCTATGACAATGGGTGGAGTAACTTCTGAGCTTATATACTAGGCAATTGTAGTTCCCAATTTCAGATGTTGAACTCTCGACAACAAAGACTCAATCCAACTGAATCTTACACTACTAACTAAAAAAACTAACATATATAATAAATATACCTTTCTTAGCATCCTCCATTGAGGACCATAAGGTGTCCATAAAATATCCAATCCACCATAAAATGCTTCCTTGCCAGCGGCAGGGGCGTCATGGTTGGCGAAGGTGATGTCATGGTCCTTGAGAATTTCCTTGGCCATAGAAGGAGATCCAACTACTATCCCAATCTTCCTCCCTAGTCGAAGGGTGAATATGGGGCCGTAAGTCTTGGCCAAGTTTGTGAAGTAGGTAAGAGTGGAGCTCTGGGTCCAAGAAGGGTAGGCTACCCACCACCGGCAAGCCCGGTGGGCCTGGTGGAAGAGGCGGGTGGGCCCTCTTTCTGTTGGAAACTAAGATCCAACTCACCCATGCTATGCAACAAAGGATTAGGATTGCAAGCCAAGTGTCTGAAAACATGGTGAAGGGGCTATATATCAAATTTTTTTTTTTCTGAAATACGCATGGAGGCAAAAATAATTTCCAAGTCACACTCGGTTTAATTTTTTTTCCCAATATAGGCTGGATTAATATGGTTGGATTAATATGGTTGGACTAAAGTCGCAGGCTCACCCAACGACTCATTTGTAATTTTTTTTTTAAATGGGCAAAGTCGCTGACATGCCCAACGACTTCTTTGAAAATGCAAAGCCAATGGGCTGGCCAACGACTTTGGCCCCATCAAATAAAAAAAAACATTTTGAAAAGTGGACTAGGAGTTAGTATGTTTCTCATGATGCATGATATCTTACAATAAATGAATTTAGGAGAGCTAGGAGTTGAAAAGTGGACTTACAGACTTTTGATAGGCTTGAACATAGCCCGCAAACACCATATCAACTTTGTACTGAACAAACCAAGGCTCATAAATGCTGAATTTTTTTTTATAGTGTTTGGCTACTCATTTATAATTTTTTTTTATTTGATGGGGTAAAGTCGTTGGCCTTGCATTTTGAAAGAAGTCGCTGGTATGGCCAGCGACTTTGCCCATTTAAAAAAAAATTACAAATGAGTCGTTGAGTGAGCCAGCGACTTTGTCGGGAAAACTTTTTAAATCGAGCGTAACTCGGAAATTATTTTTTCCCCGATGCATATTTCAGAAAAAAATTCTTATATATCAACATTGCAGGTTAGAGAAGATACTATATATCCACAAAATAAGTGTTTTTTTTTTTGTGGTGGGAATTATTCTAGTTATGTATATCTTCTCTTGTGGATCTGTGGTATGCTATGGCTACTTTCGTTGGTATTGACAGCCTTGCAATGGTTCTTTTGGTCACATCTTATAGTGACGTACTTCGTTTTTTTTTTGTTAAAATAAATAGTGACACTTCGTTTTGTATCATATTTTATTTGTAACTTTCTTATGTAGCATTTTCCTCGATCTATGAGAGGCATAAAAGTCCATATTTGTTGAATGAATTTAATTACTTGCCTAAACGGAGGGGAAACCAGCAAGTTGAACTTGTTTTCACAACACAATATTATCTTACAAGTAGGGTGATGAAAAAGTGTTGGATCGTAATCGGTTAGCTAGAGTTTGGGAACTGGCTGTTAAGCTGTTCCTAAGGCAGCGGAAGAAATTATCGCAAGTATTAGAAAGACAGAATGAACTCAGTTCCTTATAGAGGAACCCCACTACAACCAACTAGTTGTATGAGTAAACCTCTACCTCCGCTTGGAGGATTTTGAATGACTTACTTATATTATTGATTTGTTCCTTAGTTACAAACATCCAGATTCAAACTTCTCTGTTCCTACGAGTTCTACCTAACTCTAGCAACACTAATGAATCTTCTCAACTGAGTTCCTAAGCGAACAACAATCACTAAATAAGTAACTCAAACATTACACCGAATCGCAGTTCCCTTGCTCCTGGGAACTCGGCTTCACCGTCGTCGAGATCAGACACTCGCCGCCGGGGACTTCTCTTCTTCTTTCTCTTTCTCTGTTGTGGGTATTTGTGAGTTCTGGGAGAAGTGCACAATCCGAGCACTATTCATTTGGCTTTATACTCGAGTGAACTTGGGCTTGAATCGCATCTTTCATTTGTGTCCGAAATGCCCTTTGCTTGATGCCCAAGTTGTACTTTCTTCACATGTGACTTCAATTTGAACTAGGTCAACTTCTTGAAATGATCGGACCGTTGGATCAATCGTGACAGTCTGCTCCTCAGACTGTGCCTTCATCCTGTCCAAGACAGGATCCCGTGATATGCGCTGATCGGTCCTTGTCTTCACATGTGAGTTCCCATGTCGTGGGAACTGTCCTCTTCAGAGTTCCTAGAGAGAAACTCTTCATCGTGTAAACCTTTGTTCTCTGGTCATTCCTGGGAGTTCTCATTTCATGGGAACTTTCCTCTTCAAAGTTCCCTTGATGGGAACTCTTCATTGTGTGCTCATTCATGGAAGTTCTTTGCTCAACCTGTGTTCCATAGAAATACTTGATCGAAGCACATTAGTTCCCTTATAGCGTTTGTCATTATCAAAACTCGGAGAACTGTATCGTTGTTCCGATGTTTAGAACCAGAGGTCCCAACATCGTTCCAACAATTTCCGCCTTTTTGATGATGACAAACCTATCACAAAAATCAGCAAGTATTTCAAAGCATGATATGCAAATGAGTTCCTACGCGTATTCCTAGGGAGCCACTTCTTGTGAATCACTGAGTTCGTACTTAGCTTTTTATGCAATTGTTCCCCCTTAGCTATAGCGTATTCTGTGATATCTTTTCAACTTAACTCATCTCGCATTTTTTGTCTTTCCCCCTTTTGACATCATCGAAAACAAGTAAACACATAGATAAGGAAGGAAAAGAACACGCAATCATACTAAAAACCATTCATTACATAAGCGAGAAAAATGTACATAGGAACACAAGAGACAATATTTGTGGGAACATTGAGGCTAGGAAAAAGAAGGAAAAGATCATGGGCTTGGTGGGAACAGGGCATCACAAAGCCGTGTCAAGACTTGTACAAGCTTTTCCTGGCCTTTAGCAATTTGTTCTTGGTCCCTTGCCATCTTTTCTTGTTCCCTGGCTATCTTGTCGAGAGTGTTGGCAATGTGCACCAACACTTGAGTGTTCCCATCCTGGGTGCCTTCACCAGATGGCAGCCTTTCTTGTTCCTCTACTGGCTCAGAGTGCCGCATTTTGTGGACCACAGAGATGTCCAGTTCCCTACCTATGGTGACCTCTTCCTTGGATGTGTCGTAGAGGTCCTCTCTGAGCAAGAGTTTCTTGATGAGGCCAGCATAAGGGAGGGAGTGGGATTTGGAAGCCATGCACTTCTCCATGTGGCCGAGAATTATGCGAGGAAGATTGATGGGCTTTTTGAGGAGGAAGTGGTAGAGGATAATGGCATCAGGGATGTTTATAACAAGGCGCTTCTCCTGGCGAGGGATGAAAGGGAAGGTTAGGAAGACCTCGATAACCGTTGGCCAATGAGTTCGGAGGATCGTTTCAACTTCCATAGCACGCCTTTGACACGCGTCGCTTTCTTCCTTGGGAAGTCTTTTGATTTTTGAATGCTTGGCCCAAAGCGCATCAGAGTCTGACTCAATTTCCCGTTTCCCTAGTGAAGTTTCATCCGCTCAGATCCAGTGTTCCCTTGCTTTTGCCTATCAGTCCCCATGATCTTTTGAAAGGTCATTTTGAGTGGAGAGGTTAAGGGAACTCACACTCAATTTTCTGTGAGGCTAGGGAACTCAAAAGAGAACCATACAATTGCAACTCGATTTTAGGATAAAGAGTTTGGCTCATGAGAAACGTTTGTCTGGTCCTTAGCTTAGGGTAGGTTTTATGATCAACCGTCATAGTGGCTTGTAGAGAGGGTTAAAGGGAACTCTGGTTGATCATTTTGGGCCAAAAGAGATAATGTTCCTCTATACATATCAAGCTCTAGACTAGTAATATGGAAAAATGAAAGCACTGAGTCCTACAGTTCCCTATCATGCATTTCTAGTTAGACTAATCAAGCATTGAGGGAGAGACAAACAAGGACTTGTTTAGTTTAGAGTTATCATCCCTAGAAGCATTCGAAAACGCTGGTAGGGACGTCTGTCTAAAGCTTTGGTGAGAATGTCCGCAATTTGCTCTTCTGTTCTACAGTGTTGCATAGAGATGTTCCCATTTTCAACATTGTCACGTAGAAAATGATGCCTAATGTCTATGTGCTTAGTCCTAGAATGATGCACAAGATTTTTGGAAATGTTAATGGCACTAGTATTATCACAGAGTATAGGAACTGAGCCAAATGACATACCGTAATCCTGAAGTTGGGACTTGAGCCATAATACTTGGGAACAACATGATGCGGCAGCCACGTATTCTGCATCAGCTGTGGAGAGTGCCACCGAATTTTGCTTCTTGGATCCCCATGAGACTAAGCATGACCCAAGGAACTGGGCCATTCCTGATGTGCTCTTTCTATCAACGAGGTGTCCAACAAAATCTGCATCTGTATAAGCAATGAACTCAAGGGAACTGTTCCTTGGATACTAGAGGCGCAAGTTGTCGTTCCCTTTGAGGTACCTGAAAATCCTCTTCACCTCTTTCAGGTGTGATTCTTTGGGATTAGCTTGAAAACGTGCACATAAGCACACTGAGAACATAATATCAGGCCTACTAGCAGTTAAGTATAGGAGAGAGCCAATCATACCTCTAAAGTTCCTTTGATCGACACTTACCCCTGTTTCATCGGCATTGAGGCTGGAATTTGGGGAGATGGGAGTGTCGATGGGCCTTGAGTGGTCCATCCCATACTTGACTAGCATTTCTCTGATGTATTTCTGTTGATGAATCCTTGTTCCCTCCTTTGTTTGAGATATCTGGAGTCCTAGGAATAACGTGAGTTCCCCTATGAGACTCATCTCAAACTCACTACTCATGAGGTCCTTAAACTTCTCTACAAGAGTTTCGTTAGTTGCTCCAAAAACAATGTCATCAACATAAACTTGAACAATCAAGATATCCTTAGACTCTTTCTTAAGGAAAAGAGTTTTGTCTATGGAACCTCGAAGGTATCCATGAGACAGAAGGAACTGAGCAAACCTGTCATACCATGCTCGAGGAGCTTGTTTGAGTCCGTAGAGGGCCCTCTCCAGCAAGTAGACGTGGTTGGGTAGCTTCTCATCTTCGAATCCTGGGGGTTGAGCTACGTATACTTCTTCTTTGAGGTGCCCATTGAGAAATGCCGTCTTCACATCCATCTGGTATAGCTTGAATCCTTTGTGGGCTGCATAGGCTATGAGAAGACGGATGGCCTCGATCCTTGCAACTGGTGTGAAGGTCTCGTCATAGTCGATTCCTTCTTCTTGTCTATAGCCTTGAGCAACCAAACGAGCCTTGTTCCTAGCTACGGCCCCAGTATCATCTAGCTTGTTCCGAAAAACCCATCGAGTTCCTATGATATTCTTGTTTTTGGGCCTAGGAACTAGCTTCCACACCTGGTTCCTCTCAAATTGGTGTAGTTCTTCTTGCATGGCTTGGATCCAATCTGGGTCCTTTAGAGCTTCTTTGATGCTTTTTGGTTCCACCATCGAAACAAAGGCATTAAAAGCACAAAAATTATTGAGAGAAGAGCGAGTTAGAACACCTTTTTCATATGGAGTGATGATGTTGTCGATGGGGTGATCTCTCTTTTGGTGGTAGTTTCTTGTTAGAATGTGTGAGACGTCAACCTGTTCCCTTGACTCTTCTTCATCTGTGTCTTGAGCCTCCTCTTCCTCAGGGGAACAGTTGTGTTCAGCTTCTTCGCTGGGACTTTCGTTAGGATTCTCTTCGGAGTTCCCTCGTTGTTCCCCCTGAACACTAGATTCTGGTGCATTTTCATTTTGGGGAACAAGAGAGTTGGAGGCATCTTGTGGTTCTTTTGTTGAGGAGGGAACTTCAAAGGAGCTTTGATCTGTGGAGTTTTGATTTCCTTCGTTGTTCCCTGATTGTGGGGCAATGTTCCCGCTTGGATAGTCTTCATCTTTCTTTCTTGGTTCATCCTCGTCGTCGTCTTCTTCTTGTCTGACCAGCTTGAACAGAGTTCCCTTTCCTTGGGCCTCTATTCCCATCTTTACAGATTTCTCGTCGAAGATGACGTGGATGCTTTCCTCTATCTTCTTGGTCCTCTTGTTATAGACCCTGTATGCCTTGCTATGGGAAGAGTATCCCAGGAATATCCCTTCATCGCTTCTAGGCTCAAATTTGCCGAGGTTGTCCTTCCCATTGTTGTGAATGAAACATTTGCATCCAAAGGTCCTCAGATGAGAGATGTTGGGCTTTCTTCCTTTGATCAGCTCGTAGGATGTCTTTTTGATCATGGGCCTAGTCATGGCTCGATTTAAGATGTAAGTAGCTGTGGAGATCGCTTCAGCCCAGAAACTTGGAGGAACTCCACTTTCTAGCATCATGGTCCTTGCCATGTCTTCCAAAGTTCTGTTTTTCCTTTCCACCACACCATTCTGTTGAGGAGTCCGAGGAGCTGAGAAATTGTGAGATACACCGTTGTTGTCACAATATCTTAGGAACTCTAAGTTCTTGAATTCAGTTTCGTGGTCAAATCTGAGTGACTTGAGCTTGATTCCCATGCTCACTTCCATCCTCTTGATTAGTCTCTCGAACTCTTTGAAGGTATCTGATTTTGATCTCAAGAAAAGTACCCATGTAAATCTCGAAAAGTCATCAATTAAGACATACATGTACCTTTTTCCTCCGTAGCTTTCAGTGTCCATGGGACCACAGAGATCCATGTGAATCAGTTCCAATGGTCTTGTAGTGCTAACCACCTTTTTGGGTTTGAACGAGCTCCTGGTTTGCTTCCCACGAACACATGCTTCGCACATCTTGACTCCTTCAAGGTTGATTCGTGGGAGACCAATGACTAGATCCTGTAGATAAAGCTTCAAGATTTGATTGACACCTGCATGGCCCAGTCTCTTATGCCAGAGTTCCGTTTCGTCCAGGGAACTTGCCAAGCACAGTTTCCTTGGTGGTTCAAAGTCTGTATCCACCACATAGATGTTGTTGGACCTTCTTCCTTTCAGGATGATTTTGTTAGTCTTCTTGTTGATCACTAGACACTCCCTTGAGTCAAAGGTGACGATGTTGTTCCCTTGATCACATATCTGAGAGACGCTCAAGAGATTGAATCCCAGGTCCTTTACCAAGTTAACGTTGCTGATTTTGATTGATTTGTTGAGTAGCACTTCCCCTGTTCCTATGATCTCTCCTTTATTTTTGTTGCCAAAGGACACGTGACCTCCTTCGGCCTTTGGGTGGAGTGAGGTGAGGTTGTCTTTGTTTCCGGTCATGTGGTTGGAACATCCACTGTCAATGACCCATGTGTTGTTCCCCCTCACTGCCACCTACAAGAAAAGTTAGTTTTTGAGGACCCAGGCAAGATGACTCTTGCCTGGTTCCTTGCAAGGAAAGACAGTCTCAAATAGCACATAATCAGCAATGTTAATGTCACGAGAGTACTTGTTATAGGCAGAGTTCCTATGGTTGTTTCTTTTAATGAGAACTCTAGCAGGCTTGTTGGTTTGTTGATTCTGCTTGTTCCAGTACTCGTGGTTTCTCTGGGCTTGGGCCTTAGCTTTGGGACAGCTTTCCTTGTAGTGCCCATGAGTACCACAGTTCCAGCAGGTCTTATAGTATTCTCCTAGGTAGTACTTAGGATGGGGTCTCTGTATCCTGTTCCTATCCATAGTTTCCTTGTTGTACACTCTAGACCTCTTTCCCTTAGCTATTTGAACATACAACTTGTGTCCAGTGTTCCCAGTGTAATAATCTACTTCTCCATTCACCCCACTCTCCAGAACACGGATTTTCTCTTCCAAGTGTGCATTTTTCTGTTTCTCACACTGAAGCTCTAGGGCCCTACACTCGTTCATCTCTTTTTCACTCAAAGGGGACTTCCATTTTTTAGGGCTCTCTGACTCATACCCTATTCCGTGTCTGGCAGGGACAAACTTGGTTTGGGAACTAGAGGCTTCAGAGTTCCCTTTTGCTTTACTCAGATTTTGTAGAAGGGTGTTCTCATCACTTTCTAGAGTTTTAAGCTCACTCTCAAGTTCCACGATGTGAGACACATAAGACTGAAGTTTTTCTAGAAGGGACACACAGTTGGGACATGGCTCTAGACCAACTAGTTCAGCATTTGTGTGTTCCAATTTTTCCAACTTCTTTTGCAATTTAATATTATCTTTGACAAGGCTTGAGAGAATTTTAAGCAACTCAGGTTTTTCATAATTATTTAAGGAAGCAAGAACGGATTCAGTAGTTACCTCACTGGGTTGTTCCCCAGTGATGTCTCCTATGGCCATTGCACACATGTCGGGAGATGCCCAGGCTTCAGGATCTTCGTCATCGTCATCGTCCCAGGTGGCGATGTAGGCCTTCTTCCCTTTCTTTCGATCGTCAGTTCCCAGTGGGCACTCCTTTGCGAAGTGTCCCTTTTTGTAGCACTTGTAGCATGTGACGTCCGAGAGATCCTTTTCAGCTGGTCTTCTTTGGGAACCTTGTCCTTTCTGTGAGTTCCCATTCCCCTTTTTGAACTTCCCTTTGTAGAAGGATCGAAGGGCCCTTGTTACAAGTACCAGTTCCTCATCCTCTTCTTCAGATTCTTCATGTTGTTCTTGAACTGACTTGAGCATTTTTTCAAGTTTGAGGGCAATTCCTTGGTGTGCCCTTGTTTGCTCCTTGTCATCTATCTTTCTCTTCTCATATCCCACCAGTTTTCCAAAGACCTGTTGGAGCATAAGAGCTCTGTTTTCGGGATTCTCTTTGAACATCGTTCTTTCATTTGTCCATTCTCCAGTCAACCCATTTAAGAGTTGTTGAACCTTCATTTTATCAGTGACTTCCTCTTTAGTGATCCCAAGGCCAGCCATCTTGGTGCAAAGTCCCTCAAAACGGGATTGGTAGCTATCAACGGATTCTCCTATCTCCATTTGGAAGGTGAAGAACTCCCTCCTTGCGTTCATCTGAAGATCTTCTCGGAGGTCTGAGTTCCCAATGTGCATTTGTTGAATGGCTTCCCACACTTGCTTTGCCGTGTCTAGGTTTGCCACTCTGTCGCAGTCTTGCACCGACATGGCATTCTTGAGGTACTGGATGGCTTTGAAGTTGGCCTCCATGCACTTGTACTCATTGGGTCCCCATTTTGAAAGGTCATTCTCAATCGCTGGATCAATTTTGAAGTTCCCTTTTTCTATGACGCACCAAGCTTGGTAGTCCTGGCTGCGCATCCAATTTTTCATGTCGCGTTGCCATACTTCGAATCTACCAGTGATGAGCCTTGGTGGCTTGCGGTTGTTGTGACCGACTTGGGTGAGTTCGTGAGCCATTTTGAAACCTGCGATGCTAACACAAATCTAGAGCGACCAAGCTCTGATACCAATTGTTGGATCGTAACCGGTTAGCTAGAGCTTGGGAACTGGCTGTTAAGCTGTTCCCAAGGCAGCGGAAGAAATTATCGCAAGTATTAGAAAGACAGAATGAACTCAGTTCCTTATAGAGGAACCCCACTACAACCAACTAGTTGTATGGGTAAACCTCTACCTCCGCTTGGAGGATTTTGAATGACTTACTTATATTATTGATTTGTTCCTTATTTACAAACATCCAGATTCAAACTTCTCTGTTCCTACGAGTTCTACCTAACTCTAGCAACACTAATGAATCTTCTCAACTGAGTTCCTAAGCGAACAAAAATCACTAAATAAGTAACTCAAACCTTAAACCGAATCGCAGTTCCCTTGCTCCTGGGAACTCGGCTTCACCGTCGTCGAGATCAGACACTCGCCACCGGGGACTTCTCTTCTTCTTTCTCTTTCTCTGTTGTGGGTATTTGTGAGTTCTGGGAGAAGTGCACAATCCGAGCACTATTCATTTGGCTTTATACTCGAGTGAACTTGGGCTTGAATCGCATATTTCATTTGTGTCCGAAATGCCCTTTGCTTGATGCCCAAGTTGTACTTTCTTCACATGTGACTTCAATTTGAACTAGGTCAACTTCTTGAAATGATTGGACCGTTGGATCAATCGTGACAGTCTGCTCCTCAGACTGTGCCTTCATCCTGTCCAAGACAGGATCCCGTGATATGCGCTGATCGGTCCTTGTCTTCACATGTGAGTTCCCATGTCGTGGGAACTGTCCTCTTCAGAGTTCCTATGAGAGAAACTCTTCATCGTGTAAACCTTTGTTCTCTGGTCATTCCTGGGAGTTCTCATTTCATGGGAACTTTCCTCTTCAGAGTTCCCTTGATGGGAACTCTTCATTGTGTGCTCATTCATGGAAGTTCTTTGCTCAACCTGTGTTCCTTAGAAATACTTGATCGAAGCACATTAGTTCCCTTATAGCGTTTGTCATTATCAAAACTCGGAGAACTGTATCGTTGTTCCGATGTTTAGAACCAGAGGTCCCAACATCGTTCCAACAAAAAGCATTTATATATATTCAAACTTCGATCAATCCACAATGATACTATATATTGGTTCAATATCTCATAGGCTAGCTGATTTAATAAATTACCATTAATATGATTGATTTATTGAGTTTTAGGATATTCATATAACTAATTGATCTACTCCAACATTTGACGACCTCGGTGAGGGGACGAACAAATTAAACATGTGGTGTCTTATCTCAACTTTTGGCATATTATCTTTTTCTTTTGATGAGAGTTCTAACTGTTAGATCATCGACCGATTTTCATCCGGGTTTCAATGTTGACATGTTTGGTTGTA
The DNA here is from genome assembly GCA_964016875.1 of Fallopia convolvulus. Lineage (NCBI taxonomy): Eukaryota > Viridiplantae > Streptophyta > Magnoliopsida > Caryophyllales > Polygonaceae > Fallopia > Fallopia convolvulus. The sequence goes on along the minus strand of OZ024722.1, from coordinate 4,862,206 downwards.
TGTAACCGTAATAACCAAAAGATCGATCATTTGATTAGTATTTCATTAGACTAACTTGACCACCTTTTCCTTTGCATGGTCGACTGCTGTCAACCATTTGCTTCAATGACACATTAGAGAGAAAATTATCAAGTACTTTTGAAAGTCACTAGCTCCTTTTTTGTTTTCAGTTGGGAACTCATTTTTGTAAGGCCCGAGGTCGTAGAAGCGTTTTTACATGTCAACTCCGAGGACTTTCCAAGAGATCACCCATCTTGGCCGGTACTATTCGTGCCCATGCACGTTCAACTTTAGAATTTTTTATCGTTACTCGAACCTTGAAAAAGAAGAGCTCTTGTAGACATGGAAATTTTCAATCCCTTATAAATTATTTGGGTGTTACGATCCTAACAAGAGTTCTCTTGTGGTATATATATGTTTTCTGCTAAGTTTCACAAACATCGATTTTGTAATATGGGTTTTCAATTCCGCTGCTACATTTTTTTTTCAAACAATTATATTGTAATTAACCACGGTTTCTTTCAATTAATTAATTTTCTACTTTCTAATTCATTTTCATTTAAGTTGTGTACTTTATAGCTTTTGGTGATTTTTTTTGGGGTGAATTCCTTCTATGGTCCCTAACCTATCACATAAAGTTCTTATTAGTCCCCAATCTTTGAAAAAGCTTTTTTAGGTCTCTAATCTATGAAAAGTGTTACTATTTGGTCCTTTTTCATTTTAGACTTTAAGTTTAATTACAACCAAACACCTAAACTTTATATTTATTTTGTCATAATACCAATATCTATTTATTTTTAAAAAAAACCTTAATCTACACATTTTAGGGAAAATAATAAATTATCACTCCATATTTTCTCCTCTTTTTCAAAAAATAGTACCTTTTATTAAAAATAACGTAATATTAAAAATAAAAGGTGAGTTATAAATATTTATTGCCCTCTTATTGAATTTAATAGTTATTAAACTATTTTATCATATTAAAAAAATTCACAAAAAAATCTAACATCCCCTATTTACCCATTATTTATAACTTTTTTATAAAGTGATTTTTTAATTCATCACCTTTTTGCAATTATATTATAAACTTCATAAAAATTTTGATAAAATAAATTTTTATATATAAAAAACACCCCTTATTTAACCCTTGTTAAAAAACATTTCTAGTTTTTTTAACAAAGGGTAAATAAGGGGTGATTTTATTAAATTCAATAAGAGGGCAATAGAAGAAATTTTTTAATTTTATAAAAATATTTTAATAACTAATAAATTCAATAAATGGAAATTATTATTTATAAATCACCTTTTATTTTTAAATTTATGTTTTTATGAAAAGTACTATTTTTTGAAAAAAGGAGTCAATATGGAGTGATAATTTATTATTTTTTCGTAAAATGTGTACATTGAGGTATTTTTTTGAAAATAAATAAATATTGGGATTATGACAAAAATAGATATAAAGTTTAGGTGTTTGGTTGTAATTAAACTTAAAGTCTAAAATGAAAAAGGATCAAATAGTAACATTTTTCAAAGGTTAGGGAGCTAAAGAAACATTTGTAAAGATTAGGGACTAATAAGAACTTTATGTGATAGGTTAGGGACCATAGAAAGAATTCACCCTTTTTTGTGGGATAATCCGAAATCATTATCAGTAATATCTTTTAATCCGAACCCACATCAAACTCAAAATGACTTGACCTAATTGACCCAAACCCAAACACTACAAATCCAAACACAATTCAACCCGCCTAACACATTTAACAAGGGTCAAGTATTAGTAATTAAATTCCGATAAAATAAAACTATTAGTAATTAAATAATAAAATATTATTATTATAAATTTTATAAACGTAACATATACAGTTGTGTAGTAAATAGGTGGATATAATCTACTATATATATATAAAAATAACAAGGTTTGGAGCCTTTTCATTACGCCACCTAGGTTTTCGCCACATATCGATCCTATATTAAGCCACTTTAGATTTTTATACATGTCATTTTCTTATAATTTAGACGTCTTTATAAATTTTCTATCTCATAGTCCACATGTCAAATTTTTTCCATGTCACTCATATGTTATGTACACATCATATTGCCACATAATCTACAAATCTCAATCAATTTTTTAATTTTTTTTATATTGGATTACAATTATGTTTTTTTGGAAATTTAGTTAAATATTTCAAAAAATTTACATGTAAAAATATTTTTTTACCATATCTTTATGATCCTAACAACTCTCCAATATAATCTACTAAAAAAGCTCCTATAACTACATACCGAGATCTTACCCTATAATATTTTTAAACTACAAAATTAATAATAGATTGTTAATGATCCATAATATATATGATATGATCATATATGTAAGTACATAACGAATATATTGAACAACAAAATTAACAATTAACCTATTTTCTAACAAAATAAAAACTGGTTCGTAATAATTAATTTTTATGAAATTGACATAAAAATATTTTTTTATGTATTTTATAGAATAAGATTTTAATTTCAATTAAGATCTCGGTCTATCTTTTTGTTGCCAAATCTTTAAATTTCAATTATGATATATCTTTGAATTTTCAATTTTGATTTTTTTTTGATAATTTACATACAAATCTAGACAATTACAATTGTAATTTTCAATTATAATTTCCCGGTAATATTTTTTTGATAATATACGTACATGTCAAGTCAATTTTATTTGCTAATCCATATTAAATGTCCCATTATTTTCATTTTTACTATCAAAATCTTTAATTTAGAATTATGTTTTTTTTACAATTTATATAAATCACCAATTCACAATTATTATTTATATTATATTTTTATTTATTAATATCTTTTTTTATTGTATATCTAAAAAAAATTTTGAGTCATACTCGTGCAGGGCACGATGAGGACAACTAGTATTTTGAAAAGTAGTTATGAGACCAAATTCCCTCATATAGGTTTTTATGTCCATAAGAAGAACAAAGTTTGAAGTGCGTTACATTCCGGGACCGAAATAAACGTTAACATGTCGGGATTTTTTTTTACCATTGAATATATATATATATAAAGTCGGGATCCGATTGAATTTCCTCCTTCCTTATATATTAGTGGATATTTTGCCCTTGTTTCCGATGTAAAATTAATATTGTTGTTTTTGCTCTCCAACACACTCCCTCAAATGGTAAGCGGTAACTAACCTGACCTAATTAGAACTAATTTGTTTTTTTTTGTTTTTTTAATGGGTCTAGCATATCAATCTCCTTTTAGCTAGCCCATAATTTTTGTTTCGAAACGGGTGACTAAGTAGTGTCTCAATCTCTTTTTAGCTATACACCCAAATTTGTACCAGGAAACCGGACCGAACCCGCTCTGATACTACGTTAGATTCCGAGGACCAAAATAAATGGGTGATGTGTTGTGAATTTTTTTACCATTTAATATATAAAGTCGAGATCTACCTTCTAACCCAAAAGTTTAAACCATTATGTTGGGTTTCCTTCTTCCTTATATATTAATGGGTATTTTGTCTGTATTTCCGATGTGGGATTGATATAGAAGTGTGTGATTCCAAAGGAACCGGGGAACCAAACCGGAAAAAAGACCGACGGTTCTGAAACCGGGGGCCGGCCGGTCCCGGTTCCACATTTCTCGGAACAGGAGAATCGGCGGTTACGGAACCGGAGCCGAACCGGAATCGCCGATTCCATCCCTTTAAAAAATAAAAAATACCGATTGAAAACAAAACCACGGTCGCGGTATTGCATTTTCAACGTTTTATCTTTTAAAGGGTCGGAACCGGAACCGGAACCGCCCCGAAACCGAAAAAAAGGGGAACCGGGAACTGATATTGTTGTTTTTGCTCTCCAACAAAGTCTATTTACAGTATGCAAGTTTGAAGTTACAGACAAAATGGAGTGGTGTATTACAATGGGAACCCAACAATGGTGTTTTTGGCACAATATATACTCCTTGCTGATTTAGTTAATAATTTAGTAAGGTAACTGATTTGACTCACTAATCGATCACATTGGTCGTTATTTGTAAAATTTAAAGCAACGATATATAGTTTGTTTACAATGATTTCATAACAAATCCATTAATCATTTAATGTTGATGCCATACATATATGGACTATCAACAACTTTGGTGAAGAGACTAGGAACAGATTATAAGAGTACTCCAGGCTACAGATTATTTAGATGACTTTGGCGAAGGGACTAACAACAATGGTGTTCTCTTCTTGAATGTAATGCCAAACTTCTCATCAAGGTTCACCTTCTCCACTCTTTCTGGTAGCCTCCAATCAAAATAATGCAACAGAGATGCAAGAGAATACAACACCATCCTCTCGGCGAATCCAATCCCTGCACAAATCCTTCTTCCCGAACCAAACGGAAGGTAACTAAAATCATTCCCATTGAAGTCATGTCTCCCATCCAAAAACCGCTCGGGTTTGAACTCTAGCGGATCGTCCCAAAGTGAAGGGTCTCTGTGAATGGCCCAAACGTTGATGTAAACATTCGATCCCTTTGGAATGGTGTAAGTTCCCACGATGCATGACTCGCTCGGGCAGTGTGGAACGAGCATCGGGACAACCGGATGCAGCCTCAGGGTCTCCTTCATGATGGCTTGCAAATAAGGAAGATGGAGAATTTGGGACTCCTCTATTGGAGCATTGGTTGACCCGAGCACCGTGTCGAGTTCTTGTTGGGCTCTTCTCATCACTTGTGGGTTGCTTTGTATCTCGGCCATCGCAAACTCGAGTGTGTTGGAGGTTGTCTCCGTCCCCGCTGCAACCATGTCCTATAATTGCATCGATTTTATTTTTAGTATTTTAATATAAGCTCATTTTGGCATTTCAACCCAAAATCTTAAACTAATGACTAGGGATTAATTTTATCTATCTTGAATATTAGTATTTTTTGTTGACATTTTCAACATGAGATGTCACTTGCCATGATTAATGTCGAATGTTTTCACATGTGGACATACCAATTATGGCCTTGTTGGAAGTTTGGGTATCATATAGGTGGTCTCGATTGGCTGTATTTTTGACTCTTTGGTCCTAGGGACCTTTGTGTAATCTCTCCTCTCTTCTTTATAAAAGTTTACTGTTTTGAAAAAAACTAGAAAGTGCTATACATTATCGAGGGTATATTACCAAGAGCATAGCTTTAACGTGGAACATTGTGAACGACGTTTTGGAGTCTCCACTAGAATCCTTCAATTCATGTTCGAGTAGAACTTGCAAGAAATCTTTATTGTAGCTATCTTCAGCATTCACCATTTTCCTTCGCCGATCAATCACCGCCTCAATTATAACATCCAACTTCTTGGCACATACTTTGGTCTTCTTCACAATCCCTTGCAGATCGAATCTTGCCAGCATAGGGAAGAAATCCGACACGTTGGGCGTCCCCACAAGATCAGCTAACTCGGATACCACAGCGCGAAAGTCAGCCCCCAGCTTCGCCCTCTCCTCCCCCTCCACAGTGCCTCCCCACAACGTGGTTGTCATAATGTTCATGGCGGTTAGAAACATCTGGTCTCCTATGTTGACTACAGATCCTGATTTTTCCTTCAAGTATTGCATCGTCTGATGGATCTCGTGCTTTCGAAATCTGTAGATTGCATCTAGAGTAGTAGAACTCAAAATCTCACGCACACAAACCTGTTTTCAAAGATTCATCTGTCAAATTCTAGCACGTCGTGATTTAGAAAATATGACGTGTCGAGAATTTAAACCATTTCACATATAAAATATAAGATCGGGATCCATCTTTGACCAAAAAGGTTAACCATATATATCACCTTTTGTTAAAGTCTGGGGGGGGGGGGGGCGAATATAACGTGAATGGGCGTAACAAATTAACAATAGGATGATGTCAAAATCTGTGAGCCACCATGTGAAGCTTAATGGGCCACAAGCATACATAAGCCCAATACACAAGCCTAGTGGGGTTCCATCCTAAAACCAATTGACAATAGGAGGAGTAACCAAGAGTATTTATATTGGCTTAGTTCTTTCTATATTTTCGATGTGGGACGGAGTACTCCAATACTCCCCCGCAACTGCAACTGGGGGAAATATCCTCCCCGGTTGACACTTGGACAAAACAAGGGTGGTGGGCATCTCAATCTCTTTTCTAGCCAGACCGACCCCTAGGGTGTAAACCACCACATGACACTTGGACAAGACAAGGGTGGTGGGCATCTCAATCTCTTTTCTAGTCAAACCGACCTCCTGGGTGTAAACCACCACAGGAACGCAGGAACGGGCGGCAGGAAGACCAACATTGGGTTTGCGGCCTGTTACCTCGCTCGGATACCATGTCAAAATTCGTGGGCCACCATGTGAAGCTTCTTGGGCCACGAGCATACGTAAGCCTAGTACACAAGCCCAGTGGGGTTCCATCCTAAAACCAATTGGCAATAGGAGGAGTAACCCAAGGGTATTTATACTGGCTTAGTTATTTCTATATTTCCGATGTGGGACGGAGTACTCCAATAGATAAGTAACTCATGAATTTATCTGGTGGACAAGTTTTATAATAAATCGCGACGCGTGAAAGATTTTATCTCAACATCTTTCCTTATATATCAATGGTATTTAGATGATTTTTGTGAATGTGGCATTTTGGGGTTTGTTCTTTAACATAATCCAATCGAATATTACACGAACTTAAAAAAATAACATGGACATAATTGCATAAATGAGATATACCTTTCTTAGCATCCTCCATTGCGGACCATAAGGTGTCCATACAATATCCAATCCACCATAAAATGCCTCCTTGCCAGCAACAGGGGCATCATGGTTGGCGAAGGTAATGTCATGGTTCTTGAGAATTTCCTTGGCCATAGAAGGAGATCCCACCACTATCCCAATCTTCCTCCCTAGTCGGAGGGTGAATATCGGGCCGTAAGTCTTGGCCAAGTTTGTGAAGTAGTAGTGGAGGTTTGGGTCCAAGAAGGGTAGGCTACCCACCACCGGCAAGCCCGATGGGCCCGGTGGCAAAGGCGGGTGAACCCTCTTGTTGTTTGAAATCAACATCCAACTCATCCATGCTATGCAACTTAAGGTTAGGATTGCAAGCCAAGTGTCTGAAAACATGGTGAGTGGCCAAGTGTCTGAAAACATGATCGACATCCTTGCAATGGTTCTTTTAGTCACATTTTATAGTTGTAATTGTAACGGCACAATATTATTACTTGCCTACACGGAGGCGTAAAAGGCCAAACTTTTGTTAAATGGCCAAACTTTTGTTGGATGGTTTTAATCACTTGCCTATACGGAGGGGAAACCAGCACGTTGTACATGTTTTCACAACACAATATTATTGTATTTGAGAATTTGCTACAATTAATTTCTGCTCTCTCAAACCATACATGACTAGTAGATGGACAATGTAGAGAGAGAACATCATCTCACAAGTAGGGTGATGAAAAAGCCTTTATAATCAAACTTCAATCCACAATGATAGAATTGGATCAATCTCTCATAAGTTGAATTTATAAAATACAACAAATTAAAAAAGATTGATTTATCGATTTTTAGGATATTCATATAGCTGATTGAGCTGATCCTCCAAGATTTGATGACCAAAAAAAGTAAGTTTTTTTTTTGGTGGAGGGAATTATGCTAGTTATGTACATCTTGTCTTGTGGCATGGATCTGTAGTGTGCTATGGTGTATTGACAACCTTACAATGATTCTTTTGGTCACATTTTATAGTGACATTTCGTGTTCTATTGTTGGAAGTAATTTATAATCCAAATATATTTTTAATGGGTTAGTGTTTGAAAAACAAACAATTGAAAATGGGCTAAAGAAGATAGAAGCCCAAAAACAAAGGTCGGTACCGAGGCCCCGGGGATCGGTAACGAGCTTGCAGTGATCCCGTAAAACAGAAAAATAGAAAGGAAAACTGGGTTTGTCGACAGGGTCGGTACCGACCTGGGTAGGGTCGTTACCGACTCGACAGTGTTCCTGAAAACCCTAAAAAAACAAAACTAGGCACAATTGAAATCTCTCCGGCAACGGCGCCAATTTGTTGATAAAGTTTCTTGACAACAAATAAATTTATAATCAAGACCCCGTTGTGTATGGCGAAGTCAGGTTCGCCCACGGGAGAAAGTCAGTATCAAGTTTTGTTCTTACTTAGAGCGCAAGCAATCAACAAAGTTTAAGTTTTTTTCACGTAAGAGAGAAATTCTAAGGTTTTGGTATCCCCGCAACAACAATTATGCATACATATGCTAAGGAAACACATAGATCATGCTTTTATCACATAAAGTTGCTAACTTTCGTTAACTATGCAAGTAAATCAATCAACTTTCGCCAAATCAATAAACTTTACTATCTATCTCTTCTACTTCAAGTAGGACTGATCAACTTTCGTTTCAAAACTCTAATTGACTATTCTGATTCAAAGTTTCTGCTTTCGCTTCAACTATGAATGAGAAATTCCTTCCACTTTCATTTCAAGGAGTTAAGAACAAGAGAGAAGATTTATGATAAAAACAATCACAACATGATCAAAGGCATGCATACATAACCATTGTTGGGTTTAACCCCAACCTTAGAGAGAGAGACTACTCCCCAATCATAATTAAGAACATCTAAATTCAATTAAAGGAAAACTTACAACCAAATCCAAACAAACTTGTCCTCCAAGCAACTCCACAAACTCGTCCCTCTCTCTTCCTTCTTCTCTTCTCTCTACTCTAAGCTAGGTTAATTATGGGATAAGAAAACTAAGGCTAGACAAGGGTTTATATAGAGAAAACTAAGCTATCTATAAGGAAATAAATCTTCTTAAAGATATATCCCCTAAGGAAACTAATAAAAGCATAAAGATATGGGATAAAAAGCATTAATTGCGTCGACTCAGATCGTCTCTACCGACACGGAAGCCTCGTTACCGACCCTGTCAGGGTCGGAAGAACTCTGATTTCCTGAACTTTTCCTCCTTTGCTGAACACCTCGTTACCGACCTTGTGTACCTCGGTAACGACCCCCTTCACTGTGTAATTTGGCTCGTTATTGCTTCGATAGAGGGGTCGTTAACCTTCCTTTTGCCTTGATTCTTCTTTCCTTCGATACGGTAATGAGTCTCTAAACTTCTTTCTTGGCTCAAACTTGATCTTCACTTCATTCCATAGGTGCTCTCCTCCTTTCCTCAAAAGTGCTTCAAACAGCTTCTAAAAACCTACAAAAACACCACCAAAGCTTATGTAGACTCAATATTTTAAGGAAATACAAAAACCTACACAAACGACTCAAAACAAAACACAAAACTAAAGAAAAAGACTCAAAGACATAAAAACACACCCTAAAACACGACTAAAAAGGTGGATATATAATATCATCAAACGACTCAGTGGGCAAGGATGATCACGGGCCCATTTCGTATTATGCGCCCGTTTCTGCTCTTAAAATATCATCAAACTCGTTTCCATATAAATTCTGACCCCTTATTTTGTTTTTGTATTTTTAGTTAAACGACTTATAATGGCAATTCCGTACAAGTTAATTATATAACCCGAGACATATATAATAATTAATTATATGAAAAAGATTTGTTGTCATGCTCATCGATAAATTATAAATTTCATAAATTCATGATTCCAATTTTATAATCTAATAAAAATAAGAATTTATTTACAAGCATATTAAAAACTAAATTATTAAAAGGCATAATAATTTATATTTACCCTTAATAATGGTTATAAGAGAATGATGACTTTCTTTACTTCTTGTGAAAAGGAAATAAATTAATTGTAATTTATTTTATTTATTTCCATTTTAACCCGAACTCGAACTTGTATAAGTTCTTGAGCTTTTTCTCGCTCATAATTCCAATTATTCAGCATTACAATTAAATGTGTATAATAAGGTAAGTGGACGACTCTCTCTTACATTTGGTTAAACATGAATTTTCTTTTCGTTCGATGTTTCATTTACTTGGGAACGACTTACTTGCGAAATAACGAATTTAAGTTTATTTATGTTGATGGAAATAACGACACTATGCTATAATACCGTTTTGTACTAGCATTCTTGTTAGAAATAAACTCTTAGGATTGATGTGTGGGGCCTTTTGTGTTTATATGTTTCATTTGAGACTTGATGTGGATTAATGTATTAGGATGTACCTATAATGAACCAGGATGGCCAACATCTTTATAGTATTGTATTAGGATGTACCTATACCCTAATATTGGGTCATGACTCTACCCTCTCTGTGATTGAGGGGTGAATCGCGCTTTAGCTAAGTGCAAAAAGTTTGTATACATGAATTGAAAGATTGCCCATTTGTATTTTCGGCATTTGTTTGTTACCAAAATAAAATTCATCAAACTGAATGTACTATTTTGGAATTAAATAAGATTAAGTGCCTTGTGAACCATCATAATCAACCAGGATGGTCAACATAGTTTGTAAAACCATTCTTGCTCTCAATTAGGAAATATTCTGTTTCCAATCTGAATTTATACAATACGTATGCGATGAAGTTGGTAATAAATTTAATTAATTGACAAAGGATTTTAAGACTTATTATGTGATTAAATAAAGTTCCCAACAAATATGATATTTTTGATGGAACCACAAATCTATTGTGTCCTATCTTAGATTTTGGCATATTATCTTTCTATTCCAATGAGAGTTTTAACTGTTAGATAACCGATCGATTTTCATCCGGGTTTCAATGCTAACATGTTTAGTTTCAACCTTGACCAGTTGCTTTTCCATTTACTTGGTCTTTCATTAGACTAACCCTATCACCTTTTCCCTTTGCATGGCTGGTTAGTGCCAATCGTTTCTTTTAATGGCATGTTAGAGAGCAAAGGTGTGGTTATCAAGGATTGCATATCGAAGTAAGGATAATTTCAAGGAAGGAAGGCATGATTTCCCTTAGAGCAGTAAATCCCAAAGGTTGTGCACTAGCTCTTTTGTTGTTTTCAATTGAGAACTCATCCTAACAAGAGTTCTCTTTTGGTATATCAATATGTTTTGCGCTATGTTTCACATACAACCATTTTGTTATATCGTTTTCCATTCCACTGCTACATCTTTTTGTTAACGAATTATATTGTAGTGAACCATGATTCCTTTTAATGAATGAATCCTCCGTTTTCTAATTCATTTTCATTTAAGTTGTGTACTTTATAGCCTTGGGTGATTTTGGGTGGGATAATCCAGGATCACTAGCGGAAATATCCCTTTAGATAAAAATAAGGGTGTTACATTAAGTTGATCCGAACCCACATCAAACTTGCAACGACTAGACCTGATTGACACATAAATTTTAATGACATGCACATGAAAAATCCAAACATGAATTCAACCCACCTAACACATTTAAGAAAGGGTCTATTTGAATTGCACCCGATAATGTATTATAATGCAATGTAATGCTTTGTCGATCGGCATGATCCAAACACACCCTGTTGGAACAATAGTTGTTCCATGGTTTCTCTTAGTTTTGATGATAACAAACTTAGTTAATATAACTTGCTTCTACATGTAAGTGTTTCAGGAAAACAGGTACATGGTCACGAGTAACGGAACATCGTGAGGAACGATGGAGGGAACGAGTGACAGATTTAGGAAGCGCGTCTCAAAAGGAACGCGACTTTCTATAAATGGCAAGTTACCTTATCTTCTGCGAGCGATCTTCTACGAAGATTTCCAGCTGTAGGCGGTTGCTTAAGGAGATAAAAGAGAGGATAAGATCAATCTTCACACGATCTTATCTTAGGAAATCCGAGATCATTCGGTTTTGGGAAGAATCTGCATGGTTGAGGATCCGAAATCACAAACAATCTTTTTCCTTATTGTGTGGGATTTGTTAAGTGGAATATCATCGTAATTAGGCAAGAATTACGTGTGAGATCAGACTTAACTTATCTTATAAATAGATAGGATTAGCTAGGGTTAAAAGTGTGGTTGAACGAGTATTGAAGTCGAAGAACTTGAAGAGAGAGCTTTTCAAGTGTACGAGTGTGTGGCTTTTCCGGTGAAGAATCCACAAGTAAGTCAGTAGTTTACTTTGTCTTAGGTTTACGCTTAGGGTTGTAGAAGTCTAGTTGGTTGAACTTTGGTCGGTGCCTTAGTTACCAGGGAACTTGACTTGCCTTGTAATCGTTGAAACTTAATAAAAGTATTCTATTGAAAATCCTCTGAGAAGGAGTCTCAGGGGTAGAGGTTTTTCTTTCTACGACTTGTTGGTCGGACAGAAAGTTTTCCTCTCTAAATTCTGTGTTCTATTGTTTATTTCCGCTGCCCAGGGAACCTTACTAGTTCCTTGTATTGTTACTAACGCGTCACGATCCAACAATTGGTATCAGAGCAGGTTTGCTCTAGATTGTGTGTTAGTGCAGGAATACAGAATGAATTCAAACAACACTCCCAACGTCGGAATTGGAAACAACAAGCCTCCACTTCTTGTTCCTGGAGAATACGACCACTGGAGAATCCTCTTCGCCACTTGGCTTAAGAGCAATGACTACCAAGCATGGTCAGTCATTGAGGATGGAGACTATGTCATTCCTAAAGCCAAGAAGGACAAGAAATCTGAATGGGGACCAGCTGAGTGGACGGGAATGGAGAAAAACTTCAAGGCACAAATGCTTCTCAACAATGCCTTGGGTGCTGAAGATCTACTAAGGGTGGTGAACTACAAAACTGCCAAAGAAGCATGGGCGGCCATTGAGCAAATGCACATTGGTAGCACAGATCTGAAAGAAAGTCATCAGAAAGAGGCTAAGAAGGAGTTCTACAACTTCAAGATGGAGGATGGAGAAACCATAACAACATACCAATCTCGTTTTGAAGCCTTAGTGAATCGCATCAATCATCTAGGTATCGAGAAAGCCATCACACAATCAGAAAAGGTCTCTGCAATTATTGATGGTCTCGGTCCTAAGTATGTTGTTACCAGAGGCTTGCTGAAAGAAAATCCAATCACGAAGACTTGCACTCTTCATGAAATCTTTGGAAAGCTGACGGATTATGAGCGATATGAAAAGATCAAAAGTAGCATCTCAAGTTCCGGCAAAGGCATTGCTCTCAAGGTTGAAAAAGCCATTGAGAACATCACCGCAGGAAGAGAGGTGTATACTACAGAGGAGGACTCTGATGTGGCGCTCATAACAAAGTCAATGAGGGCTTTTTACAAGAAAGGCAAAAAGCAAGGAGCATGGAAATAACAAGAGAAGATCAACTCAGAGAAGAAGGACATCAAGGAAGTTACCTGCTACAACTGTCAAGAGAAGGGTCACTATGCAAAGAGTTGTCCCAAAGGTAACGAATCTGGGAACGATAAGAAGAAGGCCTACATCGCTGCATGTGATCTAGACTCAGATGATGAATCTGAACCAAAGGTCTGTGCCATGACTCTGAAGATCGAAGATGCTGATCCAGAGGTAACTCCTGAACAATTCCTTGATAGTTTAAAGAATGCTAAACAATCTGATCTTCTTGTCCTGGTCAAAAAGCTTTTTGAAGATAACTTAAAGATGCAAGAAGAAATAGGAGCCTCTGATGAGAAATGTCTTAATCTTGAAGAAAAATTATCAGAAACTACTGTAACTAGTGTAGTTCCTTGTTCAGAGTGTGAAGATTTAAAGAAAGATATTAAGACTCTCACTGAAACCAATAATGAACTTAGATCGGATCTGCTTATCTTTAAACTCAGAGGAGAGGAGTTAGAGAATGAGCTTAACAAACGAACTCAAATTGAGTTTAATCCTGCTAGGTGTGGTATTGGTTATGGTAAAAACAAATCGGAATATCCTCCTGATGACCTTACCTTTGAAGAGAAAATGGAAAGAAAAGCTAGGGAATTGCAATCCGCTAGAGATAAGGTAACTCATCTAGAAAGTAGAGTCAAGATTCTTGAAAGTAATCTGAACAACAACTCTGAATGGTATTCTAGTAAAACAGCTCATAAAATATACTTAAAACAGTCTCAAGGGAACCAGCACAGAGTTCCTTCCAAGGAACGTGCGAAGGAACGTACCCTCCAGAAACCACATCCTAAGCGCTATCTTGGCGAATATTATAGGGTGTGCTATCACTGTGGTGGGGGAGGTCATGTTCAAAAAGACTGTAAAGTAAGGTTAGAAGAGTCTAACAAAAGAAGTCAAAACCAGAACACAGGGAATAACAAGAAACAATGGTCTGGTAAGAAAAATCAAGGGTATGACAAATCTCATCAGAATAAAAAGAAACCAGCTCCACAACCACAAAAGAAACAAAACTCTAAAGTTGACAAAGGGAAAAACTATGTTGATCCCTCAAGTGTTGCTTCTAGTTCCAAGAGCCCACAGAAAGCTACTTTAGTTCAATCACAAATCTATCATTCTGTGAGCTATACTAACCGACCCGGGAAGGCTAAGCAGGCATGGGTAGTTAAAACGTGATTTCTTTCTTGCAGGTTGAAGTGAGGGGGAACATCCGCTGGATCCTTGACAACGGGTGTTCATGTCACATGACAGGGAACAAGAGTATTCTGTCCTCACTTCAAAAAAAAGTTGGAGGAAACATTTCCTTTGGCAACAACAATCAAGGAGAAATCATTGGAACAGGTGAAGTCAAGCTAAATGACAAGATCAGCGTTAGAGACGTAAGCTTGGTGAAAGGTCTTAGTTACAACTTGTTGAGTATTGCTCAGCTCTGTGACCAAGGGAACAACGAGGTATCCTTTACCTTAGAAGGCTGTATGATCAAGAATCTGAAATCAAATCTTGTGGTCCTGAAAGGAAAGAGGCGCAACAATGCGTATTTTGTCGACTCAAGTTTCCAACTACAATAAGATCTTTGCTTTGTGACATTAGGTGACAAGACTGACCTCTGGAATAGGAGGTTTGGTCATGCAAATCATCGAGGAATTCACAAACTTTACTCACAAAACCTGGTGATAGGACTTTCCAAAGTTCTTACAGAAAAGGAAAGCTTGTGTGAAAAGTGTGCAAAAGGAAAACAAAGCAAGTCATCTTTTCAACCTAAGTTGTCAGTCAGCACCTCTCATCCCCTTGAGATGATACGCATGGATTTGTGTGGTCCCATGTTGGTGAGAAGTCATGGTGGTAGCAGGTACATTTTTGTTATTGTTGATGATTTTACTAGATATACATGGACTCTTTTTCTAGGTTCCAAAGATGAGACGTTCATGGCTTTCAAAAGCTGGATCAAGAAGGTAGAAGCATCAACAGAGGAGAAGTTAAAATCTATCAGGTCTGACAATGGAACAGAGTTCAAGAATTACATGTTCCATAGCTACTGTGATGAACATGGAGTTTCTCAAAACTTCTCTGCGCCAAGGACTCCTCAACAGAACGACGTAGCTGAGAGAAAGAATGGAACACTACAAAACATGGCTCGAACTATGATGTTGGCAAGTAACTTGCCTCGGTCCTTTTGGGCTGAGGCAGTCAGTACCGCTTGCTACATCATTAATCGAGTCACCATACGTTCCAACTTCTCTAAAACTCCATATGAACTAATCAAGGGCAGAAAGCCAAATATTTCCCACTTGAAAGTCTTTGGATGCAGTGCTTTATTCACAACAACGGAAAAGACGAGCTTAGCAAGTTTGATCCAAGGAGTGACGAAGGTATCTTTCTGGGATATACATCCAACAGCAAGGCTTACAAGGTGTTCAATAAGAGGACTAAGAAGTTTGAAGAAAGCATTCATGTTATCTTTGATGAGTCCAAAAATGGAGGGAACCTCTCTAGTAATGAGGATGTACTGAAGGTTCTAAATGCAGATTCAGATGATGAAGTCGATCCAGATAAAGGTGCACATGCTCCAAATGATGATGTTATGCCTCCAAGTCCTGACTTGGATGGAGATAACACAGAAAGTGCCCTAGTTCCTGAGGATGATACTTCACAAAATGAAGAAATAGAGGAAGATCATGGTGAAGGAACTTCACATGGAATGACAAGCCAACAGGAACAAGAGGAGTCAAGTACAGATCCCACTCAAATTGAAGTCAGGAATTACCATCAAAAGAAGGATCATCCTGTTGACAACATCATCACTCCATATGATAAAGGTGTGCTTACTCGTTCCTCTATTAAGAATTTTTGTGCTTTCAATGCGTTTATCTCTCTTGCAAAGCCAAAGAATGTGAAGGAAGCGTTAAAAGACCCTGACTGGATAGTTGCTATGCAAGAGGAACTACACCAGTTCGAGAGGAACAAAGTATGGAGACTAGTTCCCAAGCCAAAGCACAAAATGGCTATAGGAACAAAATGGGTTTTCAGGAATAAACTTGATGACACCGGAGCTGTCACAAGGAACAAGGCGAGACTTGTAGCAAAAGGGTACAATCAACAAGAAGGGATTGACTACGATGAAACGTACGCTCCCGTTGCAAGAATAGAAGCCATTCGTCTTCTAATCGCCTATGCTGCTCACAGAGGATTCAAGCTGTATCAAATGGATGTGAAGACAGCATTCCTGAATGGGTACCTACAAGAAGAGGTTTATGTGCTACAACCTCCAGGATTTGAAGATGTTGATCACCCTGACCATGTCTATGTACTGGATAAGGCCCTTTATGGTCTCAAACAGGCTCCTCGTGCTTGGTATGATAGATTTGCTCAGTTTCTATTAGCCAATAGATACAGACGTGGTGTGATCGACAAGACATTGTTCCTAAGGGAACAAGACGGTGAGGTTTTAGTAGTTCAAGTTTATGTTGATGATATTATATTTGGTTCTACTAACCCTAAACTTGTAGAAAGCTTCAAGAATCTCATGAGTAGTGAGTTTGAGATGAGCATGATCGGTGAACTCACTTTCTTTCTTGGTCTACAAGTGGTACAAAGTGATGAGGGAACAAAGGTACATCAACAAAAGTACATCAAGGAACTATTGAAGAAGTATGGTATGGATTCTACGAAAAGTTTTGATACCCCTATTTCTCCCAATACTCGTTTTGATGCTGATCTTAATAGTGTTGATGTTGATCAAACGATGTACCGTGGAATGATTGGTTCCCTATTGTACCTAACAGCCAGTCGGCCAGATATTATGTTCAGTGTGTGTCTTTGTGCTAGATTCCAGGCCAATCCTAAAGAAACACATCTGAAAGAAGTGAAGAGAATTCTGCGATACTTGAAAGGGAACGATGGGTTATGTCTGTGGTATCCAAGACACAACTCGTTCCATCTTGTCGGATTCTCGGATGCAGATTTTGCAGGTCACTTAGTAGATAGGAAGAGCACATCAGGCATGGCCCAATTTCTTGGTCCCTGTTTGGTGTCTTGGGGATCGAAGAAGCAAAATTCGGTTGCTCTTTCAACGGCCGAGGCAGAGTATGTTGCAGCAGCTGCTTGTTGTTCCCAGGTATTATGGTTAAAGCAGCAATTGGTGGATTTTGGTATGTCTCTTGGAACTATTCCTATCTTATGTGATAATACAAGTGCAATCAATATCTCCAAAAATCCAGTGCATCATTCTAGAACCAAACATATAGATATTCGACATCATTTCTTAAGAGATAATGTTGAAAAAGGTTTCATCAAGATGGATCATTGTAGGACTAAAAATCAAGTGGCATATATTTTTATCAAGGCCTTGGACAGAAAACCCTATGAACATCTGAGGATGTTACTAGGAATGATTTCCTTGGAGTAAACAAATCTCGGTCCTCTATTCCCTCAGTGCCTGACTAAAGAGGTAACTTCTCAGGTAACTACATATCATTTGACAAGTTTTCTAATGGCTTATATCCTTCCTCTGTGCATAGATGGTGTATATATTAGAAATTGTTAAGTGTTACATGCTAAAAGGAACTAAAACTGAATTGCTTACATCCAAGATTTTTTTTTTGGCCCAAAAGAACCAACTTGATCTATTCTATCCCTCACTTCAAGCCGAAATGATAGTTGGTTATAAGCTGTCCCCAGCCTGGTCCACACAAACGTTCCCTATGAACCTCTTTTGATTTCCTTTAAACGGGGAATAATTGTGTGGATGTCACAAATTGTCCTAGCCAAAAATAAGTTTGAATGGAACGTCTCTAGTCCCTTTCTGTTCAGACATAGCCTTTTATCCACTCATGGTAACGAGGTATAGAACTTGTGGTTGAGAATTGTGTCACTTTAAAGGAACGTCTTTAACTATAATTAAAAGTTTTCTGCAAAGGAACAAACATCAATCAACGCAGGGATCGCAGTTATGTTGTAGCCGTTGTGACTGCTTGTTTAAATTCTTCCAGCCGTTGCACAGTAACTCTGCAGGGAACGATAGGACGTCTGCGCAGTCAAAATTTAATGGCGGTGAAAATTCATCATTATGGCAACTCTTAGTCGTTAAGATTTGGATAGAAGATCTTTGGGAAGATCATGATCTTGTAAACAAGGAAAGAGGTGTGCTTTATAAACTCTTATCTCGATCAATTTTTTTTACCGCATCTCTGATCTTCTCCCTCAAACCCTAAATCTTCCTCAAAGCTTCAATCTTCTCTTTTCTGCAACAATGGCCTCCTCCTCAAACACCCCCATCCTCAACTTTGACGGTCTCGATGCTTCTGAGATCGCCGTGCTTCAAGCCCAACTCGAATCCATCAAAAAGGCCAAACTTTCCTCCCCCTCCCCAATTTCCAAACTTGAAACCAAATTCGATGCTGTCTCCAACACTGGTATGGCCACCGCTGATAAGGTCTCATCGGAGAAGGAGACTATGGGTGAAAAATCTGAGAAGGATCAATCCACGGTTCCCTCAGAAAATCCTTCCGACAAGGCTGCTGAAACAGGGGAGGTACAGGAGAGCAAGGATGAGTCGGAAAAGGAAGAGGTGAACTCGCCACCAAAGGACACCACCGATGATCACGAAAAGGTGGAATCTTTACCTGTGCATATGCGACCAGGGTGGGTTAAGCCAACGAGCCATGGGAAGCGAAAGGCAAGAAAGAGTGTCCCTCCCGTACCATCTCAAATCCTTCACATCTCTGATTCAGAGCGCACCCCATCCCCTGCCAACAAAAAGCCGAAGGTTACTCCTTCTGGATCCAAGTACGGCCTTCGAACCACCGTTCCAAAGGAACCGGTGGCTCAGGAATCTTCTGAAGATGAAGAAGATCCAGAGGAAGATGAAGAGGACGTTGGCTCGGAGTCTGAAGAGGGTGAGGAAGAAGAAAAGAAAGAGTCTGGTGGAGAAGGAGACGAAGAAGAGGAGGAGTTGGAAGAAGAGGTTGAGAAAGACCTCAAGTCTGCCAAGGCAAAAGGTAAACTGCTAATGGAATCAGCGGCCCGTTCCAAGAAGGGTTCAAAGAAGGTTGTCGCTCCTCTGGTGATCGACGAAGAATTCTTGAAAAGCCATGACTTGGAGGAATTCTGGGAACTTCTCAAGTTTCAAGGATGGGAGAAAATCTGTGACTCTGGAGTCAAGGTAGATGTGTCCCTTTTCTCCCAATTCTTTGGTTCCTTCCAACTAGCTGATCTCTCTACCGGTCCAATGGGCTTTGTTACTGTCTGTGGGATGGAAATCTCTTTTTCTTTGGGATCTGTTGCTACAATTCTGAAGGTGCCTGTTGAAGGATATGGGCATGTCCATACCTCGAGTAACTGGCCCAGGAACAAAAATCAGTTAATCAAGCGTGTTATGGGCAAAGTTCCTGCTGTTGGTCCTTATTCAACCAATGATTTGAGCTACACTACACGAATTGCACATCAATTCCTCATCAAGGTTGTTGTTCCTAGGCTGGAGAAGAGAACTACACTCACCATCAATGATATGATTCTGCTGGACAAGTTTCTAAGGAGGGAACGTATCAGTCTTTCGGAGATAATGATGAGGCAGATGGCTAAGTGTACTGGGAAGAAGCATAGCCTGCCTTATCCTCGTTTTGTGAGGGCTATACTGAAGGAGAGAAAGGCGTACAAGCCTTCGAAAGAGGAGTTCTTTGGATTACCCTTGGAGATGCGCAATATCTCGAGGATGAATTTTCAGGGTGATTTGAAGGGAACAGCTGCAAAGAAGACTGCCCAGATGGATGTTGGGAGTTCTTCGCTGAGTGAAGGTGTTACTGCCAAGATGTTGTCTGAGCTTCAAAAGATTTCCTCTCAGCTGAGTACCATCATTGGTTACCTGGCTAAGAGAGACACTGACGCTGCTGTTGCTGATTCCACCTCCTCCGAACCATGATGTGGACCCTCTCTCGTTCCTTAGCCTATCTATCCCCAGTTTCATTTTTTTTTCTGGATGTTAAGATTTTTATGTTTTATGTCTTCTCTGGCTATGTTTTCTGCGACAATTATCTATAATAATGACTATCTTTTGCTTATGAATGGTTTAAGTTTCAATTAAATTTGTTCATTTGCTCTATGTTTTGCTTGATGATTGTTGATCTTTTGATGATGTCAAAAGGGGGAAGTTAGGAAAAATGCAGAGATGCGTTCTATCCAGGAAATACAGAGGGAACTTTGGCTAAGGGGGAATATTTTGTCAACTCTGAAGAGTAAGAATAACAGTGCATTTGTTAAGGGGGAACCACACAGGAATTCTTTTTCTGTTCTATATTTCTTTATGGTTTCTAGACATGCATTTTTTGTATAGGTTTGTCATCATCAAAAAGGGGGAAATTGTTGGAACAATAGTTGTTCCATGGTTTCTCTTAGTTTTGATGATAACAAACTTAGTTAATATAACTTGCTTCTACATGTAAGTGTTTCAGGAAAACAGGTACATGGTCACGAGTAACGGAACATCGTGAGGAACGATGGAGGGAACGAGTGACAGATTTAGGAAGCGCGTCTCAGAAGGAACACAGCTTTCTATAAATGGAAAGTTACCTTATCTTCTGCGAGCGATCTTCTACGATGATTTCCAGCTGTAGGCGGTTGCTTAAGGAGATAAAAGAGAGAATAAGATCAATCTTCACACGATCTTATCTTAGGAAATCCGAGATCATTCGGTTTTGGGAAGAATCGGCATGGTTGAGGATCCGAAATCACAAACAATCTTTTTCCTTATTGTGTGGGATTTGTTAAGTGGAATATCAGCGTAATTAGGCAAGAATTACGTGTGAGATCAAACTTAACTTATCTTATAAATAGCTAGGATTAGCTAGGGTTAAAAGTGTGGTTGAACGAGTATTGAAGTCGAAGAACTTGAAGAGAGAGCTTTTCAAGTGTACGAGTGTGTGGCTTTTCCGGTGAAGAATCCACAAGTAAGTCAGTAGTTTACTTTGTCTTAGGTTTACGCTTAGGGTTGTAGAAGTCTAGTTGGTTGAACTTTGGTCGGTGCCTTAGTTACCAAGGAACTTGACTTGCCTTGTAATCGTTGAAACTTAATAAAAGTATTCTATTGAAAATCCTCTGAGAAGGAGTCCCAGGGGTAGAGGTTTTTCTTTCTACGACTTGTTGGTCGGACAGAAAATTTTCCTCGTTAAATTCTGTGTTCTATTGTTTATTTCCGCTGCCTAAGGAACCTTAGTTCCTTGTATTGTTACTAACGCGTCACGATCCAACACACCCCAAGTCTAATGGTTGTTGGTTTTATATATATAGACAACACTTATGAAAAATGTCAAAACATACATGCATGTCATTGTCTATATAAACAAGTGTCATCATATACATTAGGCATTGATAACAACTTGTATGTTTATACGGATGACACTTTATATACATGAGTCATGAGTGACAATTCTATTAAGTATAATCTATGCATAAATGTAGTTTGTGAGAATGTCATCATGTCATCAAAGTGTCACCAGCACATCAAAAGTGTCATCAATATAAGTCCGAGTGGCCAAAGTCTAAATAATTAAAATAATAATAGAAAAATTAGCAATGATTAGTGAACGATGAGTCAACGTACTTGGTCAATAATGAGTCAAATTATCAATGGATCGTCAATTATTAGTAATTAAATAATTAAATAATATTTCTACCCAAAAAATAATTAAATAATATTATTATAAAAATTTAGAAACCTAATATTTACAGTTTATGTCATGATTAGGTGTATAATAATGTTTGGAAAACTAGTTGTGAGACCAAGTTTACTCAAATAGTTTTTGTGTCCATATGAAGAACAAAGTTTCAAGGTTATTAACAGTATGCAAGTTTGAGTTACAAATACAATGGAGTGGTGTTTTAAAATGGAAAGTGTTAGAATACTACATTTTACATAGGAAGTTGGGAGATAAAATAGTCTAATATATAAGTCCTTAGATTACTCCTCTTATTGTCAATGGTTTTAGGATAGAACCTTACTGCCTTATGTGTTGCGCTTACGTATGCACGACCCCCTATTATGGTCCACGGACTTTCACATGAGCAAATACTTTTGTAATCTTTCGTTCAATTTCTTGTTGTCCATACAAGTTCCAATCAAGCCATGAAAGCAAGGTGAAGAGGAGTGTAAACTAGTATGAGATTGGGCTAACCTAACGAGACGAATCAACTCGAATCTTCACGTATCAACTGTTAGAATGTACCCCTTTCCACATGGGAAATTAGGAGATAAATTAAATAGCCTAATATATAAGCCATTAGCTTACTCCTCCTATTACCAATTGGTTTTAGGATGAACCCACTGGGCTTATGTGTCGGGTTTACGTATACATGACCCCCTGTTATGGCCCACAGACGTTCACATGATATCAGAGCACGATCTAATCATGGGCCCGTTTCCTAGATTGTTTAGGCCGAGGTTTAGCGGCTTATGCTACCCGCCCATTTGGGTTGTGTTCGGCTATAAAGAGATTGAAATGCCACCACCCGTTGTTTGGGCTAGCTATAAAAAGATTGAGATCTTAGACCCGTTTGTCCAAGTGTCAATTGAACTAGGCTAGTTTCACTTGCGAGGCGTGTTAGAATACCCTTTCCTACATCAGTTGGGGGATAAAATAGCCTAATAGACTTATGTGTTGGGCATGCGTATGCATGACCATATAATAGCCTACGGACTTTCACAGGAAGGGAGTACAACCCAACAATGATGTTTTTGGCTCAACATATATTTCTAGCTTACTGAGTAATTTAGTAAGATAACTGATTTGACTTACTAGTCGATCTCATTGGTTATTTATAAAACTTAAAGCAACGATCTCAATACAAATCGGGTATGTGTTAGTTTGTTTTAAAAAGTTGATTTCAGAAAAAAAAAATCATTAATGATCAAATGTGGATGCCATACATATATGAAGGGAGTATCAACAAATTATAAGAGTTTTCCAAGATACAGATTAATTAGACGCCTTTGGTGAAGGGACAAGCAACAAAGCCGTTCTCCTCTTCAATTTAATGCCGAACTTCTCATCTTGGTTCACCTTCTCCACTCTTTCTGGTAGCCTCCAATCAAAATAATGCAACAGAGATGCAAGAGAATACAACACCACCCTCTCGGCGAATCCAATCCCAGCACAAATCCTTCTTCATGAACCAAAAGGAAGGTAACTAGAATCATTCCCATTGAAGTCATGTCTCCCATCCAAAAACCGCTCGAGTTTGAACTCTAGAGGGTCGCCCCAAAGCAAAGGGTCTCTGTGAATGGCCCAAACGTTGATGTAAACACTCGATCCCTTTGGAATGGTGTAGCTTCCCACGATGCAGGACTCGCTCGGGCAGTGTGGGACGAGGATCGGGACAACCGGATGCAGCCTCAAGGTTTCCTTCATGATAGCTTGCAAATAAGGAAGATGGAGAATTTGGGACTCCTCTATTGGAGCATAGTTTGACCCGAGCACTGTGTCGAGTTCTTGTTGGGCTCTTCTCGTCACTTGTGGGTTTCTTAGTATCTCGGCCATGGCAAACTCGAGTGTGTTGGAGGTTGTCGAAGGGAAGACAGAAGTTTTCATTGTGAAAGTGTTTTCGAAGATTGTCTCCCCCGAGAAAGCAAGCTTTATACCGGGAAGATAAATCGCCGATAATGTTGTCATTGTGCCAGAGGTGCTCCACTCCATGAATTCCCAAATATCAAATAGATGGATGGTGTGGAAGGTAGACCTCTCCAAAGCCAACGATCTGATATGTTTGTGATTCCTTAAAGATGTCCTTGTGTAAGCCGGGCTAACGACACACTTGGTGGACATAATTATGCTAAGCCAAACTGAAGGGCAGACAAAAGTACTGTTGAATGGAGGTATAGCTGGGGAATTCAAACCGACTAGAGGTGTGAGACAGGGTGACCAACTATCGCGATATTTATTTGTCCTTTGTATGGAGAAATTAACCCACCCGATTCAAGACATGGTCAATGAGGGGACTTGGGCTTCGATTGATATTGGTGGAGTTCAACTTTCTCGTCTCTTTTTTACCGAAGATTTAGTCTTGTTCGCGAATGCCTCTCCTACTCAAGCTTTAGCTATCAAGGAGTGTTTGAAGCGTTTTTGTGACTGGTCAAGAAAACAACTCAATTACGGCAAAAGTACAATTTTGTTTTCCAAATCGATTTTGGATGACACAAAAATCTGATTAGTAGTATGGTCGAAATTCCAGTCATAGAGGACTTTGGGAATCACCTCAGAGTTCCAACAACTTGCGGAAACATGACGTCAGAGAACTACCAGTATTTGTTGAAAAAAGTAACAAATAGGCTAAGGGGTTGGCAATCAAAATCTTTGTCTTTGGTCGGCCGGGTCATACTTGCAAAATCAGTCCTCAATAGCTTACTGGTTTATATCATGCAATCTTCTCGGCTCCATCTTTCCTTATGTGATGATATTGATAAGACAATTCTTGGCTTTATTTGGGGCTCAACAACGGAAAAACGACACATACACCTCCTTTCACGGGACACAATCACAAAGCCAAGGAACGAAGGGGGCTTTTGCGTTGGACAAATGTGCCAAACCAACTCTTCCTTGCTTGCTAAATTAAGTTAGCAGACCCTCCATGAACCAACATCATTATGGTCAAGAGTAATTCAGGGCAAGTATTGTCAAGGCAGGGTGGATGCAGACATGTTCAATAAATGGCCGAGATCCTCTAGAACTTGGAAGGGTATTGTAGAAGGAGCTCAACTTCTAAGCAAAGGCATCCGATCAACTATCAGCAATAGGAAATCAACACTCTTTTGGTCTCGCAACTGGGTGGAACCAAGTCCTTTGTCTGATCTTGTGACAACCCCGATTGCATCGAATATTGAAGGCGCAACGGTTAATGAAATGTGGCTCGGCTCTGATTGGAATTAGGATGTCATGCGGGCTCACCTCCCTAATGAAATCTGTCGCAAAATCGTTGCTGTAATGGTTGAAAATAATGATGAAGCATGTGAGAAGCTCCTCTAGGGTCCAAACCTGTCTGGGGTATTCACCACTAATTCAACGTTCAAATTGATGCGGGACCAACATAAAATCCAAACGAATCAGCTTTGGAACAGAATCTGGAAGATCAAAGCTCAACAACGTGTCAAACAATTTGTCCACCTTGTGGCTCACGACACTGTCCTTTGCAACGCTAATCTGGTCTGATGCCATCTTGCGGCTAGCCCTTCATGTCTAAGATGTAATCTGGAAGAAAGTTGCCTCCATTTGATGCGGGATTGCCCAGAAATTCGGAACATATAGCTTGCTCTTTTAGGTAACACTTTTCTCTCCAATTTCTTCATTGAAACCGATATCCGAAAATGGGTAGAGGCCAATCATTCTAACGATGAAAGCTGGTGTTCTATATTTGCACCATGCTATGGTTCACATGGAAAACAAGAAACCAAATCGTCTTTGAAAGAAAGGACATGATTGAAATTCTACCTAGAACTGTGGTGAGGACTCAATGTCAGCTGTTTAAGGTGGCTACTCGACTGACTAGGGAGATAGTGTTGTCTGCTGTGCACAACAGTACTTCTGTGCCTACTGACTAGGCATACCCACCCCTCCACTGGTGCAAACTGAACTGTGATGGGGCTGTAAAGTATAGCATCAAGCGTGCAGGTGGTGGTGGAATTCATAGATCCCATGAAGGGGATAGTATTAAAGCCTTTATCTTCTAATGTAGTTATTGCGCCGCTCTCGCATCTGAGCTTTAATTTGGGCAATTTTTTATGGCTTAAACATGGCGCTAAATCTGCACATTCCTAGACTAATAATAGAGACGGATTCTCAAGTGGCCATCAATCTCTTAAGGTTTCCAAAAGTTGCGACACACCCGGACTATTTTCTTATACAAAGATGTTGGCGTTTGATTGAGGATAATGCATGGAAGGTAAATGTCACATACGTTCCAAGATCAGCCAATAGGGTTGCGGATAGCTTAGCACAAGAGTCTTTGCTTCTTGTTAACAATGATCTTCCTCCTTTTTTAAGGGAGGTTTGATCTAGTATTATTTAATAAAGTATTTACAGGATAAGTCCTGCTAACCAAAAAAACAATTATTAGTAATTAAATTCCGATCAAAAAAATGTTAGTAATTAAATAATAAAATATTATTATTATAAAATTTAGAAACCTAATATTTACAGTTTTGTAGTAGTTAGGTGGATATATTGTTTTGAAAAGGAGTTGTGAGAGCAAATTTCCTCATATAGCTTTTTCTATCCATACGAAGAACAAAGTTTCAACAATGGTGTTTTTTGGCAAAATATATACTCCTAGCTGATTGAGTTAGAAATTTAGTAAGGTAACTGATTTGATTGACTAATCGAACACATTGGTTTTTTTGTACAAATTAAAGCAACGATATATAGTTTGTTTACAATGATTTCATAAAAAACCATTAATCATTAATCGTGTATGCCATACATATATGAAGGGACTATCAACAACTTTGGTGAAGAGACTAGCAACAGATTGTAAGAGTATTCCAGGCTACAGATTATTTAGATGACTTTGGTGAAGGGACTAGCAACAATGGTGTTCTCTTCTTTAATGTAATGCCGAACTTCTCATCAAGGTTCACCTTCTCCACTCTTTCTGGGAGCTTCCAATCAAAATAATGCAACAGAGATGCAAGAGAATACAACACCATCCTCTCGGCGAATCCAATCCCTGCACAAATCCTTCTTCCCGAACCGAACGGAAGATAACTAAAATCTTTTCCAGTGAAGTCATGTCTTCCATCCAAAAACCGCTCGGGTTTGAACTCTAGAGGATCGTCCCAAAGCGAAGGGTCTCTGTGAATGGCCCAAACGTTGATGTAAACATTCGATCCCTTTGGAATGGTGTAGGTTCCCACGATGCAAGGCTCGCTCGGGCAGTGTGGGACGAGCATCGGGACAACTGGATGCAACCGCACGGTTTCCTTCATGATGGCTTGCAAATAAGGAAGATGGAGAATTTGGGACTCCTCTATTGGAGCATTGGTTGACCCGAGCACCGTGTCGAGTTCTTGTTGGGCTCTTCTCATCACTTGTGGGTTGCTTAGTATCTCGGCCATCGCAAACTCGAGTGTGCTGGAGGTTGTTTCCGTCCCCGCTACAACCATGTCCTGTAATTACATCGATTTTATTATTAGTATTTTAATAAAAGATCATATTGGCATTTCAACCCAAAATCATAAACTAATGACTAGGGATTAATTTTATCTATCTTGTATATTAGTACTTTTCGTTGACATTTTCGACGTAGGATTTCACTTACCAATCTCTCCATAATATTTTTCGTTGATATTTTCGACATAGGATGTCACTTATACCAATCTCTCCATTGGAGTACGTAAGGCCAATACACAAGCCTAGTGAGGTTCTATCTAAAACCAATTGACAATAGGAGGAGTAACCCAATAGATATATATACTAGGCAAGTTATGTCCCAACTTTAGATGTGAGAATGTATCCTAACATTAGCCGATTAATAAAGAGGTCGAATTTCTTATACATTATCGAGGATATATTACCATGAGCATAGCTTTAAGGTGGACCATTGTGAATGGCGTTTTGGAGTCTCCACTAGAATCCTTCAATTCAATTTCGAGCAGAACTTGCAAGGCATCTATATTGCAGCTATTTTCAGCATTGGTCATTTTCCTTCGCTGATCAATCACCGCCTCAATTATACCATCCAACTTCTTGGCACATACTTTGACCTTCTTCACAATCCCTTGCAGGTCGAACCTTGCAAGCCCCGGGAAGAAATCCGACACGTTGGGCGCCCCTACAAGATCAGTTAACTCGGATACTACAGAGTGAAAGTCAGCCCCCAGCTTCGCCCTCTCCTCCCCCTCCACAGTGCCTCCCCACAGCGTGCTTGTCATAATGTTCATGGCGGTTAGAAACATCTGGTCTCCTATGTTGACTTCAGATCCTGATTTCTCCTTCAAGTATTGCATCGTCTGGTGGATCTCGTGCTTTCGGAATCTGTAGAGTGCATCTAGAGTAGTAGAACTCAAAATCTCACGCACACAAACCTGTTTTCAAAGATTCAATCTGTCAAATTCTAGCACGCCATAATTTTGACGGTATGACGTGTCGAGAATTTAAACCATTTCACATATAAAATATAAGGTCGGGATCCACCTTTAGGTTAACCTCGAAGCTTAACCATATCACCTTTTGTTAAAGTCTGGTGGGTCCACACATTCGTTCATACAAATGCGCGTAACCAATTGGCAATAGGCCGGGAGGAGCAACTCATGGATTTGTGGGCAAGTTTTGCATAAATCGCGATGTGTGAAAGATTTTATCTCAACACCTTTCCATATATATTAGTGGTATTTAATTAGATGATATTTGTCAATGTGGAATTTTGAGGTTTGTTCTTTAACACAATCCAATTGAATCTTACACTAACTTAAAAAAAATAACATGGGCATAAATGATATATACCTTTCTTAGCATCCTCCATTGCGGACCATAAGGTGTCCATACAATATCCAATCCACCATAAAATGCTTCCTTGCCAGCAGCGGGGGCGTCATGGTTGGCGAAGGTGATGTCATGGTCCTTGAGAATTTCCTTGGCTATAGAAGGAGATCCCACCACTATCCCAATCTTCCTCCCTAGCCGGAGGCTGAATATCGGGCCGTAAGTCTTGGCCAAGTTTGAGAAGTATGAGTGGAGGTTTGGGTCCAAGAAGGGTAGGCTACCCACCACCGGCAAGCCCGATGGGCCTGGTGGCAAAGGCGGGTGAACCCTCTTGTTGTTTGAAATCAACATCCAACTCATCCATGCTATGCAACTTAAGGTTAGGATTGCAAGCCAAGTGTCTGTAAACATGGTGAAGGGGCTATCAACATTCAAGGTTGGAGAAGATACTATATATCCACAAATAAGTGTTTTTTTTTGTGGTAGGAATTATGCTAGATTTGTATATCTTCTCTTGTGGATCTGTGGTATGCTATATATGGCTACTTTAATTTGGTCCGTATTGACAGCCTTGCAATGGTTCTTTTGGTCACATTTTATAGTTGTAGTTGTAACATCACAATATTATTACTTGCCTACACGGAGGCATAAAAGTCCAAACTTTTGTTGAGTGGATTTAATTACTTGCATAAACGGAGGGGAAACAAGCAAGTTGTACTTGTTTTCACAACACAATATTATTGCATTTTTGAGAATTTGATACAATTAATTTCTGCTCTCTCACACCATACATGACTAGCTAGTAGATGGACAATGTAGAGAGAAAACATCATCTCACAAGTAGGGTGATGAAGAAGCCTTTATACTCAAACTTCAATCCACAATGATGGAATAGGATCAATCTTTCATAAGCTGAGTTTATAAAATACAACAAATTAAAAAAGATTGATTTATTGATTTTTAGGATATTCATATTGCTGATTGAGCTCCTCCAAGATTTGATGACCTTGGTGAGGGGACCAACAACAAAGGCACCATCTTCTTCAATGTAAAGCCAAACTTTTCCGAGAGATCCAATTTCTCTACTCCTTTGGGCAGTTTCCAATCAAAATAATGCAGAAGAGAAGCAAGAGACAACATAATTATCCTCTCAGCCATAGGAACCCCTACACAAATCCTTCTTCCAGACCCAAAAGGAAAGTAACTAAAATCATTCCCACTAAAATCATGTTTCTTGTCCAAGAACCTCTCTGGTTTGAACTCTAGAGGATCCTCCCAAACTGAAGGATCCCTCTGAATTGCCCACGCATTCACAAAAACTGCCGAGCCCTTTGGAATTGTGTATCCTCCAACAACGCAAGACTCGCTCGGGCAACGAGGGACTAAGAGTGGGAGAACAGGATGTAATCTTAGGGTCTCTTTCATTATAGCCTGCAAATAAGGTAGTTGTTGGATGTGAGATTCCTCCACTTGGTTGTTAGCCCCAATTAGTTCTTCTAATTCTTTCTGGGCTTTTCTCATAGCTTCTGGCCTCTTTACTAGCTCTGACATGGCAAACTCAACTGTGTTTGAAGTTGTGTCTGTCCCTGCAACAATCATGTCCTGAAATATACATCCAACAATCAGAAAA
This sequence comes from Fallopia convolvulus, assembly GCA_964016875.1. Classification (NCBI taxonomy): domain Eukaryota; kingdom Viridiplantae; phylum Streptophyta; class Magnoliopsida; order Caryophyllales; family Polygonaceae; genus Fallopia; species Fallopia convolvulus. Next base: position 4,831,867 of record OZ024722.1, on the reverse strand, counting down.
CTAATTTATCCATCAATAAGAAAAATCAATTCAACCAATTTAAGCATATTGGAGATTTGAACTACCTTAGTTAGAGAAACAAAATTTTGTTATATGTATTAAAGTCTTTGGGCTGTTAACGTGGGAGTGCACACGACTGTCCGTGCTTATATGCGTGTTTGGCCTAACACATAAGCCCAATGAAGTTCCATCCAAAAACCAATTGGCAATAGAAAGATAACCCATGAAATTATATGGTGGTCTTGTTTAGTCTTCACTTTCAGATGTGAGAGTACATATTCTTAGCAATAAGCATATAATTTAGCAGTGACAACTTACAATGAGCAAAGCCTTAACTTGGTCCATGGTCAATTTCGTCTTTGCATTGCCTCCATCCATCAATTGTAAGAGAAAGTGCAAGAAATCCTTGTTATCATCATTGGCACTACCATTATCCAATTTCATGCGTTCATCAATAACGGCTGCAACCATAGCATCCAACCTCATTGTGCTATCCTGCATCTTCTTGGCAACCCCTTGCAAATCAAACCTTGCCAAAAGAGGAAAGAAGTCGGACACATTTGGCGCCGCTAACAAATCGACGGCCTTGACAATCTCTCTTCTAAATTCCACTCCTTCCTCAACCCACTTTGTGCCCGTCGTCGCCCCACCCCATAGCATGTTTGTGATCATGTTAAGAACCATTAAGAATATTTGATCTCCAATGTTAATAGGCTGTCCTGCACTTTCATGTATGTGAAGTACCGTTTTCTTGAGCCATTGCCTCCTGAGATTGCTGACTGCATCCACAGCGGCTTGACCAAGCATCCCACTCACACTAGCCTATTAAAATGATCAAATTATAACAAAATTAACTTTAAATTTGATTGAATATGTTCAGGGGGGCAAAGAGTCCCACATCGACCAAATGGGGATAAATTGAATAGTGTATAACCCGCTGCACTTTTGTTTTGAGCTATTGTATATTAATTTTATTGCATAAAACTCAATCTAATTTCACCGTTTCTCGAATAAATTACGGAGAAATTTTGCTCACTCACATGTAATTTTTTAAAACCGGGTTCAAGATGCGTGGATCCGAAAACCGCCCATAATTTAAATAAAAACCCAGTTCAATTGTGCGAGAACGTGACAGGAAGACCGATTTTTTACCGAACCGGGTGTTAATTTTTGTACGGGTTCTGAATCCGTTCATGGTTTTTCCAAAATCCGGTTTTTTGTGTGCTGCTTACGAACTCGCCAATACGGGAGTGTGCAACACAAATTTGAGAGTGCGCAAACGAACCACCTTAAATTACGGTTCACACGAAATTTGACAAAAATATATGTAAGAGAACATGTACGGTTACCTTTCTTAGTATCCTCCATTCTGGCCCATAGGGAGAGAAGGTCAAATCCTTTCCACCACATGTGAGCACTTTGCTAGTGACTAGCACATCATGGTTGGCAAAGGTGATATCAAAGTCCTTAAGAAATTGTTTGGCCACCAAAGGTGAGGTCACGATGATGGCGATTTTAGACCCTAGTTGTAGGCTCATTAACGGGCCATGGGTATTGGCCAAGCGAGCGAAGTAGGTGTGTAGTTGCGGGTCTAGAAATGGTAGCATTCCGACTAATGGAAGACCCATCGGGCCTGGGGGAAGTGGTGGGCGGGATTTGCACCAGTTGGATATGTTGGTGATGAGGTTCCAACTGATCCATGCTATGCAGCAAAAGGTTACCAAAGGAAACCAAATTTCTGATAACATGGTGATTAGATGTACTTATTATTATTGCATACTATGGTGCAAAGTGTGTGTGTGTATTATCTTGTGATGAAAAACTAAAACTAGTTTTATAGATAAGTTTTTTGTGGATGTGCTGAAATATTGTCACTATCGCTATAATATGGACAGCCATACTGTATTTTTTTTCGGTCAAGTTCTAGAGCATTGTGAATACATATAGAATACATATAGACAATCGGTGTTTTGTTTTGTATCAATAGTCAAGAGATTGATTAAAGCTAATAAGTTAAACTTGATATACCTATTTGCCTCTTTGACTTTGTGGTGTAAAATCTATTTCTATTACTAATCTAGAGGTGTCAAACGGGTCGATCAGGTCGGGTTCTGGTTCGGTTATTTCGGGTTCGGGTTGAGTCGGGTTCGGGTCGTAGCGGGTCACCAGTCAAATCAGGTTCGGTTTTTTCGGGTTTGAATCCAAGTATCCAACGGGTTTCGGATCTATCGGGTTCGGTTTATTTTGGGTTGCGGGTTAAAATTTTCGGGTCTTGACCCTAAATTTTTCGGGCGGTTCAGGTCGGTATTTCGGGTCGAGTCAGCTTTTGCCAACTCTACTAATAACTAAAAAGGAGTAGCCATTATATTTTCCCACCGCATCCTATATTAAAATAATGAATTAAAATAATTAATTGGATATAATGAAGTATAATAAAATATAGCAAAAATATGAATAATATTTTTATCATCCATCTAATTAAAATATATCTATATGACTTACAAATAAGTTTACAAAAAAACCACGTACCAATTGAGAAAAATAATTTTAGCTATGTGCATGTCGATCTTTATAAATAAGTAACACCGCCCAATATTAAAATAGTAGTTTAAATAAAAAATTATAAAAATTACTGTTCGAATCGTTTGATAATGTTCAAATCTCTCATGTGATTCGGGGTTGTAATATAGTGGCTAAGAAAAATGTAAAACTGGGACACTCTCTTCCTAATTCTTATATCCAGACTCACATAGAACTTATAGTTTTCATCTATTTAGATGCTCTAAGTCGTCCTCCGTAAGGAGAACCTCCTAATTCTCACCTGATAAAAAAAGAGTTAATTTAAGTAAATAAATATCTTTATGAATATATTAAAAAGTTAAGCCTTTGAGATGGATATAACCCCTATATATCAATTAATATTGGAGCATTTTAACTAAATTCATTTATTGGTTGGGCCTTCTACATACACCCTCTCGATTTTATGTCGGGACAAGGGTGTGTACATCTTGACTTCCCAGACCCCGCCTGAGGCTGGTTAACACTTAGTTGTTTTTGTTGTTGTTGCATAACCCAATAGACATGTATTATTTAAACAATTTTAACAACGGAATTTAGAAATTAAAAAACCCTCAAAAGAAATTCATAAATCCTTAGAAAAATAAAATAAAATTCCTAAATAAATAAAATCAATAAAATCTTTTCAAAACAAGGTTCTTATCATATCCTATGTCATAACGATATGCCCTTATAAATGCCTCATACAAGATATAAATAAATCTATTTTTTTTTTGTTAGAATAGATAAATCTATTAGTATCCTATATATAATTGATGTATACATATATGTTTTTGTGAAAGTGCTGAACCTTATTCTATAACTATCACGCTAATATTGGCAACATTGAGAATTTTATTTGGTCACTTTCTTATAGGATTGAATATAGTTGACGTTTCATTACGCCTATTATCAATAGACGTACCTTATCTTCTTTTGACTTTTATGTACGTCCATGAGAGGCACAAAGGGTCAATTTGTGGAATGAGTAATTTCTAGAAAGATTCAAGTGATAAGTTTGAAGGTATAGAGTGACACCGGCCTAATTCATCAGCTAATTTAAAATGTTGTTTTTTGAAGGCAAGTATAATTAATATATATTAAAATCAAAAGTGGTTCGAGTTAATCCCGGGTGAACAATGTTAACCCTGTCACGCAAGAAGTTCAAAGAACAAGATACCAATATAATAAGGGATAAAAACAAAGATTGTAAGTTGGTCACTTGACTTTGCATGGCAGAGATGGCGACGAAGTGGAAAGTTATGGCGGTTGCCCGGATATCATTGATTCCTCTTCTAGCAAGCTATCATGAAAAAATATCGTTACGCCACTTCACTTTGATTGGATGATGCCAAAAGTAGTTGAGCCATTGGATCATTTAAAGAAGTTTGACTTTACATCTTAGACTTCAATTATTTGATAGAAAGCTGAGAAAGCTACAGTCCATGGATACTATTAAGGAAATACTAATACGTATTATATTTGTACTTATCTTCTAATCAAAGAGGAAAATTTCCACAAATAATTTGATTCTCTGATTTCTATTGATATATAATTACTTTTGTATCTAATACATGGGTATATATATATTAAGGAGAAATGGGGAATACTTCCTATGTGTCGGATTAATCTAGATCAATGAATAATAATGATGGTGTATATTATGATTTTTATGGGTAAAAACAGGGGGAATTCACGGTTATTCCAAATTTGGGAGGAACCGAGATTTTAGGGATCATGGAGAATAACCGCAATATTCTATCGGAAAATCAATTTGCCTGTCAAATTATTCAATAATACAAGACATATTATTCCGAATTTAGTGTATTGTTTTTTTTTTGCAAATGGTAAGAAAATGTATTAGAGAAGAGAGAAGGTACAATCCACAAATGTCATAAAATGACAAATGTAAAAAATACTACCCAAGGACCAACATAACACTTCCAAACCCCCTGCTGAACTCAGAGCTTGCACATATCCTAATGCCAAAGAGCACTGATGTCAAGACTGAATTTTCAAGCAAAAGTGAAGGGACTTACCAAATAATGTCTCCTAGAAGGTTTGCTTCAGCAAACACTGCTCAATAAAACTTGTGTAAGGGAGTGTGAACAAAAGGCTCTAGCCGGAAAACTATCCCAAGAAAAACTAGCAAAGCAGAGAAATATTCCAAAGCCTTGCTTGGACCATCTGAACATCTCATCCTCATGCTAAGCACTTAGAGATGCTAGTGGTCATCAAGCAAATGTGAAGGACATGCGCCCTCCTGTCTCATAATGTCTAACATCAGCCAGAAACACTCAACAAGAAGGACACAAGGGTTAGTTCTCAAAACAAGAAACATCTAGCCCTTACTTAAAGACAAACACCCAAGTCGGGACAAAGACTATTTAAAAAAAAAAACTAAATTGTATTGAAGTTTGAATGTGATGCGCAGCTTACAGTCTTCTAAAATTCTAGTCACACATCTGGCTTTCTCAATTGAAAATTATCTCATTCCTCATCCACCAAATATAGTAGACAGTCCCCATGCAAGCCAATAATTTGGATTCAAAGATATTGTTTTTTCTTCTTCTGCAAAGCAGGAACTAGTTCCACCAAGCCATCAAAGAGTCAAATCTTACATTTACTCCCAGCCAATTTGAGATTTTGTTTGCAACATTCATAGTGAAATCACATTGAAACCACAAATTTAATGTATTGTTATTCAACAATACAAGACATATTATTCCGAATTTTGTGTATTGTTATGCTACAAAGCAAGTCGTATTATTGTCAATTCAATACATTGTTATTAGAGCTGTCAAACGGGTAGGTCATGTCGGGTTCGGGTCCAGTTATTTCAGGTTCGGGTTGAATCGGGTTCGGGTCGTAACGGGTCACCAGTCAAATCGGGTCGAGTTATTGCGGGTTTTCGAGCTGGTCGGGTTGACCCAACAAGTTAAGAAAATAGAATTTTTTACAATTATTAAAATATTATTTTATTTAAAAATGATATTTAGTAATAAAATATTCTTTATTTATTTTAATAATAAAATATATTATAATTTTCAAAATATTTTATATATATTCTAAAAATATAACAAATCGGGTCAACCCAACGGGCCTCGGGTTTGAACTCAACGGGTTTTGGGTCTATCGGGTTCGGTTTATTTTTGGTTTCGGGTTCAAATTTCCGGGTCTTGACCCTAAAATTTTCGGGCGGTTCGGGTCAGCTTTTGACAACTCTAATTGTTATTCATAATTGCGTGTCCAGTTTTTCTTATGGTGTCTGTATTATTATTTGTATGTAGATCTATTCAAATCATGCATACATCCACATTTTTTTTATGCAAAAGTATTTGGAGTGATAGAATAATAAATTAAATGTCGGGGTAAAATTATGGGGAAAAGTCCACGATCTGCCAAAAAAGAAAGCACCGAAATTTAAGAAAATTATTGAAAAAGAATAACTAGCATATCTTCAAGAATTTTCATATCTTAGAATTAAAATATATCTCACCTTACGTAAAAAAAATTCTTCATCATTGATAATATCTAAAGAAACGATGTTGAATAATTATCTTCCACAACAGATTCATCTCACAAATTCCAAATCCTAAATAATCTTTCATAGAAAGAGATAAGGACTCACTTTAAGAAACCATTCGTACTTACTTGTATGGTTATTCACCTGTTTATTAAGTGTTATTCAAATATACTTGTTTTGATTTTCAGATAATTGTTAATTATAAATGTGTGATGTGTTATTCATATAGACTTGTCTTGTTATTCATAATTACATAACATGTAATTCAATTATGTGTGACTTCTTATTCATATATAATTGTCTTATTTATCGTGTGATTAGTATTTCATAAAAACATGAATTTTTATTCATACTCCCGTGAAGTGATATTCAAAAAAGTATGCTTTGATATTCAAAATAAGTGATCCCAAACAATTGGAGCAATTATGAACTATGCGTGGAAGATTATTCAGCTATGTGTGGAAGATTATTCAACTATAAGTGAAAGATTATTCATACATAACTGGCTTAATATTCGTACAATAATTTATAGTTATTCAAATTGTCATCAAGTGTTATTCAAATATACGTGTTTCGATTTTCATATAATTGTTATTATAAATGTGTGATTGTTATTTATATAGACTTGGCTTGTTATTCATAAATCCAAAATGTGTTAATCAACATTTGTAACTTATTATTCATATATAGCTGACTTAATATTTATCTATACCAGGATAATTATTCATAATCATGCGTAGTAATCTTCAAATAGTTGTATGTCAGCGTCAAGGCGACGATGAGCATGTTTTTGAATTTGTGTACAGTGCGAATTTAACAATACATATATGAATAACTAAACATGCATATATGAATAACATACCACATATACATGAGTAACAAAACATCTTAAATCATCAAAATTAACCTATTTGATCGAATTAATTCAAGTACTCACTTGAAATCAACGAACTTGTTTGAATTCCAACAACAATAAATCATCTATATTCAACAATTTTACCCTCCCCATCTCAAAATTAGCCTTGTCCTTCCCCTGATCTCACTTTGATTACCATGTCCCCCATTAGTGCCACCATCGATCTCCACCACACCTCTTGTTTCCCTGTTGTTTTCGAATCCTCCTCCAAGAGAATCGTCTTCCATAACCATAATTTTGTTTTTGATATGGAGATCCCCGATGCCGGATATATTGAGGTAAAGAGATTTGTAATGAGGTTTTGTAGTATCATTATTAATATGGGTAGAGTATTTATACATAAAACAATTGAGAAACCCTAGTACAATTCTATCCATAACAAGAAGATATGATTGACAAATCACGTTAACTTATTCTAGGTAACTAAAGATAGACAATCAATTAATCCCAGAAATTATGGAACCTAATGATATAATAATCTAATATTGTTATCATGCCCCCTCAAAAATGTAGATCAGAGATATAGTCTAAGCTTGGAAACGATTGTTTGAAGCCGAAGCCCAATTGGAATTAGGCTACGACTCTTGGTTTCGTAAGGATGCCTTCGCAAAGAGACGTACATAGGAAAAGTTCGAGCTTGAAGACATTTTCTTAAAGGCGAAGTTGATCTCTTGTTGTAGGATCAAACAAGGCCGATCTTGGTTTTGTATAAGTTGGAAGAGGCCAATCTTGGTTTTGTATTAGACACCCGAAGGCAATCCCGGTTTTGTATGAGATACCCGAAGACAATCTTTGTTTCGTCGAAGACGGATTTTTTGAGCAGCGGAAGTTATTTTGTACTGATTGTTGGGGATTGATTATAAACATCGGTGGCCATGAGAGAGAAAAAATTGAGGATCGAAATGTCGCTAGGCAAAATGCCCTGATACCATAATGAGATAAAGAGATTTGTATAATGAAGTTTTGTAGTATTATTATTAATATGGGTAAAGTATTTATAGATAAAACAATTGAGAAACCCTAGTACAATTCTATCCATAACAAGAAGCTATGATTGACAAATCACTTTAACTTATTCTAGGTAACTAAAGATAGACAATTAATTAATCCTTGAGATTATGGAACTTAATAATATAATAATCTAGTATTATTATCACAATTCTAGCTTTACTTCATCACATGCCTTTTGTCCAATTCTAGCTTTCTTTCTACCTTCATTTATGCATGTAATGACAAAAATAAAAGATCTCTCTTCAAGAAAACTTTTCTTAACCTTTCCACGAGCATATCTTCTCCTTGGGTTCTTCTTGGGGATTTCAACTGTACCCTAAACCATATATAATGAAAAGATATGTAAAGAATCGTGGAAACACCCATCCAATAATCTTCATAACAACACTAGCCTCTTAAACCTCAACTCCAACAGAGCCTTTTACACCTAGAACAACCATAACTTCAGTGAAGTTGGTGTAAAGTGGATATAGTTTTGTCCAATGACCAGTTCGACATTTAGTATCCCAATGCATATGCCTTCTTTGCTCAGCCTAGTCTCTTTGATCACAACCATTTCATCCTCTCAACCGAAACCTCGAGAAAGATAAAAAAAATATCCCTTCAGATTTAAAAATTCATGTTCCTTTCATGAATCCTTTCTAAACATCGTTCAAGATGTTTGGCACTCAACCAAGAGTTTCATACGACCAGGTGGAGTGGCACAAGATCTTCCTCTTGGCTTATGTCGATATATTGATTCCTCCACTTCAGGTCACAAACTATTTGTTACACAAGAAGATGAACTAAACACACAAACCCTAATTGTTTGATTGAAAGATAGAAAGACACTCTCAATGGGACAACCCCCAAAGTGCCAATCTCAAGGAGATGAATCTCCAAGAGCCCAAAGGCAAAAGCCTTGATCATTTCTCTGATTTTCTGGATACCCTCTCTCACCCCAAACATCACTATATAAAGACAACACACCCACAACATAAAACGCACACAAACACACACACACACAACACGTGGGTTGTACCCAACACCAACACGCAAGCTGTACACAAAAGGACAGAATATAGAAAGACATTAATACCCTTGTTGAACATTTCCTAACAATGCCACCCTCATTTAAACAACCTTGCCCTCAAGGTTGCATACATTTGAAAACTGAGTTGGCATTGGATGGATCGTGCAAGGGCAAAGGAATGCACAACTTGATCCATTTCTTGAGTGTGGCGTTGGACTAAAGTTTATCCAGTGTTTAGGAGTGAAGTCTGGTGATTGAGGCGGTATTTCTTGGGTTGGTGGTGAAGGGCTCAATTTCCCAATCGACAAACTGGCACGATCTGGAGGTGGAGGAAGACTTGTGTCCACGTAGGCTACTTTTCTATAAATGAAGTCAAACCATGGTGTTGGGCCCAGGTCAATTGGAAGTCCAATACGTGACTTTATAACTCCACTTATAAATGAATTGGGCCAAGTAAATGGGCCCATAAGTGCAAGAGACATACCAACTTCCCAGCTCTTGATTTTCTATTCCTTATACTGATGGATTATGGGCTCTGACTCCTCAAATGAAAGCTCATAATCTGGTGGTGGGCCTAAACGAATTGGACCCGACCCAATTTTTGATCCAAACTTATCTGTTTCCTTTACTATCAGAAAAACGGGTTCCACATTTTGATGTCGATCCAACCCTAGAACCTATACTTCTTGTGACTGCACTTCACGCGCCATCCTCAACATCACCATCTCAAAATTTCTTGCAAGTCCCTCCCTGTGCCGATTATTGATGGAGCAAATATTTGCAACCCTCGTCTTCTCTTTCCTCACCGTGTCAATCTTATCCATCATCCTTCGATTATAGTCACCGATCTCAGAGGCGTCGCTCCTATCTAGACTGGTTTGGCTTTCATCGATTGTAAGTCCATCTTTGCCTTCGGTTTTCGACTCGAAAACACTCGCCGATGTAAGTTCAATACTGGGTGACGACAATGGCTCGTTCTCCCTCTTTGAAGCAAGACCTATCTCTACTAAGCCGTCCTCGGAGGCGTCGGAGCTGATTTCGATCACTTCCAAGTCTGCCATGTTTGCTTCAAACGAATCTTCTTCTTGTTGAATGTCTTCAATGCTCTCTTCCCTTGCTCTTCCAGACCACGGTGGTTGCCCGAGATGGTCGAGAGCCCATCCTAATTCTCTAATGATTTCTTCCCTTCTGTAGGTAGTGGCGACACCCTCCGCTACATTGATAGTAATGTCGAGATCCACCGCTTCCTTCTCCGACATCATCCATGTCGTCTTCGCTACCCTTCCTTCGCGAGCACATTCCTCGGCCTGACGAACATTGATCATTTCAGGTTCTGTTTTGCTTTGACCGACCTTGCTTCCACCTTCTTCCTCGATATCAGACTCGTCATCACTGTGCTCGTCGAATTCCACGCTACTGGGTGACGATAGCGCATTAACCACCCATGAAATAGGGTCTACCCCTGATGAGCCGCCATTGGAGCGGATCTTGCACTCTTTTAGATTCGTCTTCGAGTTGGAGGTTCCGCTCCCGCTTTCCTCTGGCGATAACTCGGTGCTATGTGGAGAACCACAATTCTTGGCAAACACCTCCTCAATAGTATGAACCATCTCTTCATAGAAGGTATCCCATATTTCTCTAAGCTTATGGTTGGTTTCCTCACTTATCTAGCTCAATCCTCTCTCAATTCCTCTCTTGTGTTCATCCTCAAATCTAACTCCATATTGAATCTCTCAACGAGAGCACCAATTTGTTAGACAAGAAGATGAACTAACACACAAACCCCAAATTACTGTTTGATTGAAAGCTAGAAAGGCACTCTCAATGGGACAACCCCCAAAGAGCTAATCTCTAGGAGATGAATCTCCAAGAGCCCAAAGGCAAAAGCCTTGATCCTTTCTCTGATTTTCTGGATACCCTCTCTCACCCTAAACATCACTATATAAAGACAACACAACCACAACAAAAAACTCTCTCACACACACACACAACACGTAGGCTGCACTAAACACCACCAAGCAGGCTGTACACAAAAGGACAGAATATAGAAAGACATTAATACCCTTGTTGAACGTTTCCTAACAGTATTTCAGGTCACTTCCATACTCAATATTCTATAGGAAAATTCTAAAAAGTTGGTTCCACTGCAATTGAAACTCTTGTCAACTATGTTTCTGAGCACAATTTCAAACTTTATTCTCTCAAAACCAATGACAAAAATAATTCCTTTGATAGAGGCACCTAAGCTCAAAAATCACAATGTATTTTGTAACTCAAAGCTGACATGACCTTCTTAAATTGCATGCTTCAACAACAATGAAAAATTAAAATTGATCAAATATGATGAGCACTTCACCTCCTTCTTCCACAACCATTTAAAAAATCGCAAAAATAGGAACACTATCAATCTCCTTCTAGATGATAGTGGTAGGACATTTTCATGTTGGGCTGATACTAACAACATTCTCATAGGTCACTTTAATTCAAAACATCATTGCAAAACTAACCGTACAATCCCTTTCATATTGTCCTTTGTTGTCCTAAGATCCTTAATCCCAACCCTCCCTCACCCTAAACTCATCAAACATTTCACCCATTCTAATGTAAGAAAATACATCTTCCCTATAAGGGATTGCAGAACGTTGGGGTCCACAGGATTTAACTCTATATTTTTCAAAATGGCTTAGCCAATTATTGGCTCCAAGACCTCAGATGTCATCATAGACTTCATTAAGTCTAGACGACTTCTTAAGCAACTCAACCACATCCTCACTACCTTAATGTTGAAGGTGGACAAAACCACCTTTTCTAAGGATCTTCAACCAATATTCTAGTATCCTACTACAACACAATGTATAAAGCCATCGGAAAGAAAATTGTTGGCATAATGAAAGTTATTGTTCCGGGAATCATTGAAGACATGTAATGTGCATTCGTCCGAGGAAGATCGATTAGGGACAGTTTCCTCGTTTTCCATGATCTTCTGAAGCACTAGACTCAGTTAAGTATCTCACCAAGATGTACAATTAATCAAATTTGACTTTATTAAAGATTTTAATTTCCTTTGATTGAAATTTTTCTTGAAAATGCCATGTGAGCTTTCAACTTCCCTAAGGTTTTCATAAGTTGGACCCGAATCTGCATCTCTATATCTAGCTACTCCAATAATGTTAATAGAAATTAGGAGGGTTTTCCATGGAAAAAGAGGCATTTGTCAAGGAGACCCGCTATGGTCGTACCTCTTTGTTATTACAGTTGAATATCTCTCTAGAATGATGCACACCTTGGAAGGTACTCCTGATTTCATATTCCCCCTTAAATGCCACATATTGAAACTGACACACATCCTAATCTTTTATAGAGGAGACGAGAAATCAATCCTCATTGTCAAGCGAGTCCTTGATGAATTTTGTAGAATTTCAAGACTCTCAATTAAATCTTCGAAATCTAACATTTATCTTGGAGTAATCAACAAAGATGAAAAGTCATCTCATTATGACCGGTTATAATTTGGGCAATCTTCCTATAAGATATTTAGGCATCCTACTTGGCACATATATGCTCCACTGAAGGGAATTTCGACCAGTTATTGAAATGATGACCTCGAGAGTTTGATCTCGGATGGTGAAATGTCTATCATACATAGTCCAAGTAGAGCTTATTCAATCACTTTTACATGAAATTCAAACATTTTGGTGCTGTATTTTTAGTCTTCTTGACTACATTCCTATAAAATGTTGAATCTTTTCTTCATTCTTTTCAATGGTTTGGCTCAATTAGCTCAAAAAATTGCCTCATCTCATGGGAAAACATATGCAAACCTAAAAAAAGAAAGCGATATAGGATTCAAAGAAACTTGTGATGTTCTTCTTAAGAGACTTCTCGCGGCTCAACTCGTAACTAATTTGAATGATGTCCCAGGTAAGTACTCCTCCGTACTTGCTTACAACCTCCTCTAGTTGGTACAATCTCTGTGGTGGAATTCAATTTGAGAAGGCATCCATAATCCCAAGTGCTCTTTTATTACTTGGTTGGCTTGTCATAATCACCTTCATACCAAGCGTGAATAGCCAAATGGACCAAAATAGGTGATACTTCATGTGTTCTTTGTCATAGACTCGAAAATGTAGTTGACTTGAGGAAAATGGGCCACAACTATTAACTATATTCAATACAAATCATTGGTTGATTGCATCCACTTCAACAATTAACCTCGGTATAGATAGGTCTTAGGAGATTTGTAAGAAAATTTAATACAACTATTTTTATTAATTATTTTAATTAATATTCTATTTTAGTAGTTTTGAAATAAAACCTACCTAAAATTCTTGCAATACTAAATACCAAATAAGATTTTAGGAGGTTTTAAAAGAAAAATCTATACCTATTAAAAAACTTGCACCTATCCAAAAACCTTTTCAAAATTTTTTTTACCTCCTCAAAGAAGCCTAGCAACTAACTGAACTCCAACACCCTTATTATCTGCAAAGTGCAACTATTAGTAGGATTTTTAAGAACGAAAAGTTTAATTACCTTCAACTCGATTAGCGGAATTTGGAATATTGGCCTACCATTGCAATGTCCACGGCGACAATCGAAAATTGTGTAGTGGAAAGTACATAATATAACCATTGGCAAAAGTCTAAGAAAAGCTCATCAGTTCCTCCATATTAGACGACCTTGGTGAAGGAATAAGCAACAAAGGTGTTCTCTTCTTCAAAGTAATGCCAAACTTCTCATCAAGATCCAACCTCTCCACTCCTTGAGGCAGCTTCCAATCAAAATAATGCAACATAGAGCCAAGAGAATACAACACCATCCTCTCTGCCATTCCAATCCCGGCACAAATCCTTCTTCCTGACCCAAACGGGAAGTAACCGAAATCACTCCCATTGAACTCATATCTTCGGTCCAAAAACCTCTCGGGTTTGAACTCTAGAGGGTCCTCCCAGATCGACGGGTCCCTTTGAATGGCCCAAACATTGACGAAAATCTTTGAGCCCTTCGGAATTGTGTAGCCTCCCACAACACATGATTGGCTCGGGGAATGAGGAATTAGGAGTGGGAGAATAGGGTGAAGCCTCAGGGTTTCTTTCATGATGGCTTGTAAATAGGGGAGATGTGGAATGTGGGACTCCTCCAATGGAGCATTGCTTGACCCGAGTAATGTGTCGAGTTCTTGCTGGGCTTTTCTCATGATTTGTGGGTTGTTCATTATCTCGGCCATGGCAAACTCGATTGTGTTCGAGGTTGTGTCTGTCCCAGCTGTCACCATGTCCTGCGATGCACATCCAACAAGTATCAATTAATTTGTATTACCAGTTGAGTTTCTTGATTGATATAGCAATTGCATTCTGGTAAAAGTGTGTAGATCGATGTTTTATTGTTTGTTCTATAACGTTTCAGAGGTGGCTATTCCACGTAGTACAAATGAGTTTTGGCACATACCAGGTTGTTTGAGTTTTGGTAGCTCGGTCATTTTCTCAATTCTGGGTTTCAGCAGGCCCATCTTAGAGAATTCGAAGACCATGTTTTATATATAAAGTTGGGCCCTTATATATTATAGGTATTGATTCTAATGAAAATAACCCTTATCATGAAAAGTAGAAATGAATCTAGGTCATTCGATTAAAACACCATAAATGAATCTGGGTCATCTGATTAAAAAAAAAAAAAATTAAGTCTTTTTACGTATGTAGAATGATATAAATCAAGTATGAACATATGACCATAAAACGTGAACGTGTCATACTAATATGTGAATGTACTTATATTATATGTGAACGTATACTAAATTTTCTGAAGTTAAAGGTGGTTTTATGTGAATAGTCCTTGTAATAATGTGAACATGTATATGAAATATGTAAAATGTCAAGCGTCGGGTTTTTGACAAAAACAAGAGAAAAAATAAAAAAATATTTTTTTATCTTTTAATTTTTTTTTTGGTCAAATTTTTTTAAGTCTTCTAACCACGTACACTCGTGAGATGATTTAATCGAACATGAACATATGACTGTAAAACATGAACAAAGAGTACTTATATGTGAACACACTTGCAGTATATGTGAACGCAATATAAAATCTCTAAATTGTTAAGATGATAATATGTGAACATGTTTATAATAGTTTGAACATATGCATAAAATATGTGAACGTAATGTAAAAAGTCAAAAATCGTGATTTTGTCAAAAACAAGCAAAATAAATAAAATAAATTAAAACTATTTTTTAGTTTTTAAATTTTTTTTTGAAAATAACCATTTCGCCCTTATCTCTTTCAATCTTAGCCATCAATTTCTCAAATCTAAGAGTCCTCATTTATTTCTAGTGTTTACGATAAGCCTCATTTCCATATGAATCAACCTCATATATTATAGATTAAAGTTATACAAATTTTAATACGTATTAATATAAAGTGTATATTTTTCGGTGACAAGTATTTTGAATAAAAATTACATCCTCTAAAATACTTATTTAAATAATTAAAAATGATTATTTTATTTTTATTAATAAAATTTCACAATCCAACTTCAAATATACTTATAAATATTTTATCTAAAAAGTGGGTAGATAATTCGACGGAGAAATGGGTAGATAATTATAAATGGAAAGATGGGAGAAATTAATACAAGAAGATCGAAAATTAAAAACAATTAAGACGTGGAAAATGAAAATTAGAAGTTTAAAAATATGGGAGAAATAATGGGATTAAGATTTGAGAGAGAGTGGATAAATAGTTATATATGGAAAAAGAAGAAAGTAATTAAAGAGCATAGAAATTTAAAAAAAAAATTTAAATACATGAAAAATGGAATGTTGGAACTTGGAAGCACAAGATTATAAACGTGATTCTATCTCAATTAATATATTTAAATATGGTTTATTAATTTGAAATATTTTTTTTTAAATAATTAGATCCTTATATGTTTTGGGGTCTTGTCGTATTAGACTCTTTGTAAATACTTATCTACGAGGCGAGTTTGAGCATAGTTTCAACTTGCACTGATCATCAATATACTATAACTAAAGTTGAAGCCCTCTATCTTATGTGTCGTCGTCTTAACTATTTCACATAGGCGTTTTAATTTTTCCATTTACCTCTTTGCCCTTCTTTTATTTAAGTATTTATAGTTCTTATATTATAATAATATTCTTTATATTATTAATATAAAATTATATTTAGAGATCTTAAAATTTGGCGAGTTGTGTTAGGAGCATATATAATCTATTATGGAAATGTTTTATTGAATATAATAATGTTACTAATATACAAATATATTAAGAGATCTTAAAATTTGGCAAGAAACATACGCTTCATTATAAAATAATTTTTTTAATATAATAATGTTACTACAATCATATGTAGATATCTTAAAATTTGACAAATGATATAAACATAATCTTCATTATAAAATATTTTTAAAATATTTATATAATAATATTACTATTTTTTATAAATATTAAGAACATAAATATTATATTTGAATTATTTTGAAATGATGATTAATATTTAATTTATAATATTAAATCATATATAAATATATATAATAAATCATGAGTAAGGCATGTGTATAGAAACCATCTTTTCTAATTATTATTTTTAGATATATACAATTTATTTTCCTAATCCATTATTATTGGTTTTATATGCTAGAAAAAATTTAAATAGAAGATTTTAGTAAATTAAATTATTTAAGCTAACTTGATCTATTATTCAATTTTGGATATTAATGATAAAAAAAAGTATTCTAGAATCTAGAAAACATTTAAGTTTATCATATTTATTCAAATTAAAAGCTAATTTGTGTTTAAAGATCGTGATTATTTGTCACTAGACAATTAATATATTTGAAAAAAATAATTATTAATTTTTTAATCAAAATCCGTACAAGATACGGGAATATATGCTAGTTATACTGTAAAACAAAATTCTTTCATTTACATGGTGAAAATATTTATTTGTAGTAGTACGTGTATTTTTTTTTTATTTTTTGGTTAAAATATTTAGGATGAGCGATAGCTTTTCAGTCAAGGATAGGGAACATGTAAGAGTGCTCCTATAAGGAGATTTATATTTGCCTCACCTCAAAGAGATCTCAAGAAAGACTAGTGAAAAATCGAACTTACGATATATCAAATTTGATATCTTTCTTGTTCCACTAGGCCAACCTCTTTCAAATTTAGTAGGTGCATTTTTTATTCTACTTGTACATGAAATGTGTGTCCAAATAAATCTCTTTTTCATTTTCCTACATTTAATATGCAGACGCACTACCTCCTTTCGTTAAAGTAACTATAACAAGATATCAATCTATCTGAAAATGGACCCCATTCCCCATTCCAACCACACACACATCAATCATTTGATGGTAATGGCAGACAATTAGTTATGGCATGATAATACTCTGAAATAATAAAAACAACAATGAGCTACTGTAAGCAATTCTTCCATGAAAGCTTTTTTTTTTTCTCTAAACTTTTAATCAACTACTTACCATGAACAAAGCCTTGAGGTGGACCATTGTGAACGGCGTTGTAGAGTCTCCACCAGAGTCCTTCAATTCCAGCAGAACTTGCAGGAAATCCTTTCCTCCATCTTCAACCTTACCCATCTTCCTTCGCTTATCAATCACGCCGTCAAATATATCATCCAACTTCTTGACACATACTTTCATCTTCTTCACAATTCCCTGCAAATCAAACCTTTCCAACCTTGGAAAAAAATCCGAAACATTGGGCACCCCCAACAGATTCGTTCTCTCCATCACAACAGCCCGGAAATCCGCTCCAAGCCTCGCCCTCTCCTCACCCTTCACAGTTCCTCCCCAAAGCATACTCGTCACAACGTTCATCGACGTCAAAAACATCTGATCTCCTATGTTCACAGCATATCCTGACTGTTCCTTCAAGTACAACATCGTTTGGTGGATCTCGTGCTTTCGCAGGCCGTACATTACATTCAGAGTGGCTGAACTCAACATCTCACGCACACAAACCTGTTTTCAAGTCATGTTTTCATGCCATAACAAGAAATCATCATCAACATCATTGACCCAGTGGAGCTCCGCTACAGCGGAATCTGCGGGGTCAAGAAAGGGAAAAGGGGTACACCCCATAGACCCAAGAAAAACTGAAATTCAACTACGTGACAATAATAACTGAATTTAGTTAGAATGAACCAAATTGATATAGGGACTAAATCCATCTCAAAGGCACTGTACAAAAGCCAATGAGCATGAGATGCGCCAAAACAAGAAAATGAGAAGAAAAAAATAACTTGGGTTTGAGATGAACCTTTCTTAGCATCCTCCACTCGGGACCGTAAGGCGTCCAGGCGATATCGAAACCGCCATAAGTGGCCTCCCTGCCGGCGGCAGGGACGTCATGGTTGGCAAAGGTGATGTCATAGTCCATTAGAATCTCCTTAGCCATAGAAGGAGAACCCACTATTATACCAATCTTCTTACCTAGCTTGAGGGTGACTAATGGGCCGTAAGTCTTGGTTAAGTCTGCGAAGTACGAGTGGAGCTCAGGGTCCAAGAAGGGTAGGCTGCCGACCACCGGAAGGCCGAATGGGCCGGGTGGCAGAGGTGGGTGGGCCCTCCTGCGGTTGGAGATGAAGAGATAACTCGCCCATGCTAGGCAGCAGAAGGTTAGGATGGCAAACCAGGATACTGAGAACATGGCTATATGATTAACTAATTAATTAAGTTGTAAGAGTTAGATGAATTGGAGAAGGTAAATGTGGAGTTAGCTAGAGCATAGTGGCTTTATTTGTAGTTGTGGATCTATCTATTTGTCTTGTTGGGTAGCTAGGAATGTTGGGTAGCTAGGAATGAGGATCAATATTGTATTTAGGAATATTTTATGATTGTGGCCCATCTCAATTGTGCTGAATTATGTGGTTATTTTTCGAGTTGCATACTTGTGAGGGTGCTCGGTGTCCTGCTCTGAGGGTGGGTGAAAATGAAAGATTGTTAGGTCCATTTTCATACGAAAAAACTCTTTCATTATTTTGTATCCAAACCCAATTTTTTTTATAAGGAAAGAAGTTTTGGTGGTCACTAACAGGCTAGTGACCGTCTAAGAACAACCTAACGGATGAGGGTGTGCAAATTCGAGTCAACTGCAAGTGGAATAGAGGAGACGCGTCGGAACGAGTCAATGATGTAGTCCGGCACCGAATTGCACTAGCTCACGGTTGACGTGAGAAATACCCCAATCCAAGAAACAATCCAACATGCAGTGGATGTCCGAACGAAGCAACTCAATCTCCCACGGGCAGCGCCAGTCACCAAGAACGGCCTTGACCAGCTGTAAATTATCGCCTTCAATCTGGATCCCGGGAGTGCCACAATGAATGGCCTCGAGAAGTCCCTGGCGTAAAGCGATGGTCTCGAATGTCAGAACAGACTAATGACCAATCAGTCCTCCATCGAAGTGGATGGGGGAGTCGCAGGAGTCCCTGAGAACGATCACGTAAGAAGCCATGTCATCCGCATCTCGTTTTCATTAGTTATAACTTATATTCGATTTTTGGTGTTAATTTAATTAATTTGTTTTATAAGGAAAGAGATTAGGTGCATACTTACAAGAAATGGGCCGACCTAGAACATCTTTGTAAATGAGGTCACTAAGGCCAAAATTAGCTATAATTAGGATGATAGAAGCATGTCGGAACGAGTCAATAATGAAGTCTACAACAGTGTTGACTTCTCGAAAAACATGGGAGATGCACCAACTCTGAAAATGGGCCAGCTCAGACAAAATATCCGATCCAATCATCTCAATCTACTAGGGACAACTCCTATCACTCTGCACAACTTTAGATAACTTGAAGATCGTCGCTCTCAATCTGAATGTGAGGGATGTCACGTCGATTGGACTCCAATATACCATATTAAAGAGCAACAACCTCTGCCATTAGCATAGAATGTCTACTAGACAATCCACCATTAATGAGAACCGACTTGCCCAGGTGGTCTTGGAGGATATAGTCGTAAGTTGAAATATTGAGGCGACATAAAATTAAGTTTAATGTATTTTCATTTGGGTTTCTCCCACTTGAGTTTTTCTGTCTTTCTTTTGGATTTTGTTTCCCCATTAATATCATGAGACTGATATTTGGGTTGTTCTGAAGTGCAAGCATCTTTCCGATCCTAGCTTTGTTTCTTATAAATTCACAAATACTACATTGGTTGTTTGTATTTGACTATTGTGTTAAAGGCTTTCATATATGCGAAGTATCAAAAGCACCACTAGGAACAAGTTAGCCATTCCATTTCATCCTTAGATATATTGGATCGAATTTCCTCAATAATTTAATGTAGCTTCTTATTTTCTGGGTTTATTTGGTCAATTATGTATGCTATCTTTGTGTTGATAATTTTCAAAGTTTGTCTTGTGTTGAGACATTTGATCAAGAGATGTTGGGAAAACTCGCCTTTTTCGTTTCGTCGGAATAAGATGGGCAAGTGGACAACTAGATTTTACAAACAAACTTTTATATTTATGTGGGAGGAAATTTATACAAGACTAATTAATTTTATGTGGACACACTCACTAGTTAGCTCACACCCTCACTTACACACGATCTTATTTACTTGATCACTCGATCGATGCTTAAAGTGCATCACCAAACGCCTATTTATAGGTGAGTGATGTCGGTTATACTAGCACATGCCTTCCTAGAATTTTCTAGCCAATCAAAATCTAGAGACTTCCACTTGATTCACGTACAAGTAAGCTACTACGACTTTCTTGAATTTTCTTTCTCTAACCGAAGTCTCATTGGACTTTATTTATTTGGGCCTTTTAGTTAGCTTTCTCCTTGGCCCATTAATCTACTTCCTAATTATGAAGGGAGCCCAACAAATCTCCCCCTTCCCGACTTAATTTGGAAATGTTATAATGTTGGTGCCTTGACAACAATCTTCGAACTTCTAAGTCGTAATTATCTTGGTCATAATGTCTGACCAATTCTCGTCCGTGTGTACCTTGTCGAGTTGTAGGAGCTTTTCTTCTAGAACTTCTCGAATCCAATGATGTCGTATGTCGATGTACTTTAAGTGAGAGTGAAAGGTTGGATTTTTCGCCAAGTGAATAGCACTTTGATTGTCACATAGCAAGACATATTTATCTTGCTTTACTCCAAGCTCAAGCAGGAAATTCTTCATCCATATCATCTCCTTGCAAGCCTCCGTTGCTGCTATATACTCTGCCTCGGTAGTAGATAAGGAAACACTCTTCTGCAACTTTGATATCCAGGAAACAGCTCCCCCTGCAAAGGTCATTAGATAGCCTGATGTTGATTTCCTAAAATCAATATCACCGGCCCAATTCGCATTTGTGCATCCCTTCAACTCAGGTTTTCCATGCCCAAAGCATAAGCATCTCTTAGTGGTGCCTCGCAGATACCGGAGGATCCATTTGACAGCTGCCCAATGCTCCTTCCCCGGATTGGATAAGAACCGATTTATGACACCAACTGCGTGGGCGATGTCTGGCCTGGTGCACACCATAGTGTACATAAGGCTGCCAATCGCTGATGCATACGGAGTACTCTTCATTTCCTCCTTCTCCTTCTCACTTGTTGGACTTCGGTTTGAACTCAGCTTGAAATGTCCAGCTAGTGGAGTGCTTACCGGCTTGGCTTTGTGCATATTGAACCTCTCCAGCACCTTCTCAATGTATTGATCTTGGGATAGCCAGATCAGCTTCTTTTATTGGTCACGAGTGATCTTCATGCCAAGAATTTGTCTTGCTGGCCCTAAATCCTTCATGGAGAACCACTTGATCAAATCTTTCTTTAGAGCAGCAATCTTATTGTGATCATGACCTACAATTAACATGTCATCAACATAGAGCAAAAGTATGAGGAAGTCGCTGCTAGCGTACCTCTTTATGAAGACACAATGGTCATTCTTGGTTTTCTTGAAGTCATGATCTGCCATGAAGGAGTCGAACTTCTTCTACCATTGCCTTGGTGCTTGCTTCAGGCCATAGAGACTCTTTTGTAGTCGGCACACCAAATTCACCTTGCCTGGGACCACAAATCCTTCTGGTTGCTCCATGTAGATCTCCTCCTCTAAGTCACCATGGAGAAATGTTGTCTTGACATCGAGCTGCTCAATCTCTAAGTCTAGAGTAGATGCTAGACCAAGGACAACTCGGATTGAAGACATCTTCACCACCGGAGAGAATATCTCTTCAAAGTCAACACCTTTCTTTTGATTGAATCCTTTCACAACCAGTCGGGCCTTGTAACGGGGCTTCAAATTGCTCTCCTCTGCTTTAATTTGATACACCCATTTATTCTTCAGGGCTCGTCTCCCTTTAGGCAGCTTCACCAACTCATAAGGGTGATTCTCATGCAAGGATTGCATCTCTTCTTGCATGGCTCGTTTCCACTCCTCCTTGTGAGTGTCGTTGATGGCCTCTTTATAGCTCTGAGGCTCCCCCTGATCCGTGAGGGTCACATACTCTTCCTGGTTATATCGTGTAGACGGTCTCTTATCTCTAGAGGATCGTCTTGGCTCAGGCACTGGCTCCTCTATCTCCTCTTGGTCATTCTCCTGGTCGCCATCTTCTGCCCTAGCATCATCGTTCTCGATTTCTTCTTCTGAGTTGCCACTTTGTTCATGAGAGGGACTGACGTTTTCGCTCCTACTAACTCTTAACCTTGGCTTCTCCGACCTCTGGATGTCTTCGATTGTCTGGTCCTCAAAGAACACGTCGTCTCGGCTTCTAACAATCTTCTTGTTGACCGGATCCCATAGTCGGTAGCCAAACTCATATCTAGGTGAACCAAGATAGATTCATTCCTTGGTCTTAGCATCTAACCTGGCTCGTTCGTCCTTGGAGATGTGAACGAACGCCCTGCACCCAAACACCTTCAAGTGGTTGTAGGAGACCTTCTTTCCTGACCATACCTCCTCTGGGACATCTCCTTCCGAAGGAACCGATGGTGTGAGATTGTTGACGTCGACCGATGTCATCACTGCTTCTCCCCAGAATGTCTTGGGTAGTTTGGCCTGAGAGAGCATGCACCGAACTCTTTCTTCAATTGTGCGGTTCATCCTCTCAACAAGTCCATTTAGTTGTGGTGTCTTAGGCGGTGTCTTTTCTAGTCTGATCCCACGAGCTTTGTAGAATGCCTCGAAGGGACCACGATACTCACCACCATTGTTTGAACGAACGCTCTTGAGTTTCCAGCCCGTCTCACGTTCTACTCGGGCAACAAACTCCTTAAATGCATCAAGAACTTGGTCTTTGGATTTCAGCAAGTATACCCATACCTTCCACGAATGGTCATCAATGAAGGTGACAAAATATGATGCACCACCTTGGGATCTCTCGGACATGGATCATACATCGGCGTGCACAAGATCAAGGATGTGTTTCCTTCTCCTAGGTTGTGCACGTCTTTGGAAAGCAACTCTATGTTGTTTGCCAGCTAAACAATCAACACATGGTTCGAGAAAGTTGCCTTGCATATCTGGGAGGAGTTGCTTTCGGGCGAGGATACGACGACCCTTCTTGCTCATATGCCCAAGCCTTCGGTGCCATAACTCCATGTCTGCTCCAACTACGTTTGCCTCTCCCCTGTGAAGCTTAGCTTGCATCACGTATAATGACCCTTCCTTCCATCCTCGAGCCAGGTGCAAGCTTCCTTTGGTGAGCTTCCATTTGTCGTCTCCAAAGTGATTCACCAGACCGGCATCATCGAGCTTTCCAGCTAATATGAGGTTAAGGCGCATATCAGGGATATGCCTCACCTCTTTGAGGACGAGCTTGCATCCTGAGTTTGTAGTCAGGGTGACCTCTCCCATACCGACAATCTTGCTCCTTCCTTGATTTCCCATCCGAACGTTACCAAAGTCGCCACTTTGGTATGATGAGAAAAAACTTTCATACGGGGTGACGTGGAAGGAAGCGCCAGAGTCGGCGATCCAGGAGCTTTCATCAGAGGCGATGTTCAAGAAGTTTTCTTCTCCGACGAGGTACATATCTTCACTTTCGTTTATAGCGATGGTGGTGCTCTTCTCGTCTTGCCTCTTCGTGGGGTTGAATTGGTCTGGTTTGACGTTGCCAGATCTCTGATCCCTCTGGAGATATCGACAATCTGCGTTTATGTGGTTTGACTTGCCACAATAATAGTAGTTAACCCTTGAGCGTGACTTGGACAGTCCTCGAGATTGATCTCGGCCTCGATTTTTATTGCACCACGTGTGTCTTCTCGACCCCGATTGTGAACGACGTTTTCCTCTGACTGAGCATTATAGCCTCGTTCCTTCCTCCTAACTTCTTCGTTTAAAAGGCTATCGCTAACGACATCCATGGTAAGCTTCCCGTCTGGTGCAGAGTTACTAAGAGTAACCACCAGCGTGTCCTGATATTCATATTTTTAGTCTAGTTTTTAGTGTGTTTTCTTAGTTTGTTTGGTTTAGTTTTAATAGTTTTAGGGTTAGTTTTGTGTGTTTTTGGATGAGTTTGCATATTTTGTGAAAAGTATGGAAGCTACTCCGTTTTGTATCTTTTTGTAGGTTTTGAGCAAGGAAGGAGCGCATTTTGGAGCTGAATGGAGTACTATGGTGGAAGACGGAAGAGTATGAAGATAGAGAAGTCGAAGTCCAGGCTTTTAGAGTTGAAGAATTGAAGAAAACCAAATCCAGGCTCGTTAACGAGGTTGTGAAGGGTCGTTAACGAGGCTTAGATATAGAATTTTTCGAGAGATCTTATGTCTACCGACCCTGTGCGGAAATCTATCTTGATAATTCCGTGTCGGTAGGGTTTTTAATGAGTTTTATGGTTATTATATTTTACGTTTTATGTCTTGTTATCTTTCTAGATTATCTTTCTATCTTTTTAGGGTTAGTTTCTATCTTTTAGGAAAGTTTTTTATCTTCTAGCCTTTTTATTAGATAGCTTTATTAGTATAAATACCCTTCTTTCTAGCATGGAAAGGGGGTGGCAAGTAGGAGATCAGCTTTTAGGAGAGCCGAGAGAGAGGAGAAGTCGAGTGGAGGATCATCGAGTCGAGGTGGAACGAGGGCAAAGCCAGGGTCGTTAATCGTGTCTTCTGTTCTGTATTCTTGTTGTTTTTCGATTTATCCTAAAGTCTGTAAAACGATAATTTTCTTATTAATTTGAAGTAGTTTTTGTTTTCAATGTTTTCTCTTATTGAAGTTGTTTGCTTTATAGTTATGATTAGTGAGTAGTTTTCCTATCTAGGGTCGGGGTTGAAACCCGGCGTAGTTATGTATGTTTGATGAGTAAGTTGAAGTGTTGAATGCCTTTTATCTATTTTAGATTGCTTGTTGTGTGTATGCCTAGATGAGAATCGAGGTAATTTGAGTTCTTAACTTGATCGAGAGAGAAAGTTATAGACTTGAAGGTTGATATTGTTCGATAACGAAAGTTTCGAGCTTTGGATCTAAAACAAGTAATTGAGTGAATTAGTTTATGAGAATAGATTGATTTGCTTGTTAGTTAGCGAAAGTTGATGAATTTATCTATTTAAAGGCATGATCTTTATCTTCTTACGAGTTTATATGCATGGCTATGTGGTGGTAACCCTTGTCCTAGATTTTTATTCCTATTTGAGTTTTCCTCGTTACATTCGTTACTGATTTCGTTGCCTCGGTACCGAACCTGTGTTTGAAGTCGTTAGTAGTGTTATCCAGGTTCGTTGACGACCCTAACAAAGTCGTTAACGAGGTTGGTCGTAGGTTTTTTGTGTAGTTTTGCTTAGTTTTTATTCTTTGTAGTTGGTAAACAAACAGCAGTGCTTCCCGTGGAACGATCCTGACTCCCCTATACTCAACGGGGTCTTGACTATATATTTTATTTGTTGTCAAACAACCCTCTCAACAAATTGGCGCCGTTGCCAGGGAAGCAACAGTGTTTGTTTGTTTATCTGTGGGTCTGGGAATAGCCTGACCCCGTTTTTGTTTTTAATTTTTGTTTTCTTTGTCTGTTTTCTCAGCATATGCCAGCTGGACGTCGAAGGCTCGAATTTGACAACGCCGATTATTATTCAGAACCTGAACGTTCTCTGCACCGTAGACGCCGAGAGAACCGAGATATGGCTACACCCGAGGAGATGACTCGTCAGATGGCCGAACTCCAGTGGCAGATCGAGGCGTTAAAAACCGAAAAAGATGTCGCTTCTGCCAAGGCCGAGCGTAACGAGTCAACAGTGCTCGTCTACAGGAAGAGCCGAATGCCTATCCGAGGAATGCCAAAGAATACATGCACCCAGAACTGAGGGTGCCAAAGTCTCCAATTGTGCTTTCGGAGATAGAGAAACCTTTTTAGATTAAGTCTTAATTTATATCCTTGATCAAACGGGCTCAGTTTGAAGGGAAACCTACTAAGTGCGCTATGGAACATATTAGAAATTTTCTGGATTTATGTGACACCATAGCTGCTGAAGGTGTCTCACTTGAATATGTTCTGTTAAAAGCTTTCAGGTGGTCTCTTACTAGAAAGGCCCTGATCTGGTTGGAGAGCTTACCTCCTAAGTCTATCAAGACTTGGAAGAATTTGTATGATCAATTTCTTACAAAATTTTTCCCTCCTGCCAAGACGACGGAGTTGAGAAACCGCATCACCTCCTATCACCAGCTGCCTAATGAGACTTTTGTTGAAACATGGGAAAGATTTAAGGAGATGCTTAGACAATGCCCTACTCATGGGCAACCTTTATATGTGCTCCAAGAAATCTTTTTCCAGGTTATAAATGCAGAAACGAAGAACCGCATCAACATGCATACATCGTGCGGTTTTATAGAGATGGAACCCACGGCTGCATGGGAATTGTTGGACAAACTGTCTAACTATGATGCCATGTATGGAACCCAGCAATCTCCGCAGCCCCAGATGCGTCTCTACATGACAAACAAGGAAGATGTTGACCCCGATGTAAAAAATCTATTTCCGCAAGACGAGGTCAACCGCCTGAAGAAGCAGGTAAGTTTTCTGAAATCCTCTCAATCTTGTCAAGAGTGTGGCTCTTCTACCCATATTACTTCTGCTTGCACTAACATAGAACAGGTGAGAGCCATTGAGACATATGCTGAAGTGAATTATATGAGAGGCCCATACAGAAACCAACCTAGTAATTTTGATAGGTCAAATAATTATCCAGCGTGGGGCAACCAAAACCCGAATCCCAACTATGCAGCGCCCCCACCGGATAGACGACCTGCACCATATCGAACTCCAGGCTATCAAGAGCCACCATCATGGGCATTAGGGTTACAAGAAGGCATTAGCGGAATCCAAGCCAACCTTAACAATCAAAACAAAAGATGGGGAGAGTTCGATGTGTGGAAGAAAAATGTCGACTCTCAACTAGGGAACCTTGCTGCACAGATTCCAAGACCACATGGGCAATTCCCGGGCCGTCCCAAGGAGAACCCTAATGGACAAATAGCAACAGTACACCTTAGGAGCGGAAAGAAACTACCGAAGCGTGTCCAAGCTAAGGACACGGGCCCTACGACTGAAGAGGACGCCACGGTTCAGCTCGGTAACGAGCCAGCGAGAGCAAGTACCGAACTGGCACACCAAGGTGACGAGGCTCCCAGGTTCGTCAACGACCCTAATCCAGGTAAGTTTTCTAATCCAAGCCCCTCTCTCAATCCTGGGCTAGTTAACGACCCCATCAGGGCCAGTAACGATCCTCCAAGAGCACCTAACGACCCTAGTGTCGACCCGGTAGCATCACCTCTCGAGCCTGACTTGGTTCCGAGAATGGTAAAATCTCTTCCTTTTCCTATTAAGAAATCAAAGGACTCTACTGAGAATAAGTTCAAGCGTTTTGTAAAGATTCTCCAGGGCATTAATATTTCCATTGCATTCGCTGAGGCCCTAAGCGAAATGCCCGCTTAAACGAAATTTTTGAAAGATATACTTAGCAGGAAAAGATCCATCATAGAGCTGCAAGATGAGGTCCGATCTATTGCTCTACCAGAAAAGCTAGGAGACCAAGGGAGATTCAAGGCTCTATGTGATATGGGAGCCAGTGCTAGTTTACTCCCCCTGTGAATCTGGTCAAAAGCCAACATGGGACCATTAGAGCCTGTAGACATGAACCTCTACATGGCAGACGGATCAAGCATAAAGGCCACATGAGTCATAGACGATTATCCCATTCTAGTTGGGAAATTCTTTATTCCAAATGATTTCATCGTCCTCGATATGCCTGAAGACCGTCATGTCCCCATTATCCTAGGCAGGCCCTTCCTGGCTACAGCAAGTGCTAGGGTCGATGTGCGGAAAGGACTCCTCACTTTCGATATTGGAGAGGAACGCGTGGAATTCATCCTTGACCAAAACGCTAATGACCCAACTACGGCCGCACAGATCGAGTTGACTCAGCCATAACCGACATAGCTGTTCTTAACGATCCTCCTCCAAGTATAAAAGAGGATGATAATTTCACACAGATCCCTACCGAACCTCTTTGGTCCATTACCGAGCCCCGCATGCAGGGCTATAATCCAGGTGAGTACTCTAACCATGAATTCGCTAATGCTGGTTATGATTCTTCTTCATACTTTGTTCCTCCACCGTGCTCCACTGTTTATGCTATAGAGGAGTGCAGACCACCTTGGTTTTCAGATTTCACTAACCCTTATGTAGGAATACCGGGCATATTGATAGAAGATAAAGGACCAAATTTAGTGATTCAAGCCAATAATGCCTACAAAGCTAAGTATGGGGTACCTCAAGACCCTAACATAGCTGCGAATGAGCAACCTTAAGCCAAGGTAAGTACGTCGGGCTAACGACGTTAAAAATAGCGCTTACGGGAGGCAACCCGCTTTTAGTATAGTTTAGTTTTTCTTTTTTTTTTCTTCTTTTGTCTTAGTTTTCTTTTGAGTTTTAGTAAGTAGTTTTTAGGGTAGCAAGATAGAATAGTTTTTAGCTAACAAGATGCAGGAGTTGGGATCGGAAACCACTCAAAAAAGGCTACGGCGGTTCGTTAACGACCCAACCCAGGGTCGTTAACGACCCGGTTTGGCGACCCGAATTGGCGAAATGGGCAGGTAAGTATTTTTACCCTAATATATCTTATATCTTTACCCATGTGCCGCCCCTTTCACGTCTTCCCCTACCTCTAGCCCTCTCCTATAAAACCCTTTCAAACCTCCCAAAATTCCACTCTCAAATCCTTAATGCAAAAGCTTAAGTTCTCCAAGAATCCTACCGATATTTCTCACAACTGATCGGAAATCTCACCACCACCGAACTTCGGAGTCCCACCCTAGTTAACGAGTTCGCCGCCCTTGATTTGCTTACCGACGAGATCAGAGCTCGTTAACCACCCAAATGTTCGATCTTTGTTCTTCAAATTCTCGATCTAATTGTATGATTTCTAAACCCTAACTCTCTATTTGCATGATTCATAGTTTATAGGGTCAAAATTTCATATCTTGTTCATATAGAAGATCGAATGGCATGTTTATTGATTGCTCAATGATTTTATTGGTTGATATATTGGTGGTTGATCTTGATTTCTATGGGTTTGTTCTTGCTTGATTCTCCATTGAAATTTGATTAAGAAAAGCATGAACTACTTTGTTTTGGAATTGTTTGATCTTCACCATGAGTTTTTTGGGAAATTATAGCATGTTCGGGATGGATAATTGAGCAAGTATGGGGTGCATATACCCGATTGTGTGTCTTACGTAGGATTATGACTGATGCATGCTTGATTCATGGCTTAATTTTGGAGTATTTTACACTCGGAATTCGCGACTGGTTCTCGTACAGGCTCGTTAACGACCTGCCCAGGTTCGTTAACGACCCTGCGTATTATCAAGCCTAAAACCAGTCCAGATCCATTACCGACCCCGGTTGGGTCGTTAACGAGGCATTCCGAGAGCTACTTCGAGACCAAGTATGGGGTCTCTTGTCTAATGATTTGAGTGGATCTTATCTTGGAAAAGTCGTATTGTTTGTAGGTCCACATGGCAAGTTCTAGCCGAGCCGCAACCCGAGCCCAAAAGAAGAAGAGGACTCAACGGTCCACATCTCCACCCCGCATGGACAACGTGATCTTGCGCACTCAAGGACAAGCGGACCGCTACAATGCCATACTAGACAAGGACAACTATACTAGGTGGTTCTCGAGGTCGAGTGCTAAGCAAATGAGGATCTATGATGATGTCAAGGAGGCTTTTGCTATTCTCGGTGTGCCTCACTAGTTGAAGAAGGAGAATGTACCACACTTCCCGGCTCTCACATCCGAGTTCCTAGCTACTCTAGAGACAAGATTCCCGACGAAGACTTCAGAAGGACGAATCAGATTCAGGCTCGGTAACGTGAACCGCGAGTTTACTTTGGAGGAGTTCAATGGTATTCTTGAGCTCCCAAATCATTCTCGAGATTACAGTCTAAAGGACTGCAAGGTGACAAGGACTTGGAGCTACATTACCGGGGAAGTAGAACCTTCCGCTACAGCATTATCCGGGGCAAGCATCATCAACACCATTTTTCGGATCATCCTCCGAGTCCTAGCTGCTACACTCTGGCCTAAGAGAGAGTTGAACAGGCCGATAAGGATTGATATTGCATGCCTCAACACCATTCTATTCGAGGAGCCCGCCCCATTGAACTTGGGGTATGAATGGCTATACTATGTTGAGAAGTCGATCAAGTCCAAGGAAGTATGGTGTGGAAACTTAGTTAGTCTCTTGGCAACCAATCTTGGAGTTGATCTCACCCTCTACACACCGGCCCACGCTCAATTGCTCAATAGGAACTATTGGTTTAGCTCCGGTATTTTTACTCAGGGTCGGGATGGGTACACTACAAAGGTCCACGACCGAGATGTTGCACCCACCTTGGTTAAGCTGGAGCTGCTTTATGTACCAAATTGGTACGAGGCATGGACGGGGCATGAATTCCCGTTAGAGCCCAAGCCACAAGATGAGTTAACGCTCCGGCCATGTGAGTCCCGGTTTGAAAGAGAGGGAGAAGCCATGGACGAAGAAGAATATGGGACTGAAGGAGAAGCTACCGAGGGAGGTATAGAGGACCTCGATACAGAAATTATGGGCAACAATATCTTCGTTAACGAGCCCGCCAGGGTCATTAACGACCACTTCGAGGCTTCTACCGATGCTCCTACCGAGGCTCACAGCATCGGTAACGACCCCCCGCAGCAACCTACCGACCCACAGTCATATGGTTTCATGCCTTACAATCCTGTACTTTTTCAAGACCACTTCCAACCCCACTACCAACCACCTCCTCAGCCCGAGTACACTGGATCGAGTGTCCCGCCTCTATGGGACGAAGATCTTTCTGCTCAGATGCAGCAGCTTAACCTTCAGCAGGCACATATTCATCAGAGGATGGATAGATGGGAGAGTGTCTATTCTGCTCGCATGGCATTCGAGGATGCGAGGCATCAACAGAGAGAGACGGATGATGCAGAGCGTTGGAGGACGATGTATGCCTTCATGGGGAACTTCGAGCATTATTTTCCACCACCTAGGCGCTGATTCAGTTTGAAGAGTTGTTTTCTTTTCTGCTTTCAAGATCTTGTAAGTTTTTCTTTTGTTTTCTTTCTTTTGTTTTGTTTTGTTTTCTTCTTATTATTTTTATTACAGTGGGGACACTGTAATTTTAAGTATGGGGTGGGAAAGGATAGAAAAGTTAGTGTCTTGTTTGTTTTGTGTCTTATGTGTTTTGAAGTAGTTCTTTGTTTTAATAAATGAAAATTTTGAAAAAAATTTGAAAAAAAACAAATAAAAAAAAAGAGTTTTAGAATTGATAGATACCCTTTTTCTTATGGTTCTATGATAGTAGTTGCTAGCATGATCATATAAATCCTTGCAAGCAGGTCTTTGATAAGTATAGCCTGATTCTTGTTTTAAAACTGTTTTTATGAAGGAATAGCATATGATGAAACTGAACATGTATACTTTTTAGTATAAGTGATGAAATCCAACAAAATAATTACCTTGTGAGTTATTTTTGGCCTTATAGGGAGATCATAAAAAAATCCCTCTTCTTTTCTTGTGTGGTTTACTCTCTATATGCATATTATCTCTTGGAATTGTGATGGTTATCTATTACTTGAGACCTAAATGAGATTTATAGTTCATTACTTGTGAGGATCATATGATGGAGAACTTTTTCATAGCCTATCTTATCCATATCCACCCTTATCGTTATTGCTCTTTTTGATAGCCAATTTTTTAGCCTTTAAGCCTTTATTTTTAGCTCCACAAAATTGTTCCCTAGCCGAGATAAGCTTGACCCTATCCGGGGATTAGGACTTAGATTGGAAAGGTTAGTTTTGTTGAGTAAAGATATGATTGGTTTTGAAATCAAGGGTTTATGGGAAGGGTAGATTGGAAGTCTTTTGTTTTATTTTGTAAAAAGAAAGATCTCTTGGTAAGAAAGAATGTACAAAAGTTGTTGAAAGAAAAAGGTGAAGAAAGTAGACACGATGAAGCTCGTTAACGACCCTGCTGGTTCAATTAACGAGGCTGCAGAAAGTAAAAAATAGTTGAAAGGAAAAGAGCTGAAAGAAATATAAGAAAAAGAAAGAGAAGTAAGATGTGCATTTGTGTTTAAAGACAAGCCAGAGATTCTTTTGAGTTATTTTATGAGACTTTCTAGGATATGTTGGGTGAGTGAGAGAGGAAGTGCATATTGAAGAGTGAGTTTGGTTTGGTTTTGTGAGAACTTTTGATGTTATGTGTGAGTTTTTAGGAGTCTTTGATTCCCGGATATTATTAGTACCACATGACCAAATATTTTCCATGCCTTATTGTCATTACCAAGCCCCATTACAACCCGGCCGAATGGAAGCTTCTATGAAGTTTTTCATTGAGCCTAAGTTCTCTTGATGATTTTTGCTTGTTTTGACAAATCTTAGGTGGAGAGTTTGGTGATATAAGTTCCAATTTCTATGAGTTTTTGTATATAAGATGAGTTGAGAGATGAATTTATAAGCCTAAACACTTGAGAGTTGAGTGAAACACACATTACCCTTGTGAGGTTGGATTGTATTTTCTTATGTCTATTTGGTGCATATACGTGTGATGACATTGATAGTCATTTGTTATTTTCTTCTATGTGTTGAAGTTGCTTTTTAGATGATGGCTATTAGCTTGATGAGTATGTTTGTTTGGTTTTGATTTTTGTTTAGTGATTGCTTGAGGACAAGCAAGTTTAAGTATGGGGTATTTTGATATTCATGTTTTTAGTCTAGTTTTTAGTGTGTTTTCTTAGTTTGTTTGGTTTAGTTTTAATAGTTTTAGGGTTAGTTTTGTGTGTTTTTAGATGAGTTTGCATATTTTGTGAAAACTATGGAAACTACTCCGTTTTGTCTTTTTGTAGGTTTTGAGCAAGGAAGGAGCGCTTTTTGGAGCTGAATGGAGTACTATGGTGGAAGACGGAAGAGTATGAAGATAGAGAAGTCGAAGTCCAGACTTTTAGAGTTGAAGAATTGAAGAAAACCAAATCCAGGTTCGTTAACGAGGCTGTGAAGGGTCGTTAACGAGGCTGTGAAGGGTCGTTAACGAGGCTGTGAAGGGTCGTTAACGAGGCTTAGAGATAGAATTTTCAAGAGATCTTATGTCTACCGACCTTGTGCGGAAATCTATCTTGATAATTCCGTGTCGGTAGGGTTTCTAATGAGTTTTAGGGTTATTATATTTTATGTTTTATGTCTTGTTATCTTTCTAGATTATCTTTCTATCTTTTTAGGGTTAGTTTCTATCTTCTAGCCTTTTTATTAGATAGCTTTATTAGTATAAATACTCTTCTTTCTAGCATGGAAAGGGGGTGGCAAGTAGGAGATCAGCTTTTAGGAGAGCCGAGAGAGAGGAGAAGTCGAGTGGAGGATCATCGAGTCGAGGTGGAATGAGAGCGAAGCTAGGGTCGTTAATCGTGTCTTCTGTTCGGTATTCTTGTTGTTTTTCGGTTTCTTCTGAAGTTGTAAAACGATAATTTTCTTATTAATTTGAAGTAGTTTTTGTTTTCAATGTTTTCTCTTATTGAAGTTGTTTGCTTTATAGTTATGATTAGTGAGTAGTTTTCTTATCTAGGGTTGGGTTTGAAACCCGACATAGTTATGTATGTTTGATGAGTAAGTTGAAGTGTTGAATGCCTTTTATCTATTTTAGATGGCTTGTTGTGTTTATGCCTAGATGAGAATCGAGGTAATTTTAGTTCTTAACTTTATTGAGAGAGAAAGTTATAGACTTGCAGGTTGATGTTGTTCGATTACGAAAGTTTCGAGCTTTGGATCTAAAACAAGTAATTGAGTGAATTAGTTTATGAGAATAGATTGATTTGCTTGTTAGTCAACGAAAGTTAATGAATTTATCTATTTAAAGGCATGATCTCTATCTTCTTACGAGTTTATATGCATGGCTTTGTTGTGGTAACCCTTGTCCTAGATTTTTATTCCTATTTGAGTTTTCCTCGTTACATTCGTTACTGAGTTCGTTGCCTCGGTACCGAACCTGTGTTTGAAGTCGTTAGTAGTGTTATCTAGGTTCGTTAACGACCCTGACAAAGTCGTTAACGTGGTTGGTCGTAGGTGTTTTGTGTTGTTTTGCTTAGTTTTTATTCTTTGTAGTTGGTAAAAAAAACAGCAGTGCTTCCCGTGAAACGATCCTGACTCCCCTATACTCAGCGGGGTCTTGACTATAAATTTTATTTATTGTCAAACAACCCTCTCAACATGTCCCAACTCTCTGGAAGGGAACTTAGGAGTAGAAGGGCTTGCATTTCGTCATCGACGTTCATTTCAGCTTTATTTAGCTGATTTACTAGCCCCTTGAAACTGTTCAAGTGCTCGATAATGCTTTGCCCATCCTTATACTCCATTTTTACCAGTCGCCGCATTAAGAGGGCCTTATTACGAGGCGTTTTCTTTTGAATCAGGGAATTAAGTTTTTCCCATAATTCAAAAGCTTTTGTATAATCAACAACATGCACAAATAAGGATTTATCGATTTACTTACGGATCGT
Source organism: Fallopia convolvulus (assembly GCA_964016875.1). Lineage (NCBI taxonomy): Eukaryota > Viridiplantae > Streptophyta > Magnoliopsida > Caryophyllales > Polygonaceae > Fallopia > Fallopia convolvulus. Next base: position 4,796,837 of record OZ024722.1, on the reverse strand, counting down.
TGCGACCGTCTTCCTGTTCAGGAGCTCCCACGCCGTGTCAGTCTTTCCATTAGGCTTGTCCTTTGTGATGATGGGCTCATGCAAATCTTTGCAATACAGGTGGTCTTCCATCATCATCCTCCAGTGTGAGTAGTTGTCCGCCGTGAGCTTGAACATGTCACCATCGTTTGTGACGTTGACCTCCATCTTGAATCGGAATGAGCAATCGTTGACGTCGAACGAACCTGGCACTAATACCACTGTTGGGAAAACTCGCCTTTTCCGCTTCGTCGGAATAAGATGGGCAAGTGGACAACTAGATTTTACAAACAAGCTTTTATATTTATGTGGGAGGAAATTTATACAAGACTAATTAATTTTATGTGGACACACTCACTACTTAGCTCACACCCTCACTTACACACGATCTTATTTACTTGATCACTCGATCGATGCTTAAAGTGCATCACCAAACGCCTATTTATAGGTGAGTGATGTCGCTTATACTAGCAAGAGGTGAGGGGTGTCTTCATTTTTATTTTCATTTTATGTGGGAGATTCAGATCCAGTCAAGGTTTATTCAATTCGGGTCTTTCATTTATTTTTGGGGATCCGTTGCATTAAGGAATGTGTCGAGTATCATTCTATTTTTACTTAGGCCTCAATAGAGCCTATCAGGGATTTTGTACGTTGAGGGGTATTACTATCAGGGATTCACATCCTCTTGATGCAATACTTGTTGGAGCTTGTTCCAATTCCAAGTATTATACGGAGGTATTCTAAGACATTTTCATCCTTGTTTATGCTATATTAGGTATTTGTCCTTGGTTATAATGGCCCAAGTCCAGCCCAAATGACTTTCATAATTGGATTAAATGTTCATCGCCGACTTGCCAAGATAGCCCTAATCAGAATAGACCGCGTAAGCTTGTGAGTTTAAACCATTGTCATGAGTTATTTAATATCTTAATATTGTTAAATAGTCCCACCTTTTTAGGTATTTTTCTATAATATTTTTTGCCCAAATATTCTCAAGATTCGCAAGGATCTTCCGGAGTAAATTTTTTGGAAAGCTGGGTTCATCTTCTATGTCTTTGCAATTCCTAATCCCCCATTGGTTGGAGGGTCTGTGGATATAGTTCTAGCTAATATGGGGTTTGTAATTGCAAATTTTATTCTAGAAGAAGTTTTTATTATTTTGTCATGTTCTTAATGGGTAGCTTTGGGTAGTAGAAACAATTGTATAAGATAATTTGATTGGCCGACAGATTTGCTTTAATTAGAATTTTGTGCCGATAGGAAATTGGATTTCCATTTAGAAAATCAGGCTCTTATTTTGAGTGTTAGGTTTTTGAACATGGACTTTGTGACCCACCCATTCATGATTGGGCGGCCAAGGTATTTGTCGAGTGCTATTGCGTTTGTGATGTGGATGATTTGTTTAAGATGCGTATTTTTAATAACCTACAAGGTTGATTTATGAAAATTGAATTTTTGGCTAGAAATTCGACAAGAACTGTCATTCATGCTTTTAACGTTACGGCATGTTTAATGATGTGAAACCGTATCCGAAAGGATTCGAATACGCATTGGATCTTTGACGTAATTACGTAGTAGGTCTTGTGAATGCGATGCGGAAGCGGTCTATGGTTGACCATGAGGTTCTTTGAGGGAGTTCTAGATTGATAAAGAGATGAGAGTTGATGGAACCAAGAGAGGATTGATATAATGGAGGAAGATTGGGAATATTGACGCACAAACGAGTATAGAAGGAGAGAAGCTTCGACTTGTAAACTCATTAATCTAAAATATGCGTAAAACTAAACAAAGTGGTGGAGTTCCCCTTATATAGAAGAGGGGCCAAAACTAAGGTATAACAACATAGAAAGCAGTGGACTATGCATAGATGTAATCTAGTCCCAACTTCCACTTAATCGCATAAATGGGTTACTAAAACTAGCTAAAATAATAATAGTAGTGTTCAACATAGAAAGAACTAATAAAATAGGCAATAAAAGATAGAGGTCTTGGCCAAGGCAGAAGAGGTGTTGCGACAAGGCCATGACAAGGCGCAACACGGTGTAGAGATGTTGATACGCATGCTCTAGCATGCGCGGACAGAGGCTGGCAAGTGGACACACGCGCCTACTAACCTCATGTGTCGAGGCCTCGATGCATATGCGTCGAGGGTGGTATGGTGTCGATCGTCGAGTTTGCGGTGTCAAAGGGTTGGCACTATGGCGCGTTCTCGGGTATGCCGATAGTGAGGATACATTCTAAGACTAGCTCGGTGAAGGGCACGCCATGGTTTGCAAAGGGATGGGCCACCAATGAGAGTGACCGACGTGTTGGCGCGAGTTCGGCTACATGTGATGGGTGTTGAGAGGATTTCCTGACAACAAATAAATTTATATCAAAACCCCGCTGAGTACAGGGAGGTCAGGTTCGTCCACGGGAGATAGTCAATATCAAGTTTTGTTCCTTATCACGCAAGCAATCAATCAAAAGCAAGGAGTTTTTATCAAGGAAGAGAAATTCTAAGGTTTAGGGTATCCCACAACAACAATCATGCATACAAACGCTCATGAAACACATAGATCATGCTTTTATCACATAAAGGTGTCAACTTTCGTCAACCAAAGCAAGTAAATCAACTAACTTTCGTTCAATTAATAAACTTACTATCTAATCTCTTCTACTTCAACTAGGATAGATCCGCTTTCGCTTCAAAACCCTAAATTGACTTTTCTGATTCAAGGTTTCCGTTTTCACTTTAACTATGAATGAGAAATTCCTTTCAACTTTCGTTGCAAGGATTAAGAACAAGAGGGAAGATTCATGCAATAAAAACAATCAAAACACGATCATGAACAAGCATGCACAACCATTGTTGGGTTTAACCCCAACCTTAGAGAGGAGAACTACTCACAAATCATAATTAAAAACAAACAACTAAATTAAATAAAAGGGAAAGCTTACAACTTTGAATCCAAACAATAGTTCTTCTCCACAAACCCTACTCTCTCTCTCTCGCCCCTCCTCTCACACGTCTCTCCTCTCTTCCACACGTCTCTCTCTCTTCTCTCCTCCTCTAACTCCAATGATCGCCCCCCCAAAACTAAAGAGAGGACAAATGTATTTATAGAGAAACTAATCTATCTTAAATCTATCTATAAGGAAGTAATATCTTTTAATAAATCTAACTCTAAGGAAATAAATCTTCTAATAAGATATACCCCTTCTATCTATCTAATAACATAAAAGGAAATAGGATAAAAGCTCATTAAGTGCACCGACTCAGATCTCCGCTACTCTCGGGGTGGCTCGGCACCGATCCAAAGTGGGTCGTCACCGACCATGTTTAGCACTTCGAACAACCTTGAGTAAAAATTGCGTAGAGGATTCGTTACAACTCCGTTTGACTCGATTCTTTTTCCTATGTTCTTGTAACGCGTTTCTCTATCTCTTTCCAAGCTCAAACTTGATCTTCAATGACTTTATGAACTTCGTTCCCTGAGCTTTTCCTTAAGTGCTTCTCTTCGGTTTTGCTCTTTTCCTCAAAAGTGCTTCAAATAGCTTCTAAAAACCTACAAAACACCACCAAAGCTTATGTACACTCCATATCTCATGAAAATACGAAAACCTACACAAACGACTCAAAACAAAACACAAAACGAAAGAAAAAGACTCAAACACACTAAAAACACACCCTAAATACACGACTAAAAAGGCGGACATCAAAATACCCCATACTTAGACTTGTTTGTCCTCAAGCAATCAACTAGACATCAACCAAAACCATCAACACATATATCAAGTCAATGCCCTTATCAAAAAGCAACATCAAAGCTCAAGCAGAAATAGATAGACAAGTGAATCTAACGTCATCACACATATATAAGCAACCTCAAGTAAAAGCAACTAAAAATCCAACCTCACAAGGGTAATGTGTTTCACTCAACTCTCAAGTGTTTGGGATTATAATAATAACTCTCAACTCAATCCAATATACAAAAATCAACATAGTCATTGTTACTTATATCACCAAACTCTCCACCAGAGATGTCAAAACATATAAAAATCATCAAGAGAACTTAGGCTCAATGAAAAACTTCATAGAAGCTTCCATTCGGCCGGGTTGTAATGGGGCTTGGTAATTCAATAAGGCGTGGAAATATTTTGGCTATGTGGTGCTAATAATATCCGGGAATCAAAGACTCCTAAAAACTCACATTTCTCCAAAACTCTCATAGAAGATAACCAAACTCACTCAAACTTTAAAGACCAAAAACTCTCATTAACCCTTTTATCCCAACTTATCTTGCTTACAAAATAACAAGGAAATTTTGGCTCATGCACTTTATCACTATTCAACTCTTTCTTTACTTTCTTTTCCACCCTTATGATATTTTTACTTTTTCTCTGGGAAGGTCGGTACCGATTTTTTTTTCTTTCTTTCTTTGCAAGTGCATTCAGGGAACCAAAATCCTTTTACATGACAAACTGCAAGATTCTCAAATACCCAACCCAAAATTACCCCATACTTGAACCAAACAACTCACTCAACAAAATCATAACAACCAATACTAAGTCCTAATCCCCGGATAGGGTCAAGCTTATCATGGCTAGTCAACAAAATCATAACAACCAATACTAAGTCCTAATCCCCGGATAGGGTCAAGCTTATCATGGCTAGTCAACAAAATCATAACAACCAATACTAAGTCCTAATCCCCGGATCAAAAGGTCAAGCTTATCTTGGCTAAGGATAATTTTGTGGAGCTAAAAATAAAAGGTTTCAAGCTCAAATTGGCTTCAAAAAGAGGATAATGCAAGGGAGGATAAGGATTAATAGGGCTTATAACAAAATAAGTTCTCTATCATATGATTTCACATGCAATGAACTAATATCTCATAAAGGCCTCAAGTAATAGATAACCATGCAATGACAAGAGATAATATGCATAAGGAGAGTAATTCACACATGAAAAGAAGAGGGATTTCTGATGTTCTCCCTATAAGGCCAAAAATAAACTCACAAGGTAGCAATTTTTGTTGGATTTAAGTCACTTCTACCTAAGATCATATGTGCTCAATTTCATCACATGCTAAATATCCACATAAAAACAATTTTCAACATGATTCAGGCAAAGCTATCCAAACATGCTATGGAATTACATGATCAAGCAAGTTAAAGCATATCATAGGACATCTGAGTGGAATATTATCAATCCTAAAAACACAAAACAAAGACACAAAACTGAGTTTCCTTTTCCCATACCCCATACTTAAACCAAACAGTGTCCTCACTGTATAAAACATAGAAATAAAGAGAATAAGGAAAAGGGAACTCACAAAATAAAACTTGAAGCTACTTGGAACCAGTAATCTCTTGAGGAGTTGATTTTTTCTTGATTCTGTGGAGGTCTATACCGACCCTAGGGAGGTCGGTACCGAGCCTGCGTGCTTGTACACCGAATCTTCTTGATTTTCTTCTTCTTAGCACTTCTTCTTTTTGTACCTGAGTCACTTTAGGAAAATTTCTATCCTACTATACTAATCTAAGCTAAAAACAAGTCAAAAGAAAGCGAACAAAAAGATCAAGAAAGCAAAAAACTATAAAAAAAAAGCGGGTTGCCTCCCGTAAGCGCTATTTTTAACGTCGCTAGCCCGACGAACTTACCTTGCCTCTAAGGTGGCCTCCATCCAGTATCGAAGGGATCATAAGAAACCCCATACTTAGCCTGCAAAACATCATAGCTTTTCTCCAAGATATTTGGTCCTCTATCATCAATCAGAATGCTCAGAAGTCCTACAACAGGGTTAGTAAAATACAAAAACCAAGGAGGTTTTGGCTCTTTCATAGTACTAACAGTAGGATATAAAATAGAATAAGGATCAGAGAAAGGATCATGACCAAAATTGATTGGATAAGAACAAAAAAACTCACATGGTTCTTTCGGAAAAGTGGTCGTTACCGAGGAGAAGTGGGTTGTTACCGACCATGCGGGGTCGGTAGGCTCCACGGTATATGTGTCTCCATTGAATTTGCCCGTTGTAGAATCTTTAGCCTTCTTGGATGGGAAAGGAAGAGCCTTTGTAGGAACGGATGTAGGAACTCTGGGAAGAGGGTCGTTCACGACCTGGGGAGGGTCGGTGACGACCTTGTCTGTAGTGGGGAGAGGGTCGGTGACGACCTGGGATGGGTCGGTTACGACCTTTCCTGAGCTAAGCTGATCCTCCTCGTCCTCTGTCTGCTTGCCTGTTTCTCGCTCCGGCAACTTCTTTCCGCTCCTCAGATGGACCGCAGCAATTTGACCTCTCGGATTCTCATTGGGATGGCCCGGTAATCGCCTTAGGGGTCTTGGAATTCGAGCCGCTAGGTCACCAAGTTGGGAGTTCACATTCTGCCTCCATGCTTCAAAGTCTCCCAATTGGTTTTGAACTCCTTTAAGATCGGTGCGGACGCCATTGATTCCCTCGAGGAGACCTTGCGCCCAAGCTGGTGGATCTTGGTAACCGGGGGGTCTATAAGGAGGGACTCGCTGTTCTCGCTGAGGAAGTTGGCTCCCTTGGTCATACGCATAATTGCCCCAGGTGGGCTGATTGTAATCCCCCCATGCATAAAAAGTATCACCTTGGTTCCTATATGAACCCCTCATGTAATTAGCTTTTTCATATGCCTCAGCAGCTATAGTTTCCCTTTCTCTCTGGATCTCCTCTATCTCTAAACAGAGTTCAGCAATCTGCTTAGCTAGTTCTTCATATGTTGCCATGGCTTTGCGTACATCCTAATCTCCTGTGGAGGGAATGCTCGAGTTCAGGGTCTACTTTTTAGATTAGAGACAACTCGACGTCCTTCAACTGTCCTACGCTGTAAGCAAAAACAAAAACAAAAAAAACGAAATCAAAAAGCAAAATGGGGTCTCGGAGAGGGTCGGTACCGAGGCCCAGAGGGTCGGTACCGAGCCTGGAGTGATCCCGTGAAATAGAAACTCAAAAGAAAAAAAACAACTACCTGTCAATAGGGTCGGTGCCGACCTAGACAGGGCGGTGCCGACCTAGACAGGGTCGGTGCCGACCTAACAGTGACCTAGAAAGTAAACTAAAAAGAACACAAAAAACCGGGTTGCACAGCAGGGTCGGTACCGACCCTGGGGGGTCGTTACCGACTCAGCGGAGTCCCGAAAAACGAAAAAAAGAACAAAACTTGGCACTATTGAAATCTCCCCGACAACGGCGCCAATTTGTTGAGAGGGTTTCTTGACAACAAATAAATTTATATCAAGACCCCGCTGAGTACAGGGAGGTCAGGTTCGTCCACGGGAGATAGTCAGTATCAAGTTTTGTTCCTTATCACGCAAGCAATCAATCAAAAGCAAGGAGTTTTTATCAAGGAAGAGAAATTCTAAGGTTTAGGGTATCCCACAACAACAATCATGCATACAAACGCTCATGAAACACATAGATCATGCTTTTATCACATAAAGGTGTCAACTTTCGTCAACCAAAGCAAGTAAATCAACTAACTTTCGTTCAATTAATAAACTTACTATCTAATCTCTTCTACTTCAACTAGGATTGATCCGCTTTCGCTTCAAAACCCTAAATTGACTTTTCTGATTCAAGGTTTCCGTTTTCGCTTTAACTATGAATGAGAAATTCCTTTCAACTTTCGTTTCAAGGATTAAGAACAAGAGAGAAGATTCATGCAATAAAAACAATCAAAACACGATCATGAACAAGCATGCACAGCCATTGTTGGGTTTAACCCCAACCTTAGAGAGGAGAACTACTCACAAATCATAATTAAAAACAAACAACTAAATTAAATAAAAGGGAAAGCTTACAACTTTGAATCCAAACAATAGTTCTTCTCCACAAACCCTACTCTCTCTCTCTCGCCCCTCCTCTCACACGTCTCTCCTCTCTTCCACACGTCTCTCTCTCTTCTCTCCTCCTCTAACTCCAATGATCGCCCCTCCAAAACTAAAGAGAGGACAAATGTATTTATAGAGAAACTAATCTATCTTAAATCTATCTATAAGGAAGTAATATCTTTTAATAAATCTAACTCTAATGAAATAAATCTTCTAATAAGATATACCCCTTCTATCTATCTAATAACATAAAAGGAAATAGGATAAAAGCTCATTAAGTGCACCGACTCGGATCTCCGCTACTCTCGGGGTGGCTCGGCACCGATCCAAAGTGGGTCGTCACCGACCATGTTTAGCACTTCGAACAGCCTTGAGTAAAAATTGCGTAGAGTATTCGTTACAACTCCGTTTGACTCGATTCTTTTTCCTATGTTCTTGTAACGAGTTTCTCTATCTCTTTCCAAGCTCAAACTTGATCTTCAATGACTTTATGAACTTCGTTCCCTGAGCTTTTCCTTAAGTGCTTCTCTTCGGTTTTGCTCTTTTCCTCAAAAGTGCTTCAAATAGCTTCTAAAAACCTACAAAACACCACCAAAGCTTATGTACACTCCATATCTCATGAAAATACGAAAACCTACACAAACGACTCAAAACAAAACACAAAACGAAAGAAAAAGACTCAAACACACTAAAAACACACCCTAAAAACACGACTAAAAAGGCGGACATCAATGGGGCCATCAGAGTGGACAAACATAGTTCCTGTTCTTGGGTGGCGTCCATAGACAGGGTCGCATCACACTCCCCCTTGAGTGGGAAACGTCCCCATTTCCTCATCATTGTATGTGAGCTCGATGTAGGGAGAGAGATCAACGATGTTAACCGTAGAATGGATGCTATACTTGCCTAGAAGGTCGATCTTATGAGCATTGTCCCCAATGCACTCGATCATTATGAAGGGACCATCGCCTCTATGATGTAGCTTCGTCTTATGGGCATCAGGAAACCTATCCTACTAAAGTTAAAGGAAAATTAGGTGACCGATCAGATGGAAGACCATTCTATGACGCCCCTTGTTGTGTTGGGGAGCGTATTGGTCAGCGTGATGCTCTAGCTAGATCATGGTGCGCTCGTGGAGGTGTTGCATAGCTTTAGTGCATCGATGTACTCACCATTCATCAATGGGTATGGCACCAAATCTAGGGGCGTGTTTGGATTCACGACCTCGAAGGGAGTGTTCTTCGTCATAGATTGAAACGACCTATTATAAGCAAACTCAACGATACATAGTAAGTCCTCCACCGACGTGGGTTTGATTTGAGCACCGTCCTTAAAAGGATGCCCAAGGTCCGATTGGTCACTTCATTTTGACAATCTATTTGGGGGTGATAAGCAGTAGAAAAGAGAAATTGTGAACCTAGCTTACCCCAAAGCGTTCTCCAAATGTCGCTACAGAATGTAGTATCCATATCACTAACGATTGTTTTAGGGACACCGTGCTACTTTACTACATGCTTAAAAAACATGTTTTCAATTTCAGTCGCATTGTTGTTCTCTTTGCACACAATAAATGTTAGAAGATTTAGAGTTTTGATGGTTACAAAGAGTCAGTGACTCTGAAGTTGCATGTCGAGTTGGTGACTCGGCAAAAGTCACTGACACGACTAGTTGGTAGGAAAACTATTTATGGAAGGAACGTACAAATCATATGCGATTGTTTGCAGGACAGCTGGGGCGTTTATTTATGGAGAATATCATCACAAAAGAGTGCTAAAATCAAAAGAAGATGATATGATTCCATGCAGATATTTTATGTGTGCGTAGATGTTTTATTAGGAAAGATCTTGTAAGATTGCTTGAGATGTTATTTCCTAAACCGAATAGGAAATAATATCACACGAAATCACACCTTATTCTAGTTTAAATACTGAATTGTTTCAGGTTAGAATTAAGAACTTTTGAGCATAATTTGTATATCTTGTGAAGAAGAAAAAGAGAGAGTTCTAGGTTGAAGAAGACTCGTGTGTGGGATTTGTACGAATAGTGAAGAAGAGTTGTGGGTGAGATTCGTACAAGTGGTGTAGTCAAGTGTTCTTAGGCATAGTGTGAGGTTGAGAGTATAGGTACAAAGTTAGAGCGTGGTTCAAGGATGTGGGATTCATTCTTGTACACGGAAGAGCTTTGTAATACTCATGAAATCAATAGAGCGAATCTAAGGACTATTGAAATCCGACCAAGTGAGACGCTTGGAAGGGAGTGGTTTTTCTACAAGTAAACTAGTTGGTTTACGAATAGTTTCCACTATACATCGCTTGTCATTTACTTTCTGGTGACATCTTTCCTATTTGTTTATTCCGCTGCTTATTTCAAAGTCAATGACTTTACCAAAGTCGGTGACTTCTAATGTTACTCAAAGTTGATGACTTCGCATGAATCGTCGACTCATTTAAGTACTAACGATCCTATTGGTATCAAAGCCAAGGATCTAGATTGTGTTTTTAGTACTTTTCTTACAGGAAAATGTCTTCAACCAACACTGTTGTCAATGACTCTTTCTAGAAGCCTCTAATCCTCAAGGTTGGAGAGTACGACTGGAGGGTTGAACAAATGAAGACCCACATCTGCTCTCTGGATTGTCAATTATGGAAGGTGATTGAATTAGGTCCGGAAACCTTTCTTGGAAAGGATGGAAAGATGGAAAAGACCACAGCTGAATACGATGATGTTGACTTCAAGACTCTTAAAAAGAATTCAAGAGCAAAAAAGGTCCTCCATCATGCTCTCACGGATGGTGACCCCAAAAAGGTGATCAGATACAAGACTGCAAAGGACATTTAGGATGATCTAAAAAGCCTTCATCAAGGCAATAAGGATGTGAAGAAAGATAGGATCATAAGTTTTGAAGGAGAGTATGATAATATTTTTCAAGGAAAAGGAGAGTCTCTTCGTGACTATCACTCCAGATTTCAGATGCTTGTGAATCAATTGGAGTTCTTGGGTGAGAAGATCCAACAATGGAAGCAAACCAACAAGCTGATCTCGGGATTGAACAAGAGTTCGGACAACATTGCTTCATCTCTACTCACGCAAAAGGAAACCAAGTCGTTGACCTTGGAAGATCTTGTTGGATAACTCACCATGTGTGGAGACATTCAACAAAGAAGAGAGGAACGACATGACTCAAAGAAAGTCAAGAACATTGCTCTCAAAGTTGAAAGGGCTTTCGACTTAGCTCTGGGAGACGATGACACCGAAGGAGTAGATGAGGATGTTGCTCTCATCTCAAAGGCTATGAAGAGGTTATGGAACCGCAACAAAGCTCCTGTCGAAGTTCCTGAATCAAGCAAGGATAGTAAGGACAACAAGGACATGAAGGAAGTGATTTGCTATCAATGTTAGGATAAAGTACATTTTGCTAAGCAATGTCCTAGAAAAAAAACTGGAGAAATTGGCAAAGGAATGATGGAGACTTGGATATGTCTGATGATGACGATGAGGTGTCATCGACAAGAGGAGACGATTGTATTTCCATTGAAGACAAGGCATCCCAAGAGGTAAATGAATCTGAACTCTCTTCTCTTCTTGCTAAAAAGTCTAGAAAACAGCTAGTTGCTATCATCAAAAAGCTTGGAACTCAAGTCACTAAGTTAAGAGAAAAAATGGAAGAAAATGAAGAAACCATTTCCATCCTCTTCGATAATAATAAACTCTAGTCTAGCAAAGCTATCGAACTGGAAAAGATTTCTTTTCCTAAGTCAGTGACTTGTGAGTCTTCCTCTGACTCGAAGTCTCAGGTCGTTGACTTGCAAAAGTAGGTTGAGGACCTTGAAAAGCAGGTCACTAACTTAGAAGGAGAAAGGCTTATGCTTAGGCTTGGTCATCCTAAGTTGTCCAGTGAGTTAGAAAATCTAAAAATTGATGATGAGACAAAAAGAAAGCAATGGTTAGATGAGTTTGTTGCTGAAAAGGCTCAAGAGGTCAGAAATTACTATAAAAAGAAGTTTGTGAAGGAGGTAGGCATATTTGGAATTGGCTTTGTTTGTGCACCCAATACTCAAGGTACCAAGCCTGATCCCCTTGTGTCTAAAGTTAAAACCCCTATGTGTAATGACAATGCAAGTTGTTCTACACATGTGGTGGCTAAGCCTGACAAAGGGAAGCAACAGTGGTATCATGATCAAAACGTGCACAACATATGTCAAAAACAAGTCTAGAACTCGGCTCTGTCATAAATTGATTTTCATTCACGCATCAACAACAAACCCATCTATCCAGGCTATAGAAAGTATGTGGCCTTGAAATCTCATAGAACATGTTGGTACTACGGCAAGGCTGGTCATTACCAACATCATTGTCACAAAAAGGAAAGGGATGAGAAAAATGCTAGGTCACAGACTTTGGATGATAGTCGTGACAAACTTGTTGTCTCCAACTGTCCTCCTGGAGTTATCTATTCTAGTTGTAACAAATGTTGTCCAAGAAATTATTTTGTTGCCAAACCAAGAGGAGTTAAACAACTCCGGGTTCGTAAGAACTAATTCTTTCAATGCAGTTTGAAGTGGGTGACAAGGAGCCCTGATTTATTGATACTGCGTGCTCAACTCACATGTCGAGGAACCCCAAGGATTTCGTCTCACTTTAAGAATAAAAATGAGGTAAGATTACCTTTGGCAACAATAGTAAAGGTGGTATTTCAGGTATTGTTCAAGTAAGATTCTCTGAGAAACTGGCAATAGATGATGTGTACTTGGTTGAAAATCTTAGTTTTAAGTTATTAAGTATTTCACAGATGTGTGCTAATGGAAAAATTCAAGTTGTTTTTCATAAACAAGGTTGTTAGATGATGGTAAGTAACTCGGGGAAAATTCTTCTGAAAGGGGTGTGTGAAAGCAATCTCTACTAAGTGGACCCTTGTTTTGAACCCGAGGAAAAACTGTGTCTTAGAACAATTACAAATGTCGCCGACCTCTGACACAAAAGATTTGGTCATGTGAGCTTTCAACTCCTTGACAAACTTCATAAGCAAGGGCTGGTTAGAGGACTGCTTAAGATTGATCCAAACAAGCATGAAGTTTGTGAGACATGTGTGAGAGGTAAGCAAGTTAAGTCATCCTTCAAAGCCAAGAAGGAGGTAAGTACCACTAGACCTTTAGAGCTCATTCATATTGATTTATGTGGTCACATGCGAGTCCAAAGTCGTGGAAGAAATAGCTATATCTTTGTCATTGTTGATGACTTTTCACGGTATACTTGGACTATTTTTCTATCTTCTAACGATCAGGTTTTTGAAGAATTTGAAGCATGGGTGAAGGTTGTTGAGAAAAAGCTTAGAGTTGCTCTTATATCTATTAGGTTAGATCGTGGAACGGAATTTGACAACTCCGAGTTTCTGGTTCTCTAGAAGAAAAATGGCATAAGTCACAACTTCTCAACGCCAATAACTCCTCAGCAAAATGACATTGTTGAGAGGAAGAATCGTGCCTTGGAGACCATGTCGCGGACCATGCTTATCTCAAGTGGTCTTCCAAGAAATTTCTAGGGTGAAGCCATTAATGCGTCTTGCTATGTGATGAATCGAGTTATGCTTCGTCCACTCCTTGGAAAAACTCCTTATGAACTGCTTAGAGGACTTAAGCCCAGTATCACCCACTTACTCACTTTTGGATGCAAGTGTGATGTTCACAATAATGGCAAGGACAGTTTGGGAAAATTCGACCCAAGGAGTGTTGTTGACACTTTTGTAAGTTATTCCCCTTAGTTTAAAGCCTAGAAAGTGTTCAACAAGAAGACGAGGATGATTGAAGAAAGTGGTCATGTCGTGTTTGAGGAGAACATTATGAGAGGTTCGATGATTGAGGATCTTGATGATGGTGATGAAGGATACTATCTCGTTCAAGATTATATACTTTCAACTGCTGCAACAAAAAAATAATCAGTAGTCAGTGACAATGCTAGTGTCACCGACTTAGACATGACAGGGGGAAGTAATCAAGATCAAAGTTCAGGTGACAATGAGTCAGAAAATGAGAAAATGCCTAAGAGAAGCTCAAGTCCAGAAGACTCTGATGAAGATTTAAAGAGAACACCACGGACACAAGTCAACGACTTGACAAATCTACAGGTCAGGAATTATCAATAGAAAAGTGCTCTTCCTATCACTAGCCTCCTCAGTGATTTCTCAAAGGGTGTGCAAACAAGATCTTCTCTGAACAACTTCTTTGCTTTCAATTCTTTCATCTCTATGTTGGAGCCTAAAAATGTCGATCAAGCGTTGAAAGATTCGAACTGGGTCAGTGCCATGCAAGAAGAGCTCCATCACTTTGAAAGAAATAATGTTTGACACTTGGTCCCGAGGACAAAGGGAAGAACTGTGATTGGAACACGTTGGGTGTTCAAGAATAAGCCGGATGATGAAGGAAATGTGGTCAGAAACAAAGCAAGGATGGTAGTTAAGGGATACAATTAGCAAGAGGACATTAACTATGATGAGACGTTTGCTCCAGTGGCTCGTCTCGAAGTTATTCGATTGCTCATCGCCAATTCTGCCCATCATGGCTTCAAGCTACATCAAATGGATGTCAAGACTGCATTCTTGAATGGATACCTAAAGGAAGAGGTTTATGTTAAACAGACTCCGGGTTTTGAAGATGTTGCCCACCAGGATCATGTCTACAAACTAGACAAAGATCTTTATGGATTGAAGCAAGCACCGTGATCTTGGTATGATCGTTTGCTCAGTTCTTGATTCAACATGGTTATGTTCGAGGAGAAGTAGACAAGACTTTTTTCTTGTTAAAGGAAAGAGGTCACACACTTTTTGTTCAGGTCTATGTCGACGACATCATCTTTGGTTCAACAAGTGATAAGCTGGTGAAGAAGTCCGTTGACCTCATGTCCAGTAAGTTTGAAATGAGTATGGTTGGTTAGCTCAATTTCTTTTTAGGACATCAAGTTGTTCAAGGTGAGGATGGGACACGAGTTCATCAACAAAAATATCTTAGAGAATATGTTAAGAAGTTCGCTCTTGAGAGCTCTAGACCTTTCGACACTCCCATGTCGCGGACTACCTCACTTGGAAAAGATGAAAAAGATCCAGAAGTCAATGCTACTATGTACAGGGGCATGATTGGATCATTACTCTGTTACTGCGAGTAGACCTGATATTCTGTTTGGAGTATGCCTATGTGCTAGATTTTCAGCTGATCCAAGAGAGTCCCACTTGAAAGCTATTAAGAGAATCATTCGATATCTTAAGGGGACTGACAATATGTGTTTATGGTATCCAAGAGGATTTGATTTTGAACTTGTCGGCTACATGGATGCAGGTTTTGCGAGGAATCGTGTTGATAGAAAGAGCACTTCCGGGATGGCTCAATTTCTTGGGCATTGCCTTGTATCATGGGAGTCTAGGAAGCAAAATTATGTTGCTCCCTCAACAGCAGAAGCAGAGTATATTGCGACTGCAACGTGTTGCTCTCAACTCTTATAGATCGAGCAACAACTTAGTGACTATGGTGTGAAGTGTGGGTCAGTGCCCATACTATGTGACAACACTAGTGCAATCAACATCTCAAAGAATTTGGTGCAACATTCAAAGACAAAGCATATTGAGATAAGGCACCATTTTCTTCGAGATTGTGTTGAAAAAGGCATGGTCACTATGGAATTCTGTAGAACAAGTGATCAAAGAGCAGACATCTTCACAAAGGCCTTAAATCGTGAACCCTTTGAACAACTCCGCATGGAACTAGGTATGATTTCTCTTCAATGATCTATTTCCCTACATGAATTCCTTTGATGATTGGCTAGAATTAATTGCTTTTCATATGTTTTGAAGTCATGCTTTTATGGTATAAATCTTTGCATTCTTGATAGACATCATGTTTAGGAAACCCCATGCATTTAACTTGTCGGTGACTTTTATTACATTCAGTATGTGTGCAACCTTTTTGAGCTATTTATTTTAGCCCAAAAGAATCAACCTGATGATCCTAACTCTCATTACAAACCCAAATGATGGTTGATTCTAATGCTTGTCCCTAACCTATCATGTTTGGGGAGTCTCTATGAGCCCGTTTTTGAATTTCTTTATAAAATGGAGACTTATCATCATGATCGACAAATCCTCAAAAATAATGCTTCATTCATTTGTTTGTTTTAGCACTCCATGTGCAACACCAACGCCAAGTAAGTTCTTTAAAGAGAAGGTCATGGATTGTGCAAATGTCATGGAAAGATATGTTAATATGAGAAAAAAGGTTTGATGCTCGCCGACATGAGCAGGGTCAACGACTATGAAAATTGGTGTGTAGATCACATCAGAATATTAAGAAGATCAATTTGTTTTGGGAAACAACTTTTTCTGAGCATAGCTAGATTTGATTGAAGTGATACTTTCCATTAAGAGCGAACAAGTTCCTTTAATGCCCTACCTCCATCCTCATCCAAAAGCTTCATGAACCTAAACACAAAACAAGAAACCCTAACCGTGTCACTTGAAACTAAAACGCTGCGCCAAATGGCGCAACCGGTAGCGTTTCCGGGATCTAGTGACGCACACAAAAAGGGACAAGGAGAGTGCTAAGGAGGATTTGGAGAAGGTGTTGGTTAAAACTCAAAATTTGGAGGCAGTGGAGTTGAAAAATCTAAGAAGAAGAAAACAAAGGCTCTAGTTTTAGAGAGCATGAACTGGAAGGACATGGGAAAGAAGAAGGTGATCAAAGAGTAACCAAGGAAAAAGAAGAAGTAGGTGACTTGTGAAAAGTTGTTAATGAAGAAGACTCCGGTGATGTCAACAACAAAGTTCTGGAAGAGGCACACCTTCTAAGCAACCTATAGTTCTACATGAAGAAGGTACTATTTTGATCCTAATGTTAAAGTTCCTGCTTCAGTTTCTAGAGATGTTAAAGCTAAGAAAAATTTGTGGAGTTTGAGGAAAGGCTTGCTTGTTTCGATTCTAAGTCACTGATTGTTGCATGTCCATGACTCCCCCTATCCCTCTCTTCTACCTTACCACATTATCTCTCCAGTTTAAAAGACTTCTCTTTTTACTTCAATATGGTTGTACTACATTTTTGGATTGTTTGTTTTTGCATCTTACATTATTTCTTGCTTTGGTGGATGACTATCTACGACTGTTTTGATATTATTTTTTAAGTTTCCATATTTTGCCTCTGATTTCTTTTCTTGTCTATCAATCTTTTTGATGACGCCAAAAGGGGAATTAACCGGGGGAATAGATTTAAAGGGAGGGAGCTAAAAACTGAAACCATGTGGATATTAAGCTTAGGTGGAACTTTTTAGGATTTTTTTCATTTGCTCTTTATGCTATGATGTTTCTTGTGTGCTTTAAAGATCTTATCAGGACAGGTTGTTTGTCATCATCAAAAAGGGGGAATTTGTTAGAAGATTTAGAGTTTTGATGGTTCCAAAGAGTCATTGACTCTGAAGTTTCATGTCAAGTCGGCGACTCGACAAAAGTCACTGACACAACCAGTTGGCAGGAAAACTATTTATGGAAGGAACGTACAATTCATGTGCGATTGTTTGCATGACAACTGGGGGGGTTTAATTAGGGAGAATATCATCACAAAAGAGTGCTACAATCAGAAGAAGATGATATGATTCCATGGGGATATTTTATGTGAGCGTACATGTTATATTAGGAAAGATATTGTAAGATTGCGTGGGATGTTATTTCCTTAACCGAATAGAAAATAATATCACACGAAATCACACCTTATTCTAGCTTAAATACTGCATTGTTTTAGGTTAGAATTAAGGACTTTTGAGCATAATTTGTATATATAGTGAAGGAAAAAGAGAGAGTTCTAGGTTGAAGAAGACTTGTGCGTGGGATTCGTACGAGTAGTGAAGAAGACTTGTGCGTGAGATTCGTACAATGGGTGTAGTCAAGTGTTCTTAGGCATAGTGTGAGGTTGAGAGTATAGGTACAAAGGTAGAGCATGGTTCAAGGGTGTGGGATTCATTCTTGTACACAAGAGAGCTTTGTAATACTCAAGAAATCAATAGAGCGAGTCTAAGGACTCTTGAAATCCGACCAAGTCAGAAGCTTGGAAATGAGTGGTTTTTCTCTAAGTAAACTAGTTGGTTTACGAAGAGTTTCCACTATACATCGCTTGTCATTTACTTTCTGGTAACATCTTTGCCGTTTGTTTATTCCGTTGCTTATTTCAAGGTCACTAACTTTACCAATTCGGTGACTTCTACTGTTACTCAAAGTCGACGACTTCGCAGGAGTTGCCGACTCGCTTAAGTACTAACGATCCTGCAATAAAGTGGGCCATTTTGGAGAAACGGTCCACGACAATCTAGACCTCGCCTTGACATGAGAAGTCCCATAATAAAATCCATGGAAAGACCTTCCCACGTAGCTTCCGGGCTTTTAGTCGCCGCATCTCTTCTAACTCGGTGGTTTCAAAAAGGCTTGATCGGATTTTCATCAATCAGGAGGGTCGTGTTAGGTGGGCTGAGGCACGTGTCAAGCATCTTCTGCGCTTCTCGTCTGATCATAATCCCCTGTTATTGTCTATGGAACCAGAGGTGAACTTGAATAAAAAGCGGAGACCTTTTCGCTTTGAAGCCGCGTGGCTTACCCACCCGAGTTTTGAAGACAAACTGAAGGAGAGTTGGTATCCTGATCTTGACACGCCTAATGCTCTTGATGTGTTGAAAAGGGAGCTTCTAATTTGGAACAAGCGGGTCTTTGGTAGCATTCAGCAACGTAAACAAAGCTTGGTAGATACTCTGAACAATGTCCAGTCCCGTATGAATTCTTCGAGTGACATCAATTTGGTGAACCTTGAGGCTAAGATTCGGAAAGAAGTTGAAATTGTTCTTGAGCAAGAGGAGTTACTTTGGTTTCAAAAATCGCGCGAACAATGGTTGATGTGTGGAGATAGAAATACTACTTTTTTCACACTTCGACTATTATTCGGCGTAAACAAAACCGTATTGAGGGTCTCATTGGTTCGAATGATTGCTGGGTTGATAAGAGCAATGAAATAAAAGAGATTGTAGTGGAGTACTACCATAATCTGTATACTGATGAGAACGCTGAGGCGTCGAGTTTACCGGAGCTGCGGTGTGGCTTCCCCACCATTGACATTGATGATATGGAGCCGTTATGCAAGGAGGTTACTTGTACTAAAATCTAGAAAGCTATCAAGGGAATGGGGGCCTTCAAATCTCCGAGGATTGACGGTTATCAACCTGGTTTCTACCACAAGTGTTGGGACACGGTTGGTGAGTCCGTTAACACTTTCATCAAGGACTTTTTTAGAAACGGGGTGATCAAGGAGGGAGTCAATGATACCCTCACTGTGTTGTTAGCGAAGGTGGAAAATCCGGAGCGGATTACTCAATTCCGTCCCATAAGTCTTTGTAACGTCCTTTATAAGTGCATGACAAAGATTTTGACAACTTGGCTTCAACCCATTGTTTCCAAGATCATCGGTCCCACTCAAGGTAGTTTTATTGCGGGTCGAATGATTTTCGACAACATTATCATAGCTCAAGAGGTTGTTCACTCTATGAGGAGGAAGAGAGGCCGTAAAGGTTGGATGATTTTAAAACTTGACCTTGAAAAGGCCTACGATAGATTGAGTTGGAGCTTTACTGATGAGTCCTTGCGGTTTGCCGGGTTACCGGATCGTATGGTTAATTGGATCATGGCGTGTGTCTCGTCTCCTAGAATGCAGGTTCTCATTAATGGTGAAGCTACTCGTCAGTTTGTGCCTACTCGGGGGTGAGACAAGGCGACCCCGTCTCTCCGTATCTTTTCTTGATTTGTATTGAAAGGCTTGGACACATGATTCTTGATGTTGTCAACAAACGAAGTTGGAATCCTATTAAGCTCACGAGACGTGGCCCGACTTTGTCTCACATTTTCTTCGCGGATGACATCTTACTCTTTTCCGAGGCCTCAGTTGAGCAATTTCAAAAGATCAAAAGTTTGCTTGATGTTTTCTGTGCTGCGTCTGGGCAGCGTATTAGTACACCGAAATCAAAAATTTTCTTGTCTCCTAATATGTGCAATAGCACCAGCCGAAGACTCAAAGAAGTGAGTGGTTTTGAGGTCACTAGAAACTTGGGCAATTACCTCGGAATGCCCATTCTTCACAAAAGAGTGAATAAAGACATGTTTGGTAGTCTTTTGGATAGATTTAATTCTCGTCTTGCGGGGTGGAAATCAAGATCTCTAAGCTTTGTCGGAAGGATTACGCTGGTTAAGTCAGTTTTGACGTCCTTGCCCGTTTATTCGATGTCTAATGCGCTCCTTCCTCTTAGTGTGTGCAATCGGATAGACAAAATCAATAGGGCCTTCATTTGGGGTAGTACGATTGAGAAAAGGAAAACGCACAAAGTGGCGTGGCCTGAAATCACCATGCCAAGAAAACATGGTGGGCTTGGGATCCGATCGATGCATGATATGAACATTTCTTTGCTTGGTAAACTGGGATGGAGGTTTCTCATGAGCAACAAGGAGCTTTGGACTGAGGTTCTCAAGCAGAAGTATGTGTCATGTGCACTGGGTAACTCCTCGGCTAGTTCTCATTTTTGGAAAGGGCTGAAATTGGGTATTTCCAAAGTTATTATTCATGGTTCTAAGTGGCTCCTCCATAATGGTTCTTCGATCAGATTTTGGAGTGATGTTTGGGTTGCTGAATTCCCGGTTGCTGAGATTGCCACGAGACCGATCAGTACTGCGGATTTGAATTTACTGGTTTCTGATTTCTGGGACACCTCTGCTGGTTGGAAATGGGAACTGTTTTCAGATGCTATTCCCCCCTCGATGTTGCTCAATATCGCTGCTATGGGCATCTTCTTTGATGGGATTGTAGCAGGAAATCCATGGATAACGGCTTCTACAAGGCGTTGTGGAGCCTAAATACACCGGAAAGAGTCAGATGCTTTATCTGGCTTGCTAGTAAGGGGGGGATTATGGCTAATGTTGAACGACGTCCTTGCCACATCGCCACTAATGGTTGTTGTGTACACTGTCAGGATGTGGATGAGTCGTTTGAGCATCTGTTTAGAGATTGCCCCAAGGTGAGTCCGATTTGGAATGATTTAATGGCCACTGATGCTTGTGCTGATTTTTTTCAGGTTGGGTATGCTTGCTGGCTGCACACTAATAATTTGTCGAGCAATGTGAGGCATCAAAATCTTCAATGGCGGGATATTTTTGCCACCACAGTGTGGTGGCTATGGCGGTGGCGGAATGCGGATGTCTTTGAAGAAGAATTATCAATCAGGTTTCTGATTATGCTCGAGCGAAAGGTAAGTCTCCTCTCTGTACGTTTCTACATTCTCGTACTCTGCAGGAGCTTTCTTGGGAACCACCTGAAGTGAGTTGGGTTAAACTCAACTCCGATGGAGCTGTCCGTGCCAATGATATTGCGACTTCGGGAGGAATCCTTCGTAACAGCGATGGTCAATGGCTTGGCGGCTTCGTTCACAACATTGGAGCTTGTTCGGTACCGTTAGTTGAGCTTTGGGGCATCTTCAATGGGCTTCGCTTAGCTTGGGATAAAGGTTATCGTAAAGTGATCGTCGAATCGGACTCACAGCTAGCTATTTCTCTCCTGAATTCGAGATTTAATAAGAGTCATCCGTTATTTAGCCTGGTTACTAGTTGCCAAGGCTTTTTGAGTAGGAATTGGATTATCTGATTCCGTCATGTGTATTGAGAGGCGAATACGGTTGCCGATCGCCTCGCGTCTTATGATTTCTCTTTTTCAATTGGTGTCCATGTATTGCTTGCCCCTCCCGAGGGGATTAATTTATTGTTGCTTGATGATGTAAGGGGTCGGGCTATCCCCCGCTTGCTGACTACTTAGCCCTTTTCTTTTAATTGATAAAACACCCCCTTGAGAGACCGGAGAATGCCGCCTCTCCTTCCTACCAAAAAAAGAGCTTATCATTCTTTTTAATTGTCTACCGGATGACTTGTGTGGCAACGTGTAATTTGCTTGGCTAATTTCCTAGTGTTGCAAGCATTTCTAGAAGTCCTTAATTTCACGTTTTATATTATTCAGTCTCTATATTTGAGTGCCTTCAAGGGTATTAATTTCTCTTATATTTGTTCTATTTCTTTGTCCACTTGCAATCCCGTGGAACTATTTAGTGTTTTTCTCATTTAAATCGATATTAGTCTTTGTTGCTCTTTGTTATAATACATGTTATGAAATTGGATTAAGAAATTCAATAAATTTCTTGATTTGTTCGGTTACCCTAAAAAGGTCCATACTCTTACAACGTAGTAAAGATTTGGTAACAAAAACAAAATGTCAAAACAACATCCAACGTTTGCTACCAAAAAGAGTACCATTATTTTATATGCATCCATCATAATATGACATGCCTTGTGATTTGTGAATCTTGTAGCAATTTAATGAAGAAAAGCATGTTGAGTAGTTTGGAAAGGTGAGTTTTAGGGTAGTCATATAGGGATAGGATTTATTAGCACCGTCATTAAATGATCTACCATCTCCTCATCCGGTTTACCATGCCAATCCTTGCCGTAGTTATAATAGAAATGTGATGTTCGAGCTATGTTAGGGCATGCACTTAGAAAGGGTTCAGAAATTGTCTCCGGATATGAAGGTGGGAACAAATAGTATTCCTCGTTAATCTTCTTCCATGTTTCATGTATCAAACCCTGGATATAATCCCTTGCAGCCTTTTCAGAAGCTCCAGTGTCATTCATGAAACATTGTAGAGCTTTTATGTTATCTCCTCTAGCCAATTCATCCTGCATACATATAAAAAATGATCAATTTTAATGGATGATGGTGTTCGTTTCTACGCACATGTACGCCCGAAAGACCCACGATATAAGCCCAGTAGGCCGGGTTTCGTTCTACACCCAGTTGGTAATAGAAGGAGTATCCCATCAACTTTTATTTATACTAGGCTTCAATTCATCACACTATTGGGAAATAGTGTGATGAATTGAAGCATCGATGAATGTAGTTGTAGAGTATATGCATATTTATAATACATACCGAAGAAGTTCCCAAATCATTGGTCAAACGGATGATCGTGCTTCCACAACGTAACAAGTGGGGAAGACTGTCGATGTAACGAATAGCTTCCTTAGAAATGGAGGGTGCGGTGAGGAGGTAAGTTAGGGTGAGCATGAGATGTGCACTGATGGAAACAGAGGCGAGGGGAAGGTATTCATCCATCAAGTTGGGCTTGTATTCCTCGGCATACCATTTGGCCTCTTGCAAATACGCCTTTCCCAATCTCGCCCACTGTAAACAATATGCAATGTTTTAAGAAACGCTAGGAGGCCGGCGAGAGACTACCTAGCATTGCAAGACATGTTCGTTGGCGAGAAGGCTTCAGGAGTTGTCAAGCGTCTAGACAGAGCCTAGGTGGACGGCTAGACTTTATTTTTAAAACAACGGTTATGTGTATAATGATGCATGAAGGGTGGAGAGTATATACCGCATTGCTTATGTAGGGGAGAATGTTGGAACGTTTCTCTCGTAGTGCCCAAGCAGCTATTTCATTGCCAGTGTCGTATATAGCTAGGAAGCACCACTTCATTGGTTCTGGAAGTTGATCAATGCCGCTAGTATCCCATCTGATCCATCCATCATTAGCTCTATTATATCATTACTATGATTAACTTCACGTATTAATTCATTACCTACGTACCGGTCAAGTAAGTCTGTGAGGATCTCTAGTTCTTCAACGGTGCCATAAATGCCATATGTACCATCCAAAGCAGTAATCAAAGTAAGGACTTTGGTTTCCATTTCTCTGTATTCCGAATATTGAGGGTCATCCACTAAACCCACAGCCCACACGTAATGCTCCAATAGCCTATCTCTCGTATATGGTAACTTCCTTGGTAAGTCCGTACTCTTCCACCACCTAATTAATAAATTCGTCATTGATCCAGTATATAAGTGTACACATGCATGCATAATCCAATTTGATAACTAGTTAGGTAGTTTGTTTTCAGTTTTGGTTGATGTTGAGAAAATAAAATCACAATATAACAACATGTTGGATCTAGGACAGTGAGGCTAGCTCTCGAACAACATGCTGTTCATTTCATTAAATCTTTGTATTGTCTGCCTACGCATGATGTTTTGCCAATTGATAGTATTAATGGGGCTTTCCCTAGACTTCCGATTTCACCGTGGCAGGAGTTGGATGTTCCTTTCTCCGACGTTGAGGTTAGGATGACTCTAAAACAAATGGGCCCCTAGCTTAAAGGCGTCGGGAAATGACGGCTTTCAACCAATCTTCTATCATAAATGTTGGGAGACGGTTGGGAAGTCGGTTCTTGATTCAATGATGGGTTTCCTTAGAACTGCTATGATGCCGACGGGTTTAAATGACACTCTGATTGCTTTGATTGCTATGGTTGACGAGCCTGAAATGATCAACCAGTTCCGTCCATGAAGAAGAAGATTGGCTCTAATCATGGTAGTTTCTTGCCGAGAAGATTTATTACGGATAATATTGTGATAGCTCAAGAGGTCGTTCAGTCAATGAAGAAGAAGTGGGGAGCGAAAGGTTGGATGCTCCTTAAACTCGATCTTGAGAAAGCTTATGATCGCTTGAGATGGGACTTTTTTCTAAGTACTCTCTTGGATGTGGGCTTTTCTGAGAAGTGGATTAGCTAGATTCGAGAATGTTTGTTTACGACTTCTTTCAAACTTCTTTGGATGGAGAAGTTGCTGAAGGTTTCTTGCCTTCTAGAGGACTTCTCCAAGGAGATCCTATATCATGGTACTTGTTTGTGCTTTGTATTGAGCGTTTAAGTCATATGATCCATAAAGCAGTTGCCGCTAAGGATTGGATTCCAATCCGTATTTCTGGGGGTGGTCCGGAGCTATCCCATATTTTATTTGCTAATGATATTTTGCTTTTTGCTGAAGCGTCAGTCAGCCAGTTGCGTGTTATTTAGAAATGTCTTGATATCTTTTGTAGGGCTTCTGGCTAGAAAATTAATCCGGCTAAGTCCAAATTATTTGTTTCCCAGAATGTTAGTATGGTAGTGGTGAATGCTCTCCAACAGTAAAGTGGTTTTGCTATTACTGATGACCTCGATATGTATTTTGGAATGGCTATTCTTCATAAGCAGGTTTCGATTGAGACTTTTAACCCTCTACTTGAAAAAATCTCGGCAAAACTAAACGGTTGGAAGGGGCGATTTTTAATCTTGGCAAGCCGTGTGACTTTGGCAAAGCCCGTTATCTCTTCAATGTTGGTTTATACGATAGGAATTGTTTTATTACCTAGAGCGGTTCAAGATAAGATTGATTCCATGACAATTGCTTTATTTAGGGCGGTGATGGGTCGACAAGGAAAATTCATCTAGTCAGCTAGAATGAAATTTATAAGCTTATGATCATGGACGGTCTTAGAGTTAAGTCTATGAAAGAAATGAATCTGGCTTTGATTGGTAAGCTTGGGTGGCGTTTCCTAACGGAGACTAACAAGCTTTGGGTGAATATTATACAATCCAAGTATGTCCGGAATTCACTATACGATCGGGCCAATCCGTTATATCTTTGGCGCGGCTTGAGAGAGGGAGTTCGATAGGTTGTCTCTAAAGGGACCCGATAGTGCGTTGGTAATGGGAACCATGTTTTGTTTTGGACTGATACATGGTTAACGCCCAACCCACTTAGACATTTGGCTATTGGTTCTGTTACTAAGCTAGATCTGAACCGCACGGTTAGGGATTACTGGTCTTGACTACGGCTAGGACTGGAATAGTCTTTCCGGCGTTCTTCCGTCATCGACCCTGCTGCAGCTAGCTTCCATTGGCATCTCCACTGATTTTCAGGCTGTTGATGTTCTTAGTTGGTGCCATTCTCCTTGTGGCAACTATATTGTCAATTCCGCTTATCAGATGCTCAGAAAATCCAAAAATGATATTTGTGTCGATTGCCAGATTTACTCATCAATTTAGAAGATTTAGTGTAGAGAACGTGTTAAAATGTTTCTGTGGCTTGTTATTAAAGGCGTCATCCTCTCCAATAAGGAATGTCATCGAAGGGATTTCGCACCTGATGCGATTTGGGTTATATGCACTCACGAGGAGGAGTCGTTGATCCACCTTTTGCGCGATTGTACTTATACAAGGCACTTTTGGCTTGATCTCCACCCTCCTCTGTCTAGGGAAGATTTTTTTGAATCTAATTTTGCTTATTGGATTCATTTAAATATTTCCTGCAACTTGCAATGCTGTGGAGTTTCCTGGTCGAGTTTCTTTGCTATAGCTTTATAGTGGCTTTGGAAATGGTGTAAGATGTTTGTTTTTCGATAAGAAATCTTTATAGGAGACAAATGTCTTTTTTATAACAAGTCAAGTCCAAGATTATAAGCGTGCTTTGGATAGAGGAGATGGAAGTAAGAGTATTTCTACTCGGAAAGAGGTGTACGTACAATGGGGACAACCGACCTTGGTTTGGGTTAAGCTCAATACTAATGGCTCGGTTAAGGAACGGGGCCAAGCGACGGCTGCTGGTATTATCCGTGACTGTGATGGACAATTGTTGATTGGGTTTGTTCATAACATTATCGTCCCGATAGCGGAGCTTTGGGGGGTCTCGCAAGGTTTACAGCTTGCTTGGCAACATGGGTACATGAGGATTTCTCTAGAGATTGACTCAAGACTGGTTGTCCTTAGAGAAATCTGTGGATCGTCATCATCCTCTCTCTAGCTTGGTGTCTCAATGCCAAAGCTTATTACGTAGGGATTGACAAGTTTAATTTCGTCATATCTATCGGGAGGCTAATTCTGCAGCAAATTACTTAGCCTCTTTAGCGTTTTCTTTTAGTCCAGGTATTCATGTATTGTTTAATTTGACCCGTCGGAGGGTGTTTTAAATTTAATGTCTGATGATGTTATGGGCCGGGCTATAATCCGTTTGATTACTACTTAGCCCTCTTTTTTCATATTAATAAAACTCCCCCTTGAGGGGACGGAAAGTACTGCCTCTCCTTCGACCAAAAAAAAATCAAAATATAACATGTTACTAATAAGGAAATAAAGTATTTATGCATCAGCTTGTCTTTTGAGTTAAAGGTGTATCTCGGCTGAACAAACTACGATTACTTTCCTTTGTTGTGTTTTACTTGTCCTTATGTACAAAATTCACAATTTTTATCCTTATGCACAATTGCATACCAATTCAAAAATGTTATATAGGTTCTGTTTAAGTGTTAAATGGTCCCATCCCACCTAGCTTTATGGCTTGTCTAGATCCGTCTAGAAAACCGTTTAGGCTATTTAAGCGCTAGGCAGTTTCACTCCACCTAAAATTGGCCTGGTGTTTTTTAGAACATTACGTACTTATGCATCAAATGTTTGTATTCTTGTTGCTCAAAATATACAAACACGTTACTTTTTTACGTATTTTAAGATACATAATTAAGTATAAGTATATAAGAAGGCCTTAATGTATGTAGTAATTAGTACGTACCCCACTAGACGCTTGATTTCATCCTTGTAACCAGATTGGAGAATATTGTAGTCCAACTTGGCCATCCTTGTAACCCCACTAGACGCTTGATTTCATCCAAGATTAATGTTTGGTCGTGGTAGGACTCAATGGACCATCTTGCCCTTAGCCTTGGAAATCTCCAGTGCAAAGGAATATCCAATGCTTGCTCCACCTCTTTTGCCCTTTTTCCGTCCAAACTCTCCATCTCCACCAATTCTTTCAACTGTTTACTTGCAAAAGACCTCAACTCCTCTAATAAGCTATCGTCTCTTTCCCACCCTACAAATGTGGCTTCGTATAAACTCAATAACCCTTTTATATCCTCTGGCGAATCTTTGCAAAGGTTTTCCGGGTCATCCTTGAATCTCTCTAAGATCCCTACAATGAAATTTAAACAAAAACAAAAAAGTAAACTACCTTTATAGCAAGATTCACAAAAGATGTTTGTTCCACACTTTTAAGGACATAATTGGAATTGTTTTTTATTCTTACGATCATTTTTTATCTCTCATGAGCTAAATAATTAATTATTACGGTTTTTCTAACCTATGCTACTCGGACATAGATTAAGATCCTTAAAATAGAAAACTTTATTAGTTTGTATTATTTGGAGCAATTCAATTTTTTTCTAATAGAGTTTATTTATTTTCTTATAGAGTTTTACTTTCTAAAAGAAGAATGCTTAACTTATAGCTTTAGAAAAACCATAATTATTATTACTCTCTTTGTAATAATTTTATTATCACTTTTTCAAAGCGTACTAGCTTCCTAATCATGTGTTCAAAGGTCCTTAGCATTAAACATACAAGTCCCCCCCTTATTTTAGATCTATCTTGTTTCCCCTAGATAAAACACTAACATAGAAGCATTTTGCTCAACCAAATGGAGTACAAAATATAAGATAAAAAGTGGATGATGTACTAGGAGTTACTTTTTTCCTAGTAGGCGTGCATAACTGCATATTGTTAAAACTCTTTTTCTTTTTCTGAATACCAAAGCGAGTATTATGAACCGAAGGGAGTACTAGTTTGCCTCCATTGTACGTTGTTACGATTGAATGCTAATTAACGAATAAATTTTAGTAGATTGGAATTTGCTATATGTAGAGGTAAAGGGCACATTATAATAATCTTAAATGAAAAGATTTATTTGAAATTGTTTATTTAGATCTTTTATAGGCCGGGTTTAGTTTTTTTTTTACAGTTTAGTTCCTAAGTTAAGTATTTTTAATATGTGTACTAAAGGCACATTAATTATAGAAAAACCGATAAAATATATAGAGAGAGTGAAGAGATACTCAGAAACAAAATATCCATGTTGTCGAAGCATCCTGAACCTCAAAGCAGTTGCATAGAGGTCTTCAGGGCATTTCTCATCGCTATGATAAACCATTTCCATCGAAATCAAGATTTCTTGTCGAAAATGGCGTTCTAACCCGAGCCTTTCAATGGCATCAACAAGCTTCAGCCGTGTCATAGAAATAAGGGAGGAGTCCTTCATCGTCTCCTTAACCTCCGCTATCATCTTTTCCCTTTGCTCACCTTGCTTCTCCACCTATATAATAAATATAATTATATGCATATATAATTAAGGATTGATTTTCACCACGCACAACCCATTCCAAAAAAATATAAATAAAACTTAAAAGCATTGTGAAAATTATTTTACATAAATTTTTATTATATGAGGTAAATTTAATTTGTCAATTAAAGTAAATTTAGCCTACAAACAATTAATTTTAATCCTGGTTTGTATATGCATAAATTAAATTCAACCTATGTACATATAGATTTAAAGTAAAATGGCTTTTATTGTGTGAACGTGTGCCCAGTTTATATTCATAATTTTGAGTTCTATATTCATGGTTTTGTATGACTGTATTCATATATATTTTTGATTTGCATATTCATTTGGTTGAGTTACTCACTTTTATGAATATATAACTTAAAAATATAATTATATAATTATATAAGCATGATAAAGAGATGGAATACTAAAAAAACTTCAAAAATAAAATAATATAAAAATATGAATATTTCACTTTTAAACATGAATACAGTGCAATATGGAAAGAATGAATATGCAAATAAAAAATATGAATATAGTCATACAAAATCATGAATAAATCACTCAAAATCATGAATATAAATTAGACACACGTTCACTTTTATATAGCTACGCTATTATGTACCGTGAAATCCTGGGTTGGAAGAGAACCAAGAAAGTCGTAGTTCCAAGAACTAGGTTCAAAATCCGCAAAGCGTCTACTTGAAGGTTTAGCGGGGTTCACCAGGCCATGCTCTTTGAGATTGCATCTCAAAGCCGATGGTGGTGTAGAGTTAACTCTTTTTGTTTTCAGGGAGGATTTTGTAAACTCAACAGCACAAAGAAGTTGGTTGTTTGAACATAGTAGACTTGAAACTGGAAGTCTTGACGGGGAAGAAAGGCCTCTCATATTTTTTCCTTGAAGAAACGATCTTTGTTTGTGTTTTTGTTTTTTGTTTTTATCTACCTTAGGTTTTTTCTCGTGCTATTTATAAACTATCTTCTCTCTCTAATTTTTCTTTATCTAACAAAATTAAAAATTGTGGCTTTTACATTTGGAAACTGCGCCAGGGACTTCTCGAGGTCATTCGTCGTGGCATTTTCCGGATCCAGATTGAAGGCGATAACTTGCAGCTGGTCAAGACCGTTCTTGGTAACTGGCGCTGCCCGTGGGAGATTAATTGAGCTGTTGCGTTCGGGCATCCATTGCTTGCTTGCTCGGTTCTAGGATTGGTGCATTTCTCATGTTTATCGTGAGTGCAATTCTGTGGCGGACTTCATCGCTAGATCCGACATGATGCTTTAGGGCGGCCACTATCCCGCTTGCAGTTGACTCGGGTTTACTTACCCTCATCCGACATGATGTTTTAGGGCGACCACTAGCCTGTTAGTACCCACTCTAATCTCTTTCCTTATAAAAAAAAATGCATAGGGTTGTACGTTTTTGGCGTGACATATGA
This sequence comes from Fallopia convolvulus, assembly GCA_964016875.1. Classification (NCBI taxonomy): domain Eukaryota; kingdom Viridiplantae; phylum Streptophyta; class Magnoliopsida; order Caryophyllales; family Polygonaceae; genus Fallopia; species Fallopia convolvulus. The sequence continues at coordinate 4,766,471 of OZ024722.1, read as the reverse complement.
TATTATAGAGCGATCCTAAGTTCGAGAGCTACATATGCCATAAATTTGGCGAGTTGGGTAGTAGTATTGATTCATCTATAAATCAGTTATATGTTATATCACCCAAATGTCAATTCATTAATCCTAACCTCTCAAACTCAATACCTTTTGTCATCTACCTACGCAGCTTTCCATCCATAAATTATATATCTAGTTCGCTAATGTGGTCTTGTCCAGCGGCCTAATCAAATTAATGGGTCATACTTTTTTATGGTCGAATTAATGGGCCATATTTTTTGAACACAAAATTGGAAGATCTTGCCTATCCCTTCAACCAATCAAATTAATAAGCACCTTTCAATACCTTTTGTCATATACCTACGTAGCTTTCTTTCCATTAAGAGGATTCTTAATACGCCTTGCAAGTGTAACTAGTTTGGTGATAGCAACCCGAGGGGGTCGGATCACGATTCTCCAAGGATCTGGTCTCGTACACAAGTCGCATAAGTAACGCAAACAGATAGATGGTGTTTGAGAGATTTGAGATTGGAGAGTAAGAGAGAGAAGAGAGCTTTGGGAGTAAAGGCTAAGGTGGAAGAGTAATATCGATCTATATATTTCACATAAAACCAAAACTGAGTACAAAGAGAGGCAACGAGGGCTTTATATAGAGCACTCCTTCCTAGAACACACTTGGACTAATCTCGATATGCAAACCGAGATACATGCCCAATAAAATAAAATACCATAATAATATAAATAAGAAATACATGAAATATATATAATAATAAAGTCATGCAACATAAATAATAATAAAAGAGATATACACCGATGTGGCTCGGCTAAGCCAAGAGGGTCGTGCCGACACCATGGGGACCGCCATGACCTAGGGCGCCTCGGAATCATCGGAGCCCGACTTGGGTCAGGGCTTGATGCCAAGAATAGGCCAAATTGATTTGGTTTCATTTTGTTGGTGTGCATGCTGTTAATTAGGATTTGTTAAAGTCTGGTGGGCCAATACAACGTGGGGGTCCACACGTCTGTCTTTGCACATAAGCGCGTTATGGGCCTAGCACATAAGCCCGTGGGGTTCCATCCTAAAACCACTTGGAAATAGGAGGAGTAACGCAAGTGCTTATATAGTAGACATTTATCTTTCAATTTTTAGATGTGGGAAGCTCTTCACTTCCACACGCTTCCTCAAGTATAACTGTCTGGTCCTGCAGTAATGCCAGTTGCAACTTGACGTTAATGTCTTAAGGCCGGCTAGCCCAATAAGACCAGAAAGTCGGGACCAAGACCGAACAAGTTCTGATACCATGTTGAATTCTTCGGTGGGTCGTTAGTACTAAGTGATGAAATAGAGGTTCAGCTTCTCCATATTTATATATTGGTATGAAACTTCCAATCTCAACTTCTATTTCATTAGATCAAATCCCATTAATTACTCTCCTGCTTTCTCTAATAGTTTTCTCTCTTTTTTGTAGCACTTAGAATTATTGTTACTCTTTAAGATAGACAGCCGAATTCAAAAACAAAAGGTATTGAAAGGTCTTTTTCTAAAATAATAATCTCTATCCAAATTAATATTAATAGGCTCCATAAAATTTTTCGAGATAAGTTTTATTTATAGAGCTTTTTTCATATCTTCAGCTTTTGAGAAATCAAGCTCTCCCTAAACTGTCAAATGAGCCCTAAACTAAATTAAATAAATAATTTTTTTATTAAGATATGAATATATTATGCTTGTGGCCGGAGCAGTTGAATTGTGCTGAGTTATGTGGCTGCTTATCCAGTTGCTTGCTACAGAGGGTGGGTCATGAAAATGAAAGATTGGTAGGTCCATTTTTACACGACAAAAATCATTCGATCATTATTTTGTACCGAAATCGTCTTGATCAGTCATAACTTATATTTGATTTTATTTGTGTTTATTTAATGAATAAAAAAATGTTCTGCCAGTAAGCTAGAAATTTTCCACATTTTTCACTCTGATTAATTAATACGGAAAAAGCTTGACAAAATACATCGAGAGAGACACTTGAACTTGTACGTTTTTTTTCAACCAGCTCCCTATACTTTGAAATGTTCAAATAAACACCTCAACTTGACAGATTTTGTTCAAATTGACACATCTTATTTTCGTGAATTGACGCGCGCTTATGTGGCCACCATCTAAGCGCCACATAATCTTTTTTTGTTACACATAAGCGCCAAATAAGCCAAATTTTGCCACATAAGCCCACTAGATATTTTTATTATTTTTATTAAATTTTAATAAAACATATAAATACTTTTTCTTTTTTCTTTTGGGTCTTCTTCATCTGATTCTTCAGATCTGAAGTTCGGATTCTTCATTGCCGGCATATCAGGACAGAAAGGCGGACTCGGGGAGAATCTGAACGGAACAGCGGACTCGGAGAGAATCTGAACCGAACGGCGGACTTGGAATTCTCTGCACCGGAGAAAATCAGGACGAAACGGTGGACTCGGAAAGAATTTGAACGGAGCGGCGGACTCGGAACCGGAGTTCAAATTATTCACCGCCGGCATATCTTCTCTGCCTCTCTAGAACAACGGACTCGGGAGTTCGGAACACTTCATCGCCGACATATCTTCTCCACCTCATCGAAGTCTACAAATTTGTTCAACTGATAAACTAGAGTGGGAAAGAACCAGAGTGAGAAAGAAAGAGAGATAGGGGCGGCCAATTTACCCAATTTCCCCAGCCGAATTCTACAAATTCGTTCTCTGCCTCTTCGAAGTCTACAAATTCTCCACCACCGGCATATTCACCGTCGAAGTCTACAAATTCGTTCACATGCTATGCCAATTTCCCAATTTCCTCTTTTCTTCGGTTTTCCACGCTTGAGGGTAGCAGATATGGGCTCCTTCCTATGCCGCAGGTGAAGAACCAAAGCATTCGAATTCTTTGCTCGTAATCCGTCGTTCCAGATCTGGGCTTTCTCTCCCGTCTTGACGATCTCTGGTTTTGGTTCCTTGCATAGCCGACAATGAAGCATTCGAATTCCCCCGACTTCGTCGTTTCGTCCGGACTCTCTGGTTCTGGTTGTGATGTGCGGCAGCAGTGAAGAAGTGAATTCTTTCTCCCCGAGTATAAAAATAAAGAAGGGGAAAAAAGAAAAGAAGATACAAGGAAAAAAGGAAAAAACTATTAAAAAAATTCCATGTCAGCATCCAAACTACTTAAACTCGCTAAATTATCGTTTGATATTCACTCGCCATGCCATGTCAGCATGAAGTGTTTATTTGTACGAAAATAGTTAAGTTTAGGTGTTTTTTTGAACATTTCATATTACATGGGGCTGATTGGAAAAAAGTTACAAGTTCGGGTGCCTATTGATGTAATTTGCTGAACATTTCATATTACATGGGGCTGATTGAAAAAAAGTTACAAGTTCGGGTGCCTATTGATGTAATTTGCTGAAAAAACTTGGATATGATCAACTGAATTTTCCATCTATCTTTTAGTGTTGTTAATTACCTCTCCCAAAATCGCAGTTAATTTGAAGTGGAATATAAATGACAGTATGTTTTACTTTGTTTACAAGAAAGTTTGATTTAAAATTCTGCTTATATATAAAACATCAATCATGATTCATGATTCGTTACAAAAATATCCATGCCAAGAATATATATACATACATGCGTATTTGCTAATCCCTTTGTATCATGACCTTGGTGAAGGAATCAGCAACAAAGGTGTTCGCTTCTTCAACGTAATGCCAAACTTCTCAACAACATCCACCTTGTCCACTCCTTCAGGAAGCTTCCAATCAAAATAATGCAACAGCGACGCGAGAGAAAACATGATCATCCTCTCAGCCATTCCAATCCCAGCACAAATCCTTCTCCCTGACCCGAACGGAATGTAACTGAAATCATTCCCACTAAAATCATGTCTCGCATTCAAAAACCTCTCGGGTTTGAACTCTAGAGGATCCTCCCAAAGCGAAGGATCTCTGTGAATGGCCCAAGCGTTGATGAAAACCCTTGAGCCTTTGGGAATGGTGTAGCCTCCAACAATACATGACTCGCTCGGGCAATGAGGGACGAGGAGCGGGACAACCAGATGCAGTCTTAGGGTTTCCTTCATGATGGCTTGCAAATAAGGAAGATGGATGATTTGGGACTCCTCTAGTGGAGCATCGCTTGACCCGAGTACTGTGTCGAGTTCTTGTTGCGCTCTTCTTATCACTTCGGGCTTGTTCATTATCTCGGCCATGGCAAACTCGAGCGTGTTGGAGGTTGTGTCCGTCCCGGCTGTGACGATGTCCTGCAATGTACATTCATCATGGATAACTCAAAAGTATAGATTTAGGTATGAAGTATTTGTTGAGTTGAGCATTGTATCACTCATTCCCATATCATTGTTCTAAAACACGCTAGGCGAACCGTGAACAAAAAGGGACACCTAGCGCCTAGGCAATCTAAACAGTTACCTAAGCAGACCCAAACAAGTGCCTATACGGCCAGTTGGAAGGCTTGACGGGGTGGGAATTTCTAGCGTCTAGATGGGGCGCGCGCTAGGCGGGTTTTTTTAAAACAGGGACCCTACATACTTGATACCATGATATCAATGAGCATACAAAATTAAATAATATATAAGCAAGGGTGAATGTAAACTTATATATTACCATAAGCATAGCTTTAAGGTGGACCATTGTGAATGGCATTTTGGAGTCTTCACTAGAATCTTTCAATACAAGTTCCAGCAGAACTTGCATGACATCCTTATTGTAGCTATCTTCAACATTCGCCATTTTCCTTCGCCGATCAATCACATCCTCGAATATATCATCCAACTTCTTGGCACATACTTTCATCTTCTTCACAATCCCTTGCAGATCGAACCTTCTCAGCACAGGAAAGAAATCCGACACGTTCGGCGCCCCAAGAAGGTCAGTTAATTCGGATATCACAGAGCGAAAGTCGGCTCCCAGCTTCGCCCTCTCCTCGCCCTCCACTATGCCTCCCCAAAGTGTGCTCGTCACAACGTTCATGGCGGTTAGAAACATTTGGTCTCCTATGTTAACCACAGATCTTGATTTTTCCTTAAAGTATTGCATCGTCTGGTGGATCTCGTGCTTTCGAAAGCCATAGAGTGCATCCAGAGTTGTAGAACCCAGAATCTCACGCACACAAACCTGTTTTACAAAGATTGAATTCAATTGAATTTTATACTAGCTGAAAAATGACATGGGTATGAAATTTTATGCTAACTCAAATTACTAATTCCACCCAAAATGCAATTGAAATCAACAAAATGTCAATTGAAATAACATGATAGAATCGCTCTTGTTCTTAAACTAACTCCACAAATGATACATACCTTTCTTAGCATCCTCTTTTCAACTGAGTTCAAAGATTGAATTCAATTAAAACTTAATATTGAACTCAATTATATTCACAACGATTGAATTCAATTAAATTTGTTGAGAATATGCATTTTCATACTTGAAAGTGGAGACTAAATAAGATTAGTAGACCACGATTTAAGTTCAAGTAAGAACATTCTTAGAGTGTGAACGTGGGAATAGTTTTGTATTCATGATTTTGAGTTATATATGCATGATTTTGTATGACTATATATATTCATGGTTTTGAGTTGCATATTCATTATGTTGAGTTATTCGATTTCTATGAATATACAACTTAAAAATATGATTATGTAACTCTATAAGCATGATAAAGAGACGAAGTATGAAATAAGCTTCAAAAACACAATAATATAAAAATATGATTATGCGATTTATAAACACGAATATATGGAAAGAATGAATATGAATGAATATTTAACATAAAAATATGAATACAACTATACAAAATCATGAATATGCATCTCGAAATCATGAATACAAACTGTTCACACGTTCACAATCTAAGAATGATTTTACTTGAACCCACCTCGACCACTATACAAGCTCATGGATTATTCTGTTATTGTTAATTGATTTTAGGATGGAATTCATTGGCTTTTGTATTGGACCCAATATACATATGTGCATAGACTATCATGTGTACCCAAGTTAACGGCTCACGTATTTAACTGAATCTAAAATACACCAAACCTCTTTGCCAAAGATTCAATCCAATCTATGTATATATATATAAGACGGAAGGAATAAGGTCACCACGTTGCGACACCTAGGATTTTCCTACGTGTCGTCCCTACGTTAAACCACCTATGATTTCATCGCATAGGATTTTTTTATTTTAGGAATTTATATATGTTGATATTATTTAGGATAATATAGAAATAGGATAAACTAATATAGGGAAGATTTTATCTAAAATAAAGATGTTATCTATTATATATTAGGAATTAGGATAGATCTAAAAGATTTTATCTAAAATTAAAATAAATTATAAATATTAGATATTATATATTTAGATAGATATATTAATTTAATTTTTCCAATTAAATTTCTATCTCTTTATATGAAAAAGTTAAATTCGAATTTTATTTAAAATTAAAGAAAATTATTTTATCTATATTTTTTATCTATTTATATAAAATATTTATCTTAAACAAAATTTTAATAAAAAAGAGAACTTTCAATCTAGATCTATCTATTACTAATAACTAAAGCTGAAGTAATTTCTCACACCACATTGCGCCACATCATCCTTTTATTAAATTAATAATTTTTTTATAGATAATTGAAATATAAAATTATTAAAAAATAATTAGACATAAATAGATAAAGAAAGGGACATTATCTATCTATATACAATTACTAAACTCGAATCTCTCTATCCTATTTGTCACCCATCTAACTATGCCACATAAGCATCTTAATTTTTTAATTTACTTCTTTACCCTTTCTTCTTTTTAGTATTTACAATCCTTAAAAATATATACTACTTTTTTTATGGACAAAATTTAATATTATATAATTATACATTATCATCTTTAATATGTATCATTATTTTTTTTTTAATGGCAAGTATCTATTTACAATCCTTAAAAATATATACTACTTTTTTATGGACAAAATTTAAATATTATATAGTTATACATCATCATCTTTAATATATATCGTTATTTTTTTTCAATGGAAAGTATTAAACTATCCATACGTAATCTCTCTAATATACAATGATCTACTACTTTTGTATGGATAAAATTTAAATATTATATAATTGTACATCTCATCTTTAATATGTAATTTTATTGCACTAAATGTACCACTATTGGCAAATACGTCATTCATATGTATATATTTATAATAAAAATTTACTTTTTTAAATAACTAAATTAATCTTCTTAATACAAATTACAAATTGTAATAATGTTGAATCTAACTCAGCGGATTTTGTTATCTTTGATCAAGATGTCAAAAAAAGGTTAATCAATCGGTAACCGCATTATTGGAAGAAAATATTAAGGTATTCTTTAAACGATTTTGTATGATTTGATTACAATTATTCTACATAGGATAATTAATGATATTGCGGTTACTTATATCATTTAGTTTGATTATACTCATATATTTTCTTTATTTACGGGATAGTGATGATAACTATATTCTAGAAGAATTAACAATTTTAATTGGGAAGACATGTTTTTTTAGAACTGATGTTGCTTCCTATAAACTTGAAGAGAAGAGTCATGCATTCATTGTTACTAACATGACAAATAATCCAAAAGTCATTTCTAAATTAAAAAATTAATTTCAAAATCTGATGCATTTACTATTCTTTTTATAACACCATATTTTTCCTTATTAACTATTTTTTAATACTTTAATCGCTAAATGTTAATATATCCTAATTCCCAAGTTATTATATTTATTTTTTGCGAAATAGTGTTGAACCATTTCCATCTGAACTTGAAATTTAATACAATTTATGATCGAATAAGCAACTAACTCCTTCAACGCTTTTCAAATGAAAGTTCATCTCTAGATGATGATAATGAAGAAAGACTAGGTTGCTTGCAGACCCCATGCAAATTATTACAATCTTAGAATATGAACTTTGTTTCTCAAGCATTATTTCAAATACATTTTGTAATTTGATTTAGATTTATTTCAAACATATTTTCTTATTGTTATTTTGTATTTAGTATTTGGAGGTTAAATGATATGAAAGTATTGACACTAAGTTATATTTAATTTGTTTTAAAATAACTATTAAATGCTTACTTTTATAACATTATAGCATATATAAATTAATATATGATTATATAATAAATTTTACTATTAAAGACCCGTGCAAGGGCACGAGTATATCAACTAGTTGAATCCTATACTAACCGAAAGAATAACATGGGTATGAAAATTCCACGAAATCAAATTGAAATTGACCAAATGTCAACATAAACGGCGAATATACTACCTTTCTTAGCATCCTCCATTGGGGGCCATAAGGCGTCCATAGAACATCGCATCCACCATAAGTCGCCTCCCGGCCGGCGGCGGGCATGTCATGGCTGGCAAAGGTGATGTCATGGTCCTTGAGAATTTCCTTGGCCATGGAAGGAGATCCCACCACGATCCCAATCTTTCTCCCCAGCCGGAGGCTGAATAGTGGGCCGTAAGTCTTGCTCAGGTCTTTGAAGTAGTTGTGGAGCTCTGGGTCCAAAAAGGGTAGGCTTCCGACCACCGGCAGGCCCGATGGGCCTGGAGGCAGAGGCGGGCCCGCTCGCCTGCGGTTGGAGATGAAGATCCAACTCACCCATGCTATGCAACTTAGGGTTAGGATGACAAGCCAGGTGTCTGTAAACATGGTTAATTTAGCTAGGGGCTTATTCGATCAGAAGCTGTGGATTTGTAGATTTATATGTATTTGGGGGTCCAATAAGTTGAAGCGAAGGATATCTTTTTTGTATTTAATGAAGCTGAATTGTGTGGGTAGTGTTCATTAGGGTTGAGCAAACGGATTATTCGATCCGGTATACCGGATATCCGGAAAAAAATTTCTTTAAAACCTCGATCCGTATCAGATCCGTTAATTGCCGGATATCCGGTAAGAAATATCCGTTTGGAACGGATATCCGGTAGCGGATATCCAAACTATCTGTTTTGAAAAAATATTATTACTATTTTTGATTTAGGCCCAATTAATATGAATGATTGACGGATATCGGAACCGGATATCCGTCGATCCGTTTAAATTTTAATTAAAAGTTTAAACGGTTGAGGAGAATTGAACACTTGATATGTTCAAATTTTACAAAATACTCATTTAAACATCTATTCTACTTAGTATAATGTGTATTTTCTAAAAAAATATAAATAATACCGGATATACCGGATATCCGTTTGCTTGAAAACCCCGATCCGTATTCGGTCCGGATATCCGGAAAAAAACCCCGGATCGGATCGGATACGGATAAAAAAATTTGTGATCCATTCGGATCCGGATATTTTCAGATCGGATAGACCGGATCGCGGATCAGATCAACGGATCGGGTATTTTTTGCTCACCCTAGTGTTCATCGTCATCAAGTTGCGTGTCCTATCCTAAGGGACCTTGAAAATGAAAGATCATCATGTTATGTTCAATAAATTGTAACGTGTAAAGTGCTCCATTATTATTGCATTTTTCATCCTTCCCAAAGACCAAACCTCACTGAAATATTTTTTTTTTCATTTTTTCTGTGGTTTTTGGTATCATCCATCTATACATATTTAATCCTCCCTCGGTTTAATTATATTTAAATTTAAATTTTTTTATATATATTAAGAAACTCATTAATAATATAAAAAATACTATCGAAAATCCAAATTTTTCTAAATATAATCACCAATTAATTATTAACCATCCTTTATAGCCAATAGATAGAGAGTAAAGTCAATACAAATACTTTCCAACATATTAATTAAATAAAAATTCTAAAAAGACAATTTTTAGTGAACAAAGTTTTAAAGTTAGAAAGACAAAAAAAACTAAACGAAGGAAATATATACTTACTTTGTCCTCAATTATTTGTCCAAAAGTATATAAATTACGCAAATTAAGAAACTCTTAAAGCATGCTTTACTTGTACATGTGTAATCATCATAAGTAAAATATGATACACACTTTAATGCTAATATCAATATTTTTACGAGAGTGATCCAAAATCACATTTTTAGACCAATAGGAATTAAATTTAGATTTAAACCTACAAATAGCAACAAAGTACAAGGATCACAAATATCCTAATTTAATTTTACACATTGTCAATCTTTAAGACAGACTCAACCATTCTTTCCATATAAGAGCATTTACAGAAAAACAAAAGCTTCATAACTAGATCATTTCTTTCTTGGCTTGAACGGCTTTATATTTTGACTTGAATGCAAGCTTAGTTCTAGAAGATGGAAAGCCGCCTAATGATACTTACCAGGTGGGGATATACTCGAACTCAACGAGAAAATTATGGACATGGAAGAATATGCACTCCTTCATCAAACCAACCAACAAACAAGTTTGTCATCATCAACCATAAGCAAGGAATCACTCACTAGAGCCTTTCATGACCAGGCTCAGCAGTGATTAAAAAAATGCATATATATTGATGAACTTTTTATAAAAGATGTTGCAAATGTGTTCAATTTTCAACAAGGACCATATCCATATTATGAAAGACATCTAGGGAACAACAAAATAAAATGCAACTACCCAATGTCAGTACACACTATCACAATTGTGGAAGGAAGAGGATTGAAGTGCAAAATGTTGCAACCACAACAATAAACAAGGTGAATGAATCCTACATAAGGGATTTAGCAAGCAAGTTCAGCATTTTAAAAAGCACAATTCATAGAATGGTCAAAAGAAAAGCTATAAGACATACTAATCCACTCCACTCTAAACTCAGGGATTAAACATGACAACAAGATTAGAGTGGATTCCGAATCTACTACAAGGGATCATGTCAAAGAGTAAGAGAGAGTATTATTCCATGTTTAATTTTGTCAATATAGATGAAAAGTGGTCATTTGAGCAAAAAGTCTCAAATGGTGTATCTAGCAACAAATGAAATAGGAAAATATAGAGTTGCAAGCTCAAATAAATTCATACCAAAGGTTATGTTCACAACTGATGATGTTGCAAGACTAAGGTTTAATTCAAAGGAACATTGTAATTTTTATGAAAAAATAGGTATATTTCAATTCACTTATCAGAAAGAAACCAAGAGAAATAAAAATTAGAGACAAGGGGACTATGGTCACTAAACTCATTGAATTAGTCAACAAAAATGACAAATGAGCCCTCGTCAATTTTAATATATAATCCGTATTAGCCTATCACTGTCATTAATGCTATGTTTAAATAACAATTAGATTCCTTCACATTTCAAATATAATGTAATGCACTAATGCTAGGTTTAAATTGCAGCCGAGTTAATATCTTCATATTTGTTGTCAGCTTACTTATCGAGTTGCATGTTAGAGAGGGTGCTTGTTGTCCAGTTATGAGGGCCCGGTGAAAATGAAGGATTGTCGTTAGGCCGTTAGCGTTTTGAAAGGGAAGTTTTCTCACAAAATTTAACCAAAAAAAAATGATAAATAAAGTAATAGAAAGATGAGGATAGGATTACATATGTGATATTGATATCTCTGGACAGCGATGAAAATGTGTAACGATATTGGAATCTGAAAAATTAACAATTCAGATTAAAAGTTTTATTTTGAGGGTGTAAATGACTATGCATAATTTTATTATTGATTATGCATAATTCTTTTTATTGTTCGTCGAATGCATATAATTTTTCAATCAAATATTATATTCTTCCTATTTTATTACTTTTCATGTACGTAAATTTAAAGTTTATCAAATATTTCAATATCTATTAAATATTTTATTATCTATTTTTATTAATTTTAAAAAATTTAACTATTTATTCATTAATTTTTTTATAAAAGAAAATCACCATATTTCTATAAATAAATTCGTCAAAAGATATATGATAAAATAATTATATTTATTTTTAAATATTTAAATATTTTATCTTTAATTTTACATACTTGTATATGGAAGCTTTCAAAAAATATTGTTATACTAATAGATATTTTTTTGATGTTAGAGATAAATTTAAATAGTTAAAAAGAATTTAATAGAAAGAAGTTATAATACTAGAAATAAAAATTAATTTTTTAAATATAAGGTGGGGCTAGAAGCTTTCGGTGACTCGCAAGAGTACAACTTATATATATATATATAGCTATAGATATTACCTATTTTTTTAAAAACATTATAAGTATTTCTCATTAGTTTTTTTATTATAAAAGAAAAAAATATTTATAAATAATTTCATGAAAAGACATCATGCTAAAAGGTAAAATATATTTATACTTATTTAAAAATATTTTAAATTTGTTATCTTTAATTTAAATATTTGTATAAGGAAGTTTTCGATAGCTTGCATATAGTTGTAGTTTAGATGCATGTTTTATGTTGGTTTTGCATAAGTTTTAGTTGGTTTTAGTTTAGTTTCTAGGATCTTGTGTTTTCGGGTAGTTGCGCTTGTTTTGCTCGGTTTTGCAGATCTTTAGGTAAACAAGCATGGACGGGATGGATCTTAGATGATTATGGAGGATGAAGATGAAGCTTAGAATGATACAAGTGAAGATTAGAAGAGCTAAGGCCCAAGAGCTTGTGTGAAAAAAAAGCTTAAACCCGGGCAATGCATTGGAGTTCTTGTTTCGACACCTCTATCTTGCAATGCTTGATTTGGGAGCTATAGTGCTCGGATGAGGCTCAATTTGGTATCACTGGAAAGCTAATTCAAAGAGCTACAATTCATATTTTTACTCCGAGTCATATAATCAAAAACCCGACCAAGACTTCATAACATGCATTATAACAAGCAAAGAGCAAAAACCATTCATTCATTCTAGACCTCACTAAGGTAAATGTGTTTGCACTCAAACTCTCAAGTGTTTAAGGGTATGTGTTTCCTCAAAATCAACCATGAAAATTAGACAACCATATGCTTGCATCAGAGTTCTAAATCTCCACCGCTGGGGATCAAACACATAACAAAAATCAAGAGGTCTTTTTAAAGGTTGTAATGGGGCCAAGGTAAAGAGAAATGGGTTATCAATCTTCGGACCTGGGATATCTAAGCACACACAAAAAACTACCTAAAAAGCAAAAGATTAACTGAAAAGTAAATCTACTCTAAACCTTGGGTTGCCTCCCAAGAAGCGCATGTTTAATGTCATTAGCTTGACCCTTACCATAAATTGACAAGATTAGACATTGTCAATGCCCTTAATAACCTGTCAAAGCCCTGTGCACACATCTCAGAAAAGCATAAGTAACACATTGATAAATCAATTAAGCATAATATAACATTCAAAGACCGTTTTAATTTATCAAACATGTGTGCCCAATTTTCATGAGGTGGCATTTGTTCAAAGAAATTCAACACAAGTGGTGGCTTTAGAAAATACTTACAGTATGAATCAAAGCACTTGTCAGCAATACCACTTTTATTCAGCATGAACTCCATATATTCTCCATCTTTCACCTTGTGTTGTAGACTTGGCTCCTCATTTTGGAACTCCATAAGCTCCTGATGTGAGAAGGTGGGGAAACTAAAGCATGGGATGTCAAGGCCTAACATCGGGTACACCATGACAACGGGAGCTTTAACAAGTGTATCATGTTGATTTTCTCCCTCATGGCTGTCTACTTCATCAGCAAAGAAGTCATCTTGGTCGACAAAAGAGTCTTCTTCCGAAACCGTAAAACCCTTAAGCAATTTACTCCACGTGAGTGAAGATGACTCAGGCTCCCTAGGCTTTGTAAGAATTTCTATGCCAGCACAAACTTCCTTTGGCTCTGTGAAGATCTGCTAAACTTGCCTTATAGGTGTGACTTCATATTGGGCATCAAATTCATCCTCATAACCCACATCAAGTGTCTTAGATTGCTCCTTAACTTGCATCTGGGTGTTTGACTCATGATTGTTTAACTCCAATGTGATTCCACCACCCTTTCCACACAACTCAAAAGGACATGAGATTGTGGAATGAAAACTTGAAGAACATGACTCACAGTGCTCCATGATTATAGCATCCGCCCCTTTTGAGATATCCCTGATTATATCCTCAAGAGACGTATCAACCGGTTGGGGTGGTTGAGAAGATGACTCAACCAGAAAGCTTTGATGGCTCATAAAACACAAGAAATCCCAGCATTCCTCAGGTCCCATAAATAAAAGCCTCTCATTGCTCATGTAGTCGGCCAACCCTCTTGTCTCAAGATTCATACCATGGATAACTCCCATGTTCACCTCTCTATCACTATATCGTAATCCCCAAGCAGCCTCGATTCTCAATTCCCTTGAATAATCTACCGTTGATTGTTATCCAAAACTTTATATTTATTTGAAAGAGCTAACAGTCTGAACAACCCTAATCATCTAACAACCTAGAACAACGTCTAGATTCAATTAAACAACAGCTTTAAGTTCAAAGTATCGATAGAAACACATACTCGACGCAAACAGCTAATCAAGTTATGTGTGGTTTATTCCCTCTACAACTGAATAGCCCGAACGGGTCTAAACAATTATAGTTGCTACTTTATCTAATCAATCCCGAACGGGACTTGATCAGATTAGTTGTAAATTAACCTAGAAATTCTATTAGGTGGCCAATCTAACAAAACCCTAGAATAATTCTGATTCAATTAAGCACAGGGAATAAAACCTATTCAAGTTGTTGAGAATCAATCAAACCTCACAATACTATGCAATCTATGATTTTAATAACTAGTCAAACACAAAGGAATTAGCAATGCATAATTAAATTAAAATCAAACTTATAAAGGTTTCAAAGTCTGCCTCGAGAGAGAAAAACCCTAGCCCCAAAGTTTGACAAAAGTTCTCTCATAGATATGCTTATTGATCATTGATTCTTTCAATTCTCAATTCCCTTCAATAATCTATCGTGGATTGTTATCCAAAACTTTATATTTAGTTGAAAGAGCTAACAGTCTGAACAACCCTAATCATCTAACAACCTAGAACAACGTCTAGATTCAATTAAACAACAGCTTTAAGTTCAAAGTATCGATAGAAACACATACTCGACGCAAACAGCTAATCAAGTTATTTGTGGTTTATTCCCTCTACAACTGAATAGCTCGAACGGGTCTAAACAATTATAGTTGCTACTTTATCTAATCAATCCCAAACGGGACTTGATCAGATTAGTTGTAAATTAACCTAGAAATTCTATTAGGTGGCCAATCTAACAAAACCCTAGAATAATTCTGATTCAATTAAGCACAGGGAATAAAACCTATTCAAGTTGTTGAGAATCAATCAAACCTCACAATACTATGCAATCTATGATTTTAATAACTAGTCAAACACAAAGGAATTAGCAATGCATAATTAAATTAAAATCAAACTTACAAAGGTTTCAAAGTCTGCCTCCAGAGAGAAAAACCCTAGCCCCAAAGTTTGACAAAAGTTCTCCTAAAAATAAACTAACATAAGGTTTATATATGTCTTCCAAATAATCCTCAAAAGATATATCTTTAAGCTATACTCGGATATGATATAACCCTAAGCCCAAAAACCAAGCCCAATCCTTCAGCCCATTTGATGTCCGCGTGAAATCTCCGATTGCGCGGTTTGCCAATTGCTCGGCCGCACAATTACATGTTAACCCGCGCAATTGCCTCGGTTCAGCATTTAGGCGTCACTTCAGAGGCTGTTTTGACCCCTTCGAGTTCGAATTTGGACTCGGAGTAAAAATATGAATTGTAGCTCTTTGAATTGGCTTTCCAGTGATACCAAATTGAGCCTCAGCTGAGCACTATAGCTCCCAAATCAAGCATTGCAAGATAGAGGTGTCGAAACAAGAACTCCAATGCATAGCCCGGGTTTAAGCTTTTTATTCACACAAGCTCTTGGGCCTTAGCTCTTCTAATACTCACTTGTATCATTCTAAGCTTCATCTTCATCCTCCATAATCATCTAAGATCCATCCCGTCCATGCTTGTTTACGTAAAGATCTGCAAAACCGAGCAAAACAAGCGCAACTACCCGAAAACACAAGATCCTAGAAACTAAACTAAAAACCAACTAAAATTAACTAAAACTTATGCAAAACCAACATAAAACATGCATCTAAACTACAACTATATGCAAGCTATCAAATTCCCCCATGCTTAACCCTTGCTTGTCCTCAAGCAAGACATAAATCCAAAACACACCACAGAAATGCAATCATACATCCATCTCAAATCAAACAAGCATTTCACATATAATCAAAAACCTAACCAAGACTTCCTAACATGCACTATAACAAGCAAAGAGCAAAGATCATTCATTCATTCTAGACCTCACCAAGGTAATTGTGTTTGCACTCAAACTCTCAAGTGTTTAAGGGTATGTGTTTCACTCAACATCAACCATGAAAACTAGACTACCATATGCTTGCATCAGAGTACTAAATCTCCACCGCTGGGGATCAAACACATAACAAAAATCAAGAGGTCTTTTTAAGGGTTGTAATGGGTCATCAGTTTTCAAAAGATATTGTTATACCAAATATATATTTGTTTGATGTTAAAGATAGTTTTAAATAGTTAAAGAAGAATATAATTAATAGGATAAAGTTAAAATATTAGAAATAAAAATTAATTTTATAAATATGAGGTGGGGCCAGAATCGTTCTGGTGACTCAAAAAGGGACAACTTTAATATATAGTTATAGATTATATATGATTTTTTTATCTGAGTGTACATGATAATGTTATAATGTGTGTATAATTTTTATAAGTGAGTGTATAATTTTGTTATCATCTATGCCTAACTTTTTTAACCAAAGTGTGCATGATGAATTAATAATGAGTGTGCGACAGTCATTTACACTTAGTTATGAAATTATACTCAGTCACTTGTAAAATTATGCATGTTGTAATATAATGTGCGCAATCAATAAAAACAATTCATTCACACTCAGTTACAATATTATGCAATAAGATATGAGATAATACATAGCCACGTATAGAAATATACTTAATTAGTTACAAAATCTAACAAGATAATGTACTGAAGACAATTGTGAGACTGAAAATCCGCTCTTTTCATTAAGAAAACTAGTATATATACAAGGCTATATCTCAACTAACTAGGAAATGATAAATACAAATAATTACAATATATGCAAGCTAAGGAAAACACTCCTAAAATACAAAGATATCAAGGATATATGTTCCCATACTACCCTCAAGTTGGCGCATGTAGATCCTGAATGCCCAACTTGCCCAATAAATTATAAAACTGATGGGAACCGAGGGCCTTAGTCAGAATGCCAGCCGGTTGTGAGCGAGTACCAATATGACTAGTGCGAACTGTACCGGCCATGAGAAAATCTCGAAGAAAATGACAGTCAACTTCAATGTGCTTAGTCCGGTAATGGAAAAATGGATTAGCAGCAATATCTAAATCAGTTTGACTGTCACAAAACAACGTTAACCTCATAGGACTGGAAACAGACGTCATGTAGATCGAGCTATCTCTATGCCCAAGAAATATTTCAAAGGCTCTAAGTCTTTCATATGAAAGCAAGAACTTAGCTGACCTTTGAATTTCGCAATTGCAGCGGAATCATTCCCAGCAATAATCAAATCATCAACATATACCAAAACATGCAAAGTAATGCCAGCCCGATTAAAAGAAAACATGGAATAATCAAAAAGAGATTGAACAAACCAGAATCGACGAAGCGCAACTGGCAAATTAGCAAACCAATTCCGGGGACCCTGTCGTAAGCCATACAAAGACCGATTCAAACGACAATAACGACCAGTTGAATGTTGTGAAAAACCAAGAGGGGGCACATATACACCTCCTCATGCAGATCACCAAGAAGAAATGCATTATGCACGTCCATCTGATGTAACTCTTAGTTACGAGCAGTAGCAATAGACAGAAAGGTCCTAACTAAAACTATTTTTGCCACAAGAGCAAATGTCTCCTTGTAATCAATTCCAGCCTTTTGATTATTCCCAAGAACAACAAACCGCTCTTTATAGCGCTCAATAGATCCATCTGATTTTCGCTTAATTTTGAAGACCCATTTGCAACCAATAGGCTTCTTTCCTGGCGG
This sequence comes from Fallopia convolvulus, assembly GCA_964016875.1. NCBI lineage: Eukaryota > Viridiplantae > Streptophyta > Magnoliopsida > Caryophyllales > Polygonaceae > Fallopia > Fallopia convolvulus. Next base: position 4,748,397 of record OZ024722.1, on the reverse strand, counting down.
TAAAGCAGACATAGTCCATGTACCATTACACTCCAAGGCATCAATCTCAACCTCCATGATTTTATGCCATTGTGGATCTCGGGCAGCTTCCGAGAAAGATTGTGGCTCTGTAACAGACTCAATAGAAGCCATAAAAGCAACATGACTCGCAGAGAAGAGATCAAATGAGACATAATTAGCTATGGGAAAGGATGTACTTGATGAGTTGTCCGGTTGAGGCGAAAGAGATTGTGGCACTTTTTGTTTTCGCACAGTATTGCAAATAAAACCGCGTAGCTTCAATGATGGAGTGCGTTCACGGGTAGAACGGCGGACACTGTCTTGAGCAGTGACAGGGGAGGAATGAACCCCCCACCCACCCCACCCCTGAGGTGCTAGATATTACTTGGGCTTGGACGGTTTCAGAGGGAGATTGAACCCACTCCCCCTGTCTTCCGTTTACGTTGGGGCATTTGTGGAACTAGGTATTAGTTCTTGAATGGCGAAAGGAGGAGATTGAACCCCACTCCCTTTGTCGTCCATTTGTGTTGGAGCAACAGGGTTTTCAGAATAATCAACAATAGAGGGACAATCATCATCACAAAAAGATTGGTTTATGGTGGTCAATTCAGTGGTAGGCTTAAAAGGAAAATGGTTTTCATAAAAAAAACATCTCTAGAGACAAATCTCTCATTAGTATCTAAGTCAAGAACTTTCCAACGTTTTTGTCCATTTGGATAGCCAATAAAAACACATTTTCTTTCTCGAGAGGCAAATTTGTTTGACCGTTTTGCAAAATAATATATGCATAACAAAAACATCCGAGCATACGAAGATGATCATACCCCGGTTGTTGACCATACATCAATTCGAAAGTCTTCTTATTTTTAAGCAAAGGTGTTGGTGTTCGATTAATCAAATAGCATCCAGTCAAAACACAATCACCCCAAAATTTCAAAGGCAAATGAGCATAAAAACGCAAAGCACGGTCAACATTTAAAATATGACGATGTTTCCTTTCAGCCGTGTTGTTTTGTAGTGGAGTACCAACACAAGATGTTTCAAATTGAATTCCATTTTCGGAAAAAAAAAACGAATGTAAACCAATAAATTCCGTCCCATTATCGCTTCTAACAGATTTTACATGCTTGTCAAATTGTCGTTTGGCCATGGCACAAAATTTGGGAATCAAGGATGCAAATTCAGTTTTATTTTGCATAAGAAAAATCCAAACACCACGAGAAAAATTATCCACAATTGTAAGAAAATAATGAGCTCCTTGAGCGGACGGTGTCCAATAAGGGCCCCACACATCACAATGAATTAAAGCAAATATTTCAGAAGCATGCGTTTGACTAATCGGAAATGGAGGAGATTGCTTAGCTCTATGAAAACTATCACAAGGTTCCAACGGACTATTTATTTAAACATGAGGCAAATTTTGAAGAACAAAAAGAGAAGGGTGACCAACTTGGAAATGCCAAAGGGCAGGTGAAACAACATCCATCCGTGATGCAAATGTAGTCGGTGCAGCCACACGAAACCCATAGATGCCATTTTTCTCCTCACCCGCTGCAATCAAACTCATCGAAGTGCGATCCTGCAAAATACACAGCTTATCAATCAATCTGGAAACACAATTCTGATGTCTCAAAAGCTAAGTAAACGAAATCAGATTGCACGTCAAATACGACACAAATAATACATCATGAAGCATTAATTTATCACTGAGTTTTAATGTCTCGACTGGAGCTGCCAATGCAGATTCTCCATTAGGAAGCAAAATTGTAGAAGCACTCACTTTCACCAAATCAGTAAACATTGAAACACCTCCCGTCATATGGAAGGATGCCCCCATATCAAGAATCCAGTTGTAAGAAAACTTACCTGGCTGATTTTGAGATGAACTGGGATTATTTTGCATAAAATGCATCAATTGATTGAAATGTGCATTAGACATCCTAGTTGCTGCCTTGTCAGCGGCTGTCAACATCTTGCAATGCCTAACCAGCCCGTCACCAACCTGCACAACATTGGACATCCTTTTACTACACCCATTCCCGTGAAACCTGTCGTCGACCAAGCCTGCACCAACCCTAGACTCACGATGCAGCGCCAGCTGCTGTTCATGACGATCGGTGCCCCACCATTTGGGGTATCCGATCAATCTATAACAAGACTTAACATCGTGTCCATCCCAAGAATAGTGGGTGCACCAAGGCTTCTCAACTCGGCGTTGTTCAAAATCGCGGTTGTTGTTTGCATCGCGGCGGTCACCGCCTCATCCTGATTCTTCGTCACCAGCAGATGCCTTTCCTTTGAAATAACCATGGCATAGATCCTGGTTATCTTTTGAATCGGGTCTTGAGCAAGGGCGTTGGAGTGCACCGTGTTATACACATCATCGAGCCCCATCAGAAATTGATGGACTCGCTCTTCATCTCATTCCTTTGTCAACTCCTCAACCCACTAACATTCACACTTGCCAAAGGTACATCGACGAGAACTCATATAGTTTGCGAGCTCACCCCATAGCTTCTTCAAGGCGTTGTAGTTTGTGGCTACCGGGCGTCCGTTTTGAGTACATCGTGCCAAATCCAAACGAAGTTGTTGAACTCTCGGGCCATTCCCGATGGAAAACCTATGCTTGATGTCATCCCACAAAGCTTTTGCTGCATCAAAGAAAGTGATCGTGGATCGGATAGATTCTTCAATGGATTGTATAATCCATTCGACGATCATGGAGTTCACACTCCACCGGTCCTCCATTTGGTTGGGATCTTCTAGCGGCATGATGGAACCATCGAGGAACCCTAATTTTCGTTTGGCACAAAGGGCATTCCGGAAAATAAGTTCCCACTCTTGAAAGTTGTCTCCTTTGAAGACTACTGGACAGATTTTCATCCCTGGATGATCAGAGGGATGCAAGTAGTATGGAGAGTTTTGAGGATAGGCACCATCTTTGGCCTTACCGCCACTACTCTCCTTAGATTTCTTGTCACCAACCATGATAAAGCAGTTTTCGGTGGCTCTGATGTCCGACTGAGGCGTGGCTACACCAGGTTGTTACGACCGAGAATTTTTTTTAGGGTTTTACGTGAGATTTTCTGTAATGCTCTGATACCATGAAGACAATTGTGAGGCTGAAAATCTACTCATTTCATTAAGAAAACTGGTATATACATAAGGCTACAACGTTATTAAAATCGAGATTTTAGGATCGGATCACGGAAGGTCTTATGGATCGGATCGTGAAATCAGATCATAGGATCTTGAGATCCTATAATATCACTAAAACTAATATAATATAGATATGATACCAAAAAATATAGGTACTAAAACCCAAAAATATATAATTTTATTAAAATTTAATGATAATAATTCCAAAATCTGACATTCCAAACTTATATATGCACAAGAAGCACATTTAAAAAATATATATGTTCACATAAAGAGTCGAGGAAAGATTATGGGGTCCTTATTAGGGAAAAAATGTTATAAATTCAACAATTAGGAGTTGAGAAGAGGGAAATTGGGAGCTGAATGAGGTTAAAAAAGACAAAATGAGCATTTAAGCGATGTAATTTCACTAATAATTAAGCCAATTGGTGTTAAAACAAATTTTATAAGCTCAAAGTAAAAAACTGGGTAGGATCTTACGATTCTATATAGGATCTCATGAGATCCTATATGATCCTATACGATTCTATCATGATCATACACGATTTTAAACTGATTCTATCACATATCGATTTTAATGTATGATTCGGATCAAAATCCCATATAGGATCGTAGGATCTTACGATTTTAAGATGCGGATCTCGATTTTAATAACACTACAAGGCTATCTCAACTAACTAGAAAAGGATATATACAAACAATTATAATATAAACAAGCTAAGGAAAACACTCCTAAAATGCAAAGATATCAAAGATATATGTTCCCATAGGCCATAGGTACACTTATTAAAAAGGGAATGTGCTCATGGACAGACAATTACGATATTATGGAAATGAACATTTTGCGAAACTATGCTTTGGAACATTTTTAGTTCCAATATATATCGCTGAGTTCCAGGTTAATTTTAAACATCATATCCAAATTAAAATAATCACCATACTATTTTATATATTTTCTTAGAAACTCATCTATCATAACTATAACTTAAAACGGAGGTTAAAAAAAATTAAACGACACATGTCACTTTTAGATTGGACCACACCACTCCTTTTTAAAAAAAATAATCTTTTATTTTTGGATATGATAAATAGGAAGATTATAAAGATTTTTTATGCCATATATTATACAAATATTAGGATATTTATTTATTTTTAGATAGAATGCATATGCTAGGTTTAGATAATTAAGTTTAATATAAAGATAGGTAATGTGCGTACAATCTTATATAACTAACATCAATGGATAGAAAATCTCATTCTTAATTTAAGAAAAAAAAATCTATTATTTTTAGATATGATAAATAGAAAGATTATTAAGATATTAATAATTAGGGTAAATTTCATAAAACCACCCATACATTATACCCTTTTGCATTAAACCACCCTTAAAAAACAAAATAACATCAAACCACCTGTAAAAAACAATAGTTATCAATATACCACCCATTTTCAGCTTCCGTCCATCTCCCGTTACATTAGTATCTTTATCAGACTTTAATGAAATGAATCCCCAATTCTCATGTCTTCTTCATCTATTTCCTTTCCTGTATAGAAAAAGCCCGAAGTTCTTGTCTGCCATCCCCACTCAATACCTCGATTTGCAGGCTTTGGCATGTGAAACTAATTAATGGCCCTTCACCAAATTTTGCCTATGAGCTTCTTCAGCCTTGACTACCCACTCTTCCATAGAACCTCCTATTACCTTCACATAAGGAAGTTTCATTCCTTAAAATAGGTACATCAAACTGCATTATTTATAAACATTAACAACCCAAAATCCTCGCTCGAATTGTGCCAGACATTTTATCCTCACCCAAATTGTTTTGTTCTAGTTCGCTTATTCAATTAGACCCCGTTAAATCCCCAATTTTGTGATTTACAACTTACAAGTGAGACCATGATACGCCCTATATCTAAAATGAAGAACAACGACCTAATTAACATCTTCTAACCCCAAATTCTCTCTCTTGTGTATTATCTTCTTTTAGCTAGTTTGTCCACAAATGAACTCTATGTCTAGAAGTCTACAACCCCCAATCTTCTTTATCTCTTATTGTATTCCCTTACGCTTCAATAAATATATGGAAGTCAAATTCTAGAAATGAATTTTGGAAGAAGAAATACAGTAAAAAAAATCAAAAATGAAGAAGATGAAGATAAGATGCATAGAAAGGAGAGAGAGGGGGGATAGGGTCATATCATAGATTCATAAAGAGGATGTTTACTTTTACAAGGATAGTTAAGTAATTTACTCTATCTTTTAACGGAAGATGGACGGAAAACTAGGGAGGGGTGTTGTATTGATAACTATTTTATTTTACGGGTGGTTTAATGATATTTTAAAATTTCCGGGTGGTTTAATGTAAAAGGGTATAATTTACGGGTGGTTTTATGAAATTTACCCTAATAATTATTAATATTTTATTTAAGTAAAACCCGTAAAAGGTACGAGAATACATACTAGTCTATATATTAAAGAAGAGGTCTTTTTGACAACATGCAAACCTCATGCTTAATTTACCTACGAGTCATTTTCTAGTTTTTTTTTAAAATTATTATTTTATTAATAATTTGGGTCTAATAATATTTTACTTAATTAAATTTTATAATAATTAAAATAAAAATACTTATTATTTCTAAAATCGAGAATTTCAAGGTTTAGAAATTAAACTAATAAATTGTTTAATTAAGCAAAATTAAAAATTAGTTGCTCAAGAAAATATTTAAACAAAATTTGTACATGGTAGGAGATCGAATTGAACTAATTAGTATAAAAATCTTTGGTAAATGGATTAAATTGCGTATTGGACATTAATATCGTAACCTCAAGGACATATATAAATCTTTCGTATTAGTACTATATATGTTTGTTAATTTTTTTTGATAAGGAAATGAATTCGTTGTACCACACATGACTAGTAGATCAATAAGCTAAAACAATGGGCCATTGGACAATCCAATAAAAGAGCACAAATACAAAAAAAAAAACTCTTTACAAGAAAGGGAGACACCTAAAAGACAATCAGAAACTAACAAAGCGGACAAGATACTACAGAACGCAACATCTCTGGTACGTACGCTGGAAAAATGGGTCATCTCCATCTAGAAGTGCATAATAAACCTCCACGTACGATGTGGGCGGGTGTACTGGAGTCTGGCTCAGTGCGATTTGGAGGAAAAATCCTTTAAATGAATTGTTCAAACTTGTTATGTGTTGGTTTATAAAGGGTTTTCTCAAAAAAATCTATTCATGATTTGGAGGGGTTACCTCTTGTTTTTGTTAAAGGGTTTGATTTTGGTTGTTCGTTCCCTGTTTCTCTCTCCCATAATTGTAAATTTGAACACCGACTTTCATGTAAATCGCGAATTCCATAACCTATTTTTTTGAGCCTAATATTGGAATTAAAAATATTTTCCAAGCCTAGTTTTGAAAAAAGTTTCAGCATAGTCAGTGTAAAAATTATGCGTCATATGTAAAATCTTACACACTTTACGCACGCGATTAGATGGTGGAGATGCATTCTTAGGTCATCTCCAACAGTTTCTCCAAAAAATTTTCTAAAATAGAGAATCAACTGCCACATTCTCTAAAAAAAATTCAGCTCAACTCCAACAAATTTCCTATTTTGAAGAATATTGTATTTAATATTAATTTTTTACCATATAAAATATTCTACAATAATTATTTAATTATAATTAAATTTATCCAACATCTTATGGAAATAAAAAAAATTCTAGAATCGTAACCTAATAAATAATAATATTTTGATTATTTGACTAATAAGGAAATGAAATATTCTAGAAACTAAATAAATGTTAAATTATTTATTATTTGACTTATAAAGAAATAAAAATATTCTAGAAACTTAATAAATGATAAATTATTTATTATTTGACTTATAAAGAAATAAAAATATTATAGAATCTTAATTTAATATATGATAAAATATTTATTATTCACATATAAATATCAACACTATTTTTATTTCATTCACATAGTTCTTTGAGATTGCTTGTCATTGTATTTTAATATTAAATACTCTAGAAAATGAAAAAAAGTAAAAAAGAAAAGTAAAAAAACCCAAATGGAGAACCCCCACATTTAGGGAATGGTGGGTAATTTTTTAGGGAATACTCTATAATGGGGAATCATATGAGGAAACTGTTGGGACATATTTTGTAGCCAAATTCTCCAAAAACACAGCTCCCAAGAATTTGGGGAAGCTGTTGGAGAAGGCCTTATTTATCTCCTAAAGCACCATTCTCACAAAAACTGAAGCCTAAAAGAATATATAGGATGAGATTGGAGCTTATGTAATGAGCGCATCCACTAGAAGACGAGCGCATCCACTAGTTCTTGATGGTGCAATAATAAGCCATGAAGTTACTTGTATCCTTATTGGTGGTTTAATTCACGCCAGAACAAGTCCACTAAACCGAGTTCACAACATAGCCTGGGCTTTGATTTTCCGCCTCGTCCAAACTCTTCGTCTATTGGGACAAAGTATATAGCCCTTGCAATAGCGAATGCAGCCACTAGTATAGCATAGTCGTTCCAACAATCCTACTCTGATCATGATCGTGCTGCCCTTAACCAAAAAATTAATAACACAATGGCAATCCATGACGAAGATGTTTAAAACATTTCATGCTCAATCTTCCGCTGATAAATTAATGGGTATGTAAATTCATTGATGGATTTTGGATAATGGGGCGTCTTTTCATATGACAAGAATACAATATCTTCTTATTGATTTACGTGCTACTACACCTACTCGTGCTATGCTTCCTAATGGCACCATGTCCACAACTGTTCAATCAAGGAAAATCGTTCTTGGAGATTTCTTGAAGATTACAAATGTTTTATTTGTGCCAAGTTTCAATTGCAATCTATTATACTTTGCTTAAAACTCTCGGTTGTATTGTAATATTGGCCGGAAGATTTTTGTGCTTTAGGACCCGATTAACTTAGGGCTTCAATACATATCAAAAGCACGCTATCATAATAAGGATAAACAAATCCGTTCAATGAGAAACAATATCATAAACATCAAAATTACTAAAAATCACATAATTTAACCCATGATGCATACAACACAAAACTCTCGCTGCTCTCTACCATGAAATTGATGATTTTAAGTTTTTAACTAACAATAAAGGAAGAACAATTCAGATTTCTATTAAAACAGAGGGACTACTGAAAATAAGAACAATTTTGGCTAGATCAAAACAATTAACGACAGAAATTATGCTTTTCACTAGCATAGTTTTAGATACCGACATTGATTTTCAAAACAAAGGTCAAATTGCTCATCGTTGATTGCAATGTTCCTAAATTCCCACCCAATCAATTTAAATTCAACATACACATTTACTATCCATACCTCAAATTCAAGAAAATAAAGTAAAAAGAAAGAGGAATTAGAGCACTTAGTCAAGCTTGTTTAACCAAAAATCGTGATGCTTGGAGTGGGTCGAGGAACGATTGAAATTGTATTGAATCTCGTTCAATGGTGGATAACTCTAGTTTCATTCGTTCATATTTTATGGAAAGAAACTAAATTTGGCCGTTATGAGAACCGGCCAAATATGATGAGGATTAAAAATAAATAGGGTGTATAAACGTTTTGTGGGTAAAATACATTTAATTTGCATATAATCTGCTATATTTATCATATCCCTATTTGGTTGAAAATGATATTTTTCTTTCCTTATTTTACCGATTAATCTCTCTCTCTCTCTCTCTCCCCTTTCTTGTTTCTTTTTCTTTGTATCAATTTTGTTTCTCTTCAATTTCATTCCACCATTGCATACCTACGAGGACGAGCTGATGGCAAGATCAAGATCCATGATGGCATGATGTAGCGGTGCCAAGGACTCAGCCATGGCGTGGATCTGGTACACAACAATGAACGACGATGGCGCAAGGATAGGCGACCCAAGGTTCGGTTGAGGATCCAAGTGTGGATCGATATGTGGTTCAAACTAGGGTTCGTGTCTTTGGGTTGAGCGGAAGAACAAAGAAAGAAGATAGGGATGAGTCAATTTGAAGAGAAATTAGAGTAATCTATGATTTGTTACTCATGATTAGGGGTGTCAATCGGGCCGGTCGGGTCTGGTTTAGGTCGGGTCAATTCAGTTTCGGGTAAGCTCGGATTCGGTTCTTTTGTGGTCCTTTTGTTGAAGACTCTATATGCTTTGCTTTGTAATGAGTACCTAGTGAAGATTCCCTCATCACTTCTTGGATCAAATTTCCCTAAGGCATTTTGTCCATTGTTGTGAATATAGCACCTGCATCCAAAGACTTTAAGATGGGAAATATTTGATTTCCTACCTTTGATTAGTTCGTAGGAAGTTTTCAATAAGATAGGACGAATCATGGACCTGTTAAGGATACATACTACAGTGGAGATTGCTTATGCCCAGAAATTTGATGGAACTCGACTTTCCAACATCATTAACCGAGTCATATTCTCCAAGGTCCTGTTCTTCCTTTCAAACACTCCATTTTGTTATGCAGTTCTTGGTGCAGAAAAGTTGGGGGAAACTCCATTTTTGTTGCAGAAGTTTAGGAATGCAGAGTTATCAAACTCGGTTCCATGATCTTATCGTATAATCTTCAGTTTGGTTCATAGAATCACCTCATCTCTTTTGATGAAGATCTTGAATTCATTGAATGTTGTTCCTTTAGAAAGCAAAAAGATAACCCAAGTAAATTGAGAAAATCATCAATGATAACAAACATATACCTGTTTCCACCATAGCTGCAAGTTGCATTGGGCCACACAGATCCATGTGGATCATTTCAAGAGGTTTGGAAGTACTAACCACCTTTTTTGGTTTGAAGGAACTTCTGGTTTATTTTCCTCTTGCACATGCATCACACATCTTTTCTATGTTTGGATTGATTCTTGGTAGACCAATAACAAGATCTTGTAGGAACAATTTTTGGATTAAGTTCAACCCATCATGTTAAAGCCTACAATGCCATATATTCGTATCACCGGAGGGAACTATAAGACACAGTTTCGTTAGGGGCTAAAAGTATTGATCAACAATATAGACATTGTTTGATCATTTCCCTCTAAGTATGACCTTCTTGGTCTCTTTGTTCACAACCAAACATTCATTGGAATCAAAGGAAACGATGTTGTTCACTTGATCACATCACTCTTCCACACACAAGAGATTGTATCCAAGATTTGTCACAAGATTCATATTATTGATTTTGATTGTTTTGTTGAGCGTGACTTCTCCCGATCCCTGAATTGCTCCTTTGTTTTTGTTGTTGAATGTATAATCTCCTCCTTCAACTTGGGTGTTAAGCGAGGTTAGAATACTTCTGTTTCCTGTCATGTGATTGAACCAAGCACTATCTATGAACCACATACACTTCTCCATTGCTTTTACCTGCAAAACAATCAATGTTTTGTTACCTAGGTAAGGTGTTCCCTGCCTGGTTCCTTATATGGATAGTAGTCAACATAATCAACAATATTAACATGAAGAGAATTATAATTCCTGTCATTGTTCCATTTGATGTGATTTATTGAGGAACCGACTCTTCCTTTTTGACATTGTTCCTTGTAATGCCTATGGTTCCCATAAGTCCAACAAATTAAATTTTGTAGTACTCTCCCAGGTAAAGCTTAGGATGTGGTCTTTGCATTCTATTTTTCTCAACGGTTTCCTTGTTTGGTATCCTGCACCCATTTTCCTTGGCTATTTTAATACAGATTTTGTGAGAGTTGTTCCTAGTGTAGTAGTCCCTTTTCCCTTTGGTTCCACTCTCTAGAAATCTAATTTTCACCTCTATGTGAGAATTTTTCATTTTCTTAATTTGAAGTTCTAGAGCTCTACTCTCACTCAGCTCTCTTAGGGTTAGGTTTTTTTTTTATCATTTTCAGAATCATTTTCTAAATACCCAATACCATGCCTAGAATGAACAAATGTCATCTTAGGAACCTCAACTATTCTTTTTCCCTTAAGGAGATTTTCCTTATCTAGGGTAACAGTTTCAAGCTCAGTGACGAGTTCATTTTTGGTGATCTTTAAGCAGTCAAGTTCCTTCTTAAGTTCATCACACATGGACCAATCAACAGATTTAACACTTTTCAATTCAAGTTCCTTCTTAACGAGATCAGTTTCCAAAGTAAGACAGTGTTCCTCAATTTTGTTCATTTCTTTTTGATGTTTCATGTTATCTTTAACAAGCTTAGTGAGTATGCGAATCAAATCAGGCTTACGATACATGTCAAAGCAATTAGTTAATGTTTGAGCACTTACATCCTCATGTGGTTCATGTGTCTCTACTTTGATAGCCATTGCACACATGTTTGGTGACGTCCATGCCTCAGGATCTTCGTCTTCAGAGTCATCCCAAGTTGCTATGTAGGACTTGTTCCCAACCTTCTTTTCTTCATTTCCTAAAGGGCATGCTTTAGCGAAGTGACCCTTCTTGAAACACTTGAAATAGATGATGTCTTTTGCATCCTTCTCTCCTGATTTGTTGTACTCCTTTGAAAGTTATTTCCTACATAGTTCCTTTGGAACTTTTCTTTCTTGTACAGATTTCGAAGTGCCTTTGTGATGAGAACTATGTCGTCCTCTTCTTCTTCTTCTGACTCTTCACATTGTTCCTGCACAGACTTGAGTAACTTCTCCAACTTGAGGGTGATGCCCTTTCCAGGTTTGTCTAGAGCCTTGTCCGAATTTATCCTGGCCTCATACATTTTCAATTTCCCGAAGATCTTATGAAGTGGAAGGTTCTTGTTAGCAGGGTTCTCACTAAACATTGTTCGATCATGGGTCCATTCCCATGCGAGTCCATCGATCACCTTCTTGACCTTGATTCTTTCGGTGATTTCTTCCTTTGTAATTCCCAAACTAGAGAGTTTGGTCAGTAGGCTCTCGAAGCAAGACTGGTGAGACGAAACACTTTCTCCAGGTTCCATCCTGAAGTTGTAGAACTCACACCGAGCTTCCATTTGTTGGTCCTCTTTGAGATTTGAGCATCCCATGTTTACCTGCTCGATTGCAGCCCACATTTCCTTTGCAGCTTCCATGTTTCCCACCTTAGCTGCATCCACTTCGTTTATGGAATTGTTGAGGTACATCTTGGCTTTGTAGTTCGCCTCCATACACTTCCAATCATTTGGACCACACTTTGACAAGTCGTCTTTGATGGCTTCATTGATGGTGAAGTTCCCCTTCTCGATTACTATCTAGGCTTGGTAATCGTGACTGCACATACAGTCCTTCATCAATCTTTTCCATCGTTTGAAGCGTCCTTCGATCAATCTGGGTGGTTTGTTGTTCTGTGTCCAATAGCATTCAGTTCCGTCGACATCCTACAATTAATTATTCAATCTAGAGAACCAAGCTCTGATACGAATTGTAGGATCATAGATCTGAGAAAGTTAGACAAATCAGGAACTGAACCAGATGCAGTTCCCTTACGCAGCGCAAAAATAATAACACAAAATGCAAAGAACTAAAACAGAAGATGGACATGTTTCCTTATAAAGGAACCTCACCTCGGCCAACTAGCTGAATGAGTAAAACTCTACCTCCCTTAGAAGATTTTGAACAAGTACTATATTTAATATGATAGATCCCTAGTTACACGATACAAAGATGAATTTCTCTACTGTTTGCAATCTCTGAATTTAAACAATACTATCGACTTAAGCTATCATGATTCTAGGTCTACTAAACACAATTACAACTAGTACTTGAACCTGGTGCATCCCTGAGACAGATCCCTTTAGCTTAGGAACTCTACTCCAACTTGATGGTGAGCTTCACGTTGTTCCCATCGATTGGATTTGGTACTTCCTTCTTGAGTCTGGATGGTTGTCTTCACTTGTGTTGTTCTTGGCTCTCTCTTTCCCTCTGGATTGCTAGCTTTTATTTAGAGAATATTGTTTATTCGGATCTGAGGGAGTACTTGACCTAGTTCAATCGCTTTCTATTCATAGTGGTGACTTGTTTCCAAATGATGCTTTCGTCCTTCTTGTTCTTGGGGAGAAAGACATTGTTGCAAATGACCAGCGTATCCTTGTGTCATCTTTCCATCTTGGGACACTTCTATCCTTTTGTGCTTGCCGCCCAAGACAACAGTGAAATGTCTCTTTTGTTGTTCATTTATTTGCCATGTACTTAGGTGGCTCATGGAGAATGATTCCCTTGTTTTTCCTGTAAACCTGTATCTTTCCTGAAATCACTTGAATATGGACTTAGTTCTAAGTTTTTTTCATTATTAATTAAAATTTTGATTACTCGATTGGATGAAACCATTGTTACATTGTTAGGAATTAACACTGATCCAACAGTCCATTTTTACACGACAAAAATCATTCGATCATTATTTTATATAGAAACGTCAACTTATATTTGATTTTATTTGTGTTTATTTAATGAATAAAAATATGTTCTGTCAGTAAGCTAGAAATTTTCCACATAGTTTCACTCTATGTATGATTAATTTATACGAAAAAAAACTTGGGTATGATTAAATGAATTTAGGCGTAATACATAAATAGGTCCCTGAATTTTGACGATTTTGGCATTCATATCCCTGTACTTTGAGAGTTTCTAATAGGCCCTTATACTATAAATTTTTTTGTCTTTTAAACCCTTTACGCTGATGTGGCTAAGCGCGTGTATTTCAATCTATTTTTGAGCGAGTTGAGTAAATATTTTTACTGACATGGATTATTTTTGAAGAAAAATAAATAATTTTTTTTTGTCTCATGGAATATTTTGAAGAAAAAATTTAAGTTATTCTTTTTGTCTCCATATTATTTTGAAGTATAATATAAATTAAATCTTCTTTTTATCTCAGATTTGAGTGTCTTTTATTTTATTTTATTTTTCTTTTTTATTTTCCCAGATCTGGATCTAGGGCACTTTAGGCGGAATGATGAATTCGGGAGAAAGAATTCTAATTCTTCACACCGGCATATCAAAGGAACCGGAACAAGAGAGAGTCGGGACGTAACAACGAACTCGGAGAAAGAATTTTGTATACCATCCCTAAAGTTGTACAGAGAAGATGGTGATGAAGAATCGCCTTTACAGAGAAGATGATCCAAATTTTAACCGGAAGCTAGTAGATATGCCGGCGGTGAAGAACTCGCGCCGGGTTGACCGGAATTACGAAACAAAGGAATTAGGTTTCACCGGATTAAGTCTTCCTCTCAGCCCCCGCCCCCTTCGTTCGCAAAAAAAGATATGCGGATATACCAGTGTAAAGAAAAAAAGTAGAGGAAGAACATATTCCGGTGAAGAATTCGGAGCTCCCGAGTCCTGAATGAGTTTAACAATAAGGGTGAATGAATAAAATTGATGTATTTAGCAATTTAACAAAGGAAGGAAAAAAAGTCTAAATGAGTTTAGCAATTTAACAACAATGATGAATGAATTTAGCAAAAAGTCTGGACGGAAGAAAAAAATCATCAAAATTTAATAAATTTATCTAGGTGGCAATGATTTGGCATCTAGGTGGCATAAAATTTGCCACATCAGCGCGTTTGAGTTTCACGTCAAGAAGAATCTTGTCGCATGTGTTTAAATAACAAAAATATGTATAGTATAATGACCTATTTGAAACCCCTAAAGTATAGGGATATGGTTGCAAAAATTATCAAAGTTCATAAACGGCCCCTTGACCTTTGACCAATTGATCACTTTGACACCCCACCTTTGAAAATGTTCAATTGAGTACCTAAACTTGCACATTACGACCTATTGAACACCTCTTTGCTGATGTGGCCATTTGCGTGAGATACACTCTTTGTTGAGTGAGTGGGAGGTGAAATAATAATGACTTGGCACTCACATGGATCATATTTGGCGAGATTTTTCCTATTTACTTTTTTTCTTTTCTATTTTTTTTTTCAATATCAGTTTTCAATTTCAATTCCACTTGAAAAAAATTTATATATATCAGTTTTCAATTTTTTTTTTCATATTTCTTTCTTTTTCCATATTTCTCTCTTATTTAGTTATGTTTTATCAAATTCCACCATTTTTTTTGATCGAACACCATTTTTCTACTAGCCATAAAATCCTGCAATTCTCCTATACCACTATTTTCATGAATTTGAGAAAAATGCTACAGCCGTGACCGAAAAAAAGGCTACAGCAAATTCTACTCATAGTAGATGGACACTAGAAACCATTGCCCGGATCTTCGTCGTCGGCAGCCTCGAACCTCGCCACTCAAGAGTTGGTCCTTTGAGAACGACATCGGATCACCGACAACAACGCTGGATATGGCAACGACCAAACAACCCTAATCGAACAGATCTGGAAAATGGAGGATTTTTGTAATGGCAGATCTCCGACCTCGGATCTCCAGAATGGCGGATTTCTGTAATACATAGATCTAGAAAATCTCTGTAACTCCATTAATAATCCAGATATGGAAAATTTTCAAGATTGAAGGATTGAAGGGAAGGAAGGTTCCAACCTAATTGAACAACTCGAAATTTTCGCTTCTCACCTCAAAAAATTTCTATAACTCCATCAATAAACCAGATCTGGGAAATTTCTATAACAATTGATTAGATCTAGATCTCAAATCTCAGATCTATTGCGAAGGGCGCGCGGAGAAGAAGCCCGTGGAAGAGAAGAAGGCCGAGAAAGCACCGACGGAGAAGAAGCCCAAGGCCGGGAAGAAGCTGCCAAACCGAAGACAAGAAGAAGAAGAAGACGACGAATAAAGGAGAAGTTCTCAAATTCTTTCTCCAATCCAGATTTGAGAATCAGGATCCCAAATTCTTTCTATCTCCCAAAATTATGTGGCAAAAAAAAGAGAGAAAATAAAAAAAATATTTATTAAAATATAAATGAGAAATAGAAGAAAAAGAAAAATTTTATTAAAAAAATTAACGCCTAGGTGGTATTTTAATAATAGTGATGTGGCACTCTATTTGCCATGTAAGCGCGAGTGTAAAACACTCCAACAAATCTGAATCGCATGAGTGTTCAATAGGTCCCAATCTAATAGCAGAGGTGTTCAATAGGTACTAATATGCAAGCTTAAATACTCAATCGAACATTTTCAAAGATGGGGTGTCAAAGTGACCAATTGGTCAAAGGTCAAGTGGCCGTATATGTATTCTGCCGTTGTTAATTAACACCCCCAAAATCGCAATTCGAAGTGGAATTAACACTATGTTTTACTTTGTTTACAAGAAAACTTGATTTAAAATTTTGCTTATATATAAAACATCAATCATGATTCATGATTGCTGAAAGACTCGTTACAAAAATGTGCATGCCAAGAATATACATACATACATATTTGCTAATCCCTTTGTATCAAGACCTTGGTGAAGGAATCAACAACAAAGGTGTTCGCTTCTTCAAAGTAATGCCAAACTTCTCAGCAACATCCACCTTGTCCACTCCTTCAGGAAGCTTCCAATCAAAATAATGCAACAACGAAGCAAGCGAAAACATGATCATCCTCTCAGCCATTCCAATCCCAGCACAAATCCTTCTCCCTGACCCGAACGGAATGTAACTGAAATCATTCCCACTAAAATCATGTCTCTCATTCAAAAACCTCTCGGGTTTGAACTCTAGAGGATCCTCCCAAAGCGAAGGGTCTCTGTGAATGGCCCAAGCATTGATGAAAACCCTCGAGCCTTTGGGAATGGTGTAGCCTCCCACAATGCATGATACGCTCGGGCAATGAGGGACGAAGAGCGGGACAACCGGATGCAACCTCAGGGTTTCCTTCATGATGGCTCGCAAATAAGGAAGATGGATGATTTGGGACTCCTCTAGTGGAGCATTGCTTGACCCGAGAATTGTGTAAAGTTCTTGTTGGGCCCTTTTTATCACCTCGGGGTTGTTCATTATCTCGGCCATGGCAAACTCGAGCGTGTTGGAGGTTGTGTCCGTCCCGGCTGCGACGATGTCCTGCAATGCACATCCATCATGTATAACTCAAAAGGGGACGCCTAGCGCTTAGATAGCCTAAACAGTTACCTAAGTAGGTCCAAACTTATGTAGGATTTTTAGAGTAGGACACGTATACATACTTGATACCATGATATCAATGAGTATACGAAATTCGGTTTTCTTTCCTATACCCTAAGGGCATTGGATAAGAATCCGAATTTAGAAACTAAAACCCTATTTTGAAAGCATAAACCCCTTTTTAAAAAATTAAAAAAACTTTAAATACAAAATCATTGATTTCTTTTTACAATTAGACCCTTATCCTATGCCCTAAGGGTATAGGTTAGAAAAATTGTACAAAATTAAACAATAAAAGCAAGGGTGAATGTACACTTATATATTACCATAAGCAGAGCTTTAAGGTGGACCATTGTGAATGGCATTTTGGAGTCTTCACTAGAATCTTTCAATACAAGTTCCAGCAGAACTTGCAGGACATCCTTATTGTAGCTATCTTCAACATTCGCCATTTTCCTTCGCCGATCAATCACATCCTCGAATACATCATCCAACTTCTCGGCACATACTTTCATCTTCTTCACAATCCCTTGCAGATCGAACCTTGCCACCGCAGGGAAGAAATCCGACACGTTTGGCACCCCAAGAAGATCGATTAACTCGGATATCACAGAGCGGAAGTTGGCGCCCAGCTTCGCCCTCTCCTCGCCCTCCACTGTGCCTCCCCAGAGCGTGCTTGTCACAACGTTCATGGCAGTTAGAAACATTTGGTCACCTATGTTGACCAAAAATCCTGATTTTTCCTTAAAGTGTTGCATCGTCTGGCGGATCTCGTGCTTTCGAAAGCCATAGAGTGCATCCAGAGTAGTAGAACCCAGAATCTCACGCACACAAACCTGTTTTACAAAGAGTGAATTCAACTGAATCTTGTACTAACTAAAAAATGACATGGGTATGAAATTTTATGCTAACCCAAATTACAAATTCCACCAAAAATGCAATTGTAATCAACCAAAATGTCAATTGAAATCTTATTCTTAAACTAACTCTCCACAAATGATACATACCTTTCTTAGCATCTTGTTTTCAACTGAATTCAAAGATTGAATTCAAATAAAACTTAATATTGAATTCAATTATATTTACAACGATTGAATTCAATTAAATTTGTTGAGATTATGTATTCTCATATCTGAAAGTGAATACTAAATAAGACCACTATACAAGTTCATGATTAGTTCTCTTATTGTCAATTGATTTTATAATGGAATCCAGAATTGTATATTGGCCCAATACGCATATGTGCATAGATGATCATGTCTACCCACGTTTAACGGCTCTTGTACTTTAACAGAATCTTATATACACCGAATAACATGTGTATGAAAATTCCACGAAATCAGCTTAAAATTAACCAAATGTCAACATAAAAGCTATGAATATACCTTTCTTAGCATCCTCCATTGAGGGCCATAAGGTGTCCATAGAACATCGATTCCACCATAACTCCCCTCCCTGGCGGCCGCGGGGATGTCATGGTTGGAAAAGGTGACGTCATAGTCCTTGAGAATTTGCTTGGCCATGGAAGGAGATCCCACCACGATCCCAATCTTCCTCCCCAGCCGGAGGCTGAATAATGGTCCGTAAGTCTTGCTCAGCTCTTTGAAGTAGTTGTGAAGCTCTGGGTCCAAAAAGGGTAGGCTGCCGACCACCGGCAGGCCCATCGGGCCTGGAGGCAGAGGTGGGCCCGGTTGCCTGCGGTTGGAGATGATGATCCAACTCACCCATGCTATGCAACTTAGGGTTAGGATGACAAGCCAGGTGTATGTAAACATGGTTGATTTTGCTAGGGGCTTATTCAGAAGCTGTGGATTTGTAGATTTATATGTATGTGGGGCTCCAATATATAGTAGAATGAAGCTGAATTGTGTGTGTACTGTTAATCGTCATCAAGTTGCGTGTCCTGTCCTACGGGCCCTTGAAAATGAAAGATCATCATGTTATGTTCATTAAATTGTAACGTGTAAAGTGCTCCATTATTATTGCATTTTCATCCTTCCCAAAGGCCAAACCTCACTGATACTCCCTCCGTCACAATATATGTCTTTTTAGCCTTGATTTTTTGTTTCACAATATATGTCTTTTTACCTATTTTAGCCTTTACTTTACATTTTTACCCTTACAATTAATAATAGGTTATTAGTAGCGATTTTCAATAAAGTAGAAAAGTAAAGTAATAAATGGGGGTATATTAGTATTTTTGATAACTTTCTTAAATAGCGTGCAAATTGCTAGAAAGACAAATATTATGAAACGGAGGGAGTATTTTTTTTCCATTTTTTATGTGATTTTTGGTATAATCCATCTATACATATTTAATCCTCCCTCGGTTTAATTATAATGAAATTTAGATTTTTTACATATACTAGGGAAGTGCCCGCGTGCGAGACGCACTTGGGGACATTTATATGCCTGAATTCGAGTAAACCAAAAGTGAATTAAGAAATGAAATTGTAAATGGTTTGCTCTCACATGTAAAGTAAGAAGCGTCTTTACAGCTGAAAAAGATACACCTCAAAATGCCTTTCATATGAAGTTTTTTGAGGCCAAATATCCCTGATCATTGCCAAAATATTAGATGCAACTTGAGCTACACAAGGCTATTGCATTTCACATTAATTAATCCTAGTCGCATGAACTCATAGACTAAGAGTCGATGTTGGATCGTAACCGGTTAGCTAGAGCTTGGGAACTGGCTGTTAAGCTGTTCCCAAGGCAGCGGAACAAATTATCGCAAGTATTAGAAAGACAGAATGAACACAGTTCCTTATAGAGGAACCCCACTACAACCAACTAGTTGTATGGGTAAACCTCTACCTCCTCTTCGAGGATTTTGAATGACTTACTTATATTATTGATTTGTTCCTTAGTTACAAACAGCCAGATTCAAACTTCTCTGTTCCTACGAGTTCTACCTAACTCTAGCAACACTAATGAATCTTCTCAACTGAGTTCCTAAGCGAACAACAATCACTAAATAAGTAACTCAAACCTTACACCGAATCGCAGTTCCCTTGCTCCTGGGAACTTGGCTTCACCGTCGTCGAGATCAGACACTCGCCGCCGGGGACTTCTCTTCTTCTTTCTCTTTCTCTGTTGTGGGTATATGTGAGTTCTGGAGAAGTGCTCAATCCGAGTACTATTCATTTGGCTTTATACTCGAGGGCACTTGGGCTTCAATCGCATCTTTCACTTGTGTACGAAATGCCCTTTGCTTGATCCCAAGTTATACTTTCTTCACATGTGACTTCAATTTGAACTAGGTCAACTTCTTGAAGAGATCGGACTGTTGGATCAATCGTGACAGTCTGTTCCTCAGACTGTGCCTTCATCCTGTCCAAGACAGGATCCCGTGATATGCGCTGACCGGTCCTTGTCTTCACATGTGAGTTCCCATGTCGTGGGAACTGTCCTCTTCAGAGTTCCTTTGAGAGAAACTTTTCATCGTGTAAACCTGTGTTCTCTGGTCATTCCTGGGAGTTCCCATTACATGGGAACTTTCATCTTCAGAGTTCCTTTGAGAGAAACTTTTCATCGTGTAAACCTGTGTTCTCTGGTCATTCCTGGGAGTTCCCATTACATGGGAACTTTCATCTTCAGAGTTCCCTTGATGAGAACTCTTCATTGTATGCTTCTGTGATCTTTGGTCATTCATGGGAGTTCTTTGCTCAACCTGTGTTCCTTAGAAATACTTGATCAAAGCACATTAGTTCCCTTATAGCGTTTGTCATTATCAAAACTCGGAGAACTGTATCGTTGTTCCGATGTTTAGAACCAGAGATCCCAACATCGTTCCAACAATTTTCCCCTTTTTGATGATGACAAACCTATCACAAAAATCAGCAAGTATTTCAAAGCATGATATGCAGATGAGTTCCTACGCGTATTCCTAGGGAGCCACTTCTTGTGAATCACTGAGTTCGTACTTAGCTTTTTATGCAATTGTTCCCCCTTAGTTATAGCGTATTCTATGATATCTTTTCAACTTAACTCATCTCGCATTTTTTGTCTTTCCCCCTTTTGACATCATCGAAAACAAGTAAACACATAAATAAGGAAAGAAGAGAGCACGCAATCATACTAAAAACCATTCATTACTTAAGTGAAATATGTACATAGGAACACAAGAGATAATATTTGTGGGAACATTGAGGCTAGGAAAAAGAAGGAAAAAGATCATGGGCTTGGTGGGAACAGGGCATCACAGAGCCGTGTCAAGACTTGGACCAGCTTTTCTTGGCCTTTAGCTATTTTTTCTTGGTCCCTTGCCATCTTGTCGAGAGTGTTGGCAATGTGCACCAACACTGGAGTGTTCCCATCCTGGGTGCCTTCACCAGATGGCAACCTTTCTTGTTCCTCCACTGGCTCAGAGTGGCGCATTTTCTGGACGACAGAAATGTCCAGTTCCCTACCTATGGTGACCTCTTCTTTGGAGGTGTCGTAGAGGCCCTCTCTGAGCAAGAGTTTCTTGATTAGGCCAGCGTAAGGGAGGGAGTGGGATTTGGAAGCCATACACTTCTCCATGTGCCCGAGAATTATGCGAGGAAGATTTATGGGCATTTTGAGGAGGAAGTGGTAGAGGATAATGGCATCAGGGATGTTGATAACAAGGCGCTTCTCCTGGCGAGGGATCACCATGTTGATGATGAATTGATGGGCCAACTTTGCAATGAGGGACAGGTGATGGGTAGAGGTGCCAGAGGTGGGAACACGACCCTCATAAATCGTGTTATAGATTACCTCGCTGTCGTAGTCGCCCAGCTCTTGGTGGGCAGTTCCTGGAGGCCCTGGACAGGGACCTGTAGTTGAAGGCGGATCGTGGATGTTGTAAAGATAAAGTCGTCGCCGTCGAGGGAGAGAGTTCCCTTGGTGCCGTTGTCGTGGACCACAAAATTATTGTAGAATCGGCGCACCTGAGAGGGGTCAATACTCACGGCATCGCGACACATGTGTTCCCATCCTTGGGCTTTGATCAGTTCCCATAGTTGCCCTAGACCTTATTCGGTGAGTTGTTCTTCTGAGAGGATGAGAGGGGGAAGGAGCTTGGGATTCTCAGAGATGTGGATTTTCTTGGGCACAGTTCCTTTCCCTTTCTTCTTTGTGTTCCCCCTTGAGACCGTAGTCTTTCCTTTTTGCTGAGGGGGTTCAGCCGCTTCGATCAGCAGAGGGCGGGTCCTTTCCTCTGGGACCTATGCCGACACCACCATTTGGTGTCCAGGAGTTGGGATGCCGGCAGGCTCTTTGGCGGTGGTGGCCTCCTCGTATTCTTCAGTGCCTTCACTGAAGGTCCCTTCATCTTTGGAGGAGGTCAACCCTGTTTCCTCCTCGTCGTCTTCCGGATGACGACTGCTTGGCCCAACACCGTCAACTGGTGCTGGGTTTCCTTCTTCTGGGAGCTTGTTCCCTTGGCCTTCGGAAGGCTCGTAGAGTACGCCTCGGAATTCTTCCTCGAGGGCTTTTAAGCCGGCTTCTTCTTCCGCAATTCCCATGATTATGGGAGGCTGCTCCTTGGCCTTTTTTCCAAGGACGACGACGATTGGAAGATCGTCGTCATTCGAGTCAAGGTTGAGGACGTGATGGGCCGAGGAAGTGGGAGATGGGAGTTTGAGTGTGGAGAGAGAAGAGGGAGGAGGAGGAGAAGTTTGTGGAGTTGGAATTTTGGGGGTTGAAGGGGGAGGGTTGTTCGATACCTTGGGACTAGAGGTCCCAGAGGCGATGTTTGGATTGTGAGAGGGAGACTGAGCAATGGGGGAGTTGGGTGGTGGAGGTGTGTTTCGTTTAGAAGAGGGAGGGATGGGAGTTCCCTCGGGAATGGGATGCAGAGAAGAAGGAGGTGTGGAGGAGGGAGCGTTGAGGGTAGAGATCCCAGGGTTCGGGGACTCTGATGGAGAGGAGGTTTGAGTAGAAGGTGGTGGAGGTTGACGCTGGGATTGAGAGTTCCCAGAATCGGAAGGAGGGGGGAAAGAGAGGGGAGGTTTTTCGACACATGAGGTGGGTTTGGAGCAGTTGAGATACTCATCGAATCTGAAGAAAGGTTTCTTCTTTTCGGAATAAAGAGAGGAGGAGGAGATCTCTGAGTGTTTTCGTTTTGAGGATTTGTGTTTGGATTTTGAGGAGTGATTCTTGGATTTGGATTGTTTGGGTTTTTCATTTTTAGAAGGGGGTTCGGATCCGAAACTGTCGACGATGACAATCTCGAAGGAAGAGGGAGGTGGAGGAAGGATGGAGGTTGGCGGAACTGGGGGTTGCGCCGCCGAGGGAGGAGGAAGAAAGGGACTTACATAATTGTAAAGTCCCTCGATGAGAACATCGCGAAGAGCTTCATCTTGCTCCTTCTCGATGTCAGCCATCATTGAGAGGAAAAGGGTTTTGGGATTGTTTTGAATCCAAGCCTTCATCTCGGCATACGAATGGGCTGGAGCCATTTGAGAAGAGTTTGGGAAAGAGAAGATTTTTGGAAGTTTTCTCGAAAGAGGGAGGAAGCAAAGTTGCAGAGGAAGAGAATGACAGGGAAGGATGAGGAGGAAGGAACCCAAAAGTGGTAAAGTATGGTTTTTATGTGAGAGAGAGAGAGAGAGAGAGACGAGGGTAGAAAGGGAAGTTTAGAAAGACCTCGATAACCGTTGGCCAATGAATGCGGAGGAGCGTTTTAACTTCCCTAGCACACCTCTGACACGTGTCGCTTTCTTCCAAGGGAAGTCACTTCGAGAAATTCAAATGCTTGGCTCATAATGCTTCGAATTCTGACACAATTTCCCGTTTCCCAAGTGACGATTCATTTCTTAGATTTAGTGTTTCCCTGCTTTTGTCCAACAGTTCCCATGATCTTTGGAAAGGTCATATTGAGTGGAGAGGTTAAGGGAACTCACACTCAATTTTCTTTGTGAGGCTAGGGAACTCAAAGGAGAACCAGACAATTGCAACTCGATTAAGGGATAAAGAGTTTGGCTCATGAGAAGCGTTTGTCTGGTCCTTAGCTTAGGGTAGTTTTTACGATCAACCGTCATAGTGGCTTGTAGAGAGGGTTAAAGGGAACTCTGGTTGATCATTTTGGGCCAAAAGAGATATACATATCAAGCTCTAGACTAGTAATATGGCAAAATGAAAGCAATGAGTCCTACAGTTCCCTATCATGCATTTTCAGTTAGACTAATCAAGCATTGAGGGAGAGACAAACAGGGACTTGTTTAGTTTAGAGTTATCATCCCTAGAAGCATTCGAAAACGCTGGTAGGGACGTCTGTCTAAAGCTTTGGTGAGAATGTCCGCAATTTGCTCTTTCGTTCTATAGTGTTGCATAGAGATGTTCCCATTTTCAACATTGTCACGTAGAAAATGATGCCTAATGTCTATGTGCTTAGTCCTAGAATGATGCACAGGATTTTTGGAAATGTTAATGGCACTAGTGTTATCACAGAGTATAGGAACAGGGCCAAATGACATACCGTAATCCTGAAGTTGGGACTTGAGCCATAGTACTTGGGAACAGCATGATGCGACAGCCACGTATTCTGCTTCAGCTGTGGAGAGTGCCACTGAATTTTGCTTCTTGGATCCCCATGAGACTAAGCATGACCCAAGGAACTGGGCCATTCCTGATGTGCTCTTTCTATCAACGAGGTGCCCAGCAAAATCTGCATCTGTATAAGCAATGAGCTCAAGGGAACTGTTCCTTGGATACCAGAGGCACAGGTTGTCGTTCCCTTTGAGGTACCTGAAAATCCTCTTCACCTCTTTCAGGTGTGATTCTTTGGGGTTAGCTTGAAAACGTGCACATAAGCACACTGAGAACATAATATCAGGCCTACTGGCAGTTAAGTATAGGAGAGAGCCAATCATACCTCTGAAGTTCCTTTGATCGACACTTACCCCTGTTTCATCGGCATTGTGCCTGGAATTTGGTGAGATAGGAGTGTCGATGGGCCTTGAATGGTCCATCCCATACTTTACTAGCATTTTCTTGATCAGTCTCTCGAACTCTTTGAAGGTATCTGATTTTGATCTCAAGAAAAGTACCCATGTAAATCTCGAAAATTCATCAATTAAGACATACATGTACCTTTTTCCTCCGTAGCTTTCAGTGTCCATGGGACCACAGAGATCCATGTGTATTAGTTCCAATGGTCTTGTAGTGCTGACCACCTTCTTGGGTTTGAACGAGCTCCTGGTCTGCTTCCCACGAACACATGCTTCGCACATCTTGACTCCTTCAAGATTGACTCGTGGGAGACCAATGACTAGATCTTGTAGATAAAGCTTCAAGATTTGATTGATGCCTACGTGTCCTAACCTTCGGTGCCAGAGTTCCGTTCATCGAGGGAACTTGCCAAGCACAGTTTCCTTGGTGGCTCAAATTCTGTATCCACCACATAAATGTTGTTGGATCTTCTTCCCTTCAGGATAATTTTGTTGGTCTTCTTGTTGATCACCAGACACTCTTTTGAATCAAAGGTGACAATGTTGTTCCCTTGATCACATATTTGAGAAATGCTCAAGAGATTGAAACCTAGATCTTTCACCAGGTTAACGTTGCTGATCTTGATTGATTTATTGAGTAGCACTTCCCCTGTTCCTATGATCTCCCCTTTATTTTTGTTGCCAAAGGACACGTGACCTCCTTCGGCCTTTGGGTGGAGTGAGGTGAGGTTGTCTTTGTTTCCGGTCATGTGGTTAGAGCATCCACTATCAATGACCCATGTACTGTTCCCCCTCACTGCCACCTACAAGAGAAGTTAGTTTTTGAGGACCCAGGCAAGATGACTCTTGCCTGGTCCCTTGCAAGGGAAGACATTCTCAAATAGCACATAATCAGCAATGTTAATGTCACGAGAGTACTCATTATAGGCAAAGTTCCTATGGTTGTTTCTTTTAGTGGGAACTCTAGCAGGCTTGTTGGTTTGATGATTCTGCCTGTTCCAGTACTCGTGGTTTCTCTGGGCTTGGGCCTTAGCTTTGGGACAGCTTTCCTTGTAGTGCCCATGAGCACCACAATTCCAGCAGGGCTTATAGTATTCTCCTAGGTAGTACTTAGGATGGGGTCTCTGTATCCTGTTCCTATCCATAGTCTCCTTGTTGTATACTCTAGACCTATTTCCCTTGGCTATTTGAACATACAACTTATGTCCAATGTTCCCAGTGTAATAATCTACTTCTCCATTCACCCCACTTTCCAGAACACGGATTTTCTCTTCTAAGTGTGCATTTTTCTGTTTCTCGCACTGAAGTTCTAAGGCCCTACACTCATTGATCTCTTTTTCACTCAAAGGGGACTTTCCTTTTCTAGGGCTCTCTGATTCATACCCTATTCCGTGTCTAGCAGGGACAAACTTGGTTTGGGAACTAGAGGCTTCAGAGTTCCCTTTTGTTTTACTTAAGTTTTATAGAAGGGTGTTCTCATCACTTTCTAGAGTTTTAAGCTCATCTTCGAGTTTTACGATGTGAGACAAATAGGACTGAAGTTTTTCTAGAAGGGACATACAATTGGGACATGGCTCAAGACCAACTAGTTCAGCATTTGTGTGTTCTGATTTTTCCAACTTCTTTTGCAATTTAATGTTGTCTTTAACAAGGCTTGAAAGAATTTTTAGCAACTCAGGCTTTTCATAATTATTCAAGGAAGCAAGAACGGATTCAGTAGTTACCTCACTGGGTTGTTCCCCAGTGGTGTCTCCTATGGCCATTGCGCACATGTCGGGTGATGCCCAAGATTCAGGATCTTCGTCTTCGTCATCGTCCCAGGTGGCGATGTAGGCCTTCTTCCCTTGCTTACGGTCGTCAGTTCCCAGTGGGCACTCTTTTGCGAAGTGTCCCTTTTTGTAGCACTTGTAGCATGTGACGTCCGAAAGATCTTTCTCAGCAGTTTTTCTTTGGGAACTCTGTCCTTTCTGTGAGTTCCCATTTCCCTTTTTGAACTTTCCCTTGTAGAAGGATCGAAGGGCCCTTGTTACGAGGACTAATTCCTCATCCTCTTCTTCTTCAGATTCTTCATGTTGCTCTTGAACAGACTTGAGCACCTTTTCAAGTTTGAGGGCGATCCCTTGGTGTGCTCTCTTTTGCTCCTTGTCATCTAATTTTCTTTTCTCATGTCCCACTAGTTTTCCAAAGACCTGGTGAAGCATAAGAGTTCTGTTTTCAGGGTTCTCCTTGAACATCGTTCTTTCATTTGCCCACTCTCCAGTTAGCCCGTTGAAGAGTTGTTGAACCTTTATTTTATCAGTGATTTCCTCCTTAGTGATCCCAAGACCAGCCATCTTAGTGCAAAGTCCCTCGAAACGGGATTGGTAACTATCGACGGATTCTCCCATTTCCATTTGGAAATTGAAGAACTCCCTCCTCGCATTCATCTGAAGATCTTCTCGGAGGTCTGAGTTCCCAATGTGCATTTGTTGGATGGCTTCCCACACTTCCTTCGTTGTGTCTAGATTTGCCACCCTATCACAGTCTTGCACCGTCATAGCGTTCTTGAGGTACTGTATGGCCTTGAAGTTGGCCTCCATACACTTATACTCATTTGGCCCCCATTTGGAGAGGTCATTCTCAATAGCTGGATCAATTTTGAAGTTCCCTTTATCTATGACGCACCAAGCCTGGTAGTCCTAGCTGCGCATCCAATGTTTCGTGTCGCATTGCCAGACTTCGAATCTACCAGTGATGAGCCTTGGTGGCTTGCTGTTGTTGTGACCGACTTGGGTGAGTTCGTGAGCCATTTTGAAACCTGCGATGCTAACACAAATCTAGAGCAACCTGGCTCTGATACTAATTGTTTGATCGTAACCGGTTAGCTAGAGCTTGGGAACTGGCTGTTAAGCTGTTCCCAAGGCAGCGGAACAAATTATCGCAAGTATTAGAAAGACAGAATGAACACAGTTCCTTATAGAGGAACCCCACTACAACCAACTAGTTGTATGGGTAAACCTCTACCTCCGCTTGGAGGATTTTGAATGACTTACTTATATTATTGATTTGTTCCTTAGTTACAAAAATCCAGATTCAAACTTCTCTGTTCCTACGAGTTCTACCTAACTCTAGCAACATTAATGAATCTTCTCAACTAAGTTCCTAAGCGAACAACAATCACTAAATAAGTAACTCAAACCTTACACCGAATCGCAGTTCCCTTGCTCCTGGGAACTTGGCTTCACCGTCGTCGAGATCAGACACTCGCCGCCGGGGACTTCTCTTCTTCTTTCTCTTTCTCTGTTGTGGGTATATGTGAGTTCTGGAGAAGTGCTCAATCCGAGTACTATTCATTTGGCTTTATACTCGAGTGCACTTGGGCTTCAATCGCATCTTTCACTTGTGTCCGAAATGCCCTTTGCTTGATGCCCAAGTTGTACTTTCTTCACATGTGACTTCAATTTGAACTAGGTCAACTTCTTGAAGAGATCGGACCGTTGGATCAATCGTGACAGTCTGTTCCTCAGACTGTGCCTTCATCCTGTCCAAGACAGGATCCCGTGATATGCGCTGACCGATCCTTGTCTTAACATGTGAGTTCCCATGTCGTGGGAACTGTCCTCTTCAGAGTTCCTTTGAGAGAAACTTTTCATCGTGTAAACCCTTGTTCTCTGGTCATTCCTGGGAGTTCCCATTACATGGGAACTTTCATCTTCAGAGTTCCTTTGAGAGAAACTTTTCATCGTGTAAACCTGTGTTCTCTGGTCATTCCTGGGAGTTCCCATTACATGGGAACTTTCATCTTCAGAGTTCCCTTGATGGGAACTCTTCATTGTATGCTTCTGTGATCTTTGGTCATTCATGGGAGTTCTTTGCTCAACATGTGTTCCTTAGAAATACTTGATCAAAGCACATTAGTTCCCTTATAGAGTTTGTCATTATCAAAACTCGGAGAACTGTATCGTTGTTCCGATGTTTAGAACCAGAGGTCCCAACATCGTTCCAACAGTCGACACTCCCCGTCTGCCCAATATCCAAGACAATCTTTGTCCAATTGTTTACCAACCACCACCTGCCACATAATATATTAATAAATCACTTTAGTCAAACAAAAAAGAAATATCTAAGCATGAATAATGATTAATGATCAATGATATAAACCAGATTCAATTATAATTTTTTAAATGGGAATAATCTCTCTCACAAAAGATGAAACACACACGGGGTTCTATGCCTTTATTAGCACAATCCGGCTAGAAATTAAAAGAAGGTAACATAGTCTGACAGGGGGATGAGAAAAACATGCAAGCACTACTACAATTAGAGCTTTTAGCGAAGGTCGAAAAACGCTAGTATATGGTCGATAAACGTTACTAATGGGTCGAGTTATGGGTGGGTGGAGCACTTCCACCACCCGACCCGCAAGTTAAAATATCCCACCTGACCCACCCGTCACCCGTGAAATGTTCTACCCATCACCCAAACCACCCGTCACCCGCTGGTTATATGGGTGACCCGTTCACCGGTATAATCGTTGTATAAGCGCATATTTTGTCCATAAATAAATTATCATACATAAATTAAAACAAATATCCATAATCCATACATAAACAAAAAAAAATCCTGATAATCGATGTATAACCATTGTATTTTATGCTATTGGTGGTTCTGGTTGAAGAAAAGTCTTCAAGAGAGAGGTCTAAAAGCTCTAATTGTAGTAGTGCTTGCATGTTTTTCTCATCCCCCTGTCAGACTATGTTAGCTTCTTTTATCCCACCTGACCCACCTGTCACCCGTGAAATGTTCTACCCATCACCCAAACCACCCTTCACCCGCTGGTTATATGGGTGACTCGTTCACCGGTATAACCATTGTATAAGCGCATATTTTGTCTATAAATAAATTATCATACATAAATTAAAACAAATATCCATAATCCATACATAAACAAAAACAAATCCCAATAATCGATGTATAACCATTGTATTTTATGCTATTGGTGGTTCTGGCTGAAGAGAAGTCTTCAAGAGAGAGGTCAGAGATTCAAAGGTGGTGACTAGTGATCGAGCGATGATAGTATGTTATCAGGTGAGAGATATATTAGGGTTAGAAATTAGAATTACTTAGAAAGTAGAGGCAATCAGGTATAAATAAATGGGTTGGAAACAAATAAGCTTATTTATCAAAGACCCGAAATGGCCTGTATGGTGACTTTAAAGGCCTACACATATTAGAAATTATGGGCTAAAACGGGTTATATGGGTGGTTTGGGTGAAATAGGTGATGGGTCGGTTGACGGGTCGGGTTATTGGGTGATAAAATCTCACCCTTATTCGACCCATAACCCGTTTCACCCATCACCCGAACCGCCCATCACCCGCTTTGATTGGGTTTTCACTCGTCTATTTCGGGTGGGTTAAAACGGGTGGGTCGATCACCCGTGGGTAATTAACAGCTCTACCAAAGGCTTAAGGTGGGGGTTCATCAACCGCTGTAGTTGCTTACGTTTCTTTAGGTTTCTTATGGCGGTTTTTTAAAGGTAAGGCGGCGGTTTCAAGTCAACATATATAACCGCTGCAATAGAATCTTAAAACCGCTGCTATAGAGTCTAAGGGGGCGGTTTTACCTCTGTTCATTGCAGCGGGTTTTTTTGATCTATTACAACAGTATTGAGTCTTTTGCGGCAGTTTAAAATCCTTTTGCAGCAGTTTTTAAGTGCAAAGGGGGCGGTTTTGTTAGCTATTACAACGGTACTTTATCTATTGTGGTGGTTGTTGGAGGACTTTTGCAACGGTTGTATGAGCAATGGAGGCGGTTTTATGAACAAGGTGCAACGTAACTCCTTAATATATTTTGGCGGTTTATTGACATTTCAATATCAATTTCACAGATTAAAATTTTCTAATAAATTCATATTAAATTATATATTTAACATATGAAATATGTTTTTATAATATACACATATAAAACTAAAAATCTCAATATGATTGAGAGAGCGTACTTCTATTAAACTATGCATCATCAATACATGCATGCAAATTCATCAAGTACATACAATAATTCATGGTTCACTAGCCATGTTCAAAAACAAATACTTGCCAAAAACAAGCATATCAATTGCCCAAATTTCAGTGAGAGTGAGTAATTATATATCTTAACCAAAATCGGCCGGTTTTAAACTAAGAACCTACTACAAAATGTGCTTGTTCATATATATGTACTTATATCCTAACTAATCTTCATCAAATCAAAAGCGGACCGACCTGCAAGATAAAATGACCAAGGTAATAATTAATGTTCCCTCAAATTAATAATGTTCCATCACATAAAAAAGTAGATTCAAATTACCTTTTTCGTAGCTACTCAACCCATACATGTGAAATTAATCATGCTACTTCCCCTTTCCAATATGATATACAAACAATGAAATTAACATCCTGCAGAACATTACTCATTTTAATTTAAAGGCAAAAATGATATTAACATCCGGCAGAATATGAAACATGATTAACATCCTGCAGTTGGCAAAAACAAGGCAAAATGAAATTAGCCAAAGCTTCAAATTTCTAGAATCTTTCCCGGCCTAAACATTGGAGGGTCAATGAGCAGAACATTACTCATTTTAATTTTGACAGTCAAATCAAATTACCCTAAAGTATCAAAATAAAAGTGAGAGCACTATAGGACTTAATACATCTAAGAGAACCAACATCTCCCTTCTACAACCAAGATTTCCATGAAAAGTTTCCATACTCACAAGAATGATCCACAATCCACTCTGAATCCACTGAATTAATTAACCAGGATGATCAAATAGAGAATAAACAGGAACTTAGGTAAAATGATGAAATCCTTACTCACCTAATTAATTTTGAACTAGATGCACCGTCTTCATTTGTTGGCATGTCAGGGATAAGATGAATCACATTCTCATTCAAATCATGCAGGTCATGCAGGTCTTTTTTCTCATATGCTCTACATACAAATCAAAGTGCAGAAACTCAACATAAAAGTAATGAAAACTACCAGCTACAGCACTACATGATTTATGATACAATCATTTATAAGAGTATAAATTCAGCAAAATGTACAATTTACACCAAGTGATTGTCATATCTCCCATCCTCACCACAAGGAAACACCAATTTATAGAATTTTGTTTCTTTACCAACTTGCAGACCATCAAAGCATATGTATGCATGTATTTAACAAAGATAAACGCCAGCCAGCTGAAGCAATTAACACTGCTGGAAACCGCGTCTGTAGCCATGAAAATAGACACGACTTCCGCCACAAAAATAACCACGAAATGACGTTAGCCACGACATCCCCAACGGATTGCCCTACGAAAGGTGCCCTGGGGCTAAAACACGCGAGGCTAAATATCACTCTGAAAAAGAACCACAGAATTCTAGTTTTGTGGCTATTTAGCTGCAAATAATAGCCGCGAACTAGTTCATTGCTAAATGTGTGGCTATTGGCCACGAAAGTCATGTTCAACCATATTAGCCAGAATTGAATTTCGTGGTTGGTTTTGAGTGCATCACCATCAAATTTTAGCCACGAATGTATTTTGTATCTAAATTCGAGTCGAATTTGAACTCATAATCGCACCTATTTCGTGGCCATTAGCCTTGACATTTGCCATGAATCTATTTTGTTTCAAATTTTGTGGTTAAAAAATTAGGCATTTAAAAAAAATCAAATAAATTTTATACCATAATCCTGCTTATTTCCAAATAGTAGAGATCTAAAATCATTAAACACCAGGCATCTTAACTTAGATCTTAATAATACATCAAACATTCACAAACCAAATCAATAGAGATCCAAAAAGCATAATCCACAACAACATCTACAAGATGTTTGAATTGTTTGTTCAAAATTAGTTTCTCAACTGACCCGCTGAGGTAAACAAATTTGAAACAAAAGATGGTTTTATCAAAGAAAGGAGTATCAGCAGCTCAGTGTCCTTGGATTATCTTCTTTGCTACTGTCTTTGAAAATTGACAATGTTACAAATCCTACAATCATAAATGTGATAACAGCAATGTAAAACAAGTGTAAAGATGAAACCAACAACAAAACTTAGACTCCATAAACGATTCTAATTAGAGCCAGGTAGCATTAGTACTATAAGCCACCAGAAAATCAAGTAATGAGTAACAATACCATGCCAGAGTGCCGGTGAACAGAATGAATTCGCCGATTAGAGCCAGGTAGCATCATCTTAGACTGAATCAGCTTCTCAACGCCCTTCAATTCCATTCAATTAACTTACATTAGAATTTAATCGACACAATTATCAACAAACTGATGACATTGATATTTACAGGTGATGTCGTCCAAGTGACAGAAAAAATTACCGTATAATCCAGCAAGATGAGAAGGCGTTACAGCAAGGGCGTTCTGTTCTTCCTCAGTTAGAACCTGAAGCACCAAGAATGAAGTAACTAAAAAAATAACTAAAAGAAGAAAAATGGAGGTGATCATCAGTACGTAGAAGTCAAACTGGTAATGATGTCAAAACACTGTCTACATAGCTCCCTTCAGATAACAAATTCCCTTCAGATAATAAATTCAAGGGCTTGGCCTCAAGAATATCAGAATTGAGATGAATTATCGGGCTGGTGCCAATTAAACAAGATAATACATCTTCATCAACCACCTCATTTGAAGCAACGTCATGGATTTGTACATAAGCATTGGCTATGGAACATCTTGTGTAGCTATTTTCAAGTCTGGAACAAGGCATTAAAGGAACATTTAGTGATTTACTTGTGACAAACCTTACATGGTCCGTAGATTAGAAATTTGCAGTCACAACGGTCAACATATAAGCAATGCACAAGTTAGCTCTAAAAAAGAAGCAAATACTATTCAGAAAATCATTCACATTTTGTAACATTTTTGGGACTAATTGTTGTATGATTGCAAAGCAATTGACGAAGTATAGATAAGAAAGCGAAGGAGAGACCTCGAAAGAGTCACCCATCGACGATAAGTGAAGGGAGCACATACTGAGAGGAAACAAGTGTAAATTTGGATCTTGCTCAATTGAAAAATTAGCACATGGTTGACATGAAGACAAGAGGAAACAAAATTCAATTGAGAGCGAGAAGTTCAAACCGTTCAATTGTGGAGACGAATTTGTGGACTTTGGGGGCAGTGAAGGATGCTTTCTCCCGAGTCTGTCCATCGTTCCGTCCTGATTCTCTCTCTGGTTTAATTGAAAACGCCAAGTTCAAACCGATCAATTGATTATACTGTAATTTATGCATATACGAAAACGGCACAAAAGTGCAAACTGAAAAACCGGAAACGAAATCAGAAGTCGCGAGCAGAAATCTCACCAGAACGATGCCATCCTTGCGCTTGATCCCAACAACAGTCCTGATACAATCACACTTAACTTAGTTCAAAATCCACAAATTGAGGAGTTTACAAATCTTCATTCAAAGCGAAAAGGACGAAGAAGGACGAGAAGAAGAGAAGATAATTATGCAGGCGGTGAAGAAGATAATTATGCAGGCGGTGAAGATATACACCGTTGGCCACCGATGGAGCCTAAGGCTGAACCTGCTACACTTGAGCCGTCCATTTTCTAATGTCGAAATCTCCAAAAGGATTGAATAAATTAGGGTTAGATTTGGGAGCGAATGAGAGCCGCGTAGATTTGAGAGCCACTTAGATCTGGGAGTGATTGAGAGGGAAAAGAGAGCCGCAGGTTAGAGGAAAGGGAGCAAATTAGGGTTTGATAGTGAAAACGCCTTATGGGCTTAGATTTTAGTGGGCCAAAAATTACTTTTTTTCCTCTTAAATTTGAACATTCCCTCCACTTAACATCAAAGCCCGCTCAAAATTTTTTGTAAAGAGAATGGTCCCGCCCAAATATTTTTTAACCAAATATTCCCGCCCAAATATTTCTAAATTAAATACTTCCTCCTTTTTTCCTCTTAAAAATTAAATATTCCCTCCTTTTATCCCTCCTAAACCAAATGTTCTAAATAATAAATTAATACATAAAAAAATATTGTATACCTTCTGTGGTGTATATACCTGATTGTGGGGCGTTGCCCCCGAACCCTCTAAGAGGGGGCTCCGCCCCCTAGGACCCCTGGTGTTGTCGGGGGCTCCGCCCCCGAACCCCTGGCGGGTACTTATCAACATCAAGCATATGAAGATCATAATAGAGGTTTAGGTTTTGTTAAACTTTAACCATAACATGTGAACTAATTAGGTTTTGTTAATCTTTAACCAAAATCTAATGGAATGTAACGATTTCTTATAAGAATGAACGATTCTAGATGAATATAACGATTTCTTATAAGAATAAATGACTATAAAGGAATATAAAGTTTTCTTATAAAAATAAACGATTCTAAAGAAATATAACGTTTCTTATAAGAATGAATGATTCTAAAGAAATCTAATGATTTCTTATAAGAATGAACGATCCTAAAGAAATATGACGTTTTCTTATAAGAATGAATGATTCTAAAGGAATATGATGATTTCTTATAAGAATGAACGATTCTAACGGAATATAATGATTTAGGGTTTAGGGTTTAGGGTTTAGGGTTTAACGATTTCTTATAAGAATGAACGATTCTGAAGGAATATAACGATTTCTTATAGAATTAACGATTCTAAAGGACTATATTGATTTCTTATAAGAATGAACGATTCTAAAGGAATATATTGATTTCTTATAAGAATGAACGATTCTAAATGAATATATTGATTTCTTATAAGAATGAACGATTCTAAAAGAATATAACGTTTTCTTATAAGAATAAACGACTCTAAAGGAATATATTGATTTCTTATAAGAATGAATGACTATAAAGGAATATAATGATTTCTTATAAGAATGAACGATTCTAAGTGAATATAACGTTTTCTTATAAGAATGAACGATTCTAAGTGAATACAATGTTTTCTTATATGAATGAACGATTCTAAGTGAATATAACATTTTCTACGTTTTCTTATAAGAATAAACGATTCTAAATGAATATAACAATTTCTTATAAGAATGAACTCTAAGTGAATATTATGTTTTCTTATAAGAATGAACGATTCTAAATAAATATAACGATTTCTTATAAGAATGAATGATTATAAAGGAATATAATGATTTCTTATAAGAATGATCGACCCTAAACCCTAGACCCTAGATCCTAGACCTTAAACCATAGACCCTAAACCCTAAACCCTAAGAAATATAACGCTTTCTTATAAGAATGATCGATTCTAAATGAAAGTAACGCTTTCTTATGAGAATGATCGATTGTAAAGAAATATAACATTTTCTTATAAGAATGAATGATTCTAAAGGAATATAACGATTTCTTATAAGAATGAACGACTCTAAAGGACTATAACGATTTCTTACAAGAATGAACAGTTTTAAATGAATATAATGATTTGTTACAAGAATAAACGATTCTAAAGAATATCTTATAAGAATGAACGATTCTAAATGAATATAACGATTTCTCATAAGAATGAACGAATGTAAATAAATATAACGATTTCTCATAAGAATGAACGATTCTAAATGAATATAACGATTTCTCATAAGAATGAACGAATCTAAATGAATATAACGATTTCTCATAAGAATTAATAATTCTAAACGAATATAACGATTTCTCATAAGAACGAATGATTCTAAATGAATATAACGATTTCTCATAAGAATGAACAATTCTAAATGAATATAACGATTTTTCATAAGAATTAAAAATTAATAAAAATTATTATTTTCCTAGAATATTTTTTTATTTTAATAAATATTTTTTTATAAAGGCCTATGGGGTAATATTTATTAAAATTTTAAAATAATTGTTATTTATAGTGGAAATAATTTTAATATAATAAAAATTAATTAGGAATGGGCTTGTAAGGTAATAGAAAATCTGATGGGCTTGGGAATCAAAAGAAATGGGCTCGTTTTTTATCACCCTACTCGGCCCATATGGAGGAGCAGCCCAATCCAAACTCTTCTCCTCTTCCTTCGTTGAAATTTTGTGGTTATTTCTGAAGATTAACCACGAAATGAAGAGCTCGTGGCTAATCTCATGACTGTTTCTGCAAATTTTTCCAAGCAAAAAAAGTTAGACACGAAATGAAGAACTCGTGACTAGTCTCGTGGTTATTTCTGCAGATTTCTCACGAAATGAAGAACTCGTGGCTAATCTCGTGACTGTTTCTGCAAATTTTTCCAAACAAACAAAGTTAGACACGAAATGAAGAACTCGTGACTAGTCTCGTGGTTATTTCTGCAGATTTCTCACGAAATGAAGAACTCGTGGCTAATCTCGTGACTGTTATCGCAGATTTTTTCCAAACAAACTAAATTAGAAACGAAAATAAGAACTCGTGGCTAGTTTTGTGGTTATTTCTAAAAAATCTAACGAAATGAAGGAACATTTACAAGTCAATGATTCAAATTTCCCACACAAATAACCACAAAACTAGCCACAAATATTATGTGGGTACTTAGCTCCAGATTTTGCCGTGAATATACACTCGAATCTTTTTTCGTGGCTAATTAGCTACTATTCTAGAAATGAATCTAGCCGCACGAGATATTCGCGTCAATTTGGCCTAAACTTTAGCCACGATCATGTTTTCATGACAATATGGCCAGAAATCTACAACCGAATTTAGCCGCGCGCTCTTTTCGCGGCGATTCAACCTCAAAAATAGCCACAACTATATTTTTCATGGCAATATAACCACAAACGTAAATATTTGTGGTTAAACTTGTGGCCGTTGCCACCCAAATTAACCTCGACAATATTCGTGGCTAAATATTTTCTGGCTACAGACGCGTTTTCCAGCAGTGTAAGCCTTTGAAGATTGAAACTCATTTCTAAAGCATGTATGCATGTATTTAACAAAGATAAACTCATTTCTAAAGCAAATGCATGTATATATTATATTAAGGCCAAAACTACCAGCCATTTGTTAAAACAGATTGAAACAGATTGAAAACTACCAACTAGCTGTTCCTGCAATAGTATACCACCAATCAAGCCTTTAACAGATTGAAAACTACCACCTAGTTGTTCTTGCATAATATACTACCAATTAAGGTCAATATCTGTTTTCTACTAACATTACAAAGAAACTGATGAGAGATCGATAACGATTTCATGTACTTGGAATTTCTGAATTACATCTGAGAAAATCAGGTTTCAATAAAACTCCACTAGCAAGTAAATTCCACAACCAGCTCAACCATGCTTGTGCATCCTGGAAGCAGTTGAATTATGTTAGCCATGTCAGTTTGAAATCTGGAAACTCTAAGTTGCTAAGAAAATAATGTTGAGAAAATATATATACACCTTTAGGTGGTGGGTTGTGTTGTCAATTTATCATTGGCATAGAAGATCCACAGAGTAGATAATACAGTATTATGAATTCTATTAAAGTCCGGTGGGCAGGCAATCTGAGGGTCGTGCGTGTAACGGGCCTAGCATACAAGTCCAATGAGGTTTCAACCCAAAACCTTATGGTAATGGGTGGAGTAGCTCATTAGTTTATATACTAGGCAATTTACTCCCAAAGTTTCAATGTGGGATATCTCACAACACGTCCACTCAAGTACAACTGCCCAAGTCAGATGACACTTGGACAGAATCCCTCCAGGCTTTAGCTAACTGTCACAATTGGATCGGCCGATCCTATATTGGGCGGGCTGCTTGAATATGCTTACATGGCCGACAAGTCCGAATAAATCCCTCAAGGCTCACGAACCGCCACAATTGGGACTCGGTCGTTCCTATATCGGGCGGACTGCCTGAATGGGCCCATGTAGCTAGCAAGCCCGAAGACTCCAAGAAATGAACCCACACCGAAACTTGATCTGATACCATATTAAAGTCCGGTGGGCAGACAATCTGAGGGTCGTGCGTGTAACGGGCCTATAAGGCCAATGTAGTTCACCCTCTTCCCCTACCTCTAGCCCTCTCCTATAAAAACCCTTCCAAAATTCCCAAATCCCACTCTCAAATTCTCAATCTAAAGTTCAAATCTCTCAAAATCCTACCGGTTTTCCTCACCACCGATCGGAAGTTACACCACCTCCCTACCCACGGAATCTTACCCCGTTAACGAACCCGCCACCCTTGCATTCGTTACCGGCGAGAAATCAAGCTCGCTAACTACTCCCAATTTCAATCTTGTTCTTCAATTTCGCGATCCAACGGTATGATTTCTAAACCCTAACTCTCTATTTACATGACTCGTGATTTTAGGGGTAAAAATTTCATATCTTGATCTTGTATGAAGTGGTTGAATTGCTTGACTATTATTGCTCAATAATTTTATTGCTTCATATACCTTGATTTATATTGGTTTGTTCTTGCTTGATTTTCCATTGAAATTTGATTAGGAAAAGCATGAATTACCTTGTTCCTGAATTGAGTGATCTTCACCATGAGTTTTAGGGCAATTTTAGCGTGTTCAGGATGGGTAATCGGGCAAGTATGGGGTGCATATACCTGATTGTGTGCCATATGTGGGATTGTGTTTGATGCATGCTTGATTTATTGCAAAATTTTGGAGTATCTAGCACTCGAAAACTATGACTGGCTCTCGATCAGGCTCGTTAACAACCTGTCCAGGCTCGTTAACGACCCTGCAAATTGCCTAGTCCAAACACCAGTCCAAGCTCGTTACCGACCCCATTTGGGTCGTTAACGAGGCACTTCGAGAGCACTTTCAATACCAAGTATGGGGTCTCTTTTCTATTGATTTATATGGATTTTATCTTTGTCAATTCATATTTTTATAGGTCCATATGGCAAGTTCTAGTCGAGCTGCAACTAGAGCCGATAAGAAGAAGAGGACTCAACGGCCCCCGTCTCCTCCGCGCATGGATAATGTGATTTTGCGCACCCAAGCACAAACCGACCGATTCAATGCCATATTAGACAAGGACCACTACACTAGGTGGTTCTCGAGGTCAAGTGCTAAGGCAATGAGGCTTTACGACGATGTCAAGGAGGCCTTTACTATTCTCGGCGTGCCTCACTTGTTGAAGAAGGAAGAGGTACCGCACTTCCCGGATCTCACTTCTGAGTTTTTGGCTACTCTTGAGACAAGATTCCCGACAAGGACTTCAACAGGACGGATTAGATTCAGGCTCGGCAACGTCAGTCACGAGTACACCATGTCAGAGTTCAATGGTATTCTCGAGAACCCTAATCCTTCTCGGGACTACAACATCAAGGACTACAAGGTGACAAGGACTTGGAGCTATATCACCGGGGAAGTAGAGCCTTCCGTTGCAGCACTTTTCGGAGCAAGCATCATCAACCCCATTTTCCGGATCATTCTCCGAGTCCTAGCTGCTACTTTTTGGCCCAAGAGAGAGCTGAAAGCCAACAAGGATGGAAGTTGCATGCTTCCGAACCATACTCTTTGGGGATCCCGCCCCATTGAACTTGGGGTATGAATGGCTACAATATGTGGAGAAGCAAGGGACCAAGTCAAAGGAAGTGTGGTGCGGGAATTTGGTTAGTCTCTTGGCAACCAATCTTGGAGTCGATCTCTCCCTCTACACGTCGTCGCACGCCCAATTGCTCAACAGGAACTACTAGTTTAGCTCCAACGTTTTTACTCAGGTTGAGGGAGGGTATACTACCAAAGTTCAAGGCCGAGATGTCATGCCCACCCTGGAAAAGCTAGAGCTTCTATACGTACTGAACTGGTACGAGACATGGACGGGTCATGCATTCCCGTTAGAGGATAAGCCGCAGGATGAGCCATCGTTAAGGCCGTGTGAGACACGATTTGAGAGGGAGGGAGAAGCTATGGACGAAGATGATGGTGAGACTGAGGCAACTACAGAGGTGGGCACGGAAGAGCTCGACATCGAGGAAGATGACCTCGACACTGAGATTTTGGGCAACAACAACTTCGTTAACGAGCCCAACAGGGTCGTTAACAACCACTTCAAGGCTACTACCGAGGCACACAGCTTCGGTAACGACCCCCCGCCGCCACCTGCCGAGCCACATCTTTATGGTCTTATGCCTTACAATCCGGTAATTTTTCATGACCACTTCCAGCCTCACAACCACTATCAACCACCTCCTCAGCCCGCTTACACTAGATCAAGTATCCCACCTCCATGGGCCGAATATCTTTCGTCTCAGATGCAACAACTTAACCTTCAGCAGACACACATTCACCAGAGGATGGATAGGTGGGAGAGTGTCTATTCTGCTCGCATGGCGTTAGATGATGCGAGGCATCAATAGAGAGAGGCGGATGATGCGGAGAGCTGGAGGACAATGTACGACTTTATGAGGAACTTCGAGGAACAGTTCCCACCATCAGGGCGTTGATTCAGTTTGAAAAAATCTTGTAAGTTTTTCCTTTTTTTTCTTCTTTTCTATTCTTTTCTTCTGCTTATTTTTATTATAGTGGGGACACTGTAATTTTAAGTATGGGGTGGGAAATGGTAGAAAACTTGTGTCTTGTTTGTTTGTTTTGTCTTGTGTGTTTTAAGTAGTTGCTTGCTTTATTAAAAGCTAAAAAACAAAAATCACAAAAAATTGAAAATTTTGAATTTTGAAATTTTATTTTAAAAAAAAGGGAGTTCTTAGGATGGATAGATGAAATTGAGCATGTGAAGTTGTTTTTATAGAGGAATAGCATTTGATGAAATTGAGCATGTATACTTTTTAGCATAAGTGATGCAATCCAACAAAAATTTGCCTTGTGAGTTATTTTTGGCCTTATAGGGAAAACATCGGAAAAAACCTTCTTCTTTTCTAGTGTGATTTACTCTCTTTATGCATATTATCTCTTGGAATTGTGATGGTTATCTATATCTTGAGAACTATATAAGATTTATAGTTCATTGCTTGTGAAAGTCATATGATAGAGAACTTATTTTTCATAAGCCTTGTTAATCCATATCCACCCTTTACATTATTCTTCTTTTTGAAGCCAATTTGAGCCTTAAAGCCTTTTATTTTTAGCTCCACAAAATATTCCCTAGCCGAGATAAGTTTGACCTTATTTGGGGATTAGGACTTAGATTTGGAGAGGTTTGTTTTGTAGAGTGAAAAAGATGTTATGTTTGGTTCGAAAATTGAGGGTTTTTGGGAAGGGTAGATTGGAAGTTTCTTGTGCTTGATTTGTAAAAAGATCTCTTGGTAAGAAAGGATGCACAAAAGAGAGTTGTTGTTGTTGAAAAAAAAGAGAGAGAACGAGTTCACGATGAAGCTCGTTAACGACCTAGTTGGTTCGTTAACGAGGCTGCTCGAGAAAAAAAATGAAAAAAGAGCTGAAAGAAATATGAAAAAAAGAGAAGTAAGATGTGCATTAGTGTTTAATAGATAAGCCGGAAATTCTTTTGAGTTGTTCTGTGAGACTTTCTGGGATAAATTGGGTGAGTGAAAATAAAAGTGCATAAAGAAGAGTGAGTTTGGTTATCTTTTGAAGTTTTTGGGTGATATGTGAGTTTTTAGGAGTCTTTGATTCCCGGATATTATTAGCACCACATGACCAAAATATTTTTCATGCCTTATTGTCATTACCAAGCCCCATTAAAACCCGGCCGAATGGAAGCTTCTTTGAAGTTTTTCATTGAGCCTAAGTTTCTCTTGATGATTTTTGCTTGTTTTGACAAATCTTAGGCGAAGAGTTTGGTGATATAAGTTCCAATTTCTATGAGTATTTGTATATAAGATGAGTTGAGAGTTGAATTTATAAGCCTAAACACTTGAGAGTTGAGAGAAACACATATATCCTTTGTGAGGTTGGATTGTATTTGCTTGTGTCTATTTAGTGTGTTTATATGTGTGATGACGTTTATAGTCATTTGCAATTTCTTCTATGTGTTGAAGTTGCTTTTTAGTTGATGGCTATTTGCTTGATGAGCATGATTGTTTGGTTTTGATTATTGTCTAGTGATTGCTTGAATACAAGCAAGTTTAAGTATGAGGTATTTTGATATTCATGTTTTTAGTCTAGTTTTTAGTGTGTTTCTTAGTTTGTTTAGTTTAGTTTTAGTAGTTTCTAGAGTTAATTTTGTGTGTTTTTTGATAAGTTTGCATATTTTGTGAAAAGTATGGAAGCTACTCCGTTTTGTGTCTTTTTGTAGGTTTTGAGCAGGAAAAAGCGCTTTTAAAAACTGAATTGAAGTGTTGTAGTGGAGGTCAGAAGAACATGATGATAAGGAAGTCAAAAGCCAAGCTTCAAGTGAAGAAGAGTTGGAGAAAGCCCAATCTCAGGCTCGTTAACGAACCTGTGAAGGGTCGTTAACGAGGCATAAAGATAGAATTTTCTAATGGATTTTGTGATTCCTACCGACCTTGTGCGGAGGTCGTTAACGATGGTTCCGTGTCGGTAGAGTTTTAAATGATTTTAGGGTTGTTATATCTTATATCTTGTTATCTTTTTAGAGTATGTTTTTATCTTTTAGGATTTTTAATAGATAGCTTTCTTAGTATAAATACCCTTCTTTCTAACCTAGAGGGGAGGACAAGTTTTATTTCTTTTTGGAGAGCTGAATTGACGGGAGAAGAGTGGAGAAGAATAACGAGCTGGTTCGTTTGAGAGAAGAGATAGGGTCGTTAATCGAATTTGTTCGGGTTTTGTTCTGTGTTTTCGGTTTCTTCAAGGATATTGTAAGACGATATTTCTCTTATTAATTTTAAGTAAGATTGTTTTGTTTTCAATGTTTTCTTTTGTTAAAGTTTCTTGTTTTATTACTATGAGTAGTGAGTAGTTGTCTTATCTAGGGTCGAGGTTAAAACCCGACATTGTTATACATGTTTGATGAGTGAGTTGATGTTTTGAATGCCTTTTATCTATTTTATATTGCTTGTGTGTTTATGCTTAGACGATAGTCGAGGTAATTTGAGTTTGCAATTTGATCGAAAGAGAAAGTTGTGAACTTGAAGGTTGATATTGTTCGATTACGAAAGTTTCGAGCTTTGGATCCAAAACAAGTGATTGAGTGAATTAATTTACGAGAATTGATTGATTTACTTGCTAGTCAGCCAAAGTCGATTAATTTATCTATGTAAAGGCATGATCTTTATTTTCTTATGAGTTTATATGCATGACTATGTTGTGGTAACCCTTGTCCTAGATTTTTATTCTTATTTGAGTTTGCATTCGTTATATTCGTTATCGAGTTGGTTGCTTCGGTATCGAACCTGCGTTTTAGGTCGTTAATATGTGTTCGTAGTGTTATTCAGGTTCGTTAACGACCCTGACAAAGTCGTTAACGAGGTTGGTCGTAAGGTGTTTTGTTTTGTAAAAGCATGCTGGCATACCGTCAGGCCTTGGGGATTTATCGTCCCCGATATCGAACATGGCTTTCTTGATTTCCACATTCGTTACTGGTTTGGTGAGTTAATCATTGTCAGCTTCAGTTAATTCTTTTTGGATTGTCTGGGTCATATTTGGGAGTTTTTCACGGTTAATTTCTAGGGCACGAAAACGGTTTTGGAAATCCCGCTTGATTTCCGTTTTGATGTTTTCAAACTCTGTAATCTGGGTATCATCAGTTGTTCGTATCTCTTTAATGTTAGTTCTGTTTCTCCTACCATTTACAATTCTGTGGAAATATTTGGTGTTTTTGTCATTTAATTTGATATGGGTGTTTTTGGCCCTTTGTTTCCAATAAGACTGGTGGAATTGAATAAGACATGACCGTTTTTTGGCCAGTCTTTCTTGCTTTTGAATTAGTTGTGTATTGTTATTTT
This sequence comes from Fallopia convolvulus, assembly GCA_964016875.1. Classification (NCBI taxonomy): domain Eukaryota; kingdom Viridiplantae; phylum Streptophyta; class Magnoliopsida; order Caryophyllales; family Polygonaceae; genus Fallopia; species Fallopia convolvulus. The sequence goes on along the minus strand of OZ024722.1, from coordinate 4,703,603 downwards.
CAAATATGTTCCCAAAAGTTTTTTTGTTCCAAGCTTTCGCTTTTACTTTGAGAAGTTGTGTTTTTTTTGTAATGTTGAACATATGTGATCCACCCGCATTATAGCGCCATGCTTGTTTAATGATGTTTTGGAAGTCTTTCCTTGCGGGCCACTTCATCTCAAATTTGAAGGGTTGGTCTTTAAACAAACTGCCCATCGGAATATCACACGATATAGGGCAATGGTCAAAGGAAGAAAAAGCGTGATTTTTAGTGACAATGGAAGGGTACCATTGAAGAACTTGATCACTTAGTAGGATTCGATCCAGTTTTTCAAAAGTTGTGTTCTCTAAATTCTTGGATTTTCTCCATGTGAATTTGTTCCCAATAGTGGGGATGTCACATACGTCACATACATTCTTAAAATTGATGAGACATTCAAATCGGGTCGGTTTTGGAGTTGCACCCCCTTGTTTCTCATCAAGATGCTGAATTTCGTTTAGGTCTCCCATTATGATGCATGGGAGGTTGCGAGTTAGGATAAAATCGCTAAGTTTCTTCCAAAAAATTTCCTTTTCTCGTGCTCGAGGCGGAGCATAAGGAAAGATAATGATCATTTCGTTTGAATTTTCTAGGTTTGTATAATGGATTCCAATAAATCGGTCATCTTTGTGGATAGTTTTTAGTGTCTCGTTTGATAATTGGTGCCCTTTCCAAAGGATACATAATCCGCCTGAGAGGCCGATGGCCGGGATAAATTCCAAAGAGTCAAACTCGGCTTTTTGGCACCCTTTGCAGTCTGGTTGGTCTTTAGCTTTTGTTTCAACTAGTGCAATTAAGTTAATGTTTTCAAGGCGGCACAACGAATTGATTTCGGTCCAAAAGGACCTTCGTTTAATGCTCATGCAGTTCCACATGCAAAGCTTCATATAAAAACAGTTATAGTGTGGTTTTTGGCCAAAAGAGGATTGGGAGGAATCTCCCTAAGTTTTGAGTTCTTTAGGTTCATTTGTGGTGTTTGACCATTGGGACTAAATGAAATAGGCCCTAGATTTAGCCATAATCCAGGCAACGTTATGAAGAGGTAACCATGGCTTAAGCCACCGTCCAATACGGCAGCACCACGCTCTCCAAGGACTTGGTCATATACAATGTTTTTTTCCCACCCTTTTAAATATAGGCCAGGGGAGGTTTTGGTATTCTTGTTATACATTATGCAATTACGCATTTTGGTCGTTGTAACGATATATATTGATACAATTTTGTAAATGGATTTTATCCATAGTGGGTAGTGTTTTTAGACAGAAGTAGCTTTTGCCGGCTATTATGTGTAATAATAGCCGCGCTTTTTCCATCGTTTTTGGTGTGATTTTGTAAATTGTTTCCGCTTCTTCCTGCATAAAAGGAACAAATAGTAAATGATCAAGAGTAAAGGCAAGTACGCAAAATTCATTAGGCGGAATAGAAACCCCCTTCAAACAGGCAAGACGATTAATCTTCATTGTTATTGTTGGCTCCTTTTTCTTAGTGTTGCTCGTCTTAACCAGCAACAGCGGTTGAAACAAGAGAGCACAAGACAGGTTGCTATTGAGAATGGTGTTGTTTGTGGTTTTGATTGAGATCGCATTACCAACATAGTTCCCTTTACAGGTTTGAATAACAATAATTAGATTCCTTCACATTTCAAATACTACGTATAATGTATTAATGTAATGCACTAATGCTATGTTTAAATTGCAGCCGAGTTAATATCTTGCTATTTGTTGTCAGCTTACGTACGTATCGAGTTGCATGTTAGTGAGGGTGCTTTTTGTCCACTTTTGAGGGCCCGGTGAAAATGAAGGATTGTCGTTAGGCCGTTAGTGTTTTGAAAGGGAAGTTTGCTCACAGCATTTAACAAAAAAAAAAAATGATAAATAAAGTAATAGAAAGATGAGGATAGGATTACATATGTGATATTGATATATCTGGACAGAAATGAAAATGTGTAACGATATTGAATTGGTTGGAATCTGAAGAATTAACAATTCAGATTAAAAGTTTTATTTTGAGGGTGTAAAATTTTGTAAATGACCATGCATATATAATTTTATTATTGACTATGTATAATTTTTTTTAATGTGCACGATCTTATATTGACTGTGTTTTATCTGAGTGTACATGATAATCTTATAATGTATGTGTGTGCATAATTTTTATAAGTGAGTGTATCAATTTTTTTTTTTGAATGAAGGGGTGATTTATTTATGGGACAAAACTTACAAAAAAATCTTGGCAAGCCTAGATGTTACAATTTCCATCTAGTCCAATCTTAGTGAACCATTTGCTCGATTCCCTAGTGTGCTTCTTCCATCTCGCCTTGACACTATTTCTAGCGTGGTTAACCACAATTCTACTACATTCATCCATGGACCATTCCTCACATTGGAAACTTTTCCTATTTCTAGCTAGCCATACATAATACATGACTGCACAGTTGCATGCTATCCATAAACTACAAGTGAAGCTGGATTTCCCCGATATGTTGTTCAGTGCACTTATCCATCCCTCAATGGTGGGATGTCTCCTACCAATCCTTGCCCAACTCAACACCTTGTCCAACACTGTCTTGGAGAATTTGCATTTGAACCATAGATGTTCCCAACTCTCTTGCGTGTTGTTGCCACATAAGACACATATATCCTCTTCTAGGACACCATAAAGTTTCAGCTTGTCTTTTGTCTGAATTCCCCTGCTCATGATCATCCAAGCGGAAAAAGCTATTCTGGGAGTATTGATCCTCCCCCAAATCCAGTTGTTCCATGTGACTTCTGGGCCTTTTGCTCTTTAGTTGTCATAAATAACCCTCCAGTCAAACCGGCCTCTTCTAGTAGTGACTGTAATACCCCGTCTTTCGACATGACCCTACGTGGTAGTAGACCTTACCAGGTACTACTTAGGTGAGTTGACAACAACACTTTAGGATCTTACAACGCGGGCACGACGAGAAAGCAAGTAAAACATCCAACTCTTAAGTTTATAAAACTGAAAATAAAACATGTTTGAATGCCCGAATGCATAAACAAAAATACCCTGTAACCCTTCACGAATTTCCTCTAAATAACCCAAACAACACTTAACAATTACAATTAAAATAATTGAACAAACCAATATTAATAATAATAAATTCTCCCGAAGTACACCCGAAAAACCCAAACTAATGACACGTGCGTCAACGATCCACACCGCCATCCGGCCAAGGCTCCTAAATGGTGTCTTGTAACATACCTATAACTGGAAAAATAATCCCCGAAGGGTCAGCTACTAATCTACCAAGCTAGATAATATGCGGAAATTATAAGACGTTTAAAACAGTTTTCTACAGTCAACAACCAGAATCCACAATCGCAACCATAACTCTAAAGGCCAATACCTAAATTAGACGGTTAGTCGCACATAAACCAAACACACATACACACAATCGAACAGTTAAAGTAACATAACTCATTCTCCATCTCGTATTTCAATCCACAGTGCAGAGGCAGGCCCTCCCACTCCTCGATCACATCACTTCTTTCTTCTAACCCCGGCTATGCCTCCACTGGAGCACTTGCCAAAACACATAGATAGCATTTTCTTTTGAAGGGGTATGGTTTCTCTGTCACACGGACTATACATAGGCAACCCTTCCTCTTCATCAGCTACGATGCCCGTGCCAGAAACGGTACCAACATAGAGAAAACATTCGAAAACCTATTTCCGATAAAAACCCATTTAAAACCAATTTGCACACAACAAACAAGCAAGTCTAAAATATTTCAATTCCAAAAAGGTATTTGGGACTAGTTCCCAAAACCAATCCTACAATAACGGCACAAAATCTAACAAGATAGATAAGAACCGAGCAAGTCGAAAACGACTTACCTCAAAAAAAGATTCTTTCGAAGGAGGCGGAGATAAGAGCTTGAACATAAACAATTCCCTAACAATATTAACGAATAAGGTTAGGTTAGAAACGATCCCCACTCCAAACTTGACCATCCTCAAAGACGCGATACTATACGGTTAACGAACCTAACTTAGTTTAGACGAGATTTTGCTATCCAACTCACTTAACTATTACAAACCCCAACTATTAAGTGCCTGAACAGGATCTTAACATATATACCAACTTTAAGCTAATTACGACAACCACTACAAACCATTCCCTCTAACCTCTAAACGATCCAATTGTTTATATACTAAATCTATTTTGTTTAAACTAACTAGCAATCTACCATTTAAAGCTTATATTCATTCCCTTTCCTAACGATTAACAATGATACTATATATATAAATCTAATAGGGTTGTACTATCTATTTATTTAATGTAACGCATCCACTTCAAATAAACCAGCCCATACGCTTATCGATTACAACAGAACCAAACGAAAGGCAAGCCTTCCTTACCCACTCCCTTCTCGGAACAGTCGGTCGGCTAAGCTCAACCACCGCACAACCCGACTCCCCCTCCTACACTACCTAGCCGGATATTCCCCTAACTAGAACAAGCTGGGAGAAGAAGGGCCGTGTGGCTTACCGGCGTGCAGTCCCAATGATGACGAAGATGACCGGTGGACTCGCTAGCGCTTGGAACAGGCTGACTTGTCTTGACGATGGCGATGACGAGCGAACGTGTGATCCACGTAACCGACAATGTACTCGCGACCTGATGTGAGCGACTTCGGTTTCGTTTGGCGGTCATCCTTCTTGATCGGTGAACTGGTGCGACCGGCGCTCCCGGCGTGTCTTGCCCAAGTGAATGGACGGCATCCAGATGTGGCTTCGAGAGCGGCGGAACGAGGAAGAAAGCTTGAGAGCGGAATGGCTTGGCTTCGGTGTTAGTTTTAGGGTTAACTTAATTAACTAATAGATTTAAGTAGGATCATCTAAGGGGATAATTATTTAATTAATTAAGAAGATTACTATCTTGTATTCTTGTACGTAAAATAATAGGTATCTATATGTATTAGGAAAATAAGAGTGTTTTTAAAACGGACTAAAACAAAACTTCTTTTCCCCGGGTTTGATTGCGGAGCAAATCAAGAAGTTACTTGCAAGTTTAAGAATTTTCGATTGCTTATCATCCAAGATATTTCGATTTCTGACCAAAAGGGAAAAAAAACGAATATTACAGTGACAGCAACAACAATGTTGTTATCATTCCTTTCGAGGGTGTCTTTAATTTCCTCTCTGATTGCAATGATTGCTTTCCACATGGCACTCGAGGTGGATTTGCAATTTATGCTCCATACAGATTCTCCTTTAAGCAAGAGTATCCTGGCCCATTTACTCCAAATGGTGTTGTTCTCAGTTAGGATGTCATATATGAGCTCCGTGTACATTGCCTTGTTCCAAGAAAGGACTTCTTTGAGTCCTAGGCCTCCCTCTTCTCTTGGTAGGCACACCTTGCTACACGCTATGGGTGCTTTCCTACTCTCCTCATTGCCTGACCAAAGAAAGCATCTTAGCAACTTAACTATGTGCTCAACCACTCCTTTTGGGAGTATAAAGATTTTGCACCAGTATTGCAAGATGCCATACATGGCAGTCGTGACTATTTCAAATCTCCCTGCATAAGACAGTTTCCTCGAAGCTCATGCATTCACTTTGGAGGTGATTTTTCCAATGAGCGGCATGTAGTCATGTTTTGTTGCTTTAGCACTGCATAGAGGAACCCCCAAGTAAGTCACTGGAATCTCTTCTAACTCCATATTCATGATGTTGGCCAGCTCATTAGCATTTTGGTTATTCAAACTAGCATAGAAAACTTTGGATTTGTTGTAATTGATTCCCAGGCCTGACATGCTGTAGAAATTCTCAAGGGTCTGTTTCATGGTCTGAACTGAAGAGGAGTCCCCATGTGCAAAGAGGAAAAGGTCGTCAGCAAAACAGAGGTTGGTGATTCCCATCCTTGCACAGTTTGGATGAAATTTTTAGCCCCTACACCTGCTCATTCTTTTCATCATTCTACTCAAGTATTCCATAGCTAGGACAAACAAGTATGGGGAGAGAGGGTCTCCTTGTCGGATTCCCCTTCCCCCTTTGAAGTAGCCCTTCAGTTCTCCTCCAAAGTTAATAGAGTATGAGCAGTTTACCATGCCTTCTCTGATCGAGTTAATCATTGTAGGGTGGAAACCATACCCCTCTAGCAGATGCAGAAGAAAGGACCAATCTATTGTATCATAAGCCTTTTTGAGGTCAATCTTTATTGCACATCTAGGGATGATGTATTTCCTTGCATAACTTTTGATGATCTCTTGGCAAACAACTATGTTGTGCTTGATACTTCTTCCCTTGATAAACGCTCCTTGATTCAGATCAACAATAGTAGGCAACACGTCTTGCAGTCTCTTCACTATTAACTTGGAAATGATCTTGTACAATACTGAGCAGCATGATATTGGCCTATAGTCATGTATGGTGGAAGGGTTGTCCTTCTTGGGAATGAGACACAAGGCAGTGTTCCCTAGTTCTTTCAATATTCGTCCACACTTAAAGAAGTCAAGGATAGCATCAATGACATCCTCTCCAATCACTGGTCAGGCTTTTTGGAAGAATTTAGAATTAAACCCATCAGGCCCCGGGGCCTTGTTGATACCAATCTCCCAAACAACCTGTTTTATTTCATCTCTTTCAAAAGGACGAATCATTTCTTGTCTATCTTCTTCTGTGAGTCTTAGCCCTTCGTTGAAGTAAGACATGTCACAAGGTTGGCAATTTCCCGGCTGACCTAGCATCTTCTCAAAGTGTTCGATCACATTCAGTTTGATCTCTGTGTCATCTGTGATAACATTACCTTGCTCGTCTTGGATGGAGTTAATAGCATTCTTAGCTTTCCTAAGTTTTATTGAGTTGTAGAAGAAGCTGCTGCACTGATAGAGTGTATAATTTTGGGGAGAGAGGGTCTTGCTCGTCTTGGATGGAGTGTATAATTTTGTTATCATCTATGCCTAACTTTTTTAACCAAATTAAGTGTGCATGATGAACTAATGAGTGTGCGAAAGGCATGTACACTTAGTTATGATATTATACAAAGTCACTTATAAAATTATGCATGTTGTAATATAATGTGCACAATCAATGAAAACAAGTCATTCACACTCGGTTAAAATATTATGCAATCATATGAGATAATACATAGTCACGTATAAAGTTATACTTAATTAGTTACAAAATCTAACAAGATAATGTACACTTATTAAAAAGGGAACGTGCTCATGGAGAAACAATTACGATATTATGGAAGTGAACATTTTCCGAAACTGCTTTGCAACATTTTTAATTCCAATATATATCGCTGAGTTCCAGGTTAATTTAAACATCATATCCAAATTAAAATAATCACTATTCAATATATTTTCTTAGAAACTCATCTATCTATCATTATCATTTCATTACTATTATAAAAGAGAGTGCGGTTTTACTAAAAATAGTGAATTTCTTAAATTACCATGATAACTTAAAAAATTTACCAAAATTCCATTTTATTTTATGACCACTTTATAATTTCCTAAAAAACCATGATACTTTAAAAAAATTGACCAAAATGCCATTTTATTTTATGACTACTTTATAATTTCCTAAAAAACCATGATAATTTAAAAAATTTACCAAAATGCCATTTTATTTTATGACCACTTTATTCACTTGACTTCTCTTATGTCTCCAACAAATAGGAATGGAAATGGATCGGGTTATGGATGGATGGCCCCATACTATCACCCGGTCCGTGAGGTAAATGCTCCACCCACCCGTCCATCATCCACGAAAGTCATCATCCTTCAACCGTCCATCCATCATCCGTCGGGTTTTCGGGTGAATCGGGTGAAATTAACAAGTGTTCAATTTTAACTTAAAAAATTTACCAAAATGCCATTTTATTTTATGACCACTTTATCATTTCCTAAAAAACCGTGATAATTTAAAAAATTTACCAAAATGCCAATTTATTTTATGACCACTTTATTCACTTGACTTCTAATATGTCTCCAACAAATAAGAATGGAAATGGATCGGGTTATGGATGGATGAACTCATACCATCACACGATCCGTGAGGTAAATGCTCCACCCAACCCGTCCATCATCCACGAAAGTCATCATCCTTCAACCGTCCATCCATCATCCGTCGGGTTTTCGGGTGAATCGGGTGAAATTAACAAGTGTTTAATTTTAACTTAAAAAATTTACCAAAATGCCATTATATTTTTTGACCACTTTATCATTTCCTAAAAAACAATGATAATTTAAAAAATTTACCAAAATGCCAATTTATTTTATGACCACTTTATTCACTTGACTTCTCTTATGTCTCCAACAAATAGGAATGGAAATGGATCGGGTTATGGATGGATGACCCCATACCATCACCCGATCCGTGAGGTAAATGCTCCACCCAACCCGTCCATCATCCACGAAAGTCATCATCCTTCAACCGTCCGTCCATCATCCGTCGGGTTTTCAGGTGAATCGGGTGAAATAAACGGGTGTTCAAATTTACGTATTTTTATGGTCTATCCAATCAAAACACATATAAAAGTTATATTGAACCATAAAATTACTCATGTAATGTATAAAAACTACAAATATAAGTATAAAGATAAACCATTATCTAAAATCCAACTTACTATTATTACAAATAGTGCGGGAAGGGTTGGAAAGAATTATATTTTTATGCCAAAAGTAATATAAGTTTAGTTATGACCTAAAATTAATTAGTAATATTTTATTTTTCTATTTAATTTTTAACTTCTATGATTTTCAGTTTTTGGAGGTATAATTAATCTTATAGAATTTATGTTATATAGCTTAGGTTTTCAAGTGGTCTTTTATTGGAGTTGGGAGCTGGTGTAGAGTTGGCAAGTACAACTATATATGCCACACTTATTTATACCTTTGGCTTGTGTTAACTATTTTTTAACGGTATATTTACTTCGAGATAAATAGAAATACATGACTTTCACATAAACGTAACTTTTTAAACTGCTCTTCATGCATTTATTTTTTCCAAAAAATTAGAAGACAACCCCATTGTGTCAATCGTTATTCTGTATATTTTGATCTCATATTTGCCTATCTCTTGCATTTTTTCCAGTGTTTTTAGAAGTTCTTGAAAAACCATTGTCTCTCCGTAGTGAATGTGGAAGACTATAGGATTTCATTAGATTCTATTGCTAAGTGCTACTACTTATGGTCACTCATGCTACTCATATGTTTCAAATTTTGACAAAATGTGGGTGTTCCTCACCAAAATATATTATCCTAACATTATGAACCATGTAGACCAAAATATATCATCCTAACATCCTAATATTATGAACCCTATAGAACCTTAAACATTTTGTAGTAAGAGGAGTCGTTATGAACCCTGCTTTGACGCACACGTTTAGAACGGTTACATATGAGAACAAGTAATGGCTTAGCATCATAAAGATCCATTGACTCAATAATGGTAGTAAATTGAGGGCTCCATCTACTATTATCCATCATGTCAAAATAAAGAATTCGTCCAATAATCGTCGCGCAAAGTGAGACCCCATTGCTAGTATATTAAAGAAGAGGTCTTTTTGACAACATGCAAACCTCATGCTTAATTTACATACGATTCATTTTCTAGTTTTTCTTTAAAAAATTTATTCTATTAATAATTTGGGTCTAATAATATTTTAATGAATTAAATTTTATACTAATTAAAATAAAAAATACTTACTATTTCTAAATCTAGAATTTCAAGGTTTCAAAATTAAACTAATATATTGTTTAATTAAGAAAAATTAAAAATTAGTTGCTCAAGAAAACATTTAAACAAAATTTGTATATGGTAGGAGAATTGAACTAATTAGTATAAAAATCTTTGGTAAATGTATTAAATTGCATATTAGACATTAATATGGTAATCTCAAGGATATATATTAATCTTTCGTATTAGTACTATATATGTTTGTTATTTTTTTTTTTTGATAAGGAAAGGAATTCGATGTACCAGACATGATTAGTAGAACAAGAAGTTAAAACAATCGGCAATCGAACAATCCAATAAAAGAGCACAAATACAACAAAAAACTCTTTACAAGAAAGGGAGACACCTAAAACATAATCAAAAGCTAACAAAGCGGACAAGATGGGTGAGCCAAGCACTACAGAACACAACACCTCTGGTATGTACGCTGGAAAAACGGGTCATCTTCATCTAGGAGTGCATAATGAACCTCCACGATGTTGCCTCCACGATCATGTATTAAGATTCAAAATAGAATACAAAATTATATTTGATTTTAAAAAACCGCCTCTATAAATTTAAAACCGGCCACGTTTGAATTTTAAAAATAACGCCAAAAAAGTTGGTTATACTATATTCAATCTTGGAAAATAAAAGATTTGCTAGGATTTTTTTTAATTGCACCGATTTTTATCTCATCAATCTCCTTAAATTTCAGGTGTTCCTTTTTCAAATCAACCCAGATTTGATTCTCCACATCACCCCCATTTAGCCTATTATGTTGCTTAATTATTAGCCATCGATTTATCCTAATCCAACGCCCTACGTTCAACCACACGCTTACACCATAATATGCATTGTACCGGAGCGCTCCCCTATATATTAGTGGTCGTGATTTCCGTTTGGGAAGAGAAACAGAAATTGTGGAGAAACAAAAGTCGCAATAAGAATCGGTTAATTTGGGAAGATTAATGGTTATGATTGATGGTGCATATAAGAAATATAAAGATTAAATACTTGAACATGGCTAGTTAATTAGTTGTGAAAATGGAAAGTGCGAAATTATAGGGATTTGTTGGATTTAAAAAAAAAAAAAAATAAGACCTTCCATTTTCTATTTGGTGTAAAATTCAAATTCAAAATTTGAATAACTATAGTTGGAGAGATTATGTTGTATTTGGTTGAATATGTTTCAATATTTTCTTAATGTTGTGCAAAGGTTGTTCGAATTTCTCGTGGTTTGAATATACAGTCCACTTTGTAGTCGTCATGTGTTTATATCTGAATATGTTAGTTTAATATCGAACAAACCAGTATGTGTAAACGAATATTAATAACATATTTTCGAATATGCCATTGTAGTAATGATTTATATAATTGTAATCATATATGAATATTTGAGTGTAAATCTTGAACAAAACAAAGTATGAAATCGAATATTAAGTATACAATCTCGAACATGTGGTACAATATATTTGAATATTAAATACAAAATCTCGAATATGTATACAATATATCTGAATATTAAGTACAAAATCTCGAATATGTAGACAACATATTTGAATATTAACTTCACAATTTTGAACATGTTTACAAAAGAACCCAAATCTTTATACAACAATATATGAATATTAAGTACAAAATCTCGAACATATATAGAATATATCTGAATATTAACTCCACAGTTTTGAACATCTGTATAAAGTACTCGAATATGTATATGATATATTTGAATATTAAGTACACAATAGAAAAGGATTCGACCAAAGGATTAAGTACACAATATTAACTTCATCATTTGGTTCGTGAGATGAGGGAATGTTTCCTATAGGATAGTCAGAGTCACCCTTTCTTTATTCATCATCTTCATCTTCTTCCTCTGATTCCTTTGTTAGAATAGAAAAGGATTCGACCATCGTATTAGGATCTTGGTTTTGAGGAACAATTACATGTTGAATGAGCTCTTCATCAAATATAACATGTATGCTTTCCTCAAACCTTCTGGTCCTTTTGTTTAAGACTCTATATGCTTTGCTTTGTAGTGAGTACCCAGTGAAGATTCCCTCACCACTTCTTGGATCGAATTTCCCTAAGGCATCTTTTCCATTGTTGTGAATATAACACCTGCATCCAAAGACTTTAAGATGGGAAATATTTGATTTCCTACCTTTGATTAGTTCGTATGAAGTTTTCAATAAGATAGGACGAATCATGGCCATGTTCAGGATATATACATCAGTGGAGATTGCTTATGCCCAGAAATCTGATGGAACTAGACTTTCCAGCGTCATTGACCGAGCCAAATTCTCCAAGGTCTTGTTCTTCCTTTCAAACACTCCATTTAGTTATGGAGTTCTAAGTTCAAAAAAGTTGTGGGAAACTCCATTTTTAGTGTAGAAGTTTAGGAATGCAGAGTTATCAAACTCGGTTCCATGATCTTATTGTATAACCTTCAGTTTGGTTTCTATACTCACCTCAACTCTTTTGATGAAGTTCTCGAATTCATTGAATGTTGTTCCTTTAGACAGCAAATAGATAACCCAAGTAAATTGAGAAATATCATCAACAAGTATATGCATATACTTGTTTCCACCATAGCTGCGAGTTGCATTGGGCCACACAGATCCATGTGGATCATTTCAAGAGGTTTGGAAGTACTGGCCACCTTTTTTGGTTTGAAGGAACTTCTAGTTTATCCTTCTTTTGCACATGCATCACACATCTTTCCTGTTTTTGGATTGATCCTTGGTAGACCAATAACAAGATCTTGTAGGAACAGTTTTTGGATTAAGTTCAACCCATCATGTTAAAGCCTACGATGCCATATATTAGTATCATCGAAGGGAACTATAAGACACAGTTGTTGGACAGACTTCAGTACCTTCTCCAACTTGAGAGTGATTCCCTTTCCAGGTTTGTCTAGAGCCTTGTCCGAATTTCTCCTAGCCTCATACATTTTTAGTTTCCCAAAGATCTTATGAAGTGGAAGGTTCTTGTTAGCAGGGTTCTCACTAAACATTGTTCGATCATGGGTCCATTCCCTTGTGAGTCCATCGATCACCTTCTTGACCTTGATTCTTTTGGTGATTTCTTCCTTTGTAATTCCCAAAATAGAGAGTTTGGTCAGTAGGATCTCGAAGCAAGACTGGTAAGACGACACAGTTTCTTCAGGTTCCATCCTGGAGTTGTAGAACTCACACCAAGCTTCCATTTTTTGGTCCTATTTGAGATTTGAGCTTCCCATGTGCATCTGCTCGATTGCAGCCCACATTTCCTTTGCAGATTCCAGGTTTTCCACCCTAGTTACATCCATTTCGCTCATGGAATTGCTGAGGTACATCTTAGCTTTGTAGTTCGCCTCCATAAACTTTCAATCGTTTGGATCCCACTTTGACAAGTCATCTTTGATGGCTTCGTTGATGGTGAAGTTCCCCTTCTTGAGTACTATATATCTAGGCTTCGTAATACTGATTGTGCATACAGTCCTTCATTAGTCTCTGCCATCGTTGGAAGCATCCTTCGATCAATCTGGATGGTTTGTTGTTCCATGTCCGACAACGTTCAATTCCGTCGACATCCTACAACTAATCAGTCAATCTAGATCACCAGGCTCTAATGCCAATTGTAGGATCATAGATCTGAGTTAGTTAGACAAATTAGGAATTGTACCAGAGGCAATTCCTTTACGCAGCGCAAAAATAATAACACAATATGCAAAGAACTAAACCAAAAGATGGACACGTTTCCTAAAGAGGAACCTCACTTCAGCCAATCTAGCTGAATGAGTAAACCTCTACCTCCCTTGGAGGATTTTTAACAAGCACTATATTAATATGATAGATCCTTAGTTACACGATACAAAAGATGAATTTCGCTACGATTTGCAATCTCTGAATTTAAACAATACTATCGATTTAAGCTATCATGATTTAAGGTCTACTAAACACAATTAACACTAGTACTTGAACATGGTGCATCCCTAAGGCAGATCCCTTTAGCTTAGGAACTCTACTCCAACTTGATGGTGAGCTTCACGTTGTTGCCATCGATTGGATTTGGTACTTCCTTCTTAAGTCTGGATGGTTGTCTTCACTTGTGTTATTCTTGGCTCTCTCTTTCGCTTTGGATTGCTAGCTTCCATTTAGAGAATATTGTTCATTCGGATCTGAGGGATTACTTGACCTAGTTCAATCGCTTTCTATTCATAGCGGTGACTTGTTTCCAAATGACGCTTTCGTCCTTCTTTTTCTTGGGGAGCAAGACATTGTTGTAAATGACTAGCGTACCCTTGTGTAATCTTTCCATCTTGGAACACTTCTATCCTTTTGTGCTTGTCGCCCAAGACAACAGTGAAATGTCTCTTTTGTTATTCATTTATTTGCCATGTACTCAGGTGGCTCATGGAGAATGATTCCCTTGTTTTTCCTATAAATCTGTATCTTTCCTGAAATCACTTGAATAGGGACTTAGTTCTAAGTTCAAACCATTGTTCTAGTGTTGGGAACTAACACTGATCCAACAGTCCATTTTTACAGAACAAAAATCATTCGATCATTATTCTATATAGAAATCATCATGATCAGTTATAACTAATATTTGATTTTATTTGCTTTTATTTAATGAATAAAAACATGTTCTGCCAGTATGCTAGAAATTTTCCACATTTTTCACTCTATATATGATTGATTAATACGAAAAAAACTTGGGTATGATCAACTGAATTTTCCATCTACCTTTTAGTGTTGTTAATTACCACCCCCAAAATCGCAGTTTGAAGTTGAATTGACAGTATGTTTTACTTTGTTTACAGGAAAGTTTTATTTAAAATTCTGGTTATATAGAAAACATCAATCATGATTCATGATTGCTGAAAGTCTCGTTACAAAAATGTGCATGCCAAGAATATACATACATTGAAATCAGAAAGCGGAATAAAAGATTGAAGAAGAAGAAATAGACTAGCGGGAGAGAAAAGAGAGAAAAGCTTCCATTTCTATGTGTTGAATGAAACAGAACATTGCAGAAGTTCTTATATTAAAATACAGACTTCTCTCTAGAAATATCACATGGTCCTTTATAAGTAAAGAGCCCAAAACAAACAAATAGAATATAAGCCAAATACCCCCCCCCCCCTCAAGATTGAGGCGTATCCAGAAGACCAATCTTGGGAAAACTTGTTTGAAGTTGAACACCGGGCAAAGATTTAGTGTGGAAGTCTTCCAGTTGCTGTTGTGATGAACAATGCTTGAGAGAAATAAGACCTTCCAAGAGCTTTTCTCGTGCAAAATGACAGTCCAATTCTATATGTTTGGTCCTCTCATGGAAGACCGGATTTTTTGCTATATAAATGGCTGCTTGATTTTCACATTTTACTGGAATTAAAGTAATACCTTCAACTGAAAATTCAGTGAGTAACCTGCTTAACCATGCCAATTCTGCACACACCCTTCTAAGAGAGCGATATTTGGCTTCAGTTGAGGACAAAGAGACACTCTGTTGCTTCTTTGATTTCCAAGATATCAAACTTCCACCAAGAAGAATCACAAAACCACTAACAGATTTTCTAGTATATGGACATGTAGCCCAATCGGCATCACAAAAAGCTTGAAGGCGAAAATTTGATGTGTGGTTGAGGAGCAAAGCTTTTGATTGTGTACCTTGAACATAAGACAAAACTCTGAAAGCTGCAACAAGGTGTGGTTCTCTTGGTGTTTGGTTGAATTGACTTAAAACTTGTAAAGAATATGCCAAATCTGGTCGAGTGTTGACCAAAAAATTAAGTTTGCCAACCAGTTGCCTGTAGGGAAGTGGATCAGGTAGAAGAATGCCCTCATCTGGGAGAAGTTTCTACCGCAAATCAAGAGGGCTCACTGCTGGTTTTGAAGAAGTACAAGGAAAATCCAGCAGCATTTCAGCCACAAACTTCCTCTGGCTCATCAACAAGTCTGGCTCATCAACAAGCCATGTTCAGTTGGAATGAACTCAATTCCTAGAAAATAATGCAAAGTGCCAAGGTCTTTGATCTTGAATTCTCCATGAAGAAACTCCTTCAAAGCTGCAGTTTCTATCAAATCATCACCAGTGCACAAGATGTCGTCAACATAAATGGCAACAAAGACCATAGAAGAATCTGTTTTCTTAGAAAATAGAGAGTAATCATTCATAGATTGCTTATACCCTCTTGATCTCAAACTAGAAGACAATTTAGCATACCATTGTCGACTAGCTTGTTTTAATCCATATAAGGATTTGTTTAATTTGCAAACCAAATTTATGTCATCTACCATCAGGCCTTGTGGAACCTTCATGTAGACCTCTTCATCTAACTCTCCATGCAAAAACGCATTATTGACATCTAGTTGAAACACTGTCCAGTTTCTCTTTAAAGCGACATAAATCAGAATTCTAATGGTTGTCATTTTAATCACTGGGGAGAAGGTTTCTGTATAATCCACTCCTTCTTGTTGAGTGAAACCACGTACCACCAAACGTGCCTTGTATCTATCAATTTTCCCTTCAGAAGTTCTCTTTCACTTTATATACCCATTTACAAATGATTGCCTTCTTTCCCTTTGGCAAAGGCACAAGATCCCATGTCTTATTAATATCCAAAGCAACAAATTCATCTTTCATAGCCTGTTGCCAAACTTCAAATTGGCAGGCTTGGGCATAGGTAATGGGTTCAAGTTCTGGTTTGTGGGAAGAAGGTGCACTTGTAGTAAGAAATTGCACATTTGAGGTCAAAGTATGACCACAAAAATGATCATTACTCACAGCCAAAGAACACACATAATCTGAAAAATAAGCTGGGGCATGATGTGTTCTAGTGGATTTTCTTAGATTTGGCATGGAATTTGTATCAGGAAGAGTATTTGAGATGGTATGAATAGTGGACAGATCATCAGCTTTAGGTATGTCAGATGGGAATATCGGAATGGTAGGAGAGGACAGATTGTGAGCATTGAAAAGGAAACACATCTTCATGGAAGACTATGTCCCTGGATATAAGAATTTGTTTGGTCTCTAGATTATAGGTTTTGTAGCCTTTTTACCAAAGGGATAGCCCAAGAAAACACAAGGAACAGCACGAGCCTGAAATTTATCTCTTCCTTGTTGCAAGGTAGAAACAAAACATAAGCAACCGAAGGTCCTTATATGAGAATATGAGGGTTTTTTGTGGAAAAGGATCTCATAAGGGGTTTTATTTTGAAGAAGTTTAGTGGGAAGACGGTTAATCAAATAGGCTGCACATAAGACACTGTCACCCCAGAATTTAAGTGGCAACTTAGATTAGAACATGAGTGCTCGAGCAATCTCAAGGATGTGTCTATGTTTACGTACACCACTCCCTTTTGTTGTGGAGTGGCAACACAAGAGGTTTGATGTTCTATACCATGAGAGCTTAAAAACTCAGAGGTTTCTATACTTGTGCCTAATTCAAGTACATTATCAGACCTTATAACTTCAACAGGTCTGTGAAATTTTCTTTCAACCATAGCTAGAAAGGATTTGAGGACAGTAAAGGCATTGCTCTTGGATGAGAGTAAATGAATCCATGTTGATCGAGAGAAATCATCAACGATGGTAAGAAAGTACTTATGACCAGTGTAGGTCATTGTATGAAAAGGTCCCCATATGTCTATGTGGATGAGTTGGAAGGGTCGAGTAGTGGTTATGGAACTAGTAGGAAAAGGAAGTTTGGTTTGTCTGGATTTTGCACAGATTTCACAAGGTGAAAGGTCTGTTTTATTGGATTTAAAATTGCTAATAAAAGGTAAAGTTTGAAGTTTATAAAAAGGTAGATGCCCAAGCCTATGATGCCAAAGATATAAGTCAACATGACAAGCAATAGAATTACCTATCATACTTCTATCTTCAGCTTTATGCTGTTCCTGTTTGTACCCAGGAACTAGGAAATATAGATCTCTGTCTACCTTACCAATCTCCACAGGATTCCTCATAAAAGGAGCCTGCAACAAACATCTTGAGGGAGGGAATAAAATCTTACATTGCAAGTCCTTAATAAGCTTGCCTACAGAAATCAGATTGCACTTAAAACTTGGCACCAATAAAACATCTCTTAAAATCAAATCGGGGAGAAGTTGCACTGTTCCAAATAGTTGCACAGTAGCTGTCTCCTCATTTGGTAGAGAAATCACAAAAGGTTTCGGCAGTGATTGTGTTGTCTCAAGCAAGGTGATGTCACTGCACATATGGCAGCTTGCCCCGCTATCAACAATCCAATTTGACTTATCAAAAAGTTTGGATGTTAAGAGTGTACCTGCGAAGCCAGCAAAATCATCCTTGACATTCTCTTTCCCCTTGACATTTCGAGCATCAAGCAAATTCAACAGTTGATTGATCTGGTCAGTTGTAAGTTCAGTTTGATTCCCAGATTTCTGAACTGTTCCTGCAAACTTCTCTTCTTGCTCAGATATCTTTGGCTTATTAGTTTTATAATCTGGTGGAAATCCAATTATAAAATGGCACCTATCAATAGTGTGGTTTGTCTTCTTACAGTTAGTGCAATACAAGGACCTCTTTTCACCAGGTTTCTTCTGTTGATTGCTAGTACTAGATGAACTAGTTGTCTTAGCTACCACATGCATAGAAGCTGATTTAGAAAAAATCTGAGAAGAATTTTGAATTTCTCTCTGTGTTTCCTCTTGCATCAACAAATAATAAGCATGACTAATATCCGGCAAGGGTTTCATCATCAATATAGCACCTCGAACAGTAGTGAAACGTTCATTTAGTCCCATCAAAAAATCAACAAGTCACTGATCCTCTTCTCTTTTCAAAATCTCTTTAACAGATCCACAAGTGCATCGAGGCATATTTTGAAAACTATCCAGTTCATCCCATAAGGTTCTCAAACGAGTGAAATAAGTAGAAATAGAACCCGCACCTTGTGTTAGAGAGTTCAATTCCTCGCGAACAGAATATAGTTGCGCTCCACTAAGCTGATTGTATCTGGCCAGTAGTTCATTCCAGACTCCATAAGCTGTCGCGATGTATAGCACACTTCGTCAGATCTCTAGTGACAAACCATTCAACAACCAGGATTTTACCATATCGTTACATCTCTTCCATCGATTGAAAGTAGGATTTGTTCTCTCTGGAGGAATTAGGGTGCCGTCGACAAATCCGGCCTTATTCTTCGCCGATAACTCCAACTTCATGGAAATCCTCCATTCTCCGAAGCTTGCTCCATCAAAAATCTGAGAAACTAGCAATAATCCAGGATTTTCACTAGATGTCAAGTGAAGAGGATCATTTGTGTCTATATTTGAAGCAATTAGAACTTGATTGTTTTGGTTTTCGTTAGGCATCTCACAGAATTTGGAGAAAATGAAATTGGGAAGAAAAAATGCAATTAAATTGCAGAGAAGGTGAGAAAAACAACAAAATATAGCTCGGATCGTAGTACCGGAGCCTCTGATACCATGAAATCAGAAAGCGGAATAAAAGCTTGAAGAAGAAGAAATAGACTGGCGGGAGAGAAAAGCTTCCATTTCTATGTGTTGAATGTAACAGAACATTGTAGAAGTTCTTATATCAAAATACAGACTTCTCACTAGAAATATCACATGGGCCTTTATAAGTAAAGAGCCCAAAACAAACAAATAGAATATAAGCCCAATATACATACATACATGTTTGCTAATCCCTTTGTATCAAGACCTTGATGAAGGAATCAACAACAAAGGTGTTCGCTTCTTCAACGTAATGCCAAACTTCTCAGCAACATCCACCTTGTCCACTCCTTCAGGAAGCTTCCAATCAAAACAATGCAACAACGACGCAAGAGAGAACATGATCATCCTCTCCGCCATTCCAATCCCAGCACAAATCCTTCTCCCTGACCCGAACGGAATGTAACTGAAATCATTCCCACTAAATTCATGTCTCCCATCAAAAAACCTCTCGGGTTTGAACTCTAGAGGATCCTCCCAAAGCGAAGGGTCTCTGTGAATGGCCCAAGCATTGATGAAAACCCTCGAGCCTTTTGGAATGGTGTAGCCTCCCACAATACATGATTCACTCGGGGAATGAGGGACTAGGAGCGGGAAAACCGGATACATCCTTAGGGTTTCCTTCATGATGGCTTGCAAATAAGGAAGATGGATGATTTGGGACTCCTCTAGTGGAGCATTGCTTGACCCGAGTACTGTGTCGAGTTCTTGTTGTGCTCTTCTTATCACTATAGGTTTGTTCATTATCTCGGCCATGGCAAACTCGAGTGTGTTGGAGGTTGTCTCCGTCCCCGCTGTGACGATGTCCTACACTGCACATCCATCATGTATAACTCAAAAGTATAGATTGAGGTATGAAGTATTTATTGAGTTGAGCATTGTATCACGCATACCCATATCACTGTTCTAAAACACGCTAGGCGGACCGTGAACAAAAAGGACACCTAGTGCCTAGGCAATCTAAACGGTTACCTAAGCAGACCCAAACAGGCGCATATACGGGTTGGAAGGCTCAACGGGTGGAAATTTCTAGCGTCTAGGTAGGGCTAGGCGGGATTTTTAGAACATAGACCCATATACGTAAATACTTGATACCATGATATCAATGAGCATACAAAATTAAACAATATATAAGAAAGGGTGAATGTGATCTTATATATTACCATAAGCAAAGCTTTAAGGTGGACCATTGTGAATGGCATTTTTGAGTCTTCACTAGAATCTTTCAATACAAGTTCCAGCAGAACTTGTAGGACATCCTTATTGTAGCTATCTTCAACATTCGCCATTTTCCTTCGCCGATCAATCACATCCTCGAATATATCATCCAACTTCTTGGCACATACTTTCGTCTTCTTCACAATCCCTTGCAGATCGAACCCTGCCAGCACAGGGAAGAAATCCGACACGTTGGGCGCCCCAAGAAGATCAGCTAATTCGGATATCACAGAGCGAAAGTCGGCTCCTAGCTTCTCCCTCTCCTCACCCTCCACTGTGCCTCCCCAGAGCGTGCTCGTCACAACGTTCATGGCGGTTAGAAACATTTGGTCTCCTATGTTGACCACAGATCCTGATTTTTCCTTTAAGTATTGCATCGTCCTGTGGATCTCGTGCTTTCGAAAGCCATAGAGTGCGTCCAAGGTAGTAGAACCTAGAATCTCACGCATACAAACCTGTTTTACAAAGATTGAATTCAATTGAATTTTATACTAGCTGAAAAATGACATGGGTATGAAATATGCTAACTCAAATTACTAAACCCAAAATGCAATTGAAATCAACCAAATTTCAATTGAAATAACATTATAGAATCGCTCTTATTCTTAAACTAACTCCACAAATGAGGCATACTTTTCTTAGCATCCTGTTTTCAACGGAGTTCAAAGATTGAATTCAATTAAAACTTAATATGGAATTCAATTATATTTAGAACGGTTGAATTCAATTAAATTTATTGACAATATGAATTCTTATATCTGAAAGTGAAGATTAATCTTCATATAAAAATACTTTTCTTGTTATCAATTAATTTTAGAACGGAATTCATGAAATTTTGTATTGGACCCAATATGCACGCGGACGGCCATATGCACCCGCGTTAATGGCTCACGGACTTCAACAAAATCTTATATAAACCAAACCTCTTTTCATAAAATCGATTCGATCCAATTGAATTCTATACTAAGTGAAAGAATAACATGGGTATGAAAATTCCACGAAATCAAATTGAAATTAACCAAATGTCAACATAAAAGATAAATACACCTTTCTTAGCATCCTCCATTGGGGGCCATAAGGTGTCAATAGAACATCTAATCCACCATAAGTTCCCTCCCTGCCGGCCGCGGGTATGTCATGGCTGGCAAAGGTGACGTCATAGTCCTTGAGAATTTGCTTGGCCATGGAAGGAGATCCCACCACGATCCCAATCTTCCTCCCCAGCCGGAGGCTGAATAGTGGGCCGTAAGTCTTGCTCAGCTCTTTGAAGTAGTTGTGGAGCTCTGGGTCCAAAAAGGGTAGGCTGCCGACCACCGGCAAGCCCGATGGGCCTGGAGGCAGAGGTGGGCCCGGTTGCCTGCGGTTGGAGATGAAGATCCAACTCACCCATGCTATGCAACTTAGGGTTAGGATGACAAGCCAGGTGTCTGTAAACATGGTTAATTTAGCTAGGGGCTTATTCAGAAGCTGTGGATTTGGAGATTTATACTGGATTTGGGGTCCATTAATACGTTGAAGCGAAGGATATCCTTTTTTTTTGGTTGAATGAAGCTGAATTGTGTGGTTGCTGTTCAGTGTTCATCGTCATCAAGTTGCGTGCCCTGCCCTAAGGGGCACTGCAAAATGAAAGATCATCATGTTATGTTCGTGAAATCGTAACGTGTAAAGTGCTCCGTTATTATTGCATCTTCATCCTTTCCAAAGGCCAAAACTCACTGATATATATACCCGAATTATTTGTCCAATAGAGGTGTCAAACGGGTCGGTCAGGTCGGGTTCGGGTTCGGTTATTTCGGGTTCGGGTTGAGTCGGGTTCGAGTCATAACGGGTCACCGGTCAAATCGGTTCGGGTCATTGCGGGTTGTCGGACGGGTCGGGTCGACCTAACAGGTCAAGAAAATAGATTTTCTTACAATTATTAAAATATTTTTTATTTAAAAAATAATATTTAATAATAAATCTATTATTTTTATATAGTTTAATAATAAAATATATTATTATTTTCAAAATATATCATATATTCTTAAAATATAACAAATTGGGTCAACCCAACGGCTTTTTCGGGTTTGAACCCAACGGGTTTCGGGTGTATCGTGTTCGGTTTATTTTGGGTTTCGGGTTTAAATTTTCGGGTCTTAATTCTAAATTTTTCGGCCGGTTCGAATCGGTTTTTCAGGTCGAGTCAGCTTTTGACAGCTCTATTGTCCAATAATACGCAAATTAAGAAACTCTTAAAGCACGCAAATAACAACAAAGCATAAAGATCATACAGTGTTGGGTTCAAGTAAGGAGGCTCCTTACGGTAAATAATAAGGAACTTTCACAGCCTTTAGATTTAAGAAAATCGATGGATATAGTTTTTAGGTATTGAAAGAAAAGAAAACAAATCTAATGATATATGTTAATTTCTCTCTCTTCTTTCCTTATTTTTTACATCTAATTTTCCCTCTCTTTTAATTTTCATCGCGTCTATATATAAGCGCGGATGAAAAACTCCCTAATATTTTAATGCATATGAACAACTAATTATTATAAATGAACAACTACTTAACCGCGAATGAACAACTACAATCTCAGAACTATTAATAAAAATTGTGAGACTGTAGTTGTTCATTTACCAATAAGTAGTTGTTCATTAATGATTAAGTAGTTGTTCATTGTTTGTTATTAATAATTGTGAGATTGTAGGCGTTTATTCACGAAAAAATAATTGTTTATTCACGAATAAATAGTTGTTCATTCACGAATAAGTAGTTGTTCATTAAAGAATAAATAGTTGTTCATTTTTTATATTAATAATTGTGAGATTGTAGTTGTTCATTCACGAATAAGTAGTTGTTCATTAAAGACTAAGTAGTTGTTCATTCACGAATAAGTAGTTGTTCATTAAAGACTAAGTAGTTGTTCATTCACGAATAAGTAATTGTTCATTGTTTATATTAATAATTTTGAGATTGTAGTTGTCATTCACGAATAAGTAGTCGTTCATTCACGAATAAATGGTTATTTTTGTTCATTATCTATTATGTGGTTGTTCATTAGGTCATTGTACTTGTTCATTATATTCTTCATCCCGATCCTCACATGTGTTTTGATTTGTTCATAATGTCTGATGTATTTGTTCATGTGTGTATTGTTGGCGTTCAGTGTATTAAGTAAGTTGTTCATTTGTATTATTGAACTAATAGAATAAACAACTTGTATGATTATCCTTATTGATTTTTTCAAAAATTAAATAACTAGTGTCCTACAATTACGGTGATTTAATTTGTGCATATTTATTAAATCACAATTCAACAAATCTCATCCCTTAATTTTTTTAAATCTAAAGGATGAAAAATCTCCTCACTATTTACGGTACATGTGCACTCGGATCATATATCCTCTTTATTACTTGTACATGTGCACTCGATCATGAGAGATTGAGAGTACAATATGATACGTCCTTTATAGCTAATATTAATATTTTTAAGGGACTGATCCAAAATCACATTTTAGACCAATTGAAATTAAATTTATATTTAAACCCACAAATAACAACAAAGCATAAGGATTATATAAATCCAAATCTACCCTAATACATTATAAAGCAGAACTCAAGTCTGTTGTAAAATTTGCGTTACATGGCATTTTTTAATAAATTAATATAAAATTATATTTAATAAATTTTGTAACAACTTATAGTATTCTTGCTATATATACTAAATAGATAACATGTTTATATAATTTTTTATGTATATAATTTTCTATCTATGGATTATGTATTAGTTTACTACAATAGATAACATATTTATATAATTTGTATATACATAAATTCCTATGAGATGATATTTTCCATATTAATTTAATATTTTTATCTCTTAACAAGATTTAGGGTCTTAATATATTTTTTTTATCTTTTAACAAGGCTTGAGCTTCAAGTATATAATTTATATCTATATAATAATGATAATTTTAAATAATAAATTTTGTTATGTTGATATATTTTTATTTTGAGAAAAAGCTATAATTTTATGTTGATGACTAAGATTATATGTAAATGTAAAAAAATAAAAAATCGAATTTTAATTTAAATTAATAAAATTATATTTTCTGTATCTTTTTATGCATTTATATTAAAGATTTTTTCTTAAATCAAAGTTTGATAAAAAAAGAAGAAAAATTTACAAATCTTGATGTATACTTGCTTAAATTGAATTTTGATAAAAATTTAAATTACATTTCTCTTAATTTCCTTTTTATTTTATTTATGTAAATATAGAATATATTTTTTTATCTAGCCCCACCTTACATTTAAATTTTTTTATATCTATGTTTTTTTATAATTTAATATGGATGATAGGTTGATTAATACATTGAATTTATCAGTCTCAATGAAAAACAACATTATAGATGGATTGAATTTTGCAAAATAATACATAGATAAATTTCTCTATATTTTATCTCTGAAATCATGGACAATGTTCTCTTCCATACTAATCTTTATATTGTATTTTTCATATTTACAAACATTCTTATTATTATAGAGTAAAAGATAAGAACACCTAATATATAATTTTAATAAATTAACTTTAAAAAATATTTTAAAAAATTATATTATGCTTTATAGATAAGCTATCCTAATTATTATTATCTTTATAAAAAAACCAAGTATTTTATACATAATAATGTCCAAAAAATAATAAAATATTATTTAAAAATATTCAATATAAAGTAAAATCAATATTTTAATAATTTCAATCTAAATTTGGACAAGATCTCCACAAATAATGGAAAAATATTTAAAAATATATTCAATTAAAATATGAAGTACAATCTAAAAAAATATTTTGTGTATTGCGTAATTTATTATAATATTATATAAATATATTTAGTATTTTAAATTAATATCGTAGAATTGTATAGTTTTTTAGTAAAATTATCCCGTGAATATCACGGGGCTTCAACTAGTTTAATTATAAACGCAAGGTCTTTTTTTTTATGAGCAACACGTACCCCAGTCCACCCTAAAAAAATTAATGACAAAAATTTATAATGTTTAAAATTAATAAAAATAGATAATAAAATATTTAATAGATATACTGAAATGTTTAATAATCTCTAAATTTACGTACATGGAAAGTAATAAAATATGAATACTATTATATTATCTTTATCTTTCATATTTTATTATATCTTATTTATTAAGTTAACTATTATTTTATAAATTTTTATCTCTTCCATATTTGAATATACAAAAAAATTTATTAATATTTTATCTTCTTTTCTTAATTACATATCTATGAAATATCGATCATCAAGGAAAAAGAAAAATGTAATTATTTTATCTTAATAGTATATATTCATTCGCAACATTAAATTTAACCATTTATATTGATTAAAAAATTATACATTCTACGAGAAATAAAATTATTTATATTAAAGTTTATATTATATTTTATTTATTAATACTCTATTTATAATCTTTATAAAATACCGAATCGTAGTTGTACATGGTACGACATCTACAACTAGTACATATTTAATGCTCCCTCCGTTTAATACTACTTGTCATTTTAGATATTTTTACATATATTAAGAAACTCATTAAAGATGTAAAAAATCTATATCTATATCTATATAACATATAAAATCGAAAAACTTGCTCATTTATGATGAACCCTATAAGGCCATCTCCAACCGCTTCTCCAAATTGTTGGAAATTGTGCATTTGGAGAATTTTACACATTTTTTTGCCCCAACAGCTTCCCTATCTAATTCTCTATAATGGAGAATTCTCCAAAAGATTGATGTGTGTTCCCTATATTTAGAGAATTTTCTAATTTTATTTGGAGAATGCATTAATTAAAAGTGTATACATGGAAACTTGTAATTGGCCATATGAAATTTTATAAAAAAAATTTATATATAAATAAAACTAATAAATGTAAGATTCTCTAAAATGAAGAAACTCTTGGAGTTAAAGTAAATTTTATTTGAAAAATATGACTTTTGGCTCTTCATTTTGGAGAATATTATAGAGAAACTGTTGGAGATGGCCTAATTCAGCTTTTTGAGAATAAAAAAAATTAAAAATTAAAACCGAGAATTTGAGTTTAAGACTCTTAAAGTTCAAAACGGTAAAATTTCTAATCACAATCAATTTTATTTATTACCTTCACATATTTCAACCCATTAATTATAAGTTGGAAAAAAAATGAAAAAAAAGAA
This sequence comes from Fallopia convolvulus, assembly GCA_964016875.1. Taxonomy (NCBI): domain Eukaryota; kingdom Viridiplantae; phylum Streptophyta; class Magnoliopsida; order Caryophyllales; family Polygonaceae; genus Fallopia; species Fallopia convolvulus. The sequence continues at coordinate 4,676,983 of OZ024722.1, read as the reverse complement.
AATTATCTAAAGACTCTTAAGATTCTAAACCGTTAAATTTTAATCATAAATGAGCAATCACCCTAATACAATGCTAGAAATCATATGAAACAAAGGGATTTAACAGAGAAAAAGTACATCTATTGAATTGTGTAAATCATTTGCTTTTGCCCTTCAAGTAACAATAACCCAGCATATCAATTATAAGATTTGGTTTGTAAATCATTTGCTTTTTTCCTTCAAGTAACAATCACCAAATATATGAAATATAAAGAGTGATTGATCAGGGGCGGAGCTACAGCAGGCCCAGAGGGGGCTGTAGCCCCCAGTGGATTTGTAAAAAAAAAATTATATATACAGAAAATAACTAGGTTATTTTTGGAGCAATTGAGCGTCCCGTCCTCTCTTCTCTCTGTTTTGAGCAATTGAGTGCCTCGCACTCACGCTCTACGCCGCCGTTAAGGTCGATGTTCTCGATTTCTCTTCTCTATAGACTACAATTGCGGGTTGTGAACTTGTGATGGCGTCTTCCATGTCGCATGCGGTGTGCGGCCGTGCCTCCTTCACCTATCCCTATAATCCACTGGCATCTCCGTAATTAGGGCACACTATAAGCAAAATTGGCCTCATTCTCTTAATCTGTCTCTTTGCACTTTGGTTTGAGCACTCTGGATTAATTTTGGCTCCAGTTGTCTTTCAAGGTCAAATAAAGTCTTTACACTCCTCTTTTGCTATTTAATTTCAGATTTTTTGTTTAATTATTGTTTAAACTTTGAATTGTCGTTGCTGATTTGCTATTTAATTGTTGATGAGCTCATGAGCATGTTTGAGAGTTTGAGGTTGTAGTTTTCTGTTTAATTGATACATGAGGAGAGGAATTGAATAATATTCATGGATTGATGGAGCATGGAGGAAGTCAGGAAGATAATTGTTGTTTACAATATTGTTTGCTTAATGTAGCTGAATTAGTGGATTATTTAATGATGTTCTTGAACTGATGTTTACAAGTGGATTATTTACTTAATGTAGTTGAATCATTTTAGCCCCCTCTGACCTAGATTCCTGGCTACGCCACTGGATGTGATCATGTAAAAGTGAAAAACTTATATAGTGAGAAAGAGAGTGCAACAATAAAGGTTATATTTTAAATTCGATCTTATAATTTGTTAGAAATACCAAAGGTTGATCTTATCTTCTTTTATTTGTAATCACAATGGTCATAATTTAATGACTTTAAATTCATATTGTAATACCAAAGATTGTATGTAATATCAAGGATTAATGCAAAACTTGCTAATTAAATGATGTAATATTAAAGATTAATGTTATTTTTGTGTGTAATACCAAATGTTGTAAAATTAATGTTTTAAATTAAGATGATTTATTAGATTTATATTTGTGTGTCATTATTTTTTAATAATTTTGAATAAGACAATATTTTAATGTTAAAGTATAAATATAATCATTCCATAGAAAAAAAAATTATTTTAGAAATGCAAAAATTCTTATCTATTTATTTATATTATGATGATTATTCATTAATTAATAAAAATAACATAACATTCTTATTCATAATTTGTTTCTTATAGTTGCACTATTTATTACAAAAAAAAGTAACATTTCAAATAGAATATAAAAAACCGTTTTTATGATGTAACTATTCATTAATTATTAAAGACCTAAACATGCATATTGATTGAGAAAAATACAAATTTACATGGAGAAAAAATTTAGATAATTATATGGAATTAAGTAGATGATATATGTACATAAGTTTATATAGAAGTACTAGCCAAATCAAGCCCGTCCGTTGGACGGGGCAAAATTTATATTTTAATATTTAAAATAAATATATGTTTGTAAACATTTATAAAAATAATACAAATCACAATAAAAAATACTTAATTTAATAAAAATCATCGAAATTTGAACTTTAAAAAAATTGTTTTGTCCAAACCTAATTACCATCCACCAAAAACCTTCATGTCTTACATTTTCACATTCACTCTCCCCCATCTTAATTCGTGTTTCGATTAATGTTTTTTGCAATATGAGGGTTGTCTTCTATTTTTCGCTTCATAGTGGATGAAATTGTGATGCGTTCATACAAAAATAAGACGTATATAGTGAGAAAGAAAAAGGTAGAAATTAAATTCTATATTATATTTGGTCAGCTATAATGCCAACAGTTGTGTTGGATGTTGTGTTTTGTATCTAATAGCAAAGGTTCATAATTTAATGTGTAATATCAAATGTTGATGTTTTATTAAGATAGACAATTATTGCGCAAATTCTCCAACTTTAAATAAAAGGATTTTAAATATTTCAAGACATCAAAAAAAATATTTATTTGGTTTGATGATATATAACTTCACATGTTGTAAGATTATAGCTTTAGTGATTTGTATTAGTCTAGTAGTGCTTTCAAAATTTTACCATTAAGATTCACGATAAAGGTATAATAAATCTGTTTAGTTTTTTATGAATGATTTAGTCTATTATATATAGCCTTATTGTATCATTTGACATTCTCTTAATATCCAACCATCTAAAATTGAATTTGATCCTTTAGAAAGTGTAGGCTAAATAAAAAGAGATTCATCTAAATTTTTTAATGCACTCTTGTATCTAATAACATTGTATTGAATTAAAAAAATATAGCAAAGTCATTTTGATTATTTGAAAGAATTTGGATCATCTTATAACAATATGTAATCAAATAGATTGGTGTATACTTAACAAAATCATATATTAGTTAACACATTAATTTATATTGCTCTGTGTGTTTTTTCAATACAACTTAGCTCCTATATTTAATAAAAACTATAAAAAATTTATAAATTAGTTATAGAAAAATGTTTTAACTATTTGAAAAAAAATATGAGTCACCTTATAACTAAATTAATCAAATGAATTAATGTATAATTAATTAATTATTAAAATCATATATCATTTTTCATACACTTATGTGCAACTATCAGCATAATAAAATTCTTATATATCATTCAAATACTTTTAATATCAAATCTAAATTGAATTTAGTATTTTGTATGGTGTCTTTTGATTGTGGTAAAAAAGTTATCCAAAGTGATTATTTGAAGACTGAACCTTAAACCTCCAATATAATTGTCAAAGCTTCAACCATTGAGCCAAAATTTCATATTGACATATAATAAAATCAACATAATATGATTGATATGTTTTTCATAAATTTAATGCATTCACCTAGTACATATCATTTTAATGTTGTAAATTTAAAAAATAAAAATTAAGGTGAATCTAAAATAATTTATTTAATTATATAATAGTACGTGTAATATTGTAATTGACTATAAATAATGGTGTCTAAAATATAATATACTAAAGATTAAAATAGTAAAAGTATTTCAATTAAATAAAATATATGCAACAAAATAACAATTGCCAAGAAAGGATGATATATAATATATAATAGTATATACCAATTACAATTAAGCCTTAAAACTAAATGTGAATAAAATGATCTACCTTATTATGTAATAGTGTAATTGATAATGTATATGGTACATACGACATACTATATCAACGATTAAAAAACTAAGAGTGTGTTATCTAGCAAAAAAAAATAGTTGTCAAGATTTGAACCATGATCTATATAGGTAGTTAAAAAATTTCTTTACCACTAAACTATTTAGAATTATTTTATTTATTTAAAAATGATAAGTATTCATAAAAATAAATATTATGTGTAATAAATGTGGCAATGATTGTGGTTATGTACATTAATTTATCTATTTAGTACAAATTATATTAAAGGTGAAAAAATAATTAGAAATTATCATTAAGTGCATTAAATGGGGCATGTACACAAAATTATATATGTATTATAGATTATTAAATTACAATTAGATATATGTTTTAGGCAATTGAATGAGTCATTAATTACCCAAAATTTTCTATTTTATAGTATACTAGCCAAGTCAAGCCCGTTCGTTGGACGGGGCAGATTTTATATTTTAATATTTGAAATGCATAGATGTTTGCAAGCATTTATAAAAAGAAATTAATTTTATAAAAATTATAGAAATTTGAACTTTAAAATAGTTCTTTTGTGCAAACCTAATTACCATCCATCAAAAACCTTCATGTCTTATGTTCTCACATTCACACTCCCCGTCTCAATTCGTGTTTCGATTCGATCAATCTTTCTTGCAATTTGAGGGTAGTCTTCTATTTTTCACTTCATAGTGGATGAAATTATGATGCGTTCATACAAAAATAAAAGACGTATATAGTGAGAAATAAAAAGATAGAATTAAATTTTATATTATTTTTGTTAGCTATAATGTCTACAATTGTGTTTGATGTTGTGTTTTGTATCTAATATCAAAGGTTTATAATTTAATGTGTAATATCAAATGTTATTATTGTTATTTGAAATATCAAAGGTTGCAAAATTAACTATTTTAAATTGAGATAGTTGATTATTTCGCAAATCCTCCAACTTTAAACAAAAGGATTTTAAATATTTCAAGACATCAATAAAAAATATTTATTTGATTTTGATGATATATAAATTCGCATGTTGTAAGATTATAGCTTTAGTGATTTGGATTAGTCTAGTAACGCTTTCAAAAAAATTCCATTAAGATTCACGATAGGGATATAATAAATCTATTTTTTTATGAATGATTTCATCTATTATATATAGCCTTATTGTATCATTTGAAATTCTTTAATATCCATCTAAAATTGAATTTGATCCTATAGCAAGTGTAGGCTAAATAAAAAGAGACTCATCTAAAATTTTAAATGCACTCTTATATCTAATAAAACTGCATTAAATTAAAAATATATAGTAAAGTCGTTTTGATTGTTTGAAAGAATTGGATCACCTTATTACAAAATGTAATTAAATGGATTGGTGTATACTTATCAAAATCATATATTAGTTAACACATTAATTTACAATGTTCTGTGTATTTTTCTAATACAACTTAGTTCATATGTTTAATAACAACTATAATTTTTTTATAAATTAATTATAACAAAACTTTTTAAATATTTTAAAAAATATGAGTCACCTTATAACTACATATAATCAAATAGATTGATGTATAATTAATTAATAATCAAAATCATATATCATTTTTCATACACATGTGCAATTTGTAATATAAGCTTAATAAAGTTTTTATATATCATTCACATACTTTTAATATCAAATTTAAATTGAATTTAGTCTTTTGTAGGGGGTCTTTTGATTGTGGTAAAAAAGTTATCCAAAGTGATTATTTGAATAATCGAACCTTAAACCTCCAATATAATTGTCAAAGCTTCAACCATTGAGCCAAATTTTTATATTAACATATAGTAAATCAACATAATATAGTGAGATGTTTTTCATAAATTTAATATGTTTACCTAGTACATAACATTTTAATGTATAAATTTCAAAAATAAAAATTAAGGTGGATCTAAAAAAATTTATTTTATTATATAATAGTGTAATTGACTATATACACAATGGTTCCTAAAATATAATATACCAATGATTAAATAGTAAAGTATTTCAATTAAATAAAATATATGCAACAAATTAACAATGGCCAATAAAGGATAATAATATATAATAGTATATACTATATACCAATTATAATTAAGCCTTAATACTAAATGTGAATAAAAGGATCTACCTTGTTATTTAATAGTGTAATTGACAATACATATGGTACATATGACATAATATATCAACAGTTTAAAACTAAGAGTGTGTTACCTACCAAAACAAATAGTTGTCAAGATTTGAATCGTGATCTACAAACAGTTTGAAAGATTCTTTACCACTAAGTTATATAGAATTATTTTATTATTTAAAATGATAAGTTCTCATAAAAAATAAATATTATGTAATAAATGTGGCATTGAATGTGGTTTTGTACATAAATTTATCTATTTAGTACTATAAATCATATTAAATGTGAAAAACAATTAAGAATTAACATTAAGTACATTAAATATGGCAGGTACACAACTTTATATATGTAGTATAGATATATAAGACTCTTAATCTGCCCTATAATTAAGCTTTTTGAGAAGAAAAATATAATAAAAATTAAAAACCACAAATTTAAGTTTAAGACTCTTAAATTTCAAAGTGGTAAAATTTCTAATCACAACCAATGTTATTTATTACCTTCACATATTTCAACCCATTAATTAAAAATTGGAAAAAAATGAAAATAGAGAAAATTATATGAAAACTCTTAAAATTCTAAACCGTCAAACTTTAATCTCAATCAATTTTATTTATTACCAATAAAGCTCTTTCTATATAAGACTCTTAATCAATACTTCTCCGTTAAGCTAAACTTGTAGTATTAAAAATCCAAAATTTTCTAAATCTAATCATCAATGAATTATTAACCGTCCTTTATAGCCAATTGATAGAGAGAAAAGTCAATACAAACACTTTCCAACTTATTAATTAAAAAAAATTCTAAAAGAACAATTTTTATCGAACAAAATTTTGAGATAAAAAAAATAAATAGAACTAAACGAAGAAAGTATATACTTCATTTGTCCTCAATTGTTTGTCCAAAAGTATACAAATTGAGCAAATTAAGAAACTCTCAAAGCATGCTTTACTTGTACATGTGCACTGATGAGAAGTAAAATATGATACACCCTTTTTAGACCAATAGGAATTAAGTTTAGATTTACTTCTAATATCAATATTATTAAGAGAGTGATCCAAAATCACATTTTTAGACCAATAGGAATTAAGTTTAGATTTAAACGTACAAATAGGAACAAAGCACAAGGATCACACATATCCTAATTTAATTTTACACTCGATCTTTAACCAGACCCAACCATTCTTTCCATTTACAAAACATAGAGCATTTACAAAATTAAGAGCATTTACAGAAAAACAAAAGCTTCGTAACTAGATCATTTCTTTCTTGGCTTGAATGACTTTATTTTTTGACTTAAATGCAAGCTTAGTCAGTTCTAGAAGATGGAAAGCCGCCTAATGGTGCTGACCAGGTGGGGATATACTTGATGTCAACGAGAAAACTGTTGGAACGATGTTGGGACCTCTGGTTCTAAACATCGGAACAACGATGCAGTTCTCCGAGTTTTGATAATGACAAACGCTATAAGGGAACTAATGTGCTTTGATCAAGTATTTCTAAGGAACACAGGTTGAGCAAAGAACTTCCATGCATGACCAAAGATCACAGAAGCATAGAATGAAGAGTTCCTATCAAGGGAACTCTGAAGATGAAAGTTCCCATGTAATTAGAACTCCCAGGAATGACCAGAGAACACAAGTTTACACGATGAAGAGTTTCTCTCAAAGGAACTCTGAAGAGGACAGTTCCCACAACATGGGAACTCACATGTGAAGACAAGGACCGATCAACGCATATCACGGGATCCTGTCTTGGACAGGATGAAGACACAGTCTGAGGAGCAGACTGTCACGATTGATCCAACGGTCCGATCATTTCAAGAAGTTGACCTAGTTCAAATCGAAGTCACATGTGAAGAAAGTACAACTTGGGCATCAAGCAAAGGGCATTTCGGACACAAATGAAAGATGCGATTGAAGCCCAAGTTCACTTGAGTATAAAGCCAGATGAATAGTACTCGGACTGTGTACTTCTCCCAGAACTCACCAATACCCACAACAGAGAAAAGGAAAGAAGAAGAGAAGTCCCCGGCGGCGAGCGTCTGATCTCGACGACAATGAAGCCAAGTTCCCAGGAACAAGGGAACTGCGATTCGGTGTAAGGTTTGAGTTACTTATTTAGTGATTGTTGTTCGCTTAGGAACTCAGTTGAGAAGATTCATTAGTGTTGCTAGAGTTAGGTAGAACTCGTAGGAACAGAGAAGTTTGAATCTGGCTGTTTGTAACTAAGGAACAAATCAATAATATAAGTAAGTCATTCAAAATCCTCCAAGCGGAGGTAGAGGTTTACCCATACAACTAGTTGGTTGTAGTGGGGTTCCTTTATAAGGAACTATGTTCAGTCTGTCCTTTTAATACTTGCGATATTTTCTTCCGCTGCCTTGGGAACAGCTTAACAACCAGTTCCCAAGCTCTAGCTAACCGGTTACGATCCAACAATTGGTATCAGAGCCAGGTTGCTCTAGATTTGTGTTAGCATCGCAGGTTTCAAAATGGCTCACGAACTCACCCAAGTCGGACACAACAACAGCAAGCCACCAAGGCTCATCACTGTTAGATTCGAAGTATGGCAACGCGACATGAAAAATTGGATGCGCAGCCAGGCCTACCAGGCTTGGTGCGTTATAGAGAAAGGGAACTTCAAAATTGATCCAGCTATTGAGAATGACCTCTCCAAATGTGGGCCAAATGAGTATAAGTGTATGGAAGCCAACTTCAAGGCCATACAATACCTCAAGAACGCAATGACGGTGATAGGGTGGCAAATCTAGACACAGCGAAGGAAGTGTGGGAAGCCATCCAACAAATGCACATTGGGAACTCAGACCTCCGAGAAGATCTTCAGATGAATGCGAGGAGGGAGTTCTTCAATTTCCAAATGGAAATGGGAGAATCCGTCGATAGTTACCAATCTCGTTTCGAGGGACTTTGCACTAAGATGGCTGGTCTTGGGATCACTAAGGAGGAAATCACTGATACAATGAAGGTTCAACAACTCTTCAACGGGCTGACTGGAGAGTGGGCAAATGAGAGAACGATGTTCAAGGAGAACCCTGAAAACAGAACTCTTATGCTTCACCAGGTCTTTGGAAAACTGGTGGGACATGAGAAAAGAAAGATAGATGACAAGGAGCAAAAGAGGGCACACCAAGGGATCGCCCTCAAACTTGAAAAAGTGCTCAGGTCTGTTCAAGAGCAACATGAAGAATCTGAAGAAGAAGAGGATGAGGAACTAGTCCTCGTAACAAGGGCCCTTCGATCCTTCTACAAGGGAAAGTTCAAAAAGGGAAATGGGAACTCACAGAAAGGACAGAGTTCCCAAAGAAAACCTGTTGAGAAGGATCTTTCGGACATCACATGGTACAAGTGTTACAAAAAGGGACACTTCGCAAAGGAGTGCCCACTGGGAACTGACGACCGTAAGCAAGGGAAGAAGGCCTACATTGCCACCTGGGACGATGACGAAGACGAAGATCCCGAATCTTGGGCATCACCTGACATGTGCGCAATGGCCATAGGAGACACCACTGGGGAACAACCCAGTGAGGTAACTACTGAATCCGTTCTTGCGTCCTTGAATAATTATGAAAAGCCTGAGTTGCTAAAAATTCTTTCAAGCCTTGTTAAAGACAACATTAAATTGCAAAAGAAGTTGGAAAAATCGGAACACACAAATGCTGAACTAGTCGGTCTTGAGCCATGTCCCAATTGTGGGTCCCTTCTAGAAAAACTTCAGTCCTATTTGTCTCACATCGTAAAACTCGAAAATGAGCTCAAAACTCTGGAAAGTGATGAGAACATCCTTCTACAAAACTTAAGTAACACAAAAGGGAACTCTGAAGCCTCTAGTTCCCAAACCAAGTTTGTCCCTGCTAGACATGGAATAGGGTATGAATCGGAGAGCCCTAGAAAAGGAAAGTCCCCTTTGAGTGAAAAAGAGATCAATGAGTGTAGAGCCCCAGAGCTTCAATGTGAGAAACAGAAAAATGCACACTTAGAAGAGAAAATCCGTGTTCTGGAAAGTGGGGTGAATGGAGAAGTAGATTACTACACTGGGAACACTGGACATAAGCTGTATGTTCAAATAGCTAAGGGAAATAGGTCTAGAGTATACAACAAGGAAACTATGGATAGGAACAGGATACAGAGACCCCATCCTAAGTACTACCTAGGAGAATACTATAAGACCTGCTGGAATTGTGGTGTTCATGGGCACTACAAGGAAAGCTGTCCCAAAGCTAAGGCCCAAGTCCAGAGAAACCACGAGTACTGGAACAGGCAGAATCAACAAACCAACAAGCCTGCTAGACTTCCCACTAAAAGAAACAACCATAGGAACTTTGACTATAACAAGTACTCTCACGACATTAACATTGCTGATTATGTGCCATTTGAGACTGTCTTCCCTTTGCAAGGGACCAGGCAAGAGTCATCTTGCCTGGGTCCTCAAAAACTAACTTTTCTTGTAGGTGGCAATGAGGGGGAACAACACATGGGTCATTGACAGTGGATGTTCTAACCACATGACCGGAAACAAAGACAACCTCACCTCACTCCACCCAAAGGCCGAAGGAGGTCACGTGTCCTTTGGCAACAAAAATAAAGGAGAGATCATAGGAACAGGGGAAGTGCTACTCAACAAATCAATCAAGATCAGCAACGTTAACTTGGTGAAAGATTTGGGTTTCAATCTCTTGAGTGTCTCTCAAATATGTGATCAAGGGAACAACATTGTCACCTTTGATTTAAAAGAGTGTCTGGTGATCAACAAGAAGACCAACAAAATCATCCTGAAGGGAAGAAGATCCAACAACATTTATGTGGTGGATACAGAATTTGAGCCACCAAGGAAACTGTGCTTGGCAAGTTCCCTCGATGAAACGGAACTCTGGAACCGAAGGTTAGGACACGCAGGTATCAATCAAATCTTGAAGCTTTATCTACAAGATCTAGTCATTGGTCTCCCACGAATCAACCTTGAAGGAGTCAAGATGTGCGAAGCATGTGTTCGTGGGAAGCAGACCAGGAGCTCGTTCAAACCCAAGAAGGTGGTCAACACTACACGACCATTGGAACTAATTCACATGGATCTCTGTGGTCCCATGAACACTGAGAGCTACGGAGGAAAAAGGTACATGTATGTCTTAATTGATGACTTTTCGAGATTTACATGGGTACTTTTCTTGAGATCAAAATCAGATACCTTCAAAGAGTTCGAGAGACTAATCAAGAAGATGGAAGTAAGCATGGGAATCAAGCTCAAGTCACTCAGATTTGACCACGGAACTGAGTTCAGGAACTCAGAGTTCCTAAGGTACTGCGACAACAATGGTGTATCCCACAATTTCTCAGCTCCTCGGACTCCTCAACAAAATGGTGTGGTAGAAAGGAAAAACAGAACTCTAGAAGACATGGCAAGGACCATGATGCTAGAAAGTGGAGTTCCTCCAAGTTTCTGGGTTGAAGCCATCTCAACAGCTACTTACATTTTGAATCGAGCAATGACAAGGCCCATGATCCAAAAGACATCCTACGAGCTGATCAAAGGAAGAAAGCCAAACATCTCTCATTTAAGGACCTTTGGATGCAAATGCTTCGTCCACAACAATGGGAAAGACAACCTCGACAAATTTGACCCCATGAGCGATGAAGGGATATTCCTGGGATACTCTTCCCAAAGCAAGGCGTACAGGGTCTACAACAAGAGGACCAAGAAGATAGAGGAAAGCATTCACGTCATCTTCGACGAAAAACCTGTAAAGATGGGAACAGAAGCCCAAGAAAAGGGAACTCTGTTCAAGCTGGTCAGACAAGAAGAAGAAGACGACGAGGATGAACCAAGAAAGAGAGATGAAGACTATCCAAGTGGGAACAATGCTCCTCTATCAGGGAACAACGAAGGAGATCAAAACTCCACAGATCAAAGCTCCTTTGAAGTTCCCTCCTCAACAGAAGAACCGCAAGATGCATCGAACTCTCTTGTTCCCCAAAATGAAAGTATGCCAGAATCCAGTGTTCAAGGGGAACAACGAGGGAACTCCGCAGAGAATCCTGACGAAAGTCCCAGCGAAGAAGCTGAGCATAACTGTTCCCCTGAGGAAGAGGAGGCTCAAGACACAAATGAAGAAGAGTCAAGGGAACAGGTTGATGTCTCGAACATTCGAACAAAAAATTACCACCAAAAGAGAGATCACCCTATTGACAACATCATCACTCCATATGACAAAGGTGTTCTGACTCGCTCCTCTCTCAATAATTTTTGTGCTTTTAATGCCTTTGTCTCACTGGTGGAACCAAAAAGCATCAAAGAAGCCCTAAAGGACCCAGACTGGATCCAAGCCATGCAAGAAGAACTACACCAATTTGAGAGGAACAAGGTGTGGAAGCTAGTTCCTATGCCCAAAAACAAGAATATCATAGGAACTCGATGGGTCTTTCGGAACAAGCTCGATGATACTGGGCTCGTAGCTAGGAACAAGGCTCGTTTGGTTGCTCAAGGCTATAGACAAGAAGAGGGGATCGACTATGATGAGACCTTCGCGCCAGTTGCAAGGATCGAGGCTATCCGTCTTCTCATAGCCTATGCAGCCCACAAAGGATTCAAGCTATACCAGATGGATGTGAAGACGACCTTTCTAAATGGGCACCTCAAAGAAGAAGTCTACGTAGCTCAACCCCCAGGATTCGAAGATGAGAAGCTACCAAATCACGTCTACTTCCTGGAGAGGGCCCTCTACGGACTCAAACAAGCTCCTCGAGCATGGTATGACAGGTTTGCTCAGTTCCTTCTGTCTCATGGATACCTTCGAGGTTCCATAGACAAAACCCTTTTCCTTAAGAAAGAGTCTAAGGATATCTTGATTGTTCAAGTTTATGTTGATGACATAGTGTTTGGGGCAACTAACAAAACTCTTGTAGAAAAATTTAAGGAACTCATGAGCAGTGAGTTTGAGATGAGTCTCATAGGGGAACTCACGTTCTTCCTAGGACTCCAGATTTCTCAAACAAAGGAAGGAACAAGGATTCATCAACAGAAATACATCAGAGAAATGCTAGTCAAGTATGGGATGGACCACTCAAGGCCCATCGACACTCCCATCTCACCAAACTCCAGGCTCAATGCCGATGAAACAGGGGTAAGTGTCGATCAAAGGAACTTTAGAGGTATGATTGGCTCTCTCCTATACTTAACTGCTAGTAGGCCTGACATTATGTTCTCAGTGTGCTTATGTGCACGTTTTCAAGCTAATCCCAAATAATCACACCTGAAAGAGGTGAAGAGGATTTTCAGGTACCTCAAAGGGAACGACAACTTGTGCCTCTGGTATCCAAGGAACAGTTCCCTTGAGCTCATTGCTTATACAGATGCAGATTTTGCTGGGCACCTCGTTGATAGAAAGAGCACATCAGGAATGGCCCAGTTCCTTGGGTCATGCTTAGTCTCATGGGGATCCAAGAAGCAAAATTCAGTGGCACTCTCCACAGCTGAAGCAGAGTACGTGGCTGCCGCATCATGCTGTTCCCAAGTACTATGGCTCAAGTCCCAACTTCAGGATTACGGTATGTCATTTGGCCCAGTTCCTATACTCTGTGATAACACTAGTGCCATTAACATTTCCAAAAATCTTGTGCATCATTCTAGGACTAAGCACATAGACATTAGGCATCATTTTCTACGTGACAATGTTGAAAATGGGAACATCTCTATGCAACACTGTAGAACGGAAGAGAAAATTGCAGACATTCTCACCAAAGCTTTAGACAGACGTCCCTACCAGCGTTTTCGGATGCTTCTAGGGATGATAACTCTAAACTAAACAAGTCCTTGTTTGTCTCTCCCTCAATGCTTGATTAGTCTAACTGGAAATGCATGATAGGGAACTGTAGGACTCATTGCTTTCATTTTGCCATATTACTAGTCTAGAGCTTGATATGTATAGAGGAACATTATCTCTTTTGTCCCAAAATGATCAACCAGAGTTCCCTCTAACCCTCTTTACAAGCCACTATGACGGTTGATCATAACACCTACCCTAAGCTAAGGACCAGTCAAACGCTTCTCATGAGCCAAACTTTTTATCCCTTAATCGAGTTGCAATTGTCTGGTTATCTTTTGAGTTCCCTAGCCTCACAAAGAAAATTGAGTGTGAGTTCCCTTAACCTCTCCACTCAAAATGACCTTTCCAAAGATCATGGGAACTGATGGGCAAAAGCAGGGAAACACTAAATCTGAGAAATGAAACGTCACTTGGAAAACGGGAAATTGTGTCAGAATTCGAAGCATTATGAGCCAAGCATTTGAATTTTCCGAAGTGACTTCCCTTGGAAGAAAGCGACACGTGTCAGAGGTGTGCTATAGAAGTTGAAACGCACCTCCGCATCCATTGGCTAACGGTTATCGAGGCTATCCAACATTCCCTTTCTACCCTCATCTCCCTCTCTCACATAAAACCTCATTTGCTATTTTTGGGCACTTCTTCATCCCTCACCCTCTGTAACTCCCCTTCTCTGCATCCTTCTCACCATCTCCTTCGAGTAAAACTCCAAACTCCTTGCCTTCCCCAGAAACTCCTCAATGGCTCCAGCCCATTCTTATGCCGAAATGAAGGAATGGATTCAAACCAATCCTAAAACCCTTTTCCTCTCCATGATGAACGACATCGAGAAGGAGCAAGATGAAGCTCTTCGCGATGTCCTCATCGAGGGCCTCTACAACTATGTGAGTCACTTTCTTCCTCCTCCTTCGGCATCGCAACCTCCAGCGCCGCCGACCTCCACTCTTCCACCTCCCTCTTCCTCCGAAATTGTCATCGTCGACAGTTTCGGATCCGAACCCCCCTTCTAAACATGAGAGACACAAAAAACCAAATCCAAACATCACTCCTCAAAATCCAAACACAAATCCTCAAAACGAAAACACTCCGAGGTCTCCTCCTCCTCCCTTTACTCGGAAAGGAAGAAACCCTTCTTCCGATTCGATGAGTATCTTAACTGCTCCAAACCCACCTCATGTGTCGAAAAACCTCCCCTCTCTTTCCCCCTCCTTCCGATTCTGGGAACTCTCAATCCCAGCGTCAAACTCCACCACCTCCTACCCAAACCTTCTCTCTCCCAGGGTCATCAGACCCTGGGAACTCTACCCTCAACAACCCCGCCTCCACACCCCCCTCTTCCCTTCCCTCCATATCCGAGGGAACTCCTACTCCTCACCCCTCTTCCAAACCAAACACATCTCCACCACCCACCTCCCCCATTGCCCAGTCTCCCTCTCACAATCCAAAATACGCCTCTGGGACCTCTAGTCCCAAGGCATCAAACATCACTCCTACCCCTTCCACTCCCAAGGTCCCAACTCCACCAAATTCTCCTCTCCCTCCATCTTCTCCCACCACGATAAAACTCCCTTCCCCACCTCCTTCGGCCCAGAAAACCACCAACCTCGATTCTGACGAGGATGATCTCCCCATTGGAGTCATCGCTCGAAAAAAGGCCAAGGAACTGCCACCCATAGTCATGGGCACTGCGGAAGAGGAAGCCCGACTCAAAGACCTCGAGGAAGAATTCTGAGGCGCACTCACAGGGCCTTCTAAAAACCAAGGGGGCAAGACCCAAGAAGAAGGGAACCCAGCACCAACTGATGGTGCTGGGCAAGGCAGTCATCATCAAGAAGATGATGATGAGGAAACAGGGTTGACCTCCTCCGACGATGAAGGGACCTCCAGTGATGACACTGACGACAACGAGGAGGCCACCACTGCCAAAGAACCTGCCGGCATCCCAACTCCCAGACACCAAATGGTGGTGTCGGCACAAGCCCCATAGGAAAGGAACCGCCCTATAATGATCGAAGCGGCTGACCCCCCTCAGCAAAAAGGAAAGACTACGGTCTCTAGGGGGAACACAAAGAAGAAGGGGAAAGGAACTATGCCCAAGAAAATCCATATCTCTGAGAATCGCAAGCTCCTTTCCCCTCTCATCCTCTCAGAACAGCAGCTCACCGACCAAGGGCTAGGGCAACTATGGGAACTGATCAAGGCCCAAGGATGGGAACACATGTGTAGCGAGGCTGTGAGTATTTGTTCCTCTCAGGTGCGCCGATTCTACAATAATTTTGTGGTCCACGATAACGGCACCAAGGGAACTCTCTCCCTCGAAGGCGATGACTTCATCTTCACCACATCCACCATTCGCCTTCAACTACAGGTCCCTGTCCAGGGCCTCCAGGAACTTCCCGCCAAGAGCTGGGGCAACTACAACAGCGAGGTGATCTATAACACGATCTATGAGGGTCGTGTTCCCACCACTGGCACTTCTACCCATCACCTGTCCCTCATTGCAAAGCTGGCCCATCAATTCATCATCAACATGGTGATCCCTCGCCAGGAGAAGCGCCTTGTTATCAACATCCCTGATGCCATTATCCTCTACCACTTCCTCCTCAAAAAGCCCATAAATCTTCCTCGCATAATTCTCGGGCACATGGAGAAGTGCATGGCTTCCAAATCCCACTCCCTCCCTTAGGCTGGCCTAATCAAGAAACTCTTGCTCAGAGAGGGCCTCTACGACACCTCCAGAGAAGAGGTCACCATAGGAAGGGAACTGGACATTTCTATCGTCTAGAAAATGCGCCACTCTGAGCCAGTGGAGGAACAAGAAAGGCTGCCATCTGGTGAAGGCACCTAGGATGGAAACACTCCAGTGTTGGTGCACATTTCCAACACTCTCGACAAGATGGCCAGGGACCAAGAAAAGATGGCAAGGGACCAAGAACAAATAGCTAAAGGCCAAGAAAAGCTGGTCCAAGTCTTGACACGGCTTTGTGATGCCCTGTTCCCACCAAGCCCATGATCTTTTCCTTCTTTTTCCTAGCCTCAATGTTCCCACAAATATTGTCTCTTGTGTTCCTATGTACATATTTCGCTTATGTAATGAATGGTTTTTAGTATGATTGCGTGTTCTTTTCCTTCCTTACCTATGTGTTTACTTGTTTTCGATGATGTCAAAAGGGGGAAAGACAAAAAATGCGAGATGAGTTAAGTTGAGAAGATATCATAGAATATGCTATAGCTCAGGGGGAACAATTGCATAAAAAGCTAAGTACGAACTCAGTGATTCACAAGAAGTGGCTCCCTAGGAATACGCGTAGGAACTCATCTGCATATCATGCTTTGAAATACTTGCTCATTTTTGTGATAGGTTTGTCATCATCAAAAAGGGGGAAATTGTTGGAACGATGTTGGGACCTCTGGTTCTAAACATCGGAACAACGATGCAGTTCTCCAAGTTTTGATAATGACAAACGCTATAAGGGAACTAATGTGCTTTGATCAAGTATTTCTAAGCAACACAGGTTGAGCAAAGAACTTCCATGCATGACCAAAGATCACAGAAGCATAGAATGAAGAGTTCCTATCAAGGGAACTCTGAAGAGGACAGTTCCCACAACATGGGAACTCACATGTGAAGACAAGGACCGATCAGCGCATATCACGGGATCCTGTCTTGGACAGGATGAAGACACAGTCTGAGGAGCAGACTGTCACGATTGATCCAATAGTCCGATCATTTCAAGAAGTTGACCTAGTTCAAATCGAAGTCACATGTGAAGAAAGTACAACTTGGGCATCAAGCAAAGGGCATTTCGGACACAAATGAAAGATGCGATTGAAGCCCAAGTTCACTCGAGTATAAAGCCAGATGAATAGTACTCGGACTGTGTACTTCTCCCAGAACTCACCAATACCCACAACAGAGAAAAGGAAAGAAGAAGAGAAGTCCCCGGCGGCGAGCGTCGGATCTCGACCACGGTGAAGCCAAGTTCCCAGGAACAAGGGAACTGTGATTCGGTGTAAGGTTTGAGTTACTTATTTAGTGATTGTTGTTCGCTTAGGAACTCAGTTGAGAAGATTCATTAGTGTTGCTAGAGTTAGGTAGAACTCGTAGGAACAAAGAAGTTTGAATCTCGCTGTTTGTAACTAAGGAACAAATCAATAATATAAGTAAGTCATTCAAAATCCTCCAAGCGGAGGTAGAGGTTTACCCATACAACTAGTTGGTTGTAGTGGGGTTCCTCTATAAGGAACTGTGTTCACTCTGTCCTTTTAATACTTGCGATATTTTCTTCCGCTGCCTTGGGAACAGCTTAACAGCCAGTTCCCAAGCTCTAGCTAACCGGTTACGATCCAACAAAAACTATGGACATGGAAGAATATGCACTACTTTATCAACCCAACCAACAAACAAGTTTGTCATCATCAACCATAATAAAGGAATCACACCAGAGCCTTTCACAACCAGGCTCGATCAACAGTGATTAAAAAAATGTATATATTGATGAAGCTTTTATAAATAACAATTAGGGGACAATTTCCAAAGGTTGGAATCCAAGATGTTGCAAATGAGTTCAATTTGTCAACAAGAACCATATCCATATTATGGAAGACATCTAGGGAACAGAAAAATGAAATGCAACTACCCAATGTCAGTACAAACTATCACAATTGTGGTAGGAAGAGGATTGATGTGCAATATGTTGCAATCACAACAATAAACAAGGTGAAAGAATTCTACATAAGAGATTTAGCAAGCAAGTTCAGCATTTTAAAGAGCACAATTCTTAGAATGCTCAAAAGAAAAGCTATAATTAAGGACACATACTAATCCACTCCACTCTCAACTCAAGGATTAAACATGACAACAAGGTTAGATTGGATTCTGAGTCTACTACAAGGGAACACATCAAAGAGTAAGAGATAGTTTTATTCCATGTTTAATTTTGTCAATATAGATGAAAAGTGGTTAATTTGAGCAAAAAGTCTCAAATGGTGTATCTAGCACAAAATGAAAGAGGAAAATATAGAGTTGCAAGCTCAAACGAATTCATACCGAAGGTTATGTTCATAGCTGATTGTTTTGGGCAGAATAACAAGTAACGCGTTATCTGCTAAAATGAAGGGATCTTAACCAACAAGAAGTCAAAACACGTTAGGCTATAATTACGAGATACACAGAAAGTAAAGCTGTGACTGTGAATAGTAAAGCAAGAAAATAAGTGGTAGCTCAAGCACACTAAAATAACGATGATACAAGAGTACAATTTGAACAAAATGGATCGGAAAATTGATGTGAATGTGAATATGGATTGCGGTAGATGTGCTCGATAGTGAACAAGGATTACAAGACTATTTTTCCTGAGTGTTCGAATGTCCTCTCTTCCTCATCGACCTAAGCTTTTATAGCCACTCTCCCTCTCTTGATTGTTGAACAATTATCTACTCTCCTTCCAATCCCGCAGATATTGCCCTCTGCCATTAATGTGGTAGCCGTTTGCCTCCGAAGATCTCGCTCACCTGTTTTATCTTCATGATCGATCGTGCCTTTGCCATTCAATCCAAGGACCTCGTTAAATCTCTGTTTCTCTTCATTGGATCTAGGCCTTGTCTCATTTAGGCTCGATTATGGGGGGCCCAACAATACCCCCAAAAAAACCCGGGATAATTTCCCTCCCAATTTTCACTGGGGTTTTTTGAGCTTGTCTCGGAAGTTGTAGCGCATCATGGCACGTCCCATCGGCTCTTAGTTAAGGCTATTCTAAGGCATTATTGCAACCTCGACTGTGCTTCTTGGTTATCAGGTAGGTCTCCTTTTCTTTAATTCTCTGACTTCTGTTTTTTTTTCTTCCTTCTCCATGGCGAACTCTGGTTCTTCTTCGGAATCTCTTTCCTGTTGTTACGAACCTGCTGACCCTCCTTGCCTTGTTTCTTCAAAAATTCTTACTCCTTACCATAAGAGAAACAACAACACCTCCGAGGAGCCGAGTTCTTTTGCTTTTTCTGTTGTTTTTCCAGCCTCGACGGAGGTTTTTCTGCCTCCCCCTGGTGTTTGGGTGATATTCATGTTTTTGGTATAGTTTTTAGTGCGTTTCTTAGTTTGGTTAGTTTAGTTTTAGTAGTCTTTAGAGTAAGTTTTGTGTGTTTTTTGATAAGTTTTTGCATATTTTGTGAGAAGTATGGAAGCTACTGCGTTTTGTGTCTTTTTGTAGGTTTTGAGCAGGAAAGAGAGTGTTTAAGCTGGATTAGAATGTTGTGGTGAAGGATGGAGAACATGAAGATGAAGAGGAAGATTGCATAAGAAGAGCGAAGAGAAGTTCAAGTTTAAGTGAAGAAGAGTTGAAGAAAAGCAGAAACCCAGACTCGTTAACGAACCTGTGAAGGGTCGTTAATGAGGCATAAAGATAGAATTTTCTGATGGATTTTGTGAAATCTACCGACCCTGTGCGGAAGTCGTTAACGATGGCTCCATGTCGGTAGGGTTTTTAATGATTTTAGGGTTGTTATATCTTATATCTTACATCTTGTTATCTTTTTAGAGTAAGTTTTTATCTTTTAGGGTTTTTAATAGATAGCTTTCTTAGTATAAATACCATTCTTGCTAGCCTAGAGGAGGGGGGTGAACGATTTTTAGGAGGACGAGTTTTATTTCTCTTTGGAGAGCCAAATTGAAGAGAGAAGAGTGGAGAAGAATAACGAGCTGATTCGTTCGAGAGAAGAGCTAGGGTCGTTAGTCGGATTTGCTCGGGGTTTTGTTTTGTATTTTCGGTTTCATTCAACGATATTGTAAGACAATATTTCTCTTATTAATTTCAAGTAAGTTTGTTTTGTTTTCAATGTTTTCACTTGTTAAAGTTGTTTGCTTTATTAATATGAGTAGTGAGTAGTTTTCTTATCTAGGGTCGGTGTTGAAACCCGACATAGTTATGCATGTTTGATGAGCGAGTTGATGTTTTGAATGCCTTTTATCTATTTTAAATTGCTTGTTATGTTTATGCTTGATAGTCGAGGTAATTTGAGTTTGCAATTTGATAGAAAGAGAAAGTTGTTAACTTGAAGGTTGATATTGTTCGATTACGAAAGTTTCGAGCTCTGGATCCAAAACAAGCGATTGAGTTAATGAATTTTTGAGAATTGATTGATTTACTTGTTAGTCGGCGAGAGTTGATGAATTTATCTATTTAAAGGCATGATCTTTATCTTCTTATGAGTTTATATGCATGACTAAGTTGTGGTAACCCTTGTCCTAGATTTTTATTCTTATTTGAGTTTGCATTCGTTATATTCGTTATCGAGTTATTGCCTCGGTACCGAACCTGCATTTTAGGTCGTTATATCCGTGTTCGTAGTGTTATCCAGGTTCGTTAGCGACCCTGAAAAAGTCGTTAACGAGGTTGGTCGTAGGGTGTTTTGTTTTGTTTTGGTTTGTTTACTTTTAGTAGTTGATAGATAAACAACCGTGCTTCCCGTGGACGATCCTGACTTCGCTATACTCAGCGGGGTCTTGACTTATAAATTTATTTGTTGTCAAGAATACGCTCTCAACAAATTGGCGTCGTTGTCGAGGAAGCAACAGTGTTTGTTTGTTTATGTGGTCTGGGAATAGCCCGACCCCGTTTTTTGCTTGAATTTCGTTTTTCTTTGTTTGTTTTCTCAGCGTATGTCAGCTGGACGTCGTAGGCTTGAATTTGACAACACCGGTTATTATTCAGAACCTGAACGTTCCGTACACCGTAGACGCCGAGAAAACCGAGCCATGGCTACACAGGAAGAGATGGCTCGTCAGATGGAAGCCCTCCAGAAGCGGATGGAGGAGCTACAAGCTGATAGAGATGCCGCTACCGTTGAAGCTGAACGTCAACGAGTCAACAGTACTCGTTTACAAGAAGAGTTATATGCCTATCCAAGGAATGCCAAGCAATATATGCATCCAGAACTGAGGGTGCCGGAGTCTCCAATTGTGCTTCCAGAGATAGAGAAGACTTTGAGATTAAGTCTCAATTTATATCCTTGATCAAAAGGGCTCAGTTTGAAGGGAAACCTATTGAGTTCCCTATGGAACATATTAGAATCTTTCATGATTTATGTGACACTATAGCTGCTGAAGGTGTATAACTTGAATATGTTCTGTTAAAAGCTTTTAGGTGGTCTCTTACTGGAAAGGCCCTGAGCTGGTTGGAGAGCTTACCTCCTAAGCCTATAAGGACTTGGAAGGCTTTGTATGATCAATTTCTTACAAAGTTTTTCCCTAATTCCAAGACAACGGAGTTGAGAAAACGCATCACCTCCTATCACCAGTTGCCTAATGAGACCTTTGTAGAAACGTGGGAAAGATTTAAGGAAATGCTTAGACAGCTCCCTACTCATGGGCAACCTTTATATGTTCTCCAAGAAATCTTTTTCCAAGGTATTAACGCAAAAACGAAGAACCGAATCAACACGCATACATCGTGCGGTTTTATAGAGATGGATCCGACAGTTGCATGGGAATTGCTGGACAAGCTCTCTAACTATGATGCCATGTATGGTGCCCAGCAATCACCCCAGCCCCAGAGGCATCTCTACGTGCCTAACAGTGAAGATGTTGACCCCGATGTCAAAAATCAATTCTTGCAAGACGAGGTCAACCGCTTGAAGAAGTAGATAAGTTTTCTGAAATCCTCTCAATCTTGTCAAGAATTTGGCTCTTCTACCCATATTACTTCTGCTTGCACTAACATAGAGCAAGTAAGAGCCGTTGAGACCTATGCTGAGGTGAATAACATGAGAGGCCCATATTGTAATATCCGCTAAATCTTAAAAATAATAAAACATATTTTTATCCCAATAATTTTTTTCTCTAAAGTAGAGAACTTAATAATCTTTATAATTTCATACTAAATTATAAAGAGATTATAGAAGTTTATTACAATAACAATTAAGAACTTCAGTAAATATATTATGAAAGTCGGATATCTATTTAAATATTTGCTCTAAAAAAGAGAGTATAATTATTCTTATAATTATCTTAATAAATTATAAAAATGTTATGAATGTAATATCCACAATATTCCAAGGTTTTTAAAACCATTATAATATAATATTATAATCCTTTCTCCATATAAAAGAGAATTCATAATATAATTTATAACCCTTGTTCTCTATAAAAAGAGATTTTAAATAAATCAAATAAATAAAGTCAAGAATGTATTATAAGGGTTATGAAGGAATAAAAGCATTTAAATAAAAATAATGCTTTAATAATTTCGAAATTTATTAAATAAAATAAAGGTACAACAAGCTAATAATAACACAATGAAAAATTAATAAAAAGGAGGCAAGAGCCGGGACTTGAAGCCGAGACCTCTTGCATCTCCTCCTCCACACACACACACTCCTTATCCGCTAGACTATTGTAATTCATCTACTCATAATCCCATTTTTTTATAATAAATTATCCTTTCCTTCTTCTTCTTCAAACAAGTCAAAAAGTCTGATTGATTTTGATGTACATAACCCCATGTCCAAATTTCCTCCCAATTGCAATTGTTGCTTCAATTGACCACCAAAACAAGCTTCATCACCTTATGTCATCATCAAATTAAAGAAGCACAAGCTTCACCATTCATCATCAAACTCCTTCTTCATTGGTCCATTCCAATGGTGGTGGATCAAGAGAAGCCTCAACTTTCACTATAAAACGGGGTAGGATCAAGAGAAAAATTCACACAGCCAATTCCTCTCCTTCTCCATCTCAATTTCGTCCCTTCAAGTCCAAAAATCCCAATTTAATTTTTGTTTCAAATCTGATTTTTTTGGGAAAAATCCCCAAAACCCCTTTTCTTCCACCTCCTTGGCCACCCTTGCGCCTTGACTGACCGCCGGCCACCACCGCACGAGCCGCCCGTCGCCGCCAGGAGCCCTCGCCGCCGTCGTCCACCATAGCCTGCAGGAGCGTCGTGCGTTCCATCCTGATGTTTCTCTCTTGGTTTCTCTCTACGTACAAACGAGGAAGAAAGAGGATATGGGCTGAAGCTTTTGGGTTATTTTGGATTAATATTGGGCTGAGTTAAGGCCCATATGTCTAAAAATATACCCATCATCTTTTATTAATGGAGAAAGGAAAAAGGAGAGGCCCAATTTCGCCCATCTCGATTTTCGAGCCCAAACCCGTCTCGTTTTCCCTCGGTATAAATTCCCGACTCGTATTTTAATTTCTATCTCTTTATAAAATAATTTTACATATATATAATGTTTATTTAAATAAATAGAATAAATATCATAAGTAGATTATTAAAATAGGAAATAATGTTGGCAATACATTAAATAAATACCAATAAAATTATAAGAATAATATAAATAACTTTTGACCATATAAAGGCTGATTTTATATATATATATATATATATATATATTAACTTGGTTTTTATTATTTTAATGATTAAAGGGATATATTATGATAAAAAAGAGTTATTAAAATAAGACTATATTAAAAAGAAAATAGACTTGCATGTCTCTTAAATCCTTTTATAAGCTTGAAAATAATATTAATAAGATATTTTATCATAAGATAATTTAATAAGAATAAGTTGAAGACTAAAAAGATATATTAGTTAAATTACATGTATTTCTATATAAAGAAATACAATATAATAGATATGGGAAGATTGTTAAATAAAATCATGGGATTTAAAATATGATGTTATATACTTGAAAAGTATAATATATAAAATAGGTTTACTTTACTTGGAGCATAATTTAATGAATAATAGAATTTGAGCAAGATGATAGAAATTATCATCTTAATACTTTTTATAATATATAAAGTGATTGCATATCTTTTAAAAGAGCATATTATAAACTCAAATATATTTTGATAAGATATTCATATGGAAAAGTATGAGATAATTTGTTTAACATAATACTTGGGAATTTATTAAATAAATAAAGTACTAGAATAAGTATAATATAATATGATATATTAAGAGTCCGGTTCAGGTGCGAATGGGCGCCCAGGTGCGAAATAAGAAAGAACAGAAGCCGTTGGATCAAGAAAAATTAAAGGCGCTGATCATTTCACTTAAAAAGGGGAAAAAACGGCACGGGCGAATTATTCGCGTATTTTTGAAAAAAACGGAAATAGGACACGCACCCAGATTGTTCATCAATATTGTGGATTTGTTCATCAATAATGTGGATTTGTTCATCAAAACTGTGATTTTGTGCATAAATAAACTATTGCTTGTGCATCAAAAATCTATTGTTTGTACATAAAAAATGAACAAATGTGTATCAAAATTACATGCAATATGTTCATCAACATTGTGATTTTGTTCATAAAAAAATGAAAATATTTGTTCATCGGTTTTGGCATATTTGTTCATCGGTTTGTGCATATTTGTTCATTAGTAACATCAATTTGTTCACTGGTTTATGCATATTTGTTCATTGCCTTTTTCACATAATTGTTCATTACTAGATGCATATTTGTTCACTAGTAACCTCAATTTGTTCATTACTATATGCATATTTGTTCATTAATAACATCAATTTGTTCATAGCTAAATAAGGCACAAGCACACCTAAAACATAAGGGTATAATAATGAACAAATAAGGTTATATCCATGAACAAATAAGGGTATATCCATGAACAAATAGGGTATATCAATGAACAAATAATGGTATACCAATTTGTTCATAGCTAAATAAGGCACAAGCACGCCTAAAACATAAGGGTATAATAATGAACAAATAAGGTTATATCCATGAACAAATAAGGGTATATCCATGAACAAATAGGGTATATCAATGAACAAATAATGGTATACCAATGAACAAAAAAGAAGTATACTAATGAACAAATAATGGTATACCATGGGTATATCAATGAACAAATAGGGGTATATCAATGAACAAATACGAGTATATCAATGAAGAAATATGAGTATATCAAAACTAATTATATGTGCATAAAAAAACATATAATATTGTATTCCTACACATAAATAAGGTTAAAAAATAAAAATAAAAATTAAAAAAGTTCGAAATCAATGAACAATGTTATCAAAAACTCAATGCACAATTAGTTAGTATTGATGAACAATTGGTGAATATTGATGAACAAATCGCTATTTCTGATGAACAAACTGGGCGCGTCTCATAAAAACGTATTTTTCGAAAAAATTCGTGAATAATTCGGGAAAAATTCGTCCGTGTCGTATTTTATTGAAAAATACGCGAATAATACGGGAAAAATTCGCCCGTGCCGTATTTTATTTTTTTTAATGAATGTTTAATCAGGGGCGTTGATTTTTTAGAATGAACGATCGAGATTTATTCTTATTTCTCACACAGGCGCCCATTCGCACGTGACTCTTTTTCATATATTAATACCTTTTATATCATAAGGTGGTTACATGTCTTTAAAAAAGATTTGGTGATAAGAGGAAAATATAATAATATGAACTCATGTACAAGTATTTTTATATAAAGTTACTAGTTTAAATTTTGTAGTTTTCTATTGTTAAAATGCCTAGTTAGAAGATTATAAGA
The DNA here is from genome assembly GCA_964016875.1 of Fallopia convolvulus. Classification (NCBI taxonomy): domain Eukaryota; kingdom Viridiplantae; phylum Streptophyta; class Magnoliopsida; order Caryophyllales; family Polygonaceae; genus Fallopia; species Fallopia convolvulus. The sequence continues at coordinate 4,650,966 of OZ024722.1, read as the reverse complement.
TAAAGGGCTATTATTTTATAATATATCTCTAAGCGTAGAGAATTTATTATATAATAAAATATTAGTATTACATATCTCTAGGTTTAGAGATTTTAAAAGATATAAAATTTATTAAATAACTACGGTAGTTGTGATAATAAGTTAATATATAATATAATATTAATAATGCTAAGTTATAATAGTTGCCTTGTATGAAAAGATAATTAAAAATAGAAAAGATAATATATCTTGTTCTAGTGATCCTAATTATATACTTATTGTTTATAAGATAAGTTTTTAAGACATGATCATATTTTTATATAAACTATAGATATGGGAAGATATATGTGAATAAAGTAAGTAAGATTATTTTAATATTATGCTAAGTTATGGAAAGCTACTTTATAAAATATATAGAAAGTTCTATTTTATGAAATACTAAGAACGAATGCCTATTAATATTTTATCTCTATTTAATATGGTTTATATATCTAAATAAGACTTTACTAAGATAATGTTACTAATAAAATATTCTTTGATTAGAAAATAATATTTTAAGTATTATTATGGATATTATTGATAAAAAGGTGATATTATAATAACACTAAGAGTAGATATTTTAATAAGGATATAATGGACTTTTATAATCCTAAGAATATTATAAATTTCAATATACCTTCTTTAGGTTGAATATTATATCATATGCTTTTATAAGGTTGTCCTTACTTATTTATATTAAGAAGTTAGCAAGTGAAATTAAAAGAATATTTTAATAAATTAAATAAGGAAATTATTGGTTTCCAAGAATGAAAATGTTTAAATATTAAGAATAAGAATTTATAAGAAATATAAGGATATTACCAATATAAAATAATAATAAGAAATATTATTATTTTATTCATCTCCACCTAAATTATTATTATAATAATTTAGTAATTAATTCTCTTATAAAAAGAATATAAGCGATATTTAAAACTTTAGAAGAATTAAAGAAATTCTTATTAAAGTTCGTTCGTACCTCTCGTGTCGATAGGTCGAGTCTCCGTTCTGAGTAAAGTCAATGATTTCCGTTCGTTCGTTCGTACACAATTGTAAAAGCTAAGGCAAGTGGAATTTCCCCCTTGTAGCCTTATAGATATATTTATTCCGTGAAATTTCTCGATGTTGGGAACAACTTGTTTGCTAAGTAATAAACGAACCTAGGAATATCGATTGTTAGATATAATGACCACACTATTATCGTTATTCCGCTATTTAATACTTGATAGGGTTATTATGCTAGCTTTGTTGTGGCCTTGATTGTTTACGGTCTCGTTAAGAGAATGGTGTTGAATGAACTAGTGAGGGGCGCGGTCTAGCCGACACCTCTATATAATTTTACTAAGTCGTATGCCTTTGCACTTAAAGTACGAATTTCAGGATCATGATCCAGTCCGCTCTGATTGCAAGGAGGGATGAGCAACACTCTAGCTAAGTGTCGGAAACTGAGTTTTCCCTTGGTGGACCGGGCCATTCAAGCCCCCATATAAATAAGCCTTACCGTTAAACCTAGTAGCTTTTCTCTCGATTATCAAGCTATCTCCGCTTGAGATACGCTCTCCTTCGTACCGTTAAACCTCATATAAATAAGCCTTATCTTAAACACAACCCGAGTATCTCTCTCGATATTGTTGACTACCAAAATACCCTTGGGAAGTTTCGTTCCCGCTTGCTTAGTCTCTTAGACTAATTCTTCTTTTCCGCATGTTTGCCTGGCATATTCTCGCCCCTCACGAATTATGTCAGAGCCTAGGAATCCAAGTAAGGCGTAAGGAGAAGGCGAAGGAAGAACAAGGATCTCCGAAGATGTACTTTTCTTGTCGTTTTGAGTAATTTTTGTTTATGACCCAAAAACAAGTTTTCATATGTTTTATTGTTGAACATCATTTTGGTATTATCATGTAAGACAATTGTACGAACAAAAGTCTCTCTCGGGAGCACCTTTTTATGAATTTCGTCATTTCCGCATTTATATTGTTCAATATCATTCTAAAAGACTTGGGTGACTTTGGATGGTAAAATCCGAGGTCACTGGCGGTAATACCCAATGTTGTAAAATAGGGGTGTTACAAATACAGGAATCAGCCAAGTAATTTTGACAGGTCCAATAATTATCCAACGTGGGGCAATCAAAATCCGAATTCAAACTATGCAGCGCCTCCACCGGATAGACGACCTGTGCCATATCGACCTTCAAGCTACCAAGAGCCACTTCATGGGCACAAGGGTTATAGGAAGGCATTAACGGAGTCCATAATAAGTTCAATGAAGTGCATAGCAAGATTGATGGAATCCAAGCCAACCTTAACAATCAAAACAAAAGATGGGGAGAGTTCGATGTGTGCAAGAAGAACGTCGACTCCCAACTAGGGAACCTCGCTGCACAAATTCCAAGACCATAAGGGTAACTCCCGGGCCGTCCCGAGGAGAAACCGAAAGGACAAATAGCAGCGGTACACCTTAGGAGCGGGAAGACACTACCAGAGCGTGTCTAGGCTAAAGAGAAGAGCCCCTCAATTGATAAAGAAGCCACGACTCAGCTTGATAACGAACCAGAGATGGTCGTTACCGAACCTGCACACCATGGTGACGATGCTCCCAAGGTCGTTAACAACCCCAACCCAGGTAAGTTTCTTATTCCGAGCTCCTCTCCATATCCCAGGCTCGTTAACGACCCTTCCAGGGTCGGTAACGATCCTTCGAGTGCACCAATCGACCCTAATGTCGACCTGGTAGCATCACCTCTCGAGCCCGAATTGGTTCCGAGAGTGGTGAAATCTCTTCCTTTTCCCATTAATAAGTCTAAGGACTCTACTAAGAGTAAGTTCAAGCGTTTCGTAAAAATTCTCCAAGGCATAAATATTTCTATCCCATTCGCTGAGGCCCTAAGCGAAATGCCGGCTTACACAAAATTCTTGAAAGATATTCTTAGCAGGAAACGATCCATTACAGACCTGCAAGATGAGGTCCGATCCATTGCTCTACCAGAGAAATTAGGTGACCTAGGGAGATTCGCCATAACAATTGGCATAGGCGACCACAAATTCAAAGCTCTATGTGATTTGGGAGCCAGTTCTAGTTTGCTCCCTCTTTCAATATGGTCAAAAGCAAAAATGGGACCATTGGAGCCTGTAGACATGAATCTCTACATGGCAGACGGATCAAGCGTAAAAGCTACAAGAGTTGGGAAATTCTTTATTCCAAATGATTTCATCGTTCTCGACATGCCTGAAGGTATCGTTAGCACGGGATCAGTAATGGCTCCAACGACCTCATTATCAACATCGTTTCCAATAAATCAAGGTGAGTAGTCTGATAACTTGCATTTAGAGCATAGTAGGACATGCATTTAGGACCTTAGTTTATATATTTTCATGCATTAGTCTCATGTTTCTGGTACTTTTAGTTTAGTTTTCGTTATAGATGTCTACACATGTATATTTATGCTTTTCAGGTACTTTGGAGAGTTTCGAGCTTCATTGGAACGCGTTTGGAGACATAGCGGAATCAAGACTTCAGTCTAGGAGGCGTCGGGACCGAAAAAGATCGACTGAGGAGTCCAAAATAAGAAGGATCACACGTTCAAGGCCAAAGTCGTGCACCTTGATGCACGGTCGTGCAGGCGGTAATGAAGAATGTCGGATCGTGCGCCCTTGTGCTCGAGCCAGTTGAGGATCGTGCGTCACACACGCACGATCGTGCGGTTTAACCCAGTGAAAGGCAACACCCGTGCGTTTTCAAACGCACGATCGTGCGTCCCCTAGGCCAGGATCGTGCACTTCAGGAGGTCGTGCGTGCCTTGTACGGTCGTGCGCCGAGGCGCACGACGCGCGCCGTGAGTCGTGCGTCTCCCTTATGACGTGTTTTTGGGCCGCCTCTCTTATTTTATGTTCAGTATAAATACTTTACCTTGTCTTCTAGATTAGGGTTCGACTTTTTAACCTAGTTTTCTATTGATTGAGAGAAGTTTAGAGAGATTTTGGAGAATTTGAAGACTTTTGTTGAATCGAGTTTGGATTTGCTGGATTTGAATCCAGTTTGTTTGTTTCTTCAATCCGGTATGTTTATTCTCGTTATTGAATTGATTTCTTCTATTTCCATGTCTAGCTAAACCCCAAATTCTAAGATTGGGGTGAACCCAATGATGTCTAGGTAGACTTATTTATTAAATTGCACAATCCGTTGTTTGAAGCTTTGTTTGATTCAATCCTAGATGCTTTATGCCCTAGTAACTTTTGTGAATGGGAACTTGCCAAAGTTTGATACTGAAAGGTGAAAACTTTGATAAGTAGGGAATTGAGACTGAAAGGTACTTTTTCCTGTTGGAACCCTAGGATCTGAACCTGAGATTTGTCTATTATGAAAATATTTTGAATTCTCTTGTGGAATAACAATTGTCGTAGAAACCTTAAGGTTAGGTCGAGTTAGCAAGTCGCGAAAGCGGATGTTTATTCAATTTAATCTTAAATTCTAAGTGCTTAATGGTCTGGATTTTAATTTGCAAGTCACGAAAGTGGATGTTTAATTGAGTCTGGATACGTCTGTTAACATTTGAAAGAATTTAGCGGATACATTAGACAATTGCCTTCTAACAAAGTCATAATTAAGGTTGTGCAATCATCTTTTATAGTCTACCGACGCATTATTGTGGTGATCCTTGATCTTAGAAGCCTTCCTCTTATTGATTTGCTCATATTTACTTGTTTGTTTGCTTTAATTAGTTTCATAGTACAAAACAATCACAATTCAATCTCTTCTTGTTTTACGGCTTAGTATACTGATTTGATTGCAATTAATACTACATAGTCCCAGAGTTCGACACCTTGGTATTACAACCGATCCCGTACACTTGCGGGGTAGGATTTGGCCTATCATAGTCTAACCATGAATTCACTAGTACTGGTTATAATTCTTCTCCATATTTTATTCCTACATCGTACCCCACCATTTATGCGATAGAGGAATCCAAACCCCCATGGTTCTCGGATTTCACTAACCCTTGTGTAGGAATGCCGAGCATATTACTAGAAGATAGAGGACCAAATTTAGTGACAAGAGCCGATAATGTTCACAGAGCTAAGTATGGGGTCCCTCGAAACCCCGACTTAGTTACAAGAGAACCACCTTGAGCAAGGTAAGTACGTCGGGCTGACGACGTTAAAAATAGCGCTTACGGAAGGCAACCCGATTTTAGTATAGTTTAGTTTTTTTCCCTTTCTTTTTAGATCTTTTTCCTAGCTTTCTTTTGAGTTTTTAGTAGTTTATAAGGTAGCAAGATAGAATTGTTTTTAGGCTAACCTGAAACAAGAATTTGGCTTCGGAAAATCACTAGAAAGGGGATACGCAAGCTCGTTAACGACCCCCACCACGGTCGTTAACGACCCAGTTTGGCGACCCGAAAAAGGAAACGGACAGGTAAGTATTTTCAACCTAATCTATCCTATATCTTTTACTTGTGCCGCCGTTTCACCCTCTTCCCCTACCTCTAGCCCTCTCCTATAAAACCCTTCCAAAATTCCCAAAATCCCACTCTCAAATGTTCAATCTAAAGCTCAAATCTCTCAAAATCCTAACTGTTTTTCTCACCACCAATCGGAATTCGGACCACCGCCCTACCCCTGAAATTTTACCCCGTTAACGATCCCACCACCCTTGCATTCGTTACTAGCGAGAAATCAAGCTCGTTAACCACTCCAAATCTCAATCTTGTTCTTCAATTTCTCAATCTAATGGTATGAAATCTAAACCCTAATGCTGTATTTGCAAGATTTATGATTCTAAGGGTAAAAATTTCATATCTTGATCTCGCTTGAATAGAGGTTGAATTCCATGTCTTGTTTGCTCAATGATTTTATTGCTTCATATATTGGTGGTTGATCTCGATTTATATTGGTTTGCTCTCGCTTGATTTTTCATTGAAATTTGATTAGGAAAAGTTGGAATTACCTTGTTCTAGAATTGAGAGATCTTTACCACGAGTTTTTTGAGCAATTTTTGGCATGTTCGGGATGGGTAATCGAGCAAGTATGGGGTGCATATACCTGATTGTGTGTCTTATGTAGGATTGTGTTTGATGCATGCTAGATTTATTGCAACATTTTGGAGTATTTTGCACTCGAAAACTGCGACTGGTTCTCGATCAGGATCGTTAACGACATGTCTAGGCTCGTTAACGACCCTGCAAAATTGCCTAGTCCAAACACCAGTCCAGGCTCGTTCCTAGTTGGGTCGTTAACGAGGCACTTCGAGAGCACTTTCAAGACTAAGTATGTGGTTTCTTTTCTATTGAGTTGTGTAGATCTTATCTTGGACAATTCGTATTTTTGTAGGTCCATATGGCAAGTTCTAGCCGAGCTGCAACAGGAGCCCAGAAGAAGAAGAGGACTCAACAGTCCCCGTCTCCACCCCGAATGGACAACGTGATTTTGCACACCCAAGCACAGGCCGATCGCTTCAATACCATCTTGGATCGAGACCACTACACTAGGTGGTTCTCGAGGTCGAGTGCAAAGTCCATGGGAATTTATGAGGATGTCAAGGAATCCTTCGCTATTCTCGGAGTACCTCAATTGTTAAAGAAGGAGGCGACACGACACTTTCCCGCTCTTACTTCTGAATTCCTAGCTACTCTGGAGGCGAGATTCCCAACCAAGACCTCAACTGGACGGATCCGATTTCAGCTTGGTAATATCAGTCACGAGTACACTATGGCGGAGTTCAATGGTATTCTCAAGCTCCCTTACCCGTCTCGGGATTACAAGATTCAGGACTACAAGGTGACAAGGACTTGGAGCTATATCACTGGGGAAGTAGAGCCTTCTGCTGCAACACTTTCCGGGGCTAGCATCATCAACCCCATCTTTCGGATCATTCTTCGAGTATTAACTGCTACTTTTTGGCCCAAAAGAGAGTTGAATAGGCCAACAAGGACGGAAGTTGCATGTCTTTGAACCATACTCTTTGAGGATCCCGCCCTATTGAACTTGGGGTACGAATGGCTACAATATGTTGAGAATCAAGGGATCAAGTCAAAGGAGGTGTGGTGTGGAAATTTAGTTAGTCTTTTGGCAGCCAGCCTCGGTGTGGATCTCTCCCTATACACGTCGAGCCATGCGTAGTTTCTAGACAAGAATTATTGGTTCGCTTCCAACATCTTTGTGCGGACCGAGAGAGGCCACGCTACAAAGGTTCATGGCCGAGACGTCCTTCTCACTCAAGCTAATATGGAGCTTCTTTACGTGCCAAATTGGTACAAGTCATGGACGGGGCATGCGCTCCCGTTAAAGCCCAAGCCACAAGATGAGTTGTCATTGAGGTCGTGTGTTTCCCGGTTTGCTCAGGAAGAAGATGTCATGGACGAAGATGATGATGAGACTGAGGTAGATACAGAGGCGGGCACGGAAGAGCTCGACATCGAGGAAAATGACCTCGACATTGAGATTCTGGGCAACAACATCTTCATTAACGAGCCCCAGGGTCGTTAACGACCACTTCGAGGCTCCTACCGAGGCACATAGCTTCGGTAACGACCCCCAGCCGCCACCTGTCGAGCCACATTCCTATTGTCTTATGCCTTACAATCCGGTAATTTTTCAAGACCACTTTCAGCCTCACAACCACTACCAACCACCTCCTCAGCCCGATTACACTGGATCGAGTATCCCACCTCCATGGGCCAAAGATCTCTCGTCTCAGATGCAGCATCTTAACCTACAACAGACTCATATCCATCAGCGGATGGATCGATGGGAGAGTGTTTATTCTGCTCGCATGACGTTAGATGATGCGAGGCATCAGCAGAGGGAGGTGGATGATGCAGAGCGTTGGAGGACATTTTATGACTTTATGGTGAACTTTGAGCGCCAATTCCCACCACAAGGGCGTTGATTCAGTTTGAGAGTTGTTTTTTCTGCTTCAAAAATCTTGTAAGTTTTTCTTTCTTTTTTCTTTTCTTTTCTATTCTTTTCTTCTTATTATTTATATTATTACAGTGGGGACACTGTAATATTAAGTATGGGGTGGAAAAGGGTAGAAAACTTGTGTCTTGTTTGTTTTGTGTGTTTAAAAAATTAAAAATCACCAAAAAATTGAAAATTTTGAAAAAAAAAGAGTTTTAGAATAGATAGATACCCTTTTTTCTTATGGTTCTATGATAGTAGTTGCTAGCATGATCATATAATTCCTTGCAAGCATGTCTTTGATAGTATAGCCTGATTCTTGATTTAAAGTTGTTTTTATAGAGGAATAGCATTTGACGAAATTGAGCCTGTATACTTTTTAGCATAAGTGATGCAATCCAACAAAAATTTACCTTGTGAGATATTTTTCGCCTTATAGGGAGAACATCAAAAATCCCTCTTCTTTTCTTGTGTGATTTACTCTCTTTATGCATATTATCTTTTGGAATTGTGTTGGTTATCTATTTCGAGACCTGTATGAGATTTATAGTTCATTACTTGTGAAAATCATATGATGGAGAACTTAATTTTTCATAATCCCTATTAATCCTTATACTACCCTTATATGATCCTCTTTTTCATATCCAATTTGAACCTTATAGCCTTTTATTTTTAGCTCTACAAAATTGTTCCCTAGCCGAGATAAGCTTGACCCTATCCGGGGATTAGGACTAAGTTTGGAGAGGTTTGTTTTGTTGAGTGATATGTTATGTTTGGTTCGAAAATTTAGGGTTTTTGGGAAGGGTAGATTGGAAGTCTCTTGTTTTATTATGTAAAAAGAAAGATCTCTTGGTAAGAAAAGATGCACAAAAGAAAGTTGTTGTTGAGGAAAAAAAAGAGAGAATGAGTACACGATAAAGCTCGTTAACAACCTAGTCGGTTCGTTAACGAGGCTGTTCGAGGAGAAATAGAAGAGCTGAAAAGAAAAAAATTATGTAAGAAGAGAGAGAGAGAAGGGGGGAAGTAAGATGTGCATTTGTGTTTGAAAGATAAACTGGAGATTCTTTTAAGTTATTTTATGAGACTTTCTAGGATAAATTCGGTGAGTGAAGAAAAAGTGCATTATGATTTAGTGAGTTTGGTTTGTTTTCATGAGAGTTTTGGAATTGTGTGAGTTTTTAGGAGTCTTTGATTCCCGGATATTATTAGCACCACATAGCCAAAATATTTCCACGCCTTATTCTTTTTACCAAGCCCCATTACAACCCGACCGAATGGGAACTTCTATGAGGTTTTTCATTGAGCCTAAGTTCTCTTGATGTTTTTTGCTTGTTTTGACAAATCTTAGGTGGAGAGTTTGGTGATATAAGTTCCAATTTCTATGAGTTTTTGTATATGAGATGAGTTGAGAGATTTAATTTCTAAGCCCAAACACATGAGAGTTGAGTGAAACACATATATCCCTTGTGAGGTTGGATTGTACTTGCTTATGTCTATTTAGTTTATATATGTGTAATGACATTAATAGTCATTTGCTATTTTCTACTATGGTTTTGATGTTGCTTTTTAGTTGATGGCTATTTGCTTGATGAGTATGATTGTTTGGTTTTGGTTAGTGTTTAGTGATTGCTGGAGGACAAGCAAGTCTATCTATGGGGTATTTTGATATTCATGTTTTTGGTATAGTTTTTAGTGTGTTTCTTAGTTTGGTTAGTTTAGTTTTAGTAGTCTTTAGAGTAAGTTTTGTGTATTTTTTGATAAGTTTGCATATTTTGTGAGAAGTATGGAAGCTACTCCGTTTTGTGTCTTTTTGTAGGTTTTGAGCAGGAAAGAGAGCGTTTTAAGCTGGATTAGAATGTTGTGGTGAAGGATGGAGAACCTGAAGATGAAGAGGAAGATTGCATAAGAAGAGCGAAGAGAAGTTCAAGTTTAAGTGAAGAAGAGTTGAAGAAAAGCCGAAACCCAGGCTCGTTAATGAACCTGTGAAGGGTTGTTAACGAGGCATAAAGATGGAAGTTTCTGATGGATTTTGTGAAATCTACCGACCCTGTGCAGAAGTCGTTAACGATGGCTCCGTGTCGGTAGGGTTTTTAATGATTTTAGGGTCGTTAACGATGGCTCCCTGTGCGGAAGTCGTTAACGAATTGTCCACGATGGCTCTGTGTCGGTAAGTTTTTATCTTTTAGGGTTTTTAATAGATATCTTTCTTAGTATAAATACCCTTCTTTCTAGCCTAGAGGAGGGGGGGTGAACAATTTTTAGGAGGACGAGTTTTATTTCTCTTTGGAGGGCCGAATTGACGAGAGAAGAGTGGAGAAGAATAACGAGCTGGTTCGTTAGAGAGAAGAGCTAGGGTCGTTAGTCGGATTTGCTCGGGGTTTTGTTCTGTATTTTCGGTTTCATTCAATGATATTGTAAGACAATATTTCTCTTATTAATTTCAAGTAAGTTTGTTTTGTTTTCAATGTTTTCACTTTTTAAAGTTGTTTGCTTTATTATTATGAGTAGTGAGTAGTTTTCTTATCTAGGGTCGGTGTTGAAACCCGATATAGTTATGCATGTTTGATGAGTGAGTTGATGTTTTGAATGCCTTTTATCTATTTTAAATTGCTTGTTATGTTTATGCTTAGACGATAGTCGAGGTAATTTGAGTTTGCAATTTGATCGAAAGAGAAAGTTGTTAACTTGAAGGATGATATTGTTCGATTACGAAAGTTTCGAGCTCTGGATCCAAAACAAGCGATTGAGTGAATTAATTTGTGAGAATTGATTGATTTACTTGTTAGTCGGCGAAAGTTGATGAATTTATCTATTTAAAGGCATGATCTTTATTTTCTTATGAGTTTATATGCATGACTATGTTGTGGTAACCCTTGTCCTAGATTTTTATTCTTATTTGAGTTTGCATTCGTTATATTCATTATCGAGTTAGTTGCCTCGGTACCGAACCTGCATGTTAGGTCGTTATATTCGCGTTCGTAGTGTTATCCAGGTTCGTTAACGACCCTGACAAAGTCGGTAACAGGTTGGTCGTAGGGTGTTTTGTTTTGTTTTGCTTTGTTTACTTTTAGTAGTAGATAGATAAACAACCGTGCTTCCCGTGGACGATCCTGACTTCGCTATAATCAGCAGGGTCTTGACTTATAAATTTATTGGTTGTCAAGAATACCCTCTCAACTTTGGGCTGACTCCTACAATGACGATTGGGTATGCTTGTATGAGTACCCCTTTTGCATTGGACATCGCTTCCCCTTTTCTCCTCTCGTGATTGCTTTTCTCGCCACTCTTAATGTGTCACCCTGGAAAATCCTTCCTTATGTTTGGAGGCTTCTCTTGTCTGTTGATCAATTGTGCTCCTCTCATTACATCCCGTTCAAAGCTATCGACTTTCTTTGCAATTATAGCCTCTCAAATAGTGGTCCTGGCCGTTGCACTTTAAAAACCCTAAAGAACAAATCCGACCTGATCTACAACATGTCGAAGTCGGATCGAGGCTGGGCTGACAAATTCTTCTTTCTAAAACAGTCTTCTTTTGAAATTGATACTTCTCTCCTGAAACCTCGTTGGCGATCGTCAGGTAGTGTTTCCTCTGTTTGCTCATCTTATTTCTTCTTGACAACATTAACCTATGATTATGTTTGCTTTTGACGCAGTGAATCTTGCCTCGCTTCGTCCCGGTAAGGTGTCGGCTCAAATTGTTTCTCGCATAGAAGCTTTATCGTTGGAGGAAAGATCTTACCCAAAGGTGGTAAAAGTGTGCTCTGCCGATTCCGAGCACACTAAAATGTCAAGTAAGTATATAGATACCCCTCTTACTTAGCGAACACTAATACTCTCAACTCTTATAACTCTACGTTTCTAAATGTTGTTAGGCTCAAGGACTACTCTCTCCACTGCTGCCCTCACCACGGAGAGAGAGTTAAAGCACGGAAGAAGAGGAAAGATGAGACAACCTCTACTGTGGATACGTCTTTGGCGATGCCTCTTCCCCGAAGGTTGTTGATACTGCCCCCAAAACATCTTCTTCAACAAAGAATGATACCCCTTGTTTGATTGATCTTCCTGGAACCATGATGTCGTTGGATATTGCGGCGGAAAAATGTTTGAGCTCCCTGATGCCCCTCCATGTGAACTGTCCTCGAGGTGCAGGAAGTCGATCCTCTATATCAGAGTTCTTCGGTGAAATGTTGGCCGCCCAATGGCAGGTATGACTATTGACTCTCGAATGACTCGTTTTTTCTTCACTCTCGCGTTATATTTCCGCCTTGTATTCTAACGAGTTAACAACTTTTTTCCATAGCTTCCAGATTATGCTCTGAGCTTTTGAGGCTTTCAAGGACCAGCTGGGCCAACTTGCTCAGAGCAATATTGCTATCCAGTTTGAGAAAGACCGAAGTACTCTCCTAAGGCAGGAAAAGAAGGTTTTAGAGCAAAAGGTTAAAGAGCTCACAGATGCTCTTGAAAGGGCTTCCATAAGCTCAAAGGACTGAGAGGAGAGATTCATAGCTGCATCAAGGAAGGAAGCTTCTATCGCAAAGGAGGTCGAGGATACTGCTGATTACTGGTCATGCAGGGCTTGTGTAGAGATGATGAAGGAGTTTGCCGCAGGAAAGCACACCTCATGGCATGCCGTGAAAGAAAGAGAGTTGTTCGAGAGTCTAGTCTCTGATGAAGTCGTCCCAACCAAGAAATCCTCGATAGTGGACGACATTGCTCAGGTTGCCAAGGAGGTAGCCCAGGAGGAGCTCGAGGAGAATTTGAAGGCTTCCGAAGATATTTCCAAGGAGTAACCTTATTGCTCTTGTTCGTGAATTTTTTAAGTTTTTTCTGGTACCCCCGGCGTGTCAGGGTTTAAAATATTTACTTTTCTCTGGGGCCACTTGTTATAGGGTTGTTTTGTGTGAACAATCTTTCTACCCCTTTATACTTTAAGGGGCTTTTGTGCATGTTTTCTGTGTTTGTATGGCATTTCATTTGTCTTCCTCTTTTGCAGGTAATGCATGTTTTAAAGGCTTGTTCACTAGATAAAGATCAATGCGTTTGGAGAGACGATTGTTAACCATGTTTGATCAAGTTATGTCGTGATAGCACTTTTTGTAAAAGATGCTAAGAGAGAGCAATACGTGTAATAGGATAGAACATAAAGTTGTAAGATACCCGTGTATGATTAATAAAATCTGAACTGATTACACAAGTATCTTTGTTTTGTTAAACTCCTCTTACTTTAGAGTCGTTAACATGTTATTCTCGTCTCTTGCATCTTGTGACTAGACGTCGTGTGCACATCGTAGCCTGATTGTAAGGCGAGGGCCATGTTCTGGCCTGTAACGTCGCAAGGCGTCCCTTGTTAGTTTTATAGTGTTGTTGTTCTTCCGTGCGTGTGAAATGATATAAATGAATTTTGACATGGAAGATCAAGTAATGAATTAATACCTTGTCGCGACTTGTTTTCCTCAAAAGTGGTAGAGTTTTAGATTTGTCGCGTTCCAGCTCCTTGGGACAGCTTTCTCGTCGTGGGAGATCAACTCGTAAGCTCCCTGTCCGACAACTTTCATGATTTGATATGGTCCTTGCCAATTAGCTCCAAGTTTGCCAGCATCCGGCTCCTGGGTGTTTTGGAAAACCTTCCTTAATACCCAATCACCTACTTGAAACACTTTTGCTTTGATGTGTTTATTGTAACTCCGAGCTACCCCCTACCTATATGCCGCCATTCGAACCGATGCTTCATCTCGTAACTCGTTAACTGTATCTAGGTGATGGAACAAGTTGGCTAGATTTGACTCTTCAGTAGTAAGACCATATCGGGTTGTGCGTAGAGGTATCTCGACCGGTAACACGGCTTCGCACCTGTATACTAATGAGAAAGGGGTATGCCCAGTAGTAGTCTTAGGAGTCGTCCATGCTTACCAAGGTATAAGGGGTAACCGTCGGCCCATCTTCCCTTGGCTTCTTTGAGGCATTTCTTCAAGTTGTTTATGATCACCTTGTTGCTTGCTTCCGCCTGACCATTAGCCTTAGGGTAACACGGAGTAGACATCACCAACTGAATGTTGTATTGCTAGCAAAAAGATCTTGTTTTTTCGCTGATGAATTGATATCCATTGTCACAGACTATAGTTGATGGTACTCCGAATCTGCTAAGGATATTTCTCGTAATGAAGGAGATGACATGTGTGTCTTTTACTTCTTTGAAAGCTTCGGCTTCGATCCATTTGGAGAAGTAGTCGGTCATGGCTAATATGTAAACACGTTGTCCTGAAGCTGGAGGGAGTTTTCCCACGATGTCCATTCCCCACTTCATAAATAGCCAAGGGGAAGTTATAGGGTGTAACAACTCCGACAGTTGATGTGGAATAGGTCCGCGATGCTGGCACGCGTCACACTTTCTGGCAAACTCAACCGCATTCTTGTTCATGGTGGGCCAATAATAGCTCATCTTGCTCGCCTTCTTTGCCAAATCGCGACCCCCTGTGTGATTTTTGCATTCCTCGTCATGTATATCTTGTAATATCTTCTGTACTTCTTCTTCTTCTTTCATGCATCGTGCGTACAATCCTGATGACATCCACTTGAACAAGACGTTATCCTTAATGGCGAAAGTAGAAGCTTTTACCTTGAGCCGTCGAGCTTCCTCTTTATCTTCTGGTAGAATTCCATCTTGTAACCATCTTAGGTAAGGTGTTACCCATGAAGTAGCTGCATCAGAATCCCGAAACTCGAACACGTCTGCCTCTTTTGTTATGGAAGGTGCATCTAGGTGTACAAATAGTATTCTATCGTACTCTCTTGGGTCAATCGCATATCCAAGATTTGCTAAGGCGTCGTCTTGTGCTTTAGCATCTCTGGGTACTTGCTTTATCTCGAAGTACACCTTCATTTTTGAATCCCTAACAACATACGAATTTGTGACTTGATTGACAATAAGTAACGAATCACATATTACCACGATTTCTTGCACATTCAAGTCCTTGGCGATAAGTAATCCTGCGATGAGTGACTCATATTCTACTTCATTATTGGTAGCCTTGAACGTGCATTGAATAGCCTGGGCTATCCTATCCCCCTCTGGTGACTTCAGGACTGCCCCCAACCCTACACCTACCTGATTTGAAGCTCCATCGGTGTGCATCATCCACTTGCCGTTGCTCAGCGATCTTTCTACCTGTAATATTTCTTGATTTTCTCCTTCTGCAGGGTAGGAGTGAAGTCAGACACAAAATCCGCCAAAGCTTGAGACTTCATTGTTGTTCGTGGCTCGTAAGTGATATCATACCGTTGAGGTGAATTAACCACCTCATCAAGCAACATGATAGCTTCGGTTGTGACATAACACTCTTCATTGGAAAGTTAGTCCTCATAGTAATAGAATGACTTTCAAAATAAGGACATAATTTGATAGAAGTCATTATCAAAGATAATACGAGTTTTTCAACGGGTGAGTACCTGGTTTCCGCATCAAGTAAAGTCTTACTTACATAGTAGATGGGTCACTGGTTTCCATCTTCTTCTCGAATCAAGACGGCACTTACAGCTGCCTCTGTGGCTGTCGGGTAGACGCACAACATTTCACCTTGCTTGGGCTTGGATAGTATTTGTGGCTGAGATACATACTCCTTCAATTCTTTGAAAGCTTCTTCTTGTGCCTCTGTCCACTCGAACGACTTGTTTTTCTTCAGGATGTCGTAAATTAACTTTTTTTTGTCCGATGACTTGGATATGAACCGGTTGAGTGCTGCTACTCGTCCTGTCAACTTCTGGACGTCTTTGATACATCTTGGTGATTGCAACTCCATTATTGCCTTGATCTGATCCAGACTTGCTTTGATTCCTCTCTGCGTCACTATATAACCAAAGAATTTCCCCGACATAACTCCAAAGGATCACTTAGTCGGGTTCATCTTCATCCGATAACTCCGTAGAATCTGGAATGCATCCTCCAAATGCCAGATGTGATCTTCCACCTTCAAATACTTGACTAGAATGTCGTCGATGTATACTTCCATCGTATCCCCCAGTTTTCCTAAAACTTCTTATTAACCAATATTTGATAAGTAGCACCTGCGTTTTTTAATCCGAAAGGCATAACCTTGTAATAATAAGTCCCTTGATTTGTTACAGATGCGGTTTTTTCTTGGTCGTCAGTGTGCATCATTATCTGATGGTATCCAATGAATGCGTCCATGAAAGTTAAAAACTCATGTCCCACCGTCGCATCCACCATTGCGGTGATATAGGGCAAAGGGAATGAATCTTTGGTACATGCTTTATTTAAATTAGTGAAGTTGACACAAACGCGCCACTTCCTGTTTTTCTTTTTGACGACAACCACATTTTCTAACCAATCGGGATATTTTACTTCCCTAATTTTTCCAGATTCAATTAAGGATTTTACCTCATCATGTATTACCTGATTTCGTTCGTGCGCGAACTTACGCCTTTTCTGTTTAACTGGTGGGATTTTTTTTATTAACGTTGAGCGCATGTGTGATCATGTTGGGATCAATTCCCACCATATCTTCATTCGACCAGGCGAAACAATCTCTATAGGACCGTAAGAACTCCACTAATTGCTCTCATAAAGTTGGCTCCAGATCTGCTCCTATCCTAATTTTCTTAGACGGATCACGTAGATCAAGGGCTACCTCTTCGATATCTGGTGTCTCCGGCTTCACGTAAGTCTTACAGTCCTTTAATTGTTATTCCGACGACTTCTTTTCTGCCTCAATCTGCGGAGTTTTCATAGTCATTGCCCTCATGATTACGGAAGAACACTCCCTTGCTATCTTTTGTTCTCCCTTGATTTCTTCTATTCCCCATGGTAACGGGAACTTCACACATTGTTGATAGGTCGAAGGAATGGCCTTCATCATGTGGATCCAGGGCCTGCTTAAGATAACATTGAAATGTGATGAACAATCAAGTACTTGAAACTTTACCTGGCAATTTACCCCACGCGCGATGGTGGGTAATGATTTTTCCCCTAACGTGTTACGTGATTCGCCGCTGAAGCCCACCAAAGTCATAGATTTCTTGACGATGTCATCCAAACCCAGGCCTAAGTTGTACAAGGCATCAACATAAGCAAATTATTAGAACTTCCATTATCAATTAAAACTCGATTAACAATAAAGTTTGCTATTGTTAAGGAAATAATTAAACAATCATGGTGAACTTCCTCTTCTTCGATGTCATCGAAGGTAATGGGCATCACATCAGGACCCCTTCGAATAGATATTCTGGGCTCTTCTCTCCGGGTACACCTTGCAATCCTCTTAGCTTCAGAGTAGGTTACGCCACAGATCTCAAAACCCCCAGTGATGACATTGATCACTCCCGTGTGCTTGGGAGGTGGTGGTGGACTGGTCTTCCCTTTGTTGTGTTCTAGTTGTTCCCTCTCTCTTTCCGATATTAGATCCTTGAGGTACCCCCTGCGTAATAACTCACTTACCTCTTTCCTTAGCACGATTCATTCGTCCGTCCTGTGGCCGTGATCAAAATGGAAATCACACCATCTAGATTTCTATTTTTGGTGTGAAGGTGTGTTGCTCTTTCTTGGCCACTTGACAGTATCCCCCATGTCATTAAGAGTTCGTACAACCTATGTTACATCTACCCGAAAGTTGTAGTGAGATGACTTTGGAGGCAGCCTTGGGTCTTCATATTGCTCGTTTGACCTAGCAAACGTCGTGTTTACCGTTGGTTTTGCATGGGACGGATAAGGGTATGGAACATATCTGGTTTCCCATCGCCCTTGTCGTCGATCTGGTCGGTGAGGACTAGTAGTTTTGATGGCGAAGAGGTCATCTTCTTCTAATCGCATGTCTGCCAACGCTTTTACATGCACCTCATCGAAATTCGAGCAAGGATATTTAGTCAACTCACGATAAAGATCAGGATTACCAGCCCAAATGCCTCACTGGAATGCTTCCACAGCTGTAGCGGCGTTGCATCCTTCAATGGTGACTAACTCATCATTGTACCTGTTTAGAAAAGCATTCAAGAATTTGCCGGTCTTTTGGACCATGCGATATAAGTCGCTAGAACGTTTTTTAGCGTGTCGACTACTTGCGAATCTTATCCTGAACTTGTCAATTAACTCAGTGAAAGGATAAATACTTCCAAGGGGTAAATGAGAATGCCAATTAAGTGCGGGCCTAGATAACGTGTTACCGAACAAACGACACATGATAATTTCCTTCACATCGAAGGGAACTGTACTAATATTCATTGCTTGTTTAAACCCGGCTACGTATTGGTCCGGATCCATAACCCCTTCGTACTTGGGTACATTAGGGACGTGATATTTTCGAGAAATGTCTACCCTCGCGATAGCGGGGCAGTGTACCAATCCCTACTTTCCACCGTTGTCGGTTGTGGGGCCCTAGGGACCTGCATAATTTGGTCCTCCGAGGCTTTGAGGCGTTCCCGTAATTGGGTAACCTCGACATCCTCTCCAATGACCCTCGAAGAATTACCATTTACCTGATAACCAGTTACCAGTCTGGTGTCATCGGGGGTTGTGAGATTTTGATCGTCCATTTCCAATCGTCGAGCAACGTCATCCATTCGTCCATTAACGCGTTGCCGATTCGTTGCTTATTGCACCTGAGATTGAATCAAATTACATTCATTAGTTAAAGTCTCTATTTGTGCGTTCTTTTGAATTTCATAATCCCTTCGTAGAGTGAGCATAGTTGCGCAGAGTTTAGCGATGGTGTCGGAGTCGACCGCTTCTCCTTGTTCTGCAGCTGTGGAGGTGGTAGGGTTGCCATTTCAATCTCCAGAGTTGTGCTCACCCCTTTCTGTCATATTTTTGGTCTGCTGGCCGTCAATCCCTTGATTGATCTCGTTGTTCTCAGCGTTATAGACTTGGTTGTAAGTAGTATGAATGCCTTCCATCTTGCGCGAATAGAGCTTACGGTTCTTGAAAACTTTTCTTTGGCTAAGGCCCCACGGTGGGCGCCAATTGTTTTGGGCAGAATAACAAGTAACACGTTATTTGCTAAAATGAGGGGATCTTAACCAACAAGAAGTCAAAACACGTTAGGCTATAATTACGAGATAAACAGAAAGTAAAGATGTGACTGAGAATAGTAAAGCAAGAAAATAAGTGGTAGCTCAAGCACACTAAAATAACGATGATACAAGAGTACAATTGGAACAAAATGGATTGGAGAATTTATGTGAATGTGAATATGGATTGTCGTAGATGTGCTCGATAGTGAATAATTAAGGATTACAAGACTATTTTTCCTGAGTGTTCGAATGTCCTCTCTTCCTCATTGACCTAAGCTTTTATAGCCATTGTCCCTCTCTTGACCATTGATCAATTATCCTCTCTCCTTCCAATCCCGCATATATCGCCCTCTGCCACTAATGTGGTAGCCGTTTGCCTCTGAAGATCTCGCTTGCCCGTTTTATCTTCATGATCGATCGTGCCTTTGCCATTCAATCCAAGGAGCTCGTTAAATCTCTGTTTCTCTTCATTGAATCTGGGTCTTATCTTATTTGGGCTCGGTTATGGGGAACCCAACACTGATGTAGCAAGACCAATGTTTATTGTACATTTTATGAAAAAATAGTATATTTTTTATTCACTTAATAGAAAGCAACCTGCAAGAGAAATAAAAACAATAGAAACAAGGGAACTATGGTCACTAAACTCATTGAATTAGTCAACGAAAATGACAAATGAGCCATCGTCAATTTTTAATATATAATCCGTAGTAGCCTATCATCGTCATTAATACTATGTTTAAATAACAACTAGAGGGCTAACTCGTCCGTTGGACATGACAGTATTTATATCACGTATTTATTATTTTCTTAAATGTTTGGACTTTTAGATATCATAACATGTGATGTGATTGAACATATTAATTAACTTTTTTATGAAATATTATAATTGATTGTATACAAAAAACAAAATAAAATATTAAAAAATGTACATATATAAATTATTTGATCATTTAATCAGTGCATACTAATTTAAGATGCATGAATTTGTTTTTTTTTTGGTCGAAAGATACATCAATTTCTTCTATGTCCTAATTTAACAATCCAAGTATTAATTTCATTTTATACTTAACTATTGTCCATTTTATACTTAAACTATTAATTTCATATTATAATTTATTTTTAACTATTTTATACTTAAATTGTGAATAATTGATAATAATATGGTATGTTTCATTTACTATCTAAACATAAGTATTGTTCATTACTTTATTTTATTTTGAAATAACAAAATTTGAATTCCTTAAAAAATGAATAGGAAATTGTAAGTATTTATTTAATTTTCTTCAAAAAAAGCTCTTACATATTTGTTGGAATTTAATATTGTAGAATTATTAAGAGGATGAAGCATTTATTGGATATAGAGGGACAATTTTTATAGTTGTTAAGATAAGATAAGATAAGATTAAAGTGGAAGACCAAGCAAGAGACTAAAGTAAGTATTTGTGATGTATGATGTATGATAATAAGTAAATATTATGTGTGAAAACCCAAGAGGCAAAGATGAGATATATATGATTGATGTATAATATTAAGGGCTCAAAACATACACAGCCCCCTGTACTTGTGCAAATTGGTTAGATAGACACCCCACCTTTGGTTTGGACCTATTGAGCACTTAAACTTAAAAATTCGGGTCTATTAAACAGCTGATCGATGACGTGGTTGTGCGCGTGTAATTAACTTACAAAAGGGCGAGTGAAACCTTTATTAAATGTGACATGGAATTAATATAAAAAAACTCTTTTCTTCCTATGTTCTTTTCTTCCTATACTCTGATTTTCATTCTTTACGCTGAACAGTAGCCAAGCGTCCCAGGCCACATTCCACGATCCCTCTCCTCTTTGTCGGCGCTGATTCACAACCGCCACCGCCGGAAGAAGGAAATCCCTCCGCCAATCACCGACACCGCTCACCGTCGTCGGGACATTCGCGCGCCATACCGAAACAGCACCATCTCCGCCGCCGCCTCCAGGTACTACTGACTCGACGAGGCTAGCGCTCTGGTGGAAGCGTCGCCTCCGATCTTCGAGTTGTAGCAGGGGATGGATGTGGTAGTGGTGGAGGAAGGAGGATGAGGAGAGAGAGGAGAGGATCCAATACTTCAACGCACCGAGCTAGCAACGAGCTCAGATCTGGCTCCAATTCTCAAATCTGGCTCCAATTTGGGGATCTTGCTCAGATTTGGCCCCAATTTGACGATTTAGAGGAGAAAAAGCTTCAATTTGGGGATCTTGCTC
Organism: Fallopia convolvulus; assembly: GCA_964016875.1. Lineage (NCBI taxonomy): Eukaryota > Viridiplantae > Streptophyta > Magnoliopsida > Caryophyllales > Polygonaceae > Fallopia > Fallopia convolvulus. The sequence goes on along the minus strand of OZ024722.1, from coordinate 4,629,791 downwards.
ATATTTGACGATGGTGTTTGATGAAAGATGATGGTGCTTCGATCTGGCTTAGATTTGTCGCCGCCAATGCCGCCCATTTCAGATTGGAGCCTTTTCAGAAAGAAGATGGTGATGCAACGTCCTAATGGTGATGCAACACCCATTTCAGATTGACGGAATGACGGACGGAGGAGGAAGACTACCATTATTATTATTTTTTTTGTATTTTCTGATTTTATTTAAATAATGGTGGTCACATTGGGCTTATGTGGCATAAATTACACTTATGTGACAAAATAGGCTTATGTGGCACACACTTGGAAAAAATTGTGACATGTCAGCGCGCGTGTTATACACTCAATGAGGTTCTCAACGACCAGGTGTTTAATAGGTCCAAATTGTTAAGTTTAACTGTTTAAGTATTCAATAGGTCCAAACCAAAGGTGAGGTGTCTAAGTGACCAATTTGCACAAGTACAGGATGCTTTATATGTTTTGAGCCTACTATTAAGTAAATATTATGTAGGGAAGGTCAAGAGGCTAAGGTAGATTATGTAATATATGTATAACATAAGTGTATAGAGACAAATAAATACTTTAAATTCAGAACATTGAAGGTAAAAAATACAAATTTACATCTAGATTAGATTAGATTCCTTCACATTTCAAATATAATGTAATGTTAGGTTTAAATTGCAGCCGAGTTAATATCTTGCTATTTGTTGTCAGCTTACTTATCGAGTTGCATGTTAGTGAGGGTGCTTGTTGTCTAGTTTTGAGGGCCTAGTGAAAATGAAGTATTGTCGTTAGGTCGTTAGTGTTTTGAAAAAGCGAAGTTTTCTCACAAAATTTAACAAAAAAAATGATAAATAATGTAATAGAAAGATGAGGATTGGATTGTGTGATATTGATATCTCTGGACAGAAATGAAAATATGTAATGATATTCGAATCTGAAAAATTAACAATTCAGACTAAAAGTTTTATTTTGAGGGTGTAAAATTTTGTAAATGATATGCAATAATTTTTATTATTGCCTATGTATAATTTTTTTACTGACTGTGTATGACTTTTTTTATCTGAGTGTATATGATAATCTTATAATGTGTGTGCATTATTTTTGTAAGTGTGTATAATTTTGTTATCATCTAAGTCTGACTTTTTTTAATCAAAGTGTGCATGATAAACTAATAATGAGTGTGTGAAAGTCATGTACACTTAGTTAAGATAGTATACACAATTACTTATAAAATTATGCATGTTGTAATATAATGTGCACAATCAATGAAAACAAGTCCTTCACACCTGTTGGAACAATGGTTGTTCCATGGTTTCTCTTAATTTTGATGATAACAAACTTAGTTGATATAACTTGCTTCTACATGTAAGTGTTTCAGGTAAACAGGTACATGATCACGAGTGAAGGAACATTGTGGGGAACAATGGAGGGAACGAGTGACAGATTTAGGAAGCGCGTCTCTGAAGGAACGCGGGTTTCTATAAATGGCAAGTTACCATATCTTCTGCAAGCGATCTTCTACGAAGATTTACAGCTGTAGGCGGTTGCTTAAGGAGATAAAAGAGAAGATAAGAGCAATCTTCACACGATCTTATCTTGGGAAATCCGAGATCATTCGGTTTTGGGAAGAATCGACATGGTTGAGGATCCGAAAACACAAACAATCTTTTTCCTTATTGTGTGGGATTTGTTAAGTAGAATATCAGCGTAATTAGCCAAGAATTACGTGTGAGATCAGACTTAACTTATCTTATAAATAGCTAGGGTTAGCTAGGGTTAAAGGTGTGGTTTTCGAGTGGTTAAAGACGACGAACTTGAAGAGAGAGCTTTTCAAGTGGATGAGTGTGTGGCTTTTTCCGGTGAAGAATCCACAAGTAAGTCAGTAGTTTACTTCCATTTAGGTTTACGTTTAGGGTTGTAGAAGTCTAGTTGGTTGAACTTCGGTCGGTGTCGTAGTTACGAGGGAACTTTGGTTGGTGCCTTAGTTACTTGACTTGCCTTGCAATCGTTGAAACTTAATAAAGGTATTCTATTGAAAATCCTCTGAGAAGGAGTCTCAGAGGTAGAGGTTTTTCTTTCTACGACTTGTTGGTCGGACATAAAGTTTTCCTCTCTAAATTCTGTGTTCTACTATTTATTTCTGCTGCCCAGGGAACATTACTAGTTCCCTATATTGTTACTAACGTGTCACGATCCAACAATTGGTATCAAAGCAGGTTTGCTCTAGATTGTGTGTTAGTGCAGGAATACAGAATGTCTTCAAACAACACTCACAACGTCGGAATTGGAAACAACAAGCCTCCACTGCTTGTTGCTGGGGAGTATGATCACTGGAAGAAGCTCTTCACCACATGGCTCAGAAGCAATGACTACCAAGCCTGGTCAGTTATTGAGGATGGAGACTATGACATTCCCGCCGACAAGAAGAACAAAAAATCCGAATGGGGGCCAACAGAATGGACGGGAATGGAGAAGAACTACAAGGCACAAATGCTACTAAACAATGCCTTGGGTGCTGAAGATCTTCTAAGAGTTGTCAACTGCAATACTGCTAAGGATGCATGGGAAGCCATTGAGCAAATGCATATCGGTAGTGTAGATCTGAAAGAAAGCCATCAGAAAGACGCCAAAAAGGAATTCTACAATTTTAAGATGAAAGATGGAGAAACCATTGCCACATACCAATCTCGGTTCGAAGGCTTGGTTAATCGCATTAATCATCTTGGAATTGGGGATTCTATCAAGCATGCTGAGAAAGTCTCTACAATTGTTGATGGTCTAGGACCCAAGTACGTGGTCACTAGAGGGCTCCTCAAGGAAAATCCAATAACAAAGACTTGCAAACTTCATGAAATCTTTGGAAAGTTGACTGACTATGAGCGATATGAGAAAGACAATAGTGGTACTTCAAGCTCTAGCAAGGGTATTGCTCTTAAGGTGGAGAAGGCCATTGAAAACATCACCGCTGGAAATGATGATGAGCTAGAGAAAGATTCTGATGTGGCTCTCATAACCAAAGCGATGAGATCTTTCTACAGGAGAGGCAAGAAGCAAGGTGCCATGAAGGAAAGAGTCAACTTTGAGAAGAAGGAAATCAAGGATGTTACCTGCTTCAACTGTCAGGAAAAGGGTCACTATGCAAAGAGTTGTCCCAAAGGTAACGACACTGGGAACGAGAAGAAAAAGGCCTACATCGCTGCATGGGATCTTGACTCAGATGACGAATCTGAATCGAAGATCTGCGCCATGACTCTGAAAACTGAAGATGTCAACCAAGAGGTAACTCCTGAACAATTTCTTTCTAGTATAGAGAATGCCAAACAATCTGATCTCGTTATCCTTGTCAAAAAAACTTTTTGAAGATAACCTAAAAATGCAAGATGAGATAGAAGCTTCTGATGAGAAATGTTCTAATCTTGAAGAAAAACTATCAGAAACTACTGTTACCAATGCTGTTCCTTGCTTAGAGTGTGAAGATTTAAAGAAAGATATTAAGACTCTCACTGAAACCAATAATGAACTCAGATCGGATCTGCTTATCTTTAAACTCAGAGGAGAGGATTTAGAGAATGAGCTTAATAAACGAACTCAAATTGAGTTTAATCCTGCTAAGTGTGGTATTGGTTATGGTAAAAACAAATATGAATATCCTCCTGATGACCTTACCTTTGAAGAGAAATTGGAAAGAAAAGCTAGGGAACTGCAATCCGCTAGAGATAAGGTAACTCATCTAGAGAGTAGAGTCAAAATTCTTGAAAGTAATGTGAACAACAACTCTGAATGGTATTCTGGTAAAACGGCTCATAAAATATACTTAAAACAGTCTCAAGGGAACCAGCACAGAGTTCCTTCCAAGGAACGTGCGAAGGAACGTACCCTCCAGAAACCACATCCTAAGCGTTATCTTGGCAAATATTATAGGGTGTGCTATCACTGTGGTGGGGGAGGTCATGTTCAAAAAGACTGTAAAGTTAGGTTAGAAGAGTCTAACAAAAGAAGTCAAAACCAGAACATAGGGAACAATAAGAAACAGTGGTCTGGTAAGAAAAATCAAGGGTATGACAAATCTCATCAGAATAAAAAGGAACCAGCTCCACAATCACAAAAGAAGCATGATTCTAAAACTGAAAAAGGGAAAACCATGCTGATCCCTCAAACATTGCTTCTAGTTCCAAGAGTCCACAGAAAGCTATTTTAGTTCAATCACAAATCTATCATTCTGTGAGCTATGCTAACCGACTCAGGAAGGCTAAGCAGGCCTGGGTCGTTAAAACGTGATTTCTTTCTTGCAGGATGAAGTGAGGGGGAACATCCGCTGGATCCTTGATAGCGGGTGTTCATGTCACATGACAGGGAACGAGAGTATTCTGTCCTCACTTCAAAACAAAGCTGGAGGAAACATTTCCTTTGGCAACAACAATCAAGGAGAAATCATTGGAACAGGTGAAGTCAAGCTAAATGATAAGATCAAAGTAAAAGACGAAAGCTTGGTGAAAGGTCTTAGTTACAACTTGTTGAGCATTGCTCAGCTTTGTGACCAAGGGAACAACGAGGTATCCTTTACCTCAGATGGTTGTATGATCAAGAACCTGAAATCAAATCTTGTGGTCCTGAAAGGAAAGAGACGCAACAATGTGTACTTTGTCGACTAAAGTTTCCAACCACAAGAAGATCTTTGCTTTGTAACAGTAGCTGACATGACTGATCTCTGGCATAGGTGGTTTGGTCATGCAAATCATCCAGGAATTCACAAACTCTACTCACAAAATCCGGTGATAGGACTTCCCAAAGTTCTTACAAAAAAGGAAAGCTTATGTGAAGAGTGTGTGAAAGGGAAACAAAGCAAGTCATCTTTTCAGCCAAAGTTGTCAATTAGTACCTCTCATCCTCTTGAGATGGTACACATGGACTTGTGTGGTCCCATGTGGGTGAGAAGTCATGGAGGTAGCAGGTACATTTTTGTTATTGTTGATGATTTTACTAGATATACATGGACTCTCTTTCTAGGTTCCAAAGATGAGACGTTCATGGCATTCAAAAGCTGGATCAAGAAGGTAAAAGCATCAACAGGACAAAAATTGAAGTCTATCAGGTCTGACAACGGAACAGAGTTCAAGAATTCCATGTTTCATAGCTACTGTGATGAACATGGAGTATCTCGGAACTTCTCTGCGCCTAGGACTCCTTAACAAAATGGCGTAGCAGAGAGAAAGAATGGAACACTTCAAAATATGGCTCGTACTATGATGTTGGCAAGTAACTTGCATCGGTCCTTTTGGGCTGAGGCAGTCGGTACCGCTTGCTACATCATTAATCGAGTCACCATACGTTCCACCTTCTCTAAAACTCCATATGAACTAATCAAGGGCAGAAAGCCAAATATTTCCCACTTGAAAGTCTTTGGATGCAGGTGCTTTATTCACAACAACGGAAAAGACGAGCTAGGCAAGTTTGATCCAAGGAGTGACGAAGGCATCTTTCTGGGGTATGCATCCAACAGCAAGGCTTACAAGGTGTTCAATAAAAGGACTAAGAAGTTTGAAGAAAGCATTCATGTTGTCTTTGACGAGTCCAAAAATGGAGGGAACCTGTCTAGTAACGAGGATGTACTAAAGGTTCTAGATGCAGATTCAGATGATGAAGTCGATCCAGAGTTAAATGAACAGGCTCCAAATTTAGGTTCACAAGCTCCAGATGACGATGTTATGCCTCCGAATCAGGATCTGGATGGAGATAACACTGAAAATGTTCTGGTTCCTGATGATGATACTTCACAAAATGAAGAAATTGAAGAAGATCATGGGGAAGGAACATCCCAAGGAACGACAAGCCAACAGGAACAAGAGGAGTCAAGAATAGATCCTACTCAGATTGAAGTCAGAAACTATCATCAAAAGAGGGATCATCTTGTTGACAACATCATCACTCCATACGATAAAGGTGTGCTTACTCGTTCCTCTATTAAGAACTTTTGTGCTTTCAATGCGTTTATCTCTCTTGCAGAACCAAAGAACGTGAAGGAAGCATTAAAAGACCCTGACTGGATAGTTGCTATGCAAGAGGAACTACACCAGTTTGAGAGGAACAAAGTATGGAGATTAGTTCCCAAGCCAAAGCACAAAATGGCTATAGGAACAAAGTGGGTATTTAGGAACAAACTTGATGACACTGGAGCTGTCACAAGGAACAAGGCGAGGCTTGTAGCAAAAGGGTACAATCAACAAGAAGGGATTGACTACGATGAAACGTACGCTCCTGTTGCAAGAATAGAAGCCATCCGTCTTCTAATCGCTTATGCTGCTCACAAGGGATTCAAGCTGTATAAAATGGATGTGAAGACAGCATTCCTGAATGGTTACCTACAAGAGGAGGTTTACGTGTTGCAACCTCCATGATTTGAAGATGTTGATTACCCTGACCATGTCTACGTACTGGATAAGGCTCTTTACGGTCTTAAACAGGCTCCTCGTGCTTGGTATGATAGATTTGCTCAGTTTCTATTAGCCAATGGATACAGACGTGGTGTGATCGACAAGACATTGTTCTTAAGGGAACAAGACGGTGAGGTTTTAGTAGTTCAAGTTTATGTTGATGATATTATATTTGGTTCTACTAACCCCAAACTTGTAGAAAGCTTCAAGAATCTGATGAGCAGTGAGTTTGAGATGAGCATGATCGGTGAGCTCACTTTCTTTCTTGGTCTACAAGTGGTACAAAGTGATGAGGGAACTAAGGTACATCAACAAAAGTACATCAAGGAATTATTGAAGAAGTATGGTATGGATTCTACAAAAAGTTTTGATACCCCTATTTCTCCTAATACTCGTCTTGATGCTGATCTTAATGGTGTTGATGTTGATCAAACGATGTACCGTGGAATAATTGGTTCCCTATTGTACCTAACGGCCAGTCGGCCAGATATCATGTTCAGTGTGTGTCTTTGTGCTAGATTTCAGGCTAATCCTAAAGAAACACATCTGAAAGAAGTGAAGAGAATTCTGCTCTACTTGAAAGGGAACGATGGGTTATGTTTATGGTATCCAAAACACAACTCATTCCATCTTGTCGGATTCTCGGATGCAGATTTTGCAGGTCACTTGGTAGATAGGAAGAGCACATCAGGCATAGCCCAATTCCTTGGTCCTTGTTTGGTATCTTGGGGATCAAAGAAGCAAAATTTGGTCGCTCTTTCAACGGCTGAAGCGGAGTATGTCGCAGCAGCTGCCTGTTGTTCCCAGTTATTGTGGTTAAAACAACAATTGGTGGATTTTGGTATGTCTCTTGGAACTATTCCTATCTTATGTGATAATACAAGTGCAATCAATATCTCCAAAAATCCTGTGCATCATTCTAGAACCAAACATATAGATATTCGACATCATTTCTTAAGAGATAATGTTGAAAAAGGATTCAGCAAGATGGATCATTGTAGGACTGAAAATCAAGTGGCAGATATTTTTACCAAGGCTTTGGACAGAAAACCCTATGAGCATCTGAGGATGTTGCGAGGAATGATTTCCTTGGAGTAAACAAGTCCCGGTCCTCTATTCCCTCAGTGCTTGACTAAAGAGGTAACTTCTCAGGTAACTACATATCATTTGACAAGTTTTCTAATGGCTTATATCCTTCCTCTATGCATAGATGTTGTATATATTAGAAATTGTCAGGTATTGCATGCTAAAAGGAACTAAAACTAATTTTCTTACATCCAAGATTTTCTTTTGGCCCAAAATAACCAACATGATCTATTCTATCCCTCACTTCAAGCTGAAATGATAGTTGGTTATAAGCTGTCCCCTAGCCTGGTCCAAGCAAACGTTCCCTATGAACCCCCTTGATTACCTTTAAAAGGGAAACAATTGTTTGGATGACAAAAATGATCCTAGCCCACAAAAGTTTGAATGGAACATCTCTAGTCCCTTTTCTGTTCAAACATAACCTTTTATCCACTTATGGTAACGAGGTATGGAACTAGTGGTTGAGAATAGTGTCACATTAAAGGAACGTCTTTGATTACAATTGAAGATTTTTCTGCCAAAGTACAGACGTCAATCAACACAGAGATAGCAGTTATGTTATAGCCGTTGTGACTACTCGTTCGAATTTTTCTAGCCGTTGCACAGTAATTCTGCAGGGAATGATAGGACGTCTGCGCAGTCAAGACTTAATGGAGGTGCAAATTCATCATTATGGAAACTCTTAGCCGTTAAGATTTGGATAGAAGATCCTTTGGAAGATCATGATCTTTGTAAACAAGGAAAGAGGTGTGCTTTATAAACTCTTATCTTGGTCAATTTTTTTTACCGCACCTCTGTTTTCATCTCTCAAACCCTAATCTTCCTCAAAGCTTCAATCTTCTCTCTTTTCTACAACCATGGCTTCCTCCTCAAACACCCCAATCCTCAACTTTGAGGGTCTCGATGCCGCTGAGATTAACGCTATTCAAGCCTAACTTGAATCCCTCATAAAGGCCAAGCTTTCTTCTACCCCAATCTCCAAACTCGAAACCAAATTCGATGCTGTCTCCGACACTGGTATGGCCACCGCTGAAAAGGTCTCATCAGATAAGGAGACCGTGGTTGAAAAATCTGAGAAGGATCAATCTGTGATTCCCTCGGAAAATCCCTCCGACACGGCTGCTGAAACAGGGGATGCGCCGGACAGCAAGGAGGTAATGGAGAAGGATGAGGTAAATTCGCCTCCCAAGGACACCACCAATGATCAAGAAAAGGTGGACTCTTTGCCCGTGCACAAGCGACCAGGGTGGGTCAAGCCAACGAGCCGTGGCAAGCGAAAGGTCAGAAAGAGTGTTCCTCCCCTGCCATCTCAGATTCTTCACATCTCTGATTCAGAACGCATCCCCTCCCCTGCCAACAAAAAGCCGAAGGTTACTCCTTCTGGATCCAAGTACGGCCTTCGCTCCACCGTTCCAAAGGAACAGGTGGCTTAGGAATCCTCTGAAGAAGAAGAAGATCCCGAGGAAGATGAGGAGGAAGTTGGTTCGGAGTCTGGAGAGGGCGTGGAAGAAGAAAAGAAGGATTCTGGTGGAGAAGGAGACGAAGAAGAGGAGGAGTTGGAAGAAGAAGTTGAAAAGGATCTTAAGTCTGCCAAAGTGAGAGGCAAACTGCCTATGGAACCAGCGTCCAAGAAGGGTTCAAAGAAGGTTGTCGCTCCTCTGGTGATCGACGAAGAATTCCTGAAAAGTCATGACTTGGAAGAGTTTTGTTAACTTCTCAAGTTTCAAGGATGGGAGAAAATTTGTGACTCTGGAGTCAAGGTAGATGTGTCTCTTCTTTCCCAATTCTTTGGTTCCTATCAACTAGCTGATCTCTCTCCTGGTCCAATGGGTTTTACTACTGTCTGTGGGATGGAAATTTCTTTTTCTTTGGGATCTGTTGCTACAATTCTGAAGGTGCTTGTTGAAGGATATGGGGATGTCCATACTTTGAGTAACTGGCCAAGGAACAAAACTCAATTAATCAAGCGTGTCATGGGCAAAGTTCCTGCTGCTGGTCCTTACTCCACCACGGATTTAAGCTACACTGCAAGAATCGCACATCAATTTCTCATCAAAGTTGTTGTTCCAAGGCTGGAGAAAAGAACTACCCTCACTATAAATGATATGATTATGCTGGACAAGTTTCTAAGGAAGGAACGTATCAGTCTTCCAGAAATCATGATGAGGCAGATGGCCAAGTGTACTGGGAAGAAGCATAGCCTGCCTTATCCTCGTTTTGTGAGGGCTATACTGAAGGAGAGAAAGGCTTACAAGCCTTCAAAAGAGGAGTTCTTTGGATTACCCTTGGAGATGCGCAATATCTCGAGGATGAATTTTCAGGGTGATTCGAAGGGAACAGCTGCAAAGAAGACTGCCCAGATGGATGTTGCGAGTTCTTCGCTGAGTGAAGGTGTTACTGCCAAGATGTTGTCTGAGCTTCAAAAGATTTCCTCTCAGCTGAGTACCATTATTGGTTACCTGGCTAAGAGAGACACTAACGCTGTTGCTGCTGATTCCACCTCCTCTAAACCATAATGTGGACCCTCTCTAGTTCCTTAGCCTATCTATCCTCAGTTTAAAATGTTTCTTTTGTTTCTTGGATGTTAAGACTTTTATGTTTTTATGTTTTCTCTAGGCTGTGACCCCTACCACAATTATCTATAAAAATAATTATCTTTTGCTTATGAATGGTTTAAGATTCAATTGAATTTGTTCATTTGCTCTATGTTGTACTTGATGATTGTTGATCTTTTGATGATGTCAAAAGGGGGAAGTTAGGAAAAATGCAGAGATGCATTCTATCCAGGAAATACAGAGGGAACTTTGGCTAAGGGGGAATATGTTGTTAACTCTGAAGAGTAGGAACAACAGTGCATCTGTTAGGGGGAACCATACAGGAATTTTTTTCTGATCTATATTTCTACTGGTTTCTAGATATGCATTTTTGTATAGGTTTGTCACCATCAAAAAGGGGGAAATTGTTGGAACAATGGTTGTTCCATGGTTTCTCTTAGTTTTGATGATAACAAACTTAGTTGATATAACTTGCTTCTACATGTAAGTGTTTCAGGTAAACAGGTACATGGTCACGAGTGAAGGAACATTGTGAGGAACAATGGAGGGAACGAGTGACAGATTTAGGAAGCGCATCTTTGAAGGAACGCGGGTTTCTATAAATGGCAAGTTACCATATCTTCTGCAAGCGATCTTCTACGAAGATTTACAGCTGTAGGTGGTTGCTTAAGGAGATAAAAGAGAAGATAAGATCAATCTTCACACGATCTTATCTTGGGAAATCCGAGATCATTCGGTTTTGGGAAGAATCGACATGGTTGAGGATCCGAAATCACAAACAATCTTTTTCCTTATTGTGTGGGATTTGTTAAGTGGAATATCAGCGTAATTAGGCAAGAATTACGTGTGAGATCAGACTTAACTTATCTTATAAATAGCTAGGGTTAGCTAGGGTTAAAGGTGTGGTTTTCGAGTGGTTGAAGACGACGAACTTGAAGAGAGAGCTTTTCAAGTGGATGAGTGTGTGGCTTTTTCCGGTGAAGAATCCACAAGTAAGTCAGTAGTTTACTTCCATTTAGGTTTGCGTTTAGGGTTGTAGAAGTCTAGTTGGTTGAACTTCGGTCGGTGTCGTAGTTACGAGGGAACTTTGGTTGGTGCCTTAGTTACTTGACTTGCCTTGTAATCATTGAAACTTAATAAAGGTATTCTATTGAAAATCCTTTGAGAAGGAGTCTCAGAGGTAGAGGTTTTAATTTCTACGACTTGTTGGTCGGACATAAAGTTTTCCTCTCTAAATTCTGTGTTCTACTATTTATTTCCGCTGCCCAGGGAACATTACTAGTTCCCTGTATTGTTACTAACGCGTCACGATCCAACAACACCCAGTTACAATATTATGCGGTCAGATATGAGATAATATCCAGTCACGTATAAAATTATATTTAGTTAGTTACAAAATTTAATAAGATAATGCACACTTATTAAAAAGGGAATGTGCTCATGGACATCCATGACAATTACGATATTATGGAACATTTTGCTAAACTATGCTTTGGAACGTTTTTAATTCCAATATATATCACTGAGTTCCAGGTTAATTTTAAACATCATATCCAAATTAAAATAATCACTATTTAATATATTTTCTTAGAAACTTCTATCTATATATTAAAGAACCCGTCTTTTTTGACAACATGCAAACCTCATGCTTAATTTACCTACGATCATTTTCTAGTATTTTTTGAATTCTTATTTTTATTAATAATTTTGGTATACTAATATTTTAATTAATTAAATTTTATACTAATTAAAATAAAAAATACTTACTATTTCTAAAATCTAGAATTTCAAGGTTTAGAAATTAAAATAATATATTGTTTAATTAAAAAAAATTAAAAATTAGGTGCTCAAGAAAACATTTGAACAAAATTCGTAGTAGGAGAATTGAACTAATTAGTATAAAAATCTTTGGTAAATGTATTAAATTGCATATTAGACATTAATATGGTAATTAACCTCAAGGACATATATGTACTATATATGTTTGTTAATATTTTTTATAAGTAAAGGATTTCGATGTATCAAACATGCCTAGTAGATCAAGAAGTTAAAATAATCGGACAATCCAATAAAAGAGCACAAATACAAAAAAAAGACTCTTTACAAGAAAGGAGACATGTAAAAGGCAATCAGAAGCTAACAAAGCGGATAAGATGGATGAGCCAAGCACTATAGAACGCAACACCTCTGGTACGTACGCTTGAAAAACGGGTCATCTCCATCTAGGAGTGCATAATAAACCTCCACGATGTTGCACCCACCTAGATGAGGGATATTCGATCAAGAGGCAAGCTCGACCACAACCTCGACTAGACACGACTCAATCCAATCCAAATCAGTTCCTAATTGACATAAAGGGCTCTCGATTCAAGATCGACTTGAAAGGAATTGCAACTCATTTGAAAGGAAAATTCAAACGAGTAATTGTTTTGTGGAAAATGGGTTAATAGTTGTATTATTTGTGATTTTTTTTTTATTTTGATAAAAATCAAAACAAAAAAAATAATACTAAATTCAATCCACACACCCTCATAGTTTAAGAATTTGATCGACATTCAAAAAGGATGCGTCGTGGGCGGGTGTGCCGGAGTCTGGCTCAGTGGGTGGTGAAAATAAGGGTAGTTCAGTTTTGAACCTGACGAGAAATTCTAGTAGGCGTGTAGATTGAATTTTTTTGCAATCATGAAGGTCGAGTTAGATCCGGTCCCTTACCAACAGTACTCGAAAGCAAGCGCTTTCTAAGGACTCCACTTCGCCATAAGTGTAAAGATTTCGTAAGGGTGAGTGAAGATCGAGTGGTTAGGTGGTTGGATCTAGAATGGAGTCCAACTACAAGTTTTTAGTTGAATCTTCATTGGTGGTAAGGCTTAAATAGTTGAAGTAGTAGTGGTTCAAGGCAAAAGCAAGTTAGTGGTGGAGGAGGTGTGAGGGGGATGCCCCCATATTGTTGAATGGGGAATTATCCAAAGTTGTTAGATCTCGTGTAAATAAACTTGATAATATCAAACTTTTCAACTCGTCTATATTTGTTTTATATCTCTCCCTTTTTTCGATTTCCTTATGACTCGATTTCCTCTTGGATTTGGTGGATTGAAGTGGTTTCTTGTCTATCTTAGGATGAAAACATGGCCAAGAACAATAAAAAAGATTTATGGGGGATTTTTATGCGATTTGGAGGAAAAATCCGTCAAATGAATTGTTCAAACTTGTTATGTGTTGGTTTATGGAGAGTTTTCTCAAAAAATCTATTCATGATTTGAAGGGGTTACCTCTTGCTTTTGTTAAAGGGATTGATTTTGGTTGTTCATTTCCTGTTTCTCTCTCTAAGAAGAGCAGGTACCACTTGAGTATACATCTAGGTGGAGGAGCGTTGAAGCTTCCTTCTTCTCCAGTGAGGTGGGAGAGAAATTTTGTGTTCTTGGAGGGTTATATGTTTTTTGATATAGTAAGTCGAGAAATCCACCAACGACTTTTCCCATAATCGCAAATTTGACCACTGACTTTCATGTAAATCGCGAATTCCACAACCTATTTTTTTGAGCCTAATATTGGAATTTAAAATATTTTCCTAGCCTAGTTTCGAAAAAAGTTCCAGCATAGTCAGTGTAAAAATCATGCACAGAAATTTGCAGTCATATGTAAAATCGTACACACTTTACGTGTTGGAAAGAAAGGATCAACTTCTGCTAAATTGCATAACTTCATTGAATAATCAAAGATGTTATAAATAGTCAGTACAAGACCCACAATGCTGCACACGTTTCCACTAACATCAATGCCTATAAACGTGGCTGAAAACATAACAAATCAACTCACTACTTAGCTAATCTTGCTAACATAAATTGACTCAACTGACTTTCTAGAAACTAGCTGACTAAAACATACTCATGAATTTCTGAATAAAACTACTAAATTAAATCTGATCTTCAATGTCTACTTTGCATTTGACACAACTTGATCATCTTTCAACACCTCCTCTTGATCCAAGATTGTCCATGCCCATCTTCTCCATAAAATGTTGATGCTTAGCTTGATTCAAAGCTTTAGTAAACAAATCAGCATTCTGAAAATTTGTTCCATGGAATTGCAAATCAATTTGACCCTCAGGAACCAATCTCCTGATGAAATGGTATTGCACATCAATGTGCTTGGTTCTACCATGGAAGGCAGGATTCTTTGTCATTTCTATGATCGACTTGTTGTCACACCAGACTTCCAAAGCTTCTTGTTACTCACATCACATATCTTTTAACAACTTTTTTAACCAAAGAGCTTGCTTAGCTGCTCTTGCAACTATGTACTCTGCCTCCGATGATGATAGTGTTGGAACTTATTTTATTTATAAAATAAAGTTCAAAATTTTGAATGAGAAATGCCTGGCCTTTAAGGTTGCAGGACATTAAATTTGGGCTTGGCCTATTTAGAAAGCTGAAAAGAAAAAGTCAAGGGTTTCCTTGATATTCTAATCATTTGGAACAAACATGCCACGTTCTTTGAGAAGTGGTTGTTTTTATCAGAAGATAAAAGACAACTGCTGGATTCTCATTCAGACGCCAGTTGAAAAAATTCTCCTTCTGTTCTCTCTTCTTCAAAATATAGAGTCTGAGAGTGCACAGTGATCGTTGGTTCGTTAGACTCTTGTTCTTGAGTTGTGCAAAGAAAGAGATGGTAGTAGTTGTATTCTGGAATTCGGAACGATAAAGAACCGTCACACTACGGGGCATAATTTGCTGAATTGTATGATCTTAATTTCCTTAATTCATGTGTGATTAGGGTTTGAAATTTTAGTTCCTACAATCTTAATTCTGAAAAATCAGTATTTATTATACTGATTTCCGTGTGTTTGTTCATCCGTGTTTCTAATCGATTGCGTCTGGTTGTTTAATCGTGTTTGTTTGAATCGGATCGGTATTGTTTGTCTTATATGAGCAATTGGTTTTAATCCCTGCATGTTATTCTTAATTACTGTTCTGTTCGGTTAATGTTTTATGTGCTGGGATCAATCATGACCTTAGCTTGATTATTTAATTCAAGTGTTGCCCCTGCTTTCCTGTTGTTGTTATAACTACCGATGATGCCCGTGTATATGCATGGGTCAAATTTTTCCCAAAAAATTTATGTATTTAAAATTTAAAATTATATATTTTTGCATGATTGTGCATTTATTTTACTATATTTATAAATATTTAAAATGCATTTTATAAAATTTTGAAGTATAATTTTTGCACAAGTATAATAATAATTTTGAAGTATAGTTTTTGCTCGTGCATTTATCATACAAACTTTATATGTCATGGTATAGCGGTTTTTCAAATAAGAATAATTCATTTATTTAAAATTAGTGAGAAGGATTAATTTATTGAAATATGATTAAAATATAATTAAATTAAAATAAATATATAACAACTTTAACACACGGGACAAACTTACCCTAAAAGAATCATCTTTATTATATATTATCCCCTCTAGTTTAATTTAAATGTCCAAACTATTAAAAATGAATTGAATTTTAGAAAGTTGAAGAGGCACCTAATTAAAAATAACCTAATGTAATAAACATTTAATTTCTTGTGAATTAATTATCGTAAACTTTCAAAATGACTTTTAAGACAATTGAAAAGTTGAAAAGTCGGAAATTTGATTGTCATCAAAAAAATTGGCCATAAATTGGAATTAAATTGACAATATTTTTTTTGTGCACTACTTATTATTTTTATAAGCAATGAGTTAAATAAATTGTTTAACTTTTTTTCTTTCATTTTAATTGAATATTTGGTCATAAATGGTGAATTTTTTCTTTATAATATAGATAGACAAATACATAGAAAAGAAGAAATTTACTATTCTAAATGATATTTTATATCATTGATTGTGTAATATTTTTGGTGGAAAAAAATTGGAAATTAATTTGTGATTTATTGAAATTAAACTGTAACATTGATGATATATGGGGGTTTAGTACATGATTAATATGATTTTTATGAAATGATATTAGATTTATTAGCATTAATTATCAAAGACATTTAGTTTTATAGTATTATAGATAGATAGAATATTACGCTGTCACACCAAATTCTCTTTGTAGTTCACCCAAAATATCACTCTTATTTAATGTTTGAATTTATGGATTGCAATTAAAAATTTGAAGTTTCTATGAACTTTTGCTCTTCTATAGCTAAATTATACATACTTGTTTTAGTTTTATTATTTCCTATCATTTTAATTACACATAGACTCTTAGCAATTTGTATATATATAGTTTACTTTTATGAAAACCCGATTTATTATTTGATATCATACTTAATTGTATTATTATAATTATTATTATTTGTCTATAGACTCTTATTTCATCATAGCTTTTTGTATTTCACATTTAATATCATCCCTACATTTGGTTTGCAATTCGAAGTAAAATTCATTCAAATAAAACTTATTTAAAAAGTCAAATCTAAATTAATAAAATACATTTTGTTTACAACCTCTTTGTATTCTACACTTAATACCATTCCTATATTTATTAAAAAGTCAAATCTAAAGTAATAAAATACATTTAATATGGAATTTAAATGAGATAATAAATCATAATCTCTGTCTTCAACAATCAATATCATTCTTATATTTTTACAATTTAAAGTAAAAACAATATTAACAAAATAGTCTATTGTGTCTTAAAAAATATAAAATCTATAGTTACTATATATCTGCACAACCACTTATAAGCATTTTTAACACATAATATATATTTTTTAGATGTTAGATATTTTTCTACGTATTTGTCTTCTTTCATCATCCTAAAAATATCGAATTGATTCCGCCTTTGATTAGATAAAAAAATATACAAAAATATAATATTCTTACTATAACAAATATTACATCAGATGAATATAATAACTTTCATAATTTAAATGAAAAGCGATTATGCTTTACCTTAATAATTTAAGTTGATGATCGTTCAATCCTCTTTGTCATGAACATATTCTCATCATCTTATAATCCACATAAAAAGAAGACAAATACACCAAAAAATATGAGAACTTAAAATTAACTATAATTGCCCAATAAGTCATTTAGAGCAAGGTATATAATAATTTATGAATATAGTAGGAAAATAGATATAAATAAAATAATATTTGTTACTGAATTAGAAAACATACAAAATAGAATTGAAGCTTTAAAATGATGAACCAATTACCTCGTTGTTCTTTGTTCGTATTCTGTAATTTCTTTCATTATGAAAGAACAAAAGTATCCCATCTAGTAATTTACTATCTCTTTTGCATGCCATAGAAATCATCCAAATTTAGCTAAACTTTATTTGCCAACACATAAATAAGGATGACACAATACATGAGACTATAATGTTGGATAAATAAATTCTATTTTTATTGTAAAAATTAATGTAATAAATTTGATCTTATCTAGTTTTATAGGGGTTATGGACTGTGATGGGATAGACAAAATGAATGTGAATAACTATCTTCATTATCTAATTTAATAGATAGATTATTTTATTAGATGTTTTGGTCATTAATTGTCCAATTTTTCTTCTTTATATGTTATGTAGATATATAAAGATAGATAGATAGAAGATTTGTTTGATATTTTTCTTAAATCAACAAAATGATCACAACAATTGATTTCATAAAAGGAAATCCAAGAGTCTATTTTTTTTTTTGTCTAGGAAAACCAAAAACCTATTTGATTAATTGTAAAATTAAAAATAAATAAATAATTTTTTAATTCTTTCACCTTAATTATGGATTGAGCATAAATGATCAAATTATTATTTTTGGTAAAGGAAAACCAATAGTCTATGTGATTAATTGAAAAATTATCAATAAATGAATAATTTTTTTTGTTCTTTTAACCTTAATTATGGATTGGTCATAAATGACCAAAATTTTCTTCTTTTGATAGAATGACAATGTAACATAAGCCTTGTCCGTACACACAACACACATGAGTGTCATTTTATCTCTAGTTTAGTTACTTAAAAAAGGGTAACATAAAATAATAAAAAAATAATAAAAATAAATCTAGTTCTATGTACTAAGCTAGTTTCATATTTCTACAATCTTTAATTTGGTGAAAAAATTATATTAATTTGAGAGCAAATTATGGGTATCTAGCAAAAGGATATATTTCAAGGCTACTATGGATTAGCGTGGATCTATTTCAACAAATAAAAAAACATGAATTCACAAACGTATAAGGAGAATTTAACAATTTGATCAAAACAGAATTTTTACCATGATAGTCTCGATTAATAGCTATTAACGAACAAATTATAATGGATCTCACATGTCTCTAAACTAACAAATTGTATACATTGGGTTTCAAAAAACTCACAAAAAATAGAATCACACTCTATATCCTAATCCATATTTAAAAGAGAAATAAGAGACTTAAGAATTTGTAAGGACATTGGATAATGAGAAATAAGAGGTTTTGGAATTTGTAAGAGTATTCGATAAACTTTGGTGAATTAAAACATCTTTTAATGCTAGCTCCCAATTAAATAACCTTGGGTATTTTTATATTTTTGTTTGATATTTTTCTTAAATCAATGGAAAACCAAAAGTCATAGATAAATCGACAAAATGATCACAACAATTGATTTCATAAAAGGAAATCCAAGAGTCTATTTTTTTTGTTTAGGAAAACCAAAAGCCTATTTGATTAATTGTAAAATTAAAAATAAATAAATAATTTTTTTTATTCTTTCACCTTAATTATGGGTTGGTCATAAATTATCAAATTATTATTTTTGGTAAAGAAAACCAATAGTCTATGTTAATAAATGAATATTTCTTTTTATTCTTTTAACCTTAATTATGGATTCATCATAAATTATTCTTGTAATATTATGCATTATTAATTTTAATGTTTTTTTATGCTTTTGAGTTTTTTATAATTTTTGAATATTATATAGATTTTGAGTGTACAATTCCTTTGTTTGTTAAAGTATTGTCTTACAATATAATTGAAAATGATACATGTTTTTACAGGTTTTTTAGAAAAGTATTTTTTTGTTAATTATCTTACAACGTAATTGAAAATAATACATATTTTTATATAACCCTTGAACCATGGCATTTTCTAGGTAATAGGTAGTGACAAAACCTCCAAAGAATAGTGAATTTCAAGTACCATGCACTAACAACAATGCAGAATATGAAGTACATGACTTTAATTACAACTTGATACAACATCAAACAAACCTTGAATGCAAAGTACATACCGGTTATCACACTCAAATTCCGAAAATTGAAGATTGAATCAATCAAGATCTACAAATAAGAATATTAAAACCTTCGTTTGCACCTGCACACCAAGAAACAAAATAATGGGAGAAAAAAGATTAGTATCAAAATTAGAAACTGAATAATTGATCATTAGAAAATAACATATTCTAAAAATTAAAACATAATCAATACAATGGAGAGCAAAAAGGAAGTACAAAAACTTTTATAGTTGATTTTTTATGAACCTCCAAAACCCTACGATTATCAAATATATATGTGTGTGTAGAGGAGGGGTTTTACATATCATTAATTATGCAATTATGTGTAATATGAAAAGTCATAAATGGTTAGTAGCTACTAAAGAGGCACATAAGTTACAAATTGCAACTTTATCATTTTAGTAAACTATTCAAAGGTTAAATTCTAAACATAAGCTACTAAATTCAAGAGGCACATAAGCTACTAAAGAGGCATATAATGAGTAGACTATTCAAAGGTTAGTTTTAGGGGTTTCATATATTTATTTATTAATGAATCACTTTAAATTCCAAAAAGGTGATCGGTTTCTCAACATAACACAAGGAATGCTAGTAAAAGTAATTTTAATGTGGCAATATGAATTTAGTCATTTAGATGGGCAAAATTCCCATCTAGATAATCTTTTTTTCTTAAATTGAGCAATTAAAGCATTGTAATGCCAAAATAGATATAGTATAAAACATTTAGGTCATTTAAATGTGTAATTTTAATGTGGCAATATGAATTTAGTTATTTAGATGGTCAAAATTCCCATCTAGATTATCTTTTTTTTTTTTCTTAAATTGAGCAATTAAAACATTGTAATGCGAAAATAGATATAGAATAAAACACTTAGGCTATTTGAATGAGACATTAATTGCCCAAATTTTTCTATTTTATAGTATATAGATATAGAAGATTTAATTGTTTATGTGAGCATATTTTTTATTTCAATTCTTGTGCTCTGTTGCGTGGATCGTTCGACCGCTTTTGTCCTTTGTGGATTTAATTTCATCGTTCGTTAATACGGTGCAATTGTATCGTGTTCCATTGGTATTTGGTTTTGTCCTCTTGTAACCTTCTTGGCTTTAATATGCATCTCAATTTGGTGTGTTAGTGCCCACTGCTGTGTGCTGGTTTTCAGTTTCAGTGATTTAATTTTTTTCCGTAATTTATCCTGTTTATTTGTACTAACCTATCTACTGGTGTTGCTTTTAGAACAGAAATTCGGTTGTACCGTGTGTGTTCGTATATTCGAACAGTGAAAAAAAATTAATTATATTCAACAATTAAATTATGCATTAATTTTCATTGAACTTGGCTTCTCACTATCATACTAATTTTGTTTTACTTGTGTGTAAACAATATTAAAGTATGACTAACTGAAATGAGAAAGCTGATACGGGTGTTCTTGCTGGAACTATGGAGGGTAATGTTGAGTTGACGACCCAAATTCAACTTGGGAGTGGTCTGCCAACAGTTACCTTGTCACCTACTTATGTAGGAACTGATGTTTATTAGACTAGTGCCATCGTTTAGATGCCCACTATCCCTGACGCTGTAAAAGCAGGGTTGATGCCGGAAAAGTTTGATGGAACTGGTTTCAAGACGTGGCAGCACAAGATGTTCTTCTTTCTGACTACTTTAAATCTGGAAAAGTATCTATCTGAGGATAAGCCTAAGCTTTCGTCTAAGAATACCGATGCTAGGACCCTATCTAGTGTTGATGCTTGGACTCAGGGTGACTATCTGTGCAAAGGTTGGGTTCAAAGCCGCCTGATTGATCCGTTGTACAATGTGTACAACAAGATCAAGACTTTCAAGGAACTCTGGTTGGCCTTGGAAAAGAAATACAAGTCTAAGGATGCAGGCTCTAAGAAATTCGTTGTGGCGAAGTTTTTGGACTTTAAAATGGTGGATTCTAAGCCCATCATGGAACAAGTTGAAGAGCTGCAATTGCTTACACATGAAATCATTGCGGAAGGGATGTCTATTTGTGAGACGTTCCAAATAGCTGCTTTTACTGAGAAACTCCCACCAGGTTGGAGGGATTTAAAGAACTACCTTAACTATAAGTGAAAGGCTATGACCCTTGAAGACTTGATTGTTAGGCTGCGAATTGAGTCAACCAACTATAATGCTGATGGTGGTACATCAATTGAATAGAAGGCCAATTTGGCCGAGCACAAAGACAAGGTATTGGGACGATGTTGGGACCTCTGGTTCTAAACATCGGAACAACGAGACCATTCTCTAGTTTTGATAATGACAAACACCAAATGGGAACTAATGTGCTTTGTCGAAGTATTTCAAAGGAACACATGTCCAGCAAAGAAAGTTCCCACGCTATGAGAACTCCCATGAATGGCTAAGGAACACAAGCATTCACGCTGAAGAGGTTCTCTCAAAGGAACTCTAAAGAAGACAGTTCCCATCACATGGGAACTCACATGTGAAGACAAAGACCATTCAGCGCAAATCGCAGGATCCTGTCTTGGACAAAACAAAGGAACAGTCTGATGAGCAGACTGTCACGAGTGATCCAACGGTCCGATTAATTCAAGAAGTTGACCTAGTTCAAATCGAAGTCACATGTGAAGATTGTACACTTGGGCTGCAAGCAAAGTGCATTTCGGACAACATGAAAGATGCGATTGAAGCCCAAGTACAACCGAGTATAAAGCTAAATGAATAGTGCTAGGTTCAAGCACTTCTCCTAGAAATCACATATACTCCCAAAGAAAGAAAGAAAGAAGAAGAGAAGTCCCCGAAGGCAAGTGTCCGATCTCGACGACGGTGAAGCTAAAGTTCCCAGGAGCAAGGGAACTGAAATTGTCAAGGTGTAAGGTTTGACTTTCCTGTATTAGTTGAGTTGTACGCTTAGGAACTCAGTTGAGAAGATTCATTAGTGTTGCTAGAGTTAGGTAGAACTCGTAGGAACAAAGAAGTTTGAATCTGGTTGATTATAACTAAGGAACAAGCAATAATATAAGTAAGTCATTCAAAATCCTCCAAGTGGAGGTAGATGTTTACCCACACAACTAGTTGGTTGTCGTGGGGTTCCTCTATAAGGAAACTGTGTTCCTTCAGCTTTTAATACTTGCGATATTATATCTTCCGCTGCATTGGGAACAGCTTAACAACCAATTCCCAAGCTCTCGCTAACCGGTTTCCATCCAACAATTGGTATTAGAGCCAAGTTGCTCTAGATTTGTGTTAGCATCACAGGTTTCAAAATGGCTCACGAACTCACCCAAGTCGATCACAACAACAGCAAGCCACCAAGGCTCATCACTGGTAGATTCAAAAGCTGGCAACGCGACATGAAGATTTGGATGCATAGCCAGGACTACCAAGCTTGGTGCGTTATAGAGAAAGGGAACTTCAAAATTGATCCAGCTATTGAGAATGACCTCACAAAATGGGGACCAAATGAGTACAAGTGCATGGAGGCCAACTTCAAGGCCATACAGTACCTCAAGAACGCTATGATGGTGCAAGATTGCGACAGGGTGACAAACCTAGACACAACCAAGGAAGTATGGGAAGCCATTCAACAAATGCATATTGGGAACTCAGACCTCCGAGAAGATCTTCAGATGAATGCGAGGAGGGAGTTCTTCAACTTCCAAATGGAAATGGGAGAGTCCGTCGATAGTTACCAATCTCGTTTAAAGGGACTTTGCACCAAGATGGTTGGTCTTGGGATTACTAAAGAGGAAATCACTGACAAAATGAAGGTTCAACAACTCTTCAACGGGCTGACTGGAGAGTGGGCAAATGAAAGAACGATGTTCAAGGAGAACCCCAAAAACAGAACTCTTATGCTCCACCAGGTCTTTGGAAAACTGGTAGGACATGAGAAAAGAAAGATAGATGACAAAGAGCAAAAGAGGGCACACCAAGGGATTGCCCTCAAACTTGAAAAGATGCTCAAGTCAGTTCAAGAGCAACACGAAGAATCTGAAGAAGAAGAGGATGAGGAACTAGTCCTCGTAAACAAGGCCCTTCGATCCTCTTACAAAGGAAAGTTCAAGAAAGGAAATGGGAACTCATAGAAAGGACAAAGTTCCCAAAGAAAACATGTTGAGAAGGACCTCTCGGACGTCACATGCTACAAGTGCTATAAAAAGGGACACTTCGCGAAGGAGTGTCCACTAGGAACTGACGACCGTAAGCAAGGGACGAAGGCCTACATCACCACCTGGGACGATGACGAGGACGAAGATCCAGAATCTTGGGCATCCCCCGACATGTGCGCAATGGCCATAGGAGACACCACTAGGGAACAACCTAGTGAGGTAACTACTGAATCCGTTCTTGCTTCCTTGAATAATTATGAAAAACCTGAGTTGCTAAAAATTCTTTCAAGCCTTGTCAAAGATAACATTAAATTACATAGTAGATCTTGAGAATGAGCTTAAAACTCTAGAAAGTGATGAGAACACCCTTCTACAAAAACTGAGTAAAACAAATGGGAGTCCTGAAGCCTCTAGTTCCCAAACCAAGTTTGTCCCTACCAGACACGGAATAGGGTATGAGTCAGAGAGCCTTAAGAAAGGAAAGTCCCCTTTGAGTGAAAAAGAGATCAGCGAGTGTAGGGCCTTAGAGCTTCAGTGTGAGAAATAGAAAAATGCACACTTAGAAGAGAAAATCCGCGTCTTGGAGAGTGGAGTGAATGGAGAAGTAGACTATTACACTGGGAGCACTGGACATAAGCAGTATGTTCAAATAGCTAAGGGAAATAGGTCTAGGGTGTACAACAAGGAAACTATGGATATGAACAGGATACATAGACCCCTTCCTAAGTACTACCTAGGAGAATACTATAAGACCTGTTGGAACTGTGGTGCTCATGGGCATTACAAGGAAAGTTGTCCCAAAGCTAAGGCCCAAACCTAGAGAAACCACGAGTACTGGAACAGGCAAAATCAACAAGACAACAAGTCTGCTAGAGTTCCCACAAAAAGGAACAACCATAGGAACTTTGCCTATAACAAGTACTCTCGTGATATTAACATTGATGATTATGTGTTATTTGAGACTGTCTTCCCTTACAAGGGACCAGGCAAGAGTAATCTTGCCTTGGTCCTCAAAAACTGAATTTTCTTGTAGGTGGCAGTGAGGGGGAATAACACATGGGTCATTGATAGTGGGTGTTCTAACTACATGACTGGAAACAAAGACAACCTTACCTCACTCCACCCAAAGGCCGAAGGAGGTCATGTGTCCTTTGGGAACAAGAATAAAGGGGAAATCATAGGAACATGGGAAGTACTACTCAACAAATCAATCAAAATCAACAACGTTAACCTGGTGAAGGACTTGGGATTCAATCTCTTAAGCGTTTCTCAGATATGTGATCAAGGGAACAACATCGTCACCTTTGATTCAAGAGAGTTTCTAGTGATCAACAAGAAGACCAACAAAATCATCCTGAAGGGAAGAAGGTTGAACAACATCTATGTGGTGGATACAGACTTTGAGCCACCAAGGAAACTGTGTTTGGCAAGTTCCCTTGACGAAACGGAACTCTGGCACAAGAGACTGGGCCATGCAGGCATTAGTCAGATCCTAAAGCTCTATCTACAAGATCTGGTCATTGGCCTTCCTCGAATAAACATCGAAGGTGCCAAGATGTGTGAAGCTTGCGTTCGTGGCAAACAAACCAGAAGCTCCTTCAAACCAAAAAGGGTAATCAACACAACAAGGCCCTTTGAGCTAATTCACATGGATCTTTGCGGTCCCATGGACACCGAAAGCTTCGGAGGAAAGAGGTACATGTACGTTTTAATTGATGATTTTTCAAGGTTTACATGGGTTCTTTTCTTGAGATCAAAATCAGATACCTTCAAAGAATTTGAGACTCTAATCAAGAGGATGGAAGTCAGCATGGAAATCAAGCTCAAGGCACTCAAATCTGACCATGGGACTGAGTTCAAAAACTCAGAGTTCCTAAGGTACTGTACCAACAATGGTGTATCCTACAACTTTTCGGCTCCAAACACTCCTCAACAAAATGGCGTGGTGGAAAGGAAAAACAGAAACCTAGAAGACATGGCAAGGACCATGATGCTAGAGAGTGGAGTTCCTCCAAGTTTTTGGGCCGAAGCCATCTCCACAGCTACCTACATCCTAAATCGAGCCATGACAAGGCCCATGATCAAAAAGACATCCTACGAGCTGATCAAAGGAAGAAAGCCCAACATCTCTCATCTAAGGACCTTTGGATGCAAATGCTTCGTTCACAACAATGGGAAGGACAACCTCGGCAAATTTTACCCCAGAAGCGATGAAGGGATATTCCTGGGATACTCTTCCCAAAGCAAGGTGTTAGGACGATGTTGGGACCTCTGGTTCTAAACATCAGAACAACGATACCATTCTCCAGTTTTGATAATGACAAACACCATATGGGAACTAATGTGCTTTGTCCAAGTATTTCTAAGGAACACAGGTCCAACAAAGTAAGTTCCCATGATATGGGAACTCCCATGAGTGGATAAGAAACGCAAGCATACACGCTAAAGAGTTTCTCTCAAAGAAACTCTGAAGCAGACAGTTCCCATCACATGGGAACTCACATGTGAAGACAAAGACCGTTCAGCGCAAATCGCGGGATCCTGTCCTAGACAGAACGATGGAACAGTCTGATGAGCAGACTTTCACAAGTGATCCAACGGTCGATTAATTCAAGAAGTTGACCTAGTTCAAATCGAAGTCACATGTGAAGATTGTACACTTGGGCTGCAAGCAAAGGGCATTTCGGACAACATGAAAGATACGATTGAAGCCCAAGTACAACCAAGTATAAAGCCAAATGAATAGTGCTAGGTTTAAGCACTTCTCCTAGAACTCACATACACTCCCAGAGAAACAAAGAAGAAGAGAAGTCTCGGCGGCGAGTGTCCGATCTCGACGACGGTGAAAGCTGAAGTTCCCAAGAGCAAGGGAACTGAACTGTCTAGGTGTAAGGTTTGACTTTCCTGTTTTAGTTGAGTTGTTCGCTTAGGAACTCAGTTGAGAAGATTCATTAGTGTTGCTAGAGTTAGGTAGAACTCGTAGGAACAGAGAAGTTTGAATCTGGTTGTTTGTAACTAAGGAACAAGCAATAAAATAAGTAAGTCATTCAAAATCCTCCTAGCGGAGGTAGAGGTTTATCGACACAACTAGTTGGTTGTCGTGGGGTTCCTCTATAAGGGAACAATGTTCTTTCTGCCTTTTAAATACTTGCGATATTGTTTCTTCCGCTGCCTTGGGAACAGCTTAACAGCCAATTCCCAAGCTCTCGCTAACAAGTTACGATCCAACAATTGGTATCAGAGCGAGGCTGCTGTAGATTTGTGTTAGCATCGCGGGTTTCAAAATGGCTCACGAACTCACCCAAGTCGGTCACAACAACAGCAAGCCACCAAGGCTCATCACTGGTAGATTCGAAGTCTAGCAGCGCGACATGAAAAATTGGATGAGCAGCCAAGACTACCAGGCTTGGTGCGTTATAGAGAAAGGGAACTTCAAAATTGATCCATCCATTGAGAATGACCTCTCCAAATGGGGACCAAATGAGTATAAGTGCATGAAGGCCAACTTCAAGGCCATACAGTACCTCAAGAATGCTATGACGGTGCAAGACTGCGATAGGGTGGCAAACCTAGACACAACCAAGGAAGTGTGGGAAGCCATCCAATAAATGCACATTGGGAACTCAGACCTCCGAGAACATCTTCAGATGAATGCGAGGAGGGAGTTCTTCAACTTTCAGATGGAAATGGGAGAATCCGTTGATAGTTACCAATCCCGTTTCGAGGGACTTTGCACTAAGATGGCTGGTCTTGGGATCACTAAGGAGGAAATCACTGACAAAATGAAGGTTCAACAACTCTTCAACGGGCTGACCGGAGAGTGGGCAAATGAGAGAACGATGTTCAAGGAGAACCCCGAAAACAGAACTCTTATGCTTCACCAGGTCTTTGGAAAACTGGTGGGACATGAGAAAAGAAAGATAGATGACAAGGAGAAAAAGAGGGCACAACAAGGGATTGCCCTCAAACTTGAAAAGGTGTTCAAGTTTGTTCAAGAGCAACATGAAGAATCTGAAGAAGAGGAGGATGAGGAACTAGTCCTCGTGACAAGGGACCTTCGATCCTTCTACAAAGGGAAGTTCAAGAAGGGAAATGGGAACTCACAAAAAGGGCAAAGTTCCCAAAGAAAACCTGCTGAGAAGGATCTTTCGGACGTCACATTCTACGAGTGCTACAAAGAGGGACACTTCGCGAAGGA
The DNA here is from genome assembly GCA_964016875.1 of Fallopia convolvulus. NCBI lineage: Eukaryota > Viridiplantae > Streptophyta > Magnoliopsida > Caryophyllales > Polygonaceae > Fallopia > Fallopia convolvulus. The sequence continues at coordinate 4,602,180 of OZ024722.1, read as the reverse complement.
GTGCCCACTGGGAACTGACGACCGTAAGCAAGGGAAGAAGGCCTACATCGCCACCTAGGACGATGACGAAGATCCCGAATCTTGGGCATCCCCCGACATGTGCACAATGGCCATAGGAGACACCACTGGGGAACAACCCAGTGAGGTAACTACTGAATCCGTTCTTGCTTCCTTAAATAATTATGAAAAGCCTGAATTGCTAAAAATCCTTTCAAGCCTTGTTAAAGACAACATTAAAATACAAAAGAAGTTGGAAAAATCTGAACACACCAATGCTGAACTAGTTGGTCTTGAGCCATGTCCCAACTGTGTGTCCCTTCTAGAAAAACTTCAATCGTATCTGTCTCACATCGTAGAATTCGAAGATGAGCTTAAAACTCTAGAAAGTGATGAGAACACCCTTCTACAAAACTTGAGTAAAACAAAAGGGAGTCCTGAAGCCTCTAGTTCCCAAACCAAGTTTGTCCCTTCCAGACACGGAATAGGGTATGAGTCAGAGAGCCCTAGAAAAGGAAAGTCCCCTTTGAGTGAAAAAGAGATGAATGAGTGTAGGGCCCTAGAGCTTCAGTGTGAGAAACAGAAAAATGCACACTTAGAAGAGAAAATCCGTGTTCTGGAGAGTGGAGTGAATGGACAAGTAGATTATTACAGTGGGAACACTGGACATAAGCTGTATGTTCAAATAGCTAAGGGAAATAGGTCTAGAGTATACTACAAGGAGACTATGGATAGGAACAGGATACAGAGACCCCATCCCAAGTACTACCTAGGAGAATACAATAAGACCTGCTGGAACTGTGGTGCTCATGGGCACTACAAGGAAAGCTGTCCTAAAGCTAAGGCACAAGCCTAGAGAAACCACGAGTACTGGAACAAGCAAAATCAACAAGCCAACAAGCCTGTTGATATCCGCTTTTTAGGTAGGTTTTTTTGTGCCTAGATAGATTAGATTTGGTTGGTTTTTGTGTTAGAGTTTTAGGTTTTTGAGTCTTTTTGCTTTAGTTTTCGTATTTCCTTGAGATTCGGAAGCTACGCATTTTTTGTGTCTTTTTGTAGGAGTTTTGGAGTTTGAAAGAAGAGTTTGGAGCATTACAAGAGAAGATGGAGATTAATCGCTCAAGTAAAGTTATTGAAGATCAAGTTTGATCTTGGAAAGACATAGAGGAATTCGTTAGAAGAACATAGGAAAAGGAATCGAGTCAAACGGAGTTGTCACGAATCTTCTACGCAAGTTTTACTCAAGGTTGATCGAACATGCCCTCAGGAACGACCCTATGAGGGTAGTGCTAGACCCAGCCAAGATACATGCTCTCAGGACCGACCCCTTAGGGGGTCATGCACGACCCACTTTGGGTCGTGCATGGCACCGACTTTACCTTTATTCTGAGATCTTTTGTGATATATTCTATCTTTTATCTTAGGAAGTAGTTTTATCTGGTTTCCTAGTTTAATTAGGGCTCCTTTTCCTCTATAAAAAGGGGGGCTCTCTCTAGTTTTTATGATTTCATTCTTTGGGGAGATTAAGAGGAAGACTTGGAGGACAGTTGATATTCCTAGGTTGAAAGATAGATAGAAAGTTGTTTAATTTGCGATAGTTGATTAAATAACTTGAATTGTTTACGACAGTTGACTTTTCTATGATCTAGATTGCATGATAGTTGTGAATTCTCGTTAAAAGCATGTGTGATTGTTGTTGTGGTAGCCCTAGCCCTAGGATTTGCCTTTTATATTTGATTTAAAACTTGTGATTTTGCTTCGATCTCGACCCCCAAAGTCGTGCTCAAATCCTTGCTTTGTTTGTGTTTTCTTGCTTTTCTTAGTTTATCAACTAATCTTTGGCCCTACTCTCATTCCCGTGGACGAACCTGACTCCGCTATACTCAGCGGGGTCTTGAATATAAATTTATTTGTTCAATTAACCCTTCAACAAATTGGCGCCGTTGCCGGGGAGTGAGCAATAGTGCCTAGTTTAGTTGATATTTGGGGTTTGGGACTAGCCCTTACCCCTTTGTTTTTATTTAATTTTGTTTTCTTTGTTTTTGTTTGCAGTATATGCCATATCGTTCTTTCCGGAGAACTCTTGAGATTGACTACTACAGTGAACCTGAGAGGTCCTTCCATAGACCTTTGAGAGAACAACGAGCAATGTGCGACGCTGAGACTCTTGCTCAACAAATGGAGGAACTCCGTGCTGAGATGCAGTGCATACGAATGGACCGAGATGCTCAAGCTGCAAATGCGCGACGGGCTCAGGTGCAACTGGACGCTATCCCGACGAATTCCAAGCAATACATGCACCCAGAACTGAGGGTACCCGAATCGGCAATAGTGCTCCCGGAGATTTACCGCACTTTTGAGATTAAATCTCATTTCATATCCTTAATCAAGCGTTCTCAATTTGAGGGGAAACCCACTGAATGCCCCATGGAGCATATAAAGAATTTTACTGATTTATGTCACACTATTGCTGCTGACAGTGTCGCACTTGAATATGTTCTCTTGAAGGCTTTTAAGTGGTCTCTTGTAGGAAAAGCTTTGAGTTGGTTGGAGAGCTTGCAACCAAGATCTATTACAACGTGGAAGGCTTTGCATGATCTATTCATGACTAAGTTCTTTCCACTAGCAAAGACAACGGAGCTTAGGAAGCGCATCACTTCCTACCATCAACTTCCAAATGAGACGCTTGTGGAAACTTGGGAGCGGTTTAAGGAACTTCTTCGGCAATGTCCTACTCATGGATAACCACCCTATGTGCTTCAAGAGATTTTCTTTCAGGGGATTAATGCCGCTACAAAGGACAGAATCAACCTCCACACCGATTGTTGGTTCATTGAGATGGATCCCGATCAAGCTTGGGCTTTGTTGGATAAGCTAACCAACTATGATGCTATGTATGGAACCCAACAAGAAAAGCCGACGGAGAGGAAGCTGTATGAACCACAATGTGAGGTGGTCGATCGGGATGTGAAGTTCCAATTCATGCAAGATGAGATCAATCGATTGAAAAAGCAAGTAAGTTACTTTAAATCTTCTTCATCTTGTCAAGAATGCGGGTCTTCCGCCCATACTACTTCCAATTGCACTAACTTGCAGCAAGTGAGAGCCGCTGAGGCTTATGAGGACGCGAACTACATGAGAGGTTCCTTTAGGAATCAAAATAATTATGCAGAGAGGAACAATGCTCAACCATCTTGGGGAAATCCAAATTATGACCAATACAAGCAACCCCCTCAACAAGAGCAACGTCCACCTCCCTACCAACCTCCAAGCTATCAAGAGCCACCATCATGGGTGCAAGGGCTGCAAGAAGGAATCAATGGCGTCAGAACCGAGATCAACGGAGTCCGAGCTGAGGTCCAGACCGGGATCAATGGAGTACGAGCTGAGTTGAAAGGTGTTCACGCTAGGTTGGGAGAATTTGATTAATGGAGGAAGAACGTCGATTCCCAACTTGGACAACTAGCTACTCCAATCTCGAGACCTCACGGACAACTCCCGGGCCGCCCTGAGGAGAATCCTAGAGGCCGAGCAAGTGATGGAGAAATCCGAGCCATGCAATTAAGGAGTGGCAAGGCGTTGCCCGAGCCAACCAAGCAAAAAGAGAAGGAACAAGCCTTAGGACCGACCCCCTTAGGGTCGTGCAAGACCCTCTTAGGGTCGTGCAAGACCCCCTTAGGGTCGTGCAAGACCCCCTTAGGGTCGTGCACGACCCCCCAAGGGTCGTTCCTGAGGAGGCTATTAACGAGGAAGAAGAGGTGATTGTTGAAGGGTTTCTTGAACAAATAAATTTATATTCAAGACCCCGCTGAGTATAGCGGAGTCAGGTTCGTCCACGGGAATGAGAATAGCGCTAAAGATTAGTTGATAAACTACGAAAAGCAAATCAAACACGCAGGGGGCACAAACACACACGAACACAAACGAGGGCTAGGATTGAACACGACCTTGGTGGGGTCGAGATCGATGCAATTCAATGAGTTAAATCAAATATAAAAAGGCAATTCTAGGGCTAGGGCTACCACAACATCAATCACACATGCTTTCAACAGGAATTCACAACTATCATGCAATCTAGATCATAGAAAAGTCAACTGTCGCAAACAATTCAAGTTATTCAATCAACTGTCGCAAATTAAAAAACTCTCTATCTATCCTTCAACCTAGGAATATCAACTGTCGCAAATAATCCTATTAGAACTAGTCAAAGCAATCAACTTTACACTTTCGCTTTTAGGTTAATTGCAAGACATGCCTCAACTTTCGCAAAGGTATTAAGCACAAGATAGATAGATATGATCTTCAAGCATTCAAGTCATGAATTCAAGTTTAGACATGCATGATTGTGTTGGGTTTTCACCCAACCCTAGAATCTAAGAAAACTACTCACTCATAGAATAGAAAGAAGAAGACATGATCATAGAAACAAACCGAAAATTCAAATAAAAACAAAGATGTCTTACAAATTCCTCCAACTTGTCCTCCAAGTCTTCCTCTCAATCTCCCCCCAGAACCAATTATCAAAACTAGAGAGAGCCCCCCTTTTTATAGAGGAAAAGGAGCCCTAATTAAACTAGGAAACAAGATAAAAGATAGAATATATCCATAAAGATCTCGGAATAAGGGTAAAGTCTGCGCCATGCACGACCCAAAGGGGGTCGTGCACGAACCCCCAAGGGGTCGGTCCTGAGGCTTGGTAATCTCCATGGGTCTAGCACGACCTTGATAGGGTCGTTCCTGAGGGCTTGTTCGAACAACCTTGAGTAAAACTTGCGTAGAAGATTCGTTACAACTCCGTTTGACTCGATTCTTTTTCCTATGTTCTTTTAACGAATTTCTCTATCTCTTTCCAAGATCAAACTTGATCTTAAATAACTTTACTTGAGCACTTAATCTTCATCTTTTCTTGCAATGCTCCAAACTCTTCTTCCAAGCTCCAAAACTCCTACAAAAAGACACAAAAAATGCGTAGCTTCCGAATCTCAAGGAAATACGAAAACTAAAGCAAAAAGACTCAAAAACATAAAACTCTAGTACTAAAACCAACTAAATCTAATTTATCTAGACACTAAAAACCTACCTAAAAAGCGGATATCAAAATACCCCATACTTAGACTTGCTTGTCCTCAAGCAATAATCATGCAAAATCAAGACCAATAACACAATCTTCAAGCATAGCCCTTGTCAAAACATTTTAAACACAAATGAAAAAGTAGACAAGCAACTTTAACGTCATTACATATGTATGAGTCTCAAGCATAGGCAATCACAATCCAACCTCACAAGGGATATTAATGTGTTTCACTCATCTCTCATGTGTTTAGGCTATTAATATCAACTCTCAACTCAATCTTTATGCAACATCAACTTTATCATTGAGACTTAAATCACCAATCTCTCTACCTAGAGAAGTCAAAACACATCAATCATCATAAGAACTTAGGCTCAATGAAATCTTCAAAGAAGACTTCATTCGGCAGGGTTGTAATGGGGCTTGGTAATAACATTAATGCGTGGAAATATTTGGCCATGTGGTGCTAATAATATCCGGGAATCAAAGACTCCTAAAAACTCACACATTACCCAAAATTGTCATAAAAGAACATATACCAAACTCTCTCTTTTATTTATGCACTTTTTCTTTCACTCATCCATTTATCCCAACTTAATCTTGCTTACAAATACTAAAGAAACTTTGGCTCATGCACACTTTATTCATTTTCAACACTTTGCTTTCTTTCTTTTCCTCCCTTATGATTTTCATTTTTTTATGGGAGATCGGTACCGATTTTCTTTCTTTCTTTCAACTCTTTTGTAAGTGCATTCAGGGAACCAAACTCCTTTTACAAAACAAACCGCAAGATTCTTAAATACCCATCCCAAAATTACCCCACACTTGAACCAAGCAATCTCACTCCACAAAATCATCACAACCAACACTAAGTCCTAATCCCCGGATAGGGTCAAGCTTATCTCGGCTAGGAAATAATTTTGTGGAGCTAAAAATAAAAGGTTTAAGGCTCAACTCAGCTTCAAAAAGAGGATAATGTAAAGGTAGGCAAAAGAGAGGATAAAAAGTGGCTTATGAAAAATAAGTTCTTAATCATAACCAACATGCATGAACGATCTCATAGCGGCTTCAAGAAATAGATAACCATAACAACAACAAGAGATAGATGCATAAAGAGAGCAAATCACACATATAAAGAAGAGGGATTTTATGAAGATCTCCCTATAAGGCCAAAAATAACTCACTAGGTAAAATTTTGTTGGATTGCAATTACTTCTACTCAAGACACATATGCTCAATTTCATCATAAGTCAATTTTCACAATCAAAAAGCAATTTCTCAAGACTTGGGCTACACTATCCAAATATGCCAAAGGAATTATATGATAAGCATGAAAATTAATTCTCATCATAGGACATCTAAGATGGAGCATTCTTCTATCCTAAAACAAAGAAGCAAATATTTTTGGATTTTTCAACATTTTTCAAATTTTTTTTCAATTTTTTCAAAGCTTTTTCTTAACAAAACAAACTAACAAACAAGAAATCAAGCAAACACAAAAAGACTCAATTATGTACAACATGTGAGGTTTCTTCTTCCCCTACCCCATACTTAAATCATGCAATGTTCCCATGCATGAAAATGATATGAAAAAGTAAAGAGAAAGGAAGAAGAAACTCACAAAGAACTCTTGGAAGCTTGGAGAGAAGAGGGAGCTCATCATGGTGAAGATGGAGTGGTTGAAGCTTAGGACCCTGCAAAAATCCCACAAAATTCTATCCCGAAAATATGTATTCTATCCTAGTCTAAGGAAGGTTAGAAAAAGAACCTAATCTAAAAATAAAATAAAATAAAAATAAAAATAATAAAACTAACTAAAGAGCGGGTTGCCTCCCGTAAGCGCTTGTTTAACGTCATTAGCTTGACAACTTACCTGAGCTCAGTCCGAGGTGGTGAGAGCCCATGTGGCTCGGATTTCATGATTAGGTTCCACCGTTGCATAGTACTTCTTCAAGCGGTGCCCGTTGACTTTGAAAATCGCTCCGTTCTCATCGACAAGGTCAACCGCCCCATGTAGATAAATGTGGTGAACCGTGAATGGTCCACTCCATCTTGTCTTTAGCTTTCCGGGGAAGAGTCGGAGCCTAGAGTTCAAAAGGAGTACTTGATCACCGGCTTTGAAGAGTTTTGGAACAAGCTTCTTGTCATGCCACTTTTTGGTTCTCTCCTTGTAGATCTTAGCATTCTCATATGCCATGAGCCTCAATTCTTCCAATTCCTGTAAGTCCATGAAGCGTTTTGCTCCGACCGCATCGAGATCCATGTTGAGCTCCTTGAGAGCCCATAAAGCTTTATGTTCAAGCTCGACGGGCAAGTGACATGACTTGCCATACACCAAATTGTAAGGAGTGGTGCAAAGTGGCGTCTTATAAGCGGTGCGGTATGCCCAAAGTGCATCATCAAGCTTTGAAGACCAATCTTTTCTTGATCGGGATACCGTCTTCTCCAAGATGCTCTTGATCTGACGATTTGAAAACTCCACTTGACCACTTGTTTGAGGATGATAAGGCGTTGTTACCCAGTGAGAGACCCCATACTTGGCCAAAAGAGCTTCAAATCTCCTTTCAATGAAATGTGAGCCGCCATCACTTATAAGAACTCGGGGGACCCCAAAACGAGGGAAGATATTTGATTTCATGAACTTAGCAACCACCCGAGCATCATTTGTTCTTGTGGCAATGGCCTCCACCCACTTGGAGACATAATCAACTGCTACAAGGATGTACTTATAAGGACCCGATGAAGGGAAGGGTCCCATAAAGTCTATACCCCATACATCAAAAAGCTCAACTTCTAGGATACTAGTGAGCGGGTTCTCATTCTACCAAGTAATGTTTCGGGAACGCTGACATTCATCACACCTTGTCACAAACTCATGTACATCTTTAAAAAGCGTTGTCCAATACAAGCCACTTTGAAGAATCTTTGTCGTGGTCTTGAATCCTTTTGCATGGCCTCCTGTTGGAAGAGTGTGGCAATGGCGAATGACGCTCTCAATCTCATCATCCGGAATACAACTTCGAAAGATGTGATCACTTCCTTGCTTGAACAAGTAAGGATCATCCCAATAATATTGCTTGACGTCGTGGAGAAATTTCTTCTTGGCTTGAGGAATTAAATCCGGTGGAATCTCGCCTCCTACAATATAGTTAGCAAAATCCGCAAACCAAGGGGTCTTTGACCCATGTATAGCAAGAATAGAAGAAGGGGGTGAAGATAAGGATGGTAGATCATTAGAACTCGAAAGAACCGAAAAAGGGGAAGAGAACTTACCTGCTCGACCCAGGGCAAGGGTCGTGCTCGACCCTAAGGGGGTCGTGCTCGACCCTGTGATGGTCATGGCAGGGTCGGTCTTGAGAGGTCCAACCTCAGTTGTGGTCGTGCACGACCCTGGCAGGGTCGGTCCTGAGGCCTCGACTTCTTCACTAGCTTTGTCTCCATGGGGCTTATTGTTGCTTTCCAAAAGAGTCTCATCGGGGCATGTATCATTGATGGGAATTGATCCACCGGACTGCTGAATATGCTCAAGGGGTAGTCTTGATAGGTGATCCGCCACTAAGTTCTCCGCTCCCTTCTTGTCTCGGATTTCGTGATCGAATTCCTGCAATAAGAGCATCCAACGAAGCAACCTAGGCTTGGCGTCTTTTTTCGCCATTAAAAATCTAACCGCAGCATGGTCAGTATAAACAATCACCTTAGAACCTACTAAGTAAGAGCGAAATTTTTCAAAAGCAAACACAACGGCGAGAAACTCTTTCTCGGTCGTAGTGTACTTACTCTGGGCTTCATCGAGCGTCTTACTTGCATAGTGGATGGCATGAAGCTTCTTGTCCTTCCGCTGCCCAAGAACCGCTCCTATGGCATAGTCACTAGCATCACACATGATCTCGAAGGGAAGTGACCAATCCGGTGATTGCATAATGGGAGCCGTTACAAGAGCTTTCCTTAACCTGTAAAACGCTTCAAGACATTCTGGAGACATGCTAAACACTACATCTTTCATTAGTAGGTTAGTCAATGGTTTAGCAATCTTAGAAAAGTCCTGAATAAAACATCTATAAAAGACCGCATGGCCCAAAAAGCTCCTAACGTCTTTAACGGAGGATGGAGGGGGCAATTTCTCAATAAGCTCAATTTTTGCCTTGTCCACCTCTATCCCACGTTTAGACACTAGATGTCCTAAGACAATAACTTCTCTAACCATGAAATGACATTTTTCCCAATTAAGCACAAGGTTAGTCTCCTCACATCTCTTAAGGACTCTAGAAAGATTAGCAAGACATGAATCGAAAGTGGAACCATAAACTGAGAAATCATCCATAAATACCTCCACTATTTCTTCAATCATGTCGGAGAAGATGGCCATCATACATCGTTGAAAGGTGGTCGGGGCGTTGCATAACCCAAAAGGCATCCTCCTATACGCAAACATCCCATATGGACAAGTAAATGTCGTCTTCTCTTGATCATCGGGGTGAATGGGAATCTGCCAAAAACCACTATAGCCATCCAAATAGCAAAAGTAATCGTGTTGGGCTAAGCGTTCTAGGACTTGGTTAATGAAGGGGAGTGGAAAATGATCCTTCCTAATGGCACTATTAAGTTTCCTATAGTCTATGCACATTCTCCACTTAGTGGTGGTCCTAGTTGGAATCAACTCCCCTTTTTCATTTTCAACAACCGTCATCCCCCCTTTTTTAGGAACTACATGTACGGGGCTAACCCATTTACTATCAGAGATACGAAATATGATACCGGCATCTAACATCCTAAGAATTTCCTTTTTTACTACCTCTTTCATGTTAGGGTTTAGCCTATGTTGATGCTCAATAGTGGGTTTATGATCATCCTCCATATAAATTCTATGCATGCACAATGAGGGTGAAATACCACTAAGTTCCTCTAATGAATACCCTATGGCTTTCCTATGGGTCCTAAGAACACCAAGCAATTTATTCTCTTCTTCCTTACTCAGGTTAGCATTAATAATAACGGGAAGAGTAGAATTAGGACCAAGAAAAGCGTACCTCAAGGAGTCGGGGAGCTCTTTAAGCTCGGGAGTAGGCTTGGGCAGGCTAACTTCTTCCTCAAGCTCCGCTTTGAGTACATCCAAGACAAGACATTGCTCCTCACTCTCGTCCAGGAGGGTCGTGCACGACCCTTGGAGGGTCGGTCCTGAGACCCCTAAAACGTGTGGTAGAGGATCCCAAGCCAAGAATTTCTCCGTTGGGTTGTTGCACTCAATGTAGTCAGAGCGTGTGTATAGCATCTTGACCTCCTCCCGATTTGACTCCTTCATTGTTGGGTTGAACCGGAACTTTCTCCAATGTTGAAGGTGAGAAGACCGTTCTTGACATCTATGATGGCTCTCGTCGTGGCTAAGAATGGCCGTCCGAGAATAATGGGCACCACGGGATCTTCAGGCATCTCCATCACTATGAAATCATTGGGCACAAAGAACTTCCCAACTTGAACCGGGAAATCATCTACCACTCCCGTTGGTCTGACACACGACCCATCCGCCATATATAGCCTCATGTTTACCGGTACTAAAGGCCCCATGTTGGTCTTTGACCAAATTGAAAGTGGAAGCAAACTCGTACTAGCACCTAGATCACACAAAGCTTTGAAACGGTAAGCTCCAATACCAATTGTAATAGAAAACTTACCTGGTTCGCCTAGCTTCTCGGGAAGCTTCAACGATCTCACTTCATCTGTCAACTCCGACATGGATCGCTTCCTAGATAAGATCTCCTTCAAGAATTTAGTATAAGCAGGCATTTCATTCAAAGCCTCAGCGAAAGGAATGGAAAGATTTAAACCTTGAAGCAACTTAACAAAGCGCTTGAACTTACCTTCCGTCGGGTCCTTGGATTTCTTAGAAGGGAAAGGAAGTACCTTAGATGGAGATGGAATGGAAAGAGAAGGGTTAGAAGACTTACCTGGTGAAGGGTGGTCGAGCTCGACCCTTGGAGGATCGATCACCTCTTCTTCCTCATTATTATCACCTTCAGGAACGACCCTCAAGGCGGTCGTGCACGACCCTAAGGGGGTCTTGCACGACCCTACTGGAATTGTGACAGGGTCGGTCCTGAGAGGTCCAACCTCTGTGGGGGTCGTGCTCGACCCTGAAGGGGTCGGTCTTGAGGCTTGCTACTTCTCCTTATGCTCGGTTGGCTCGGGCAACGCCTTGCCACTCCTTAGGTGCATGACTCGGATTTCTCCATCACTTTCTCGGCCTCTAGGATTCTCCTCAAGGCGGCCCGGAGTTTTCCATGAGGTCTCGGGATTTGAGTCGCTAATTGTCCAAGTTGGGAATCGACATTCTTTCTCCATGATTCAAATTCTCCCAACCGTGCATGAACACCTTTCAACTCAGCTCGTACTCCATTGATCCCGGTTTGGACCTCAGTTCGGACTCCATTAATCCCGGTTTGGACCTCAGTTCGGACTCCATTAATTCCATCTTGCATCCCTTGCACCCATGATGGTGGCTCTTGATAGCTCGGAGGATGGTAGGGAGGTGGACGTTGCTCTTGTTGAGGGGGTTGCTTGTATTGGTCATAATTTGGATTGCCCCAAGATGGTTGAGCATTGTTCCTCCCTGCATACTTATTTTGATTCCAAAAGGAACCTCGCATATAATTTTCCTCCTCATAAGCCTCAGCGGCTCGTACTTGCTGCAAGTTAGTACAATTGGAAGTAATATGGGCGGAAGACCCGCATTCTAGACAAGATTGAGAAGTTTTAAAGTAACTTACTTGCTTTTTCAATTGATTGATCTCATCTTGCATGAATTGGAACTTCACGTCCCGATCGACCACCTCGGATTGTGGTTCATACAACTTCCACTCTGTGGGCTTAGATTGTTGGGTTCCATACATGGCATCATAGTTGGTTAGCATAATCAATAACGCCCATGCCTCATCTGGAGTCATCTCAATGAACCCACAATCAGTGTGAAGGTTAATGCGATCTTTGGTAGCCACATTAATGCTTTGAAATAAGATCTCTTGGAGAACATAGGGAGGTTGCCCATGAGTAGGGCATTGGCGTAGAAGCTCTTGAAATCGCTCCCAAGTTTCCACAAGCGTCTCATTTGGAAGTTGATGGTAGGAAGTGATGCGCTTCCTAAGCTCCGTTGTCTTTGCCGGTGGAAAGAACTTAGTCATGAATAGATCATGCAAAGCCTTCCACGTTGTAATAGATCTTGGTTACAAGCTCTCCAACCAACTGAAAGCTTTTCCTGCAAGAGACCACTTAAAAGCCTTTAAGAGAACATATTCAAATGAGACACGGTCAACAACAATAGTGTCACATAAATCAGTAAAGTTCTTAATATGCTCCATTGGGCATTCAGTGGGTTTCCCATCAAATTGAGAACGCTTAATTAAGGATATGAAGTGAGATTTAATCTCAAAAGTGCGGTCGATCTCCGGGAGCACTATCGCCGATTCGGGCACCCTCGGTTCTTGGTGCATGTATTGCTTGGCATTCGTCTGGATAGCGTCCAGTTGCGCCTGAGCCCGCCGTGCATTTGCAGCCTGAGCATCTCGGTCCATTCGTATGCGCTGCATCTCGGCGCGGAGTTCCTCCATTTGTTGAGCAAGAGTCTCAGCGTCTCCCATTGCTCGTTGTTCTCTTAAACGTTGGTGGAAGGACCTTTCAGGTTCGCTGTAGTAGTCAATCTCAAGAGTTCTCCGGGAAGAACGATATGGCATACATTGCGAATAAAGACAAAGAAAACCAAATAAAAAAAACAAAAGGGTAAGGGCTAGTCCCAAACCCAAATATCAACTAAACTAGGCACTATTGCTCACTCCTCGGCAACGGCGCCAATTTGTTGAAGGGTTTATTGAACAAATAAATTTATATTCAAGACTCCGCTAAGTATAGCGGAGTCAGGTTCGTCCACGGGAATGAGAATAGCGCTAAAGATTAGTTGATAAACTACGAAAAGCAAATCAAACACGCAAGGGGCACAAACACACACGAACACAAACGAGGGCTAGGATCGAACACGACCTTGGTGGGGTCGAGATCGATGCAATTCAATGAGTTAAATCAAATATAAAAAGGCAATCCTAGGGCTAGGGCTACCACAACATCAATCACACATGCTTTCAACAGGAATTCACAACTATCATGCAATCTAGATCATAGAAAAGTCAACTGTCGCAAACAATTCAAGTTATTCAATCAACTATCGCAAATTAAACAACTCTCTATCTATCCTTCAACCTAGGAATATCAACTTTCGCAAATAATCCTATTAGAACTAGTCAAAGCAATCAACTTTACACTTTCGCTTTTAGGTTAATTGCAAGACATGCCTCAACTTTCGCAAAGGTATTAAGCACAAGATAGATAGATATGATCTTCAAGCATTCAAGTCATGAATTCAAGTTTAGACATGCATGATTGTGTTGGGTTTTCACCCAACCCTAGAACCTAAGAAAATTACTCACTCATAGAAAAGAAAGAAGAAGACATGATCATAGAAACAAACCGAAAATTCAAATAAAAACAAAGATGTCTTACAAATTTCTCCAACTTGTCCTCTAAGTCTTCCTCTCAATCTCCCCCCAGAACCAATTATCAAAACTAGAGAGAGCCCCCCTTTTTATAGAGGAAAAGGAGCCCTAATTAAACTAGGAAACAAGATAAAACTACTTCCTAAAATAAAAGATAGAATATATCCATAAAGATCTCGGAATAAGGGTAAAGTCGGCGCCATGCACGACCCAAAGGGTTGTCGTGCACGACCCCCCAAGGGGTCGGTCCTGAGGCTTTGTAATCTCCATGGGTCTAGCACGACCTTGATAGGGTCGTTCCTCAGGGCTTGTTCGAACAACCTTGAGTAAAACTTGCGTAGAAGATTCGTTACAACTCCGTTTGACTCGATTCTTTTTCCTATGTTCTTGTAACGAATTTCTCTATCTCTTTCCAAGCTCAAACTTGATCTTCAATAACTTTACTTGAGCACTTAATCTTCATCTTTTCACAATGCTCCAAACTCTTCTTCCAAGCTCCAAAACTCCTACAAAAAGACACAAAAAATGCGTAGCTTCCGAATCTCAAGGAAATACGAAAACTAAAGCAAAAAAACTCAAAAACATAAAACTCTAGTACTAAAACCAACTAAATCTAATTTATCTAGACACTAAAAACCTACCTAAAAAGCGGATATCAGTGATCGACCCTCCAAGGGTCGATCTCGACCACACTTCGTCAGGTAAGTCTTCTAACCCTTCTCTTTCCATTCAATCTCCATCTAAAGTACTTCCTTTTCCTTCTAAGAAACCAAAGGACTCAACGGAAGGTAAGTTCAAGCGCTTTGTTAAGTTGCTTCAAGGCTTAAATCTTTCCATTCCTTTCGCTGAGGCTTTGAATGAAATGCCTGCTTATACTAAATTCTTGAAGGAGATCTTATCTAGAAAGCGATCAATCTCAGAGCTGCATAATGAGGTCCATACCATAAAGATCCCTGAAAAACTCGGTGATCCAGGTAAGTTTGCAATTTCAATTGGTATTGGAACTCACCGTTTTAATGCTCTATGTGATCTAGGTGCCAGTGCTAGTTTATTACCTTTATCTATCTGGACCAAGGCTAACATGGGACTGCTAGAACCCATCAATATGAGGCTATACATGGCGGATGGATCTTGTGTAAAAGCCACTGGAGTCGTTGAGGATGTCCCTGTTAAGGTTCGGAAATTTTTTGTCCCTAACGATTCATTGTTCTAGACATGCCGGAAGACCCTGTGGTACCAATAATTCTTGGAAGACCATTCTTAGCCACCGTAGGGGCACAAGTTGATGTTAGAAAGGGGCTCCTCACATTCGATATTGGGGCAGAGAGGGTCGAGTTGCGTTTCAATCTCGATTTGAATGAGACCACTACCGTAAAGAGCGTTAATGAAGGGCCTATCGACCCTCCATGGGTCGGTAACGACCTTTTCCTAAGACCCAAAATGAGCAAATTCAAGGAGGTCACACCCACTAAGAAGCATAACGACCCCCCATGGTGGGTCGGTACCGACCGTTCTCTGAAAAATCACAATGTTGTGGGTGATAGGCACGATACCGAGGCATTCCTTGATCCGGTGGGGTCAGTAACGACCCACATACCCTCGGTAACAACTCCTCCTCAAAGTAACAAAGGTAAGACTTCTTGTTTTTATCCAATTGATTCTGATCATGATCCTTTCTCCTATTCTCGTTCTATATTAGATCCTACTGTTAGTCATATGAAGGAGTCAAAACCTCCTTGGTCTTCGGATTTTACTAACCCTGTTGTAGGACTTCCAAGCGTTCTTATTAACGATAGAGGACCAAATATCTTGGAGAGAAGCTTTGAAGCTTCTCCATCTAAGTATGGGGTTTCCCATGATCCCGACATAGCTGGATGGAGGCCGCCTTGATGAGCTAAGATAAGTTGTCAAGCTAATGACGTTAAACAAGCGCTTACGGGAGGCAACCCGCTCTTTAGTTAGTTTTATTATTTTTATTTTTATTTTATTTTATTTTGAGATTAGGTTCTTTTTCTAAACTTCCTTAGACTAGGATAGAATACTTTTGTTTGGAATAGAATTTTGTGGGATTTTTGCAGGGTCTAAGCTTCAACCACTCCATCTTCACCATGATGAGCTCCATCTTCTTTACAAGCTTCCAAGAGTTCTTTGTGAGTTTCGTCTTCCTTTCTCTTTACTTTTTCATATCATTTTCATGCATGGGGACATTGCATGATTTAAGTATGGGGTAGGGGAAGAAGAAATCTCACTTGTTGTATATAATTGAGTCTTTGATTGTTTGCTTGATTTCTTGTTGGTTAGTTTGTTTTGTTAAGAAAAAACAATTGAAAAAGCTTTAAAAAAATTGAAAAATGTCGAAAAAATAAAAAATATTTGCTTCTTTGTTTCAGGATAGAAGAATGCTCTATCTTAGATGCCCTGTGATGAGAATTAATTTTCATGCTTATCATATAATTCCTTTGGCATATTTGAATGGTATAGCCTAAGTCCTTGAGAAATAGCTTTTTATTGTGAAAATAGACTTGTGATGAAATTGAGCATATGTGTCTTGAGTAGAAGTAATTGCAATCCAACAAAATTTTTACCTAGTGAGGAATTTTGGCCTTATAGGGAGAACAAATCCCTCTTCTTTTCTTGTGTGATTTGCTCTCTTTATGCATCTATCTCTTGTTGTTGATATGGTTATCTATTTCTTGAAACCGCTATGAGATCGTTCATGCATGTTAATTATGATTAAGAACTTATATTTCATAAGCCACTTTTTATCCTCTCTTTTACCTACATTTACATTATCCTCTTTTTGAAGCCAAGTTGAGCCTTAAGCCTTTTATTTTTAAGCTCCACAAAATTATTCCCTAGCCAAGATAAACTTGACCCTATCCGGGGATTAGGACTTAGTATTGGTTGTGATAATTTTGTTGAGTGAGATTGTTTGGTTCAAATTTGGGGTAATTATGGGTTGGGAAAAGTTTAAAAAAAATCTTGCAGTTTGTTATGTAAAAGGAGTTTGGTTCCCTGAATGCACTTACAAAAGAGTTGACAAAAAAAGAAAGATATCGATATCGATCTCCACAGAAAAAAATGAAAATCAAAAGGGAGAAAAATAAAGCAAAGTGTTGAAAGTAAAAGAGTGCATGAGCCAAATTTCCTTAGTATTTGTAAGCAAGATAAGTTGGGATTTAAAAGGGTTGAAGAAATAAGTGGGTTTGAGCATAATATTTGAGTGAGTTTGGTATAAGTTCTTTTATGAGAGTTTTGGTATGTGTGAGTTTTTAGGAGTCTTTGATTCCCGGATATTATTAGCACCACATGGCCAAATATTTTCCACGCCTATTTGTCATTACCAAGCCCCATTACAACCCGACCGAATGGAGTCTTCTATGAAGAATTCATTGAGCCTAAGTTCTTATGATGATTGATGTGTTTTGACTTCTCTAGGTAGAGAGATTGGTGATATAAGTCTCAATGATAAAGTTGATGTTGCATAAAGATTGAGTTGAGAGTTGATTTAATAGCCTAAACACATGAGAGTTGAGAGAAACAGATTAAAATCCCTTGTGAGGTTGGATTGTGATTGCCTATGCTTGAGACTCATACCTATGTGATGACGTTAAAATTGTTTGTCTACTTTTTCACTTGTGTTTAAAATGTTTTGACAAAGGCTATGCTTGAAGATTGTGTTATTGGTCTTGATTATGCATGATTATTGCTTGAGAACAAGCAAGTCTAAGTATGGGGTATTTTGATATCCGCTTTTTAGGTAGGTTTTTTTTGTGTCTAGTTAGATTAGATTTGGTTGGTTTTTGTGTTAGAGTTTTAGGTTTTTGAGTCTTTTTGCTTTAGTTTTCGTATTTCCTTGAGATTCGGAAGCTACACATTTTTTGTGTCTTTTTGTAGGAGTTTTGGAGCTTGAAAGAAGAGTTTGGAGCATTACAAGAGAAGATGGAGATTAATCGCTCAAGTAAAGTTATTGAAGATCAAGTTTGATCTTGGAAGGAGATAGAGGAATTCGTTACAAGAACATAGGAAAAGGAATCGAGTCAAATGGAGTTGTCACGAATCTTCTACGCAAGTTTTACTCAAGGTTGATCGAACATGCCCTCAGGAACGACCCTATGAGGGTCATGCTAGACCCAGCCAAGATACATGCTCTCAGGACCGACCCCTTAGGGGGTCATGCACGACCCACTTTGGGTCGTGCATGGCACCGACTTTACCTTTATTCCGAGATCTTTTGTGATATATTCTATCTTTTATCTTAGGAAGTAGTTTTATCTGGTTTCCTAGTTTAATTAGGGCTCCTTTCCCTCTATAAAAAGGGGGGCTCTCTCTAGTTTTTATAATTTCGTTCTTTGGGGAGATTAAGAGGAAGACTTGGAGGACAAGTTGGAAGAATTTGTAAGACATCTTTGTTTTTATTTGAATTTTCGGTTTGTTTCTATGATCATGTCTTCTTCTTTCTTTTCCATGTGTGAGTAGTTTTTTTAGATTCTAGTGTTGGGTGAAAACCCAACACAATCATGCATGTCTAAACTTGAATTCATGACTTGAATGTTTGAAGATCATATCTATCTATCTTGTGCTTAAATTCCTTGCGAAAGTTGAGGCATATCTTGCAATTAACCTAAAAGCAAAAGTGTAAAGTTGATTGCTTTGACTAGTTCTAATAGGATTGTTTGCGACAGTTGATATTCCTAGGTTGAAAGATAGATAGAAAGTTGTTTAATTTGCGACAGTTGATTAAATAACTTGAATTGTTTGCGACAGTTGACTTTTCTATGATCTAGATTGCATGATAGTTGTGAATTCTCGTTAAAAGCATGTGTGATTGTTGTGGTGGTAGCCCTAGCCCTAGGATTTGCCTTTTATATTTGATTTAAAACTTGTGATTTTGCTTCGATCTCGATCCCCAAAGTCGTGCTCAAATCCTTGCTTTGTTTGTGTTTTCTTGCTTTTCTTAGTTTATCAACTAATCTTTGGCCCTACTCTCATTCCCGTAGACGAACCTGACTCCGCTATACTCAGCGGGGTCTTGAATATAAATTTATTTGTTCAAAAAACCCTTCAACACCTGCTAGAGTTCCCACAAAAAGGAACAACCATAGGAACTTTGCCTATAACAAGCACTCTCGTGACATTAACATTGCTGATTATGTGCTATTTGAGATTGTCTTCCCTTGCAAGGGACCAAGCAAGAGTCATCTTGCCTGGGTCCTCAAAAACTATCTTCTCTTGTAGGTGGCAGTGAGGGGGAACAACACATGGGTCATTGACAGTGGATGTTCTAACCACATGACTGGAAACAAAGACAACCTCACCTCACTCCACCCAAAGGCCGAAGGAGGTCATGTGTCCTTTGGCAACAAGAATAAAGGAGAAATCATAGGAACAGGGGAAGTGCTACTCAACAAATCAATCAAAATCAACAACTTTAACTTGGTAAAGGACCTGGGATTCAATCTATTGAGCGTCTCTCAGATATGTGATCAAGGGAACAACATCGTCACATTTGACTCAAGAGAGTGTCTAGTGATAAACAAGAAGACTAACAAAATCATCCTGAAGGGAAGAAGGTCCAACAACATCTATGTGGTGGATACAGACTTTGAGCCACCAAGGAAACTGTGTTTGGCAAGTTCCCTTGACGAAACGGAACTCTGGCACAAGAGACTGGGCCATGCAGGCATAAGTCAGATCCTAAAGCTATATCTAGAAGATCTGGTCATCGGCCTCCCTCGAATAAACATCGAAAGTGCCAAGATGTGTGAAGCTTGTGTTCGTGGCAAACAAACCAGAAGTTCATTCAAAGCAAATAGGGTAGTCAGCACAACAAGGCCCTTGGAGCTAATCCACATGGATCTTTGTGGTCCCATGGACACCGAAAGCTTTGGAGGAAAAAGGTACATGTATGTTTTAATCGATGATTTTTCAAGATTTACATGGGTTCTTTTCTTGCGATCAAAATCAAATACCTTCAAAGAGTTTGAGACTCTAATCAAGAGGATGGAAGTTAGCATGGGAATTAAGCTCAAGGCACTCAGATCTGACCATGGGACTGAATTCAAAAACTTAGAGTTCCTAAGATACTGTGCCAACAATGGTGTATCCCACAACTTTTCTACCCCTCGCACTCCTCAACAAAATGGCGTGGTGGAAAGGAAAAACAGAACCTTGGAAGACATGGCAAGGACCATGATGCTGGAGAGTGGAGTTCCTCCAAGTTTCTGGGCTGAAGTCATTTCAACAGCTACTTACATTCTAAATCGAGCCATGATAAGGCCCATGATAAAAAAGACATCCTACTATCTGATCAAAGGAAGAAAGCCCAACATCTCTCATCTAAGGACCTTTGGATGCAAATGCTTCGTTCACAACAATGGGAAGGACAACCTCGACAAATTTGACCCCAGGAGCGATGAAGGGATATTCCTGGGATACTCTTCCCAAAGCAAGGCGTACAGGGTCTACAAAAAGAGGACCAAGAAGATAGATGAAAGCATTCACGTCATCTTCGACGAAAAATCTGTGAAGATAGGAACAGAGGTTCAAGGAAAGGGAACTCTGTTCAAGCTTGTCAGACAAGAAGAAGACGACGACGAAGATGAACCAAGGAAGAGAGATGAAGACTATCCAAGTGGGAACAATGCCCCACAATCAGGGAATAACGAAGGAGATCAAAATTCTACAGATCAAAGCTCCTTTGAAGTTCCCTCCTCAACAGAAGAACCAAAAGATGCATCGAACTCTCTTGTTCCCCAAGATGAAAATGTACCAGAATCCAGTGTTCAGGGAGAACAACGAGGGAACTCTGAAGAAATTCCGGACGAGAGTCTCAATGAAGAAGTATAGCACAACCATTCCCCTGAGGAAGAGGAGACTCAAGATATAGATGAAGAAGAGTCAAGGGAACAGGTTGACGTCTCATACATCTGTTGAGAGGGTTGATTGACAACAAATAAATTTATAGTCAAGACCCCGCTGAGTATAGGGGAGTCAGGATCATTCCACAGGAAGAAAGGTTTGTTTATCTATCGACTCCTAAAAATTAAAACAAAAGCAAGCAAAACACACAAGCAGCCTCGTTAACGAAGTTGTCAGCCTCGTTAACGAACCACCGAGAATAAAAAGACCAAAATTAACGACCTAAACAAGTTCGGTACCGAGCCAACGAACTCAGTAACGAATATGATCTTGAAATAAATCAAATAAAAACGAAAATATCTAGGACAAGGGTTACCACAACATAGTCATGCAAACAAGCTCGTAAGAAGATAAGATCATGCCTTCAAATAGATAAATTCATCAACTTTCATTGACTAATAAGTAAATTAACCTACTTTCATAAACTAATTCACCCAATTGCTTGTTTCGGATCTAAAGCTTGAAACTTTCGTATTCAAACAATATCAACCTTCAAGTTTATAACTTTCTCTTTCAATCAAGTCAAGAACTCAAATTATCTCAACTTTCATCTTGGCATAAGCACAACAAACAATCTCAACAATGGATAAAAGGCATTCAACACATAATCTTACTCACCAAACATGCACAACTATGTCGGGTTTCAACCCCGACCCTAGATAAAAAGACTACTCACAAATCATACCTAAGAAACAAACAATTTCAACAAAAGAAAACATTGAAAACAAAACACTACTCGAATAAATAAGAAATATCGTATTACAGAGATTCAGAAGGAACCGAAAAAGACCGAAATACCGAACCGAAACCACGATTAACGACCTCGGTAACTTTCGTCCACCGAGCTTTATCTCGACTCCGATCCTCTCTCTCTACTCTCGGCTCTTCTTCCTCTCTTCAATATCGTCTTCCCCCCTTACTAAGCTAAATAAGAGGACTATTTATACTAAAAAGCTAGAAAAATAAAAAAAACTAGAAGATATAAACTTTCCTAAAAAGATAGAATTAAAATCATAAAAGATAGAAATAAAATCTAGAAAGATAACAAGACCTAAAATACATAATATAATAACCCTAAAATCATAAAAAGATAATCCACCGACACGGAAATAAATTCCCGCACAGGATTGGTGAGTCACAAAGTCAACTCTCGAACACTTTCATATCGTGGCCTCATTAACGAGCCCTCACAGCCTCGTTAACGAGCCTGGGCTTGGTTTCTTTAACACTTCTCCTCCAAAAATTCGAACTTCAGCTTCTTCATCTCGTATTCATCCGCCTCTTATCATAGCTCTCCAAATTCAGCTTCAAATAGCACCTTTTCCTTTCTAAAACCTACAAAAATACACAAAACGGAGTAGCACCAACATCCGAACATCAACATTCGAACCAAAAACTACCACCAAAACTATCCAAAAATATGCAAAACAATCCAAAAATACACAAAACTAAACCTAAACTTATCAAAACTAATCCTAATAAACTAAGAAAACATACTAAAAACTATACTAAAAACATGAACATCAACATCCGAACCAGAAACTACCACCAAAAGAGAGATCACCCCATCGATAACATCATCACTCCATATGACAAAGGTGTTCAAACTCGATCCTCTCTCAATAACGTTTGTGCTTTTAACGCCTTTGTCTCGATGGTGGAACCAAAAAGCATCAAAGAAGCTCTAAAAGACCCAGACTGGATCCAAGCTATGCAAGAGGAACTCCATAAATTTGAGAGGAACAATGTGTGGAAGTTAGTTCTCAGGCCCAAGAACAAGAACATCATAGGAACTCGACGGGTCTTTCGGAACAAGCTCGATGATACTGGAGCCGTAGCAAGGAACAAGGCTCATTTGGTTGCTCAAGGCTACAGACAAGAAGAGGGAATCGACAATGATGAGACCTTCGCACAAGTTGCAAGGATCGAGGCCATCCGTGTTCTCATAGCCTATGCAGCCCACAAAGGATTCAAGCTATACCAAATGGATATGAAGACGGCCTTTCTCAATGGGCACCTCAGAGAAGAATTATACGTAGCTCAACCCCCAGGATTCAAATATGAGAAGCTACCTAACGACGTCTACTTCCTGGAGAGGGCCCTCTACGGACTCAAACAAGCTCCTCGAGCATGGTATGACAGGTTTGCCCAGTTCCTTCTGTGTAATGGATACCTTCGAGGTTCCATAGACAAAACCCTTTTTCTTAAGAAAGAGTCTAAGGATATATTGATCATACAAGTTTATGTTGATGACATTGTTTTTCGAGAAACTAACGAAACTCTTGTAGAGAAATTTAAGAACCTCATGAGCAGTGAGTTTGAGATGAGTCTCATAGCGGAACTCACGTTCTTCTTAGGACTCCAAATATCTCAAACAAAGGAGGAAACAAGGATTCATCAACAGAAATACATCCGTGAAATGCTAGTGAAGTACGGGATGGACCACTCAAGGCCCATCGACACTCCCATCTCACCAAACTCAAGGCTCAACGCCGATGAAACAGGGGTAAGTGTCGATCAAAGGAACTTCAGAGGTATGATTGGCTCTCTCCTATATTTAACTGCTAGTAGGCCTGATAATATGTTCTCAGTGTGCTTATGTGCACGTTTTCAAGCTAACCCCAAAGAATCACACCTAAAAGAGGTGAAGAGGATTTTCAGGTACCTCAAAGGGAACGATAACTTGTGCCTCGGGTACCCAAGGAACAGTTCCCTTGAGCTCATTGCTTACACAGATGCATATTTCGCTGGGCACCTTGTTGATAGAAAGAGCACATCGGGAATGGCCAGTTCCTTGGGTCATTCTTAGTCTCATGGGGATCCAAGAAGCAAAATTCAATGGCACTCTCCACAGCTGAAGCAGAATATGTGGCTGCCGCATCATGCTGTTCCCCAGTGCTATGGCTCAAGTCCCAACTTTAGGATTACGGTATGTCTTTTGGCCCAATTCCCATACTTTGTGATAATACTAGTGCCATTAACATTTCCAAAAATCTTGTGCATCACTCTAGGAATAAGCACATAGACATTAGGCATCATTTTCTACGTGACAATGTTGAAAATGGGAACATCTCTATGCAACACTGTAGAACGGAAGAGCAAATTGCGGACATTCTCACCAAAGCTTTGGACAGACGTCCCTACCAGCATTTTCGAATGCTTCTAGGGATGATAACTCTAAACTAAGCAAGTCCCTGTTTGTCTCTCTCTCGATGCTTGACTAGTCTAACTAGAAATGCATGATAGGGAACTATAGGACTCCTTGCTTTCATTTTGCCATATTACTAGTCTAGAGCTTCATATGTACAGTGGAACATCATTTCTTTTCGGCCCAAAATGATCAACCAGAGTTCCCTTTGACCCTCTCTACAAGCCACTATGACGGTTGATCATAAAACCAACCCTGAACCAGGGACCAGACAAACGCTTCTCATGAGCCAAACTCTTTATCCCTTTAACGAGTTGTAATTGTCTGGTTCCCTTTTGAGTTCCCTAGCCTCACAAAGAAAGTTGAGTGTGAGTTCCCTTAACCTCTCCACTCAATATGACCTTTTCAAAAGATCGTGGGAACTGGTGTGCACAAGCAGGGCAACACTGATAGATCTGAAAAATGAAACGTCACTTGGGAAACGGGAAATTGTGTCAGAATTCGAAGCATTATGGGACAAGCGTTTGAAATTCTCGAAGTGACTTCCCTTGGGAGAAAGCGACGCGTGTCAGAGGCGTGCTACGGAAGTTGAAACGCTCCTCCGATCCCCACTCATTGGCCAACGGTTATCGAGGTCTTTCTAAACTTCCCTTTCTACCCTCGCCTCTCTCTCACATAAAAGCCCTATTTTGCTATTTTTGGGTTCATTCTTCCTCATTCTTCCTTGTAACCCTCACTCTCTGCAACTTCGCTTCCTCCCTCTTTTGAGAAAACCTCCAAAAATCATCCCTTCCTAAAAACATCCCATGGCTCCAGCCCACTCTTTCGAACAAATTCGTGAGTGGATCCACAAAAACCCTAAAACCCTCTTTCTTTCCATGATGAAAGACATTGATAAAGAGCAAGATCATGTTCTTTGCGACGTCCTCATCAAGGGGCTCTACAACTATGTTAGCCCTTTCCTTCCTCCTCCTCCTCCGGCAGAGCAAACCTTCGCAATGCCTTCCTCAACTGCCACTTCCTCTCAACCTCTTCCACCCCCTCATCCAATCACCACTGTCTCCTCCGGAACTGTCACCGTTGACAGTTTCGGAGACGAAGCTCCTTCAAAACACGAAAAACCAAAACCCTCCAAATCCAAACACTCTCACAAATCCCAACACAAATCCTCCAAACGCAAACACTCCCAGATCTCTTCTCCTTCCCATTGCTCGGAACCCAAGAAGAAATCTCTCCTCAACATGGAGGAAGTCCTTAACCTCTCCAAACCCGACGCTTATGCCGTCGTCGACCCATCCGAAGTCGCAAAGCTCTTTCACACACGCCCTTCCATCCCCTCCACAACTAACCCTAAACCTATCTCTGAGACCTCTAGTCCCAGGGATTCCACAACCTCCTCCTCCTCTCTTCCCATGGCTGAGGGAACTTCTAACCCTCTTCCCTCCTCACAACAGAAGACTCCTCCACCACCCACCTCCCCGATTTCCAAATCTCCCTCTCACAATCCAAACGATGCCTCTGGGAACTCCAGTCCCAAGGCTCCCAACATCACTCCTCCCCCTCCAACCTCACAAGTGTCAACTCCACACACCTCACCACTCCACCCATCCTCTTCCCCGCACTCTCACTCCACCGTAAAACTTCCTTCCTCCTCTTTGGCCAAGAAAACCATCGACCTCGATTTTGACGAGGATGATCTCCCCATCGGAGTCATTGCTCGCAAAAAAGCCAAGGAGCAGCCGTCCATAGTCATGGGAACTGCTGAAGAGGAAACCCGACTCAAAGCCCTTGAGGAAGAATTTTGAGGCGCCCTCACAGGGCCTCTAGTCGCGCAAAGGAACCAGGCCCAGGAAGATGGGAACCTACCACCAACTGATGGTGATAGGCCAAGGACAAGTCATCGCACAGAAGATGACGAGGTGGATGCGGGCCTAACCTCCTCCGAAGATGAAGGGACCTCCAGCGATGACGCTGAGGACCACGGTGAGGCTGATGCTGAAAAAGAGCCTGCCGTCATAATCACTCCAGGACATCAACTGGTGGTGTCGGAAGGAGCTTCAGAGGAAAGGAACCCTCCTCTAATGATTGAAGCGGCTGCTTCCCCCCAACTGAAAAGAACAACTGCCGTCTCTAGGGGGAACAAGAACAAGAAGAGGAAGGGAACTGCTCCCAAGAAGGTTCACATCTCTGAGCAACGCAAACTTCTTCCCCCTCTCATCCTCTCCGAGAAACAACTCCAAGACCAAGGGCTCGGGAAACTGTGGGACTTGATCAAAGCCCAAGGATGGGAACACATCTTTGATGAGGCTGTGAGTGTGGATCCCTCTCAAGTGCGCCTCTTCTACAATCACTTCGTCGTCCAAGATAAGGGCACCCAGGGAACTCTTTCCCTCAATGGCGATGACTTCATCTTCACAACCTCCACCATTCGCCTTCCACTTCAGGTTCTTGTCCAGGGCCTCAACGAATTGCCCGCCAAGAACTGGGGAGACTACAATAGCGAGGTGATCTACAATACAATCTATGAGGGCCATGTTCCCACGATTGGAACGTCGACCCATCATCTATCTCTCATCGCCAAATTGGCCCACCAGTTCATCATAAATGTGGTTATCCCTCGCCAAGAGAAGCGCCTCCACATCACCATTGCTGACACCATTCTTCTCTGTCACTTCCTCCTGAAGAAACCCATTAATCTCCCACGAATCATTCTAGGGCACATGGAGAAGTGCATGGCCTCTAAGTCTCATTCCCTTCCTTACGCTGGCCTGATCAAGAAAATCATGCTTAGAGAGGGCCTCTACGACTCATACAAGGAAGAATTGACCATAGGCCGACAACTGGACATCTCTGTGGTCCAAAAGATGCGTCACTCCGAACCAGTTGAGGACCATGGGACCCTTCCCTCTAGTGACGACCAAGAGGTTGGGAACACACAAGTGTTGGTGCACATTGACAACACTCTGGATAGGATGGCAGGGAACCAAGAAAAGATCATCCACACCTTGAACAGACTGAGTGAACTTCTGCTCCCTCGCAGCCCATGATCTCCCCTTCTCTTCCCCTTATCCTCACTGTTCCCACAAAAATGGCTTTTAGTATGATTACGTGTTCCTTTCCTTCCTATTTATGTGTTATTTGTTTTCGAAGATGTCAAAAGGGGGAAAGACAAAAAATGCGAGATGAGTTAAGTTGAAAAGATATCACAGAATATGCCTAAGCTAAGGGGGAACAATTGCATAAAAAGCTAAGTACGAACTCAGTGTTTCACAAGAAGTGGCTCCCTAAGAACTTACTTAGGAACTCATCTGCATATCATGCTTTGAAATACTTGCTTATTTTGTGATGGGTTTGTCATCAACAAAAAGGGGGAAATTGTTGGGACGATGTTGGGACCTCTGGTTCTAAACATCGGAACAACGAGACCATTCTCCAGTTTTGATAATGACAAACACCATATGGGAACTAATGTGCTTTGTCCAAGTATTTCAAAGGAACACAAGTCTAGAAAAGAAAGCTCCCACGCTATGAGAACTCCCATGAATGGCTAAGGAACAAAAGCATACACGCTGATGAGGTTCTCTCAAAGGAACTTTGAAGAAGACAGTTCCCATCACATGGGAACTCACATGTGAAGACAAAGACCGTTCAGCGCAAATCGCGGGATCCTGTCTTGGACAGAATGAAGGAACAGTCTGATGAGCAGACTGTCACGAGTGATCCAACGGTCCCATTAATTCAAGAAGTTGACCTAGTTCAAATCGAAGTCACATGTGAAGATTGTACACTTGGGCTGCAAGCAAAGGGCATTTCGGACAACATGAAAGATGCGATTGAAGCCCAAGTACAACCGAGTATAAAGCTAAATGAATAGTGCTAGGTTCAAGCACTTCTCCTAGAAATCACATATACTCCTAGAGAAAGAAAGAAAGAAGAAGAGAAGTCCCCGTCGGCGAGTGTCCGATCTCAACGACGGTGAAGCTAAAGTTCCTAGGAGCAAGGGAACTGAAATTGTCAAGGTGTAAGGTTTTACTTTCCTGTATTAGTTGAGTTGTTCACTTAGGAACTCAGTTGATAAGATTCATTAGTGTTGCTAGAGTTAGGTAGAACTCGTAGGGACAGAGAAGTTTGAATCTGGCTGATTGTAACTAAGGAACAAGCAATAATATAAGTAGGTCATTCAAAATCCTCCAAGTGGAGGTAGAGGTTTACCCACACAACTAGTTGGTTGTCGTGGGGTTCCTCTATAAGGAAACTGTGTTCTTTCAGCTTTTAATACTTGCGATATTATATCTTCCGCTGCCTTGGGAACAGCTTAACAGCCAATTCCCAAGCTCTCGCTAACCGGTTTCGATCCAACACAAGGGGAAGCGAAAGGCTCCACCCCAAAGCTCCAGCAACTTCAAGAAGCAACCCGCTAAGAAGTTCAGTGGGAAATGCCACAAATGTGGAAAAATTGGTCACAAGGCAGATGAGTGTCGAAGCAAGGTTGACCAAGGCAAAGAAAAAGGGAAGGCTCAAGCCAATTTGATTGAAGACCTCTCGGAGGCAGATCTATGTGTTGTAGTTTCTGAGGTCAACATGGTTGGGAGCAACCCGAGGGAATAGTGGTATGATACAGGTGCTACTAGACATATATGCTCTGACAGGGGACTGTTTTCTACCTATCAGAAGAGCAACAATGACGAGCTTCTATTTATGGGGAACTCGTTTACTTCCAAGGTTGAAGCTAACGGAAAAGTGGTGTTGAAGATGACTTCAGAGAAGGAGTTAACTCTCAACAATGTCATGCATGTACCAGAAATAAGGAAGAATCTGATCTTTGGCATTTTGCTAAGAAAGAACGGGTTCGCTCTGAAGCTCGTTTCTGATAGACTAGTTCTCTCTAAGAATGGGATTTATTTGGGCAAGGGATATGTAAAGGATGGACTGGTCAAAATGAATGTAATGACAGCCCTTCCAAAAACTGTTGTTTCTGATGTTTCAATGAATGAAAAGAATCCTATTGCATATGTTGTTGAGTCTTTTAATATTTGGCATGAACGTTTGGGGCATGTGAATTACAGATCTATACGTAGAATGATTAACATAAACATAATCCCGAGATGCAAATTGAGTAAAGACAAATGTGAAGTATGCATACAGGCCAAACTCACAAAAACTTCATCCCCATGTGTAGAGAGAACAACCGAACCTCTAGGCTTAATACACACGAATTTATGTGATTTAAAATTTGTGCAAACAAGAGGCGGTAAAAAATATTTTGTGACCTTTATTGATGATTGCACAAGATATTGTTATGTATACATGCTAAGGAGCAAGGACGAAGCCTTGGAAATATTCAAATAATATAAGTTGGAAGTTCAAAACCAACTTGGCAAAACCATAAAAACAGTCTGAAGTGATAGAGGAGGCGAGTATGATGAACCATTCAATACGTTTTGCAGAGAACATGGCATTATTCATCAAACAACTGCTCCCTACTCACTAGAATCTAACGGAGTTGCGGAACGAAAGAACTAAACTCTAAAGAAATGATGAATGCGATGTTGCAAGAATCTAGGTTACCCCAGAACATGTGGGGGGAAGCGCTGCTAACCACCAATTATATTCTCAACAAAATACCACATAAAGTCACGGGCAAGACACCATATGAACTTTGGAAAGGTAAAGTACCATCGTACAAATACCTTAAAATGTGGGGGTGCCTAGCAAAATTGGCAATGCCACCTCCTAAAAAGGTCACAATTGGACCTAAGACCATTGATTGTATTTTCATCGGATATGCACACAATAGTAGTGCCTATTGGTTTTTGGTATATAAATCAGATATACTTGATATACATGCTAATACAATAATGGAATCAAGGAATGTATCTTTCTTTGAACATGTGTTTCCCTGCAAGGATAAAGAATATTCGAAACGAACACGTGAATAAAGAGAAGCATGACTTCTGTAAATGAATTAGAAGAGGAAGAGGATCAACCTAGACGGAGAAAAAGAGCTTTTAAGGAAAAATCCTTTGGATCTAAATTTGTTACGGCCTTTCTTTTAGCGAATGAGCCAAGAACATACAAAGAATCCATGTCAGCACCAGACGCGCCTTCATGGAAGAAATTGGTCAATAGTGAGATCGACTCCATTATGCAAAATCATACATGGGAGTTAGTCGATTTGCCACAAGGGAGTACAACACTTGGGTGCAAATGGATTTTCAAAAGAAGATTGAAAACAGATGGCTCAATTGAGAAGTACAAGGCGAGGCTTGTGTTGCAAGGATTTCGACACAAAGAAGGTGCGGATTTCTTTGACACCTATTCTCGAGCCACGAGAATAACTTCAATTAGAATGCTAATAGCAATAGCAGCATTAAGAAACCTCGAAATAGATCAAATGGATGTGAAAACCACCTATCTAAATGTGGAATTGGAAGAGGAGATATATATGAAACAACTTGAGGGATATGTTGTCTCTGGACAAGAGCAAGAAGTGTGCAAACTCATAAAGTCATTATATGGGCTTAAACAAGCTCCAAAACAATGGCATGAAAAATTTGACAATGTAATGATGTCAAATGGGTTCAGCGTAAATGAAAGTGATAAATGCATCTACATCAAGAATACTCCAAATGGATATATTTTGTTGTGTTTGTATGTAGTTGACATGCTCATCATTGGGAGAAATAAAGACATGATCAAACAAACTAAGAACATGCTTAGTGGGAAGTTTGACATGAAAGACTCTCTGAAGGGATCATCCTATCTCAAGCTCATTATGCTGAAAAAGTACTTGAGAGATTCAAGAAATACTCAAGTGGGACTGCAAAGACTCCCGTAGACCCTCATCTTCACCTAACCAAAAACTCGGGTGATGGAGTGGCACAAGTGGAGTATGCACGAGTTATTGGAAGTCTGATGTACTTGACCAATTGCACAAGACCTGACTTGGCACATTCGGTAAATGTACTAAGTCGTTACACAAGTAATCCAGGGAACAAACATTGGAAAGCGATAACTAGAGTATTAAACTATTTGCGATATACTCAAAGTTATGGGTTGTACTATGGAAGAGATCCAACAGTTTTGGCAGGCTATAGTGTTGCCAATTGGATATCAGATTCCAGAAATTCAAAATTCACTAGTGGATATATATTCACACTAGGTGGTGCAGCAATATCATGGAAATCTTCCAAACAAACCTTATTGGCGAGATCCACAATGGAATCTAAGTTCATTGCTTTAGACAAAGCAGCAGAGGAAGCTGAATGGCTTCGAGGTTTTTTGGAAGATATTCCAAAGTGGGAAAAACCAGTACCAACAATAAGTGTACACTGTGATAGTCTATCGGCCATAGCACAAGCTCTAAACCGTCTGTATAATGGTAAATCACGTCATATAAGAAGACGACATAAAGACATTAGACAACTACTCTCAATTGGCGTAATCTCAATAGATTATGTCAAATCGATTTACAACCTAGCGGATCCATTTACTAAAGGTTTGTCAAGAGAGAAAGTTGTAAAATCATCAAGAGGAAT
The DNA here is from genome assembly GCA_964016875.1 of Fallopia convolvulus. NCBI lineage: Eukaryota > Viridiplantae > Streptophyta > Magnoliopsida > Caryophyllales > Polygonaceae > Fallopia > Fallopia convolvulus. The sequence continues at coordinate 4,570,971 of OZ024722.1, read as the reverse complement.
GGGTTTAAAGCCTATGACTAAGGAGGATGCTCGATGGAAACCCTACCTATATGACTGGAGATCCCAAGATGTAGGTTCAAAGGGAAAACTAAATTAAGCTGAATCCAAAATGAGCACTGAGAGACAAATGTCTCTTCCCAGTTCCTAGGATGATGAGCAGTGCTACCTGTTTGAGTTGAGGTTAAGATTGGATTTTAGTGATTCCATAGCTTTCAAATAAAAGTAAGGTATGACAGGATACTCTTTATGGTCAATCACCTAGTGAGTGTGAAATGGGGCCGTTTCTAGGAGAATGAAAAACAAGGCTACATTCTCCAAGTTCACTCATGAATAACCAGGGATGTTCAAGGCCAAAATGAACACAACAAGAGAACCTAGTTCTGTGAGAAAATGAAATTGTCTAATAGTTGTTGTCTTGGTTTACATCAAAGCCCGGGTGGTTCAAGACATCATGTTCACCTCCTGGACGAGTAGAACCGACAGCTACTCACTATGAGCAGTTCAAGGCTGAAAAAGCTACCATCTCAAATCCAATGATTTTTCGATTGTACTCTCAAAAGTCCGTCTATCGAGTCTTTATAGGTTTGGAGTCATTTCTATTCATGTGGGGGATGGTTGGAACTTATTTTATTTATAAAATAAAGTTCAAAATTTTGAATAAGAAATGCCTGGCCTTTAGTGTTGCAGGACATTAAATTTGGGCTTGGCCCATTTAGAAAGCTGAAAAGAACAAGTCAAGGTGATGCGTTCCGGCCTAGGACGGCACCAATGGTTTCTATCTCATGCCAAGCTATTCCACCCGTGAGTTCGGTTCAAGATCCTCCTTCGACTATATTGATGACATCTTTGGTCCAAGACGCATTTTCGGATCAACCGGAGGAGTCGGGAGTTGAGCCAAGCATTTCTGAGGGAATTCTCGACGGCGCGATGAAGCCCCCGCCGAGCGCCCCCACGCTCCAGCCGCTGGAGGCCGCGCCGTATGCAAAACGAGGCCATCTCGGAGCGCGGACAAAACGACGGGAGCGCGACCGCACTCCGGCCGGTCGTGACCGCGCTCCGGCCGGTCGTGACCGCGCTTCGGCCGTAGTGTGATTACTCCCTCGGGCGCGGGCTGGAGCTTGGAAGCGCAACCGCACTTTCCCAGGCGAAACCGCGCCCCGACTGACGATGTTCCGAGTTTGTCCGAGCTTGTGCGAAATCCTTCCGAGGACTCGGGTCTTCGGGTTTCTATCTTTATTCTTATGTCGGGTTTTTAAGTGAGACAATTACTTAATTTGGTATTATTTTAATTCCGCTATTTATTTTAATTAATGAGATGGGTTGGACTTGCATGCTTGGGCCCATCCTCATTAGGGTTTTAGGATTAGACCTAGTTTCTATTTAAGTTGTCAAACTCTTCCCTAGGCATCAGGCGTCAACCCCTTCTATCCCTCTTCCAATCGCCCTACAATCATTATGAGGTTTCTCTTGTCGGAATCAATTCCATCTCGAGACACCGTTAGAACCCTAACGACATACTATTAACCACGATCCGCGCACCCCTGCGTGCCCTATCTCGCTTGCTTCCGCTCCGACAGAAAGCACTTGATGCTGAGAAACAAGAAGCAACGGACAAAGGGGTGCCAAAACCAAATCTCTTTGATCCGCCTGGCACTGGCAAGCCCCGCAATGATCTGAGGCCGCTTGACGCGTCCGCACACTTAAAGCCAACCCATGGCGCGCCTCTTCAAGGTTTGGTTGAGCGTCGGTTGTTGTTATCACTTCCATCATTGTATCCGGCGCCATTTCTTAGAGATAAAACCGCTTCACAGATTCATTTTGAGGAAGCAAGGACGCTTCCCATTCAAGGGGGGGGAGGATGATGCGTTCCGGCCTAGGACGACATCAATGGTTTCTATCTCATGCCAAGCTATTCCACCCGTGAGTTCGGTTCAAGACCCGCCTTCGATTATATTGATGACATCTTTGGTCCAAGATGTATTTTCGGATCAACTAGACGAGTCGGGAGTTGAGCCAAGCATTTCCGAGGGAATTCTCGACGGCGCGATCAAGCCCCCGCCGAGCGCCCCCACGCTCCAGCCGCTGGAGGCCGCGCTGAGTCTGCAGAACGAGGCCATCTCGGAGCGCAGGCAAAATGCCGGGAGCGCGACCGCGTTCTGGCCGGTCGTGACCGCGCTTCGGCCGCAGTGTGACGACGCCCTCAGGCGCGGGCTGGAGCTTGGAAGTGCGACCGCGCTTTCCCGGGCAAAACCGGGCCCCGATTGACGATGTTCTGAGTTTGTCCGAGCTTGTGCGAGATTCTTCCGAGGACTCGGGTCTTCGGGTTTCTATCTTTATTCTTATGCCGGGTTTTTAAGTGAGATAATTACTTAATTTGGTATTATTTTAATTCCGCTATTTATTTTAATTAATGAGATGGGGTGGGGTAGCATGCTTGGGCCCATCCTCATTAGGGTTTTAGGATTAGACCTAGTTTCTATTTAAGTTGTCAGACTCTCATACTTTCAGTTTCACGCTTGAATTGAATTGAATTTGCCTTTGTTGAATCGAGTTTCTCTTCCCTAGGCATCAGGCGTCAACCCCTTCTATCCCTCTTCCAATAGCCCTACAATCATTTTGAGGTTTCGCTTGTCGGAATCAATTCCATCTCGAGACGCCGTTAGAACCCTAACGACGTACTATTAACCTCGATCCGCGCGCCCTTGCATGCCCTATCTTGCTTGCTTCCGCTTCGTTGATCATTGAAGATCTTGACGGGATTCAGAATACGAGACGTCGGTCCTTGTAGCGAGGCGAAACGCATCACAAGGGTTTCCTTGATATTCTAATCAATTGGAAAAAACAGGCCATATTCTTTGAGAAGTGGTTGTTTTTATCATCAGATAAAAGATAACTGCCAGATTCTCATTCAGACACCAGTTGAAAAAATTCTCCTTCTGTTCTCTCTTCTTCAAAATATAGAGTATGAGAGTGCACACTAATCGTTGGTTCGTTAGGCTCTTGTTCTTGAGTTGTGCAAAGCAAGAGATCGTAGTAGTTGTATCATGGGATTCGGAACGCTAAAGAACCGTCACACTATGGGGCGTTTTCAGAATTAAGGAAAGTGATCGACATGTCGCCTCTACAATTCATTGGTATTTGGTATTATTTTTACTTAATTTGCTGAATTGTATGATCTTAATTTCCTTAATTCATGTTTGATTAAGGTTTGGAATTTCGGTTCCAACAGATAGGGCCACAATATCTTGCTTCTTAGAACTCCAAATGAGAGTTCCAAAACCCACATAAAAAACTAAACCAGAAGTACTCTTCCTGTCATCCACACAACCAGCCCAGTCACTGTCTGTATAGCCCCTCAACTTGAAGTCCTTTGCACTCTTGTACCAAATTCCATAATCCACACAACCCGAAACATATCTGATGATCCTTTTTGCTGCACCTAGATGTTGTTTTGTTGGACAATGGATATATCTCGACACCACACAAACACTATAAGCAATGTCAGGTCTAGTGTGTGTGAGATAGGTGAGGCCACCTACCATGCTTTTGAGCATTCTTTCATCTGCACATTCAATACCATCATTCTTCTAGAATATTCATTCATCTACACATTAAGGGTGAGTGAAGAACGAGTGGTTAGGTGGTTGGATCTAGAATGGAGTCCGACTAAAAGTTTTTAGTTGAATCTTCATTCGTGGAAGGCCTAAATGGTTGAAGCAGTAGTGGTTCAAGGCAAAAGCATGTTATGGGGATGGAGGAGGTGTGAGGGGGATGCCCCCATATTTTTGAATGGGGAATTATCCAAAGTTGTTAGGTCTCGTATAAATAAACTTGATAACATCAAACTTTTCGGCTCCTCTATATTTGTTTTATATCTCTCCCTTTTTTCAATTTCCTTATCACTGGGTTTCATCTTGGATTTGGAGGATTCAAGTGGTTTCTTGTCTATCTTAGGATGACAACAGGGCCAAGAACAATAAAAGGATTTATGGGGTATTTTTTTGCGATTTGGAGGAAAAATCCTTCAAATGAATTGTTCAAACTTGTTATGTGTTGGTTTATATATAGAGGGTTTTCTCAAAAAAATCTATTAATGATTTGGAGGAGGGGTTACCTCTTGTTTTTGTTAAAGGGTTTGATTTTGGCTGTTCATTCCCTGTTTCTCTCTCTCATAATCGCAAGTTTGACCACCGACTTTCATGTAAATCACGAATTCCACAACCTATTTTTTTAGCCTAATATTGGAATTAAAAATTTTTTCCAAGCCTAGTTTCGAAAAAAGTTCCAGCATAGACAGTGTAAAAATTATGCACAGAATTTTGCACGGTCATCTGTAAAATCTTACACACTTTATGCACGCAATTGGATAGTGGAGATGCATTCTTATTTATCTCCTAAATCACCATTCTCACAAAAACTAAAGCCTAAAAGAATATATAGGATGTGATTGGAGCTTATGTAATGAGTGCATCCACTAGTTCTTGATGAGGCTGGATGAGCCATGAAATTACTTGTTGTTTTAAAAAAATCGAGTATCCTTATTGGTGGTTTAATTCACGCCAGAACAAGTCCACTAAACCGAGTTCACAACATAGCCTGGGTTTTGGTTTTCTTCCTCGTCGAAACACTTTTTCTACTGGGACAAAGTATATAGCCTTTGCAATAGCGAATGCAGCAACTGGTATAGTTTAGTCGTTCCAACAATCCTACTCTGCTCAGGATCGTGCTGCCCTACACCAAAATATTACTAACACAATGGCAATCCATGACGAAGATGTTTAAAACATTTCATGCTCAATCTTCTGCTGATAAATTAATGGGTACGTAAATTCATTGATGAATTTTGGATAATAGGGCGTATTTTCATATGAAAAGAATAAAATATCTTATTTATTTACGTGCTACTACACCTACTCGTGGTATGCTTCCTAATGGCACCATGTCCACAAATGTTTAATCAAGGAAAATCGTTTTTGGAGATTGCTTGAAGATTACAAATGTTTTATTTGTGCCAAGTTTCGATTGCAATCTAATTTCTTTTCATACTTTGCTTAAAACTCTTGCTTGTATTGTAATATTGACCGAAAAATTTGTGTGCTTTAGGACCAAATTAACTTAGGGCTTCAATACAGATCAAAAGTACACACTTTATAAAAATTACTATAAACAACCATATAAGGATAAACAAATCCGTTCAATGAGAAACGATATCATGAACATCAAAATTACAAAAAATCACATAATTTAACTCATGATGCATACAACACGAAACTCTCGCTACTCTCTACCATGAAATTGATGATTTTAACTAACTATAAAGGAATAACAATTCAGATTTCTATTAAAATAGAAGGGACTACTGACAATAAGAACAAATTTGGCTAGATCAAAATAACTGACAACGGAATTATGCTTTTCACTAGCATAGTTTTAGATACCGACATTGATTTTAAAAACAAAGGTCAAATTGTTCATTGTTGATTGTAATTTTCCCAAATTCCCACCCAATCAATTTCAATTCAACAAATGGATTTACTATCCATACCTCAAATTCAAGAAAATAAAGTAAAAAGAAAGAGGAAATAGAGCACTTACTCAAGCTTGTTTGACCAAAAATCGAAAGGCTTAGAGTGGGTCAAGGAACGATTGAAATTGCATTGAATCTAGTTCAATGGTGGATATCTCTAGTTTCATTCGTTCATAATTTATGGAAAGAAACTAGATTTCGCTACTTATGAGCACCTAATAGAAGAGAGAGAAGAGATTTAATTTGGGATATTCAATCCATAAATTTTCTTTAAATGGAGAAAAAATGGTACATTGCATCTATAACACAATATGTATATATAGAATAATGCTCTAGTGAAAACCCATATTAGAGTGAATGCATGTGGTTAATCTACATCTGTTAGATTGGGATAATAAAGGGTGAGGATTAGAAATAAATAGGATGTATAAACTTTTTATGGGTAAGATACACTTGATTTGCATATAATCTGCTATATTTATTAATATCCCTGTTGTTTTTTGATTTATTTTTCTTTCCTTATTTTACCGATTAAAATCTCTCTCTCTTCTTTCTTGTTTCTTTTTCTTTGTATCAATTTCGTTTCTCTTCAATTTCATTCCACCGTTGCAGACCTACGAGGACGAGTAGATGGCACGATCGAGATCTATGATGGCACCATGCAGCGGTGCCAAGGAATCAGCCATGGCGTGGATCCGGCACGCAACAACGAACGATGATGGCGCAAGGATAGCCGACACAAGTTTCGGCTAGGGATCCGAGTGTGGATCATATGTGGTTCAAACTAGGGTTCGTGTCTCTGGGTTGAGCAGAAGAATGAAGAAAGAAGATAGGCATGAGTCAATTTCAAGAGAAATTAGAGTAATCTATGATTTCTTACTCATGAATCATGAATGCATACGTTGTTGTTCATACATGCGTGGCTTATTCTTCATATACTCATGCCTTGTTACTCATCTATACATGTTTTGTATAATACATGTTTTGTTATTCGTATATACATGCCTTGTAATTCATCTATGCATTATTTATGATTCATACATGTGTGGCTTGATATTCATGTTGATGTATCTGGTTTTTGTTATTCCTGAATGCATACGTTGTTTTTCATAGATTTGTGGCTTGTTTTTCATATATATACTCATGCATTGTTATTCTTCTATATGTGTTTTGTTATTCACATATTCGTGAATTATTTTCCATATATGTTTATTTTGTTATTCATATATGCATGAGTTTTTATTCATATAGACGTGTTTTGATATCAGAAATAAATGAAGTGATTTGTTATTCATTTATGTGTGCTTTGTTATTCATATATGAAGTTACTTGTTATTCATTTATGTGTGCTTTGTTATTCATATATGAAGTGATTTGTTATTCGTGTATGTGTGACTTTTTATTCATGGATGCATTTTTTGTTATTCATATACGGATGGTGTGTTATTCATATATGCATGAGTTCTTATGCATATATATGTGTTTTCTTTTGCAGTTATTCAAGAATATCGTATCATGTTATGCGATAATTTGTTTCACATTTGCGTGTTCAACTATTGTGTTATTCAAGAATGGTGAAGAAGTGTAAATGCTTGATGTTTGAAGACAAAGACAATGATTTATTTTTCATATTAGTGTACATACAAATAAATAGATGTACTATTTATTGGAGTATGTATTCGAGATATATAACACTTCTTAATTTATATCATTCAATCAATGTATATATCCAACTTATTAAAATAAATGTATGATTTTATTCACAAAAACTCTTAATCATTTAAAGGCCTATTATTATATTATTCATGCTAATAAGCTTACTTTATCAAAAGCATAAAAATACTTATTCAACCAAAAATTACAATTGTGCATTCGTCCCTTCCAATATTGAGTTGTTATTTAAAAACAAAAGAATACTTATTCAAAAAACAATAGCAGATGTGTAGTAAACACTTCCAATATTCTATTATTGTTCAATGTACAATGAGCACTTATTCAACATTATAAATATTTAAACAGTTCTCATATATTGTTCAAATCAATATACATAATTATTCAAACGATCATGTATTAATATTCAAAATAGAATACAGAAATTATATTTGATTTTAAAAACCACCTCTTTAAATTTAAAACCACGTTTGAATTTTAAAAATAACGCCAAAAAATTCAGTTATATTATATTCAACCGTAGAAAAAAAGATTTGCTAGGATTTTTTTTAATTGTGCCGATTTTTATCTTATACATCTCCTTAAATTTTGGGTGTTTCCTTTTTCAAATCAACCAAGATTTAATTCTCCACATCACCGACATTTAGCCTATTATGTTGCTTAATTAGTAGCCATTGATTTATCCTAATCCAATGCCCTACGTTCAACCACAGGCTTACACCATAATATGCATTGTACCGGAACGCTCCGGGAGGATCAAGAGAAACGGAAATTCTGGAGAAACGGAAGTCGTAATAAGAATCATTGGATTTGGGAAGATTAATGGTCATGATTGATGGTGCATAATAACAAATATAAAGAATAAATTCTTGAATATGACTAGTTAATTAGTTGTTAAAATGGAAAGTGCGAGATTATAGGGATCTGTTGGATTTTTTAAAAAATAAAAATCAGACCTTCCATTTTATATTTAGCATAAAATTCAAATTTAAAATTTTAATAATTATTGTTGGCCTAATTATTTTGTTTTTGGTTGAATATGTTTCAATATTTTCTGAATATTATTCAAATATTATTTGAATTTCTCGTGGTGTGAATATACAATCCACTTTGTAGTCGTCATGTGTTTATATCTGAATATGTTAGTTTAAATATCGAACAAACCAGTATGTGTAAACGAATATTAATACCATATTTTTCGAATATGCCATTGTAGTAGTGATTTATATAATTGTAATTATATATGAATATTTGAGTGTAAATCTTGAACAAAACAAAGTATGAAATCGAATATTAAGTATACAATCTCGAACATGTGTTACAATATATTTGAATATTAAATACAAAATCTCGAATATATATACAATATATCTGAATATTAAGTACAAAATCTTGAATATGTACACAATGTATTTGACTATTAACTTTACAGTTTTGAACATGTTTACAAAAGAACTCGAATCTTTATACAATAATATATGAATATTAAGTACAAAATCTCGAACATATATAGAATATACCTGAATATTAACTTTGCAGTTTTTGAACATTTGTATCAAGAACTCGAATATGTATATAATATATTTGAATATTAAATACACAATAGAAAAAGATTCGACCAAATGATGAAGTACACAACATTAACTTCATCATTTGGTTCTTGAGATGAGGGAATGGTTTCATGTGGGATAGTCAGAGTCACCTTTTCTTGATTCATCATCGTCATATTCTTCCTCTGGTTCCTTTGTTGGAATAGAAAAAGATTCAACCATCGTATTAGGAGCTTGGTTTTGAGGAAAAGTTCCATTTTGAATGAGCTCTTCATCAAATATAACATGTATGCTTTCCTCAAACCTCCTAGTCCTTTTGTTGAAGACTCTATACGCTTTGCTTTGTAGCATATACCCAGTGAAGACTCCCTCATCACTTCTTGGATCGAATTTCCATAAGGCATCTTTTCCATTGTTGTGAATATAGCACCTGCATCCAAAGAATTTAAGATGGGAATTATTTGATTTCCTAGCATTGACTAGTCCGTAGGAAATTTTCAATAAGATAGGACGAATCATGGCCCTGTTAAGGATATATAGAGTAGTGGCGTGATGAGGTATTTTTCGTGGTCGTTTATACCTATCAAAGAAACCTTAGCTTAACCAACTCAGTAGAGCGGTAAGTAAGGGTCGATCCCACAAGGACTGTGTATTTGTGTTATTACTTGTATGCCAAGTAACCAAAGGGGGGAGGTTTGTAATTGTAAATTCTAACCTACTATGCAAATTGAAAAGTAAATACGAATGCAAAGATGATTTGAATATATGAGAAACAAACGTGTTCAACTAGTTAGATCCATCATGATATTGATTCGTTGATCATTGATTCTCTTGATTCTCTTCTTACTTGAATAATTTATTGTGGATAATGATCCTACTAAGGATTAAAACCCAAACTTCATATTTAGTTGATAGAACTACCAATCTAACAACCCTAATTAAATAACAACCTAGAAGACCTTCCAGATTCAATTAAATAACAGTATGACGATTCAAGTTATTAATAGAAACAAACACTTAGAGCAACCAGACATCTAAGTGACTTGTGAATTTATTCTCTTCTTTAACCAACTTGTCCAACCGGTACTAAATTGATTAAAGTATACTCTTGATCAAATTAACTCCGACCGATAATTAATCAGATTCAGTTTTAACTAGAAATTCAATTAGGTGATCAATCTAACAAAACCCTAGTTTAGATTCAATTAAGCACAAGGAATAATTTCTATTCAAGTTTGTTGAGAATCAATCAAACCTCACAACTACATACAAATCATGACTTCAATAACTAGCCAAACACAAGAGAAATTAGCAATGAATAATTGAATTAAAATCAAACTTACAAAGGTTTAAAGGTTCTTCCTTGAGAGAAAACCCTAGCCTCCAAAAGTTGATCAAAAGTTATGAAAATTAAAACTAACATAAAGTTTTTATATGTCTACTAAAAATAACCCCAAACATTATATCTTTAATCATATACTCGGCCAAAATACAAGCCCACAAACCCAAATGTCAAAGCCCAAAACCAAAGCTCGGTCCAAACTCTTGTCCATTGAAAAGTCCCGATTGCGCGGGATCGGCCCCAAAATGCGCGGCCGCGCACTTGCTTCCCCGCGCACTTGGCCACCAGTTGAGATTGCGTGGCTTCACTTGCTCGAGATCATCCCGAGCTTTTGACTTAAGCTTGTCTTTGTTCTTGTCCATGCTCCTAGCACATCCAAGCTCATCCTAGCATTCCTTAGCTCGTCTACCACCGCCATGGTCAATCTGTACTCGCCCCGTTGTTGCTCCTGAACCTAAAAACCTGTAAAACCGAGCAAACCAGCGCATAATACCCGACAACACAAAAACCTAAAAACTACATAAAAACTAACCTAAAACTAACTAAAACATATATAAAACATGCAACTAAGCTAATCCTATATGCAAGCTATCATGGAGATTGCTTGTAGTGGTGGTGGCTGGTATGGCGGAAACTGAGGATACGGAGGATCGGGAAAAGCATACTGAGGGTAAGACTGATGAGGCGGATAGCCCGCTGAACTCCATCCATCCAATCTAGTGTTGAGCAGTCTGAACTGCTCATCCTGGCGGGCCTGAAAAGCAGCAAGCTGCTCATCCTGATGAGTCTGATACGATGTCAACCTCTGATCCACATAACCCCTCATGCTCTAAAAGCTCTGACCGATATGAGATGATATGTCATTGTATCTCTGCGTGTTGTCCAGCTGCATCTGTCTCATCATCTCCATCATCTGGTTGTACTGTGCATCAGAATACTGGTGATCACCTCCAGCAGGTCGAGACGAATCAAACTACCTCTGCTGATCATCCTCCTCAAACTCATCCTCCTCATCAGTGTCTACATCTTTAGCAGATTCTTCCTCTTCTTCTTCTCCAGCCATAGTGAAATCCTCATCCATCTCCTCTTTATCAGAATCCTCAATAACAACTGGAGCTGAAACCGTCTTTTTACCCCTAACCGGGCCCTTAACGGTATCCACATCTAAATCACCAGCCTGAACTTCAATGAACCCGTTAGCTGGACTGTTCCCAATCTGCACTCGGTGTCCATCAAGAAGCTTCATTACTCTCCCAGAATCACCAATCACCCAGAAATAAGAGTTCCTGTACTTATAGAGAGCGCCCATTTTCTTCAGCATGGTGAAATCAATAGGCAAAGGCGGAACGTCAACCTTTAACCTGCTAAGATCGACTCCAAAGTGCTTGGCTAGGAAAGTCACAATCCCACCAATACAAATAGCTCCACCACTTTGTTTCCAACATGGGGCATGTGGTGCATCAGCATAGCACCCAAGTTCAATCTCTTCCTCTTCAAACAAGCAGCTAACACAGTGACATCTTTCTTGGGACAATTTTTTTCCCCATCACCTCTCCCATTCAGAGTACTAGCAATAAACCGCTGGAAAACCTTAATAGCGGGATGAGTAATGGGACAAGCTTTTTCTTTAGAAGGCTCATCCTTTTCACAGAAATAACTGAACCCAAACGCCCGGTTGACCTCTTTCAAGGTCATCTTCCTCCTCACACCTCCTAACCAAAACTTTATCTCTCCTTCGTCTTTGAAATCAGTAGACAAAGTACTCAGAAACTCCAGTGTTAACCCCTTAAAGGTGGGTTCACACAGCTTCAAGAACTCGCCCATGTGCAAGTATGCCCCTATCTCATTCAACAGATGAGCTATCCCGATCTCATTCATTAGGTTCCAGTCTATGAACCGAGTTGCTTTCCATTGCCTGTCCTTCAGAAGTTCAAATCGGACTATGTGATTGTTCTTTGTCAGATTAATCCCAAAAGTTTATGGGGTAGTCTCTCCCACCACAGAAGGTGGAACCAGATGTACTCCCTGATTAGCAACTTGTGATGATGAAGCACCATCCTTTCTACTTCTTTTTGGAACCATTATTTCAGAATTTCAAAAAACAACCTGCACAAACACCACCAAACAAACAAGCAAACACAATTTCGTTTTCCCGGCAAGGACAACCACAACAATATTTCACATATAAGCTCTCAAACACTCTCTTCCCCCACTACCTAGAACAATTTAATCAAAATTTAATCAAATTCAAATGATTTTCGGATTTGCATGCAAAGTTCAAATAAAACACGAATCTAGACTAGAATCATGCAATGAACAAACTTTTGTAAAGGACTTAATCCTAAATCTGAGCCTAAAGGGGCAAATTTCGAGCTTTTCTAGCCAAACCTAGATCTAGATTCAAACTATTTAAAAACCGAAATTTAATGGGGATTTTGAGAAAACTTACTTGAATCCTTGTTGATGTGGAGTTGTTTGCTTGATTGGGGTTTAAAATATACCTTTAAAATGCTTGAGTGGAGCTTGAGCTTGAGGTCTTCAATGGAGATAGAGAAGAGGTAGGAGAAGGTGGGCGGAATTATGAGAGGAGGAAGAAGGGCTCATGTTTTATTAAAGGGGTTTTCCGAAAACGCGGCCAATTGCGCGGGATCGCACGACAGTGCGGCCGCGCATTTGCTATCCCACGTAATGTGATCCCAGTTGCAATTGCTCGGCATCGGGTATGGGATTGTGCGGCCGCGCTTTTCCTTGCCCAAGCCGCACAATCGCAACTGAGCTTGGAATGCTCGGCTTGCTCCTAATTGCATGCCACGCCATATTTTGTCCCAAAGCCGAGTTTTTAGCCCCTGTACTTCTAAGCTTGCCTGAGCTATCTGCAAATCTGAGGATTATTTCTACCAAAAACTAACTAGGCTAAAACAAAAACTGTAAGACTGAAAACAAATATCAAAACAAATCTATCCTAAACCTTGGGTTGCCTCCCAAGAAGCGCTTGTTTAACGTCATTAGCTTGACGTAAAAAGGATATTAAGAAGGATACGAGCTATGGAATTCGATCTCCTTCCCATTGAATCCCATCTCTAGAGTGCCTTGTGGAATGTCGATCCTTGTATTAGCCGTCTTCAAGAATGGTCGTCCTAGCAACATAGACATCCTTCCAGCTCCCGACCCATGTCCATTACTAGAAAATCAGCCGGAAATTTCAAGGAATCCATTGTAATCCATACAGCTTCAATTTTTCCTTTGGACCTAACAGTGGAATGATCAGCTAACTCAACTATGGTTCGGGTCTCCTCTAATGGTCCCATACCGAGTTGCTCATATAAGGAGGACGAAATCACATATACAGATGCACCTAAATCAATTAAAGCTTCATTCACCTTGGTGCTTCCAATCATGCAAGGAATAGTGAACATGCCAGGGTCACTGCACTTCTCAGGCAAATGCTTTTGAACCACAACAGACACACGTTCTTTCTCTTTAACTTGCTTCTGACTTTTCTCCTTTTGTCCCCTTTTCAGAGTGCACAACTCCTTCAAAAACTAGCATACCGAGGTACACTCTTGATCATTTTCAACAACGGGACATTTACTCTGCATGTACTGAAGACATCGAACAGCTCTTTATCATTCTTCAATTTCCGGGTTTCTTTCAAGGCTTCAGGAAAGGGTGGAACAAGTACATAGGCTTTCAGACGAGGTGTAGAAGTATATTCCAGTTCGCCCAGATTGCACGGCTTCGCACCCAATTGCACGGCCGCGCTTTCGTCCTCTTGCCCGCGCAATCCTAATTGGGACTGTGTTGCGCGGGGTGCACGTTGCTCGGCCGCGCTTTTAGCAGCCAAGCCGAGCAATTTGCCTTCGTTCTGTTCTTCTGTTTCTTTAGCCTTGCTCAGCTGGTATACTTGTACCGCCTTAGAACCATCATAAATGGAGATAAAACTGACATTAGCCCTCGGGTTGAGCTCTGTCTGAGACGGTAGCTTACTTGAATCTCTAACTTCCAGTTTGCTTACTGCCTCAGCAATCTGACTAACTTGGTTCTCCAAATTCTTTATACTAGACTTAGTTTCCTGTTGAAGCTGAGTTAGAGAGCCATGCATTATAGAAACTGACTGAGTCAACTTTCGGACCATCTCCTCAGTGGACATAGCATTCTGATTTACTCCCTGAGCCTGAGGTTGGAAAGGTGGTCTGTACTGAGCTTGGCCACCATGATGGTTGAACTGATGATTGCTAGAATTGCCATACCTCAGATTAGGATGATCCCTCCAACTTGGATTGTAGGTGTTGGAGAAGGGGTCATACCTCGGCCTAGGTGGTCCATATCCTCCCACTGCATTCACCTCAGCATTTTGATCTTGCAGTGTAGGGCAGGAATCAGTGGGATGCATGTTATCAAAACAAATCTCATAGGCTTTCACCTGTTGTCTTCCACCTTGTTGCAAGAGCTGCTTCATCATCGTTTTCAACTCAGTGACTTCATCTTGGATTCTTGAGTTAGCCACCACAGCATTTGCAGCTCTTGAGCCAGTTTCTTTTCTGAACTGTCTTATGCCCTCAGACAGTTGTGTGAATAGTTCAAACGCAGCCGCAGGAGTTTTGTTGAGAATATTACCTTGTCAAGCTGCATTGACCATTCTTCTCTCATCATCCAAGAGGCCATTAAACAGATATAAAATTAGGTCTTGATCAGTGTAGCGATGGAATGGACAGCTGGCTATCAACCTCTTGAATCTTTCATAGTATGCATACAAGGTCTCATTAGCTTCTTGCTCGATGTTGCTAATCATCTTCTTCAGTTCATTGAGCCTTGTAGCAGGGAAGTACTTCTCCAAAAAAGCTTGTTTCATCTTAGCCCATGTATCAATACTTCTCGGAGCCAAGTAATAAAACCAGTCTTTAGCCTGATCCTTGAGAGAGAAGGGAAAGGCTCTCAGCGCGATCTGGTCATGAGTCACATCAGCAAGCTTCATGCTTGAGCACACAGCATGAAATTCAGAAAGATGTTTGTTGGGGTCTTCACCACTAAGCCCATGGAATGAAGGCAAAAGATGGATCAACCAAGATTTCAGTTCAATCTTGACTCCCTCAGCAAGAGCAGGAAATTGCACCGCTAACGGTTGTTGCTCCAGATTTGGTGCAGTTAACTGTCTCAGTGTTTGATCAGCCATCTCTATTGTTTCAGGAATGCTCTCAGTGTCAGACTCCAATGAGGACGACGCCAAGTTGAGCTGTAATTCACGAGCAGTTGCACGAGCTTGCCTGCGCAACCTAGAGAGTATCCTTTCTATTTCTAAATCACAAATAGAAAGAGATGGATCAGTAGCACGGGTATGAACCATATAGCAGGTTCACACCCAAGACAGCACGAAAGTAATAAACACAAATAGCGACGAGTCCCCGGCAACGGCTCCAAATTTGATGAGGTATTTTTCGTGGTCGTTTATACCTATCAAAGAAAATTTAGCTTAACCAACTCAGTAGAGCGGTAAGTAAGGGTCGATCCCACAAGGACTGTGTATTTGTATGTCAAGTAACCAAAGGGGGGTTTGTAATTATAAATTCTAACCTACTATGCAAATTGAAAAGTAAATACGAATGCAAAGATGATTTGAATATATGAGAAACAAACGTGTTCAACTAGTTAGATCCATCATGATATTGATTCATTGATCATTGATTCTCTTGATTCTCTTCTTACTTGAATAATTTATTGTGGATAATGATCCTACTAAGGATTAAAACCCAAACTTCATATTTAGTTGATAGAACTACCAGTCTAACAACCCTAATTAAATAACAACCTAGAAGACCTTCTAGATTCAATTAAATAACAGCATGACGATTCAAGTTATCAATAGAAACAAACACTTAGAGCAACCAGACATCTAAGTGACTTGTGAATTTATTCTCTTCTTTAACCAACTTGTCCAACCGGTACTAAATTGATTAAAGTATACTCTTGATCAAATTAACTCCGACCGGTAATTAATCAAATTCAGATTTAACTAGAAATTCAATTAGGTGATCAATCTAACAAAACCCTAGTTTAGATTCAATTAAGCACAGGGAATAATTTCTATTCAAGTTTGTTGAGAATCAATCAAACCTCACAACTACATACAAATCATGACTTCAATAACTAGCCAAACACA
The DNA here is from genome assembly GCA_964016875.1 of Fallopia convolvulus. Taxonomy (NCBI): domain Eukaryota; kingdom Viridiplantae; phylum Streptophyta; class Magnoliopsida; order Caryophyllales; family Polygonaceae; genus Fallopia; species Fallopia convolvulus. The sequence continues at coordinate 4,554,724 of OZ024722.1, read as the reverse complement.
AGAGAAATTAGCAATGAATAATTCAATTAAAATCAAACTTACAAAGGTTTAAAGGTTCTTCCATGAGAGAAAACCCTAGCCTCCAAAAGTTGATCAAAAGTTATGAAAATTAAAACTAACATAATGTTTTTATATGTCTACTAAAAATAACCCCAAACATTATATCTTGAATCATATACTCGGCCAAAATACAAGCCCACAAACCCAAATGTCAAAGCCCAAAACCAAAGCTCGGTCCAAACTCTTGTCCGTTGAAAAGTCCCGATTGCGCGGGATCGGCCCCAAAATGCGCGGGCGCGCACTTGCTTCCCCGCGCACTTGGCCACAAGTTGAGATTGCGTTGGCTTCACTTGCTTGAGATCATCCCGAGCTTTTGACTTAAGCTTGTCTTTGTTCTTGTCCATGCTCCTAGCACATCCTAGCTCATCCTAGCATTCCTTAGCTCGTCTACCACCGCCATGGTCAATCTGTACTCGCCCCGCTGTTGCTCCTGAACCTAAAAACCTGTAAAACCGAGCAAAGTAGCGCATAATACCCAACAACACAAAAACCTAAAAACTACATAAAAACTAACCTAAAACTAACTAAAACATATATAAAACATGCAACTAAGCTACTCCTATATGCAAGCTATAATGGAGATTGCTTATGCCCAGAAATTTGATGCAACTCGACTTTCCAGCATCATTGATCGAGCCATATTCTCCAAGTTCATGTGCTTCCTTTCAACCACTCCATTTTGTTGTCGAGTTCTTGGTGTAGAAAAGTTGTCGGAAACAACAAACTCGGTTCCATGCTCTTATCTTGTATCCTTCAGTTTGGTTCCCATGCTCAAATGATATGTTGTATTTTATACAGCATAACTAGGACTTTTTAGTACATCTTTTTATAGAGTTTTAGGCCTGTTAGAAGCATTGTTGAAGAATAGGTTTGAAGGCCGAAGGTTCGAAGTTACAACAATTTGAAGAAGTCGAAGATCACAGAAGGCCACGATCGCGGTTTACACCGGGAGCGATCGCGGTTCACGTCGCCGAGAAGAGTCGCGGTTACGAGAAGGCCGTGATTGCGGTTTACACAAGTGGCGATCGCGGTTTATGGTTGCTATTGAGGTCGTGGGTTGGAGAAGGCCGCGATCGCGGCCTTGCATTGTGGCGATCACGGCCCTGCTGAAGTTGACACGCGTGATATCTTCCGCCTAGTTTTATTATTTTATATTTAATATATTTTTATTTCGTGTTGTTTGAGACTATTTAAGCTTAGTTTTCAGCCTTTGTTTGAGACCTCTCTTAGACCTTGTTTTCAATATTCCAGACTTTTGTATTTTCTCTTCTATGGAGAACTAAACTCCTTTAATTCTATTCAAGTTGAAGCTTTCAGATTCAAGTTTATTGTGAGATTCTACAATTCAAGTTTATTTCTACAGGTTATTTCAATTCTCGTGTGCATAATTTAAATTGATTGTATTGATTCCTTCAGACCTAGCTAACTTGTTGGAGTTTAATATTCTCTATTGCTAGATTTAGGTTTTCTCGTAGCAAAACCTAATCTTTGTAGCAACTCAATGTTTTAGGACTCGTTGGAGTAAAACCATTGAGAAAGAGATTTGATTGCATACTTATTGTTTGACTCATTGGAACTCAATTTGCATGTATCCTGTTTATCCTTGTTGTTATTTCTAATATCATTATTATTCATGATCGTTTCATGTTTGTTTTGATATTAAGTATTTACATGACCCGTTGGCTTGTTTATTATATATGATCAGGATAGGAATATCCAAAGGCAATAACTTGTTGAATCTATGATAAATAACTTGATGATGAAAGTGGATGCTTGAATAGGATTGTTTTCCCTAAATTGATAAAAATCCAACTTTTTCTTTGTTTGATTACTTGCTTTGTTTGTTTCAATTCCTTAGTGTTAGTTTAATAATCAACCCCCCCCCCCTATTACTGTTGAGAGGGTTTCTTGACAACAAATTAATTTATAAGTCAAGACCCCGATGAGTATAGAAGAGTCTGGATCGACCACAGGGAGAAAGTCAGTGCTAAGTTTTGTTACTTGGAACGCAAGCAATACACAAAGTAAGGGTTTTTGGCAAGGAAAGAGGAATTCTAAGGTAAAAGTATCACCACAACAACAATTATGCATGCCAATTGCTATAAAACATAAAGATCATGCTTTTATCACATAAAGGTGTCAACTTTCATCAACCAATGCAAGTAAATCAGCTAACTTTCATTCAATCAACAAAATTACTATCTAATCTCTTCTACTTCAACTAGGATAGATCCGCTTTCACTTCAAAACCCTAAATTGACTATTCTGATTCAAGGTTTCCGCTTTCGCTTCAACTATGAATGAGAAATTCCTTTCAACTTTCGTTTCAAGGATTAAGAACAAGAGAATAGATTCATGAAATAAAAACAATCAAGACATGATCATAAACAAGCATGCACAACCATTGTTGGGTTTAACCCCAACCTTAGAAAGGAAGACTACTCACAAAGCATAATTAAAGAACAACTGAATTAAATAAAAGAGAAAGCTTACAACCTAATCCACAACTATAGTTCTTCCCCACAAAAACTCGTCTCTTCCCCCTCTCACGTGCCTCTCTCCTCCCCTTACTTGCCCTCCAAGGCAATTGATTGTGTGTTGAAAAACAAAGGGTAGACAAGAGTATCTATATAGAAACTAATCTATCTTAAATATATCTCTAAGGAAATAATATCTTCTAATAAGATATGTTCCTTCTACCTATCTAATAACATAAAAAGGAAATAGGATAAAAGCCCTTTAATTGCACCGACTCGGTCCTCCGCTGCGCCACGGGGTGCCACGTTAATGACCTGAGAGCCTTGTTAACGACCCTGTTCAGCACTTCGAACAGTTTTGAGTAAAACTTGCGTAGCGGATTCGTTACAACTCCGTTTGACTCGATTCTTTTTCCTATGTTCTTGTAACGAAATTCTCTGATCTTCAATGACTTTATGAACTTCATTCCTTGAGATTTTCCTTAAGTGCTTCTCCTCGATTTTGATCTTTTCCTCAAAAGTGCTCCAAATAGCTTCTAAAAACATACAAAACACCACCAAAGCTTATGTAGACTCCATATCTCATGAAAATATGAAAACCTACACAAATGACTCAAAATAAAACACGAAACTAAAGAAAAAGACTCAAACACACTAAAAACACACCTTAAAAACATGACTAAGAAGGCGAACATCAATTACTATTAAGTTGATAACAATATTACTCTGAATTACAAGTGTCTCTTGGGTACGACCCCGACTTACCAACTATACTAGTTGTGTAACTAGAGATTTATATTTTGATTTGGCACGACGACTTTCATCTAGTCAAATTTTGCCGCCATTGCCGGGGACACTTTCTTTTATTCTAAGTCTTTATTGTTACCAACTCTAGTGTGGACCCTAGTTTATGGTCCACAACCATGCTACGGATTCTTCTATTTTGCCTTTTGATGCAGAGATTGAAAGGACTCTTTCCAAGTTGAGACGTGAAGCTCGGAATCTACTCCATGAATTGCCATTTAACTTGAATTTTGCTGAAACTGAGACAATGGGAGATCAGACTTTGAGGCTGCTAACTGCCCCAAACTTTCAACAACAGCCCCTGGCTGTACAGTTCCCTATGCTGGATGAAGGTGTTAAGTTTGAGTTGATGTCCGAGCTGATCCACCTTTTACCTCACTTCCATGGGCTACGTAGAGAAGACCCTAACAAGCATCTTGCTGAATTTGATCAGGTCTGCTCCAGTATGAAACATGTTGATGTAACTGAAGATCAGATTAGGCTAAGGACATTTCCTTTTTCTCTGAAGGATTCAGCCAATGAGTGGCTCTACTATCTTTCTCCAGGATCCATTAATACCTGGACTAAGATGAAAACAGCATTCTTGGAGAAGTACTTTCCAGCCACCAAATAGAACATTCTAAAGAAGAGCTTGAGCAACATTGAACAACAGGCTGGGGAGAGCCCATACGATTATCATGAGCGCTTCAAGAGGTTGTATTATAGTTGCCCATATCATGGGTACTCTGATCAAGACCTGGTACTTTACTTCTTTGGTGGATTTTTGGAAGATGAGCGCGGAATGGAGAATGCAGCTTGTGGTGGATGCCTGATGAACAAGACACCAGAGGATGCCCTTGAGCTCTTTTCTAAGCTATCTGAGAACTCAAGGCAATTCAACAAGATTGGCGCTAAAGGAGTCAATGATGTGGACTCCTCATCTTTTGCTATAAGATCTGAGGTGGCAGAGTTGAAAGATATGATGAAGAGGTTCATGCTGCAAGGAACCCCTCAACAACTGAAGGCATGTGAAATTTGTGCTGACACACTGCACCCTACTAATGCCTGCCCACAACTCCAAGAAACTCAGGCTGAGGTTAATGTTGTAGGAGGCTATCGACCTGCTAGACCTCGTTTTGATCTTTATTCTAATACATACAACCCAGGCTGGGCAGCTCATCCAAATTTGAGATATGGGAATCAAAATCAGCCTCAATATAATCAACAAGAAGAAAATCAACAATTCAGGCAACCTTACTCTCCTAGACCTCCGGTTAAAAATCAAAACACTCCATTCAATGCTGAAGAGATGTTTGCAAGGCTTGCTAACACAGTAGACCAGTTGTGACAAAACACACAGACGAGTATCCAGAGCACTCAAGCTAGTATCAAGAATATAGAGACTCAAATTAGTCAACTGGCTACTACAGTAAGCAAATTGGAGGCCAAAGATTTAGGTAAACTACCAGCTCAGCCCATAAATCCAAGGGAGAATGTGAGTGCGATTATATTACGAAGTGGAAAACAATTACCGAAAGTTGACACGAGATCGAAAGAACTGCGATCGCTGCCAAAACAAGGCGCGACCGCGGAGGAAGAGAACACGATCACGTCCCCCACCAATGGTGATCACGGCCTCTTAACTGAGGCCTCCATATTTGAGAAAAGTGAAACCACGATTGCTCCCATTCAGGGGCGCGATTGCGATGAAGATGATTTCCGAAAACTTCAAGAACCGCGATCGCGGCCATATGATGGCGATCCCGGCCAGGCCCCAGATTCCGACGATCAATATGTTCGCCCGGATTTTCCTCCTATGGTTTCTCAAAAGCCATCCTCTCTCTTTCCTGAAGCACTCAAAGACACAAGGAAGCCCGAGAATGACAAGGAGATCTTTGAGATGTTTTCCAACTGTGAGGTAAACATCCCTTTGCTTAATCTGTTAAAAGTGTTCCTAGATTTGCTAAATTTCTTAAAGAGTTGTGCACTATTAAAAGGAACCAAAAATTAAAAGGGAAACAAAAGGTTAAGGTCAGTGAACATGTCTCTGCTGTATTTTAAAGGCGAATGTCTAAGAAGTGCAGTGATGCGGGCATGTTTACCATTCCTTGTATAATAGGAGACACTAAAATTGATAAAGCCATTCTTGATTTAGGTGCTTCTATTAATTTCATGCCTTATTTTGTTTACACTTCACTAGGCTTAGGACCTTTGCATGAAACTGATGTTATTATTCAATTAGCTAATTGGTCTACAGTCTACCCGAAAGGGGTTGTTGAGGATGTCCTTGTCATGATTGATAACTTGATATTCCCTGCTGATTTCTTTGTGCTTGACATGGATCATGATGAGCATGTTGCACCCATTCTGTTAGGTAGACCTTTCATGAAAACTGCAAAAACAAAAATTGATATGAGTAAAGGTGTCCTAACTATGGATTTGATGGGGAGATATTTGAATATAGTATGAATAATGCTATAAAATACCCCCAAGATGATCATTCTCTCTGTTCCATTGATGTAATTGATCCCATTGTGCAAGATGTCTTTGATACTACTTATGGTGATGAGTTACAATCTGTTTTAGAGAATGGCATTAAAATTTCATGCATGGATTATAATTTGCCTGATAGATATCATGAGATCCTTGTTGATTTAAGTGCTTGTTGTGAATCCCCTGTTGATGCTTTGTCTATTGGGCCCATACCACTAACTCTCCCTAGCAAGAAGTTGCTTCCTTCTTTAGTACAGGCACCAGAAGTTGAGCTTAAACAGTTCCCTGAACACTTGAAATATGCGTTCCTTGGAGATGGTGACACTTTGCCTGTCATTATCTCTAACAAACTTTCCAAGGAACAAGAAGAGAAATTGGTGCAGGTACTGAAAAAGCACAAGATAGCCCTAGGTTGGACCATTGCTGACATTAAAGGGATTAGTCCCTCTACATGTATGCATAGGATCCTCCTAGAACATGGCGCCAAGCTATCCAGGCAGGCACGGAGAAGGCTGAACCCACCTATGATGGAGGTAGTAAAAAAGGAGGTGCTGAAGCTCCTACAGGCAGGTATGATCTACGCCATTTCTGATAATTAGTGGGTTAGTCCGACCCAAGTTATGCCCAAGAAGGGTGGTATTACAGTAGTAGAAAATGTTCATGGGGAATTAGTCCCCAAACGAGTCCAGACTGGTTGGAGAGTCTGTATTGATTACCGTAAGCTGAACACGGTAACCGGAAAAGATCACTTTCCCTTGACATTCATTGATCAAATGCTTGAGCGACTTGCCGGTCGTTCCTATTACTGCTTTTTAGATGGCTATTCAGGGTATTTTCAGATTGCGATTGCACCGGAGGACCAAGAGAAAACGACATTTACATGTCCTTTTGGCACTTTTGGATACCGCAAAATGCCATTTGGATTATGTAACGCACCCGGGACATTCCAAAGGTGTATGGTTAGTATCTTTTCTGAATACATTGAGAATTTTATTGAGGTTTTTATGGATGAATTTACAGTACATGGTGATGACTTTGATGCCTATTTAAACCATCTCTCTTTAGTCCTTCAAAGATGTGTAGAAACCAATTTGGTTCTACACTCTGAGAAGTGTCACTTTATGGTTGAGCAAGGCATTGTTTTAGGTGACATAGTGTCATCTAGGGGTATTGAGGTTGATAAGGCAAAGATTGATATCATTAAGTCCTTGCCTTATCCTACTAATGTGTGTGAAGTGCGTTCTTTTCTAGGCCATGCAGGTTTCTATCGCAGGTTTATTAAAGACTTTTCAAATATCTCAGCCCCATTATGTGAATTGTTGAACAAGGATGTGCCTTATGAGTTCAATGAGGCATGCAAAGAGGCGTTCGATGAGCACAAAACTCGCCTTACAAGTGCAACAATAATTCAGGCCCTGGATTGGTCTCGACCTTTTGAGATAATGTGCATGTGATGCAAGTGACTACGTTGTTGGGGTTGTTTTGGGTCAAAAGGAAGCTAAAGCATCCCAAGTTATACATTATGCTTCCATGACCTTGAATGATGCCCAAAGAAACTACTCCACTATTGAAAAGGAAATGCTTGTTGTAGTTTTAGCTTTGGAGAAGTTCAAATAGTATCTGTTGGGGACAAAGGTGATAGTATACTCAGACCATGCAGAACTTCGTTATTTGATGACGAAAAAGTAGGCTAAGCCAAGACTGATTTGATGGATTCTCCTGCTGAGTGAGTTTGATATAGAGATTAGAGACAAAATGGGAGCTGAGAATCTGGTGGCTGATCATCTAAGTAGGCTTGTGCATGAAGAAAATACGCTAGGAAGCCAAGATCAGATTCAAGGACGTTTTCCCGATGATACATTGTTCGAGGTTTGTGATGCCGAAACCGCGATCGCGGTGAAGGACCGTCGCGCCCGCGACACTTCTACTGAGACGGGCGAAAATAATTTGCATTGTCCGCGATCGCGGGAATTTGACCGCGCCCACGAACCTGACTTTGATAGTGAATTCGATCCTCGATTTGAAGAATTTATTTTTGGGGTCCATTCATTCCGGCCATGGTATGCAAACACTGTTAACTACCTCGTTTATGGGGAGTTCCAACCTATTTTTACTAAGGCCCAGAAGAACAAGGTACGCCATGAATCCCGATTCTATGTTTGGGATGATCCGTATTTATGGAAGCACTGCACAGATCAGGTAATTCGACGTTATGTCTCGTATTCTAAAGTACAATCTATCCTTTCTTTTTGTCATTCCTATGCATGTGAGGGTCATTTTGGGACTAACAAAATAGCTAGGAAAGTGCTAGAAGCTGGTTTTTATTAGCCTCATATTTTTAGGGATGCTTATGCTTTCTGTAAATCATGTGATCGTTGTGAGAGGGTGGGTAATATTTCTAAGAGACATGAGATGCGTCAATCTCTTATGATATTTTGTGAAATTTTTGATGTTTGAGGCATTGATTTCATGGGACCCTTCCCCTCCTCTTATAGGAATCTGTATATTTTGCTCGCGGTGGACTATGTTTTCAAGTGGGTGGAAGCAAAGGCCACCAGAACTGATGATTCAAAAGAAGTTGCAGGTTTCCTTAAAGACAATATTTTCTCCAGATTTGGGATTCCGAAGGCTTTGATAAGTGACAGGGGTACTCATTTTTTCAACAAGACTGTGAGTGCGTTATTGAAGAAGTACCATATCACTCAGAAGATCTCTACAGCTTATCACCCCCAAACCAATGGACAAGCTGAAGTGTCCAATAGGGAGATAAAAACAATCTTGGAGAAGACGGTGGCCCCTAACAGGAAAGATTGGAATTTAAGACTCAATGATGCTTTATGGGCCTACCGTACTGCTTATAAGACACCCATCGGGATGTCTCCCTTCAGTTTGGTTTATGGAAAAGGTTGTCACTTGCCGGTTGAGCATGAGCACAAAGCTTATTGGGCGGTCCAAAAATGCAATTTCAACATCAAAGAAAATGGAGAGTTCAGAAAATTACAATTGCAAGAATTGGAAGAGTTGAGATTGGATGCTTATGATAATGATGTGAATTACAAGAACAAAACAAAAGCATGTCATGACAAGAACATCCTAAGGAAGGAATTCAAAGCTGGAGACAGAGACATTTTTCAGTCTCGTGTCACACTCTTCCCAAAAAAACTCCGTTATAGATGGGTTGGACCGTATACTGTTGCTCGAGTTTTTCCACATGGGGTTGTGAAATTAATTGATGGGGACTCCCAAAAGGTTTTTAAAGTGAATGGTCAAAAATTGAAGAAATACCATGAGGGAGTCAGCCAAGAGATGCTAGAGGAGGTGGGTCTTGCTGATCCAATCCCAACTATTGATTAAAAAGGGCACTGATGTCGAGTCAACGACATTAAACAAAGGCGCTGCTCGGGAGGCAACCCGAGGTAAGTTTTCTTTATCTTTTTCTTTTCTTTGTTTTTAGTTTTAGTTTTTCCTTTCAATCTTGTCGGACTAACATGCAGGTACTAGTTTCGAAAGAAGAAAATTTTGGGAAATTGTATTTCTCGAAATAAAAGAAAAAAGGCGAAAAGGTACTCAGCTACAGCTCCACAATCGCGGAGGTTACCCACCGCAATCGCGGTACTGTTCATGGCAGCGGGATTTAATTTTAAAAAAGTATATATTAAGGATTTGACAGAATACCGGTTTTGCCCTTCCAAGAATCGGTTGGCCCTACTCTTCTTCTTCTTTACCAACCTTCTTCTTCTACCTCTATCCTTCCTCCATTCTTCTACCTTCAAGCTTTCAAAACCTCCATAACCTCTCAAACCCAATTTTCCCAACTCCATAAAAATCAAAACCGAACCCGCTTTCTTTATCCTTTCGCCATCCTAAACACAAATCCCTCATCCAAATTCGAATCTAAAATCCATACAAATTTTTCCAAATCTTTCTCAAAACCCCTCCAAATCCACTTGTTCTCCTCGAATCTGCCGTTTGGAGTACGCGCCGAGCCACCGCGATCCACGTCGGAGTCACCGCGAGCCACCACGTTTGAAGTTCGCTAAAGTTCCAGATCCCCAATCGCGGTGAATATTTACCGCGCTCGCGGTATTGCTGTCTGAGCCGAATTTCGATTTGTGAGTTTCGATTTTTCTCCCTTTACAAGTTCAGTCGAAATTATGGCATATCCAGTTCGTTTGAGTAGGGCGGAAAAAGAATTATGGAATGAGATTGGTAGGAAGCTCATGTTGTCTACTAAGTTCTTTCATGTACCGACATTATATTCTTGGGATTATATCAGTTGGTTCATCGGTTATTACAGCAAGGTGATTTGGGAGGATTGATTCCTTTGCATGCTTATACATACAAGCCTCTAGTATTGGAGTTTTTGGTGACTTATAGAGAGCTTGATGATGGTAGGATTGGATTTAGACTGTTAGGGGGACATTATTCATTGACTAGACATCAGTTGGCTGAATGTTTTGGGGTGACTGGCCAGCCTACAGCTGGCTGGTTGGATATTGATGATAACCCATGTGTGATGCATTTTTGGACTGAGGTGACTCATACTCAGTATATCCTTGGGCCTGGATTACAGAATTACAGTCTTGTTCATCCAAGATTGAGATTATGTCATAAAGTGATTTCCAACACCTTTCTGGGTAATGGGGAGGTTAATAAGATGGCGGCTCGGGATGTGGCGATGATGTGGTGTTTGATGAGAGACCAACCTGTGGTCCTTGATTCGGTAGAGCTTTTCATTTATGCTGTGAGGAAGGCCCGGTCTCTGCCCGGTAAGATTTCTTTTGGGGGCTTGATCACTCTGATTGCTCTTTGATTTTTGAGCTTAGAGGTTATACAAGACCGTTACAGAGCAACACTAGGTGGAGGGTTTTGTTTTGATATATCACAGCTCAAGAGGTCCAAGTTGTTATCTGAGTCCCATAATGGGGGTTGGATTTGGCATTATGGTAGGCAGCATGAGCCGTATATACGTTTGCCTAGGGAGTTTGGAGCTGAGGAGACATCTCACCATTTCTTTCTGGATTCTGATGTGATGGTGGTGGCAGACGAGGAGGAGGAAGAAGAGGAAGAGTATGAGCATCATGATGAGCATCCTCATGGGCAACATGAAGCTAGTCCATCTGGTGTTGGAGGAGCTGCAGAGTGGTATGATGAGATGTTCTCTGCAATGGAGAGCCTGAGCATGAGAGTTGATTCTATTTCTGACCAGCAGGGTTACTTTATGAGACAGTAGGATGCTATGAGGAGTACTTTGGAGGATGTAGGGAGGAATGTCAAGGACATGTCCGTGACTATGGATCAGATGAGGGAGAAACAAGAGGCATTTTATTAGCATTATTGGCCTCAATACCCTCAGTTTTTTCCACCGCCAGGTCCACCACAGTGAGTCTGCTGTTTTCCCTTCCTTTATTTTTATCTGATTTGTCTTTTATTTCATTGAGGGCAATGAAAGGTTTAAGTATGGGGGAGGGAGTACTCTTTGTTGTATATATGTACAGTTGCATTTCAGATTTCTGCATTTCAGATTAAAAAAAAACATTAAATCATGTGTTGAGTTGAATTTGAGAACTCGGGTCTCATTTAATATCCGGTCCGATAGTATTTTATTCTTTACGATCGGAGGAGATTGTTAAACCGCTTTAGTTAGCTATTGTTTAATTAAGATCTTTCTAGTTAAACTCGTTTGTTAATCCTAGTACCAATTTCTTGTTAAGGCATCATAGTAAAATAATTAATAAATATATGTTACATTAAGTTGTATCAAAATGTTAACCAAAAATGAAAAAATAGGGAAACAAATAAATGGATACATATACGTATATATCTATACGTGTACTGATGATATGTACCAAGAGATTTCTTTAAGTGTGAGTTAGCGATCAATTCATTCATATATATCTTCAACGCATAGCCTCTGGTGTATCTTCACGAAACAACTTCCTTACTCTCGAAGCAACGCCCTTCTTCGTACCCAGCCCACGCCAACGCCTTCTTATTCATCCTTCTTGTCAACCGTAGTAGCCATCGTTCGTTGTCGCCGTCTCCAGACACTGTTCGTCGTCGCTGTTAAGCCTCGAGGATTCGTCCAAGTCGCTGACTTTCCAACCCGTGTCGTCCCGAGTATTGGTGAGTTCCTAGTTTCTTTTTTGTTTGTTTCTTTGCACCGTCTTCGGTAAGTCCTCGGGAGGTTTAGGGAAGGAATACAAGAGGTCGATAAGGTGGGGAGTGGTCGGGATTGAGGGCGGATTGGCCGGCGAGCGAAGGGAAGTGTTAGGGGATGTCGTAGAGCGTCAGTGCAATCGGGGTCGCCGAGCAAAGAAGCGAGAAGGGTCGGAGTTTAGAGGAGCGAATTGGTGTTTGTGCGCAGTGGGGTCTTTGAAACGGAGGAGTTTTGCCGTGTAGGAGGTTGGAGAGGCAGTTGGGGTTTGTGGAAGGAGGAGTTAAGAATCACGTCAAAGTAAAAGTCAAAAGGTGGATTTAGAAGGGATAAGTGGTTTTAGCCCGATCGGGTTAACTCGGGTTCGGTTCCGGGGTATTCGGATCCTGAAAAATTCTATTAATAATAATCATTTGATTTTAAAAAATGCATTTAATAAAAGTAATTATTGTGTCTAGGCGATCGACTTTTCTGGACCGTAGTCATCCCTCGTTCGTAGAGAAATTCTTTCGCCTTTCAGGTAAGTCGTTAACGACTTGCTCAGGTTTTATTCAATACTTGTTAGACTTCATGTGGTACTTGTAGGATTGGTTTTGGGGAACTAGTCCCTAAGTGATTGTTTTATGAAAAAGGTTTACTTGTGCATGACATGTTTGAAAAGGATTTCAGTGGACTTTCATCGAATGTGAAGTTTCGGAATACTTTCTCTATGTTAGTACCGTTCTCGGCATGGCCATGTGCGTAGTCGTCTAGGTTGAAGTGACGGCTACGTAAGGTTATGTGACAAAGAATCGTGCCCCTTCAAAAGAAAAGTTATATGTGTTTTGGGCAAGTGCTCCCGAGGAGGCTTGACTTGGGGTTAGGAGGATGGAATTGTGCAGGGTAGGAGGTCGCGCCTCGGCACCTGGGCATAGGGTTGATAAGCGCCATGGAATGGAACGGTGAGAGAATGGTTGTATTGTTCTGCTTGGACTTGTATGTATGACTGTGTATGGAAGTTTGATATGTGGTTTGTGCTTATGATCTATGGGAAGTTAATGTATGGATTTAGAACTGATAGGTGTTGTATTCATGTGAACCGTTCTTGTGTGTGTGTTAGGTGCTTGATTGGTTTTTAAACGTCTTACTAGTACCGTTCTAGGTGGTGTTGTAAGTTATTTTACTTGGGTTTCATGCAGGTTTTCAGTACTTGGATTCTATAAATATCGGTTGGATGTTTTATTCATGTTTTCTCGTCGTGCCCGAGTTCCAAGATCCAAGTGAACTCGTTGTCAAACTAGCCTAGGTAGTACCTAGTGAGGTCTACTACCGAGTAGCGCCCGGTGTAAAGACGGGGTGTTACAAATTGGTATCAGAGCCAGGTTGACAACAAGGGCACATGGAACTAAACAACGAGTGTACTCAAGGTCCAACCTAAAACTAAAACCGACCGATAATTTTAAATTATTTCAATGGAGTAGTCATATTGCATTTAAAGGGTAGATGACACGCCACGACTCTGTCGTCATCTGCCGAAGGACCTCATGTAGACTAGTAAGGGCCCGTTTGGTACCATGCCGGGAATCGGGTTGGTATATGGAATGGGGTTGGAATTGGGTTGGGATAGGAATGGGGTTGAGTGATTTTAGGTATGAGCCATACCTTGATGTAGAGGTAGGTATGAAGTTATGTGTAAAATTGGGGAATGGGTGATTCCAAGGTATCACTCATTCCTGAAAAAATTTCTAACCAAACACAAAAATAGGTTTGGGTCATTCCTAACCCCATACCCTATACCTTTGGTATACAAACAAACATGCCGTAAGTTATTTTGTTAACTTCAGTTAAAGATAGTTTAAATAGTAAAATATTTGTTTACAGATGGCTCCGCAAACTAGAGCTGGTGCAAGTAAAGCAAGAAGGAAAGGTAGCGGTAGAGGACGTGGTAGGGGCCGTGTTGGAAACAGAGAGGAGGCTCCTGCCGTGGGAGAGCCACACAACCTTCCTCCTCAAGAGGAGGTTGTTGAGAATGTTGGACCTCTAGTGAATGACCATCCAAGGGGAAATGTTTCGGTTGTTGGAAATGGGCTCCCTGTTAATGGAGTCAATGATTGGGCAGATGGGGAAGTACGTGGGCCAGCTCAGGTGCCACCAATTGAGTTACCACCAGAGACGAGTGTTGTTATCCGAGCTACACTTGTCGAGCTATTATAAAATCTATTAGGTACTGGATTCTTGCCTAATCATAATGCAACCAATTCTGGCTATCAAGGGGCTGAGGTTAGGGCACCAAAACTAGTTTTTGCACAGCCGGTTCAGTAAAGGAGACCACCACGTATTCCAAGGCCAGTAGCGGTTGATGGCGTGGCCGATCAAGGAAGGGGATATCGCGAGCCTCTTCCTGATAATTGGCTTGCGGAATTTAGGAAGACTGGGGTACTGAACTTTACTGGGGCTCAAGAAGCTGATGTTGAGCAGTGGTTAAGGAAAGTGACATCTGCTCTCGACTCTATCCAGGCACCGGAGGAAAAAGGATGTCTCTAGTACAGAGTTTATTACAAGAGGATGCATTTAATTGGTGGGAGTTGAGTCGTGATCATCAGGTAAATGTTACTTTTGAGGAATTTCAAGAGAGGATTCGAGATAACTATTGTCCTAAGGTCGTGAGAACGTCTCGTGAGACCGCTTTTCAAGATGTAGGGCACGAGAACATTACCGTAGGTGAGAGTATCCAAAAGTTTCAACGAGGTTTGGCAGCGGTGCCCAATGCCGCTCCTACAGAGAATCTGCGGATTGCAACCTTTCTTAACCGGTTGCAACCCCAACTGCGTGCATACGTATCTGGACTTCGACTCAAGACTTTAAAGGAGGTTCAAGATTCTGTTTTAGCTTATTCTATGTCCACCTTGGGGCCGGAACAATTGAATGTACAAGCTAGTAGAAATAAGATGCAGATGTTGTTTGCTCCATTAGACTCGAGGAAAGATAATCGTTCAGGTGTGTCTCAACAAAACCGGTCCAGATTTCAGTCACAAGGTCGTCAAGACCAACCTCAACAAAGTCAGTTTACTGGAGGGTTGAGGGAGTGCTTCAACTGTGGAGACACTAGTCATATGAGGAATCAGTGTCGAAAACCAGTTCGTAATTGTTTCATATGTGGGAAGCCAGGCCACTTACAAAAATATTGTAGGGTTGCAACACCCTCACAGGGATCTTCGCCGGGGTCGTTAATTCCACCAGATTCAACATGCACCAAGCCAGAGTAGAGGTCGTGGTGCGGGAGCTAGCACTACTGGGGGCAACCAGCCTCGGGTATTTGAGATGAGAAGGCCTGATTCCTTGAATGCTTCGACTGCCACAGGTACGATTTGGATTAAGTCTAAACCTATGCATATCTTGTTTGATACAAGTGCTACGCACTCTTTTGTGTCCTCTGCATGCGTTGATAGAATAGGGTTGACTTGCTCGGAGGGTACATCCTTTATGGTGGGACTTCCCGATGGTAGTAAAGTGAGAGGAAATAGAGAAATACTTCGTTGCCCTATTAGGATTGGGGGTAAGGATTGGTTTGCAGACTTTATTGTGATACAGTTGTCGCCTAGTGATGATGTTATTTTGGGGATGGACTGGATGAGACGTTATAAAGCAGTATTAGATGCACATAAGGGTACAATCACTGTGACTGCAGATGATGGGACAATACATGTATGTCAAGATCTAGAGCAGGAGGGTCCAAGATCAGTGATCAACATGGTGAAAGCCGCTAAGTTGCTTAATGATGGGTGTGTGGGTTATCGGTGTTATGTTCTAGAAGGAGACAAGAAAGGACTGTGTATTCAAGATATACCAATAGTCTGTGAGTTTGAAGACGTTTTTCCAGATGAACTTCTAGGGCTGCCTCCTCAACGAGAGGTGGACTTTAGTATTGAATTAGAGCCAGGAACAAGACCAATCGCAAAAGCCCCGTACCCTATGGCTCCAATGGAGATGCAAGAGCTGAAGGCTCAATTGGAGGAGTTACTAGAGAAGGGATATATACGTCCAAGTACATCACCATTGGGAGCTCTAGTATTGTTTGTGAGAAAGAAGGATGGTTCCCTACATTTATGTATTGATTACCGGGAGCTAAACCGAGTTACTATTAAGAATAAGTACCCTTTGCCTCGTATTGATGACTTGTTAGACCAGTTGCAAGGGAATATTGTGTTCTCAAAGGTGGACCTCAGATCGGGCTATCATCAATTGAGGATTCGGGAAGGGGATTTTCCCAAGACGGTTTTCCGAACAAGATACGGGCACTATGAGTTTGTAGTAATGCCGTTTGGATTGACTAATGCACCTGCGGTGTTCATGGAGTTAATGAATCGGGTGTTTATAGACTATTTGGATAAATATGTGGTTGTCTTTATTGATGATATAGTGATTTATTCTCAAAGCACTGAGGAGCATGCAAAGCACCTTAGATTTGTTTTGGAAGTGTTAAGACACCACCGACTATTTGCTAAACTGTCCAAATGTGAGTTCTGGCTACCAGAAGTTACTTTCCTGGGTCATGTTGTATCCGCTAAGGGAGTCATGGTAGACCCCTTAAAGATTGAAGCTGTGAAGGTTTGGGAAACCCCGAAGAATGTAAAGGAGGTACGGAGTTTCTTAGTATTGGCAGGGTACTATAGGAGGTTTGTGGATGGGTTTTCACGAATAGCCCAACCACTTACACACTTACTGAAAAAGACCACTCGTTTTGACTGGAATGATGCTTGTCAAAGGGGCTTCGATGAGTTGAAGGAGAAGTTGACTTCAGCTCCAATACTTGATTTTCCTCAAGGGAATGAAGGCTTTGTGATTTACAGTGATGCCTCGAAGGTAGGCTTAGGTTGTGTATTAATACAGAATGACAGGGTGATTGCATGAGCTTCCAGGCAGTTGAAACCAAACGAGTTGAATTATCCAGCTTATGATTTAGAGTTGGCAGTAGTGATTCATGCTCTAAAGATATGGCGTCATTACTTGTATGGAAGTACATGTAAAGTGATGACAGACCATAAGAGCCTTAAGTACATTTTTACTCAGAGAGAATTGAACATGAGACAACGAAGATGGCTTTAATTACTAAAGATTATGATTTAGAGATCTTGTATCATCCCGGAAAGGCAAATGTAGTTGCTAATGCTCTTAGCAGAAAAACGCCGCAAGAGCATATGTTGTGTCACTTGACTGCCCAACCAGAGCTACAAAGAGAACTGATAAGGTATGAGATTGAGGTACAGATTCAGCGCTATCAAGGTACACTAGGCCGTATGGATTGTCATCCAACCTTAATCGAGGAAATACGACATAAGCAGGAGACTTGTTTGATGATTCAAGAGTTAAGGCAGAAAGTAAGCCGTGGAGAGACATCTGCTCTTGTAGAACATGTTGATGGTACTTTGAGATTGAATGGTCGATTATGTGTACCTCGAGATGAGGAGTTGAGACAAAAGATATTACAAGAGGCTCACGCTACTCCTTATTCAATCCACCCGGGAGCTAGTAAGATGTATAAGGACTTGAAGCAATATTACTGGTGGGATGGAATGAAGCCTGATGTAGCGAAATTTGTAGCAAAGTGTTAGGTGTGCCAACAAGTAAAAATAGAGCACCAAAGACTAGGTGGAATGCTCGAACCACTTCCAGTTCTAGAATGGAAGTGGGAGGACATTTCCATGGATTTTGTTACCGGACTACGGATTAGTAGAGGACATGATACAATATGGGTTGTCGTGGACATACTGACTAAGACTGCTCGTTTTCTGCCCATTCGAGAGACTTGGCTAGTGAGTAAACTAGTAGAGGTGTTCATGAAACAAATAGTGGGATTGCATGGAGTGCCCAAAACGATTGTTTCTGATCGTGATGGGCGGTTTACCTCCAATTTTTGGCAAAAAGTGCATAAAGCTTTAGGCACCAAGTTACATTTCACGACTGCTTACCACCCGCAATTAGATGGACAATCTGAGAGGACAATTCAAACACTAGAAGATATGATGAGATCATGTGTACTGGATAGGTGAGGAAACTGGTCTGATCACTTAGAGTTAGTTGAGTTTGCATATAATAATAGTTGGCACTCTTCGATTAAGATGGCACCATATGAGGCTTTATATGCGAGAAGATGTAGGACACCTCTATGTTGGGATGATCCATCAGATGTTGTAGAAGTAATGCCTCACATGATTCAAGAAACAGTTGAAAAGGTGGCATTGATTCGAGAACGTATGTTGACAGCACAGAGTCGTCAGAAATCTTATGCAGATAAGAGGCAACGACCATTGGAATTCGAGGTAGGAGCACATGTTTGGGTGAGAGTATCGCCGACTCATGGGGTTAGAAGATTTGGAGTGAAAGGAAAGTTGAGTCCTCGGTACATCGGGCCATTTGAAATTCTCGAGAGAGTAGGCGAGGTAGCCTACAAGTTGGCACTACCACCAACTCTAGAAGGAGTTCATTCTGTTTTTCATGTGTCGCAGTTGAGGCAGTATGTGCCTAATCCTAGTCATAGGCTCAACTATGAAGAGTTGGAAATTGAGCCAGATCATACTTTCCAAGAACAGCCAATAACAATCTTAGGTAGACAGTTGAAAAAGTTGCGAAATAAAGAGATACAACTCGTGTTGATTCAGTGGTCCCGACAAGGAGTTGAGGAGGCAACATGGAGACTGAGACAAAAATAAGTGAGAGCTATCCTAAGTTGTACCCGGTTTTAGTTGAGGCATTTGAGAATAGGAGTTAGGGGGATCGAGGGTTATAGTTAAAGGTAGTAGTAAATATTTGTGTGCTTTGTTTTACTTGACTTTGTGTGCTGGACTTGTTTGAGGGGTGCTTGTAGTGTTTTGATGATGTGAATTACATGTTGTTGACTTTGGTTGACTCGTTTGACCCTCGTATTATACGAGTTTGTGTGTTCATGTGTGTGTATGTGATACTAGTATTAGCATCTGTCTTTGTCGCTAGATTTAGGTTCGAGGACGAACCTCTCTAAGGGGGAGAGGTTGTGAGAACTCAGGTCTCGTTTAATATCCGGTCTGATAGTATTTTATTCTTTAGGATCGGAGTCGATATTGTTAAACCGCTTTAGTTAGCTATTGTTTAATTAAGATCTTTCTAGTTAACCTCGTCTGTTAATCCTAGTACCAATTTCTTGTTAAGGGATCATAATAAAATAATTAATAAATATATGTTACATAAAGTTGTATCAAAGTGTTAACCAAAAATGAAAAAAATAGGGAAAAAAATAAATGGATACATATACTTATATATCTATACGTGTACTGATGATATGTACCAAGAGATTTCTTTAAGTCTGAGTTAGCAATCAATTCATTCATGTATATCTTCAACGCATAGCGTCTGGTGTATCTTCACGAAACAATTTCCTTACTCTCAAAGCAACGCCCGTCTTCGTACCCAGCCCACACCAACGCCTTCTTCTTCATCCTTCTTGTCAACTGATGTTCGTGTTTTTAGTATAGTTTTTGATAGGTTTTATTAGGTTATTAGGAATGGGTTTGATAAGTTTAGGTTTAGTTTTATGTGTTTTTGGATAGTTTTGCATATTTTGTGAAAACTATGGAAGCTACTCCGTTTTGTGTCTTTTTGTAGGTTTTAGCAAGGAAAAGGTGCTATTTGGAGCTGAATTTGGAGAGCTATGATAAGAGATGGAGGAATACGAGGTGAAGAAGCTGAAGTTCGAATTTTTGGAGGAGAAGTGTTGAAGAAAACCAAGATCAGGCTCGTTAACGAGGCTGTGAGGGCTCGTTAACGAGGCCACGAGATGAAAGTGTTCGAGAGTTTGATTTTATGTCTCACCGATCCTGTACGGGAATTTATTTCCGTGTCGGTAGAGTATCTTTTTATGATTTTACGGTTATTATATTTTGTATTTTAGGTCTTGTTATCTCTTGAGATTTTATTTCTATCTTTTAGAATAGATTCTATCTTTTTAGGAAAGTTTATATCTTTTAATTTTTTTTAGTTTCTAGCCTCTTTTTAGTATAAATACCCTTCTATCTAGCATAGAAAAAGAAGGTCGAATTTTGGAGGAAGGAGAGCCGAGAGAGAGAAGGACGGATCGGAGTCGTGATCGAAGGAGCTCGGTAAACGAAAGTTACCGGGGTCGTTAGTCCTGTGTTTGATTCGGTATTTCGGTTTTTTCGGTTTTTTCTGAATCTCTGTAAGACAATATTTCTTATTTATTTGAGTAGTGTTTTGTTTTTAATGTTTTCTTTGGTTAAAGTTATTAGTTTCTTAGTCATGATTAGTGAGTAGTCTTTTTATCTAGGGTCGGGGTTGAAACCCGGCATAGTTATGCATGTTTTATGAGTAAGATTGTGTGTTGAATGCCTTTTATCTATTGTTGAGATTGTTTGTTGTGCTTATACCAAGATGAAAGTTGAGGTAATTTGAGTTGTTGACTTGATTGAAAGAGAAAGTTATAAACTTGAAGGTTGATATTGTTTGAATACGAAAGTTTCAAGCTTTAGATCCGAAACAAACAATTGGGTGAGTTAGTTTATGAAAGTAGATTAATTTGCTTGCTAAGTCAATGAAAGTTGATGAATTTATCTATTTGAAGGCATGATCTTATCTTCTTACAAGTTTATATGCATGAGTATGCTGTGGTAGCCCTTATCCTAGATCTTTGTTTTTATTTGATTTTCTTACAAGAACATATTCGTTACTGAGTTTGTTGGCTCGGTACCGAACCTGTCTAGGTCGTTAATTTTGGTCTTTTTATTCTCGGTGGTTCTTTATTGAGGCTGACAACTTCGTTAACGAGGCTGCTTGTGTGTTTTGCTTGCTTTTGTTTTAATTTTTAGGAGTCGATAGATAAACAAACCTTGCTTCCTGTGGAACGATCCTGACTCCCCTATACTCAGCGGGGTCTTGACTATAAATTTATTTGTTGTCAATCAACCCTCCTCAACATCAACCGTAGTAGCCATCGTTCGTTGTCGCCGTCTCCAGACACTGTTCGTCGTCGCTGTTAAGCCTCGAGGATTCGTCCAAGTCGCTGACTTTCCAACCCGTGTCGTCCCGAGTATTGGTGAGTTCCTAGTTTCTTTTTTGTTTGTTTCTTTGCACCGTCTTCGGTAAGTCCTCGGGAGGTTTAGGGAAGGAATACAAGAGGTCGATAAGGTGGGGAGTGGTCGGGATTGAGGGCGGATTGGCCGGCGAGCGAAGGGAAGTGTTAGGGGATGTCGTAGAGCGTCAGTGCAATCGGGGTCGCCGAGCAAAGAAGCGAGAAGGGTCGGAGTTTAGAGGAGCGAATTGGTGTTTGTGCGCAGTGGGGTCTTTGAAACGGAGGAGTTTTGCCGTGTAGGAGGTTGGAGAGGCAGTTGGGGTTTGTGGAAGGAGGAGTTAAGAATCACGTCAAAGTAAAAGTCAAAAGGTGGATTTAGAAGGGATAAGTGGTTTTGGCCCGATCGGGTTAACTCGGGTTCGGTTCCGGGGTATTCGGATCCTGAAAATTTATATTAATAATAATCATTTAATTTAAAAAAAATGCATTTAATAAAAGTAATTATTGTTTCTAGGCGATCGACTTTTCTGTACCGTAGTCATCCCTCGTTCGTAGAGAAATTCTTTCGCCTTTCAGGTAAGTCGTTTACGACTTGCTCAGTTGCTATTCAATACTTCTTAGACTTCATGTGGTACTTGTAGGATTGGTTTTGGGGAACTAGTCCCTAAGTGATTGTTTTATGAAAAAGGTTTACTTGTGCATGATATGTGTGAAAAGGATTTCATTGGACTTTTATCGAATGTGAAGTTTCCAAATATTTTCTCTATGTTGGTACCGTTCTCGGCATGGCCATGTGCGTAGTCCTCTGGGTTGAAGTGACGGCTACGTATGGTTATGTGACAGAGAATCGTGCCCCTTCAAAAGAAAAGTTATCTGTGTTTTGGGCAAGTGCTCCTGAGGAGGCTTGACCCGGTGTTAGGAGGATGGAATTGTGCAGGGTGGGAGGTCGCGCCTCGGCACCTGGGCGTAGGGTTGATAAGCGTCATGGAATGGAACGGTGAGAGAATGGTTGTATTGTTCTACTTGGACTTGTATGTATGATTGTGTATCGAAGTTTGATATGTGGTTTGTGCTTATGATCTATGGGAAGTTAATGTATGGATTTAGAACTGATAGGTGTTGTATTCATGTGAACCGTGCTTGTGTGTGTGTTAGGTACTTGATTGGTTTTTAAACGTCTTACTAGTACCGTATGGATTCTAGCTTATATTAGAATGGTAGCTGACCCTTGAGGGACTTGTTTTTCTTTTAGTTTCAGGTAAAGACAAGGGAACCATGATGGAACCTCGGCCGGATGATGGAACAGGTCGTTGAAGTCTGTGTCATTAGGTTGGGTTCAGTTGGGAGAAATGGTGGTTACTTTTTGGTATCTTTTATATAATGTGTAGTTTTGGTAAAGAAAGGGTAGCGGTAAGTTAATGAAATGTTTCTAGGTGGTGTTGTAAGTTATGCTGTTTGGGTTTCATGCATGTTTTCTGTACTTGGATTCTATAAATATCGGTTGGATGTTTTATTCATGTTTTCTCGCCGTTCTCGAGTTGCAAGATCCAAGTGAACTCGTTGTCAAACTAGCCTAGGTAGTACCTAGTGAGGTCAACTACCGAATGGCGCCCGATGTAAAGACGGGGTGTTACATTGAAAACCCGAAAGGGCGGCTCAGGCAAAAATTAGGGGCCCGGACCGGCATTAGTATGGGGTAATAAGAGGCTAAAAAAGAGTGAAAGTGAGTTGGTGAGCACATCTATTGAAAAATGAAACGAGCAGTTAGGTGAAATCCCGAAAGGGCGCCTAAGCAGAATGAGTGGAAAAAAAGAGTGCCTAGGAACATTTCTGCTAGGGTTTGGGGATTATTGTTTATGGTTTTTTATCTTTGCTTTGATATATGCATTTTGTCTTGAGTGACAAATTGTTCTAGGACTTTATTGCATGCATTTTCATTCTTTTACTTGGGTTCGGGTTGTGAGCTTATTATTGAGTGTTTTTTTAGTTTTATATCATTTTCTCCCATTGCTTCCTGTGGACCTTTGTGATTTGTCCTGCTTGATTTGATTTTGAGTTTACTCAAGGAAGAGCAAGGTCTAAGTATGGGGGAATTTGATATGTTGTAATTTATACAGCATAACTAGGACTTTTTGTACATCTTTTTATAGAGTTTTAGGCCTGTTAGAAGATTATTGAAGAATAGGTTTGAAGGCCGAAGGTTCGAAGTTACAACAATTTGAAGATGTCGAAGATCACAGAAGGCGCGATTGCGGTTTACACCGGGAGCGATCGCGGTTCACGTCGCCGAGAAGAGTCGTGGTTACGAGAAGGTCGCGATCGCGGTTTACACAGGTGGCAATCGCGGTTTATGGTTGTTGTTGAGGTCGCGGGTTGGAGAAGGCAGCAATCGCGGCCTTGCATTATGGTGATCGCGGCCCTGCTGAAGTTGAAACGCGCGATATCTTCTGCTTCGTTTTCTTATTTTACATTTTATATCTTTTTATTTCGTGTTGTTCGAGACTATTTAAGCTTAGCTTTCAGCCTTTGTTTGAGACCTCTCTTAGACCTAGTTTTCAATATTCCAGACTTTTGTATATTCTCTTCTATGGAGAACTAAACTCCTTTAATCAAGTTGAAGCTTTCAAATTCAAGTTTATTGTGAGATTCTACAACTCAGGTTTATTTCTACAGGTTATTTCAATTCTCTTGTGCATAATTTATATTGATTGTATTGATTCCTTCAAGCCTAGCTCACTTGTTGGAGTTTAATATTCTCTATTGCTAGATTTAGGTTTTCTCGTAGCAAAACCTAATCTTTGTAGCAACTCAATGTCTTAGGACTCATTGGAGTAAAACCATTGAGAAAGAGATTTGATTGCATGCTTATTGTTTGACTCGTTGGAACTCAATTTGCATGTATCCTGTTTATCCTTGTTCTTATTGCTAATATCATTATTATTCATGATCGTTTCATGTTTGTTTTGATATTAAGTATTTACATGACCCGTTGGCTTGTTGATTATATATGATCAGGATAGGAATAACCAAAGGGAATAACTTGTTGAATCTATGATCAATAACTTGATGATAAAAGTGGATGCTTGAATAGTTTTCCCTAAATTGATAAAAATCCAACTTTTGCTTTGTTTGATTACTTGCTTTGTTTGTTTCAATTCCTTAGTGTTAGTTTAATAATCAACCCCCCTATTACTACTAAGTTGATAACAATATTACTCTGAATTACAAGTGTCTCTTGGGTACGACCCCGACTTACAAACTATACTAGTTGTGTAACTAGGGATTTATATTTTAATTTGGCACGACGACTTTCAGCTAGTCAATGAAGATCTCGAATTCATTGAATGATGTTCCTTTAGAAAGCAAAAAGTTAACCCAAGTAAATTGAGAAAAATCATCAATGATAACAAACATATACCTGTTTCCACCATATCTGCAAGTTTGCATTGCGCCACACAGATCCATGTGTATCATTTCAAGAGGTTTGGAAGTACTGACCACCTTTTTTTGTTTGAAGGAACTTCTGGTTTATTTTCCTCTTGCACATGCATCACACATCTTTCCTATGTTTGGATTGATCCTTGGTAGACGAATAACAAGGTCTTGTTGGAACAGTTTTTTGATTAAGTTCAAACCATCATGTCAAAGCCTACGATGCCATAGATTAGTATCATCGGAGGGAACTATAAGACACAGTTTCCTTCGGGGCTGAAAATCTTGTTCAATAATATAGACATTGTTTGATCGTTTCCCTCTAAGTATGACCTTGTTGGTGGCCTTGGTCACAACCAAACATTCATTAGAATCAAAGGAAAAGATGTCGTTCCCTTGATCACATAACTCTGCCACACACAAGAGATTGTATCCAAGATTTGTCACAAGATTCGTATTATTGATTTTGATTGATTTATTGAGCTTGACTTCTCCCGATCCTTGAATTGCCCCTTTGTTTTTGTTGCTGAAGGAAACGTTTCCTCTTTCAACTTGGGTGTTAAGCGAGGTTAGAATACTTCTGTTTCCTGTCATGTGGGTGGACCAAGCACTATCTATGAACCACATGCGTACACTTCTCCAATGCTTTTACCTGCAAAACAATCAATGTTTCGCTACCTATGTAAGGTGTTTGATGTCCGCCTTTTTAGTTATGTTTTTACGGTGTGTTTTTGTGTGTTTGAGTCTTTTTCTGTAGTTTTGTGTTTTGTTTTGAGTCATTTATGCAGGTTTTCGTATTTTCTTAATATATGGAGTCTACATAAGCTTTGGTGGTGTTTTATAGGTTTTTATAAGCTGTTTGGAGCACTTAAAAGGAAAAGAGCAAAACTGAGGAGAACGACCCTGTGAGGGTCGGTACTGAAGCTGCAAGGGTCGATACCCAGGTGCATAGGGTCGGTAACAAGGTTCTTAGGAAAGGCAAAGAAGTGAAGAGTTCAGCAAGTGTCTACCGAGCCTGTTAGGGTCGGTACCGAGGCACTCAGTATCGATAGCGAAGACAGAGTCGGCATTTTTAAATGATCTTTTATCTGTTTCCTTTTATGTTTTTAGATAGTTTTAAGGGATATATCTTATTAGAAGATTTATTCCTTATAGATAGCTTTTAGATAGATTAGTTTCTTTATAAATACTCTTGTCTAGCCTTAGTTTTCTTATCCCACAATTAACCTAGTTTAGGGTAGAGAGAGAAGAGAGGAGGCGTGAGAGGGAGAAAAGTTTGTGGGAGACTTGGAAGACTAGTTTGCTTTGGATTTGCTTGTAAGTTTTCTTTTTATTAATTTAGATGTTTTTAATTATGAATTGTGAGTAGTATTCTCTCTCTAAGGTTGGGGTTAAACCCAACAATGGTTTGCATTCTTGTTTGTGATCATGATTTGATTGTTTTTATTGCATGATTCTATTCTCTTACTTTTAATCCTTGAAACGAAAGTTGAAGGGAATTTCTCATTCAAAGTTGAAGCGAAAGCAGAAACCTTGAATCAGAATAGCCAATTAGTGTTTCGAAACGAAAGTGGATCAATCCTACATGAAGTAGAAGAGATAGATAACAAGTTTATTAATTTAGCGAAAGTTGATTGATTTACTTGCTTTAGTTGATGAAAGTTGGCACCTTTATGTGATAAAAGCATGATCTTTATGTTTCATAAGCGTTTGTATGCATGATTGTTGTTGTGGGGATACCTTTACCTTAGATTTCCTTTTTCCTTGCTAAAAACCCTTGCTTTTGTTGATTGCTTGCTCTCCAAGTAACAAAACTTGATACTGATTTTCTCTCGTGGACGAACTGACTCCCTTGTACTCAGCGGGGTCTTGATTATAAATTTATTTGGTTGTCAAGAAACCCACTCAAAAGTGTTCCTTGCCTGGTTCTTTATATGGATAGTAGTCAACATAATCAGCAATATTAAAATCAAGAGAATTATAGTTCCTGTCATTGTTCCATTTCATGTGATTTAGTGAGGAACTGACTCTTCGTTTTTGACATTGTTTCTTATAATGCCCATGGTTCCCAAAAGTCCAACAAATTTTGTAGTACCCTCCCAGGTAAAACTTAGGATGTGGTCTTTGGATTCTATTTTACTCAACGGTTTCCTTGTTTGGTACCCTGGACCCATTTCCCTTGGCTATTTTAACATAGATTTTGTGAGAGTTGTTCCTAGTGTAGGAGTCCCTTTTCTCTTTGATTCCACTCACTAGAACTCTAATTTTCACCTCTATGTGAGAATTTTTTATTTTCTCAATTTGAAGTTCTAGAGCTCTACACTCACTCAACTCTCTTAGGGTTAGGATTTTTTGATCATTTTCATAATCATTTTCAGAATACCCAATACCATGCCTAGAACAAGGAACAAATGTCATCTTAGGAACTTCAACTATTCTTTTTCCCTCAATTTTCTCCAACTTCTTAAGGAGATGTTCCTTATCTAGGGTAATAGTTTCAAGCTAATTGACTAGATCATTTTTGGTGATCCTTAAGGAGTCCACTTCCTTCTTAAGTTCATCACACATGGACCAATCAAAAGATTTAACACTTTTCAATTCAAGTTCCTTCTTAACGAGATCACTTTCCAAAGTAAGACAATGTTCCTCAATTTTGTTCATTTCTTTTTTGATGTTTTATGTTATCTTTAACAAGCTTAGGGAGTATGCGAATTCAATCAGGCTTACGAAAAATGTCAAAGCAATTAGTTAATGTTTGAGCACTTACATCCTCATGTGGTTCATGTGTCTCTACTTTGATAGCCATTGCACACATGTTTGGTGCAGTCCATGCCTCATGCCTCATTGTTCCTGGATAGACTTGAGTACCTTCTCCAACTTGAGGGTGATTCCCTTTCAAGGTTTGTCTAGAGCCTTGTCCGAATTTCTCCTAGCCTCATACATTTTCAGTTTCTCGAAGATCTTATGAAGTGGAAGGTTCTTGTTAGCAGGGTTCTCACTAAACATTGTTCGATCATGGGTCCATTCCCCTGAGAGTCCATCGATCACCTTCTTGACCTTGATTCTTTCGGTGATTTCCTCCTTTGTAATTCCCAAACTAGAGAATTTGGTCAGTAGGCTCTCGAAGCGAGACTGGTAAGACGATACACTTTCTCAAGGTTCCATCTTGAAGTTGTAGAACTCACGCTAAGCTTCCATTTGTTGGTCCTCTTTGAGATTTGAGCTTCCCATATGCATCTGCTCGATTGAAGCCCACATTTCTTTTGCAGCTTCCACGTTTCCCACCTTAGCTGCATCCATTTGACTCATGGAATTTTTGAGGTACATCTTAGATTTGTAGTTCACCTCCATACACTTCCACTCATTTGGACCCCACTTTGACAATCGTCTTTGATAGCTTCATTGATGGTGAAGTTCCCCTTCTCGATTACTATCCAGGCTTGGTAATCGTGACTGTGCATACAGTCATTCATCAGTCTCTGCCATTGTTCAAAGCATTCTTCGATCAATCTGGGTGGTTTGTTGTTCCCGTGTTCGATAGCATTCAATTTTGTCGACATCCTGCAACTAATCAGTCAATCTAGAGCACCAGGCTCTGATACCAATTGTAGGATCATAGATCTGAGTTAGTTAGACAAATCGGGAACTGTACCACAGGTAGTTCCCTTATGCAGCGCAAAAATAATAACACAAAATGCAAATAACTAAAACAGAAGATGGACACATTTCCTTATAGAGGAACCTCACTTCAACCAACTAGTTGAATGAGCAAACCTCTACCTCCCTTGAAGGATTTTGAACAAGCACTATATTAATATGATAGGTCCCTAGTTACACGATACAAAGACGAATTTATGTACTGTTCGAAATCTCCAAATTCAAACAATACTATTGACTTAAGCTATCATGATTCTAGGTCAACTAAACACAATTAACACTAGTACTTGAACCTGACGCATCCTTGAGGCAGATCCCTTTAGCTTAGGAACTCTACTCCAACTTGATGGCAAGCTTCACGTTGTTCTCATCGATTGGATCTGGTATTTCCTTCTTGAGTCTGGATGGTTGTTTTCACTTGTGTTGTTCTTGGCTCTCTCTTTCCCTCTAGATTGCTAGCTTCCATTCAGAGAATATTGCTCCTTCGGATCTGAGAGAGTACTTGACCTAGTTCAATCACTTTCTATTCATAGTGGTGACTTGTTTCCAAATGACGCTTTCGTCCTTCTTCTTCTTGAGGAGCAAGATGCAAATGACCAACGTACCCTTGTGTAATCTTTTCATCTTGGGACACTTCTGTCCTTTTGTGCTTGTCGTCCAAGACAACAGTGAAATGTCTCTTTTGTTATTCATTTATTTTCCATGTACTCAGGTGGCTCATGCAGAATGATTCCTCTGTTTTTCCTGTAAACATGTATCTTTCCTGAAATCACTTGAATAGGGACTTACTTCTAAGTGTTTGTCATTATTAAAATTTTGATTATTCGATTGGATGAAACCATTGTTCCAGTATTAGGAACTAACACTGATCCAACAGTCCATTGTTACACGACAAAAATCATTCGATCATTATTTTGTATAGAAATCGTCTTGATCAGTTATAACTTATATTTGATTTTATTTGTGTTTATTTAATAAACAAAAATATGTTCTGCCAGTACGCTAGAAATTTTCCACATTTTTCACTCTATGTATGATTAATTAATATGGAAAAAACTTGGGTATGATCAACTGAATTTGCCATCTATATATCTTTTAGTGTTGTTAATTACCTCCCTCAAAATCGCAGTTTGAAGTGGAATATAATTGACAATATGTTCTACTTTGTTTATAGGAAAGTTTTAATTAAAATTCTGCTTATATATAAAACATCAATCATGATTCATGATTGCTGAAAGACTCGTTACAAAAATGTCCATGCCAAGAATATACATACATACATACGTATTTGCTAATCCCTTTGTATCAAGACCTTGGTGAAGGAATCAACAACAAAGGTGTTCGCTTCTTCAACGTAATACCAAACCTCTCAGCAACATCCACCTTGTCCACTCCTTCAGGAAGCTTCCAATCAAAATAACGCAACATCGACGCAAGAGAAAAAAGGATCATCCTCTCCGCCATTCCAATCCCAGCACAAATCCTTCTCCCTGATCCGAACGGAATGTAACTGAAATCATTCCCACTAAAATCATGTCTCCCATTCAAAAACCTCTCGGGTTTGAACTCTAGAGGATCCTCCCAAAGAGAAGGATCTCTGTGAATGGCCCAAGCGTTGATGAAAACCCTCGAGCCTTTGGGAATAGTGTAGCCTCCCACGATACATGATTCACTCGGGCAATGAGGGATGAGGAGTGGGAAAACCGGATACAGCCTTAGAGTTTCCTTCATGATGGCTCGCAAATAAGGAAGATGGATGATTTGGGACTCCTCTAGTGGAGCATTGCTTGACCCGAGTACTGTGTCGAGTTCTTGTTGTGCTCTTCTTATCACTTCGGGCTTGTTCATTATCTCGGCCATGGCAAACTCGAGTGTGTTGGAGGTTGTGTCCGTCCCGGCTGTGACGATGTCCTGCAATGCACATCCATCATGTATAACTCAAAAGTATAGATTTAGGTATGAAGTATTTGTTGAGTTGAGCATTGTATCACTTATACCCATATCATTGTTCTAAAACACGCTAGGCCGACCGTTAACAAAAAGGCACCTAGTGCCTAGGCATTTTAAACAGTTGCCAAAGCAGACCCAAACAAGCGCCTATACGACCAGTTGGAAGGCTCGACGGGGTGGGAATTTCTAGCAACTAGGTTAGGCTAGGCCGGTTTTTGTAGAACAGGGACCCATATACGTACATACTTGATACTATCAATGAGCATACAAAATTAAACAATATAAAAGCAAGGGTGAATGTAAACTTATATATTACCATAAGCATAGCTTTAAGGTGGACCATTGTGAATGGCATTTTGGAGTCTTCACTAGAATCTTTCAATACAAGTTCCAGCAGAACTTGCAGGACATCCTTATTGTAGCTATCTTCAACATTCACCATTTTCCTTCGCCGATCAATCACATCCTCGAATATGTCATCCAACTTCTTGGCACATACTTTCATCTTCTTCACAATCCCTTGCAGATCAAACCCTGCCAGCACAGGGAAGAAATCCGACACGTTGGGCGCCCCAAGAAGATCACCTAATTTGGATATCACAGAGCGAAAGTCGGCTCCCAACTTCGCCCTCTCCTCACCCTCCACTGTGCCTCCCCAGAGTGTGCTCGTCACAACGTTCATGGCGGTTAAAAACATTTGGTCTCCAATGTTGACCACAGATCCTGATTTTTCCTTAAAGTATTGCATCGTCTGGTGGATCTCGTGCCTTCGAAAGCCATAGAGTGCATCCAGAGTAGTAGAACCCAGAATCTCACGCACACAAACCTATTTTACAAAGATTGAATTCAATTGAATCTTAATGACATGGGTATGAAATTTTATGCTAACACAAATTACTAATTCCACCCAAAATGCAATTGAAATCAACCAAATTTCAATTGAAATAACATTATAGAATCGCTCTTATTCTTAAACTAACTCCACAAATGAGGCATACTTTTCTTAGCATCCTGTTTTCAACGGAGTTCAAAGATTGAATTCAATTAAAACTTAATATGGAATTCAATTATATTTAGAACGGTTGAATTCAATTAAATTTATTGACAATATGAATTCTTATATCTGAAAGTGAAGATTAATCTTCACTATAAAAATACTTTTCTTGTTATCAATTAATTTTAGAACGGAATTCATGAAATTTTGTATTGGACCCAATATGCACGCGGACGGCCATATGCACCCGCGTTAATGGCTCACGGACTTCAACAAAATCTTATATAAACCAAACCTCTTTTCATAAAATCGATTCGATCCAATTGAATTCTATACTAAGTGAAAGAATAACATGGGTATGAAAATTCCACGAAATCAAATTGAAATTA
This sequence comes from Fallopia convolvulus, assembly GCA_964016875.1. NCBI lineage: Eukaryota > Viridiplantae > Streptophyta > Magnoliopsida > Caryophyllales > Polygonaceae > Fallopia > Fallopia convolvulus. The sequence continues at coordinate 4,523,295 of OZ024722.1, read as the reverse complement.
ACCAAATGTCAACATAAAAGATAAATACACCTTTCTTAGCATCCTCCATTGGGGGCCATAAGGTGTCAATAGAACATCTAATCCACCATAAGTTCCCTCCCTGCCGGCCGCGGGTATGTCATGGCTGGCAAAGGTGACGTCATAGTCCTTGAGAATTTGCTTGGCCATGGAAGGAGATCCCACCACGATCCCAATCTTTCTCCCCAGCCGGAGGCTGAATAGTGGGCCGTAAGTCTTGCTCAGCTCTTTGAAGTAGTTGTGGAGCTCTGGGTCCAAAAAGGGTAGGCTGCCGACCACCGGCAAGCCCGATGGGCCTGGAGGCAGAGGTGGGCCCGGTTGCCTGCGGTTGGATATGAAGATCCAACTCACCCATGCTATGCAACTTAGGGTTAGGATGACAAGCCAGCAGGTGTCTGTAAACATGGTTAATTTAGCTAGGGGCTTATTCAGAAGCTGTGGATTTGGAGATTTATATGTATTCGGGAGTTCAAGGATATCCATTTTATTTTTTTATTTTTTGGTTTTGGTTTTTTGAATGAAGCTGAATTGTGTGGTTACTCTTCATCGTCATCAATTTGCTTGTCCTGTCCAATTAAAGGGCCCTTGAAAATGAAAGATCATCATGTTATGTTCATTATTATTGCTTTACTTGTACATGCATATTGTGCACTCATGAGAACTACAATATGATAAGTCCTTTCTTTTCTTTTTTTAATTTTTTTTAACGAGGGACCCACCTTTGGTGCGACCTTTGGTGGTAAACCCTGGGTCCGTGAACTAGTCGACAAAGCGCACGAACCAGGTAAACCGGCATACACCGACCGGCTTGACCTAGTGGTGCAAGAATAGTGAGATTTGGTTTATCACCCAAGTGTAGGGACGAAAGCAAGGATCGAACCTGAGACCTCCCACCCCACCCCCATGCCTCTTACGTACCACTAGGCCGCCCCGGCCATGTGAGGCATATATTACGTCCTTTATTTATAGCTAATATTAATATTTTTAAGAGAGTGATCCAGAATCACATTTTTAGATAGAAGTGGGATCGACTCCACGGAACCGAATCGGAACCATATCGGGTTGGAACCGGAACAGAACCCGTGGAATTGGTATACCTCTGATTCCGGTTCCTTCCAGGGAGGAAACGGAAAACCGAAGGTTCCTTCGGTTCGGAACCACCAGTTCTCGTAAAGGATCATGTGGAACCGTGATCGTGGGTAGCTCAACGCGACCGTGGTTTTGTAACAGAATGTATTGACATTATGTTTGAGCTAGCCACGATCGCGGTCTATGAACAACGATCGCGAATAGCTCAAACCGCGATCGCGGTTTGTGTAGCCATTGTTGCGCGATCGCGGGTTTCCATAACCATGATCGTGGTTCCTTTCCAACGACAGCATTCCTAGCGGTCATATTGCTTTCAACGGCTATTTCAATCCTAATTCTTATCCATTTATCCATATAAATATCATATCCCACCTTCAATTTCATTTACACCAATCTCATACTCTCTTATCTCTCTCTAATACTTCCTTTTATAATCTTTTTCAAACATGGAAAACCAAGGTCGAGTGTTGAAATTCAAAATTTTCACAAATCACTTCACCAAAGACCATATATATATTGGATGAACGAGGCCGATGTGGGGTCAAGTGCAAATATTGTCCCACGAGGTACAAATGGTTGCCGGGTGGAGGTTATGACACCATGACTCGTCATTTAAAGAAAAAGTGCGACATCCACATCCACCTTAGGTAAGTAGCCAAGTGGTCGGGGTTCCATATTGAAGATAAGAGAACTACGTTGGCTTTGATTCCTCTATTACCCCGAGAGGATACGTAGGCAACTTAATATCAAGTTTAAGGTCTCCCAACTCTTCTCTTCCCAAATCGGGTGAAATCGGCAAAAAAATAATCATTAGAACCACCAACCGCGACCGCAGATGAGCTACCTGCAATCGTGTTACAAAAACCGCGATCGCGGTTTTTCAATTCAAACTGCTCTTTTTTTCAAATTTGCCCGGAACCGAACCGAATCGGACCAGGAACCGGGAAAAACCGGAACCAGGACCATAACCGGGGGGTTCCCGGTTCCGGAACTGAAACCGTCACACCACTATTTTTATCAATATTTGATTTTTTGATAGATTTGCTGAACTTGATGATCAGTGCGATATGTTAGAAATGGCACCTCACGTTCTAGAATCACCATATATATACATTTCTGTTGAATGATACTTCATATTAGCTTTCCTGTGAAATCTTTTTCATTTACCTATCTGTGTCTATAAAAAGAACAAAGGACCAAAGCTATTCACAGTATTTAACAGAAATTAACACTGGAGTTGGTACAGTTAACATGAGTAGTGTTTCAAGTAAGAAGGATTGGAATTGTGGATTTATGAATATTTATACGTTCCACTTTTTAAGTTACAAAAATCATGTTCTCTTTGCACCGTATTGCTAGCTGACTAAGTTTCTAGTTTTTTTTTGTTTATTTTGAGTCTTTTGACCACTAATTATATTGATCATTTTCTTGAAATTAAAGAATGATCTCAAGTCTCAACACAGATTCTATATATTTCAATTCGTGTACAGACATTTCGATTTCAATTTGTTTCAAGACTTGTTGAACCGAATGAAAGGAATCTAACGAGACTACAAGAGCACAGCTAGCCGAGATATGACGACCTTGATAAAGGGATCAACAACAAGGGCGCTCTCTTCTTCAACGTAATCCCAAACTTCTCATCAAGATCCAACCTCTCCACTCCTTGAGGAAGCTTCCAATCAAAATAACGCAACAGAGACCCAAGAGAATGCAACACCATCCTCTCAGCCATTGCGGTCCCTGCACAAATCCTCCTCCCAGACCCAAACGGCAAGTAACTGAAATCATTCCCGATGAAATCGTGTCGCCCATCCAAAAACCTCTCGGGTTTGAACACTAGAGGGTCCTCCCAGATCAAAGGGTCCCTGTGAATGGCCCAAACGTTGATGAAAACTCTCGATCCTTTCGGAATGGTGTAACCTCCGACAATGCAGGATTGACTGGGGCAGCGAGGGATAAGGAGCGGGAGAATCGAGTGAAGCCTCAGGGTTTCTTTCATGATGGCTTGCAAATAGGGAAGATGGAGAACGTGGGACTCCTCCAAAGGACCATTGCTTGACCCGAGTAGCGTGTCGAGCTCTTGTTGGGCTCTTCTCATCACTTGCGGGTTGCTCACTACCTCCGCCATTGCAAACTCGAGTGTATTGGAAGTTGTGTCCGTCCCACCTAATATCATGTCCTGCATTGCACACATTCACCACGCATACATAACTTCAGGTGATCCAGGTAAAACTACTCTGCATTGCAAGCATTAATGTTTGTTTTTCTTCCTTTGTTGTTTCATTGGATTGGGGCGCATCCTCGTGCTCATTGGCTTTTATACACTGCTTTTGAGATGGATTTAATCCTATATCAATTTTGGTGCATTCTAACTAAATTCAGTTATTATTGTCACATAGCTGAATTTCAGTTGTTCTTAGGTCTATCTGGCGTACCCCCTTTCCCTTGAGCAGACGTACCCCCATCTTGATCCCCTAGATTCTGCTGAGACTCACTGGGTCAATGATGATGATGTTTTTTCATTGATGTAGGTAGGTATTACACTGTATAGACTTTTTATTCAAGGATATACGTAGGTCTTAACTTGAAACTAGCTAGGGGATTTGGACTAAGTAAGGGTAATCTTACCAAGAGCAAGCCCTTGAGGAGGACCATTGTGAGCGGCGTCTTGGGGTCTCCACCGGAGTTTTTCAATGCTAGTAGAATTTGAAGGAAATCCTTGTCAACTTCGACCTGACAATGATCATCCATTTTCCTACGCCTATCAATCACATCCTCAAACATACCATCCAGCCTCTCTAAACATCCTTTCGCCCTCTTCGCAATCCCTTGCAAATCAAGCCTTTCGAGGGTTGGGAAAAAGTCGGAGACGTTGGGCACCCCCATCAGATCAGTTATCTCTGTAACCACACCTCGGAAATCCACTCCAAGCTTGGCTCTCTCCTCTCCCTTGACGGTGCCTCCCCACAGCATGTTCGTCACCATGTTCATGGCCGTTAAAAACATCTGGTCTCCTATGTTCACAACTGATCCTGACCGATCCTTCAAATACAACATCGTCTGGTAGATCTCATGCTTTCGTAGGCCGTACACCGCGTCCAAAGTAGCAGAGCCTAGCATCTCACGCGCACAAACCTGACATATTTCATTTAATCAACATCGTTCTTAAAATATCAAAACATAACATGTATGATACATGGATTCTTAACAAAATATATGTGACGTAGCCTTCGGGCATTTGGTTTAGCGGTTGGCCTTTGGGATAGTACCCAAGGTTACTGTTTCGAATCTCTCAGGCGACGGTTTGCTCTTTCCTCTTTAGAATTGGTTAGTAATCAGTTCTCAATCCTAATAAATGCTCTAGTCGAGCCTAAATAGTACTTGTGGCGACCCTAATCCTTACCTTATCAAAAACATATATGTGTGTGTGATCTAAGTGAAGTGATTTTAGGTAATAAAATGGCTCGGGATGCACCTTTCGTAGCATCCTCCACTCCGGGCCATAAGGTGACCAGGCGACATCAACTCCGCCATAAGTGTCCGCCTTAGCTGCGACGGGGATGTCACGGTTGGCGAAGGTGACATCATTGTCCTTGAGTATTTCCTTTGCCATAGAAGGAGAACTCGCCACCACAACAATCTTCGTCCCTAGCCGGAGGCTGACTAATGGGCCGCACTTCTTGGCCAAGCTTGTGAAGTAGGAGTGCAGGTTCGGGTCCAAGAAGGGCAGGCCCCCTACCACCGGAAGGCCCGATGGGCCTGGGGGAAGAGGTGGGTCGACCCTCCTTCGATTGGAGATGAAGACCCAACTCATCCATGCTATGCAGCAGAAGGTTAGGATGACAAGCCAGGCGTCTGAAAACATGGTTTAGTTTAGGAATCAGATGTGGCCGTTCCGTATGGTAGTATTTGGGGTTGTGGATTTACCAATTTATTTTTGCTGGGTTGGGGAAATGGGAACGTATTGTAGCTGATTATATCTGAATTGATATGTGGACTAGCTCTACTGACTATTTTGATGGAAATGGGAACGTATTGTAGCTGAGAATATCTTGGAATTTTGGAGTAGCTCTAAATTTGATTGTCTGGCTATAATAGGATTACAGCCAACTTGAACAACATGAGCCAAAATTTGCTTTACAAAATCTGTCAATTCTATTATGAATACAAGCTTGCCTCCTTGCATTTTTTTTCATAAATTTATAGTCACATATGACCAGTGGCTCTTACTCATTTGAGCAATAATCTCTGTACAAAATATTGAGCCACAAACACAAGGCATATTTTGTACTGACTGACAAGACTTGTACCAATTATTGAGCAGTATCAAATTAGAAAATGAATGTTGACAAACAACTGAACTCAGCAGCTCTCCGTCCTCAGGAACCTTCGACATTTAACTTATAAACTACTTGAATTCCCGCAAAATTTACGGAATACTTTTACTAAAAAAAATATAATGTTATGATGTTAATATAAAATATAAAATTTAAAATTTAAAATAAATGTATATAATACTGTCATTAAACCTAAAGTTATAAAAATTATTTTTTAGATTGTACTTCATATTTTAATTAAATATATTTAAATATTTTTTCATTATTTGTTGAGATCTTGGCCTAAATTTAAAATAAAATTATAAAAATATTAGTTTCAATTGAATTAAACAGTTTTAAATATTTTTTTAATTCTTTGTACACTAATATGCATAAAGTACTTAATTTTAAAAAGATAAAAAAAATTGATACTGGTAAGTTTAAAAAGATAAAATTAATTAGGATAGAATAGCTAGAAACATAATACAATTTATTAAAATATTTTTTTAAGTTAATCTATTATTGTAATGTATTAGGATTCTTATCTTTTACTCCGTAACAAATAAGATAACGTTATGGAAAATTTTAATATAAAGATTGGTAGAGAAGATAAGATAGAATACTTAATACTATAATTTAACGATAATAAGGACAGAGTTTTTAGCAAATTTAATATAATGTATTAAAATATTTATTAAACTTATTTTATGAAGTTAGTTTATTAAAGTTCTGTCATGTGGCGCAATTTTTTCAGCAGAGATGGTTTCCGCTTTATAATATATTAGGGTAGATAGTCCATTATATATTTAACTAAATGTTTATAATTTGTTATTGAGGGTATGTAAGAAATCAAACAGGTCAAATTTTTTTTTAATTGTGAAATATTATTCTCAGCAGAGTAGTATTTACTATATCTGACATTCAAAATTGTGTTTTTGTATATATATTTGATATATATTTCTTACAACTTTAGGAAATTTTATTAAGTGGTATTTTTATAGTAACGTTCATTATGTGGTATTTTATTTTGGTAGCTTAGCGTTGTTTTTCTATGATTAGTAGAATAAGAGTTAAATAGGAAATGGTGATTTTCAATTGGCTACTTAGTTCCAAGAATCCAAGCAAAGATGGCAATTATCTCCAAGGTTCGCCTTCTAGCCTTTTCTTGTTTGATTTACTTTTTTTGGAGGATAAGGAACGACGCTCTTCGTGGTAGTGTGGAACCAAATGCCACCATGTGTACGTTTTTTGTGGATTCTTGAAGTGTGTCGTTTGAGGGTTACTTTCAAGATTGATTTGGATGGAAGGTGTTACATTCAGGTGGGCCAATATGACATGGGGGTGTAGATACGTCGGTTCATGCGCACAAGCGCGTTCGGTCTAACACATAAGCTCGTGGGTTTCATTCTAAAACCAATTGGCAATAAGAGGAGTAGCTCAAGAGTATATATGTTGGGCAAGTTATGTTTCATATTTTAGATGTGTGAGAAACTTTCTCCACACGCCCCCTCAAGTGCAACTATCTGGCTTCGCAATAATGTCGGTTGTAACTTGACGTTTTCGTGCCTTAAGGCCGATTAGCCCAATAAGACCAGGAAGTCGGGACCCAGATCACCAAACAGGCTCTGATACCATATTAAATTTCGGTGGGCCAATATGACGTGGGCGGTTACACACGTCGGTTCATGTGCACAAGCGCGTTTAGCCCAACACATAAGCCCATGAGGTTCCATTCTAAAACCAATTGGAAATAGGAGGAGTAGCACAAGAGTATATATGTTGGACAAGTTATGTTTCATATTTTAGATGTGGGGGAAACTTTTTCCACGTAAGGGATGGGAAGAAATGGAGAGTCTTTTTGGGGCTTTAGTGGGTGCCTAGAGGAGGTTTGTTTTGTTGTTTTTCCTCATCCTTATAGGCTTTTTTTGTGATGACTTTACTGAGGGCATTCTTGTTTTGTTCTTGGCTATGTTGGCTTAGGTGCCGTGGTGTAATTTTGAGATTTGTGTAGGACCTTTTATAGGGGTCGGTTGGCCAGGTTTATCCTTGGTCTTTGGATGTTTTTTTGGGACCTCTTGAAGAGGGTACTGTGTTCGGACTAGCTTTGTACTGGGTATTTTACTAGCTTTGTACCAATGGGAATGTAATAAATCGTCATGAACTCTGGTTGGCTCTCTAGAGTTGTACCACAAATGAAGTGTACTTTGTTGAACATATTGAAATTATGTAACTTTCTTGGCCTATAGACCCCGTATGTTAATGTTACATATAGTAGTTCGTTATCCATGCATCTTAATATATCAGGTCCAACATCATAACTATATCCTAAAGCAGAGGTTAAAAAAATTATTAAACTACCCAAGTCACTTTTAGATTGGACCACATTACCTTTTTTTAAATTAATCTTTCATTTTTGGATATGATAAATTATTATCCATGTTTTTAGAATATAAGATAGAAAAGATTTTTAACAACCTTTTATTTTTGGATATGATATATTGGAAAATCATTAGGATATTTTTTATACTATCATACAAATTTTAGAATATTTATTTTATTTTTGGATAAAATCGTTTCTTTTAACTAAGATATCTTAGTTGAATATTATCTTTGTAACCCTATATTACTAGATCTCCTTTCCATTTTGGTTATTAATATAATCCAATCTTTTTACGCGGATCATAACAAAAATTTATACTTAAGCATTTACATAATTATTTTTCTCGAATAATAAATATATTTGAAAATATTTTATTATTAACATTTTATTTAAGAAAAACCCGTACAAGGTACGGGAATACATACTAGTATATTATTAACGATTTTTCTAACCTATGCCCCAAGGGCATAGGTTAAGACACTTGAAATGGAAAGATTTTGTTGATTTTTATTAGGGGTAATTTAATTTTTTCTAATAGGATTCATTTATTTCCATATAAGGTTTTAGTTTCTTAAATAAGAATGCTTAACCTATGCCCTAAGGGCACAGGTTAGAAAAACCGTATTATTAAAGTTAAGACATATTATTACATGACTTGCTTTTGTGTCGAATATCAAAGCCCACAGCTTAAATGCGTACATGACTTGCTTTTGTGTCGTATATCAATTAATATTCACTCCAGAAGACCTTGGTGAAGGAATTAGAAACAAAGGCGTTCTCAGCTTCAATGTAATGCCAAACTTCTCAGCAAGATCCACCTTCTCCACTCCTTGAGGCAGCTTCCAATCAAAATAATGTAACATAGACGCAAGAGAATACATAACCATCTTCTCAGCCATTGCAGTTCCCGCGCAAATCCTTCTCCCGGACCCAAACGGTAAGTAACTGAAATCGTTCCCCCTAAAATCAGGTCTCCCGTCCAAAAACCGCTCGGGTTTAAACGCTAACGGATCCTCCCATACCGAAGGGTCCCTATGAATGGCCCAAACGTTCACGAAAACCCTCGAACCCTTCGGGATGGTGTAGCCTTTGACAATGCAGGATTGGGTCGGGCAACGAGGGATGAGGAGCGGGACAATGGGGTGCAGTCTCAAGGTCTCCTTCATGATGGCTTGCAAGTAGGGAAGCTGGAGAATATGGGACTCCTCCAATGGACCATCGATTGACCCGACTACCATGTCGAGTTCTTGTTGGGCTCTTCTCATCACTTGTGGGTTATTCACCATCTCCGCCATTGCAAACTCAAGCGTGCTCGAGGTTGTCTCCGTTCCGCCTACGACAATGTCCTGCAACATCATGTATAAATTCAGCCATCCAGCAATGTTATTAAAATCGAGATTCTACGATCGAATCGTACAAGGGTTTTTGGATCGGATCGTAAAATCGAATTATTGATTGTAAGATTCTACATTATAACTAAAAGTATGTAAATACAATCTTATATATTGTAAATTTATTATTATATAGTAAGTGAAAACATTATAAATGTTATGAATGTAATAAGTAAATGTTACTTAGAATAACTTAATAGAATTAATTGAGAAGTAAACCTTGAACAAATTAATAATATGAATGGAAATAGTTATTTTTGTAAAATTGTTTATAAAATCGTTAGAATCGTATATAAAATCGGATCAAACAAAAGATTATAAGTTTTTAATGTGACCAATTAAGATTTTTTTTTTGGTAGAATTATTAAGATTATTATTTACCATAAACAAGATTCAACCTAGAATATTCAAGAATCGCTCCGTCACTTTGGATCATAAAATCGTTGAATCGAATCGGGATTTTAATAACATGGATCCAGGCAAAATAATGCTAGCTTTTAAATCTTGATATACTTACCGCAAGCAAGGCCTTGAGGTGGATCATTGTGAAAGGCATTTTGGAGTCCTTTTCACTATCCTTCAACTCTAGTAGAACCTCGATGAAATCCTTACTCCCACATTCAACACCATCCATTTTCCGGTGCCGATCAATTGCCGCCTCAATTATACCATCCAGCTTCTTGGCACATACTTTCATCTTCTTCACAATCCCTTGCAAATCAAACCTTTCCAACTCCGGGAAAAAATCGGACACGTTGGGAACACCCATCAGATTCATCATCTCGTTCAACGCAGCCCGGAAACCGATTACCAACTCCGCCCTCTCCTCGCCATTGACGGCGCCTCCCCACAGCATGCTCATCACCACGTTCAGCATCGTGTGAAACATCTCCTCCCCTATGTTCACACCACATGTGGACCGTTCCTTCAGGCTCTGCATCGTCTGCTCGATTTCGTGCTTTCCCAGCTTGTACACTGCGTCCAGAGTAGAAGGACCCAGCATCTCACGCACACATACCTATTTAAAATTCAGAGTTTCACGCACACATACCTATTTTAAATGATGCTTCATCTAGTTCACAATATATATCATTTTAGATTGTTATACATTTTTAGAATCGTATCAAATGTATAAATATACTAATCCCTTGTCCATTAAAAAGAACTAATAGCTACTTGAACAGATGTAGGGCTGAGCATCGGATTATAACCGAAACGACAAAAACTAAACCTAATCGAAAACCAAATTTGTTTTAAGGTGAACCGAAAACCGAACAGAATTGGTTACGATTTTGTCGCTTTGAAATGGATAAAAGATTATTATTTACGAAATTCAAACCGAAACGAAATTTAACTCGAACCAAGCCAAATGGAACTGAAACTTGGGAATTAAATTCGCAAACCGAAAACGGAACTGAATAATATGGATCGATTCGGCTTAAAACTTTTGTTTAAATGGCCCATGCTTTGCCCTAATATATGTATATGATATATACTAAATATTCTAAATGGACAAGAAGCGATATGATTTTAGCTATTAAGTTGGCTTGGTATATGGAGTTATGAACCTTTCTTAGCATCCTCCATTCTAGCCCATAAGGTAACCAGGCGACGTCGACTCCCCCGTATGAGGACACCTTAGCTGCAGCGGGGACATCACGATTGGCGAAGGTGACGTCGTAGTCCTTAAGTATTTCCTTGGCTGTAGAAGGAGAATTCGCGACTATAACCGTCTTCTTTCCTAGGCGGAGGGCGAATAGCGGGCCATAAGTCTTGGCCAAGCCCGTGAAGTAGGAGTGGAGCTCGGGGTCCAAGAAAGGCAGGCTCCCGACCACCGGAAGGCCCGTTGGACCGGGTGGCAGAGGCGGGTGGATCCTCCTCCGGTTGGAGACGAAGACCCAGATCATCCATGCTATGGAGCACAAGGTTAGGATGACAAACCATATGTCGTCTGAAAACATGGTTTGGTTTATGAATGGGATATGGAAATACTGTAGATTTAATACTGTAGATTTACTCATTTATATTGTTGAATTGGATGGGAAGTATTTGTACGTAGATGAGAATATCTTGATATTTTTGTCTTCGTTAATTAGTGGTGTTGCTTTGCTTGCTATTGTGAGTGATGTACGTTCGATCGAGGCCCGGTGTAATTAGTCGTATTTTTCTATGACGAAGATAAGTTTTCTTTTTGGCTTTTTTCTGGAAGGCTTCTTTCAATAAGAGAGATAGCTATGAGTAGACAAACCAAAGTTGGGTATAAGTAGACAAACCAAAGGTGTTGAAAGTATGGTGTTGTGGACCAGGCTAATCAAGTGGACAGTATGTGTGGTTAAATGCTATTGACATTATTTATCGGTCGGTTGTCCTGTCCTGTACTAGCCAAGGGCGGGTGAAAATGAACTAGGGTGGCATTTAATATAATTTCCAAGCTTACACATGAAACATCCAAATTCAAGAGCATTCTTTAAACCAACAGGACTGATGATGGCATGTATTTTAGAGTATGTGTTAGGTCTTAGATTTGAGCGATTCATGTATTTCTATTGGAATTAAACAATCTAGCTAAGATTCAATCAAACATACAAACGATTCAGTTTAAACACATAACTTGCATTTATATATATGTATTACTGTTTTTTCAGAGACGTACACTTTACATATTGTTACACTTCTATATTTATACTATCAACTAACAATTTTTTCCTATTTCAGTTGATGACAGTTATATAACCATCTCAAAATACAGTTGAGATTACTAAACACACACGGCATGCACACACCTAACATACACATGCTGCACATAATTAATATTATTTACTATAACAGAACATAACTAGACAACTATAAATCATGCTTAATTTCTTCATTCACCCCCTTAAGCTTGGTTTATATACTTGCCAGAAAGCATAATCCTTCTTCTTCTTTAGTTTCTTGAGTCACATCCTTTAGTAGATCATTCTGTAGCAAGGTTTCATGACCCTCTATCTCAAGCACAAGCAACGCAGGTTCACCTTCATCATCATACCTCATGATTAGATTAGCCTTTTCTTCCTTCTCTTTGGAATCACATTCAGAAGCAAAGTGTCCTAACTTCACACATGAGTAACATTTGATTTTACTTTTATCAAATTTTCTCTCGGGTTTCTTTTCTTCCTCAGATTCGTCACTTGATTCTCCATCACACTTGCTCAATCTTACTTTGATCACTTTCACTCCCTTTAGACTTGTGTGAGTATCCTTTGTCTTTCATGGAGTTTTCTTTGGACTTCTTTTTCTCCTTTGTCTCCCATTTCGCACGGTCAATAAAGTTGTTTCCTGATCCTTTTCACCAAACTCTTTGAATCCTTTCTTTATGTGCCTTTAAAGATCCAATAATCTCTTCAATAGTTTTGGTCTTTAAGTCACAAAATTCTATATGTAGATTAACGTTGCTTTGTGGCAACTTAAATGTCATACACGTGTGACAGATTTAACGAGGGATGATTCTTGTGAACAACATACTGGATTGGGATTATTGTTCTTCAAATTTGGATTTGGGTTTGTTTTCGATTATCATTAATTGGTTTTGGTATGTGAGCTTATATTAATTTTCTTCTCCTTTCTTATATTGTACATTTCATCATTGTTATCGAAATAACTCGTCAGTGATGCTATCATGCTAGGGCCATTTACCGCAACTGCATTTATAGTACCGCCTATCTATCCTACATGTAAATTTGTATTTTTTCCCATTCAATGCTTGAATTGGTGAATTTATGAATTGCAATTCAATGCTTTAATTTTTTCTATAAACTCTTAATTTTCCATAGAATCATACTCCCTATTTAATATTATACTCCCTCCGTTCTATTCTACTTGACACTTTAGAAAAATTTACACATATTAAGAAAGTCATTGAAAATATAAAAAATATTATTGAAAATTCAAAATTTTCTAAATGTACTAAAAAATTAATTACTAATACATCCTTAAAACCAATAGATGGAGAGAAAAAAGTAAATATAAGCACTTTCCAATACATTAATTAAATAAAGACTAAAAATGACAAGTTTTAATGAATAAAGTTTTAGCTCTAAAGTGTCAAATAGAATAGAACGGAGGGAGTACATACTTTAACCGTCTCTTACCTCTTGATCTTCCACACTTAATATCATGCTTATATTTTTGATAAAGTTACCATGATGTGTATGCATAATGTAATAGAAACTAATAAAAAAATGCTTAATGAGCGTTTAAATATTTTTAACGTTTATAATGAAGTCAAACTTAAAAAATACAAAAACTATCACCTATTTTTCTATATGTATACGACCCGAGCGAAGCACGGGTGTATACTTCTAGATTGTTGTATTTTTAAGAGGATAGACTATATTAACTGCAACGACTCTCAAAGATTAAGTTATTTTGTGTAATTTTTCCTATCCTTTAATCACCTTGAATCGACATGGTAACATTCTTCATGTTCTCATTTGGATTGATGATTTAATCATGAGGGCAACAATTCCAATTCTATTGCGGCTCTTAAGAAGTATTTATGTTTCTTATTTTTCATATGAAGTGTTAAGGTAAGGTTCCCTTGCCCTTTTGGGTTTTGATGATAACAAACCCTTGGCATTTGATATGTTTTATGAAGTGTTTCAGGAAAGGAATTGTCCAAGGGAACAATGAAAGAATTGTTCCTCTAACTAGAGGGAATAGTGATGGGAACTGTGAAGTTGAAGGTTGCAAGAGAAGCAAAACAAAGAAGGTAGATTCAAGGGAACAATAAAAGGAAATGTTCATCTAACCAGTGGAAACAGTGATGGAAACTGTGAAGTTCAAGGCTCCAAGAGAAGCAAGACAAAGAATGAAGATTCAAGGGAACAATGAAAGGAATTGTTCCTCTGGATAGAGGGAACAGTGAAGGGAACTCTCAGTGTAATGGGATGACACTGTTCCCTTGACAATTGAAAAGGAAAGAAAACCCAAGAAGAAGGAACGCTGAAGGGAACACTAGTATAATATGAAGGAACTGACCCGTGAAGGGAACACGATGGGAACAGTGAAGTTTCAAAGCTCAAAGGAACAGTGATGGGAACGCTAGTGTAATATGAGGAACTGCTCCCATCTAGGGAACATGATGGGAACAGTGAAGTTTCAAAGGTCAAAGGAACAGTGATGGGAACGCCAGTGTAGTATGAGGAACTGCTCCCATCTAGGGAACATGATGGGAACAGTGAAGTTTCAAAGCTCAAAGGAACAGTGAAGGGAACGACAGTGTAATGTAAAGGAACTGTTCCCATCTAAGGAATAGCTCCCCAAGACCAAAGCTCTAGGAGAAGAAAGACTCAAAGGAACAATGAAGGGAACTATCAGTGTAATATGAAGGGACTGTTCCCATCCAAGGAATAGTTCCTCAAGAGAAAAGCTCCATGAGAAGAAACACTCAAGGGAACAATGAAGGGAACTATCAGTGTAATATGAAGGAACTGTTCCCATCCAAGGGAACTCACAAGCCAGTCCAAAAAGCACGTCAGCGAGAAATACGGAGAGATGTTCCCAACAAATCAGAGGTACAGTCTGTGCATCAGACTGCTCCTATTCATCCAACGGCTTGATGAGCTTCAAGAGTTGACCAAATTCAAACAAGAGTCACATGTTGAGAAAGTACATACTTGGGGAACAAGACAAGGGCAATCTTGACATTTCCCAAGTTGAGGATTGGGGAGCAAGGCTCTTTAGATATAAATAGTGAACAAGCCCAAGAGAAAAATTCACCCCTTCAGAAATCCAAAAAGGCAAGAGCATTAAGAGAGAGTGAAGGTGGTCGACGGCGAGTGTTTGATCTCGGCGACGGCGAGGAAGAAGTTCCCAAGAGCAAGGGAACTGTGAAAGTCAAGTCCAAGTGTAAGGTTTAGTTTGCTTGTCTTAGTTGAGTTGTTCGCTTAGGAACTTGGTTGAGAAGACTCATTAGTGTTGCTAGAGTTAGGAAGAACTGCTAGGAACAGAGAAGTTTGAGTCTTGTCTGTTGTAACTAAGGAACAATCAATAAAACAAGTAGATCATTCAAAATCCTCAAAGGGAGGTAGGGGTTTACCCATTCAAATAGTTGGTTGAAGTGGGCCTTTAGTTCCTATTCATTAAAATTCCTTGAATTGTTCCCATAAATACTCTTTGTTCCTATACTTCCCATATTGCTCTCTAGCTTATGCCTATCACCTGCATATTTATTATTATTCCACTGCCCATAACTGTTTCTTGGCTCTATTCTAACACACAACTTTCCAACATGAAGGACTTGGTTCTTCTTAAGTATGTACTATGTATCGAGGTAGTCGTAATGTTGATGGCATATTTTTATATCATCGAAAACATGCTCTTGAAATTCTTCTGAAGTCTAACCTTCTTGGTGCCAATATCCATGTGACTCGCCCATGGACTCCAATTATCAACTTATTGATGCAGTTGGACCCGACTGTTATGATCAACTTGTGGTTCATTTGATTTACTTGACCCGAATTAAGCTTTTTCATCCATACCCTTTCACAATTTATTCAGCAGCCAAAAGAGGCTCATTAGGCGACTACTATGTGTGTCCTTTATTTAAAGGGCCACGCATGCCAAGGTTTGTTCTTTTCTAGTCACAACTGTCTTCGTCTTACATCTTTTTACGACTCTGATTGAGATGTTTTTCCTCAAATTCATCACTTATCACATGTTATTTCATCACTTTGGGTCGCTCTCCTTTTTCTTAGAAGACAAAGAAAAAGTATACGGTGTCCTGTTCATCTACGAGAGTTGAGTATTGTTCCATGGCGAGTGCTTGTTGTGAGGTTATTTGGATCACTTCTCTTTTATGTTCACTTGAAGCCTCGGAGATTGCGCCAATTTAACTTTTCTGAGACAATCAAATTGCCTTGCATATCGCTGCAAATTTCGTTTTTTCATGAACGCACTGAACATATCGAAATTGATTGTCATTTTGTTTGTGATTTAGTGCCAATTGACAAATTCATCACAATCCATAATCCACGTGTCAAACAGTCAACAAATATTTACAAAGACTCTAGCTCACTCATTAACCATTCTAACAATTACTTTTCAAATTGGATATGCTTGATCTCCATGCTCTAACATAATAAATATGAAAAAATTTCATAAGATAATATATAATCTTGTTAATATAGGTAGAATATTTTATAATATCTTTTCCTTGTTATCCAAGTTGTAAATCTTTTGTATATGTTCGGTCCTTCAAGGCTTAATGACGATTTGCATTTCGTCCAAAATTATCTCGTTTCATATTCCGTATTGATCGATCTTGCGTGCAGTGTTGACGTGTTGTGATATCTATTCGATCATCACAAAAATAAAAATAGAAATCTTATTTTATCCACAATATATGTTAAGTTGTATGCATGACTAAGAGAGATGGGTACTTTTTGGTGCGACCCGTAGCGTGTAATGAGTTAATTAGGCAATGTTTTGAGTATTTGAGTATTTGAGTTGACGTGTTGAGTTGAAGGTCAAGTCAGCTAGCTATTCTATAATGGTTACATGCATGCTGTTTCACATGCATTTAATTGCTTGTTGGAAGCACCCTAATATTATCAGGCTCGGTATTGTCTAACGCCAGCTTTTCCGACCACGTTATATTATAATTTAAGAAATTCACGTAATATAAAATACGTAACATTATAAAATAATAAAATAATATCTTTTTGAACCGTCTGGCATCATGACATTACGCCTCGGCTTGGCATAAGAAATGGGACTGGCCGGGCCGGCGTTGTTCGAAAATGTCATTTCGATCGTTATTCTAAATGCAATTTCCCCTAGTTATAATGGCACATAATAGAAAGAAATTGATGATGAGTAAACAAAGATTTATCTCAAACAGTATTATTGCTGAATTTGGTTGCTCAGATTTGCCTTCTTTTGTAAGTCCTCTTGAGCTGCATAATAACACTTCTTTAAATCCGGGAAGCCCCTTGCCTAATCCAACTGTCTTTCGACAATTAGTTTGATACGCATACGAGTCCGACAAACGAGCCGAGGACTAGACCGGCTCGTCAACGTCGGGCTCCAAATAGATTTCAGGATCAATATTAGTTTATTTTATTATTTTAATTTATGACTATTTTGAATTAATGTAATTTTTTAACAGAAGTTCTACTCCCTTTTCAGGTTTTCTTTCCGATTCTTTCCTGAGTCGCTTTTATTGAACCGGTAGGGCATAGCTTATAAAAACCCTTGTAAGCTAAGTTCAGATTCTATCCAAGAAATAAACTCTTCTGCCCTAATCCTCTGTCTCCTTCTCTTTCCTTTCGTCTCCCTCGACCCCCGGGCTACGTGCCCATTCACTTCCCGGCTTCTTGGTTCATATTTCCTCGGTACGCTAGGATATCTAGTGTATCAACTAGTGCTTTGGGATCGAACTCGTTTCAATGGGTTCCAACGACGAAAGCTCGTCCGACCCCATGGTAGCGGCACTCGCCCGTCTCACTGAAGGCCAAACGCAAATGCAGTCCGCGTTGGCGCGTATGATGGAAACCCTAGATACTACTCTTCGTCAACAAGAGGCAACTCGGATCTGTACCGATACCGTTTACGACATCTTAAACGGTCAACCGACACCAGCAACCGGTGCGAACCTCTAGCCGCTAGGGCAACGACAACCGGACGTACAAGCCATGGTGCCCCAGTCCGCTGCCCTCGATCCCGATTATCGAGCCGTGGATCGTGCCCTAGCCGCCGCCACAGCCCAGCCTCAAGCCGTGGGTGATGGGTTATTACCCGTACCCAGCGATCGCGTCCTAGGGTTGCAGCCCCAACCGCTCGCTGCATTGCCTGACGCGCTCCAGGGCAGGATCCAGGCCCTCCCACAGGTAGCGAATGTCGGCGTTGAGATCCGTGCCCCGCCAGGGAACGAGAATATTCCCCGGATCCGCATCGATCCGCCACGCTTCAACGGCTCCGATCCTCAGGGATGGATTTTTAAAGTTTAAGCCTATTACAATTATTTTCATATTGTTGATTTTGATCGCTTGAATCTCGTAGGTCTCCTGATTGATCATCCGGCGTCGGACTGGTATCGTTATTACAAGCAGAATACTATGGGCGCCACCTGGCAACAATTTCTTCGGGATGTTCGTCAGCGCTTCGACCCTCAGTATTATGAGGACTACGTCGGTCTCTTATCTAGGCTGCAGCAGCGGACCACTGTGCTGGCCTATTAGTCTGAATTTGAGGCTCTTTTAAATAAGGTTACGGGGCTAGCCGAGCCAACTTTGATCTCTTTCTTTAAAGCCGGATTGAAGCAACCCATTAAACGTGAGCTCAACCTGCGGAACCCAGTCTCACTGGCTCAGGCCTTTGCTCTCGCTCGGGAATTATCGACCTCGTTCGAGGATACCGTGGCGGCTCAACAGGCCGCGCGTCGATGGAATCCTGCGCCGTTTTGGGCGGCCACCACCACGGCTACACCGTCAGCACCAACCCCAACTGGCGGTCCTCCACAGGCTACTACTCTTTCTAAATTGCCTGTTCGTAGGCTAACACAGGCGGAGCGGGATGAACGCTCCAAGAAAGGCCTCTGCTGGAATTGTGATGACAAATTTGTCGCAGGTCACCGCTATAAACATCGGTTCTTGGCTCTTTTAGGGACTGACGACTCGGACGATGAGAATGAGTCGCTTGAACCAGCAGATGATACAGTAATCTTGTCCGGGGACGTCTCAAGCGTATTATCATTTATGGAGGGATTTGCTAGTCCGAAATCTCTCAAGCTGGTGGGTTTTATTCGGGACAGATCATTACAGGTGCTTATTGATGGAGGTAGCAGTCACAATTTTATTCACCCATCCATCACGGTAGACTTGTGCCTACCTCTGATGCAGATCACACCCTTTCGGGTTTATGTCGGTAACGGTGAGTCCCTTGTATTCAATCACAAGTGCATTGATGTTCCTTTAGTCTTGCAAGGACACGATTTTGTTGTTGATCTTTTCGTCTTACGGATCCATGGACCCCAGCTGGTACTAGGCGTGCAATGGCTTCAAACGCTAGGAAAAGTCACACATGATTACGCTAACCTAACGATGGATTCGTGCTCAACGGACGTAAAATCTCCCTTAGCGGCGATCGCCAGGCACCTCGGCTGATTACCATGCACACCCTGCAGACGTTGTTTTCAGTGGAGTCAGTGGCAGCGTGTTTTGAATTCATGGCGCTACCGGTGGAAACTTTGGCGTCGCTGTCTGATTCTGCGCCGGTCAAATTCTCCGGTGACATTCTGCTGATATTCTATCCGTCCTTCGGGTTCATGAATCTGTGTTCCGGATGCCATCTGGGCTTCCGCCGAACCGACCCTCGAACCACCGGATTCATCTTCAGGTAGGCTCCAAACCGGTGAATGTGCGTCCTTATCGCTATCCGTACTTTCAGAAATCCGAGATCGAGCGTCAGGTACGCGATATGCTTGAACAAGGTATTATTCAGCCCAACACCAGCCCCTTTTCATCTCCTACTCTGCTCGTTAAGAAGAAGGATGGTTCGTTTCGCTTTTGCATCGACTATCATGCTTTGAACGCAGCAACTATAACAGACAAGTTTCCGATTCCAACGGCTGACGAGTTGTTTGATGAGCTGGGGAAAGCCGTGTATTTTACCAAGCTCGACTTGTGTTCCGGATATCACCAAATCCGAATGCATGTCGACGACATCTTTAAGACGGTATTCCGGACACACGATGGCCACTTTGAGTTCTTGGTGATGCCGTTCGGACTAACTAACGCCCCGTCAACATTTCAGGCTACTATGAATTCCATCTTTGCGGCGTTTTTACGTGATTTTGTTATCGTCTTTTTTGACGACATTCTGGTTTATAGTCCTTCATTGGAGCTCCATAGCCGACATCTTGATACGTTCTTACAGATTCTTCAATCTAATTACTTTTATGTCAAGAGTTCCAAGTGCTCTTTCGGAACTACATTGGTGGAGTATTTGAGGCATATCGTGTCCGGCGGACGCTTGCTGGTTGACCCGTCAAAGCTCGCCGCCATGGCTGAATGGCCGGTTCCAAAATTTGTCCGCCAGCTCCGCGGTTTTCTCGGCCTTACCGGATATTACCGCAAGTTCATTCGGAATTATTCCACTCTAGCGGCACCACTGACAGACCTGCTTAAGAAAGATAAGTTTTCTTGGACTTCTATTGCTGAGGATGCATTCTTATTTTTACGAAAAACTATGCTTTCTCCACCTGTGTTACAGTTGCCTGATATTTCCCGTGACTTTGTGCTAAAGACTGATGCGTCAGACCACGGGGTCGGAGCGGTGTTACTTCAGAATGAGCACCCCATTGCGTTCTTCAGCAAAACATTAGGTATCCGCCGACGGGGCTCATCTGCCTATCACAGGGAATTATTTGTTATTGTCTCCGCTGTGCAGAAATGGCACCAGTATTTATTGGGCCGTGAATTTGTCATCCGCACTGACCAAAAGAGTCTCAAGGAACTCTTACATCAAGTTATTCAGACGATGGATCAGCAGTTCTTCATTCGAAAGCTGATGGGGTATAAGTTCCGCATTGAGTACAAAACTGGCGCTAGTAACAGAGTAGCGGATGCATTATCTCGTTGCATGATCCCAGGCGACTCAGAGTTAGGCCAATTTCTCTCTTTTTCGCAGCCACTACCGGACCTCTTGCCGAAAGTGGCCGCCGAGAACGCCAGCTTACCCGATTTGCTCGAGCTGCATGAAGCCGCGGCTGCCGGATCTCTTCAGGCCCCGTTTCAGGTGCATGGAGGCCTCTTATATTACGGTCATCGGCTGGTTTTAGGCCAGTCTTTTGTTCTGAAATCAGTAGTGCTTACAAAGTTTCATTCTTCACCGAGTGTTGGACATCCGGGTGTCGATCGTACATTTTGCCGGGTCGCTGAAATTTTCTATTGGCGTGGCATGCGTCAGGATGTCAAAAACTTTGTGGATGGATTTCATTACAGGTCTTATTACAATCCCTGCCTATTCCCGAGTTGGTGTGGGACGAGATCTCTATGGATTTCATTACAAGTCTGCCGTCGTCGCGAGGTTTCACTACTATTTGCGTGGTTGTGGACCGTCTTTCGAAATATGCTCACTTCGGACCACTAGGGAGGTCTTTTGATGCGCCTAAAGTGGCATCTCTGTTTGTTGATATTGTAGTCAAACACAATGGTATCCCTTCCAAGATCCTATCGGATCGCGATCCTATCTTCACTAGCTCTTTTTAGAAGGAACTTCATCGTTTGAGTGGTACGACATTAACTCATAGTACGGCTTACCACCCACAGATGGACGGCCAGACTGAGGTCCGTAACCGAGGCTTGGAACAATGCCTTCGTGCCTTCACGCAGGGGCGGCCGAAGAAATGGTCTGATTACTTGCCATGGGCGGAGCTTGCTCTTAATTGCCATTTTCAGGAAGGTCTGCGCATGACACCATTTCAAGCTTTGTATGGCCGGACACCACCTCCACTGGTGCGTTGCACGGTTCTGACGTCGAGCTCTTCGGCCACCGTTGCGGATCTACGAGACCGCCAAGAGGTCCTTGCTTTCCTCCATCAAAATTTGCGCAAGATGCAACAGAGGATGACTGCGCAGGCCAATGGCCATCCCCGGGACGTGGAGTACGCCGTCGGCGACCTTGTATTGCTCAAGCGCCAACCGTACAAACAACATTCGGTAGCTCGGCCTCTCTCACACAAGTTGAGTCGCCGCTTCTATGGACCTTTCGCAATCACGGAGCGCGTGGGCGGGTCGCGTACCGGCTCGATCTTTCGGCCAATGCAAAGATTCATAATGTGTTCCACATTTCTTTATTACGGCCTTTCATTGCGCCCAATAATCAACCGGTGCAACCGGCCTTTCGCTCGGATTTTCTCCATGACCGTCCCATTTCTAAGCCGGCCCGAGCAGTGGCGGAACGACAAGTTTTGGTGGCTGGACAACCGCGGCGCGAGTGGCAGGTGGTGTGGGAAGATGGTTCGGCCGAAGACACTACTTGGGAGTCGGTCGAGCAGCTACAAGCAGATTATCCCGATTTGCGACTTGAGGACAAGCCGAATCTCACGGGGGGGGGGGGGGGGGGTAATTGATACGCATACGAGTCCGACAAACGAGCCGAGGACTAGACCGGCTCGTCAGCGTCGGGCTCCAAATAGATTTCGGGATCAATATTAGTTTATTTTATTATTTTAATTTATGACTATTTTGAATTAATGTAATTTTTTAACAGAAGTTCTACTCCCTTCTCAGGTTTTCTTTTCGGTTCTTTCCTGAGTCTCTTTTATTGAACCGGTAGGGCATAGCTTATAAAAACCCTTGTAAGCTAAGTTGAGATTCTATCCAAGAAATAAACTCTTCTGCCTTAATCCTCTGTCTCCTTCTCTTTCCTTTCGTCTCCCTCGACCCTCGGGCTACGTGCCCATTCACTTCTCGGTTTCTTGGTTCATATTTTCTCGGTACGCTAGGATATCTAGTGTATCATAGTTGGACAATTAAACTTTGTTACCCATACCTCACAATTCCTACTAACACATTGTGAGTCCCAATTTACATCCGCTTTAAATACCATATCTAAAACTTTGCTCCTTCAAAACACGCCTTCTATAAAACTACAATCCAATCTTTATTATATTTTTACCTTATAATTTTATCAATTAAAATATTAAAAGATTTTTTTCATTTTTTTGATTTAAGAAGTTTTTAAAAAAAATTTTTGATGACTAAAGAAATTTAAATTGTTAATTTGTATTATAAAAATTACTTTTGCTCGTCCAAGAAATAATATAAATTATAAAAATTTGAGATCATTTGCGTTATTAAAATTTACATTATCTACATTATTTATATTTTGAATTATTTATGCAAAATAAATTTCTTAACCAAAAGAAATTTCTTGACAAAAATAAATGAAAATTATAAATTTTAATTAACTATATTATGATAATTTTCAATGTAAAATTATATTATTTGATTATTTTTTTATTAAATAATGAAAATTTACATTATTTGATCAATGAAAGTCTTGAAAATTTTATTAACTCAAATATATGCAAAAAAAATGTTTCTTTTTAATACATTTTTATAGATTAATTTATAAGGTAAAAATATGATAAAGGTTGGATGAAATTAAATAAAGAATATTTGATATTAAGGTAAGGTAAAATTGCTCTAAATATCCCCACCTTTGATGTGGTTGTGCCCTCTACCGCTTTTTAAATTTCACAAAATATCCTATATTTTGGTTGTCGTTGCCCACTTTACACTCAAAATGTTCACACTTTGGATAAATTGTGGATTGATTCCTCACATTTTCATTTTGGGATAAAAAATGATCAATCCGTATACAAAAAAAATTTCAAAAATTATAAATCTTGTTTTTAATGGAATAAATCATTCAAATTAAATAATCACTTTAAATCTCTTTCTATTCTAAAACATTATTAGTAAATATTATTTTTTAATAATTTTTATTAATATATGAATTTATTAGATAAGATTTAACCTTTTGAGTAAAGTCTAGAGAAGTAATAACACAACCTTATAGTTTTAATTTTAAAATTTATAAAAAAAATATTATTACTTTTATTATTTGGGTAACTTTAAAATTATAAAAAACCATATAAATTAGTAAGTCATAAGTTTAAATATAAATCAATAAGCCATTAGTTAATTCATAATAATGTATCTTAAGAATGTTAAAATGTTTTTATTTTCTTTTTTTCAACAAGGTTAATTTTAACCTTTTTGGGCATTTGATGAAATTTGTATAAAATTCTAGATTATCGCAAGGTCGGGCCACATCGGGTCACTTATTTTTTAACTGTGCCGCGATCCCGAGCTTTGTTGGGCTTGCGCCCGATAGATTATGTGTCGTGATCCTGAGCCTCGCTCGGATCACGCATGATGGATTCTACGCAGTGATCCCGAGCCTCGCTCGGATCACGCATAATAGATTCTATGTAGTGATCCCGAGCCTCGCTCGGATCACGCATGATGGATTCTATGCAGTGACCCCTAGCCTCGCTCGGATCACGCATAATGGATTCTATACAGTGATCTTGAGCCTCGCTCGGATCACGCATAATGGATTCTATGCAGTGACCCCGAGCCTCGCTCGGATCACGCATAGTGGATTCTATACAGTGACCCCGAGCCTCGCTCGGATCACGCATAATAGATTCTATGTAGTGATCCCGAGCCTCGCTCGAATCACACATGACAGATTTGGTTGTTTTCGACTCCAAGCGGGAAGCGAGGGGTGGGATTGGACATAAAGTTGATAATCTCCAACCCCCAAGCAGAAAGCGAGGGATGGGATCGAACACTTTGAGAATCTCCAACCCCAAGTGGGAGGCGAGGGGTGGAATCGAACACTTAAAATCGAGAATCTCCAACCCCGAGCGGGAAGCAAGGGGTGGAATTGAACACTTAAAATCGAGAATCTCCAACCCCAGGCAGGAAGCGAGGGGTGGAATTGAACACTTAAAATCGAGAATCTCTAACCCCAAGCGGGAAGTGAGGGGTGGAATGGAACACTTAAAATCGAGAATCTCCAACCCCAAGCGGGAAGGGAGAGGTGGAATCGAACACTTAAAATCGAGAATCTCCAACCCCAAGCGGGAAGCGAAGGGTGTAATTGAACACTTAAAATCGAGAATCTCCAACCCCAAGTGGGAAGCGAGGGGTGGAATTAAACACTTAAAATCGAAAATCTCCAACCCCAAGAGGGAAGAGAGGGGTGGAATTTTGCAGACCGCGCCCTTGCAACAAGGTTTTCACTTTTGGGACGATATTTGGAAAACACCACGTAACCCTTTATTCACAAAATTTTGGAAACGACAAGAGTTCAGAGATTTTACATGCAATATCTTTTGAGTCGAGCGATATTCCATGTTTTGCTTAGAGTTAAAATATTCCATGTTTTGAGCCGAGCGATAGTCCTTATTTTGCTTAGATTATCACAAGGTCGGGCCCGAGCACAGTTAAAATAAATTTCTAGATTATCACAAAGATAGTTTTTATTGTGTGAATTATGTTAAAAAATACAATTTATGAATAGCGTCAAACCTCAAGGTCGCCAAATGAAAGTTTATTATTATTATTATTATTATTATTATTATTATTATTATTATTATTATTATTATTATTATTATTATTATTATTATTATTATTATTATTGAAAACGTCTTGTCTTATTTCTTTTATCATTTGGTGATAATTACGTTAAAAAAATTTAAGTTTCTTGTAATCTTCAATAACAAGTTAATTACCTTTTATTTATTAAAAATATTTAATAAACCAACCATGCTTAACATGCGTTGTCAACAATTAATTTGAACCTATAACCTTCATATCATTGAAGAGGCTGGGGACTTGACAAACCTTGCAAGCTATTTTCCTCCATTCAAGGTCGAACGATCTCATGTCTATATATTGAGAAATCATATAGCGATATACATTGAGAGTTTCACATCTACAACAAAAGAAATGAAGATATTAACCATCTACTTGCCCGTCATCCTACTTTTGTCAACTCTTCTCTTTTTTTTCAAAATCTTCTCAAAATCCATCCAACCCGTAACCCGATTCACACATCATTATCCCTTGCCCCCGGGCAAAACGGGATGGCCAATAATAGGGGAGACACTGGAATTCCTATCACACATGTGGAGAGGAACCCTCGAGAGGTTCTTCCATGATCGTATAAGGAAGTACGAGTCGACTATTTTTAAGACTTCTTTGTTTGGGGATCAGACCATGGTGTTATACGGGGCGGCTGGGAATAAGTTCTTGTTCGCGAACGAGGATAAGTTGGTGAGGTCATCGGCTCCGGTCACCGTACGCAAGCTGCTCCCAATTACTAGCGACATAGAGAAGGTGGTTCGACTTAGAAACTTGACGCATTCGGTCCTTAAACCAGATAGCCTCCAAAAGCATGTGGGGTTTATGGACTCCATGGCAAAGTCACACTTCCAGGATAAATGGAATGCTAAAAACCAGGTGATTTTAGTTGAATCAATTAAGTATAAGGCAACTTTTTTTCAAATGAAATAATTTTATCTAGTTAATATAGGTTGCTTGGCGGTTTTTACAAATTTTTCTTAAGATAGTATTCCTGCGTATATTTTTGCTCACCCTTACGTAGGGGTGAGCAAAAGTATTTGATCTATTGATTCGATTTGCTGATATGGTCTATTTGATTCGATAAAATCCGGATTCGAATGGAATACAAAATTTTCTATCTGTATTCGATCCGGGAATTTTTCTGGATAGTCGGACCGGCCGGATACGAATTGGGGCTTTGAAGCAACTGGATATCCGATATATCCGGTACTATATATATGTTTGGAAAGTGCACATTAATACTAAGAAGTATTAATGAGTATTTTGTAAAATTTCAAGTCATCAAAGGTTCAATTCTCCTCGACCATGTAAACTTTCTCTTAAAATGTATATTTTTGGGGCCTAAATCATAAATGGTAGAAATAATAATAAAAACTCTCTTATCAAAAGTTGAGACCAACTGAAAGCTAGCTAATATATATGTTTAGTTACCTACTTTCCTATGATCAATGATCAATTAATTTTCAGGTTGAAGCCTCACTTTATTTCTGTATACGTCCATACATGCACAATCTTCAGTCTAAACAATGTACAAACACATTAACCAATTTACCTAGAACATTGTAATTTACTTCATTCTAAACAATGTAATTTACTTTCATTTCTTTTTAGTATTTATTGTGGTAGGATATTACAACTCTTTTAATTGATTTATATAGAATGATAGAGAAACTAAATATTATACATGTGGTCCCTTAAAATTGGATCAGGTAATGGTTTATCGAATGGCAAAAGATTATACATTCACGTTGGCATGCCGATTACTTGTATCACTAGATGATACAGATTTGATCCAAGAATTGGCCACTTCAATAGATGGAGTAGTAGACGGGGTTGTTTGCTTGCCTATAAATCTACCTTGGACCCAATTTGGTCGAGCAATCCGAGCTTCCAAAGCCGTCAATACCCGGTTGATAACCATTTTCAGAAAGAAAAGACAAGAGCTAGCGTTAGCCATTGAGAAGGAAGTTAATTACAAAGACAATGCTTCTAATCAAGACATATTGTCTAGCATTTTGGTTCATGCCAATGAAAACGACACTTACATTAGCGATAGCGAGATGGCCGATTGGATCTTGGGTATTCTTATCGCAGGCCACAGAACCGGTGTCGCTGCTATTACTATGATTTTCAAGTATCTTGGTGAAAGTCCTGAAATATATCACAAAGTTTACCAAGGTATATATAGTTTTTCATTGTTAGACTGTCCATCCCACATCTAAAAGCTGAGACTTAACTGGACTAGTATATAAATAAATGGATTACTCCTTCTATCGCCAATTGGTTTTAAGATAAAACATCGCTGGACTAATATGGTATCAGAGCCATCTGCCTAGTTGCACTTGCGAGGTCATGTTAGAATGTTTATCATCTGAAATGTGATCATTTTTTTAATTTATAAAAATATTCAAACTCTTAAACATGTTGTGAATAAGTTAAAGGCTTTTTAACTAAATAGGAATTAACAAAACAATTAATGAGCCTGATTGGAATATGTAGTTGGAATAATAACATGCTAAACTTAAATTTGATCGAACAGAGCAAATGGAGATCGCAAAGAATAAGACGAAAGGAGAGCTATTAAACTTTCATGATATATTAAAGATGAAATATTCATGGAATGTGGCTCAAGAAGCTATGCGTATTCACCCTCCGGCTCTAGGTGCCTTTAAAGAAGCAATCTCTGACTTCACCTATTCTGATTACCACATTCCTAAGGGTTGCAAGGTGCGTAAATTAGTTCTACAATATTATAATTAATTTGTATATTATTACTAAATTAGTTATTATTATCACATAGTTGAATTTCAGTTTTGGTGCCATTCTAACTAGATTCAGCTACATGCGCAGTTACAATTGAGCATCCAAGCGACACATAGAGACGAGAAATACTTTCCAAATCCAGAAAAATTTGATCCATCAAGATTTGAAAAGGATGGTCCATTGCCTTATACTTTTGTGCCCTTTGGAGGAGGACCAAGGATGTGTCCCGCTAGAAGCTATGCCCAGATGGAGATACTCGTTTTTCTTCACAATGCTGTCACGAGGTTCAAGTGGGAAAATATCCTTCCTAGTGAGGAAATCATTTTAGATCCATTTCCGAGGCCTAAAACAGGGCTTCCGATTAAACTTCACCCTCACCAAACCCATAATTTTCAAGCTTGATCGAACCTAAAATGGAACGATAATATTCGATCATCTCTGTAGATCGCATATATGATCGAATATATTTGTCAAGTTCAATCACAAGAAAAGTGTGGGACGTGTTGTTGCAAAGGGACATGGAAACCAACTAGATGAAGGTGTGCAAATCGGTTCATAACTAGGCTTGTGATTAATCGATTATGAATTGAACAAGCTGGTAGTAAGTGATCCGGTTCGTTACTTGTGTTTGTTAATTAACTAGCCAATTCATTTGAATACCCATGAAAGATGTAATTATGTAATGTCTGATTGTTGTTAAAAGAAAGTGAATCAATTTGTGAGAGTTCTATAGTTTTAGTTTATGTACTCTTTCTATTGAATATCAATTTGTGAAAGTGAATATGCACTGTTGAATATACACTTTACAAAAATCCTCAACCGGGTCGTTGAATTTTTCTTGGCTATCCTAACAGTCAAAAGGAATTCCGTCTTTATAATTTAGAGACTCGGGATATTTTTGTAAGCCGGGATGTCAATTTTTTCAAGCAGCATTTCCCTTTTTCTGATTCAGCTGATTCATCTCTGGCCTCTCGTTTGAGTGCTCTCGCGCCGGCTGCTTATGATGATGACTTCGGGGCTGCTCCCTTCGACCCTGTTGTTGATATTACCTTGCCTGTTGATAGGGGAGTCAGCAGGCACCTCAGCCGATTGCATTAATTGAACCACTTCGCAACACTCGGGATCGACACCCTCCTGCTCGACTACAGGATTATGTGTGCAACACTTTTGTTGCTCTCGACCCCCCCCCCCCCTTCATGCTCACCGTCTCTCCCTTCACCGTCCTCATGTAACCCTTATCCTGTTGCTGCTTATGTTTCCTGTTCAAAATTTTCTGATTCGCATTCCCGGTTTTTGGCTGTCGTTATCTCTGGCCATGAACATCAGTTTTTTTATGAGGCTATGACTAATGTTAGTTGTCGAGGGGCCATAACATAGGAAATTGCAGCTTTAGAACGAAATAATACATGGGTAATGACAGAGCTTCCGCTTGGAAAGAGAGTCATTGGATGCAAATGAGTTTTCCGTATTAAATATAAATCTGACGGGTCTATTAAGCGTCGTAAAGCTCACCTAGTGATTCTCGGAAGGAATTGATTACCATGAAACGTTTGCTCTCGTTGCTAAAATGGTGATTGTTAGAGTATTTTTGTCTGTTGCTGCTATTAAAGGGTGGGAATTGCACCAAATGGATGTACATAATGCCTTTTTGCATGGAGACTTAGATGAAAAAGTTTACATGAAACCGCAGTCGGGTTACTCTTCGCCTACTTCTAGTTCCGTCTGTCACCTTCAAAAGTCTCTTTATGGACTCCGTTAGGCGCCTAGAAATTGGTTCTTCAAGCTTCGCCAACATTATTGTTTTAATTTAGTATATAGTTTGGTTCAAATTTCTTTAAATGTATAACATGAAATATTATAAATTATACCATCATCATGAAGGATCTTAAACTAATTAGCCATTTATAATATTACAAATTAGGGAAAATTGCATTTTTTTTGGTCATTGCCACCCCAGTTCAGCGGAGAGCTTTGCTCCATCAAATCCCAGTTCAAGGAAAATTGCATTTAACCACCCTTTATCTTACTTAAGTTGCATTTCACCACCCGTTATATTTTTTCTGCATAAAACCACGCTTTATTTACAAATATATAACATTTTACCACCCTTTTGACAGAATCCATTTGTTATCTGTTAAGTTATGTAAATTAAATTTTTACCCTTCATTTTAATTAAAATGAATCCCTATGGTATTATTAGTGAATACTTGTTGAGGTGGAGGTATTATTAGTGGCGTAGGTGACCTTGGGGAGGAAAAACCTTCGAGGGTGGTAGGTGCGGTGTTGAAGTTTGTGGTGATGTGATGACTTTAATAAGGCAGCCCGGTGGAAGGTGGTGGTGGATCTAAGGATTTCGAAATCGGCGAGGGCGGAGCCGGCATTTTAGCGGCGACATGAGAAGAGAAGGTTGGAGAAGAAGAGCTTACACCGTCAACCTCGAAAAGTCAATTCAATGCAAAATTATCAACTTCCAATGAGAATTTCCTTCTCACATCTAATTGCCAACCCTCGAATTTCTCAAAATCCAAACGAATGCGAGATTAAAACTTCAGATTTGGGTACTTAATTGTTAGGGCTTGTATCCATCAATTCGGGTTCTTTATCCCTTATTTGTAAATTTGTTGTTATTGCTTCAATCTTTCTCTCAATTCGTGTAGATTCATGTTCAGAAGAACATAAGGCCAACCCAGATAGAGGAAGAGATGGAAGTGAAGACGGAAGAGGTCGGTGTTGGTGGTGGTGCTATGGAGACGATCAATTTCAAGGCGGAGAGTCCGGTGGCTATGCGCGTCTGGTTAGTCGACCTTGTCGGCGTTGCTAGAGCAAGTGGCTGAGGCGAAGGACAATAGCCGTCGAGGCAACCATAGAAGTTATCTGCTTCTGCACTCTTTCTCTCACTCCTCGCATTTAGATTTGTGTTTCATGCAATTTGATAATCAAATAGATTTGTGTTTCATGCAATTTGATAATCAAATTAACTTTTAATGAAAAAGTGATTTTTGGGTGAAAAGTTAATTTTTGTGTTTCGAAAAACGTAAAAAGTAGAGAGAGCTGCATGAATTTCAAGAGTGTTAAGAGTAGTTTTTAGGTGAAAAGTTATTTTAGTGTAGAAGTGAAACAAGGCCTAAACTAGGTATGGTATGAGTTAAAGTTTGTTTTCATCTTTTCAATGAGATAGCACAAAAATTTTTTCTTGCAAATTGAAATCGGGGATTTTGGAAGAACTAGTTTTCAGGATTTTTTTTGATTTGTTTAGCTGATTTTTTGGATGGTGTGAATGATAATGTTGGGGGCCTTGTAAACATATCTCTTTATTTTATCCTGCTCGTGATTCATTTGCTTTCTTACAAAGAGTTCATTATTTGCTTGTATTTACTTCAATATTTTTTTAATTAAGTGTATGAACTTAATGTTAGAGAGAGGAACATTAGTATCCATGGATTCATTTTTATTTAACATGAAGGGTACAAATATAATTTACATGACTTGACAAAAAAAGAAACAGAATCTGTAAAAGAGTGGTGAATTGATAAGTGTTTGTAAATAAAGGGTGATTTTGTGCAAAAAATAATATAAAGGGTGATGAAATGCAACTTAGATAAGATAAGGGGTGGTTAAATGTAATTTTTCCTACAAATTATACCATCAATTTATCATGAAGGATCTTAAACTAATTAGCCATTTATAATATATATTAAAAATATTTAGGCCCAAGTTCATTCATATGTCTATACTGAGATCCAAGTTCATTCAACTGTATTTTATTTTGTCTAGCGGGCCGATTACAAGCTTGTCCAGCGGGTCTGTCTGTAAACAGGCCCAAGTTCATTCAACTGATTTGTTTTTAGGAAAGTTGATTCATCTGAGAAGGACGGAACGACGGACTCGGGAGAAAGAATCCGAATTCCTCACTGCCGGCATATCTTCTCTGCCTTCGTCAAAGTCTGCAAATTCGTCTCCAAAATTGATCGGTTTGAACATGTCTTTCTCAATTGAATTTTGTTTTTAAATTTTTTTATGTTTATTTCTCAATTGAGAAAGATCCAAATTTTCATTGGTTTTGTGACGCTGGCTGAGAACTCCCGGCCGCTGGTGGGGGCCGCCCCCCCCCCCCCCCCCCCCCCCGCGCCCCCAGCTGCCTCCGCCACTGAATTTCTGTATGATTGAAATATAATACAACGAAACTGATATGAACTCTAGATAAGTAAAAATGGCACTATCTTTCTTCTGCAAATGTTCAGGGCTTCAGTTCATGCTTTAGCCTTTAGCTTGACTCCTTGAAATGTGCTTTAAGTTTTGAAGTTTCTATTTTTTATACTTCTGAAATATGAGGTTTAACTCATTTAAGTTTTGACGCAATGTGTTGGACATGAA
Source organism: Fallopia convolvulus (assembly GCA_964016875.1). Lineage (NCBI taxonomy): Eukaryota > Viridiplantae > Streptophyta > Magnoliopsida > Caryophyllales > Polygonaceae > Fallopia > Fallopia convolvulus. Next base: position 4,490,813 of record OZ024722.1, on the reverse strand, counting down.
TGAAGTTGACAGTTGGACAGGCTATACTTATTGTTGGGCATGAATAAAGAAATATACATGAAATTATCTACGAAATTTTCTTGCAACGCAAGTTAGAGAGAGATTTATAAGTTTATTAACTTTATTTAACATTTCGACTCTTTTGATGGGCTCTAAGGTATTTTTGTGTGTTTTGTTAAAATGGGATGGGGAGGATGGGTTGGGGCTAGGTTTTTTTTTCACTCGAGTTTGAAAAAGGTTGTGCTCAAATTTTAGTCATAATCCATGTCTCATTTTGGTGACTTGGTCCCTAAAACGATGTGGAGCAGCATGGATTTATGTTTTGCTTTGAAAATCTTGTACCTCTATTAATTCACATGTTTGTTTTGCAACTTTTGTTAGAACAGTGATATATTACCATGGATTTGTCCCCATTCAAGCAGGATATTGATGAGCTCATAAGTAAATTTGATGAGGTATCAATGTATCATAATATGACTTATCTTTGAATGGTCCCTTTTTTTTCTCTAATGATTTGGATCTTTACTGGTTTCACTGATATAATGTTTGAACTTTGCAGGGTGGTTTTAAATTACTATCTGATATGAAAAGAGAGTGGCTAGCTAGAATACATATTTGAAGCTAAATCTGGAAGATCAAATTTGGCATTGTTTATGCAATCACTCTATGTTCATTGTGTTGGTATGTATATACTGTATCTATGTTGATTGCTAAAAGTATACATCTCTTGGTTTTTATCTCACAATTGATTTGCTCTGTTATTTATTTATGTATTTTCTAGTCTCCGTTGTCAATACTCATTAGTAGTCTAATGCAACATATAGAGGGTCAATATTCCAGCTCTTTGATTGTTCTTTCATCCGCTCTACTGTAGCTTCTCAATTGCTGTCCCATCTACTTTCTTTTGAGTGAAAAATTTCATGTTTGCTTGTATATGTGATGCTGGAATTGTGTATTGAGGCTTGCACAACTGAAATTAAAGAAAATACAAGTATACAACAAAGATGAATTGCATACTTCCAAACTGGAGTTAGTTAGCTTCAAGAACTGTTAAAGGTATACTATACTGCATTTTTGGTCATTTATTGAAGTACAAAGTTAGATAGAACAAATGTTGTAGCATTGTTTCCACACCAAACTTGTACCTTGGGATTTGATCCCATTATTGAACTTACTATAAAATTTATTCAACTGGAAAACTAAGATGAAAGTTAGATCTACTTGTTCTCCCCTTTTTATATTGCTGATGGGAAAATTCTTCTTGACTATTCTCTACACATTTATTTTACTGTGCACTTCTTCTAGAGCTTGATTGGTTCTGTTAAACTAACATTCATACATGCAGGCCATATGGTTGCAACTTATCCCTTGTCACATAGACTGGGTGGCCTATATTGTCTGTATTGCTTCTACGAGATTCAACCATTCAAGCCCCCATTCAAGATATATTTATCTCTAGGTATGCATAAGCCTTTAAGTTTATACCTTACTTTTATGCTATGAAATGCTGATGAAATAATGAACTTTTGTTGCAAAATATTGGATCGTCTTTATGAGTTTAGTTATTTTCACATAGATCTATTTGTTGATGTTTTCCCCGTGATCATGCTTGGCGCTCTTCTACTTAATAGCTCAAAACATCATCTACAAAGTTTGCAGCATTTATGAGGATTATAAACAGCACGTTAGCAGTAGTTGAGAGAGGATGCTTGAAATTTAATTGCAGAAAATCATATAGGGGTAAAAAAAAATCCTGCTAAAATATTGACATCTACAAGATGAAAGCAAGTATTTTAGAAGTTTAATGGGATATATGTGCAGACAGATTGTACATTTGTACTTGAATCTTTTGGTATCAAAAAGTCTAGTTGCATTTACATTTAAGCATGGTTATAGAGTTGTTCATCTCTGTGTCTATGGTGATGGTTTGTGTTCTTTCAAGGATAAAAGTTATTCAAGTTTCTTCTTGTTAGTTAGACTGCACAGTTTGGAAAGACAAAAGTTTTAAGTCATCTTTTCCGCAAGAGCTAAGTATACATTAAGCACATACTTTTAATACTTCCATGATACAATTTGTGCATTCAGAGAACCTTATATTTAAAATGAGAATGGTTTCCTTTACCTCTCCTTTTGTCATTGCCCTTCTGAGTTGGCTTACTATGTATGTATTCTAACAGGTGAGCTAAGAAGATTGAAAGCTCTTGTTATTGATGCCAAAAAGGAAGGCATTAGAGTGGTATCTACTCTTATCAGGAGGATGCTTGACAATAAAGCTTTTCTATTTGGCTTTGTGGACATGAATGACTACTCTGAAGCAGAGATGTTAAAGATTAGTAAGCACAAAGCTATGCTTCAAAGGATGCATGAGAAGTATGTTTTTGGATTATGTGGCTGAGTGCACTATAACCTTGAACTTGTGACAAGGTTCTAACTGTTGTCTATGTTTTTCTTTTACTCTTGTGCAGATTATTTGCAGATGGTACTATGGAGGAATACCTTCATGTGGACATGGTGAGCTTCCAATCCTCATCATTTTAATGTTGTAGTCTGCAACTAAAAGTTAATCCATTTTTTTTCTGGAAAGTACAGATCCATGTGATCATGATTCAAAATTCCTGATGTTTGCTTTGATGCTTGAAGCATAATAGAAATAATTATCGCTTTTCTTCAGCACTTGTGATATGCCCCTTCATTTGAAATATTTTCTGCAAAATGAATAAGCTTTGTATTAGAAATTTTTATTACAAAAAAAAAATCTTTATTCTAATCCTCTGGAAGATTTAACATAGTTATAGGGACTAAAAGGTTAATGAACATATAGAGCTAATGCACGATGTCTAGGATATTACAATAATCATATTTTCTTACTAGCATTGTTCTTTTTTAGCTTTTGTTCAAAGTTCCTTATTTTTGGAATCTAATACTATTTGGATGGTTTTAAAAAAGATTTTTTTAAACTTTAATATTTACCAGGGCAAGGAGCTTGACCACGGTACACTTCAGAAGATGTTCACAGATTATGCAGAAGCAAAAGCAATTGTCCTACAAGGTACATGACAAAAACCATGTTTTTCTGTACCAGCTTTGATGAATTTGTTCCTCCATGTTCAGTTGCGTTCTTTCTTCTCTTCTAATTATTCTTTTCATGCACCCTAATAGTTTCAATTTTTTTAGCCTGCTGCAATTCCTCTTCATTGAATGTTTCTCATCTCTCCAATACTCTGCACTTCTATAGTTTCAAGTTCTAGTCCTTTTGGGTTTCAAGATTATCTCTTTTTTTTCTCATTGATAAACTAATGTTGGAAAATATTTATCAGTGTGATTGCAGTGAATAATAATACAAAAACAAAATAGAATAGCCTGGACTAGTGAGTGGCACTTTCCTAATATTTCGGTTTTGTTTTTTTTGTTTGCTCTCTATTAAAGAGGCTAGTAAGTTAGTGGACGTCCAAGACATACAGCACATAGCAAAAGATCCATCGTCAATTGGAGATGAAGTGGAGAAGATAGTTGAGAACTGGAGTCTACAGAAGGATGCATTCTACAAGCAAACAAGGTCCAAAAAGAATCTAGCAGAAAAACAGAAACATTCTAGCGCGAATGAAAATTATGGACAGATAGTACCTGTGAAACAACAGGCCCATGAGGGTTACTTGGAAGATGAGAATCTCCCAAGTAACGGGTTCATGCACCTGTTAACTGCTGAAGAAGAGGAGCTAAATGTGAGCCAAGAAATAGAAATACAGGTTGAAGACATCGAGCAACTTCTGGAGTCTGATGATAACCAGGAAGAACAGTCGAGTTTTGCTGATGATCTAGAAAAACAATTGTCAGATATTTAGCTTCTGGATTCATGCTACTTACAATATGCACAAGGTGTGATGATATTTTTAGAATTCACAACTAAATGCAAATTACTAGAACTAATACAGCAAAATTCACTTGCATATCTTTTATGAGGGTATATATATTCTACCTTGTACTGTTGTACATACTGAAAGGAAATTACTTGTTATGCAAAACCTAGTGTAGGGAAAATTTTATTCTCACTTTCTCAGTGGAGGAGTATATAAATTCCACAATACACCCATCACCTATAGAAAATCCACTTGAAAATACCACACAATGCATACAAATACTCATTCTTCTTATAACTCAATCTGAACAGGATGAACTCCCTTGCACACATCTTGCATTTTGTCTAGCATCAACTTGACCACCCGGAATCCGCGTCATAACAAAAGCCAACCTCATTTGAGCCAACAGTACACCTCTTTGGCTTAGTAGAGGAGAATGCTCCAATCTCTCCACACCCCTTGACCTCCATGTGAACTCTTGCCACCAAATCAGCTCCTTTGTCATCTTTGTATCTCAAACTCTCAATGGTGCCACCACCATTGAACATTTTGATGAGGCCTAACGGAGTGAAATTGTACCCGGGTGCCAAAACTTGTACCGGCGTGATAATAAAGATCTCAAACTCCTTGCCTGCTCGGTGGCTGTAGGCAACGCAATCCCCGTTCAAGCCATCCTTGTTTGTTAATGGCTCCTTTGATGCCCTCGTTACTCGTCTGGTGGAACTTGTTCTTCCGCTCTGTGGCGCTCCATGCCGCTCCCTGGCAGTTGTAGACTCCAAACACACCAGTGTACTTGTTAATGTTCCAAATCTTTAACAAGTTGCAAATACAAATAATTCAACAAGTCTTTTCTAATGTGTGTCCATGGGTAGATTTCAATAGTATGGAGTTGGAAGCCATGTCTAAACCATTACCCTAAATATGAAATAATGAACCATAGAAAATCAATTTAAGATAAGAACTAATTAATTAGACTAGATGTGGTTACCTCTTAGCTAACACCATCACGCAATGGATCATTTAACAAGCTATCTTTGGTGGGTCGGCCGGGTAGCCTAGCCCTGAAGACCGACCCATCAGGCAATACAAGCTTCTTGAGCAACTCAAAGTAGTGCCTCCTAGTAGGGGTGTCCATAAAAAAAACCGAAAAACCGATTATTTTTTAGGTTAATCAAACCGATTTTTTTTTGAAATTTCGGTTTGGTTAACCGAACCGAAAATATTTTTGGTTTATCGGTTCGATTTCGGTTCACGACTTTACATATAACGGTTAACCGAAAAACCAAAAATATATTAATATTTTTTTCAAATATTAGTTATCTTTGATTTATTTAGTGGTTAAAATCTATGATCCTCAAGGTGTTAATCTAATTTGAGTCTTTCCTTCTCCAATGTTAACAATTTACATACTATTTTTCAGCTTCTCATTAATATAAGAGTCGCTTATTAAATTTGATGGGATAAAAATTAATACACACAATGTTTGATTCCACACAATATAGTATATAATCTCGATATTTGTTTACAACAACCAAACTAATATGATATAAGTACATATTTAAAATAAAAGCCTTACTTGGTCACTTTTTTTATTCAAATTTTATTATTTTAGTTTTAATTATTTAAGTAAAACTACATAAATGGTTATCGGTTAACCGAGAAAAACGAACTACGGTTAACCAGGATTCACAGTTTGATTTCGGTTCATGATTTTAACTAACTGAAATCATGGTTAACCGAAATTTCGGTTAACCGAGTTTGGAGACCCCTACCTCCTAGCCACAAAATGTGTCAAGCGCTTGAGGATACTGCCTTGTGAACTCCACTCTAGCGCCCAAACCGCCACAAAGCGTCTCCAAAATACGCTGCACATGCATAAGCAAAAACCTTATGTATGCGCATGAGCATGAATCTACTGATATTTGCATCCGAAACTAGCTAACTATAATATTCATACATATAAAGGTTAAAAATAAAAATAAAATAGTATAAATAAAAAGTTCGAAATCAATGCATAATATGCATAAAAAAAATTGATGTATAAATAACTAGTTTTGATGCACATCAAAGAACAAGATCGATGCACAAGATGCGTGTGTCCCACAGAGACAAGATTTTTCAAAAATACTGAAATAGTTTGAAAAAAATACACGTGTATAGTTTTTTTTTATCTTTTTTAATAAAAGTCTAATTGTAGGCGAAATTGCATATATGCCCCAAAAAAAGTTGATAAAATTGTAAATGCCCCTTTCTAGGTTAAATTACATGGAGTGCCCTTTTGGGCATTTTTTGCAATATAAATTTTTTTTTTAATTTTCTACTAAATTATAAAATAAAAAACATTCCTTAAAAAAATAAAAAAAATACATTATAAATATATTAAATATAAAACGGTGAATCGAATCCAATCTAATGTAATCTACGGACCATATCAAAAACTCACATTTGTAATCTTAATATTAAATAGAAAATAACAATAAAAAATAGGAAAAAATATAATCATAACAAATGTTATCTTTGTTTACTGTTTACAGTTAGAATATAAAACCTAAAACCTAATTGTTTTCTCGCGTCGTATCGTTGTCATTCTTCTCTTCTGCTGTGGAAGAACATCAAGATCGAAAAACATCGGGATCGAAGAATCGACAGTGATCGTGCTGGTGACATGAGTAAGTCGTTAAACCTTGAACAATTTCTTATTTAACTGTTGATAGTAAAAAAATGCATCAAAAAGAACTAAGCATTAGTCCAATCAACAAGGTCGATTAATTGGGGGGAATATTCCGTTAAGAGCGCCTACCACACCATTATGCATAACTCTAGTGCGGCTTTTCCAGCCTCTAGCCATGTTGATGTCTTAGTTTAGGCCAAAATCTGGTTAGCCGAAGTCACCCCAAGGATTAAGATGCTGAAAGAGTGTGTTTACAGCAAGGCCATTTGAGAATTGCTTGAGCTGAATGTTGATTCTGCTGCTAGGAAAATGCACAGTCAAGTTCCATTAGTTCTACTGATGCAACCTACTATAAAGTAATCTTAGAAAAGACTATACTTTGATCAAACAATGCAAGCTTAATGTCACTAAAGCATGTCAACAAAGCAATTAAACAAATTATGAGAAGGAATTATCTCTCTTGTCATTCAGATTTATCACTAAAGCATGTATAAACACTAATCTTTCATGTTTTATTTTGTAGCTAAGTTTTTGCTCACTTTGATTACTGGTGGTGAATGGAGGAAGAATGGGGACAATTGGTCGTACGAACGGGAAAGAACTCCAAAAGCAATGATGGTGTCATATACTATAAAGTTTGATGTGCTAAAAAATAAGATTTCCGAGAAGTTGGCGGTTGATCATGAAAGGTACCAACTTTGCATGAAATACTTGTCACCCTCGAACCGAAATCTTCCACCTTTCGATATTGATGATGATGATGATGATCTGGCTGCATTTATGTTTTTGAGTATCAAATCTGCTAGAGATGGTGTGTTGGCTGTAGAAATCTACACAAGCCTCACATTAAAGCACAATAACTACATGGATGAACAAGAATTCGAGGAGAAACCCTTCAATTATGAGGCTGTCAATAATCGACAGGAAATGGATGTGCCTCTAACTGCACCGCCTACAACACAAAGTCAAAATTTTATGGTGGAAGGTGACACAATGAAGGATGACATGACAGTGGAAGAAATGTTCGAGGATGAAAATAACAGATCATCAGTAATGGGTGACAGGATAGGAAGTACAGCTGGCACGAAAAGAAAAAGTGAATCATATAGAAAATGGTTTTGTCAGAAATCTACCAAATCAAATGTTGTGTCATTAAGTAGCGATGATGAGGAAGTTATTGTGCCTGCCACAAAACATAAGGGTAAAAAATCATTGTAGTTACTGACGATGATGAAGAGAATTATGTTGCAACTAATGAGTCCAACCTTGGAGATGGTTTTGATGAGGATGATCTTGATTCCGAGTTTGTGAGCGCTGCAGAAGAGGTTGAACTAAGATATTACCAGAAACATGGGAGGAAAGATGAGCGGTCTAATTTTGAGGATGTAAATGTCATTGGTGGTGTTAGTGGTGGAAATGAACTACGTGCTGGTGATATTTTTCAATCAAAAAAAGAGTTGCAAGATGCTGTAACTGCAATAGCATTGCGAGGTTGTTTCGAATTGAAGGTGAAGAAGTCAGACAAAACAAGATATGTGGTAGGTTGCATAGACAATACATGCACGTTCAGTTGTTGTGGTTCATTATATCGTAGCACTAAGATGTTTACGGTGCGAAAGTTTGTGGGAGCTCATAGCTGCGGAATGAGATACAGGCACAACCACAACAAACAAGTCACTGCAACCATAATTGCCCAAAAAATGTTGCCGAGGTAAATAGGTCTTTTATTTTCATCTATAGTATAGAAGTTAGATAGCTAGTTTTATTTTCATCTTAGTTTATACAACTGCTGTCATGATTAAGCTTCTTCTCTTTTCTTAAGTTATTAGTGACTTAGTTGTTTCTTAGTTCTTTGTTTTTTAGTTGTATTGTTCAATTTCTATACACTATAATCATGTGAAGCAAGTACTAATGCATTTGTTGTTCGATTTCTGGACACTATGATCTGGTTGTTTCTTAGTGCTAGAAGTTCTTAGGAATGCATTAGTTTTCTGTATTTGAACTAGACCAAAGTTATTAATTGGACTGAATTTTCAGTTCTTCAGTTACAACATCTGTTTTTGAACTGAACTGAATTTTCAGTTCTTTAGTTACAACATCTGTTTTTGAACTGGACTGAATTTTCAGTTCTGTATAGTTAATATTCACTTCATACAAACTGCAGAATTTGACTGAATTAGACTTAAATTTGATTGAACTAGACTTAAATTGGGTTACATTCTATTGAATTTAGCAAAGTTGATATTGAATTTTGTTCGGTTGTAACATAAAAACTAAGTTTTGTGGTAGGCTAGGTTTGGAGGTCGCAAACATGGGCCAAGAGCTAGAGAAATACAAACAGCTATGAAAGAGATGGGAATTGATGTAAGTTACCATAAGTCTAATCGGGCGCGTTGTATTGCCCAAGACATAATAAGAGGTACTGGAGAGCAAAGTTACAGTCGGCTATACTCATGGATGTTCATGTTAGAACGGTCAAATCCAGGCTCTCGCACCACGATTATTAGAGATGCTAATCAACGTTTCAAGTATGCCTTCTGGACTTTAGGTGCATGGATAAACGCAGTTCCACATTTGAAAAAGGTACGTATCTTGTAGGAATTTCAATTATGAACAATAATAATAAAACTTCAGCCAAAATATTAATCGAGCGCGTTCTATATATTATTCTTGTAAGTGATTTCAGTGGATGGAGCGCACATGAGTGGAAAGTTTGGTGGTCATCTCCTTATTGCGACAGCTCAAGATGGAAGCAAAGGCATTTATCCTCTTGCATTTGGAGTGGTGGATAGTGAGAATGATGCATCATGGTCATTTTTCTTCCAAGAGTTCAAAGCTGTTGTACCATATACTTCTGAAGTAGTTTTCGTCTCTGATCGCCATGCAAGCATTTCTAAGGGCTTGAGAAGAAGCTACACTTTAGCGGGTCATGGTAATTGCATGTTTCATATTTACCAAAATTTCAAGGCAAAATACCAAGGGGAGACTTGTTGAATCTATGGGATAAGCTAGCTAAGGCCTATACAGTGAAAGAATTTGATAGCCACTTTGCAAAACTCTCTAATGATGCACCACAAGTGGCTAAATATGTCAAGGACGCTGGATTTGCCAACTGGGCAAGGGCACACTTCCCAACTAATAGGTTCAACATAATGACCACAAACAACGCAGAATCTATTAACTCAGTGTACAAGGAAGAGCGTGGGTGGCCTATTGTTGCTATATTTGACAAGATATTAGAGACTTCTGCATCATGGTTCTGTAAAAGGAGAGAAAAGGCAGCTAGATGGAATGAGGTGGTAACAGAGGAAATAATGTCTATCATTGATTCGAGATACTTGATTGCTTTGACAATGGTAGTACGTAGGCTCAGTCAGTTTGAAGCTGAGGTATCTGATGGTAATGATAGGTTCGAAGTGAATCTACATGCTGGCACATGCGACTGTCAAGTATTCCAGATTGACAAAGTTCCATGTGCCCATCCAATTGTTGTAGCAAAGGATAGAGGTGTGGATGTTGCGGACCTTGTGAATCCCGTTTACAAGAATGAAAAGATGAACGAAGTTTATAAAGAAACCATTCATCTTGTGCCTCCATTTCATCGTTGGGAGGTTCCAGATTCAGTTTCAGCTATGGCGTGTCTTCCACCACTAGTAAAGAGGCCACCTGGAAGACCTAGGATTAACAGGTTCAAGGCTCACTGGGAGAAGAATTGAGCAAAAGCAAAGCGATGCAGAAATTGCGGAGTGAGGGGACATAGCAGGCTTACTTGTTCAAGGCATCGTCCTAACTCAAGGCCAATGTCCTGATGAAGATTATTTCTTAGCAGATTACTATTATTTTCGTACTAGAGGACTATCTAGAACATTTATGTTTCTTATTTTGAACCATTAACTTTTGCTTCTATGTTTTATATTTGGGCTTGAACATATTTCCTTTAGTTTTGTTGAACTAAGTTCATATTGTTATTTGTTTGAATATTAGTTATTATTGAAGTAAGAAAGAAGATTATAGCCCTCTAGTTTTTGCTTCTGTTTCTGATTAGAACACATCCTATTTTGTTCTTTGATTTGTTATATCTCTGTTTTCAGCTAAAAAAGGGGGCTGAAACAAAACAAAAAGGAATTCGTTTAGGTCTCCTCATATTTGGATAATTATGTTGCAAATTCATGCGGATTGGTTTTTAGATTTCTACATATATTTTTCTAGCTTTAGAAGAGAAAAGAGCTATTTTTCTTTCTAGTATTTACTTTTGTTGGACTACAAAAGTCATTCACAAAGAGAGAAAGTATGTTGAAATACACTGTCACCCTAGTATTGTTACCTTCCAGCAGTTGACTCCACAAGCTTCTTTTGTACCTTCCATTGTAAATGTTGCAGTGTCCTCAAACACATCAGCTGTAGGGGAACATACATCAAATACAAACAGGTCAGAAGAGGAAACTGACTTAAGAGGCAACTGAAATGTGAAATTGCATAGCTGGTCCAAACAAATCACCTAATTTGCCTTGGATTGAAGAAATTACATAGCTTCTCCAACATCTTTCTCCATGAGTTTTGCACCTATCTTAAGAGGCAACTGAAATGCGAAATTCCAAAATTGAGAAGCAAGTCTGTATCTTTATTCAAAATATAAAAAGAGAATCTAAGTATACCTATCCAATCTCAAAAATAAACTGACACTCACTTGCAGTATACCTCAAATATACATGCAGTATACCAAAATATCAAGAAGGTAAGAAAATGAAGGTAAGAAAGCAAATCGAATACAATCAAAAGTGTGAAAGTAGAAGTAAGAAAGAGTTGACAAAGTTTTTGTCAGGAGTTACCTTTCAATGTCATCAAGGATTATAACACTCAAAGGAGACCTGTAAGCATCCTCGAAGACCTACAAGAAAATGTTTAAGCAATTAAACCAACAATGAGTGTGCCAGCTAGTAGTTATATTTAGAGTCTATGACAAGGAGAAGAGAACTTACAATCTTAACATATGAGAAATCTCTATCAATACCAACTGTAGCAGCCAGTGCAGTTTTTATACTGTTAAATTCATACGATTAGTAAAGGAAAGAATTATTAGTCAAACACAACAGGAAAAAAAGCAAGAGAAACAATGCCTACCTGCCACTTGTGCCTTCTAGAAGACAAGTCATTAGTTTACTTCCTTTGCTCAATCTTACTTGATCTGTCAGTAGCATGACTCTTTGCCTGATATGCACATGGCGAGAGCCACAATCCACCATGCCATTAAGCCTACATCAAGCATCAATCAGGAAACAGAAAAACTAATCATTACTGTATAAAAGAAGATGAAGGGCCAGCATTACCTGGCACATTCAAGGTCATTTATGGAGGCTCCAAATGCAGTTTAACTTCATGCACAACATTCAGAAAGTCCTCCATCGTTACTTTTATATTATCTTCATCAACTTGTTGAGTCAGATTATCCATGCTTACTTGATGGTTCAAAGCATACGAAATTGTACTTTTCACAACACCTTCAAGCTCTGCTCCACTGTAGTTCTTTGTTACAACAACAAGTTCTTTCAAGTTCACATCGGGAGCTCAACTTTGATACCACTGTGCTCAATTTTTTCCCCTTAAATTGGCTCCATGGATATCTGAAAAATAATCACAACAAGATGGATCTTTGAAATTATCACCAGACCCTTCAAATCCAACAATTTTCTATTTTGAGGAAAACAGTCCGAGCATAAAAGTAGATCACATTACCTTCCCAACAATATTTTCTTCACTTTGAGCGAGAAAGAGATTGAATTTGTGTAAGAAATTGACATGAAAAGGAAGTATATATACCATCTGAAGAATCTTGAGTTCCTGATAAGCATTCCACTTCATCTTCTTGATTGCAAACATCTGGCCATCAATAACTCCTCTATAAACAGACCCTTTAATCAAACACTTGTCATCAAACCCATCAGTTGCAGCCCTCAAATCCCCAATCTCAAAAACCCTATACTTATCCAAAGAATCAGAAACATCAGCCAACAAATTCACCTCCATATCCTTCCAATTCTCCCTCCCTTCCACCATTCTATCACTCCTCACTCTCCTCTCCAAATCCCCCTTTTCTCCTCCCTCCATCTTCTTAACCTTCCTATTAAGAACACACAAACCAGCAATTAAGCCCAAACCCAGCAAAATCAAAGCAAATCCTAACCCAACACTTAGCCCTATAACAGCACTCTTGTTCTTCTCAATTTTTACAATAGGCACAGAAGCATTCGCCACAATCGGCTGATTGAACACCGGAAGCTTCGAAACGGGGACGAAAACGGCATCAGAAGGCTGAATCGAGCTCGCATTGAACCCGAAAATGTCCGCTCTATTCGCGCCGAGCTTTGTCGCGATCGAGCTCAGAGAATCGGAAGGCTGAACCACATAAGAAATCACCCATTTAAGCCCCTTTCTCAGTTGTGTCGAATTAGGGCACTTGCAAAAGATCGGAAAGATCGCATCTTGCCCTACCGTGAGATTCGTCGGAATCAGCGTCGGATTCACCGCCTCAACCGACTGATAAGTGGTGAGATTCCCGTAATAGTAAGTCGAAACCCTCCAGAACGTGTCGCCGGAGACGATTCTGTGAGTCAGATTTGAATACGAGAGGGAAACGCTGAGATTCTGAACGAAGTTGCATCCGCAAGAGATGGGAACGAGGAGGGATTGGCCTCCTCCTCCTTCACTAGTGCCGATTGTTCTTCATGTTTAGCTTCAGGGAACTTTTCCATTGTTGTGACTTGTGAGGAACCCGGAGGCAAATGTTGTCGGAAAATGCCTATAATAATCGAGATTTAGGATTCCACAATATAGTTTTTTAATAGATTAAACTTTAATTAAAATAAGAATTTAATTTATTTTTAAAAAAAATTAAAATCTCGAATCCGGGCATGAGTACAATATAATTGGGCATTTTGTTATTTTTTTCGGGCATTTATACAATTGTAAAAAAATGAGGGCATTTTTGTTATTTTGAACTTTTTTTGGGGCATATATAGACATTAACACTTTTTTTACATAATAGCGCTGTTTGCACCGGATCATTCTCCCACGCTATAGTTGAACCAAACGTGTCAAATTGAACCAAATCTATAATTTTTTGATATATAGATCGGCTACAATTGTTTAATGCATAAATGCATGAAAAGTTTTTTTATGATTGAAGAAATCGTATCTTATTTCTTTTATCATTTTAATTGGTAGTAATTACTTTAAAAAAATTAAAGTTTATTGTAATCTTCAATAACTAGCCAATTAGTATTTATTTATTAAATAAAAATATATAAATAAGCCAATTACGCGCATAACTAATTAATTTGAACCTATAACCTTCATATCATCATTGAAGAGGCAACCCTAGCAAGCTATTATATAAATATATCCTGGCCTCATTCAAGATCGAATTGAATGATCTTATGTCAATATGTTGAGAAATCATATCGATATAGTGACGGACGAAGGATCTTCTAGAAGTGGGGCACAACCTATATTATTCTGAAGAGTAGTGTTGTCGGCGGTGAATCAGCGGTACTAGTGACATCGTTTTCGGAGTTTGTTTTTTAATTTTTATTAAAAGTGATCATCAAACTTTTAAAATATTTACAATTTATTAAAATAGTCGTCATTCTATAGTGTAATTTTTAAAATTAATATATACATTGACGAAAAAACATAATTCAAGTTCTTAACAAACTTAACAAACTAGAAAAGACTATAAAACATATTGAAGTTATTTTTAAAATACCAACTAACAATATACTCTCACTAGTAAAATGAGGACTAGACCAACTATACTAATCAATAATTATAGTATTAATATATTTTTTTAATTTTACACTTTACAAAAAAATAATAAAAATGAATAATTGGTCGGAGGGAAGTGAGGGCACCGACCCTTGCCCCAGTCCGTCCCTGGCGATTTATATGGAGAGTTTCACATCAACAAAGCTAGGCAAAAGAAATGGAGAAATTAAGCATCTTCTTGCCCATCATCATACTAATTTGTTCAATTTCTTTCTTCCTCTTCAAAATCTTCTCAAAATCCAACCAATCCATAACCCAATTCACACATCACTGCTCGTTGCCTCCGGGCAAAATGGGATGGCCTGTGATAGGAGAGACGTTAGGGTTCCTATCACTCATGTGGAAAGGAGCCCTCGAGCGGTTCTTCCATGATCGCATGAGGAAGTACGACTCAACCACTTTCAAGACGTCTTTGTTTGGAGATCAGACCATGGTGTTGTACGGGGCGGCAGGGAATAAGTTCTTGTTCGCGAACGAGGAGAAGCTAGTGAGAGCATGGTCGCCGGTCACAATACGCAAGCTGCTCTCAATCACCAACGATGTAGTGAAGGTGGTTCAGCTTAGAAACCTGACACATTCATTCCTTAAGCCAGATAGCCTCCAAAAGTATGTGGGGATCATGGACTCCATGGCCCAATCGCACTTCCAAGCTAAATGGCAGGCCACAAACCAAGTGAGTTTAGTTAAATAATGTCATATATATATAATGAATTTGTCAATGCACCTATAGAATTTTTCTTAAATAGTAAGAGCGTCAGTAGGAATACTCCGAGATTCATACTTGAAATTGATAGTTTAATAATGAATTTGTCAATACACCTATAGAAAACAAATCAATATAAACAAGTTTATTTGATTTCTATGACAATGATAACATGCAACTTTTTTTCCAATTTGACCATATTATCATTTTGCAAATTACAATCCACGAATGCACAACGGATAAAACTTAAATTAACTAAACGATAATATAGATCAATTCAATTGAAGTAGTAAGTACTAAGTATCAAAAAATTCAAATAAGTGGTGTAAGTATAAACAAATTCAAATTAACTAGTTGTATTAAACAACTAACTTTTTAATATGTGCGCATAGAGCTGTCAAAATCTGACCGAATCCGCTAACCCGATTCGACCCGCCCGATAATTTTAGGGTCAAGATCCGAAAATTTAAACCTCAAACCCGAAATCAACGGAACGCGATAGAACCCGAAACCCATTGGGTTGACCGATTTAGTATATTTATAAAATGTATAAAATTTATTTTTAAAAAATATAATATATTTTCTTATTAAAATACATAAAAATAATATATTATAATTAAAAATTATTATTTAATTAAAAACTATTTTAATAATCATAAAAAATTCTATGTTTTTGACCCACTAGTCAACCCGACCTGCTCGAAAACCCGCATCGACCCGACCCGGTTTAACCCGTGACCCTTAACGAGCCGAACCCGACTTAACCCGAACCCAAATGACTTAACATGAACCTGCACAATCCGACCCGATTGACAGGTCTATGTGCGCATAATAAAATAAGCTATCTAATCATTTGGACAACAAAAACTGGTTACAAATTAAAAGTCCTAATGTCCTATTGTCTTGTATTTGAAAATAAAAGAATATTAAACTTTCTTATTTCTCAATGCTCAATATTAAATTATAATTAAATACAAATAGCTAATATCTATTATATATTATCTATTATCTTATATTATCTATCTATTGCTAATAACTAATGTTGTAACAATTTCTACTACCACATTGCATTATCTTATCCTAAATAGGTAAATAAAATATTTAATTGGTTACTAATATATAGACATAGTCAAGGATAATAAAAATATAGTAAAAATATGAATAAATTCTTTATGCTGATCGGGAAGACGAGGTAGGTGTTGGAGCTAGGCATGGACACGGGCCGGGCTGGGCCGGGCCCGGGCCGGGCCGCCACCGGGCCGGGCTGAGAAAAATGGAACCGGGCCCGCACAGGGGGTATTCGGGCTGGGAACGGGCCGGGCTGCGGGCCGGGCCGGGCCCAAAGTTTGTGGCCCACACGGGTTGGGTTGGGCTGGGGCCGGGCCGGGCCGGGCTGGGGGGGGTGCTGGGTTGGGCCGGGCCGGGCCGGGCTGGGGCCGGGCTGGGCCGGGCCGGATACATGTGGGCTGGCGGGCCGATTTGGGCCAGGCGGGCCGGGTTGTATTTGTGGTAGATTTTTAGGTATTTGTGCCTTTTGTGGTCCTTTGATTGAATCAAAACTAACTTAGTTAAATGATCAAGTTAGAAGACATTAATGCCGACATGCCCTTGCCTCTTCTAACTTATGAAAGTATAATATTTTTAAAAAAAAAGATAGAACAAAGGCGGAGTATTTTAAAATGTATAAATTAAACGAATCTATTAAATTGTACATAATGTGCTAAAAAACAAAAAAAAAGGGAATAAGGGAGCGAGCTTGTTCGAAATTATTAAAACTTTGATAAATAATTATCAAAATTAGAATAATTAAGATGCCTACGTATCTCGAAAGAATCAAAGCCCACGTAGTTCTTTACTTACCTTAACTTACCTTGTTGTTGTTGCTCATTCGTCAAAGTCTTCGGGGGTTTCTTCATCAATTGCATCATTCCCACCACTTCCGGCGTTAGAAGAGTTGTCAGTGGTCATCCCTTCGACATCGTCCTCGGTCTCGAATTTTATTGCACTCATTTCGTACTCTTCTTGCGTCCTTTCCTCGGCACGATCCCAATCCTTCTTGCATATCAATGTCTTGATGGTTTGTGGATCAAGTCGGCATCTTTTTTCCGAAATTACTCTTCGACCTGCGCTAAAAATAGACTCAGACGCAATGGTAGACGCAGGTATAGCTAATACATCCTTAGCTATGTTAGCAAGTACAGGATATTGGTCGCAATGGTTTCTCCACCACTGAAGAACATCACATCCGTCGGGGAATTGATGTTCAGTGGTCAAGAAATCCATAATAATAGATCTTGTAGGTGCAATAGAACCAGAACTAGGTGATGTTCGGGGTTTTTTGAAAATTAAAGATGCAATTTTGCTAGTAGTAGAAGTAGAAGATGAAGAGGGTCGATTAGTAGATGTAGGTGGAATATTTAGTTTTTCTGCATATTTATCATATAACTTAATTAATGTTGCAATGGCGAAATCAATATCAGCATACCAATTATAATCATTTTTTGAAAGGCCCAAAGTGTCATAATAAAAATCTAACATATTTTCTAAACCTTGCTTCTTCATAGTAGGATCTAATAATGCAGCAATACAATATATAACAGGAAACTTGTTAAAATAAGATAACCATTTTGTTCGCATGTTTTCAATTATGTTACCTAATGATGGTTGCTTTACTTGCATTTCTTGCATGGCATATGTAATATTGCAACATTGAAAAATAACTAAATGGACGTTAGGCGTATAAACTTGTGAAAAAATCAGTGTTGCATCCTTAAAAGTTTTTAGAAGCTCACATATTTGTGTCGCGATCCCCCATTGCTCCTCGGAAATAAATCCGGGAGTACCATTCGGACCTCTATACTGCTCAGCATACAAAGTGGTTATAACATTTTTATAAGTACAAGCAGGTTGTAACATATCAAAAGTGGAGTTCCAACGAGTTGGTGTATCCATACTCCATTTCCTAGGAAATAATCCTTGTTCTTGACACAAGATCTTATAGCGACGTTTTGCCGTACCGGTGAACCTAAGCCATCTAATGCACTCTCTAATCGGTCCAATCAAATCATGAAGATCTTTGCATGCTTCTTGAACAGATAAGTTAACAATATGCGCAGCACATCTAATATGACAAAGATCTCCATTTAACAAAAGAGGTACATGTCTTTTAAATAAATCAATACATCTAGTATTAGCAGAGGCATTATCGAAGGAAAGTGAAAACACTTTTGCAAACAAATTAAATTCCTTAAGAATTCTAACAATATGATCATATATATTAGCTCCGGTGTGACTTTCAAACATAGGTTCAAAACCAATGACACGTTTTTGCAACAGCCAATTATCATCATTCCAGTGGGCAGTGACAGAGATATATGAATCGCCTACTCTAGAACTCCAAATATCACTTGTAATACACACACGACCATCATATTTCTCAAAAAATTGTACCAATTTAGATTTAGCCCTTTCATATTGTTGCACGCATCTACGTTTTAAGGTCTTACGACCAACTTGTTGATAAGCCGGTTGCAAAGATAATTTAGCAAATTTTTGAAAGTCATAGTCTTCTCCAAAAGAGAATGGTTTTTCAGATTTTGTAATATATTCAGCCATGCCATCAATCATTTTATCTCTATTGTAACAAAATAAGTTACCTCTAGCTTGAGAAGAGGCAAACCCGCCTATTTGGGTTTGAATTCCGCCGCTTGAACCACCTTGACCTTCGGGGACCATCACTTCGGGATGTAGCCTATTCAAGTGCCTTTTCAACGTTCCCGTTCCGCTATTCTTGGTGAATTTGTAAGAGTGACCCCTTCTAACTCCCCTCGCCTTGCAAATTAGACACGTAGTAATAAATTTGCCGGGGCTTTTTGGATCGTCGACTTTGTCGAAGTATTTCCAAGCAATAGAGCCAGAGGTCGTATCTTTTATCGTAGTCGAGGAGCTTCCCGCCTCTTGTGTAACACTTGCTTGAGATGGGATGAAACCTAAAAAATAAAATTATTTATATTATAAATGAAATAACAAATTATTTATATTATAAACGAAATAACAAATTATTTGTATTATAAATGAAATAAAAAAATTACTTACCGGGTTGATCTTCCATTTGAGCCCTTCCATGCGCCGCCAAATGATCAAATTCCTCTTGGGACAAACCCATATTACCTTGTCCCTTCATTTTTTATAAAAGGGGATTTTTTTTTAAAGACTAAGAATAAGCAAGAGATTATAACTTTTTTTGTTTTTTTTTATAAAAGGAGAAGAAAATTAAATTCGAAATGTAAATAAATAAGGTAAACTTGTTTTTGAAAATTAATACCTTTTTTTTTGTTTTGAAAGACTAAATAGAGATTAAAAATAACAAAAGCAAGTAAAATGAGATTAAGACACTTTGTAGATTGTAAGACTTGTAGTAGAATAAGCAAGTATGAGATTGAGAGTTGAGAGATGAGGGATTGAGGAGATTGTGTGGAAAAAAATGTTGAAGATTGGGTGGTATTTATAGAAGATTAGAATAGGAGAGGAATTTAATTTTATTTTTTTTAAATCAAAGTAGCCGTTGGCTACTTTTTTTTTTTTTATATTTAGTGAACTAGCCGTTGGGTGCTCAACGGCTCTTTAAAAGAGCCGTTGCACACCGGGCCGGGCCGGGCTGGTCCGGGCTGTAGGCCCGTTGACCAGCCCGTCCGGGCCGGGCCAATATTCCTCGACCCGGGCCCGGCACTGGACCCGGGTGGGTTGGGCCCGTCTGGCCCGCGGGCTGGACGGGCCGGGCTGAACGTTAAAAAAAAAGCGGGCCGGGCCGGGCCGGGCCGGCCCGCACAAATGTCCATGCCTAGTTGGAGCTTCCTATTTTTGCACAGTATTGCACATGAAGTCACGTAGCTTCACAAAAGGAGTACTATCACGGGTAGAACGACGAATATTGTCTTTAATGGCAACAGAAGGAGATTGAACCCCACTCCCCCTATCATTCGTCTGCGATATATTGATCATTTGAGGATTTAGGTAAAGGCATGTCTTGAAAATGGTAGGAGGAGATTGAACCTCACTCCCCTTAACAATTGTCTATGAATGGCTATTTGAGGAGTCTAAGATCGATTATTGGACAGGGACCCCACTCCCCCTGTTTCTCGTTTGCGTGGGAGCCAATGGACAAGAGAAATCATCAAACATAGATGCATGTAAAGAATCAAGATAAAAAAAATGGCCAGATTAGGCATAAGTGATGCAAGCTTATATGGAAAGTGAGTTTCATAGAAAATGACATCAAACAAAACAAATCATTCTTTAGTTTTCAAATCAATAACTTGTCATCCTTTTTGAACTTTTAAATACCTAATAAAAACACATTTACGAGCACATGGTTGAAATTGATCTGGGAATACTTGATGCATAACAAAGACAACCAATTTTACACAAATTTGCATATTTAGGGGGTCGGCCAAATAATATTCCATATGGGATTTTATTTTCCAAAAGCGGAGTAGGAGTTCAATTTATCAAATATCCAATAACAAGAATTTAATTACCCCAAAACATAAAGTAGGTTTGCATGAAATCGAATAGCACTAGCCACATTCAAAATATGTCTATGCTTACGCTCAGCCCTACCATTTTGTTGTGTTGTTCCCACACAAGAGGTTTCAAATAGAATGTCATATTTGTCAAAGTAAGATCGTAAACATATGAATTCAGTACCATTATCACTTTGAAAATGCTTGACATTTTTTTTTTAAATTGACGAGTAACTATAGAGATTTTTTTTTTGAATAAGAATAGCAACTTCAGACTTATGTTTCATCAAAAAAATCCAAACACCTCTAGCACGAAATCCACAATAGTGAATGAATAATGAACTTCATAAACAAAAGGTGTTCGATGCAGACCACAAACATCACAATGAACTAAATTAAATATCTCTAAAGAATGCGAATTACTATTAGGAAAATTAGAATCCGACTGTTTTTCTCTATGGCAACTACCACAAGGGTATAGGGAACCATTGATTTTAATATTATGCAAATGTTCAAGCATGGAGACAGAAGGATTCCAAAACGGGAATGCCAAAGGGCAGGTGAATCGACTTCTAACTGTGAAGCATGTGATGTAGGCACCACTACAGGAAAATGCACAACTTATTAGTCAAAGTAACAATGTAGTCCCAATGCTTCAATAATTGAGCAACTAATATCACATTGCAATTCAATTTAGGCACAAAAAGCACATTATGGAAGATCGAATTGTCACTCAAAGTTAGTTTGCCAACGAATTTAGCAGTAATGGACAACCCATGAGGAAGTAAAATAGTAGAGGATGACACCTCCGTCAAATCAATCAAAAGAGATGTATCACCGATCATATGAAAGGATGTCTCGGTATATAAAATCCATCTAAAACAAAACATACCCGATAATTTACTAGAAGAACTGGTATTGACTGATTGGAGAAGATTTACCAAGGTGGTCCATTGTGAGTCATTTGGACTCGTTCCTACTCGATCATGGGCTGTAAAATTTCCAATGCTTGAACCTGAATTTTGTCTATATTGCGCAACATTTGTCATGCCTCTACACAAAACACATGTTTATTTAATCAAATTCCAATCAAGAATAACACACGAAACTCTCAAACAACAAACACCAACAAATCAGACACGAACTATGAGAACAACAAGCACTCTCGATCAACAAACAAATTAAACTCACCAATCACAATTCACGAATGACCAGTCTTAATTAGTGAACACCAGTGAACAAATATGAAACAAATAAAAATTGCGTAGTAAATAATCACAAATCAAAATCACGCACGTGAATAACACAACAATCTCAATGATTACACAACCAATAATCATAAACGAACACTGGGCGGTGCGAAACAATCAAGAATTTGTGAATTTTGTAGAATCACTCTGATACCATAAAAACAAATTGAGGTTGCAAATCCCTCTCCTTTCATTCACAAAAGAGTTTAAATACTATAGGGTTTTTAAAAGACTTATGCCACAAGATTTTATATTTTCTATATACAAATATACCGAAATAACATATATAATACATATAATATATATAATAAGAAATATTGGTGGAGATAGGGAGCAATTTTTGCTGGTAATTTATAATTTTACAGCTTTCATTATGAATGACTTATAAGGATTAGAATTACGCAATTGTGCTTTATTACTTTTATGTGAGTTATATTTACTTTCATTTATTTTTAGTATTTATGATTTTTGGGAGGTTTTATAGCTCTTCCAATTGATATATATATATATATATATATATATATATTGTCCCTTAAAATAGGACCAGATAATGGTTTATCCAATGGCCTTGGATTACACATTCACGCTCGCATGTCGATTACTTGTATCACTAGAAGACGCGGAATTGATCAAAGAATTGGCTGGTTCGATACATAAAGTAGTAGACGGGCTTGTTTGTCTACCTATAAATCTACCTTGGACCCGGTTTGGTCGAGCAATCCAAGCTTCTAAAGCTATCAATAACCGATTGACGATCGTTTTCAAAAAGAAAAGGCATGAGCTAGCGTTAGCCATTGAGAAGGACTTGAATTACAAATATAGTGCTTCTAATCATGACATATTGTCTAGTATGTTGGTTTATGCCAGTGAATGTGGAACTTACATTAGCGATAGCGAGATGGCCGATTGGATCTTGGGTCTTCTTATTGCTGGCCATAGCACAGCTGCCGCTACTATTACTCTAATTTTCAAGTTTCTTGGTGAAAATCCTGAAATTTATCACAAAGTATTTCAAGGTATAGTTTCCCATATATGATGAAATGAGATCATTTTATTATTTACAAGAATATTCAAACATGAATAAGTTAAAGGCTATTTTCACTAGCTAGGAGTTAACAAAATACAATAGTTGAATTGCAATACAGAGTTGGAATAATAACTTACATTCTAACTTATGTGTGATCGGACAGAGCAAATGGAGATAGCAAGAAAAAAGACGAAAGGAGAGCCATTAAACTTTCACGACATATCCATGATGAAATATTCATGGAATGTGGCTCAAGAAGTTATGCGTATTTACCCTCCAGCTCTAGCTGTCTTTAGAGAAGCAATCTCTGACTTCACCTATTCCGGTTACCACGTTCCTAGGGGTTGCAAGGTGTGTAAATTAAATAATATTATAATTTGTATGTTATATAGGTCACCATATGTATGTATACATATATCATAGTAAATGCACTAAATTTAATTAATGTATTAACATACATACATATATCTACATGTGCAGTTACAAGTAAACATCCACACCACACATAGAGATGAGAAATACTTTCCAAATCCTGAAAATTTTTATCCATCAAGATTTGAAAAGGATGGTCCATTGCCTTACACTTTTGTGCCCTTCGGAGGGGGACCAAGGATGTGTCCCGCAAGAAGCTATGCTCAGATGGAGATACTCGTTTTTCTTCACAACGCTGTCAGGAGGTTCAAGTGGGAAAATGTCATTCCTAGTGAGGAAATCATCTTAGATCCATTTCCCAGGCCCACAAAAGGGCTTCCGATTCAACTTCACCCTCACCAAACCAATAATTTGAAAGTTAACTGAATAATAATATAACCGGTTTTCAAGTTCGATCTCAGGAAAAGTGTGAGGCTTGTTGTTAAATGATGCTCAAAGGGACATGAAATTAACTAGATGGAGGTGCGTGCATCGGTTCCATAATCAAGCTTGTTATTAATTGATTGTGAATTTAATAAGGTAATAAGTGATCCGGTTAGTAACTCGAGTTTGTGAACTATCCAGTTCATTTGTATACGCACTATGTGGCGTTAGGCGCCATTGATGATAGTGGCAAGTTAAATTTCTATTGTTACACTTAGTATATGTATTAATATTAGCATATAAGTGTGTTTATTTTATGCATGTGTGTAACATTTAATAAAAAAGATATCCGTGTGTGTATTTGATCGTCTATATGCGATCATGGATTGATTATGAATAATAAATGAATTATGGTTTGATCTATATGATTGATCTTAACAACATATGTACAAGACGGGAAAATCTCTTAGTCTTGTGATCAACATTAAATTGTCGATAGTGATTCATCCTCCTTATGGATAAAAAACGATCCTATTCAAACTACCATCGAGTTGAAAATTCTCTAATTGGGACGATTCATGCTCTACACTACCTTCAGGTCTACTAGAGTAATCAAACTGCCTTCGAGTCTACTGATGTAAGGGTCTACTAGCAAACCCCCACGTGAGAGGGTGAAATATATGTTGTCCATGTACACACTAATGAATGCATGAAGAAGGGATGTTTTTAATCTCTTTGACGAGTTGCATGTGGACACTCACATAGTGTTTCTTTTTAAGCATGCTTCTTGTGTCAAAAGAAATTTAACTATTCTTGACTTGATTAGGTTGAGAATCTTGCATATCATTTTGGTTGTGCGAGAAATCCGAGTGAGAGAGAGAGAGTTAATCTCTTTTGGGGTCGTTGAACTAAGTTGTCCAAATAAATCAAAAGTCTCCCTCTTGTGAGACGAATGTTAATTTGAGACATCATGAAATGACTATACACAAGGTTGTGATGTGTACATTAACACGTGCTAAGTGCATGACCAAGTAAGATTCATATTAAACGACTTTTGATGACTTGAAATGAGCATGAAGGGACTATGGTGATGAATCACTATGAAAAAGTGCCAATGAGGCACTAGGGTAATGCCAAATGTGGGCAATATGCCAATTCATGGGCACTCCTTTTGATCGTGCTCATGTGTGTGTGGATAGGATTTGTCTCATCCATTGCCAACCTTGGCACGCCTTTGTTTGGTAATAACGCGACGGCCATAGGCGCGCCTATGCTTTGGCCGTGGTGCGCCTAGTATTGGCCGTGCTTTTGGTGTTGCCCTACTTGGTGTTTGACGCTCGGCGTCGCTGCATGTTTGGCGGGCCTTAGGTGTGCCTATGCTTAGGCAGTGGCACACATAGTGCTGGTTGCGCCTTGTCGCCACCCTATTTGTTCCTTTGGCGGGCTATGTAAGGCACTTGGTCATTTGTTTTGATTAATATTAATGGAGTCATACTCAAGTTACAAGATTGTTTCCCACAAATCTAGGGAGATGTTGTTATGAGGTTGTGTCAAGTTGATTGATGTACCATATAAGTTTAGCACTAGATAAATTATATAAGACCAATGCTGTGTTTGCATAATGATTGCATATCAAAGGACTATGAATAAATCGTGGTGGAAAATGCTTGGACATAAGGTGTTCAAATCTTGTGATTGATCCACAAGATAAAAATCTCACATACCCCACAAGCAACATTGGGTGGCTCATGTGAAAGGACGTGGTAATGTGGCATAATGTTGGTTGTGCCTTGGCTACATTAAGTCGAGCCTTTGGGTAAGACAAGCATAATGTGCCGCTCCGTGGGTAGCCTTCCCATGTTGTTGATACCAAGAGGAACATTTTATATCTTAGGTATTGGACTACTCCGGATTAAAGCAACCTTTTTCTGAAAGCAAAATGGCTAATCATAAAGCCTTAATTTCCCTACGAGTTGTGGTTTAAAGAAATAGACCGAGAAGACATTGATCCAACCTCTTATCCGAGATAATAAAGGGATCGTACATCGGTTTTTGAACCTATTGACGCTACATCCATGAGGTTGCACGGAACATGGAGTGCATGAAATATATTTGGCTTCAGGTTTTTTTATTCTCTATCAAAGGATATGCTTATAGAGGCGTGTGAAAAAAACTTCAATCTAGGTGTTGGAGTGTGCGTGGAGACGTTTGAAAAAGATCCATTTCAGCAAGATTCATTCGGGTATGTGGATGATCCTGGTAGGTTTGATTATATATATGGTAAGAGTGATGACATGACGAAGCGGAAGTTAGCAAAGCACTTACTTGTTTATCGCTGCCCCTTTGCAGCAAAATCGTGGTGGCAAATGCTTGGACATAAGGTGTTCAAATCTTATGATTGATCCACAAGATAAAAATCTCACATACCCCACAAGCAACATTGGGTGGATCATGTGAAAGGACGTGGTAATGTGCCATAATGTTGGTCGTGCCTTGGCTACATAAAGTTGAGCGTTTGAGTAAGACAAGCATAATGTGCCGCTCCGTGGGTAGCCTTCCCATGTTGTTGATACCAAGAGGAACATTTTATATCCTTAGGTATCGGACTACTCCATATTAAAGCAACTTTTTTGTGAAAGCAAAATGGCTAATCATAAAGCCTTAATTTCCCTACGAGTTGTGGTTTAAAGAAATAGACCGAGAAGACATTGATCCATCCTCTTATCCGTGGTAATAAAGGGATCCTACATCAGTTTTTGAACCTATTGACGTTACATCCATGAGGTTGCACGGAACATGGAGTGCATGAAATATATTTGGCTTCAGGTTTTTTTTATTCTCTATCAAAGGATATGCTTATAGAGACGTGTGAAAAAAACTTCAATCTAGGTATTGGAGTGTGCGTGGAGACGTTAGAAAAAGATCCATTTCAGCAAGATTAATTTGAGTATGTGGATGATCCCGGTAGGTTTGATTATATATATGGTAAGAGTGATGACATGATGATATCTTGCATATAGGAGTAGTTTAGATGCATGTTTTATATATGTTTTAGTTAGTTTTAGGTTGGTTTTTGTGTAGTTTTTAGGTTCTTGTGTTGTCGGGTATTATGCTCTGGTTTGCTCGGTTTTGTAGGTTTTTAGGTTCAGGAGCAACAACGGGGCGAGTATAGATTACCCATGGCGATGGTGGACGAGCTAAAGGAAGCTAGGAGTTGTTAGATTGAAGAATGAAGAAGAAGGAAAGCCAAGAACAAGACGAGCCAAAGCTCGGGATCAAAGCCAAGCAATTAGCCCGCGCTTTCCCAACTGAAGACCAATTGCGCGGGGAGGAGAAAAAGCGCGGTCGCGCATTTGGTGTTTTTACGCGGACATGGCTTTTGGGCCGAGTTCTTGGTTTTGGGCTTTAATATTTAGGTTTATGGGCTTGTATTTTGGCCGAGTTTATGCTTTAAAGATAGATTGTTGAGGGTTATTTTATAAAACATATATAAACCTTTGTTAGTTTATTTTCTAATAACTTTTAATGAACTTTTGGAGGCTAGGGTTTTCTCTCAAGGAAAAACCTTTGAACCTTTGTAACCTTTGAACATATCAAAGGATATGCTTATAGAGGCGTGTGAAAAAAAAACTTCAATCTAGGTGTTGGGGTGTGCGTGGAGACGCTAAAAAAAGACCCATTTTAGCAAGATTCATATGGGTATGTGGATGATCCTGGTAGGTTTGATTATATATATGGTAAGAGTGATGACATGACAAAGCGAAAGTTAGCAAAGCACGTACTTGTTTATCGCTGCCCCTCTGCAGCAAATTCAAGAGATGATTCTTATGACGGGCTTGAGTATGGATGTATTTTTATCCCGTATTCCCATACCCTAGGGAAGAGATCTTGGAGGATGTAGGTTGAATATCTTATTTCATTCCTCATAATTAGATCGATTGTTGTTCTTGTTCAATTCCCGACTGTCATTTTTATCTGTTTTCTTCAGCCTCAGAGGATGACTGATTTACCTCACATTAAATGAAGCCAGATTTGGTGACCTACTGATCTATTAGAGAATACCAACACAAGTCTTACCTTATCTTGTTTTGTTCCTTAGTACTTAAAGCATCTTGTTGTTTTTTTGTTAAGAGTTGTTGCACTATTTAGAAGGGTTTTGTTTTTGTCTTTTAAACCTTGAATGTGCCTAAACCTCTCACTGTCTTGACTCATCTACTACAAATATTGCTACTAGAAGTACGTCTAACTGAACGTATATGGTGTGTTTGAAGTGGATTTGAAGGCAAAAGTTTTGTTAAATGTCATGGATGGTTATTTTTTAATTTTTTTTCTTTACACCTTGGCTTTAGCACATGTGTAACATGAATGAACTGATTCTAAGGATCATCAGTTTTTATCGTGTTTTCATCCAAGGGGCATCCTATTGATGCTGTAGGAGTTCACTTTTCTTCTTCTCTTGCAACTCCTGATTTTATTTTAGAATTAGAATATTAGACAAAAGTAGAGAGAAACAGCTATATCAGTGAACACTTACAAGTTGATGGCCATATCCTCCTACATTAGTAAATCGGGTTAATTAGTATATATGTTTGGAAGTAGTATCTGCATATATCTAAGTGATCTATTTGATTGATGTTTTTTTTATTTCTATAAACACCTTCATCAAAATTATCGAAGTGATCTATCAGATTGGTTGCTTCCGATGTTTGAAGCGGCGACTCCTATCAAACCCTTCCCACCCTTGAGCATGTACAAGAGTTTCACTTGAGAACCATGTAGTCAGCTAGCAAATTAAGTATAGGCAGATGATAATTAGTGTGCACAAATACCTACCACTCTAGAATAAGCCACTCAAATCCAATCAAGAATAAATTCAATTCAGCAACTTACCAACTTTCAACAACAAACTATTTAACCAAATCAAACCAAGTACTATTGGTAGCACATAAAAAGATATCGGTGTGTTTATTTTATGTATTAATAGTAGCATATAAGTGTACGTGCTTATTTTATGCATGTGTGTAACCTTTAATAAAAAGATATTGATGTGTGTATTTGATCGTCTATATTCGATTATGGATTGGTTATGAGTAATAAATGAGTTATGGTTTAATCTATATGATTGATCTTAACAACATATGTACAAGAATGAAAAATCTCTTATTCTTGTGATCGACATTAAATTGTTCATATTGATTCATTCTCCTTATGGGTAAAAGAATGATCTTATTTAGATTACCATCAAGTGGAAAATTCTCTGATTGGGACGATTCATGCTCTAGATTACCTTTAGGCCTACTAGAGTAATCAGACTATCTTCGAGTCTACTAATGTAAGGGTCTACTAGAACACCCCCATGTGAGAGGGTGAAATATATGTTTACCATGTACACACACTAATGAATGCATGAAAGAGTGATGTTTTTAATCTCTTTGATGAGTTGCATGTGGACGCTCACATAGTGGTTCTTTTTAAGCATGCTTCTTGTGTCAAAGGAAATTTAACTATTCTTGACTTGATTAGGTCGAGAATCTTGCATATCATTTTGGTTGTGCAAGAAATCCGAGAGAGACAGAGAGAGAGAGAGAGAGAGAGAGAGAGAGAGAGAGAGAGTTAATCTCTTTTGGGGTCGTTGAAACAAGTTGTCCAAATAAATCAAAAGTCTCCCTCTTGTGAGACGAATGTTAATTTGTGACATTCATGAAATGAATGTACACAAGGTTGTGATGTGTACATTAACTCGTGCTAAGTGCATGACCAAGTAAGATTCGTATTAAACGACTTTTGATGACTTGAAATGATTATGAAGGGACTATGGTGATGAATCACTATGAGAAAGTGCCAATGAGGCACTAAGGTAATGCCAAATGTGGGCACTATACCAATATATGGGCACTCTTTTTGATCGTGCTAATGTGTGTGTGGATAGGATTTGGCTCATCTATTGCCAACCTTGGCACGCCTTTGTTTGGTAATAACGCGAGGGCCATAGGCGCGCCTATGCTTAGGCTGTGCTTTTGGCGCTGCCCTACTTGGTGTTTGGCGCTCGGCGTTGCTGCATGTTTGGCGGGCCTTAGGCATGTCTATGCTTAGGCCATGATACACCTAGTGCTGGTTGCGCCTTGGCACCACCCTACTTGGTGCTCGGCGCTCGGCATCGTTGCACCTTTGGCGGGCTATGTAAGGCACTTGTTTATTAGTTTTGATTAATATCAATGGAGTCATACTCAAGTTACAAGATTGTTTCCCACAAATCTAGGGAGATGTTGTTATGAGGTTGTGTCAAGTTGATTGGTGTACCATATAAGTTGGACACTAGATAAACTATATAAGACAAATGTTGTGTATGCATAATGATTGCATATTAAAGGACTATGAATAAATCGTGGTGGCAAATGCTTGGACATAGTGTGTTCAAATCTTGTGATTGATCGACAAGATAAAAATCTCACATACCCCACAAGCAACATTGGGTGGCTCATGTGAAAGGACGTGGTAATGTGCCATAATGTTGGTCGTGCCTTGGTGATGCGATCCGGTCTTAGACCGAGATCGATCACGACGAGCCCGAGTCTACCGAGACCTTGGCGTCCACCTTGGATTCCGACCTAGCTCGTTATTGTTATATTTATTATTATTTATTATATTTCCTATTTTGGCATGTTTCTATTTATAGTTAGTTTCTATTTATGTTTCCGTTGTTACTATTTTTGGGCGTGTGTCTACTTATGTTTAAGAGACTGGCCCAATAGTTTATTAGGCCCATTAGCTAGACCTAGTTAGGTTTTGCATTTTCTATTTAAACCATTCGATGTACTCAGTTTTATTTACGCCTTGCAATAGACAGATTGCCTTTTGTGAATCGAGCTTCTCTTCCCTAAGGCCTAGGCGTCAAACCCGGTTCGCAAATCGAACCCTTTTCTATCCCTTTTCTCAATGCCCTCGTCTCGGCCCTAGGCCATCCGAACTCGATCCGTCGAGTTTTCCCTCACGAGCCACCCTGTGGTTCGCGCTTATCCCGGTTACTATTCGTTGGAGAAGATCCGAAGCCCTTCCGACATTAGATCGGGCACCCGTGCGATCAACCCGAAAGGCGGAACGCATCAACTGGTATCAGAGCCCAGGAGGATCGATGAAGGTGACTTCTCCGACACCACCCAGCCGCCGTCTGTGATCGACCGTCCCATCCAACTTGCCTAGTAAGTTCGGTTGTTCACAAACAAAAAAAAATCGATCAAAAAAAAAGATTTCCAGTCTGGATTTTATGGTGATATGGCGTGATATATGGCTTGAGTGCTGATCCTAGTTTGCATTTATCTCTTGTCATGCAGTATATCATATTTTATATAGTATCGGTTTTGGAGTATTGATTTCACGTGAAGGTATATCTTCAAAGATTTGATTACAATGTACAATCATATCTTGCCATTTTCGATTGTATTGTGTGCTGTACGCATATCTTTCTTTTTTAATTAGAAAAAAAAACAGCCGAGCAGTTATAAAAAAAAGTGAATTCGGTTGAATTAAAAAAAAGTGTTCGTTATATTTTTATTTCGGCCTAGGAATTATTGTTAGTTGGCCGGATTTTATGTAATTTTGTAATTAGGAGCGAGTCATGAATTGGCCTCTTTGTTCGGACCTCCCTTGGGATCCATCGCCCCGAAGATTCCACAACTTGCCACCCCGGCAAGTACCGTTTGGGCACCCTAATTGGATTCTGCCACCGAGCCTTCCACATGACCGGCATGATTACTCTCCAGCAATCCGGTCCTAGACCGAGATCGATCATGACGAGCCCGAGTCTACCGAGACCTTGGCGTCCACCTTGGATTCCGACCTAGCTCGTTATTGTTATATTTATTATTATTTATTATATTCCTATTTTAGCATGTTTCTATTTATAGTTAGTTTCTATTTATGTTTCCGTTGTTACTATTTTTGGGCGTGTGTCTACTTATGCTTTAGAGACTGGACCAATAGTTTATTAGGCCCATTAGCTAGACCTAGTTAGGTTTTGCATTTTCTATTTAAACCCTTCGATGTACTCAGTTTTATTTACGCCTTGCTATAGACAGATTGCCTTTTGTGAATCGAGCTTCTCTTCCCTAAGGCATAGGCGTCAAACCCGGTTCGCGAATCGAACCCTTTTCTATCTCTTTTCTCAAAGCCCTCTTCTCGGCCCTAGGCCAACCGAACTCGATCCGTCGAGTTTTCCCTAGCCCGGTTCGCGCTTATCCCGGTTACTATTCGTTGGAGAAGATCTGAAGCCCTTCCGAGCCTAGATCGGGCACCCGTGCGATCCACCCGAAAGGCGGAACGCATTACTTGGTTACATAAAGTTGAGCCTTTGGGTAAGACAAGCATAATGTGCCACTCCGTGGGTAGCCTTCCTATGTTGTTGATACCAAGAGGAACATCTTATATCCTTATGTATTGGACTACTCCGGATTAAAGCAACTTGTTTGAGAAAGAAAAATGGCTAATCATAAAGCCTTGATTTCCATACGAGTTGTGGTTAAAGAAATAGACCGAGAGGACATTGATCCATCCTCTTATCCGAGGTAATAAAGGGATCCTACATCGGGTTTTGAACCTATTGACACTACATCCATGAAGAGTGTTAATGAGCCATGAAGGCCTAGTGTTGGCACACTTGCTAACCTAGATGCATGGTCAAGAAAACCATTGAATGGCTAAATGCGCTATAAAGAAAGGGTACCGAGTTACGGCTTGGATTCCTATGTTATGGATGCCTTGAAGAGTAGTATCAAGGACAAGGCACTCAATGCTTATGGGCACTAATGATGGAAAGTTTATGAGGGCAAACCTTAACGAGTGTAATCTACACTTATGATAAGATGAACGTCTTGTGAGCACAATTCTTGAAATTCCCTTGATTAAAGATTCTAGGAAAAGGAAAGGACAATATCATCTCATATCTTCATATGGATGATGCTCATATGATATTCGCCAAGGCATTGGTGAATAGGATAAAGAGGTTACATTAAGCAACCAAAAACTTTGTGCTAGATGGCCAAAAGGTAAAAGATGTCATTTGAAAGTCCCTCTATGGACTAAAACTATGTGCCTAATGCATGGACAATATAGCAAGTTTAGTAACTCTGGTTAATGAGTTTTTAATAAGTCTATATGAAAATGACATGGCTACTTTGGTAGAAATCAAAGGAAGTTGACAAGATGGAGAGAGTCTTGTCTACGAAGTTTTCCGTTGATGAAATCATGAAGATGCCAATGTGGAAGAGATGAAGATGGATTTGAAATATCGTATCTTCATTGGACTAACAATACATTAGAAGGTAATGAAATATTTATAATTTCTATGCATATTTAAGGCACCTATGGATCCGAGAGAAACATGTCTTCTAGAGTATGTGTGTCACAACTTGAGTATTCTCGAGTGATGGAGTGTTGACACCCTAACATGGCCATTGTCATGGGTAAGATGATTCAATGCTCAACACAGTGGATGTGTGGAAATGCTTTCTGCTTTGGAAAGATTATGCTACAAGTTGGATCACCTAAATGTGGAAGACCGCTAGTCGACGAGTGGTCGAGAAATCCTGTTTGATGGGTGCACGTTCTTGGGAAGTCCCAAGAGGCTATCATGCATAAATTCGACTTTGGACTTAGAATTTGACATCTAGGTATGAAGGTGTATTCTTTTGAGATATAATTCACACTTGAAGTCATCTTAGTTGAGTTTGTGAAGAACACAATAAGTTTGTCAACTTCTTAAACCGAGAGATTGACATAAGAATTCGTGTACGATTCAACTTGAGGGATGGGGGTTAAAATCCTAATAAAAACCTATGATTTGGACATCTAATTTCTCCTTAACAAAAGTTGTAGGACTGAATTCAATGTGGCTAGCCAAAGACATAGAGTTGGAGAGCATAAAAGGCCCAACAAAGTAAATACTCTAGCCTACATAAAAAGAAGTTTTGAAACATGGTTTCATTAATAATCTTTGGTAATTGCATTTGTAGGTGCAAGTTAGAAGTTCAACTAAGCATATGTGGAAGTGAAAGGTTTCTTCCAAGAGTGTTTTAGGAACGCTCGTCTCAAAGCATGCATATGTGAAAAGGACATGGGACGTAAAGCCTCAAAACGTCAAGTATAGTGCATACACATTATGTAACTCATGTTGTACTCTTACTACGTGTACTTAGACAAGTTGAGTGGTTCAATTCTTAGAACACCACGATTCTTTAATGCATGATGGTAATAGCTACAAGTTGTAAATTCAAATCTAAGGGATATTTACTTCTATAACATATAGTTTGAAATTTGTTTGACTTTTAATGACATTGCGCAAATGGGGGAGGAATGTTGGTGATTTGTGAAAGTCATTGGTCCCTTTTGTGTGCATGTGGTGAGATAGGAGCGTCATTTGGGAAGCTTGGTCTATGTGATGGTTCATGAAGTATTTAGAGGAAAGAAAAGGAAGAGAAGTGGCCATATGTAAGGTAGCTAAGTATGACTTCAAGGCGTGCGCCTTTGCCTAGGAACTGGTAACCTCAATTGTCGGGTGCTTGCATAGCATGGCATGATCACGGAGCTTGGTATGGGCACGCCTATGCTTGGGCCGTGGCATGCCTATTACTAGCAATGTCATGCGTTTGGCTTGGTAGCTATGAGACCGGCTTATGGCACGCCTATGCCTTGGCACAAGGCGCCGGGTACTTATCACAAAGCTCAAATAGGCTAGGCGTATGGGTTTTCGGCAAGGAAAGTGTAAATGTAAGCTCTGTGCATTAATGTTTGAATGAATGGGAGGTACTCTAAGCTTGGTGAATGTCTTTGACTAGAACTAAATCTTGAGAATAGCTTGGCACATAGATATAAAAGTTAGAAATTAGTTTGAAAGCTAGAAACTAGCTTGTAAGTTAGCTCCATAAGCTAAACTTAGCTCCTAGGTCAAAGGAATAGCTTAGAGTTAGCTCAACTAGTTTGGAATCAGCTCAACTAGCTTATAGTCAGCTCAAATAGTTTGGAAGTCAGTTCTACTAGCTGAGAGTCAGCTCAAGTCAACTCAACTAGCTGGAAGTTAGTTGCACTAGTTGGAAGCCAGCTACACTAGCTTGATACCTGGCTTTTGGGCCAGCCATTTGGGTTGATTTAGGTCGACCTTATGGGCATGATGTTGGGCCAAGTGGGTTGGCAATACGGGCTTGCAAATGGGCATGATGTTGGACTTTGCTTGGAGAAACTTTTAGGCCAACACTTGTGGGCTTTACTTGGCCATCCTTGGGCCTTTCTAAGACATAAATGGACGGCTATACATGGGCCAAATTGGGCCCCTGGCTGGCCATTCTCTTTGGATAAGAAGGAGAGAAGTGGAGGGTAGTTGAGGGTGGTTATTAATAACTAACTTCCTAAAAAACCTCCTAACTTCTCTCAACTCTTTTTTAACTTTTTTCAAGTTCCTTTAACCTCTTTTTAACCACCTTAAACCCCCTACCTTATGCCTATAAAAGGCATGGATGGGCGACCTTCTTGTCATATGTTGCAAGACAAGAGTTTGATGGAAAATTAGAGTGATCTTAAGAGAGTTTCTCACAAGGAAATTAAACACTAGCGTGGAGCAATTGTGGAGTGTCTTTCTCAAAGGGAAATGAAGCATGATTCATACAACTCGAACAAGGTTGTGTTTACTTGATAGATTGGATTTGCCATCCTTTCCATTGTGTGTTTGTTGAAACGTTGTATCCCACAACGATATTGCATATATCTCTCGGCATGGAATAGGGGCAATAATCGTTGAAGGAAAGATCGAACTTTCGAGTGACTCATTTGCCATTATCCAAGACATCTTATATTGTTTTAATGGTCGGTGGTGATTGTTGAGAGGGTTTCTTTACAACAAATAAATTTATAATCAAGACCCCGCTGAGTACAGTGATCGCCTCTTGTGTGTGCGAGGGTCAAGAGATACAATTTATAACCCGACCCCGTTGTAGTACGTGGTGGGTGTCGAACACTCGGGAAGTCTACTCGATCGATGTGCCTAGATACTAGGGAGCTAGAAAGGAGAGCATAAAACAAAGGAAAACAAAGAAAACAGTCGGGACCGACACAGAGGTCAGGTCGGGCCCGATGTTGGCGACAAGAGGAAGTCGGGACCGACGTAGGGTAAGTCGGGCCCGAGATAGCTGGGTTTGTCGAACCTCAAAGATTAAAAGTAGATCTTGGGCTTTTGGGTTCCTTCTCTAGTAGATTAAGGCTTATCCACCCCAATTCAAGCAATGAGTGATGATCGGACTAGGATCGAGTGCTTTCGCCCTCGTTCCAACCACTTCTACACATCGATCATTGGGGAAATCCCCTTCGAAGCAAGGTCTTGAGATTGACACATGTTCACTTTCGCTACTTTGCCAATCTCAAGCCTTGATTCCCGACTTTCGCAAGGAATTGTAGCTCTATGTAGAGTGGGTTCCTTAGACCAAACACTCAAGGCTATGGAATTGGGGTTTCTAGCCCAAACCTAGCTAGGGTTTTCCCCCATAACCCAAGATCAAGGAGATCTACTCCATGTGACAAGCAAAGAAAGCAAACAAATCAAAAGAGAAAGCAATCATCATAATCAATCTCAAAACAAAGCAAAGTTTCATTCAAAATCAAAAGCAATCCACAAATTCCAATCAAGGGTTTTCAAATCCACAAGAACAAAGCAAATCAAAGCAAATCTACCAACAAACCTATCAAATCTCCCTCTCCTTGGCCGATTCTCTCTCTCTTCCTTCTCCTCTCCTTCCTCCTTGCTCTCCAAGAATCCTCTTGGCTCCCCTTGGAACCCCCCCTTTGTGAGAGAGCCCCCTTTTTGTGTGTGTGGGAACCCCTTTCTTAGAAGACAAGAGGGCCTTTTATGGATTAAATGAGGGGCAAAAGTGGAAGTCCACAATTTCGTGCCTTGGAGCCCAAGTAGTCCGGTGACCGACTTGGACCGACACGGAGGACCTCGGGCCCGAGTTACTGTGCATCTCGGTCCGAGGTTGGAGACTTCAAAGTCGGGCCCGAGGTTGGTTGCAACTCGGTCCGAACCTCGTTCCACCTTCTTTTTGTTGGCTTCTCTTGTTCTTCTTCATGGCTTGCTCTTCTCTTTCCTCCTTAGCTCGGGCCTTGCTCCATGTCTCGACTCTCCTTCTAAACGAGCCTTGATCCATGCCAAATTACCTACAAAACACATAAAACGCGCGTAGTTTCCGAATCTCATAGAAATACGAGAACTAAGCTAAAAAGGAACAAAAGGCACAAGAAAAGGGGAAAAAGAAACATATTTACAAAGGAAATCACATATGAAAACACCACCAAATAGAAAGACATCAAAATACCCCATACTTAAACTTGCTTGTCCTCAAGCAATAACAATGTAAGCAAGACCGAAACATAATCTTCAAGTAAAGCCTCGTATGAAAACACATTTTAAGCACAAGTGATCGATATTCAAGCAAGATTACATCATCACACATGATTAAGTATTCTAAGGAAAAGAGTCAATGCAACTAAGCCTCACTTTAGGGATATGTGAATGTGTATCACTCATCATGTGTTTAGGTTTAGCAATGAACACTCAAGCTCAAAATTCATGCAAGTAAGGACTTTACTATTGAATCTAATATCACCAATTCCTCCACCTAGAGATGCCTAATGCAAAGTACACAAAGAATTTCGAACTTGGCTCAATGGAGGTCCTCAAAGAGGTTCCATTCGGCCGGGTTGTAATGGGGCTTTTGGTATTTTTCAAGGTGAGAATTATTTGGTCTTGTGGTGCTTTCAATGGGGATTGAACAACCTAAACTCTCACCAACTTCACCAAAATTCCACAATTACTTTCACACTCACCCAAAAGACTTAACATTTTCCTTTCAACCCAAAATTTCACTTAACATTCCACTTCATCTTTGCTCTTATGCTTTTTGTTGGATTTTCAACACTTTCTACATTTGGACCGACTTTCTTATGACATCGGGCCCGATGTTGCTTGTAACTCGGTCGGACCCTTTTCTTCACTTAAGCTCTTTGCTTAATTCCACTTTACATTTCCAACATTTTCTTTCTTTCTTTTCTCTTTTTTTTTTTCATTTTTGTACAACAAAGATGCACTACCCACATGATTCATAACACCATTCTTTTGCCCTTAAACCCAAGAGAATCTCAACTCTTCAAATACAATCCAAACCTCTCTTCTAAAGTTCAATCCCATAAGGGTCAAGTCATATAAGGCTAGGAATAATATTTTTGAGGAGTTTCAAACAAAGGCTTAGGCTAGAACGGGGCTACAAACAAAGGATTTTCTTCATGGTAGGATATGGAACATTTATGTGACTAGAAGAATAAAGTTCAAAATCAATGTGACCATGCTAGGACAATTCTCATGACGGTCTCGGAAAATAGATAAACACCGCAATAGCAAGTTTTACTAAGCATGAATGAGCTAATCACACAAGAAAAATGAGGGATATGCAAATATGAACAAGCATCCCTAAAATGGCCAAATATCAATCTCACAAGGCTCACTCATACTTAGTTGCATAAGAACTCATCCTAGAACTCACATGTTCAATAAAACAAGCAAGATATCATGATCACATCAAAAGCAACATCATTTTAGAGGCTAAACTATCCAAAAATATGCAAAGGAATTTACATGCTCACATCATCATTAGCTTTTATTTTGGCAATCTAAGATGGGAATTTCTAGTCCAAAACCTACAAAACACAAAATCTTTTTGTTGTTTTCAACACAATTTTTTAATTTTTATGGATTTTTTTGCAAAAAATTTCTCTAAAACCAAAAACTCATCCATTCAAGACCAAATTAATCATTCATGTTTTTCATCAAACCACAAACCAAGAAGCAAACATCCCAAATACAAACTAGAAACACAAACTAAATATCCTCAAAATAATAAACAAACATAAACAAGTGAAATCATGAACACACTTACCCCCACCCCATACTTAAAATTTTGATGTCCCCATCAAACAAGGAAACCAAAACTTAAAAGCAAGAGAGAAGAGTATGAAAAGCTCACAATTTCTTATTCTTCAATGGCATGTATAGGATCACTCGAAGGGGTTGTCACGTCTACGTCCTCTTTGGAGCCTTGCTTGCCGCTCCCTCTCGTACACTTGCTCTTGGTAGAAGTCTTGTGGTGGTGGTTGGAGTTGAGGCTCCGGGCGTGTCCATTGGTCCTCTCGGGAAGGGAAGTTCCCGCTCATCCACGTGTTGAAGCTATCTTGGACCCGCCACCTTTGGTCTTCCACCTCCCTAAGCTCCTCCACCTCTCGTCTAGTGTAGCCGAGGGCCCGGTTCATCTCTTGTTGGCTAGCTTGGAAAGAGCTTTGTTGTTGAAGCATTTGTTGTTGTTGTTGGTACATTTGTTGTTGATGGAGATTCACTTGATGGACCTCTTGGAGAACATTTTCTTGTTGAAGTTGGAGATGAGCCATTTGGTTGGCTAAGAAGGACATGTCCACGGTTTGTTGTTGCTCGGGAAACACCATTCCCGGACCGTACCATTGGGCATAGCCTTCATAACCGCCACCTTGGAATTGCTCTCGCCTTGCACCGCTCCCTTCTCCTCGTTCATAATGCCTCGGGACCTCACCACCATGGAATGAAGTGGACCGACGTTGAGGGAAGTCGGGCCCGACTTGGTGTGTACCTCGGTCCGCCAGTGTTGGAGCTTGGTGCGTGGCTCGGAGGTTGGCCATCAAACCTTGGAAGCGCACATCTTCTTCATTTAGCTCTTGATCGACTTCCATGTCTTCCCCACGAGGTGCAAACACAAAGTTGTCTTGGTCGGAATCCGGTGTAGATGGAGGAGAGGTAAACCGAATGTGTTGAGATTGTTGTCGCCGCCCCTCTCTTGCACCTTCGGGGTCACCAAATGAGTGTGGCTTGCCGGCCCACACTTGGTACCAATTTTGATACCGAGAAAGGTCATAGAGGTTGTGCACTAACCGGATCGACACACCATCATAGTTTGAGTGAGGGGCCAAGGAAATCATGTAGAGCTTCTCCTTGACGATGTTGGCCTTCTTGAAATACTTCATGTTCATGTACTCAACACCATTCGGAGCCGGAGAATACTTGTCAAGATCAACTCCTAGACGCATGGCGAGCCTTGCTATCATCCCACCGAAGTAGATCCAAGAGGAGCTTTGGAAGTCTCGCACCATCTTGACCCACTCCCATGCAAGGTTCATGGGCTTCTCGGTGTTGAAGAGCATCTCATGGAGCAACATGATCTCCTCCTTCATCGGCTTGCTCAACTCATGACGAGCATAGATTGCACACCCCAAGACTCGCACCATGACCCGAAAAAGAGGGCTAGCAATCTCGTTTGTGGAGGCGCCTTTTCTCATCTCGCTCTTCCCGGCCACATGACGCCACACTTGGTTCACCTTCTCATTGTTGACGCCGGTCTCTTCTCTTGGGCATGGAAACCCGAAGTAGGTAGCCAAGTCCCTAAGAGAGAGATTGTGGTCCTCATTGCCCAATTGGAAAGTGATCGCCCCTTCCTCATCCTCCACATTATCATAAGTGCATTCAAAAGTGGCCATGAATTCCGAGGTGAGGGCGGGATAGTGGGTGTTGTCCCACCTTAGCATTCCATTGAGACCGATATGGGAGTAGAACCTTGGAAGAGCTTGATCCATATCCATCTTCCTCACGGCGTCCCAATCAAGCCACCTTGTGTGATGCTCAAGCGCCATATACCTTGCATAACTCTCAACTTGCTCATCATCCTCCAAGTAGACATCATCCAACTTTGGCTCTTTCCTTGACTTCTTGGACTTCTTCCTCGGCCTTTCCGCATGAGATGATGAAGCTCTAGTCTCCATGGTACCTACACACATCCAACCAAACAAAAGGGTCCAAGATAAACTCCATACAACTCAACAAAAGCACTCATCAACACACAACAACACATCAACACAAGGGAACTCCATACTTAGTCTCTAAACACACATGCATCACAATCCAACATGAATCATCATGGATATCTTCTAACAATGGCTAAGCAAATGATCATACTACATCATGATTAGGCTACAGCCAACAATGAAACACATGAATCCACATGATATCACAAGAAGAGGACAAAAACAACATGGATCGACTTTCAACCTATGTCGGGCCCGATACATCCTCAACCTCGGTCCGACTTGATGGACCGATTTCCACAACTCGGGCCCGACTCTCCTGGGCACTTCGATCTCGACCTAATTCGTGCTTCGACTTCTAGCCTTAAATCAACCCAAATCACTCTATCATGTACTTAAATTTCAAATTCAACCATCAAACATCCCTAATCTAAGTTCTAAATGGATCTAAGCATGCATAAACAAATTTAAAGCTCAATTTCACAAATCATGCAAATCCACCATTGATGCTCAAGCTCAAGCTCTCAATCAAACATGGCATTACTCAATCTACGCAATGAAAGCTCAAAATCTTCAAAGAAATAAGTAGAGATCGAGTAACACATACCGGATTCGAAGAGTATTGAACTTTTAAACAAATAAGCAAATTAGAACTCAAATTTTCTCAATCTAGATCGAGACGGGGGATGAAGAACGAGATTGAACTCGAAATTTCTCTTTGGAATCGGGTTAGGGAGGCCTTTTCGTGATTGGATCGAGATGAAGAAAGGAGGATGTGTGGATCGAGTATGGAAGGGGAAGGGGCGGCCGACTTTGAGAGTTCTTGAGGGAGAGGGGTTGTATTTTGGGAATGGTGGTTGATAATGAAGATGGTAGGTAGGTGGGGGATAGTATTTAATGGGGGAAAGGGACAAATTAGGTCAAGGGCAAAATTGGCATTCCAACTAGTCAATTCAGATCGGACCGACTTCATGGACCGACGTCCCTATGTCGGGCCCGACTTACTTGGGCTCGATGTGGGAGTATTCGGGTCACCAATTTTACTCCATCCTCTTGCAACTTCTTTCCCATATTTCCATTTAAATATTTCACCTCAAATCTTGAAGAATACACAACACCAAAAATCCACAAAACACTAGATAGAGATTGGTTAGAGAAAAGCTAAGCTAAACTAAGAAAAATCAAACTAAAATTACGAAAAGAAAGCTACTAGCTCGGGTTGCCTCCCGAGAAGCGCTCGTTTAGAGTCACTAGCTTGACTTCCTAACCTCAATCTCATGGCGGGTGAAACACGGTGAATTGCTCGCCATTGTTATGCCCATTCCCATTGCCTTCATACCCATAAAACCACCAACGATGGTCTACATAGGCATGGCTCTCCGATCTCGGGCCTCTCTCATCATACTCTTCCAATGAATGAGATTTATCCTCCTTACTTGCTCCATCATGTTCCTCTTTTCCTACACCAAAGTTATCCAAAGAATTCCTAGGAGATTCTACCAATTCATCTTTCAAGTCACTAAGGCAAATGTAGGAGTCTCCTAAGTCATCTTTCAAATCACTTAAACAAATGTAGGAATCAAAAGTTTGGGAAGAATTGTGGTCATCACCAACATCAAAAGGATATAAGTAAGGATACTCTTCATTTCTCCTTGGGCTAGCATTGATCCTTGACTCATCTTGATCCTCAATTTGCTCCAACAACTCCCTTGCTTGTATTTGTTTATTCAACCTTTCATCACTTCTCAACACAATGACCTCTCTAGCAACTTCCACTTCTTCTCCTTTTCTCTTAGCACTCTCTTCAAGTTTGAGGATAGCCAAGGCGTCCGGCTCATTCAAGGCCTTGTTGAAGTGAAAATCGACCTTTTCTTCACCAATCTCGAAGGAAACTTTGCCGTTTTTGACATCAAACCTTGCCCCCGCCGTAGCTAATAATGGTCTTCCTAAGATTATTGGGACCAAGGGGTCCTCATGCATGTCCAAGATCACGAAATCATCGGGGACAAAGTACTTTCCAACTCGCACCGGCACGTCATCCAATATTCCCTTAGCCTTGATGATGGAACCGTCGGCCATAGTTAGGGACATAGCCGGCTCCATTTCACCCAAATTTGCTCTTCTCCAAATGCTAGCGGGCATCACCGAAACACTTGCCCCAAGGTCACATAAGGCTTGGAAATTTTGAGACCCCACACCAATGGTTATAGCAAAACGACCGGGATCTCCTAGCTTTTGCGGTAACTCCAAGGTCTTGACCTCATCTTGCATTTCAACTATGGACCTCTTCTTGCTCAAAATCTCTTTTAAAAACTTGGCATAAGATGGCATCTCACTCAATGCATCGGTGAACGGGATAGAGATGTTCAAGCCTTGCAAGAGTTTGAGAAACCTCTTGAACTTGTTCTCAACAATATCTTTCGGCTTCTTCGAGGGATATGGAAGAATTGTTGAACCTTGAATCTTGCTTGGATCAACCTCTCTGGACATCCCCACTTCACTTGCAACATTTCCTGGTTGGACCGACTTGGGCACCATGTCGGGCCCGATGTTGTGAATCTCGGTCCTGGGCAGAGGAGTCGGATCGAGGTCTGGGTACGTCGGTTCCGATTTGCTCTTGACCTCGGTCCATGGTGAAGGAGTCGATCTTCTTGTTGGGTCGACTTCGGGGGACGTCGGACCCGACTTGCTGGGTAAGTTGGTCCGACTCTCTTCGTTCTTCTTAGGCATGTGTGGCTCGGGTGGGTTTCGGCCACTTCTCAATCCAATTGCCCGGACTTCATTTTGATTGTTTTGAGCTCGAGGATTCTCCTCGGGTCGGCCCGGAAGTCTCCCATTCTCTCTCGGGGCTTGAGTCGCAATTTGAGCAAATTGATTGTCGACTTGCCTCCTCCATGCACCAAACTCATTGAATTGGGTCCTCATCTCCTTGAACCCATTTCTCATCTCTTGAGCGAATGATTGTAGATCATTGAATCCCGGTGGCCTATATGGTGGTGGTGGCGCCCTTGGATCGTTTTGGTTGAAGTTGTTGTTGTAACCTTGAGCTTGACCGTTGTTCCACCGGCCATTGCCACCATTGTTGAAGTTGCCTCTTCCACCGAAATTTCCTCGAACATAGTTTGCCTCCTCAATTCGCTCGGCCAAGCGTACTTGGCTCTCATTCGGACAAACTTGTGTAGCATGTGCAAAGGATCCACACTCCTCACAAGCTCTAGCATTTTGCTTGTAGTAGTGGACTTGCCTCTTAAGCTTGCTCACTTCACCTTCAAGGAATTGGAGCTTCACATCCCTATCAATGTCTTCTCCCTTTGGATCATATAACTTCCTTGCACCTTCACCTTGAACTTTCACCTCCTTGCTAGCTTGACTCACCCCATACATGGCCTCATAATCGGATAGCTTGTCAAGTAGCTCCCAAGCTTGATCCGGTGTCAAGTCTATGAACCCACAATCGGTGTGGAGATTGAGCTTGTCCTTCGTTACCGGATTGATGCCTTGGAAAAAGATGTCTTGAAGCACATATGGTTGTTGGCCATGAGTAGGACATTGGCGCAACATCTCCTTGAAACGGTCCCATGCTTCGAAGAGGGGCTCATTCGGACCTTGTTGAAAGCTTGCAATCTTCCTTCTTAAATCGGTTGTCTTTGAGGGCGGGAAGAACTTCATCAAGAAAGCGTCATAGAGTGTCTTCCAAGTTGTGATTGACCTAGGAGCTTGGCTCTCGAGCCAATGTGTGGCCTTGCCCCCAAGTGACCATTTGAACGCCTTTAGAAGCACATACTCCAATGTCTCCTCGTCGGTGGAGATCGTCTCACACATATCCACAAAGCGTTTGACGTGCTCTATGGGACACTCATGTGGACGGCCCTCGAATTGATCACGCTTGATGAGGGAGATGAATTGCGTCTTGATCTCAAAATTCTTGGCAACCTCGGGAAGCACAATAGCCGGCTCGGGTACCCTCAACTCCGGATGCATGTATTGGCGTGCATTCCGGGGTAGAGCGTTGAGTTGAGCCTCGGCTCTCATCCGTTGCTCCCGTTCTCTTCTTGCCACCTCCTCTTGATTGTCCCTCTCAAGTTGCAATCTAGCCATTTCGGCCCTAAGTCGAGCCAACTCCTCATCAA
Organism: Fallopia convolvulus; assembly: GCA_964016875.1. NCBI lineage: Eukaryota > Viridiplantae > Streptophyta > Magnoliopsida > Caryophyllales > Polygonaceae > Fallopia > Fallopia convolvulus. The sequence continues at coordinate 4,446,123 of OZ024722.1, read as the reverse complement.
CATGGAGAGCTTGATTCTCCATCCTTTTCCTTCTTCGGGCTTCTTTGAGAATACTTTCCGGATCACTCACAAACTCAAGCTCAAGTGTTCCTCGATAGGAACGAGCTAGCATACACCTATGAAACAAAAACACAAACCAAAACAAATCAAAAACAAACAAAGGGTTTGGGCTATTCCCTCACCCAAATCACTACCAAAACACAAGAAACTAACCAAATTGGCACTCAATGCACTTAGACTTCCCCGACAACGGCGCCATTCCTTTGATCGCCTCTCGTGTGTGCGAGGGTCAAGAGATACAATTTATAACCCGACCCCGTTGTAGTACGTGGTGGGTGTCGAACACTCGGGAAGTCTACTCGATCGATGTGCCTAGATACTAGGGAGCTAGAAAGGAGAGCATAAAACAAAGGAAAACAAAGAAAACAGTCGGGACCGACACAGAGGTCAGGTCGGGCCCGATGTTGGCGACAAGAGGAAGTCGGGACCGACGTAGGGTAAGTCGGGCCCGAGATAGCTGGGTTTGTCGAACCTCAAAGATTAAAAGTAGATCTTGGGCTTTTGGGTTCCTTCTCTAGTAGATTAAGGCTTATCCACCCCAATTCAAGCAATGAGTGATGATCGGACTAGGATCGAGTGCTTTCGCCCTCGTTCCAACCACTTCTACACATCGATCATTGGGGAAATCCCCTTCGAAGCAAGGTCTTCAGATTGACACATGTTCACTTTCGCTACTTTGCCAATCTCAAGCCTTGATTCCCGACTTTCGCAAGGAATTGTAGCTCTATGTAGAGTGGGTTCCTTAGATCAAACACTCAAGGCTATGGAATTGGGGTTTCTAGCCCAAACCTAGCTAGGGTTTTCCCCCATAACCCAAGATCAAGGAGATCTACTCCATGTGACAAGCAAAGAAAGCAAACAAATCAAAAGAGAAAGCAATCATCATAATCAATCTCAAAACAAAGCAAAGTTTCATTCAAAATCAAAAGCAATCCACAAATTCCAATCAAGGGTTTTCAAATCCACAAGAACAAAGCAAATCAAAGCAAATCTACCAACAAACCTATCAAATCTCCCTCTCCTTGGCCGATTCTCTCTCTCTTCCTTCTCCTTTCCTTCCTCCTTGCTCTCCAAGAATCCTCTTGGCTCCCCTTGGAACCCCCCCTTTGTGAGAGAGCCCCCTTTTTGTGTGTGTGGGAACCCCTTTCTTAGAAGACAAGAGGGCCTTTTATGGATTAAATGAGGGGCAAAAGTGGAAGTCCACAATTTCGTGCCTTAGAGCCCAAGTAGTCCGGTGACCGACTTGGACCGACACGGAGGACCTCGAGCCCGAGTTACTGTGCATCTCGGTCCGAGGTTGGAGACTTCAAAGTCGGGCCCGAGGTTGGTTGCAACTCGGTCCGAACCTCGTTCCACCTTCTTTTTGTTGGCTTCTCTTGTTCTTCTTCATGGCTTGCTCCTCTCTTTCCTCCTTAGCTCGGGCCTTGCTCCATGTCTCGACTCTCCTTCAAAACGACCCTTGATCCATGCCAAATTACCTACAAAACACATAAAACGCGCGTAGTTTCCGAATCTCATAGAAATACGGGAACTAAGCTAAAAAGGAACAAAAGGCACAAGAAAAGGGGAAAAAGAAACATATTTACAAAGGAAATCACATATGAAAACACCACCAAATAGAAAGACATTATGCAGGGAGGTCAGGATCGTTCCATAGGAAGCAAGGTTGTTCGTTTATCGACTACTAAAAAGAACAAACAAAATCAAACAAAAACACTCACAAGCAGCCTCGTTAACGACGTTGTCAGGGTCGTTAACGAACCACCGTACACAAAAGACTCAATGTAACGACCTAAATAAGTTCGGTACCGAGCCAAGTAACTCAGCAACGAATATCACTTAAAGATAATTCAAATAAAAACAAAGATCTAGGACTAGGGACACCACAACATAGTCATGCATATAAACTTGTAAGAAGAATAGATCATGCCCTTAAAAAGATAGAGTCATCAACTTTCGTTGACTATCAAGTAAATTAACCTACTTTCGCATCCTAATTCACTCAATTGTTTGTTTTGGATCTAAAGCTTGAAACTTTCGTATTCAAACAATATCAACCTTCAAGTTACTAACTTTCTCTTTCAATCAAGTTAAAAACTCAAATTACCTCAACTTTCATCTCGGTATAAGCACAACAAACAATCTCAATAATAGATAAAAGGCATTCAACACACAATCTTACTCATCAAACATGCTCAACTATGCCTGGCTTAACCCCGATCCTAGAAAAGAAGACTACTCACTAATCATAACTACGAAACAAGAAATCATTGAAAACAAATTACTACTTAAATTAATAACAAAATATCGTCTTACAGAAAATTAGAAGAAACCGAAAATATGCAAACACCGAACCAAAATCTCGATCAACGAACTCGATAACTTTCGTTCACCGACCTCCAAACTCGACTCCGATCCTCTCTCGACTCTTCTCGGCTCTTCCTCTTCTCTCTATGTCGAATCCCCTAAAAATCTCCCCCCTATCTAGGCTAAACAAGAGGGCTATTTATACTAAAAAGGCTAAAAACTAATAAGGCTAGAAGATAAAAAAGTTTCCTAAAAGATAGAAATAAAAACCTAAAAGATAGAAACAAAATCTAGAAAGATAAAAAGACCTAAAATACATAATATAATAACCCTAAAAATTATAAAAAGATACTCTACCGATATGGAAAGAATTTCCCGCACAGGATCGGTGAGTTACAAAGTAAACCCTCGAAATTTCTATCACGTGGCCTCGTTAACGAGCCCTCACAGCCTCGTTAACGAGCCCGGGCTTGGTTTCTTCCACACTTCATCTCGTAAAACCTGGACTCTGACTTCTCCATACTTGTATTCCTCTGTCTTTCATTGTAGCGCTCCAAATTCAGCTCCATATAGCACTTTTCCTTGCTAAAACCTACAAAATACACAAAATAGAGTAGCTTCCATACTTTCTATGAAAATATGCAAAACCATCCAAAAACACACCAAACTAAATCTAAAACTACTAAAACTAAGCCTAACAAACCAAGAAAACATACTAAAAACTATTACTAAAAATACGAACATCAGTGATTGCCCTAGTAGCCTACACCCACGAGATTACCCTCCGGGGCCTACTCAAGAGATTATCCTTCGGGGTCTACTCAACTTGCCTTGATTATCCTATGGATCTACAAGGGCCGACTTTCTTCATCTTTAACATTGCAATTTATTTTTCCTTATCCTTAAAATCAACAAAAAGTAATCAATTTCGAACAATTTATCTACATAATTTTCCATAGGAATTTAGGATTTTGCTTTATTTCTTGATCAAAATCTTAACATGATGGGATATGGGCTAGGAATTGATTTTTTTTATTAGGAAAGAAATTAGGGTGACCATTAACAAGCTAGTGGTCGCCCTAGAGCATCTTGGCGGATGAGGGTACGGAAGCCCGAATCAGCTGCAAGTGGGACGGAGGAGACGTTCCTAAACGATCCAGCGATGAAGTCCGACACAGAATTGCACTCCCGAACAACGTGAGCGATGCACCAATCTTGGAAACGAGCTAGAAAGCAATGGATATCCACAAGTAGCATCTCAATCTCCCACGGGCAGCGCCAATCACCGAGCACGACATTGACCAGCTGCAAATTATCGCCTTCAATTTGGATCCGGGGTATGCCACATCTGGTGGCCTCGAGAAGTCCCTGGCGCAAGGCGATGGTCTCGGAAATCAGAACGGACTGTCGACCAATCAATCCTCCGTCAAAATGGATGGGGGAGCCACCAGAGTCCCTGAGGATGAACCCGAATGAAGCCACGCCATCTGCATTAACTGCACCATCAAAATTCAATTTAATAATATCACTTTTGGGTTTTTCCCATTTGGTTTGCTTTCTCCCAACTCGGCCCCGTACAATATGGTTACGGGGACCGGAGGAGGCAGCGGGTTCAACAAGTTTCGAGTCTTTAATCTGGTTTCGGACGAACTCAACGATTTGATTGGCATTGGTCAAGTTAGTGCCGACATTACAATCAAAGACTCTCTTGTTCCTCGAGAACCAAACGCTCCACCAGGTGTTAGTGAGGAGTTCAAATTCCTCTTTGGTTGTCTTATTCTTAATTTCCTCCAAAATCTCATGTGGTTTTCTCCCGTCCTTGGGAATTTGGTCGGTGATCCCCCGTAATTTTGGGTCTAATGAGTTAAGGGTTGCCTTTGTGAGAGGTGATGCGTCCCTCGTATGGGAGGCCTCGGATCGGTGCGATGTTTGAGTAGTAGGTCTCAATTCTGCGTAGCGGAAGTCTTGATTGATTGAATGAAGGCACAAACAAACAAGAACAATTGTGAACGAGAGCTCTAGATCGAATTGTAAGGGGGCGGCGCAAGCACAAAGGGAAAATAAAGGAGCAATCCTCAACTTAAATTAACCCTTAAATGTTCGCTGAATAAAACATAAGCCTAATCCCCCTTATATAGGGAGGCGGCACGAGAAAACCATGAAAAACCCTAAGGTGACGGCGCGCGACTAGGGCTAGCACGCAGGCTAAGGGCCCAACGGCACGGTCCAAAATGTATCGGCGCAAGGCCCATAATTAACCTTCTAAAAACATAAAACTACTAATAGTAATGTTCTATAATGGAAAGTATGCAAGAAACTACTAAAAACGGATAGGTCGTTCGTGAACGAGCAAAGAGTGTCACGACACGCGTGGCGCGGCGCTGGCGAGACTCGGACACGACGCTAGCGAGGTCACAGTGTGGCACTGTGCACTGGCGCGGGCGCGGGCGAGGATGCTGGCGTGAGTGCTGGCGCGAGGGTCGCAAAAACCTCAAGATGCGACTCGATGCCGAGTCTTGGCACGATGGTCTCGACACCAAGGCTTGGCATGGTGGGTTGTCCGTGGCTTGCGAAAACCTCAAGGCGCGATCCATGGCACGGTGCAAGGCTTGAGTCCGATGGTGCCAAGGTGGTGGTGGTTGGCATTGTTGGCTCAAGTTGAGGTTCCTCGACGCCGAGGACGCACAAGGTTGTGTGCGTCGGTGCGACGAGGGATGCGTCGTGGCCTGTGGAGAGGCGCGCCACAAGAGATTGAGTCGCGGACTGGATGGCTTGAGTTCTGGCACGGGTAATGGGGCCATCGGAGCAAAGTGTGAATGCGTCGTCCTCCTGGCTAGCATCCATGACGGGGGTCTCATCACCCTCCCCCACTTGGTTGGGAAATGTCCCCGTTTCCTCATAAGCAGGCTCAACATAGGGGGAGAGTTCGGCGACATTAAAAGTGGAGTGCACCGAATACTTGCCTGGGAGGTCGATCTTGTAGGCGTTGTCTACGATCCTCTCTAAGACTCGAAAAGGGCCGTCGCCTCGTTGATGAAGCTTTGTCTTCCGAGCATCTGGAAAACGGTCCTTGCGAAGGTGCAGCCACACGAGATCTCCGGGGTTGAAAACCAGGCGCTTCCGACCCTTGTTGTGTTGGGCCTCGTATTGAGATGCCCTACGCTCCAATTGGGACCGCGTCCGCTCGTGTAGCTTGCGGATGGCGTCGGTGCGGTTGGACGCGTCGATGTGCTCGCCGTTCTTCAAGGGGCGAGGGACAAGATCCATTGGAGAGTGCGGGTTGAGGCCGTAGACGATCTCGAACGGTGTCCTCCTAGTAGCCGAGTGTTTGGACCTGTTGTAAGCAAACTCAACAAAAGGAATTAGATCCTCCCACCGACATGTTTTATGTTTGAGCACCGTCCGAAGAAGGGTGCCCAGTGTCCGATTGGTCACCTCAGTTTGACCATCGGTTTGGGGATGATAAGAGGTGGAAAATAGCAATTGCGTACCTAGCTTTCCCCAAAGCGTCCTCCAGAAATGGCTACAAAATTTCGTGTCTCGGTCACTAACAATAGTGCGAGGCACGCCATGTAACTTGACGACATGCTCAAAGAACAAGTTGGCGATTTCAGTCGCATTGTTGTTCCCTTTGCATGGCACAAAGTGAGCCATTTTGGAGAAGCGGTCCACAATTACAAATATCGAATCCTTACCGCGCCTTGTCATCGGGAGGCCCGTGATAAAATCCATGGAGAGATCTTCCCACGGTGTGTCCGGTATGGGCAAGGGCGTGTAAAGGCCATGAGGTTGGAACCTCGATTTTGCGGTTTGGCACGGCACACAACCGCGGCAATACCTGTGGACATCCGAAGCCATGTGTGGCCAAAAGAAATGCTCACGAAGTGCTGCTAGGGTTTTGGCTATGCCAAAATGGCCTCGGCCATCATGAGCTTCTTTGAGCAATAGATGCCTCACAGACGAGGCCGGAATGCAAAGCTTCCCGGCTCGGTAGAGGTACCCATTGTCCAAAAAATAGGACTCATGAATTCGACTTTGCTCGAGGTTCTCCATGATCGGTTTAAAATATGGATCATCCAAGTATAACTCCTTAATCAAGGAGAACCCGAGCAAATTGGCCTGTAACTGAGTCAATAGAACATACCTGCGTGACAGTTCGTCTGCCACGACGTTTTCTTTTCCCTTCTTGTGTGCGATGATATATGGAAAGGTTTCCATAAATTCCACCCACCGAGCATGGCGCCTGTTAAGAGTCGTTTGACTCTTTAGATAAGCTAAGGCCGCGTGATCCGTGTGGATCACGAATTCACTTAGCCACAAATAATGCTGCCATGTTTTAAGAACCCGAATCAGCGCGTACAACTCCTTGTCATACGTCGGGTAATTGAGAGTTGCCCCCGTAAGTTTCTCACTAAAATATGCAATGGGGCGTCTGTCTTGAAGGAGTACGCCGCCTATGCCATAGTCAGAGGCGTCGCACCCGATCTCAAAGTTCTTGGAAAAGTCTGGCAATTGCAAGACCGGAGCACTACACAAAGCTTGTTTTAAGGCCTGAAAGGCGGCCTCATGGTGTGGCATCCACTTGATTGTGGTCGCCTTCTTAGTGAGGTTGTGGAGTGGCCCGGCGATGGAACTAAAGTCCTTGACGAAACGCCGATAGAACCCTGCGAGCCCTAAGAAGGATCGAACCATCGTCGGGGTCGTAGGGGTGGGCCACGCTCGGATGGCGCGGATCTTGTCGTCATCCACTTTGAGGCCATCCTTGGACACGACGAACCCAAGAAAATTCGTCGTGTCCGTGCAAAACGAACATTTGTCCAAGTTTACATACAAAGAATGTTCGCGAAGGCATTCTAACACCAACCTAAGGTGCCTCGCGTGAGAGTTCAAGTCTCTAGAAAAAACTAAGATGTCGTCAAAATACACAACGACAAAATCTCCTAAAAATTTTCCAAAAACAAAGTTCATAAGCCGCATAAAAGTACTAGGGGCGTTTGTCAAGCCAAAAGGCATGACAAGCCATTCGTACAAACCATGCTTGGTTTTGAATGCGGTTTTCCACTCGTCGCCTTCATGCATCCGGATTTGGTGGTAACCGCTCCGGAGATCGATCTTGGAAAACAAGGCAGCGTCATGGAGCTCATCTAGCATGTCATCGAGCCTCGGAATCGGATGCCTGTACTTCACCGTAATTTGATTAATGGCTCGGCATTCGACGCACATACGCCACAAACCATCTTTCTTTGGCACAAGGATCACAGGCACTGCGCACGGGCTCAAGGACTCTCGGACGAAACCCTTGTCCAATAGCTCTTGAACTTGGCGTTGAAGCTCTTCGTTCTCCTTCGGTGAAGTCCTATAAGCTGCTCGATTTGGAAGGGAGGCGCCCGGCATTAGATCGATCTTGTGTTCGATCCCGCGGATCGGCGGCAAGCCCTTCGGTAGCTCAACCGGCATAATGTCTTCAAACTCCTTCAAAAGGGACACAGTAGAAGAAGGAAGTGAAGAATCCACAGACTTAGTAATAGAAAGAAGGGGAAAAAGAATGAAACAAGAACGACTCCCCTAAATGGATTTCTCGACGTCCCGACGCCTGGCTAAGAGAAGGCGATCCTGGCATGTGCCAAGCAAAGGTGGCTCGGCGTCGGTGCTCGAACGATCAGCTTTTGGGGCGATTTTCGGATATGTTGTAGCCCCTGGATTTTCTGGAAGAACGCCCCTGGAAACGTCGTGAAACTCGTCCCTCAGCTCCTGGAATCCAAGTTTCCGTGCAGCGACAGCGTGCTGCGCGACGCTAGGAGGCTGATGCGGCGGTCCCTTGCTTAGATTGACTTCTGCCGGGCGTTTTTTCTTCAAATCTGGTGGAAAGTCAATTTTGATCTGTTTTCCACCAGAAACGCCGATGGAATCCCCCGAAAACTGTTGTAGGCCTTGTTTGCTAAAATCAGCGGCATTCGGCGCGTTGCCGAGTCCTCTCGAAGCAAACTGTCGGCCCGGTTCTGGTTTGTGTCGGAGTTTTCCATCTTGATCAGCTTCACCACTGTTTTGAAGAGTGTTGGCACCAGAAACGCCCTTGGGATCGGCAGAATTGGTGGAGGACGCCGATAGAGTCGTGTGTGGCGCGCCGGTGCCGCTGTCGCTAGCTTTCTGTCTTTGCCTCTCGGCTTCATCCTGTAGAGATTCACTAGGCGACATAGGTAAGAGAGTCACGCGCTTCCCGTGGTAATTAAACATGTAAGTGTTCAAATACCCGTCGTGAAGCACGCGACGATCCTATTGCCATGGACGCCCCAACAAGAGATGTGTGGCGTCCATTGGCGTTACGTCACAAAGGATAGAATCTGAGTATTGACCAATGGAAAAGTTGAAGATTACCTGTTTGTCGACCCAGTCTCCTCCATCATTGGATATCCATTGAAGCTTGAAAGGTTGTGGATGAGGTGTGGTCGGCAGCTTGAAATGATCAACAACTTTTTTGGAGAGAAAATTGGCGCAACTTCCTGAATCTATGCTGACGCTCAAGGAAAAATTGTTGACCAAACAGCGAGTATGGAAAAGTTGCTCCCTTTGATCCGTCTTCGGCGCGTCACGCATGCTCTAAGCGCGCCTCGTCACCAACCCGAGTTTGGCGACGTCGAGGGCCTCCGATGGATCGCACTGGAGATCGGCGTCCTCGGTCAATGGTGGCTCGATCTCCTCTTCATCTTGGCTATCATATGGCTCCCCTTGTGTGGTAAACAAGACTTTCTTGGCATTCGGACAGTTCCGTTGCATGTGGCCACGGCCTCCACATTTATAGCATGCCATGTCGCGTGCGCGATCGGCACTTGGCTCGACGCTGCGTGGTGCGGCCGGCGCCTTGGATGGCGTGGTTTCTGGTTTGGCCTTGGAACCTGTCGAAGCGCTAGGCAAGGAAGGAGCAACCCGATTAGTAGAAAAACCGGATTGACTAGAGTTAGAAACATACCTCGAATTGGACCAACCCGACTTGGTTCGCATTTCTTGTTTGTGGATTTGCTTGGTGCTGTGAACCAAGTTGTTGATGTCTTTGATTGCAAGAATTTCCAATCGATCTTGTATAGATTGTCGCAACCCCGAGAGGAACCTCGTCTTCATCACCGAGGGCGACACACTCATTCCCGCTTTGAAGAACATGTCTTCGAGCTTGGAAAAATACTCCTCCGGCGTCATCGATCCTTGCTTGACGCGCATAATCTCTATGTGCATCTTGTCTTTGTAATCTGCCGGAATATATCTCTTCTTCAATATGTAGACGAGTTGATGCCACTCTCGGATTAGGGCTTTTCCTTGTCGAATCCTTTCGGACTCGAATCGGTTCCACCAAGTCCTAGCGGCACCATGGAAGTGCAAAGTCACAACTTCCACTTTCTCGTCATCTTCATAGCCTAAATGTCGGAGCGTGTGCTCCGTACCTTGCAACCACTCGATAAACGCGTCAGGATCATAAGAACCGTAAAAGGGTTCGAATTTTACCTTAATGTCGCATCGGTTGTGGCGTGGATCCCTTGCATCTCTTCGATCACGATCGCGCCGAGGACTAGGACGCCGAGGCGAATGCGCTTGCCTATTGCTCCGGTGCCGAGGCGGACCTCGTGCGAGATCGTCATCGCCATCATCCGGATCGTCTCCATCGTCAGGCCTCCGAGTACGCCGCGCGTCACGGTCCCTATCGCGCCTCCCCTTCGCGCCATGCGTTCGACCCGAGCCATAGACTTGATCGTATTCGTTCCTATGCTTGGCGAGGCGAGGCGGTGGGATCCAACCCGAAGGTCGGCTGTCGAGTTCTTCCGGATCCTGCACATGTGGATGCTCAAAAGAGGATTCATTAGAATAGTCAGAAAACTCTTCATAATCATTTTCAAAATCGGAGAACAAACTCTGAGCACTTTGATGCTCGAGGTCGTCCTCAACTCTGTATGTGTCGGCATCGTAGTACTTAGCCCCGTGCTTCCGCTTTCGGGTCCGCTTTGGGGTTACATATGCCGGCGACTTGTGCTTTTTCTTTTTCTTTGGATCCCCACTCGTGTGTCGGCGTCTATACTCCTCGGAGTTGTACTCCTCATTGGAATATACGTCGTACACTTGTGTGTCCTTGTAATCTCGCGCCATCTGATAGCGATCTGTGGTCCGGGGGCCACCATCGTGCTTATCATGTTGGCGACTTTTCTTGATTGACTCCAAGCGATGCATGGTGCCGAATTGTGAGGAAGGTTGGGCATGCTTCTTTCCTTTAGCGTTGGCACGAGCGACGTCGTCCGCGGACACGCCAAGGACGCCGTGGATTTCCGAAGCGAGTCCATGCGTCGGCGGCACGGTGTGCTTGGACTGCGTTTGGCTCGCCGCCAAGAGGCGTTCGAGCTCCTCAATTCGCGCAACGGCTTCGGGGTTCCAATCATTGCGATTCTGATTTTGCACCTCGGGTGGATTGATGTTTGTAGGATTGTCGTTGTTGACACCCTCTCCCGAGTCCGAAATCGTACCTATAGTAATACCAGTCATCGAAGCAGTAAGAAGTTCACAAGCAACAAAACAACGAGTTACGATTCGCTTAAGTCAAGCCTACCCTTTTGTTCAAACCACACGAACAAGGATCGCCTAGGCTAAAGGTCACTCGATCTCAATCTAAGATTTGGATCCGAAAATCACAATGCAAGCAAGCACGTCAAGAATAAGTTGTAACCAAAATCAACAAGACAATAATCGACGTGAATGAATGAATGCGTGGATAACAAAGCGAACACAAATGAACGTTCTTGCCTTATTTTGGCTTGTGAGCGTCCAATTTTTTTTTTTATAACTGAATCGACAACCTTACCTTATTTTGGCTATGGTTGTACGAAAGTTGTTTTTTTTTTTGAATATTAACGAGACTAGGTTTTCTCCTCTAGAATCGTAGAACACAAGTAACAAGATCAACACGCAATAAAATCGAAAGAAGCACAAGAGAAATTGGCAAAACAAATCCTATATTCATGCAACTAGCAAGACAAAGCGAAATCTTCACCAAAATCAATAGATCAATCGAGTTAGGTCACGGTTGATGTTTTTTTTTAAACAATTTACGCAAGCAAGAAAAAAATTTGGGACCCTAGATGGCGGTTATGTGAAGTGGAGGATGAATTCTAGGGTTTAGAAGTGGCGGAAACATGTGAGAATGAACGAAAAGGGTTGATCGAGACTTACTCAAACCTTGGCTCTGATGCCAGTTGATGCGTCCCTCGTATGGGAGGCCTCGGATCGGTGCGATGTTTGAGTAGTAGGTCTCAATTCTGCGTATAGAGGAAGTCTTGATTGATTGAATGAAGGCACGAACAAACAAGAACAATTGTGAACGAGAGCTCTAGATCGAATTGTAAGGGGGCGGCGCAAGCACAAAGGGAAAATAAAGGAGCAATCCTCAACTTGAATTAACCCTAAAATGTGCGCTGAATAAAACATAAGCCTAATCCCCCTTATATAGGGAGGCGGCACGAGAAAACCATGAAAAACCCTAAGGTGACGGCGCGCGCCTAGGGCTAGCACGCAGGCTAAGGGCCCAACGGCGCGGTCCAAAATGTATCGGCGCAAGGCCCATAATTAACCTTCTAAAAACATAAAACTACTAATAGTAATGTTCTATAATGAAAAGTATGCAAGAAACTACTAAAAACGGATAGGTCGTTCGTTACCGAGCAAGGAGTGTCACGACACGCGTGGCGCGGCGCTGGCGAGACTCGGACACGACGCTGGCGAGGTCACGACGCGGCACTGTGCGCTGGCGCTGGCGAGGACGCTGGCGTGAGCGCTGGCGCGAGGGTCGCGAGAACCTCAAGATGCGACTCGATGCCGAGTCTTGGCACGATGGTCTCGACGCCAAGGATTGGCATGGTGGGTTGTCCGTGGCTTGCGAGAACCTCAAGACGCAATCCATGGCACGATGCAAGGCTTGAGTCCGATGGTGCCAAGGTGGTGGTGGTTGGCATTGTTGGCTCAAGTTGAGGTTCCTTGACGCCGAGGACGCACAAGGCTGTGTGCGTCGGTGCGACGAGGGATGCGCCGTGGCCTGTGGAGAGGCGTGCCACAAGAGACTGAGTCGCGGACTGGATGGCTCGAGTTCTGGCATGGGTAATGGGGCCATCGGAGCGAAGTGTGAATGCGTCGTCCTCCTGGCTAGCATCCATGACGGGGGTCGCATCAAGAGGGCATGAAAGTAACACATGGTACGTGTCCTCCATCGTGCAAGCCTAGTTTTAGTTGGTAGACCATTTCGGGCTACTTTCCACATGAAATTCTTCATTTTAGGATGGATATTTAGTCGGTTTATCCATTCTAAGTTAATTTTGGGTTCTCCTTTTGATTGGTGGAGCCACTTCATGGTAGAGTGGGTGGAATACCACCCATTTTTGCTTGGTTTCCAGTACAATCTGTCATGTAGTTTGTTAATGGGATTGATAATTTTGGATATTCTTTCGAAGTCATCTGCTGAGACGACCTCAACCAACTTCTCCGTGTTCCATGAGTTATCCTCCCGGAGGTATGCTTCTACAGGTTCCTCCCAGTCAATAAGGGTTACGACTTCGGGTTTTGGGTTAAGGGAACCATTGCCGGTCCAATTATCTTTCCAAAATCGGATGGTTTTACCATGTCCCACTTGCTAGATAAAGCCCTTTACGAAGAGGTCTCTTAGGCCAACAAGTTTAGCCCATTGCCAGGATGTGTTTTGTTTTTTCTTATAGTTTAGGATGCTTTCTGTTTTGAGGTATTTTTCAGTCACTATTTTGACCCAAAGGTTGTTTGGCTCCGCTAGGATCTTCCATAGCAGCTTCATTTGAAGTGCTTGGTTCATTTCGGCCGCTTTAGCAATTCCTAGCCCTCCATGGGAGGGAGGGCGACATATGGAATTCCAGCTAATAAGTGGCTTATAGTTGTTTTCCTTGTTACAAAAGAAGTTTTTGTTTATCCGGTCAAGTTCCTTCAAAGTTGCTTGTGGTAGTAGAAACGATTGCATAATGTAGTTTGGTTGTGCAGATAGGTTTGCTTTGATTAAAGTTTTTCGCCCTTCCTGCAAAAGGGCGTTGGCTTTCCATTTTGCTAATTGGGATTTGGTTCGTAATACTATCGGTTTAAAAGTGTTTTGGGTTACTCTCTCGTTAATTATCGGGCATCCCAGATATTTGTCAAGTGCAACGGTGTTTGTTATTTGTAATATTTGTTTTATCTGCTCCTTTGTGTTATTGTTAGTGTTTTTGGTCACTTGGAAAGCGGATTTATGGAAGTTGACTTTCTGTCCGGATATCTGACAATAGTCATCAATAATGTCCTTAATCTTTTTACATGATTGGCCGTTAGCTTTAGCAAAGATAATGATATCATCTGCAAAGGCCAGGAAAGGGATTTTTGTTCCATTCCTCGAGATTTGGATCCCGATGCCACTTTTTGGATTAGCGCTCCATATGTTAAGTTGTCTAGCCGAACCTCGACAGCGAGGATGAATAAGTATGGCGATAGGGGATCCCCTTGCCTAAGACCCCGTTGAGGGTAGAATTGTTCTGTCGGTCCGTTGTTGACAAGGATTGAGAAAGAAACTGTTTCAACACATTCTCGGATTCATCCCAAAAATTTATCATTAAATCCGAATTTGTGGAGTATTTCAGCTAGGAATTCCCAACTGATTCGATCATAGGCTTTTTCCATGTCAAGTTTGATCGCGATCCACCCCTCCTTCCCACGTTTGTTTCGGAAAGAATGGAAAATTTCATGCGCGATGAGCGTGTTATCGTGGATACTCCTGTTCTGGACGAAGGCCCCTTGCATTGGGTGAATGAGTCTATTGAACACACTTTTAAGCCGGTTTGTTAGGATTTTCGAAATTATTTTATAGATTGTATTGCATAGACTAATTGGCCTGTAGTGATTGGTTGAGTTGGGGTTATCACATTTAGGTAACAGAGTTATAAATGTATGGTTTATTTGTTTCAAAATCTTGCCTGTATGAAAGAAACTTTTAACAGCTTTGGTCACATCTGGGCCGACAATATGCCAGTAATGTTTATAGAAGCTTGTCGGCATTCCATCCGGGCCAGGCGATTTATCATCCCCGATGTCAAATAACGCGTTCTTAATTTCGGTGTTTGTTACCGGTTTTGTGATTTCCGTGTTGTCTGCTTCAATTACCTCTTTTTGGATAGTTTGGGTCATGCTTTGCAGTTTTCTGTGGACTGTGGTTTATTTCCAAGGCCCGGAAGCGGTTTTGGAAGTCCCTTTTGATTTCTGTTTTGATGTTTTCTAGTCACGTGATTTGCGTTCCCTCTGCTGTACGGATTTCTTTGATATTGGTTATGTTTCTTCTACCGCTAGCAATCCGGTGGAAGTATTTCGTGTTTTTGTCATTTATTTTACGTGGGTGTTTTTAGCCCTTTGTTTCCAATAGGAGTTATGGAAGTTGATTAGGCATGCTCGTTTTATGGCCATTCTTTCCTGCTTTTGGACTAGTTGAGTGTTTTTATTTTCTATGATATCTTTTTGAATTTGAAGCAAATCTTCGTCTAGTTTTTTTATTTGTTCAAAAATATTTCCAAAAGTATGCTTATTCCATGCTTTTGCTTTACCTTTTAAGGTGTTGTGTTTTTTTGGTGAGATTAAACATATGCGATCCACGAGCGTTATAATGCCAGGCTTGTTTGATGATGTTCTGAAAATCTTTTCTAGAAGTCCACATCATTTCAAATTTGAATGGTTGTGCTTTGAACGGAGCTCCTGTAGGGAAATCGCACGAGATGGGGCAATGATCGAAGGTTGAGAAAGCGTGGTTTTTCGTCGCAATGGACGGGTACCATTGAATAATTTGGTTACTGACCAAAATGCGGTCTAATTTCTCAAACATAGTATCTTCGAGATGTTTTGATCTTCTCCAAGTAAATTTATTTCCTAATGTTGGGATATCACAAACGTCACAATCGTTTTTAAATTTAATGAGCCGTTCAAACCTGGAATGGTTTGGGCTTGCGCCCCCTTGTTTTTCATCGGGGTGCTGGATTTCATTGAGGTCTTCCATAATGATGCATGGAAGGTTACAAATCTGGATAAACTCTTTGAGCTTAGTCCAGAACTGATCTTTTTCATGTGCTCTTGGCGGAGCATAGGCAAAAATAATGATAAATTCATTGTTAGTTTCCATGTTTGTGTAATGGAAGCCAATGAAGCGTTCATCTTTATGGAGAGTTTGGATTCTTTCATTTGATAGTTGAGCCCCCTTCCAGAGGACACAGATCCCTCCAGCGAGACCGATTGCTGGGATAAACTCAATGGAGTCGAAGCCGGCCTTTTGCCAGGATTTACATTCCGACGGGGTTTGGGCTTTTGTTTCAACTAGCGATATTAGTTGGATATTTTCAAGACGACATAAAGCGTTGACCTCGGTCCAGAAGGACCTTCGCTTCATACCCCTACAATTCCACATACTTATCTTCATAAGTAACCATCTAAATTGTGGTTTTTGGCAATTAGGGGGTATGGAGGTTTCCAAGATTTTCTTTTTATAGTTTTTCTTAAATGCTTGGTTAATTCTACATCTTGGGATGTAAGATTTATGACTTTAGTGGTATCGTTAAAATGATGGGAATTTATTCCCTTGAACCGGGTTCTCCACATTGTTTTTGAGATAAAACCAACCCTTAGCTTATGATTCATTTTTTGGTTGTTGTACTTATGATTCTTTGGGTTCACTTTTGCAATAGCAATTTTGTTCATTTTTGGATTTTGTATATCGGGGTTTGCAATTTTTGGATTTTGTATTCCAGGGTTTGATTTGTTTCTATATTTTGTGGGTGAGATATCCTTGTAATCAATTTCCTCTTTTTTCTTTTTTAAGTCGTTATTCCTGTCTTGTATTTGTGTATTATTCTGATCCGGCTTACTAGAACTTTCGCCGGTAATGGTGTACAGACATGTTATATTGGATTTCATGCCATTGACCCTATTAATTAGCAATTTGTTTTTTCTTTTAACTAACATGCTTTTGGCGTTATCTTGGCGTTTTTGCCAACTGGAGTGTCGTGCCATGAGGCACTTCTCCTGATTTTGGTGGTTAGAGTATAGTTTGAGAATTGTTTTAGCACAAACACACACAGAGAAGACCAACAGAGTACTTGCCGAGAACCTACCGCATAAGTGGATTGTAGGTACCAACAGAGTGCACTTAAATAATGTAAACTTTGCATTTCTATTGTATCGGGGTTTGTTTGGGGCTGGAGTGTTAGCTCGAAAACACACCCATTGAGCTTCGGCAGTTAAGTGTGGCGTAAAAATGGGATTTAACCCCCACAGACCGTTTTTCTCAAATTGGATTTCCCCATGGATTTTTTCCATCGAGTTGTTAGATTGGCCTGGTTTGATGGCCATTTGAAGGGTGGTTGAACCACATGTGAGAAACCGAATTCTCGCATGCAAGTGCCATCGGTGCTTTGTTTTAATTGGTTTATACATGCAAAGAAGAATCATGTAATGGATCCTTAAGGCAGCCTGTTTATCAAATTGATGCAGGCGATGGTTGCCGATTAGTAAGCCACAAATTCTAGTAATAAAGGTGGTATTAGTGCCACGATTTTTATGGCTAATGAGCATATTTGTTGCAAGTTTAATAAAAAAATAGAGAGTGGTCACAAGAATCTCTACAAATGCAAAGTTGAAGAAATAAACTGGTCCACCAAACAAGCATATATATACATATCCATGAAGGCGGTTGCAAGAGGTATGTTGTAGAATTATACGGATTCAAGAACCTCTGAGCAAGCATGCTATACAGGACAGAGAATCCAAACAAAACCACAAAAACATACAAAAAATTAGGGGATTCACTTGCCGGTTTTTAGGCAACCCGCATAGAAGCTGCATCACTGGGTTGTCCATGCTTAAGAATTTGTTTCAAGATGTTTATAAGTTTAGTCAAAGAGATACATTTAAGGATTTCGGAATTAGCAGTAAGCGAGAAAGAGGTTGAAACATGCATAAAGGCAGCATAATTGGTTTTGAGAGACCACAAAATTGGTTGAAGGATAGAGATTTGGACTGATAGCACCTGGGAAGAGGCAAATGCCAAAACCAAGCCGATCGAAAAAGCTCCAACTGATATGATTGTCACGGGGTGAAATTGACTGTCCAACGAGATCCAACGCTAAGAGGGGGAGCAACCCACACCCCAAAGCCGCTAACCCCCGCGGAACCAAGAAACGACGTCGGTGAGAGACGAACCACATGCACCGCGGAACGGAGCCCGGGGTAGGCGATTCAAAAGAAAAGTTCGACCAGGGGAATAACATCATGATTCCCTTAAGGGGCGAACCGAACGGAGATGGGGGATGAACCGACGGTTCACCACCAAGGTATTTATGACACAACGTAGATTGCCCTTGACGTGCCGCCGGCTGGAGGAAATCGAGGCGTCGCGCAAGACTGCACCCCCTGGCATGTAAACCAGAAGCCGCCTCACCGCCGCCACCTAGAAAAGCGCTCCAGATTTGATGAAAGCCCCTTTGCGCACCCCGGGATTGATTGAGGCAGAATATTTGCGCCGCCTTGCAGAGATGATTAGGTCTAAATTTCCAGTTTCTTTGATTTGGATTGAACATTTTTGAGGCGTCGAGTCGACCACCGGATCGACCGAGCGGAAACCAAATCTGCTTCTTTTGAAATAGGAAATTGGTTGGAGAGCTTTCACTTCGCATCCAAGGGGTTCCAGATCTTGATTGGAGGATATTACAGCGGGGTTGTTTTGTGAGTGAGAAGGGCTTAGAGCGAGGCCACAGGGGCGGCGATTCAGCTGCCGCTAGGTATTCCACCAGGAGGAGGGCGAGGCAGAAGGCGCGTGCCAACGCGTTAATTTTGGGCATTCTTCTAAATATTAATGCAATATTTTTTAGGAATTGATTTAATTGTTTGATTGAGAACAAACTCAAAGTTCCATCAATTTTTCAAAGCTTCCAAGTAGGGAGGATGGCTTCTTGCCAAGGTGGAAATGGCTTCTCTCCATAGAAAAATCGTCTAAAAAGAGGACTTTTCATTCAAATCGTCGATGGTCTTCATGCTTTGTATCCATTTGCTATATCCAACATGAAATAAAAAATAATAATCTGAGATAAGGAGACTTGGTAGAGGCGAGCATAAGGAAATTTGTAGATTTATTTTGGTCTTTTTAGAGCTTCTCACTCTTCATCTCCAAATATTTGTAGTTTACATTGGATAATCATCTTTTTTGAAAGAAAATAAGATCATATATTCTTTTTTGTTTAACAATTTAATTTTTTATAAGCAACTTTATTTAACATATTTTATATTACATTTAGTTTCATGGATTATTTTGATTTTTAATTTAAAAGAAAATAAAAAAATACACAAACTTTTATAGTAAAAATGTCTAAAAAGACACCCCTTTCTTTAACCTAAATGAATGTGTTTTTTTATTTTCTCATTTTTTTGTTGGCATCTATTCAAATTTGCCTTTTATCTAATTTTTATTGACCTTTTTTGAATTAATAAACTACTTAAGAGATAGAGAGTGAAAAAGAAATAAAATATACAAGTTTAGAATTAGAGGAAATAACCCCCCATTTGGGAATAATTGTAAGAAATAGCCTCAATTCTGAAAGTTGTAGTGAATAAGTGTTTTTTTTCTCTATTTAATGGTGACTCACTTCATGTTGGGTAGACCCATTAAGAAAATATGCGCTCACTCACATGTACAAAAACTTTAATATAAAATGAATTGTAATAACTAACCTAAAAATCGTTAAATACTAGGTTTTTCTATAGTTAAAGATCATGCCACATTGTCATTAACAATAAGTCAAGATTGATTATAAGTAATATTACGTGACCCTTACATATAAAAAAAATATCATCTCCCATGTCACCTTTTGTTTTTGATGACGAGGAATTCACCTTCGCTGACAAACCCTAGGTGATTGGCCGAATCGGCAAGGACCACAAACCACGTAAACTAAATCGGCTTGTGCCGACCGGCTCAACCCAATGGCCTGACCGACTCGACCCAATGGAAAGAGGAATAGTGTGATTGATTTTTCACCCAAGTAAAAGGACGAAGACAAAGATCGAACCTAAAACCTCCTAATATCCTCATGTTTTGTACCACTAGGCCACCCATGTCCATGTGGGGCATCTTCCATAATAGGTTTTTTTCGATCTCTCGCTCGGTTCG
This sequence comes from Fallopia convolvulus, assembly GCA_964016875.1. Classification (NCBI taxonomy): domain Eukaryota; kingdom Viridiplantae; phylum Streptophyta; class Magnoliopsida; order Caryophyllales; family Polygonaceae; genus Fallopia; species Fallopia convolvulus. The sequence goes on along the minus strand of OZ024722.1, from coordinate 4,426,544 downwards.
ATTAGTCGGAGCCAATCTAGTCAGAACCGGGTAGTGCAGAGGCCCATTGTTGGGACGACCCTCCTAATTCAATTTTCTTCCATAGTTGATCAAAGCTATTTACTACAACTTTAAAAATTTGGACTATTTTACGCCACCATCCCAAAAACGTGGTATTTTCTGTAATTTTCCCAAACTAAAAAACCTCTAATCCCATCCTCATTCCCTCCTACATTCCTCTGCGTTTTTCTCCTCTCTGACAATCTCTACTTCACGAACACTACTACTCATTCTCGCTTCCTTTCTCAATCTACTCCCCTTAACCGTCTCTGAATCCATCTGGCAATAGGATCTCGCCGCTCCCGCGGAGAATTGTAGCGGCTTCTGTCTTTACTGAAATTTAGGGTTTTTCAAGTTTCTTTCTTTGGTCGACCTCCATTGTTGTGCTTCCGTTAGCGATTGATTATTGCTCTCCCTGAAAAACTACAAGACTGCGTGGCTGTGACGCCGGGGCTGTTCCTTGATCTCATAAGTTGAATTTGCTGCGTTTACTAATTCTTCGGGAGTTAGTAAAATCTATTATCTTGCTCTGGTAATTCGATCTTCTGGATGGATTCGCGGGATTCCTATTCGTCTTCGCCAATCTCTGTGACTAGGGATGGTGGTTTGAAGGAGGATGAAGAAGTCGGTCTGTCGGCTGTATCTTCTTCGCTAGCCAATGAGGCTGCCATGTTGTTCCAATCGCGGAAGTATGCTGAGTGCGTCGATGTATTGAATCAGCTGTCGCAGAAGGAGCAGCATGATCCAAAGGTTGCATTTGTAATCTAAATATGAGTTATTTCTATCTTACTGTATGGACGTGTTGAATCAGCTCTCTTCTTTCTGATGGTTGCTTGAGTATTCTGATCCAGTGCACTTCCTTAGGTTCTGCATAACATTGCTGTGGCGGAGTTTTTTCGGGACGGATGTTCAGACCCAAGGAAATTTCTTGAAGCACTCGTCAATGTTGAGGTGCTTATTGGCATTTTCTCATTAACTTGAAAATTTCAATTTTGAGATTTTCTCTGCTTTTACTGATTGAAATCTGTAGTTATTTTGAAAGTGTGACACTGCTGGTGGATTATACCTTTTCTAGACCTTTCTCAATCTACATAAGTGATACCATTTTTAGACATTCAAACTTGTGATTATTCTAGTCATCAGTCATGTATATTCTACTTCTTTTTTTGGTAGAATGTATATTCTACTTCTTGCTCTGGCCTCATCAAACCTTATAGTTAATGCTCTTCATGTGAACTTGATGTCTGTTTTTTTTTCCACATGATTTCCTACCTTATAGTTAATGCATATGCATAGAAGCTCATATGTTTTTTCTTATCCTTTCAATCTTATACATATGTTTTGTTCCTATGCATCTTTTACTGATGCTTGTTGTTTGACCTGTATTCTATTAAAATGACATCAATTCAAGTGTTTTCACGCAGTTTTTTATTTGAAAAGACTTAAGTGTGTTAAGATTATCCGACCAAGAAAAAGTGGGTTAAGATTATCTTTCAAGAATATGTAAAATTTCACAGAGCTGGGTACTTGTCTTCGTTGTTGATAGAAAACAACATGCATATCTTCTAGAAGCCTCTCTGAGACTAAAGACTGCCATTGTAGTATGCTTTATATTATCCATTTTATAAGAAAGGAACTCGGTATTTACATATTTTGACATGACATGCAGAAAAAATATGAATCCCTTGTTTGTGCTTCCAGCAAGGTGCTAGATGCTGCATTACAGCCTGGTAATACAACCACTTCGGGATCTAAGGGAACTATTTATGTAGGACATCAAATATATGGGAAAAGTAATTCTGCTTATCTTGTTTTTGCAGATGAATGCGATGCATCAGTGGCAAAGCTAAATAAGGTATGCATTTCACTGTTTGCACTTATATTAGCTTGTTTGCACTTCTATTAGCTTGTTTGATGCATCAAATTGGATAAAAATCTTGGTTCATCTGATTGACTCAAAATGGTTTACAGGCAATTGTTTTATACCATCTTCATGACTATCCAACTGCAAAAAATGTCTTGGAACCATTATTTCAAAATATTGATTCCGTAGATGAGGTAGTTTGCTGTTTATGCATTCTTAATGTTCATTATTTTTTTGTTTGCCACTTTTTAAGAGGGAACTTAAATGCAGGGTACAGCACTTTATGTTTGCCTCTTGCTGCTGGATCTTGCTGTTGCTACTCAGGATGCATTAATGTTTGCTGTAAGTTCTCCGCTTTGAACATCTTTTTTGTTTGGGGCCCAATTAGCAGGTGCCAATGTGCTTCCAAACTATGTGTGACTTATATTTGCTTCTTCATTGCTCCCTGTGCTACAATTCCTTTTATGAAAGAGGAATCGTGAGAATTGAGCTGTTAGCAGCAAGCTATGTAGTTCCTGAAAAAAAATTATTAAGAAAGTCTATTTCTATTTCCTTCTCTTCCCAATTTCTTTTTCGTTCTATCAAGTTTCCCATAGATTTTAGCTTTTTCCAAGTTGAACTTCCAAGGCAAATGTTGTAGATTTTTCGTTTTATATGAAACAATTGCTGTTGGCTACCAATATTTGTTACGTTAACCTTCTTTGATTTATTTGTCTGTTCCATTGCCTAAAAAAGTTTCTTTTGCTTGCATATAAGAGGTTGATGTATTGTATTTTATTGTTTAGGATGTGATAGGTTACATGGAGAAGGCTATTGGTGTTGGTCATAAGATTAATCATGCTGATAATGGGGGAATGGGGCAGCAACCATCAGATATAGTTGCCAAATCACGCTCAATTCCCAGCAATGCATCAACTGCTGATGATTTGTGTGCAGACATATCTTCTAATTCTAATGCTTCAGAACATTCTTTGCCAAGAACTTTATGTGATGAAACAATCGAGTATGAAACATTATTATCAAGACTGGATATTAGCGGACAGAATTCATCTAGGCCATCCAATTTTACAACTTCAAGTGATCTTGCTAGGAGGACTCCATCTGACTGGACAACCTCTGTTGATATGAAACTCAAGTTGCCACTATACAGGGTTCAGCTTTTGTTCCTTACTCGCAGCCTGAAGACGGCAAAACGTGATCTGAAATTAGCAATGAGCATTGCATGTGGTAGGGATTCTTTCAATGCTCTCCTCTTGAAGTCGCAGCTTGAACTTGCCCGTTGGAATTTTGTAAAAGCTGAAAAGCTTTTGAAGGCTTCTTGTAAGCATGTGGATGTTGGAAGCTCTATTATATATAATAACAATGTTGGATGCATATTTTACCAATGGGGGAAGCACAACACAGCTGGTTTGCTCTTCAACAGAGCATTGCTTAGTTGCTCATCTCTTTGGAAGGAAAAGCCTATGAATCTTGCAACAATTTCTCAGGATAAATCTTTGCTTATTATGTACAACAGTGGCTTGCAAAATATGGCCTGTGGCAACCCTATTCTTGCTGCTCAATGCTTCCAGAAGGCCAGCCTTGTTTTCTACAACAGGCCTCTTCTCTGGCTTAGACTTGCAGAATGTTCTTTAATGGCTTTAGATAAGGGGCTATCAAAATCCTTTCAACGATTGCTTTTGGGACCCGAGTTTAAGGTAAGTGTTCTTGGTCGAGGAAAATGGAGACAACTTGCCATGGAAGATAGGTTAACACAGAAAGGGCACAAGATTTGTAATAAAGGTAGTGATCAGGCATCTAATCTCTCAATCTCCTTTGCTCGGCAGTGTTTGCGGAATGCTTTTCACTTGGTGAGGCATTTGGAGCCAAAATCAAGGAAATCTGGCTTACCCATGAAAACTACTACTGAGGAATGTCAATCTAATGAGGTAGCATTGTCAAAGAACTCAAACCAAAAGAATCTAGTTGTTGATGATACAGAGGAATCAAGGAATACAATAAGATTAAGCCAGGGTAATGCTAATGGTTATATGAAGGAGAAAAAGGGTGGAGGTGCAGTTAGTTCTTTTCCACTGTATGAAGATGCACGTAGAAAGGAATACCTCAAGATTAAGCAAGCCATTCTTGCAGATTTGGCTTTTGTGGAGCTGGAATTGGGAAATCCACAGGAAGCCCTTTCTAAAGCACAATCTCTTATGGAAATTCCGCAATGCTCCAAGATGTATGGCTTTCTGGCACGTGTTTATGCAGCAGAAGCTCTCTGTTTGCTGAACAAGCCTAGGGAAGCTGCTCTGATCTTATCAGTATACTTTTCTGGTGGAAATAACATTGATTTCCCATACAATAAAGACGACATTGAGCAGTGGCAAATAAACACACCTTTTGATTCTGAAGGGTCAAATTGCACATTTACAGCTGCCAAGAATTCTGTAGCAGAGGAGGGGCTGGATTTTGTATTCTACAAACCAGAAGCAGCACAAGGAACACTATATGTGAATCTAGCATCAATGTCTGTGGTGCAAGGAGACTTTGAGCAGGCTGTTCATTATACTACGCAGGCATTATCACTTATACCTAGAAGCCGAAAAGCCAATCTTATGGCTGTTTACTTGGATCTCAAGCTTGGAAGAGTGCAAGAAGCCTTGGCCAGATTGAGAAGGTGTACATGTGTTAGTTTTCTTCCCTGTAGTTCAAGATCAAATAAGCTGTCATAATTTTGCAGCCAGAAGATACCAGAGCAAGGGCTTAACAGGTAATGTCATCAACTCTTCTATAATGGTTTTTGTTACACGGTATAGTTCATTTTTCAGGAATAAACTCTTCAGCTGAAGATTTTTCAAAATTTTCTTATATGGAAAGGTTTTCTTTTACATCAAATTTAAAAAGGGTGGTTTTTTCAGTTAGGAAAGCTATTGATATGCCCCCTTTTCTGATCATATGTGTCGCTGATGGTGTTGAGTTTGTGTTAGTGGACTTACAAGAGCTTATCATTCGTTACTTCCCTCCAATGGGTGGAACATAAAGTAAGTTTCAGTTTCCGTTATTGTGCTGTAATTGAGAAAGGAAGTAGAATTTTCCATGTTGCAATTTTGATTTGAGCTGCTCTTCTATCCTTAATTTGTTTCCTTTCTGTCATAGTTTCTGGTTGAAACTTCTACATTCTTGATGCTGTTATATTGGGGTGGGCTATCGGCATGATTATGAAAATCTCGATCCGGATCTACGGTTCTAACGATTCTATGCGGAATGATTATGAAAATCTCACTCCATACATCAATCATTATAGTGAAGGATTTAATGATCCATAATCCAATCTTACGATATGATCCGAAGAGAGCCCCTCATTCTAGAATCAAGAAATTCACTACATACAGTTCTAATGTCAGGATTATCAATCAACTTGAACTGAAGGCGTAGTCAAGCTGCTTGAACTGAAATCTACTAATAGTTTGCATGACGCGTTTGAACCTAACCAGAGGCACAATCCAAAACCACAGCCGGGAAGTGCTAGTTTGTGACAGATGATGTAATGCGAGTGGTAAAGTTGCTGCATAATATAAGCAAAGTTGTGGTAAAGTTGGTGCATAATATAGGCAAAGTTATGTCTCAACTTCATTTAGAGGAAGATCTTCTTACCACTGTCCAATGCATGTCTATATGCCCTCTAGTATTTCTCTATTTGTCTGGTGAGTGAGAGAGAGTTTTGAAGCTCAGGCAAGTAAGTGAGCAAGATAACCGAGGAATCTTCTCTCTTTTTTCAAGTAGTAACCAGTAGAGCTGTCAAAACTCGATGAATTGTCGGAAATTTTTAGGGCTTAAAACTCAACCCAAAAATCAAAGGGTCATAGAAAGACCTGAACCTAATTAACCCAAATTTGATTGGGTTGAAACGTGAAACTAGCTAGGATGACTCGAATTATTGTTTTTGAAAAAATTATACTATTTAATTTAAATATTATAATATATATTATTAGTAAAAAATATATAAAAAATATTTTTATTAGTAACTAATATTATTTAATTAAATTATTATTTTAATAATCATAAAAAAGTTGGTACTTTTGACCCGCTGGGTTGACCCGAATCCGCACGATAACCCGTCATAACCTAACTCGATTTGGCCTGTAACTTGATTGACCCAAATCCATACTCAAACCGAAATGACCAAATTCAAACCCGATCAAATTGACCCATTTGACAAGTCTAGTACTAACTAGTATTTCTGCATCTTACTCTAATTTGCACGCGGTTTTGACCAAGTGTTGTAAAAAATGTTTAAAATGTCAACGATGCTTATGAACTTCATAAATATATTTAAACTATTAATTTTTCTATCATATACTCTTAGGATACACTAGTTTAACCCATCAGCACCCCGACTATGAGTTAGATATTAAAATGATTTATATTTGGCGATCAGTCGGTGATTATGGTTGAGGCTTTGGGACTTAGAAACAGTGTAAATGATGTGCTTCAGCTTGGCTACATGAAGGTCGAGATCGAGGGCGACAACCTCCATTTCGTTAATGCCATTAATGACATTTGGTGTCGCCTGTGGAAAGTCGAGATAATCATAGTGAACTTTCTAGTTTCTCTTGTTCGAGATAAGAAGACTATACCCCATCTTCTAGGGTATCGATTCATGCAGTGCTATGCGATATTGATGATCTAATCTAGTCGAATACTCTAAGGCGACTGAGGTCTCATTGAGTCGGCCCCTCGAATTACTTTCCTTAAAAAAAGATTAAAAAGTAAAGACTACTTTTGTGTGGCTATTCATTACCTATTTTATTAATAGGCAAGAATTATGAGATCTTCCTTATCGAGGACGACTTAGAGCATTCTTGCAGATGAGAACCTGAAGTTCTGAATGACTTTGAAGATGTTTCATTAGGGATAATGTGACCTAACTTTGTAATTTTATCACCCACAACATTAAATTCCCTAACCACAAGAAGTAATTGGACAGTTTCGAACTCATAAAGTGTAACTAAAATATACAAAATCAGCATTTCTATTTCCCAAGAGCCGACGTATCACTATCACCTCATTACCTACTGATAAAGACTTGTCCTACCTATCACTATCACCTCATCATCTATTATACTTTCTTGCAAAAACTTCAAAACCTAGCTAGTCATTTAACACTTTAAAATACTGTTTGTAAAAAAACATGACACTTTAAAAAAAAAGATTGGAAAACTATTAACATGAAAAAGCAAGGTACGTGATTGAAATCCCAAATTGAACACTTGAAAATCTTGTTGAAATGGTATTAACTGTGGGGTTGGGTCTTTCATGCTTTTAGCAGGCAAAGATTCCTTCTTTCACAAAAAATATTCTATCTGATTAAATACCCGAAGTATTTTTAAGTAAATTATTGAATAATTTTTAATTTTCATAATGAATAGAGTTAGGAGTTGTGAATACTTGTAAATTGTAATCTTGTTTGCTAGTCTTTAGAATCTCTGACCACATGATTTACCAATATTATTGCCTGAAAAGATATAAGATGAATAAAAGCATCGGAGATAAAAATTTCAACTTCCAATAACATGATTTTTCACCTTTAAAGAGTTATAATCGTCAAATCATCAGTTTCGATCTTTATTTTGTAAACCGGTGTTTGATCCATATCTTTTGTGCTCATAGTCTTTTAATAGGTGCATTTGGAGAGTTATATTGATTTTCATTTATTTTTCTTTGACCAATTCCAAAAACTATTATGTTGAATGTAAGCTTGTAAATCGACACTGACGTCCTCGTTTGGTATTTCAAAAATCGCTTTGGTTTCCTAGTGTCAAAAACACCACCACGTAACCCCAAGTTCTATAAATTTAGCGTATAGTTCCTTGATCCGCAAAAATGTCCTTCATCTTCTTATGTTGTGATTATAGTATGAATTGTTTGGTTAGTCTTATTTCACATTCTGCATTGTCCTTGGGCATTTACATAACAAGGACGTCAGTGTCGATTAAATATTATTATTATTTAATTAAAAATTACTTTTAATAATCATAAAAAGGATATTTTAGACCCGTTGGTCAAACCGACCCGACAGAAAACCCGCTAAAACCCGACCCGATTGACCCGTGATCCGTAACGAAATTGAACCCGATTTAACCCGAATTCAAAATAATCTAACCCAGTGGCGGAGCCAGAACTTTTTGAAAGGGGGGTCGAAAAAATATATTATATTAAATTAATTTGAATAATAAATAATTATTTAAATCATGTCTAAGCGGCTAAGCAAGACCTAGCCGTCTAGTCCGTATAGAACCGTCTAGACAATCATTCTGATCGTTTAGACGCTAAGCGACCCTTCTCTACCAATGATCTGCTTAGCGTTTTTTAGAACATTATCGATGTCATGATATAACATGATATGTTCCGAAAAAATATAATAAATCGATTCAAATGAGTTTGAATATAGACAAATTCATTCAATTAAATAAATGAAGATATTAATTTAAATTTGTATAATTTTGATAATTATATTCAAAATTTAAATCCTAATATATCAATTCAAGAAAATTAATCAAACAAAGGAATAAAACGGGCATCTAGCCCTCCGTATTACCAAAAAAAATATTTATTATAAAAAATAACAATTTTAATTTAATAATTTCCATTAATGACAGTCGTTTAGTCAAAAGTGGCTTGATTGTATAAACGTGACTTGATTGTGTATATATCATTTGATTTTTTTAAAGATTAAAATGGAACTAAAACAACACCGTTCGTTTATATTGCTTCTAAAAAAAATAAAAACAAAACAAAGCTTTTATCCTCTTCAACCTCCCGCTAATTTCTCCATGTTCGTTCCAGCGCCGGCCCTAGAAATCGTCATGTTTCTCCGGTGGAAAGAGGGGCGCTTCCCGGCCATCTACTCCGCTACTATAGGCGTTTTTCCGGTGGAAAGAGGGGGCGACCGCCCCCCTCCGCTCCGCCACTGATCTAACCCGAACCCGCCCGACCCAATTGACAGGTCTAGTGGCCACATAAAAAGAGTGGCCACATAGAGAGCACATATATATCTTCGAACAGTCAATAATCATAAAAATTCAAAAAGCTATATATAACCATTGACATTAAGAGAGATGCTTAAAGTTATACCATAAATAAAATACAAACGTCCATTAAAACATAACATATAATACTCTCTCTACGTACTAGACTTAATTATATATAGCTTAGCGAGAAAAATCCACGCATCAGCGCTACATGCATCCAATCCATGAATCAACCAATATCATTCCACAAAATAAGATTGAGATGAAAGAAGCATGAACTACATCTCGACATCCTCTCATGTCGCCTCGATCGATCTCGATCCACCTACTTGCACTTCAATGGATCGATCCAATGGCCTGTAATTTAAGATGATGTAGATATATTTGAGAAATAGCTCTTCTTGTTATATAGTTAATTAGCTTTTAATTTGCTAATTTATACGGAGTAATTAGCAATAGTTCCATGTTCCACTTCACTATCACAATTTATCCCCATGATTATTTTATCACGCAATTATTAAAAGTTGACATAATTGAAAGTAGTACGGTCGGAAATAAGTGTCATTTTAGTATTTAAATTTTAATAATTTCATATGTTGTTTTAGGTTTTTTAAATAATTAATTAGGAGCGATGTATGAGAATTGTTATTATAATTTATTAGTTATACCCGTCGTACTATGTACGACTACAGTTGGATATTTTATAGACATTATAAATAGGATATTAATAAATAAATAAAAATATAATATAAATTTTTATATGAGTAATTTGTTGCCCATAAAATGTATAATTTTTTAATCAAATATTATATTCTTCATATTTTATTACTTTTCATGTAGGTAAATTTACAGATTATCAAACATTTCAATATATCTATTAAATATTTTATTATCTATTTTTATTAATGTTAAAAATTTTAAATATTTATCTATAAAAAATCACTATATATCTATAAATAAATTCATCAAAAGATATATGCTAAAAGATTTATATTTATTTTAAAATATTTTATCTTTAATTTTAAATACTTGTATAAGGAAGTTTTCAAAAGATATTGTTATACTAAATAGATATTTGTTTGATGTTAAAGATAGATTTAAATAGTTAAAGAAGAATTTAATAGGAAATGTTAAAATATTAGAAATAAAAATTAATTTTGTAAATATGAGGTGGGGTCAGAATCGTTCTGGTGGCTCGAAAAGGTATAGCTTTAATAAATAGTTATAGATTTTGTTTAATCAATACCCTTCATTCATTATAGTGAATATTTAAAAGGTGATAAAATTCAAGAAAAAAATTAAAAATTAAAAATTTATTAATATTTTTCATAAAACTTGTGTCAAGTGCTAAATGAAACTTATTTCCGATTAAAGAAAATATCTTAACAACATATATAGTTGTCTCTCTTATTCTCATAAATGTCTCATTAATTTATAAAATCCAATTAATAAAATAATTGTTTTGGCAACTTAAATGCCCCCATTAGTTGAAAATAAGAGATCGAGCAAATATAAGAATTTTTTCCCAATAAATATCTTTATAAAAATTTTAAAATTAAATATCTTAATGGTACCTTTTAGTAATATATAATTTAGTTGTAGATTAGAAAAATAAAACAAATAAAATTCAAGTTGATATTCACCCAATCACGAGTATATGTATGTATATTATAACAAAATTATTCTTAAAATAAAAATATTATCTTAATATTCTTATCTAAATATTAACCCTAAAATTAAATAATTAATTAATTAAAATTAAATTAAAATCTTAGTAAAGTTATTCATTTTGGTCAAATAAATGCACAACCATTTTTGTAATAATTTCCACCAATGTTGAAATATAATAAGTATGTAAAGATTTATATGAAAGAATTTATATTAAATATTTCATTAATTGACTTTAATTTAATATGTTTGATCACATATTTTGATTTTCAAAAAAACTAAATACGAAGTATTTAATTTATATAAACGTAGAATACAAACTTTATTTCATTCAAAGGACGGGATTAGGACTCTAGTTACCTTATATTATTCATACCGGGCATTACACGTGTATTAATTTTGCATCAATTAATAAGACCTCCAAGTGTACAACATGCGTCAATCTCTTAATAGTGTTTGTCTTTAGCTTTTTACTCGGAATTTGTTGTATATATTAACTTTAAACTTAGAGATCCAAAAGTGATATGATAATGAGTCAATTATCGGAAACCACCCATATGATAGCCAATATTTCAGAAAATCACCCGTTTAATTAGTAATTACCCGAAACCACCCTTATGAAAGAAATCTGTCAAATTTAAACCACCCATGCCATTCTCCGTTAATGGTCCCATTAAGCGCGTGATACAACCTTATTTCCATATTTTTCTAAAATCAAAATAAAAGATAAAAAAAGAACAGAGAATTTGGGATTTCTTCATCTCTCGTTAAATTCATTGGCTGATTTCTCTCTCTCGCCAATTTCTACTCTCTCTCCCTCGCCATTTCTAGCGTCGATTCTTCAGAGCTCAAAGGCGGCAACTTCAGTTTATGGCAAGATTCAGTTTAGGACGTCAATCTCTCTCTCTTGATTGAATGAAACCAAAGTAATTATGACTCTTCAAATTAGGGCGAAAAATTGGGCATAATCGAGCCTCACGATCGAATTTCCGGTCTCGTCTCATGGACGATCGAATTTCCGGTCTGCTTCATGGACGATCGAATTTCGAAAAGGGTAGTGCAGGTGCTATAATATTAGCTGGAGCAGAAAGTTCGAACAGTTGGAGCACAAGTTCGAAAAGTAAGTATCTACCCTTCCTTATTCTTGTTGTGTTGATTTTATACCAGAAAACTGCACTTGTTCAGGAACTTATGTGTAATTTGGTTGAGCAAGTTTAGAGACTTGTTATTTGTTGCCCTTTGTTCATCTCTTGTTTGCAAGTTGATACTAATATCTCCATCTTTGGATTTTTGGTTTTTGTTTGACATGCCTCTGCTCTTGAATCCGGATTACAATCAATTCTATGTTTATTGGATGAACTTATATATACTAATAGAGATGTTTATCTTGCTCTTCCCTAAAAATTTTCTAACTACAATTTCTTCTGCAGATGTATTCCTTCTTGACTAATTTGAACAGCAAGATCAAGGAGGAGATAGGCTAAGATATTTTGGAAAGCCTCTCTTTGCTCAATTATGTCCAATTTTTTGCCCAACTTTGAAGAACCCTAATTCCCCTCTTTCAATTTTTCGCCAACTTAAAACCCTAAACTGAAGTTTGGCCACCCTAAAGAGCCTAAACTGGAATTCTGCCCCTCTGAACTATGAAGAACTCGACATCGGAATGGGCGAAGGAGAGAGTGAAAATTGTCGAGAGAGAGTGATTGTCGAGAGAGACTGAGGTTCCCTTATCTAATTACAGAAAATCTTTGATTTTGTTATTTTTAAATTTAATTTTAGAAAAATATGGAAATAATAATTTGTATCACGCGCTTAACGGGATCATTAACGGAGATTGAGCATGGGTGGTTTAAATTTGACAGATCTCTTCATAAGGGTGGTTTGGGGTAATTAATAATTAAACATGTGGTTTTCTGGAATATTGGCTATCATATGGGTGGTTTTCGATAATTGACTCTATAATAATTCTCTTACAAAAACAAGGAAAGTTCCAACGAAAAACACAAATTTTAGGGGTTTAAAAGAAACTTAATGATCGAGCAACTAGGCAAAAAGTGTACTGCATTTTCTAACTAAAATGCAATTTCCTATGTTTTTGTCACTTTCCTTAAGTAACCCCTATTTTTTTTTAAAAAATGTTAGAATACTTACATTGAGATTGCACGTGAAGCCAGGAGGAGGGCTCTTGCCACACGTGACAAGTAGCTGAAGAGCAATAGGCACAAAAATGTTAAGGTTGAGCAGCTTCAACTTGAGGGTGGTGCACAGGCACACCGCCGCCTCCAGCTCCGCCAGCCCCTGCAACACCGGGCAACACTCGTTCACCACCGGGTTGCCGAGCCCAATGTGGACCAGCCCGCCAAGCAGGTCCACACACGCTCCCAACTTCAACGTGTCGATTGGACACGTGTCGCCCGAGGGTGACGTGCCGGGCTTGCCACCGGGCACGCTGGGCGGGTTGGGAAGAACGGGCGGGACCGTGATCGGAGGCACGGTTATCGGAGGGACCGTGACGGGTCCTTTGGGGGACTTGGGCTTGTGCTTGTGGCAATGGCCGCACCCAAGAATGGGCGCGGCCGAGGAAATGAGGAGAAAGGAAAGGAGGAGGAGAGCTTTGGCTTTAGAGGGCTTCATTTTGTTTGTGTGTGTGTGTTTGGTGGGTTGTGGAGAGTGAAAGTTTGGAGGGGGTAAAAATAGAGGGTTTTGGGGGGAATTTGGAAGAGAACAAAAGATTAATCATAGAGGAGTTTGGGAAGCAACGTCACGTGAACTATGGCCTGGAAAATAGGCATAAAGGAAAGGTGGGCACTCATTCATATGCCAAAAAACATTTGCTACATTTGTGGGTGTACAGAAGCTAGTTTTTAACTTCACATGTGTGTACGAAATTTTGTAACTTTTGGTTTTCTTATTATTTTTGAAGTTTCTAGTTATTTTAAATAAGTTTCGAAGTTTATATTTTTTTGATTGATTCTTGAATTTAAGTGGTTCTAGTTAGGTCCATAAACCACATTTGCACACATGATCTTTATAATTGAAAATGTGAATGATGCCCAAAAAACAAAGTCTATCAATAATTGTCATTTGGTTCTCTTTCACGTAGGCACGTAGCGCTTCTCCCTTCTTCTGTTATTCTAATGTCTTCAGCTATTTTCATCAATGATCGAATTCTAAAAATTAACGTTTTTAATGAAGGAAAATGTGTTTATAAGTGTCATTATTAAGGCATTACTTTTAGAGAGCAATGTTGTGACCTAAACCTAATCGAATCCGCTTTGATTGTTCAAAAGAGTTTGAAATCAAAGGCTAGAAACAAGCGAAGAAGAGAAAGCAAGCACAAAGCAGAAAGCAAAGAAAGTCGAGCATTCAAGCTCTCAAGGATCTCAGACCACCAAGGCACCAATCTCCCTCATCTCTCTCTTTCTCTCTTCCCATTTCTTTCTTCAATGACCTTGAATCAACTCCGGTGAACTACAATGGAATCGTTGGGCACAAGCTCGAGAGAGAGCAAAACCCTAGAAATTCCAAAGCGGCGCGAAATGAACAAGACATGCCAACTAGGGTTCCTTCTAGGCTTGTAAAGGACCCCCAATGCTAAGATGACGTCGTCTCCCTCTCAAGCATCTCTCATTAAATCAAATGCAGCATTTGGTGTAATGAAGTCGTCGAAGATCAAAAGCGTGGAGCGGCCCAAACAAAATCAGGCCCATTAAATCATCCAGCATAGCTCAAGCCCAAGTCACACATAAGAGCCAACTTAAATCAACCAATCGGCTCAACACAAGAGCCATACTTGACCATGGGATGGTCAAGCGGCTCAAGGGTCAAGTCTGGGTTCGAGTCAGGTGGTCCATGGCATCTTAGGCTCCAGTCAAGCACATGTCCTAGCCTCTACCTTGTCCTATGCATGCAATACTTGTAATGTAGTGTTTGTGTGTTACATATTACAACTTAGGATTATATAAATATTACAAATGCCCTCCTAAGTCGCCATGGACCACCTGACTCGAACCCAGTAGTGGATGATTATATAAATATTACAAATGCCCTCCTAAATATTACAACTTAGCTGGAATAGTTCCTAAGTCGCTAGTAGTTGATTGGAATTATCATTGTCTCATGTCCATCGTCGGCCCATGAGCTAAAGAGTTCATGTTGTTCGCAAATATGTAGGAAATTCCTGTAGAAATGGAACTTGTCAGCTGTCACAATTTTGGTCCCAAAGTTGGAAGGGCTCTCATCTCCCTTCACCTTCTTGACCTCTAGTGACTTCTCTTCAACTGGATTCTGATAAAAGGATGCCTCACATCTATGTGTTTGGACCTTTCATGAAACATGGGATCCTGGCACAGATATAAGGTGGCTATCCATATGAGTACAGTTATAAGTGGAGCAGATTGGATTTCTTTCAAGCTAGATTCCTATAAGCCATATATTGCCTCTTTTGCAACCAGTGGCAATAATGTATTCAACCTTAGTTGATGAAAGAGCAACAACAGATTGTTGTTGTGCCTTCTAAGATATACAATTGCATGCCCAGGTGTCTATTGTTGCTCTTTCATCAACTGAGGCTGAATATATACATTGCCGAATAGAGGAAATCTGAACGGAGGAAATATATTATCAATCTTTGTTTTTGTATATATAAATGACGAGGCATGTTTATCGTTAGTTTTGGTCTAATTTCATTAATGTTGAAACAGGGTTAGGAAATGCAAGTTCTAAAACACTAGAATAACGATCTTCTCCATCAATTTTGATAATAACAAACACCATTGAGAACTAATGTTTCTTATCCAAGTATCTCAAGGGAACTACATATCAAAAAAGAACATCATCAATGAATGAAACAGTTCCAATCCTAGGGAACTATAAAGCCTGTCTAAAACAGACAAAAGCAGAGACATAGTCCAAACAAAGTAGAAACGCAATATGCTGCCTCTGCGCATCAGACTGTGTCAATGCTTCTAAACGATTGAGATGCTCTTTCCATGAGTTGACCTAATTTGAACAAGAGTCACATGTTGAGAAAGTACATCCTTGGAGAGCAAGACAAGGGCATTTTGGACTTTAGGCTTGAATATAAGGATTGAGCATCAAGACAAGCTAGGCTATGAATACAAGTGAATAATGATTCATAAATCGCTTATCTCCAAGTATAAAACAAGAACCCTAAAGAGAGCTTATCTGAGAAAGAAAGAAAGACCTGGGGAAGTCACCGCAACGAGTGTCCGATCTCGAAAACGGGGCAGGGAACCGTTCTATTCCGAAGGGAATTGAGTCAGTCTCTAGGTGTAAGGTTTGATTTATAATATTAGTGGAGTTTGTTTGCTTAGGAATTGAGTTGAGAAAATTCGTTAGTGTTGCTAGAATTTGGTGACTGCTAGCTAGCTAGGAACAAAAAAGCTCAAATCTTGCTTTTGTATTAAGGAATAAATTAATAAATAATACAAATAGATCATTCAAAATCCTTCAGGGGGTAGAGATTTAGCCATACAACTAATTGGTTGTCGTAGTGTTCCTCTATAATGAACTGTTCGCTTTGTCTTACTTGTTTACTTGCATATTTCTGTTATTTTGCTGCTTAAGGAACAATTTCCATAACTATTACGTACTCGTACTATTTCACATTAATCCAACAATTATCAATACTTTTGAAAAAGGAGATTTTAGAACATTCACTTTGTTAGGAATTAAATTCTCTTGATATATGAAGTTTCATTGTAAAGCTTCGTATTTTCGTTGCATCTTCATAAATTAAACATATATAGCTAATTCTTCTAGATAGTTTAGCTGCCAAGTCATTATGGTATCTTCTTTTACATTGTGATTTGTGATATAAGTATAATTCTTTTTTCTTTCTGAATAGGTAACTAATTGAGGACTATGTAGTTTCTCAAAAAAAAAAAAAATATTTGAGGACTATGTCGTAATCACCAGTTTTCTCAACAAATCGACGGACTATGATTTTGGAAAAAATCAACTATTTAAAAAAAACTAAAAGAAAAGCCATTTTATTACCTACTAAAAAGAGAAATGCTTGAAATTAGCCTCTTAAGTCTTAATAGCTTATCTATATATTCAAGCCCAAGATTCTTCATCAAGAAACTAATTCAAAAGGTAGTAGTACTACCTAACCACACCCATTTGAATTTTGTACACCCGCAGATGAAAATCAAGCGCCATATGCATACGACTAGACCAATTCAAAGTTTGCAAGGTGCATTATATCATAATATCAACACTCACAAACGCTATAAATAGTCATCATCTCAAAACCCTAAACCATCCCAAGATACACGAGAACACAACACACATTTGAGTTATATTCTCCTTCACCACTAAAATTAGCCTTCCTTATAGCAATCAAAAGTTCTATTCATACTATGGCAGCCGCTCGGGTTTTCGCTTGTTTCGCCATGTTCGCAGCCATGGCTTCTATGATGGCCTATGCAACTGATCCTACCCAGCTCCAAGACTTCTGTGTTGCCGACAACAATACCAACCCAACACGTAAGTCTTTCGATTTATATAGAATTCCATTGTATTTATGAGAGGGAGATTAATTTGAACCCGAATTCCTTAACAAAGGCTTAAAGGGAAGAATGTGAAGAAGTCTAGCCCACGTCGGAAAATCAAGTAATGAATTGCCTAAATATATATCTTTGGATTACTCTTCCTATCACCAATTGGTTTTAGGATGGAACTCCATGGACTTATGTGATAGGCCTGTCGCGCATGTGCTCTGGGACAGTCTTCCCCTCCTTCTGTATTTGGCCCATGTTTGGCCCAATGAACTTTGACATGAACCTAACATCTCATCTCGCTATAATATTGCAGTGTTTGTGAATGGGCAATTCTGTAAGGACCCGATGCAAGCCAAAGCAGACGACTTCCTCGCCAAGGGATTGTTCAAGGCGGCCGGCAACACCAACAACCCGATGGGTTCGGTGGTCACCCCCGTGACCACGGCCAACCTCCCGGGAATCAACACGCTCGGAATCTCCCTAGCCCGCCTCGACTTTGCCCCATACGGGTTGGTGGCGCCCCACTTCCACCCCCGTGCCACGGAGGTGCTGACCCTCCTAGAGGGCACCCTCTACGTGGGCTTTGTGACCTCCAACCCACAGAGCGGTGCCAACAAGTTGTTCACGAAGGTGTTGTACCCGGGAGACGTGTTCGTGTTCCCACAGGGGCTCATCCACTTCCAGTTCAACACCGGCAACACCAAAGCTTTCGCTATCTCCGGGTTGAGCAGTCAGAACCCCGGCGTCACTACCGTTGCCAATGCCGTTTTCGGGGCCGAGCCGCCCATCTCCGTCGATGTTCTCTCCAAGGCCTTCCAGCTCGATGCCAAAATCGTCAAGTACCTCCAATCCAAGTTTTGAGTGAAGCAACGCACGTACGACGGACATATTGATTGGTGTGTGCATGGATGATATATAGTTATTTATGTACTATAGAAATAAAATTATATTAATAAGCTGATTATTGAATCAGTTGATATACGTATTGATTGTTAATTGATTTATAGACATATGAATGTATGGGAATATTATATGTACCTATGACGGCTTGTTTTGATTGTTCAAGTGCAATAATTTAAAATAAGGGCAAGTTTATATTTTGTCCCTATTATTCGAAACAGAACTAGAAATGCGCATGAACTGAAGAAGATCGTGGGAAGATATGTACTGAAGCAAATCGACACAAGAATTTTTTAATGAGGTTCGGATCAAGTCCTACATACCCATGGCCTCAAGATAGGAGACCAAATCCACTATAGAAAAAAGGAAAACAAGAGGGCAAAACAAGTTGTTCAAGCCAAATTACAAGAATGGAAGAAAGAAGATCAACATCAATACAAGACAACAAGAAGGAAAAGGTGCAAAGAAACCCTCTTCAAGCTTGTGGGACAGAGAACGAGTGAAACCAGCTTCACTCTTAGCCAAGGTAAGACTTGACTTCACACAACCAGCAATCGGCCACCACTAATGGCTAAAGCTGCTCGCCTTCAACCCGACTTCAGCTTTATAGTCGTTGATGGCCACCTATCGCGCCAGCAAAATCACCACCTGGAGCACCATCTTCAAATTTCACCCTTTGTTCTCTCAAGCATCCTCTCTCTCTCTTCTTCATTTGTGAAAAGCCCTAGAAAACTGTTATTCAGCCTGCAACGCTACAAGCAGAATGAGGAGTTTTATAGTAGCTCATGAGGGTTTATCTTTTAAGGACACGCGAAGCTCTGTTTAAAGCATTCGGGTTTTCTATGTCTTAAAATGGATCACCTTAGACTTGTTAGCTGTTTAGAAAAACTGGAAGCTTTGATTTTGATGGTTCCAAACGTCTACCACGTGAACGACCTCGACGTGTGTTGAAGGCAAATCTCGGAGATTCTGAAAATGTGTGAGATCTTTGGAGTTTGGATAGTATAATCTTATTTTAGGAAAGATCTCATGCAAGTTGATTATATTGTTAGCCGATTATTGCCTGTGTCCTAAGCCATATTTTATTGTAATCTTATCTTATGTTTAGGATGATTTTGTGTGGATAAAAGAAATATTATCTTGCCATAAACGAATTGGAAGATATTATTCTTTTTTATCTAACCTAATTTGTGTGTATTTAAGCTAAGACTTTAGATTAGAATACTCACAAACTCAAACTCCATTTTGTGTTAAGAAAGAAAGAAAACGAGAGTTCGAGAGACGTAGGCTTGTTAGACGAGTTGAGGGTTGTAGTTACTCGGTTCACAACGAGTTCTAGAGTGCTTGGGAAGTAGGTTTAGATCCAAAGTGTTCTTGTAAACAATCCAAAAGATCAATAAAGCAAGCTACAACTTTTAATCCTTCCAAATGAGAACTTGAAAGGGAGTGGTTTTCACACTTGATTGATAGAGTTCATCGATCAAGTGTTTCCACTATAAAAAATCATTAAAGGCAAATAAGTCTTTGTTGTAGTTTATTTCCGCTGCATTTACTTAAGAGATCGACGACTTAGTTAAGGTCGGTGACCTAGATGTACTAACGATCCTACATTAGCCCATCACACATTCCATCTCAACTAATTGGCTTGGACAAAGAGGTAGGGTCAAGGAGATCGCCTTGTCTCGATCAACCCCTTTTTCCCACAAACAATGAAAATAAATAATTAAAAATAAACGAAGATCGATAAAAAAAGTTGCCGATCATTGATCAATATTAAGATTACACTAGGAGGTTAACCTGTCCGTTGGACGGGATCAATTTTTTCGAACCTTTATTTTTATTTATAATATTTATAACTTAATTTTTTAATTGCTTTAATTTAAACTAAATTATTAAAGAAATTCATGAGCAAATATTTAAACACAATATTATTTGTATAAATTTGCAAATATTTTTTTGAGAGATTGCAAATATCTTTTACGATTTGTAGAAAGTGGACGTAATTAAATAAATTAAATTTTCTTAATAGGAATTTAATTTATTAATTGATTGTTAGTTCATGTCTCTATTTTTGTGTGCACGGGACAAAATTTTATGTTATTTTTAACTTTACTAAGTTAATTATATTTAATTTTATTATTTATGATAATTATTTAAAAAAATATAAAAAAGACCATTTAAATGATAATACTTTGAATTGTTAATGATAATTTCATGTATTTGGACAAAATGTAATCCAAGATTTTTTGTTCAAATAACATAAATTTACATGTTGTGAAAGTATTTTACAAAAAAAGCTAAAATATATAAAGAATATCCATAGAAAATCATACTTACATGTGACAAATCATTGAATTTATTTGCGATTTTATTAAATTAGTTTTATTATATTTATATTTTTGTCATTTATTCTATAAAAACATAACTTTTGATATTCTTATATTAGGATCTTCATCTTCATTCTTGTAACATTTATTAGAAAAAAACACAACTTTACATGTAGGTTTAATATTTAATATTTAGTATAAACAAATATAGATTGTTAATTACATGTGACAATTCATTGAATATAATTTTAATTCTCTTAAATTGGTTTCTCATTTATTTACATGAGTGTTAATTAATCACATCTATATATGAAGAGATATCAAGTAAATATCAAATTGGAATGTAAGAACCAAAGTATCATTTTATATAATTAGAATGTAAGTACATGAGCGTTGGTCTAGTAAAGATCAATATATAATGTCTCTTTTGGATAGGAAAATAATGATGATGGGGGTAATCCACCTAAACTTGAAGGACATTTGAACAGTTAATCTATATGTAAATAAAGAAATTACAAACATACAAAAAAAGTTCTTTGTGATGATATATTGGAAGAATGGAGATGACATTTGCTTGCAATGTTAATTAATAGGAGGTCAATACCAAATATGAGATGAGACCATTGTCTTTATTTCTCCACATATAAAAATGAAAAAAGTGATTGAATATGCTCTCCACTTTTTTTTTCTATAAATTTAACAATTTATCTCTACTTAGTACTTATATATGGCTAAAATTTCATTTTGTGCATCATGATCAAATAAATTTTTAGAATTAGTATCTAAATAAATTATACTTTAAACTAATTAAATTTGATACACATAAATCTAGTTCTCTCCAAAATAAAATAAAAAAAGTCAAATGAGTTTCAATTTTTCGTTTTGAAACATTATTATGTACTTTTGATTTTCCTAAAAGTGAATATTTTCTTCAAAATCACGCAATAACTATTAATGAACAAATAAAAATACGAATTTAACAATTTGATCAAAAGAGTATACAAACGATTCAAGGCTACTATATATGGATTGTCATGGACCTCTTTCGATAAATGAAAAATATGAATTTGCAAGCATATAAGATGAATTAAACAATTTGATCAAAATAGCATACTTATTACATTGGTCTTCAATTGATGACTATTACAATGGATCTCATATGTCTCCAAATCCACAAAAATAGAGTTGCACACTCTCTAACTCCAAATTAGTATTTGTAAATGGTAATATAAATAAGATGCTTAAGAAATTGTAAAGAAGCTTAAGAATTTGAAAAGACATTTGGTAATATAATGCTTAGTGAAAGTACCTATTAATTCTTCCAATTTTACTAATCTTCTATGGAAAACCAAAAGTCAGCACCTGTAACACCCCGACTTCCGACGAGGCGCTACTAGGGAATAGACCTTACAAGGTACTATTTATTAGGTTGACAACTACACTGTAGGACCTTACAACTCGGGCACGACGAGAAAATCATAATAAAACATCCAACCTTTATTTAATGAAAACTTAGAAAAATGTAATTATGCATGAATCCCCGAAAATTATAAATACTCAATTACGTCATAACGCCTACTGAAACTGAACTATCTGAACCAAAAGATAATAACCGAAACAAAATACCAACTCCGTCTAACAAATATTAAAATCAATATTCTAACTAATATAAATAATTAATATAGATCGATCCCACTATGACACGCGCTCTTTACCGCTCCGGCCCGCCATCTTGCCTCGGTTCCTGCACGACTCCCTGATTCATACCTGGAACTGAAAAATGTTCCCCGAAGGGTCAGCGTCTAATCTACCAAGTTAGAAAGAATACGGAACTGTAGAACGTTTTGAAATCAGTTATCTAAAGTCAGCATACAAATCCACAATCGCAATCATAACTCTAAAGGCCAATACCTAAATTAGTTATATCAGTCACACAAGTCACATACGCATTTACAATCACAATCACACAGCAATGCAATTCTTCCTTTGTCCACGATCCGACTTCCAAGGCGCTCATCACCGTGCCGAGTGCAGAGGCAGGCCCTCCCACTCCACTTCCCAATCTCCCTTCGAACTCCGGGCTAAGCCTCCACTGGAGCGCTTGCCAAAAACACACAGATAATAATTTTCGTTTGAAGGGGTACGATTTTTCCCAGTCACACGGGTCAAAGTAGCCAACTCTTCCTCAACACCAGCTACGATGGGCCGTGTCGGAAACGGTACCAACACAGAGAAAACGTTCCAAAATAATTTCCGATAAAACACATTTAAAATCATTAACGCACGCAACACACAAGGAGTTCAAAACAATTTAAAAGGTATTCGGGACTAGTTCCCAAAACCCGTCCTACAATATCGATACGCAGTCCAACAAGGGAGAAAAGAACCGAGCAAGTCGAACAACGACTTACCTCGAAACGAAGGATCCTTAAATAAGCCGGAACTACGATCTCAAGCGGAAACGATTCCCTAAATAATTATAAAGAAAAGATTAAGTAACCGGGCTTTTATAACGAGGTCTGCTAATTAATTCACTTATTTTAACCCATTAGCCCAAGCTACTTAATATTTACCCATTTACATACTAAATCCTAGCCCATCAATTTCTCCCAGCCCATCGTACCAATTTTTGAGGCCAAGACCGGCCCAATTTTAAATTCCAAATTAAACCCAATTCGGTCCAGTCCAAATTAGAAGAATAAAACAATCCCCATTTGAATAACAGTCTCCCAGTCCAATAATTGCAAACTAACTCACCCAAATTCTGGCCCAATAATAAAAAGAAACAAGAACAAGAGAAGGCCCAAATTTTAGGCCCGTCTCCCTCCACCACTCTTTGACCGAACAAGGGGTTTGACCCCACACGCGGGCCCCACTCCATCACCATCTTCAACCTTGCGAGAGTCCGTACTTCGCCGCCGGCCCTCTGTTCGCCTTCTTCTGCTCCCCGATCCGGCTCGCCCCGCTCACCCACCAATCTGGACACCACCCCGGCCCCTAAACGAGCGTTCCCGCTTCCTCCCTCTCCGCTACCCCACCATGGCAATCGGAACCCTCGAACCCCCAGCCCTATTCCGACGGCAACCCCCCAACTCCCCTGCCTTCTTCAACCTAGAGCGGAGACCCCGAGCGCCTCCTCTGCAACTCCTCCGACGCTCCATCCTCTCGCCGCTTCCGCCTCCGCTCGATGAAGAGCCCGGTTTGGATCCGATCGACGGTACTTCCGGTCAGCGCCCGCCCACAATCGTGGCATCGACAGAGATCGAGCACGGAAATCTCACACCGCCCCTGACTAACTCCACTCCCCCCGGCCCTCCCCGACGATGTTCGATCTAAAACCGAAGAGGGAAAAAGAAAGAAAAGGACATGAAAAAGGAACCGATTAAAGGGGTCGGAACTCACCGGAAACAATGGTACTAGGCTGTCGGCGGGACTCTGAATAACGCCGGTGAATCGATGAAGGCGTGATGGTTGAATAACGCCGAGAACAGGGCTACTATTTCGAGCAGATTGGTTTGGTTTTCTTTTCGAGCAAATCGGTTATATACTGATTGGTTCGGTTTAATCAAGATTTAGATAGAGTTAGTTGGCTTAAGATAGATTCTGATGGGATTTCGAACTCCAGCCAACAATCTCGGTGAATTAGATTTAGGATTCCAATTAGATAGATTAGCTTAAGAGAATAACTAGGCCTTTTTGTAAAGAGGATATAAAAATTAATATAAAGTTTGTGAACTTATAATCCTACTATATAAACTAGTACTATATATCTATATATCTATATATATTTTTATTTATTTATTTATTTATTTATAACGGAAGAAAAATAAAATTGGAACTCGGATATTACAGCACCTAATACATAATGTTTGGTGGATTAAAACACCTATTAATGCTTCCAATTTTACTAACCTTTTAATTACATGGAAAACCAAAAGTCACCACCTAATACATATAATAACGGTAAAGAGCATATGAATTATAAAATTAATAGGTAAATGGAAAACTAAAAGTCACCACCTAGTACATTTAATAAGGGTAAAGAGTATATCAATTGTAAAATTGATATACTCTTTTTTTCCCCCTTTTTAAAATCTTTCATCATGTAAAAAAAATCATCATATAGTTTGTATAAAATACATAAATATCAATTTCCATTTTATTCTACTTTACATGTTATAGATAAAAGATAGATAGATAGATATAAAAAAATACGATTTTTCTAACCTATGCCCTAAGGCCTTAGGTTAAGAGTCTCAAAATGGTAATATATTTTGAAATTGTATTTATTTAGTTTTAATTATTTTTTCAATAGGGTTTATTAGTTTCCTATTAGGGTTTTAGTTCCTAAAATTAGTACTCTTAACCTATGCCCTTAGGGCATAGGATAGAAAAACCGAAAAAATATCAAAATAGATGTACGTGACAAATTATATATATTTGAATTATATCAATTTTCAAAGATATTCAAATCTTATATAAAAGCAATCCAATCAAGCCTCGCATAAAGATTCACTTGTGAATCCAAGCAACAATAGTTTTTTTAATGAATTAATAAAATAAAAAGATAAATTATTATACTTGAAATGAAATTACCTTACCTTAAAATTTTGTGAAAAGGCAAGTTAAACCCTTATAATATGCTAAAAATCGGAGTGATGATCAAATTAGTTTTTTTTGTCATTCTTGTTATTAGTTATTTTTATACTCGACTCCTTTCTTTCCTCCTCTCTTTGAAAGAAGGGGCTCTTCTCTACATTTTCTGTCTAGTTTTTTATATTAGCGATAGATTTAAGCATCATTTTAAAAAACTACGATGAAAAATGCATTGAAGATTTATTTGAATAATTTTAAGACAAAAATAATCTCAAATATTGCTTGTTCAATCATCTTCCATATTTAATTGAGAATATATAAACACATCACCATCACAAAAACTAAACAAATTAACCAAACAAATATTGAAAATACAATTTAAATAGAAGAGAGGCAATTTAGAAGTTACCTTATATGATATCGTGTATATTTTTTCACCTATACATGCAAATATGACAATTTAGTAATATTTAGCTATACAATTAATTAAATGTCAACAAAAAAATCAAAAAAATATGTTGTAAAATGTATCGTATAAAAATTTACCTACATTCATCGTATGTGATCCTCCTTTGCCCTTCTTATCCATCTCTTTATGAGAAATGTGCGTACTATCTGTCATCTCTCATCTATAATCTTCTATATCTATACAACTATAAAAGTTGTCCCTCTCAAGTCAAATAAATGCTACATATTTATGTATTGATTTTCATCAATATGAAAATACAATAATTATTTAAATATTTATTTGAAAGACATTATACACATATTTACAAAATGACTATTTATCTCCTTTCAAAAAAACTTGAGATGCTTCGTTTAGAAAAAAAAACTATGTATGATATAAGAACATACGAAGACATAATATCATTTTTCTTAAAAAAAAAGACACGATATCATATATTGTTGGTTATTCATAATTTCATATGTACAAGATCCGCATTAATTCGAATTTGAAAAAAATTAATTATAAAAATTAAACATGCAAAATCGGTGGTAGATTGAGCAAATAAATTCAAAATAATACTTGAACTACCAACCAAATTTAGATGGAAAAGAAATTTATTATATCTTAAATTGCTATGTAGAGATTAAATAATCAAATAGTTTATTTGTGTATGATTTGCAACATTTTTTTGTTTTAGTTATATGATTAGTTATGGTATTTCATTATGCAATTCAATAAACTCAATTTTAGTATACTTAATCCTATGTTATAATATCCAAAAACTTAAATATTTAAAATAATAACAAACATAAAATATAATATTTGTCCCGTCCAACGGATGGGGTTAGCACTCTAGTCTATACTACATATATAAAGTTGTGTACATGCCACATTTATTACTCATTAAATTAATTTGATGTTTACATTTATATCTATATAATTAACGTTGAAAATGAAAATGAAAGGAACAAAAAATGGCATAGTGATCGCAATGCTTTTTAATAATTCATGGATTTTGAATTCAATTATCCTTGAGAGTATTTTTTAACATATAGATCATGAAAGTATTTTTTGATGCACCCCATTTTAAAATATTAAAATAATAAGAGAATTTGATCCTTCATTTAAACTAATTATTATATTGATTTATTAAATAACATTTTAAGTGAAAAACCTAAGACGAAAAAATTAAAAACGTAGTGTCAATTTAGACTTAAAATTGAATGAGAAAATTATATTTAGAAGAATTATATAGGTTAATTCTTCTAGAAATATAACCATATTAAATGAGGGAATGACTAATGTAATTCTCTAATTTAGAAAAAATTACATATGTTGTGTTCTAGATTTAGAAATTTCCTCTTATAATATGGTTGTATTTCTAGATTTTTTTTCTTCTAAATTCTCCTAGAAATATAGCCATATTAAATGTGAGAATTACATTTAGAAGAATTACATAGGTTGTGTTCGATATGGTAAAAGTGGACAATTTAATTTATTTTAAATTATTGATTGAGATATTAAAATGAATGAGTGACACTAACATATATATTCTACCAAATGAATTAATATAAAAATAATCTTGCTTATTTTGATATATATATTGAAATAATGAAAAGTTGTAAATTTATAACTTAGGTCAAGATTTGATTTTGTTTTAAAATAATTTATACATAGACTTCTTAAATTTTATAATAGTGAAAAATCTAAGACAAAAATTAATTAATCGACACTATTAATGTATTGGATTTTGATTTAAAATAAAATTTTATTTGCATTTAAAAAAGGTTGTGAAATTGCAACAACATTGAATGGGGTATTGCATTTTCTTTAATTAGTTTGTGTTTTGTAATGGATAAGTGAACAAATCACATAATTTAAAATAAAATATATTAGTAAATTAAAATATTAAAATCCTACTATAAAAAAAAGAGTAAAATCCTACTTTTGTTAATAAAAATATCATTGCAAATATGTGATATTTTTTATTAGTATTAATCTAAGCACATGACAAACTACATATTCTATTTTACATTTGATAGCATTTATTAGTTTGTGCTTTGTAACAAACAAGTGAACAAACCACATAATTTAAAATAAAACACATTAGTAAATTAAATATGAAACTCCTACCATAAAAAAAAACTTACTCTTGGATGTACCATATCATTAAAAACAAGATTAAATTAGTTTTTTTTATAGCATTTGTTAAATCTATGTATCTATGATTTGTTCAATTGATAACTTCTATATTATTTTATATCTTTTACTCTATTTAAATCAATATGATCTCTTAAACTTAATATTAATATGTTATTTTATTTTAATTTCACCAATCAAATGTAATAACTTCTATAATATTTTAAAATAAATGTTCATATATTTATATTTTTTATAATTTCAATTCAACCATATATTTTTATATATTATAATATGTTTTTATATAATATACTCTTTAACAAATTGAATACTAAAAAAACACTATATTGTTTTAGATAAATATGTTGACAACTAAAAAACCACTATGTTTTTATTATTTATTAGAATGAATTGATGCTATATGATTACAAATATTATAATCCTTTCATTTTCTTATGAATGTTAACACTATTGTACTCTTGAAATCAAATTTATAACTCCAAGTCAAATCAAATTTCACCTTTTCATTACAAGGTTTAAATGCATGCAAATAGTATGTTAATTAATTTTGACTCTAATAATTCTCTAACATAACGTTTTTGTGACAATTATTGCATTTTTTAAATCAATTTTATAACTCCAAGTCAAACCAAATTTCCCGTTTTCATTACAAGGTTTGAATGCATGCAAATAATATGGTAATTTATTTGACCCTATTAATTCTCTAGCATAACGTTTTTAAGCTTTAAGAGGCTATTTATTTAAAAAATAAAGGCTATAAAAACGTTTCATAGGTAGCTTAAAAGAAAAACGTTTATTAATTTTATACTTCCACTATTAAGACTAATTTTGGTTAGAAATCATAGCTATAAACACTTAAACTTTCATTTTGCCTATAAGTAATACCATATAGGTGGAAAAGAGGCATCTTCTAGATTAGCTCTACCTCTTTAGTCAAGTCACATATACAAACGTTCAAGAGGTATGCATTCTTAATTTTTATTCCTTTATTATCATTATTTTTTATTCTCTTATCAATTGTATTTTAGATAGTATATCTTAAATCTTAAATATTAAGAATATTATCGACTTTTTATTTGTATCTTGCTTCATTTGGCAAAAAATAGTGTTCAATGGCTAAAGCACTCAATCGAGCTCTCTATCTTCAATTATTGAAGAGGTAAAATATTGTCATCTTTTAAAATTATCTACTTATACTATGGTTTCTACCTTTTTATAATACGATGAAAAATCTAGAATTAATTATTTTCCGCTTCCTCTCTTACTTATGGCCATTGTAATGTTTGCGGTTTCATTTGAGTTGTAGATTCTCAAGGTGTCTTGCTCGAAAAAAGTTATCTAATATTTATTTTGGTGTATTCTTTTTTGAACAAAATTCCATTATATTACTCTTTAACCAAGTTATGTACATACCCCATGCTATTGACAAAAAATAGCCAAAAGAAATTAATAGATTAGCAAAAATAAATAAAGAATACATTAAGAAAATTGTCATGCAAATATAAATGGGAAGATAAAAAAAATTGTCCTATGCAATAAAAATTTATGAAGATCATAACGTAATCGTGTAATTACTATAAAATTGATCCAAAACTACACAAAAAAGTTATAATTAATTTATAAATACCCATAGGCTTATCTACACTATGGTCGATATATTTATATAACTAATTAAATATAATTTTAATTTGAAAACAGTAACATAGTTTTTATGAAATAAATTTAGTTACAAATATTAATTTAGCTATATATATAGATCACTATACAATGTTGGTTGCTATATATATATATATATACCTAAAAAAATAAATGAGTATATGTCATGTGCAATGACAATTTATAAAGAGTAATCATGATAATCATTGTTGAAAGAGAGTTATAAAAAAATACATATGCAAAAAAACCTGCCCCGTGCGTATGCACGGGTTTGTCTCCCTAGTACATATATAATTTTGTGTACATGCCACATTTAATGCATTATGTTAATTCCATTTTGTTTTTTCACCTTTAATATAATATATATAACCACATTTATTGCCACATTTATAACACGAAATATTTATTTTTATGAGAACTTATCATTTTAAATAAATAAAATAATTGTACATAGCTTAGTGGTAAAAAAAAAATTCAAACTACCTATAGATCATGGTTCAAATCTTGACAACTATTTGTTTTGGTAGATAACACACTCTTAGTTTTGAATCGTTGATATATTATGTCATATGTACAATATGCATTGTTGATTACACTATTACATAACAAGGTAGATCCTTTTATTCACATTTAGTTTTAAGGCTTAATTATAATTGATATATATAATTATATATTATCATCCATTCTTGGCAATTGTTATTTTGTTGCATATATTTTATTTAATTGAAATAGTACTTTTACTATTTAATCATTAGTATATTATATTTTAGACACCATTATGTATAGTCAATTACAGTATTACACTATTATATAATAAAATAAATTGTTTTAGATTCAACTTAATTTTTATTTTTTCAATTTATAACATTAAAATGTTATGTGCTAGGTGAACGTATAAAATTTATGAAAAACATCTCACTCATATTATGTCGATTTTATTATATGTTAGTATAAAATTTTGGCTCAATGGTTGAAGCTTTGACAATTATATTGGAGGACGGAGGTTTAAGGTTCGATTCTTCGAATAATCACTTTGGATAACTTTTTTACCGCAATCGAAAGACCTCATACAAAAGACTAAATTTAATTTAAATTTGATATTAAAATTATGTGGATGATAAATAAGAACTTTATTATGATGATAGTACAATTGCACATACGTGTATGAAAAATGATATATGATTTTGATAATTAATTAATTATACATTAATCCATTTGATTATATGTAGTTATACGGTAACTCAATTTGTTTTCAAACAATTAAAACATTTTGCTATAATTAATTTATAAGAAAATTATAGTTTTTATTAAACATAGGAGCTAAGTTGTATTGAAAAAATATACAGAACAATGTAAATTAATGTGTTAACTAATATATGATTTTGATAAGTATACAACAATACATTTGATTACATGTTGTTATAAGGTGATCTAAATTCTTTCAAACAATCAAAACGACTTTACTATATTTTTTTAATTTGATATAGTGTTATTAGATATAAGAGTGCATTTAAAAATTTAGATGAATCTCTTTTTATTTAGCCTACACTTGCTAAAGGATCAAATTCAATTTTAGATGGATATTAAGAGAATGTCGTATGATACAATAAGGCTATATAATAGACGAAATCATTCATAAAAATACTTAATAGATTTATTAGATCCCTATCGTGAATCTTAATGGCAAAATTTTGAAAGCGATACTACACTAATCCAAATCACTAAAGTTATAATCTTAAAACATGCGAAGTTATATATCATCAAAACCAAATAAATATTTTTTTATTGATGTCTTGAAAGATTTAAAATCCTTTTATTTAAAGTTGGAGGATTTGCGCAATAATTGACTATCTTAATTTAAAATAGTTAATTTTGCAACCTTTGATATTTCAAATAACAATAATAACATTTGATATTACACATTAAATTATGAACCTTTGATATTAGATACAAAACACAACATCAAACACAATTATTGGCATTATAGCTAACGAAACATAATATAGAATTTAATTTCTATCTTTTTCTTTCTCACTATATATCTTTTATTTTTGTATGAACGCATCACAATTTCATCCACTATGAAGCGAAAAATAGAAGACAACTCTCAAATTGCAAGAAAGATTGATCGAATTGAAACTCGAATTGAGACGAGGAGAGTGAATGTGAGAACGCAAGACATGAAGATTTTTGGTGGATGGTAATTAGGTTTGCACAAAACAACTTTTTTAAAGTTCAAATTTCTATAATTTTTATTAAATTAATTATTTTTTATTGTGATTTGTATTATTTTTGTAAATTCTTACAAACATCTATTCATTTCAAATATTAAAATATAAATTTTGCCCCGTCCAACGGACGGGCTTGACTTGGCTAGTTCTTTATATAAGATGAGGTTGTGAGAAACTACATTAATTGCATTAAAATGAATGAGCTTTTAATTGTATATAAGAAAAGACAATTCTCACCCTAAGAAATTAAAAGGAAATTACTAAGTTGAAATGGCTATGGTTATTTTGAAAGTAATTGCTTTGAGTGGGTGGATTTTAATGATTGTTTTAGTAGAAAATGTTAGAGGAGATGAATAGTTTTTTTTTGTGATGTTGTATGCTTGGCCTAATTTCTAATTGAGGTGATAAAAAATGGTTTAAATAGGATAATTATAATTAGAGTTTATTTTTATTTTTATATCTATTTTCTTAAAGTGACCTTATATGCGGAGCTAATGTGAAATTGAATGTTTATATGTTTGTAACATTTGAGCTTATATACTTCCGTAGAAGATATGTGTTAGTTTCCAAATATTTTTTTTATTAGAATAATGTTCTATGAGTAAATTGGTTGATTTTAATGATTGTTTAATGTTATGAAGATGAATGGATTGTAATAGGAATAAATAGGTTATGTTACGGAAGATGAATTGTTCCTTTGTAAATGAGTTTATTTTGTCTTTAATGTTACTCTTTTTCATTGGTCATAAATAGGCAAAATTTTCATCTTTATAAGATGTCCTTTTGCATTCTAATATTATAATTATTTATTAATTTTTTTTTCACTCACTCATTATTACATTACATATTTAGTCATTAATTACTCAAATTTTTCTATTTTATAATATATATAGATATAGAAAATTATAAAAATACATAGATCAAGCATACATAAAGTAAATACTGCAATACTCTCCAAGCACGTATCGTATTCTTAATTATTGTTATTGCACCATCCAAAAAAATAAAATTATAATCACCTTACTTTTTTTTTTTGGTCAAGTATACTTTTATTTTTTTGGTTGAATTTTGGTCAAGTATACTTAACTATAGATCATTAAGCTTATAATTTTTAATTAAGTTCTTAGTAAAGACTCTTTAATGCACTATGCTTGGTCCACTCAAAACTTGGATTGGAGGTACTTGAG
Organism: Fallopia convolvulus; assembly: GCA_964016875.1. Classification (NCBI taxonomy): domain Eukaryota; kingdom Viridiplantae; phylum Streptophyta; class Magnoliopsida; order Caryophyllales; family Polygonaceae; genus Fallopia; species Fallopia convolvulus. The sequence goes on along the minus strand of OZ024722.1, from coordinate 4,393,928 downwards.
GACGTTGGCGTCGAGCTGGAATGCCTTGGAGAGAACATCCACGGAGATTGGCGGCTCGGTCCCGAAAACCGCATTGGCAACGGTAGTAACGCCGGGGTTCTGGCTGCTCAACCCGGAGATAGCGAAGGCGTTGGTGTTGCCGGTGTTGAACTGGAAGTGGATGAGCCCCTGCGGGAACACGAACACGTCTCCCGGGTACAACACCTTCGTGAACAGCTTGTTGGCTCCGCTTTGCGGGTTGGAGGTCACGAAGCCCACGTAGAGGGTGCCCTCTAGGAGGGTCAGAACCTCCGTGGCTCGGGGGTGGAAGTGGGGCGCCACTAGCCCGTATGGGGCGAAGTCGAGGCCGGCTAGGGAGATTCCGAGCGTGTTGATTCCCCTGAGGTTGGTAGTGGTCACGGCGGTGACGGCCGAACCTAATGGATTGTTTGTGTTGCCGGCCGCCTTGAACAAACCCTTGGCGAGGAAGTCGTCTTCTGTAGCTTGCATTGGGTTCTTACAGAATTGCCCATTCACGAACACTACAACATAAGATTAACCCAAGATCATCAATATATTTATCCAACCTGTAAGTCCCCACATTTAAAACCAATTGAAAATAAAAGAATTAATTCAAGAACTTATATAATAGATATTTTATCTTTTTCCGCTGAAAAACTGTAGTATAATCAATTTTCTTGTAGGATACGTTAACATAATATATACTATTTTCACAATAAATTTATACAAGTGAGTAGCTAATGTAAACTTACGTGCGGTGTTGGGATTGGGTCGACAACACAGAAGTCTTGGAGTTGGGTAGGATCTGTGGCGTAGGCCATCAAAGAAGCCATGGCCGCCAACAAAGCAAAACAAGCGAAAACCCGAGCTGCCATATTTGAGAAGTTCAAGTACTAAGAGTTTTGAATTTTGATTGCTGAGGAAGCTAGGATTTGGAGGTGAAGGGATAGTTGAGATTGATAAGCGTATGTTGGTGTTGGATCGTAAATGAGTTAACAAGAGCTTGGGAACTGGCTGTTAAGCTGTTCCCAAGGCAGCGGAAGAAATAATTGCAAGTAGTTAAGACACTAAAGAAACAAAGTTCCTTATAGAGGAACCCCACTACAATCAACTAGTTGTATGGATAAACCTCTACCTCCGCTTGGAGGATTTTGAATGACTTACTTATATTATTGATTTGTTCCTTAGTTACAAACAACCAGATTCAAACTTCTCTGTTCCTACGAGTTCTACCTAACTCTAGCAACACTAATGAATCTTCTCAACTAAGTTCCTAAGCGAACAACAATCTCTAAATAAGTAACTCAAACCTTACACCAAATCGCAGTTCCCTTGCTCCTGGGAACTCGGCTTTACCGTCGTCGAGATCAGACACTCGCCGCCGGGGACTTCTCTTCTTCTTTTCTCTTTCTTTTGTTGTGGGTATTTTTGGGTTCTAGGAGAAGTACTCAATCCGAGCACTATTCATTTGGCTTTATACTCGGGTGAACTTGGGCTTCAATCGCATCTTTCATTTGTGTCCGAAATGCCCTTTGCTTGATGTCCAAGTTGTACTTTCTTCACATGTGACTTTGATTTGAACTAGGTCAACTTCTTGAGATGATCGGACCGTTGGATCAATTGTGACAGTCTGCTCCTCAGACTGTGCCTTCATCCTGTCCAAGACAGGATCCCGTGATATGCGCTGATCGGTCCTTGTCTTCACATGTGGGTTCCCATATCGTGGGAACTGTCCTCTGTTGAGTTCCTTTGAGAGAAACTCTTCATTGTATAAGCCTGTGTTCTCTGGGCATTCCTGGGAGTTCTCTTTTCATGGGAACTTTCCTCTTTAGAGTTCCCTTGATGGGAACTCTTCATAGTGTGCTCATTCATGGAAGTTCTTTGCTAAACCTGTGTTCCTTAGAAATACTTGATCAAAGCACATTAGTTCCCTTATAGCGTTTGTCATTATCAAAACTCGGAGAACTGTATCGTTGATCCGATGTATAGAACCAGCGATCCCAACATCGTTCCAACAATTTCCCCCTTTTTGATGATGACAAACCTATCGCAAAAATATAGCAAGTATTTCAAAGCATGATATGCAAATGAGTTCCTACGCGTGTTCCTAGGGAGCCACTTCTTGTGAATCACTAAGTTCGTACTTAGCTTTTTATGCAATTGTTCCCCCTTAGCTTTTGCGTATTCTGTGATATCTTTTCAACTTAACTCATCTCGCATTTTTTGTCTTTCCCCCTTTTGACATCATTGAAAACAAATAAACACATAGATAAGGAAGAAAGAGAACACGCAATCATACTAAAAATCATGTATTACTTAAGCAAAAATTTGTACATAGGAACACAAGAGACAATATTTGTGGGAACATTGAGGCTAGGAAAAAGAAGGGAAAGATCATTGGCTTGGGAACAGGGCATCACAAAGCCGTGTCAAGACTTGTACAAGCTTTTCTTGGCCTTTGGCAATTTGTTCTTGGTCCCTTGCCATCTTTTCTTGTTCCCTGGCGATCTTGTCAAGAGTGTTGGCAATGTGTACCAACACTGGAGTGTTCCCATCCTGAGTGCCTTCACCAGATGGCAGCCTTTCTTGTTCCTCCATAGGCTCAGAGTGCCGCATTTTGTGGACAACAGAGATGTCCAGTTCCCTACCGATGGTGACCTCTTCCTGGGATGTGTCGTAGAGGCCCTCTCTTAGCAAGAGTTTCTTGATGAGGCCAGCATAAGGAAGGGAGTGGGATTTGGAAGCCATACACTTCTCCATGTGCCCCAAGATTATGCGAGGAAGATTGATGGGCTTTTTGAGGAGGAAGTGGTAGAGGATAATGGCTCAGGGATGTTGATAACAAGGCGCTTCTCCTGGCGAGGGATCACCATATTGATGATGAATTGATGAGCCAGCTTTGCAATGAGGGACAAGTGATGAGTAGAGGTGCCAGTGGTGGGAACACGGCCCTCGTAAATCGTGTTGTAAATCTCCTCACTGTTGAAGTCGTCCCAGCTCTTGGTGGGCAGTTCTTGTAGGCCCTGGACAGGGACTTGTAGTTGAAGACGGATGGTGGAGGTCGTGAAGATGAAATCATCGCCTTCGAGGGAGAGAGTTCCCTTGGTGCCGTTGTCATGGACCACAAAATGGTTGTAGAATCGGCGCACCTGAGAGGGATCAATGCTCACGGCCTCACTGCACATGTGCTCCCATCCTTGGGCCTTGATCAGGTCCAATAGTTGCCCGAGCCCTTCATCAACGAGCTGTTTTTCAGAGAGGATGAGTGGAGGAAGGAGCTTGCGATTCTCAGAGATATGGACTTTCTTGGGCTTTGCTCCTTTCCCTCTCTTCTTGGAGTTCCCCCTAGAGACCGTAGTCGTTCCTTTTTGCTGAGGGGGGTCAGCCGCTTCGATCAGCAGTGGGCGGGTCCTTTCCTCTAGGACCTGTGCCGACACCACCATCTGTTGTTCAAGAGCAGGGGTGGTGGCACACTCTTTGTAAGTGGGGGCCTCTTCTTCCTCTTCAGCGTCATCACTGGAGGTCCCTTCATCAGTGGAGGAGGTCAGCCCAGTTTCCTCCTCGTCGTCTTCCTGACGACGACTGCTTGTCTCAGCACCGGCAGTTGGTGCTGGGTTCCCTTCCTCTTGGGCTTTGCCCCCTTGAGTTTCGGAAGGCCCGTTGAGTGCGCCTTCAAATTCTTTTTCGAGGGCCTTTAGTTGGGCTTCCTCTTCAGCAGTTCCCATCACAATGGGGGCATTGGCCTTCTGGCGAACAAGGATTCCGATGGGGAGATTATCCTCGTCGTAGTCGAGGTCTATTGTTTTCTGGGCCGAAGAAGATGGGGAAGGGAGTTTGAGTGTGGTGGGAGAAGAGGGAGGTAGAGGAGAGTTTTGTGGAGTTGGGACCTTGGGAGTGGAAGGAGGAGGAGTAGGGGTGCGAGCCTTGGGACTTGAGGTCCCAGAGGCAGATTTTGAAGGAATGGGGGATGTGGGAATGGGTGAGGTGGGTGGGGGAACTCGGGGAGAGGAAGAGGGTGGAGGGTTAGTAGTTCCCTCAACCATGGGAACAGGTGAGGAAGTGGTTATCGTGGAGTCTCTGGGACCGGAGGTCTCAGGGATTGATTGGGGACGAGGGAGAAAGAGCTTCTCGACCTCGGATGGGTGAATGATGGTATAGGCGTCGGGTTTGGATAGATGAAGTACCTCCTCCATGTTGAGGAGGGATTTTTTCTTTGGAATGGAAAGAGATGGGGATGAAGAAGCGGAGATTTGGGAGTGTTTGCGTTTGGAGCTATGTTTGGATTTGGAGGAGTGGTGTTTGGATTTGGAGGAGTCTTTGGACGAGTGTTTGTGTTTGGATTGTTTGGGTTTTTCGTATTTAGAAGGGGGTTCGGATCCGAAAGTGTCGACGATGCGAACTTCGGAGGAAGAAGGAGGTGGAAGGGTGGAGGTCGGCGGTGCTGGAGGTTGCACCGCCGAGGGAGGAGGAAGGAAGGGACTTACATAATTGTAAAGTCCCTCGATGAGAACATCGCGAAGGGCTTCATTTTGCTCCTTCTCGACGTCCGCCATCATGGTGAGGAAGAGAGCTTTAGGGTTGTTCTGGATCCATGCCTTCATCTCGGCATAAGAATGGGCTGGAGCCATTTTTAGAAAGGTTTGGAAAAGAGAGTGTTTTGGAAGTTTTCTCGAAGGAGGGAGGAGGCAAAGTTGCAGAGAAGGAGAGTGACAGGGAAGAATGAGGAAGAAGGAACCCAAAAGTGGTAAAGTAGGGTTTGATTGAGAGAGAGAGACGAGGGTAGAAAGGGAAGTTGAGAAAGGCCTCGATAACCGTTGGCCAATAAGAGCGGAGAGCCGTTTCAACTTCTCGAGCATGCCTCTGACACGCGTCGTTTTCTTCCAGGGGAAGTCTTTTGAATTTTTGAGTGCTTGGCCCAAAACGCTTCAGAGTCTGACACAATTTCCCATTTTCCTAGTGACGGTTCATCTTTTCAGATCCAGTGTTCCCTTGCTTGTGAGCACCAGTTCCCATGATCTCTAGAAAGGTCGTATTGAGTGGAGAGGTTAGGGGAACTCACACTCAATTTTCTTTGTGAGGCTGGGGAACTCAAAAGAGAACCAGACAATTGCAACTCGATTTTGGGATAAAGAGTGGGGCTCATGAGAAACGTTTGTCTGGTCCTTAGCTTAGGGTAGGTTTTATGATCAACTGTCATAGTGGCTTGTAGAGAGGGTTAAAAGGAACTCTGGTTGATCATTTTGGGTCAAAAGAAATAATGTTCCTATATACACATCAAGCTCTAGACTAGTAATATGGCAAAATGAAAGCACTGAGTCCTACAGTTCCCTATCATGCATTTCTAGTTAGACTAATCAAGCATTGAGGGAGAGACAAACAGGGACTTGTTTAGTTTAGAGTTATCATCCCTAGAAGCATTCAAAAACGCTGGTAGGGGCGTCTGTCTAAAGCTTTGGTGAGAATGTCCGCAATTTGCTCTTCCGTTCTACAGTGTTGCATAGAGATGTTCCCATTTTCAACATTGTCACGTAGAAAATGATGTCTAATGTCTATGTGCTTAGTCCTAGAATGATGCACAGGATTTTTGGAAATGTTAATGACACTAGTATTATCACAGAGTATAGGAACTGGGCCAAATGACATACCGTAATCCTGAAGTTGGGACTTGAGCCATAGTACTTGGGAACAACATGATGCGGCAGCCACGTATTCTGCTTCGGCTGTGGAGAGTGCCATTGAATTTTGTTTCTTGGATCCCCAAGAGACTAGGCATGACCCAAGGAACTGGGCCATTCCTGATGTGCTCTTTCTATCAACTAGGTGCCCAACAAAATCTGCATCTGTATAAGCAATGAGCTCAAGGGAACTGTTCCTTGGATACTAGAGGCACAAATTGTCGTTCCCTTTGAGGTACCTGAAAATCCTCTTCACCTCCTTCAGGTGTGATTCTTTGGGATTAGCTTGAAAACGTGCACATAAGCACACTGAGAACATAATATCAGGCCTACTAACAGTTAAGTATAGGAGAGAGCCAATCATACCTCTAAAGTTTCTTTGATCGACACTTACCCCTGTTTCATCAACATTGAGTCTGGAATTTGGGGAGATGGGAGTGTCAATGGGTCGTGAGTGGTCCATCCCATACTTGACTAGCATTTCTTTGATGTATTTCTGTTGATGAATCCTTGTTCCCTCCTTTGTTTGAGAAATCTGGAGTCCTAGGAAGAACGTGAGTTCCCCTATGAGACTCATCTCAAACTCACTACTCATGAGGTCCTTAAACTTCTCTACAAGAGTTTCGTTCGTTGCTCCAAAAACAATGTCATCAACATAAACTTGAACAATCAAGATATCCTTAGACTTCTTTTTAAGGAAAAGAGTTTTGTCTATGGAACCTCGAAGGTATCCATGAGACAGAAGGAATTGAGCAAACCTGTCATACCATGCTCGAGGAGCTTGTTTGAGTCCGTAGAGGGCCCTCTCAAGGAAGTAGACATGGTTGGGTAGCTTCTCATCTTCGAATCCTGGGGGTTGGGCTACGTATACTTCTTCCTTGAGGTGCCCATTGAGAAATGCCGTCTTCACATCCATCTGATAGAGCTTGAATCCTTTGTGGGCTGCATAGGCTATGAGAAGGCGGATGGCCTCGATCCTTGCAACTGGTGCGAACGTCTCGTCATAGTCGATTCCTTCTTATTGTCTATAGCCTTGAGCAACCAGACGAGCCTTGTTCCTAGCTACGGCCCCAGTATCATCTAGCTTGTTTCGAAACACCCATCGAGTTCCTATAATGTTCTTGTTTTTGGGCCTTGGAACTAGCTTCCATACCTTGTTCCTCTCAAATTGGTGTAGTTCTTCTTGCATAGCTTGGATCCAGTCTGGGTCCTTTAGAGCTTTTTTTATGCTTTTTGGTTCCACCATTGAGACAAAGGCATTAAAAGCACAAAAATTATTGAGAGAAGAGCGAGTTAGAACACCTTTTTCATATGGAGTGATGATGTTGTCGATGAGGTGATCTCTCTTTTGTTGGTAATTTCTTGTTGGGATGTGTGAGACGTCAACCTGTTCCCTTGACTCTTCTCCATCTGTGTCTTGAGTTTCCTCTTCCTCAGGAGAACAGTTATGTTCAGCTTCTTCGCTGGGACTTTCGTCAGGATTCTCTTCGGAGTTCCCTCGTTGTTACCCCTGAACACTAGATTCTGGTGCATTTTCATTTTGAGGAACGAGAGAATTGGAGGCATCTTGTGGTTCTTCTGTTGAAGAGGGAACTTCAAAGGAGCTTTGATCTGTGGAGTTTTGATCTCCTTCGTTGTTCCCTGATTGTGGGGCATTGTTCCCACTTGGATAGTCTTCATCTTTCTTTCTTGGTTCATCCTCGTCGTCTTCTTCTTCTTGTCTGACCAGCTTAAACAGAGTTCCCTTTCCTTGAACCTCTGTTCCCATCTTTACAGACTTCTCGTCGAAGATGACGTGAATGCTTTCCTCTATCTTCTTGGTCCTCTTGTTATAGACCCTGTACGCCTTGCTATGGGAAGAGTATCCCAAGAATATCCCTTCATCGCTCCTGGGATCAAATTTGCCAAGTTTGTCTTTCCCATTGTTGTGGACGAAGCATTTGCATCCGAAGGTCCTAAGATGAGCGATATTTGGCTTTCTCCCTTTGATGAGCTCATAGGATGTCTTCTTGATCAAGGGTCTGATCATGGCTCGATTCAGGATATAAGTAGCTGTGGAGATAGCTTCAGCCCAAAAGTACTCTAGAACTCTGCTTTCAAACAACATAGTTCTAGCCATGTCTTCCAAGGTCCTGTTCTTCCTTTCGACAACTCCGTTTTGCTGAGGAGTGCGAGGGGCAGAGAAGTTATGAGAGATCCCATGTTTGTCACGGTATCTGAGGAACTGTGAGTTTTCAAACTCTGTTCCATGATCAGATCTGAGAGCCTTTAGTTTGAGTCCCATGCTGACCTCCATTCTTGTGATTAGGACTTCGAATTCCTTGAAGGTATCTGATTTTGATCTCAAGAATAGCACCCATGTGAATCGTGAAAAATCATCGATTAAAACATACATGTACCTCTTTCCTCCATAGCTTTCGGTGTGCATGGGACCACAAAGATCCATATGAATTAGCTCTAAGGGCCTGGTCGTGCTCACCATCCTTTTGGGCTTGAAGGAGGTCCTTGTTTGCTTTCCTCGAACACAGGCTTCACACATCTTGACTCCTTCAAGGTTGATTCGTGGGAGACCAACGACGAGATCTTGTAGATAGAGTTTCAAGATTTGGTTCATACCTGCGTGTCCTAACCTTCGGTGCCAGAGTTCCGTTTCATCAAGGGAACTTGCCAAGCACAGTTTCCTTGGTGGCTCAAAGTTTGTATCCACCACATATATGTTGTTGGACCTTCTTCCTTTCAGGATGATTTTATTAGTCTTTTTGTTGATTACTAGACATTCCTTTGAGTCAAAGGTGACGATGTTGTTCCCTTCATCACATATTTGAGAGACGCTCAAGAGATTGAATCCCAGATCTTTCACCAAGTTAACGTTGCTGATTTTGATTGATTTGTTGAGTAGCACTTCCCCTGTTCCTATGATCTCTCCTTTATTTTTGTTGCCAAAGGACACGTGACCTCCTTCGGCCTTTGGGTGGAGTGAGGTGAGGTTGTCTTTGTTTCCAGTCATGTGGCTGGAACATCCACTGTCAATGACCCATGTGCTGTTCCCCCTCACTGCCACCTACAAGAAAAGTTAGTTTTTGAGGACCCAGGCAAGATGACTCTTGCCTGGTTCCTTGCAAGGGAAGGCAGTCTCAAATAGCACATAATCAGCAATGTTAATGTCACGAGAGTACTTGTTATAGGCAAGTTTCCTATGGTTGTTTCTTTTAATGGGAACTCTAGCAGGCTTGTTGGTTTGTTGATTCTGCTTGTTCCAGTACTCGTGGTTTTTCTGAGCTTGGGCCTTAGCTTTGGGACAGCTTTCCTTGTAGTGCCCATGAGCACCACAGTTCCAGCAGGTCTTATAGTATTCTCCTAGGTAGTACTTAGGATGGGGTCTCTGTATCCTGTTCCTATCCATAGTTTCCTTGTTGTACACTCTAGACCTGTTTCCCTTAGCTATTTGAACATACAACTTGTGTCCACTCTCCAGAATACGGATTTTCTCTTCCAAGTGTGCATTTTTCTGTTTCTCACACTGAAGCTCTAGGGCCCTGCACTCGTTCATTTCTTTTTCACTCAGGGGGGACTTCCCTTTTCTAGGGCTCTCTGACTCATACCCTATTCCGTGTCTGGCTGGGACAAACTTGGTTTGGGAACTAGAGGCTTCAGAGTTCCCTTTTGCTTTACTCAGATTTTGTAGAAGGGTGTTTTCATCACTTTCTAGGGTTTTAAGCTCATTCTCAAGTTCTACGATGTGAGACACATAAGACTGAAGTTTTTCTAGAAGGGGCACACAGTTGGGACATGGCTCTAGACCAACTAGTTCAGCATTTGTGTGTTCCGACTTTTCCAACTTCTTTTGCAATTTAATATTATCTTTGACAAGACTTGTGAGAATTTTAAGCAGTTCAGGTTTCTCATAATTTGACAAGGAAGCAAGAACGGATTCGGGAGTTACCTCACTGGGTTGTTCCCCAGTGGTTTCTCCTAAGGCCATGGCGCACATGTCAGGTTGAACCCATGATTCAGGCTCTTCGTCTTCATCGTCACACCATGTGGCTATGTAGGCCTTTTTTCCTTTTCCTCGGTTGTCCGCCTCCTGAGGGTACTCCTTGGCAAAGTGTCCCTTCTTGTAACACTTGTAGCACGTTACATCCGAGAGGTCCTTTTCAGCAGATTTTCTTTGGGAACTCTGTCCTTTTCCTGAGTTCCCATAATTCTTCTTGAATTTCCCTTTGTAGAAAGATCGAAGAGCTTTTGTTACAAGGACTAGCTCTTCATCCTCATCTTCTTCAGATTCTTCATGTTGCTCCTGTACTGCCTTGATTACCTTTTCAAGTTTGAGAGCTATTCCCTGATGTGCTCGCTTTTGCTCCCTGTCATCTATCTTTCTCTTCTCATATCCCACCAGTTTTCCAAAAACCTGGTGGAGGATAAGAGCCCTGTTTTCGGGATTCTCTTTGAACATCGTTCTTTCGTTTGTCCATTCTCCAGTCAACCCATTGAAGAGTTGTTGAACCTTCATTTTGTCGGTGACTTCTTCTTTAGTGATCCCAAGGCCAGTCATCTTGGTGCAAAGTCCGTCAAAACGGGATTGGTAACTATCCACGGATTCTCCTATCTCCATTTGGAAGGTGAAGAATTCCCTTCTTGCGTTCATCTGAAGATCTTCTCGGAGGTCTGAGTTCCCAATGTGCATTTGCTGAATGGCTTCCCACACTTCCTTTGCCGTGTCTAGGTTTGCCACTCTGTCGCAGTCTTGAACCGACATGGCATTCTTGAGGTACTGGATGGCTTTGAAGTTGGCCTCCATGCACTTGTACTCATTAGGTCCCCATTTTGACAGGTCATTCTCAATTTCTGGATCAATTTTGAAGTTCCCTTTTTCAATGACGCACCAAGCTTGGTAGTCCTGGCTGCGCATCCAGTTCTTCATGTCGCGTTGCTAGACTTCGAATCTCCCAATGATGAGCCTTGGTGGCTTGCTGTTGTTGTGACCGACTTGGGTAAGTTCGTGAGCCATGTTTGAAACCTGCGATGCTAACATAAATCTAGAGCAGCCTGCTCTGATACCAATTGTTGGATCGTAAATGAGTTAGCAAGAGCTTGGGAACTGGCTGTTAAGCTGTTCCCAAGGCAGCGGAAGAAATAATCGCAAGTAGTTAAGACACTGAAGAAACACAGTTCCTTATAGAGGAACCCCACTACAACCAACTAGTTGTATGGGTAAACCTCTACCTCCGCTTGGAGGATTTTGAATGACTTACTTATATTATTGATTTGTTCCTTAGTTACAAACAACCAGATTCAAACTTCTCTGTTCCTACGAGTTCTACCTAACTCTAGCAACACTAATGAATCTTCTCAACTGAGTTCCTAAGCGAACAACAATCTCTAAATAAGTAACTCAAACCTTACACCAAATCGCAGTTCCCTTGCTCCTGGGAACTCGGCTTCACCGTCGTCGAGATCAGACACTCGCCGCCGGGGACTTCTCTTCTTCTTTTCTCTTTCTTTTGTTGTGGGTATTTTTGGGTTCTAGGAGAAGTACTCAATCCGAGCACTATTCATTTGGCTTTATACTCGGGTGAACTTGGGCTTCAATCGCATCTTTCATTTGTGTCCGAAATGCCCTTTCCTTGATGCCCAAGTTGTACTTTCTTCACATGTGACTTTGATTTGAACTAGGTCAACTTCTTGAGATGATCGGACCGTTGGATCAATCGTTACAGTCTGCTCCTCAGACTGTGCCTTCATCCTGTCCAAGACAGGATCCCGTGATATGCGCTGATCGGTCCTTGTCTTCACATGTGGGTTCCCATATCGTGGGAACTGTCCTCTGCTGAGTTCATTTGAGAGAAACTCTTCATTGTATAAGCCTGTGTTCTCTGGGCATTCCTGGGAGTTCTCTTTTCATGGGAACTTTCCTCTTCAGAGTTCCCTTGATGGGAACTTTTCATAGTGTGCTCATTCATGGAAGTTCTTTGCTAAACCTGTGTTCCTTAGAAATACTTGATCAAAGCACATTAGTTCCCTTATAGCGTTTGTCATTATCAAAACTCGGAGAATTGTATCGTTGATCCGATGTATAGAACCAGCGGTCCCAACATCGTTCCAACAGTTGGGGATGATTTTGGGGTTTGAGATGATGGCTATTTATATAGTTTTGATATGTGATATGTGATGTGTATAAATTAATGCATGACCTCGTCGAACTTTGAATTGGTCTTATATAGTGGTATGTAGATTGGTCTTCATCTTTAGGTGTATAAAATTCGAATGAGTAGTTTATATTATCAATAATATATTGATTACTTTCTTGATAAAGAGTCGATCTTGAGCTTGAATATAGGTCGCTGGAGAATGTTTCCAAACATTTTTTCTTCTTTTGAGTAGGTAATTAATGACCATTTCGGTCAATTTTTACTCTTTAGGGGAAAAAAACAGCGTGGTTTCACATATTGTACGGGCTATCCACTAATGATAAGATTTTCCATGCAATGTCAGCCTTTACGTATTTTTTTCCCATGCACCCCGGTTAGGACCATCGTAAAATATCTTTTTGGGTGGATTAATCTAATTAATCTACCTATTCATCTATAAATTTAAAATTTGACCAAGTTTCCCATGTATCGCGGTTTTTTTTTTTGTCTTGGGCACTGCCCATAGGAGTTGAAACGGAAATCTCATGGTACTACCATAAAGTCTTCGGACATCCCAAGTCTTCCTTTACTGTGTGAATCAAAATAGGCAGGTGATCTGAATACGGAGCGACAATGTGATGTACTGCAGCCAAAGGAAACCATGAAGCCCAAGTTTCTGAGCAAAGCGCTCTATCCAATCTTGTTGCATGTCTAGTCTCTAGGGAATTACCACTCGTCCACGTATAAGGCGATCCCGAAAAACCCAAGTCAAGCAACTGAAGGTTGTCAATCCACTGACTAAAAGTTTGGGATGCCATATTAGAACCGGTAAAAGAGCTAGATCGCTCGTGTTGGGTTACAATTGCATTGAAATCACCCGCTAGAACCCATGGACGATTATTCAGGTTAACAAAATTTTGCAAGTGAACCCATAAGTCCATCCATTTTGCCGGATTAGGTGCAACATAAATCGCCGATAAGAGCCAAGGTTCTTCTCCTCTACGAGTAATCTCCACAGTGATGTGTTGTCGATGCAGCGAAATAGGCGTCACCAAAAATTCCGAAGTTTTCGAAAACAACCAGATACCTCCCGCAAAACCATCAGCCTCAATCCGCAGCATACTGAATCCTCTGACAAATCTCATCGGCCCGGACACCACTTATTCACGGTTCAACAATACACAACATGCTAGGATGATGTAGACGAATTAATTCTCGAATAGAAGTGAGAATCGTGAGTTTCCAACTCCCCTTACATTCCAAATCATTAAATAGATGTTATTCATTAAAACAACAGAGTTTATAAGAGGCCAAAAGATTGGTAGGAATGGATTGAGAACAGTCATTAAGAACACATCTATCGCCTCAGCCAGTAGGTCCAAGGCATTACTGAGCATGGGAGGCATGACACCTTGCAAAGTAACGGAAATTGGTGTCCGCTCTCACCGACAAGAGGTCTAGTATCATCTTGTTTTCCAGTCTCGGAAGCATTAGGAGGTATGGGCTCGGGCGGGTGTTGGATATCAGGAGGCTCCGAGAGTGGGGGACTATCTCCGACACCACTATCGGACAAGGGAAATGCAAGCGGTCCGCCATCGACGGGCGGCTGGCTATTATTTGATGGAGTAGGCAAGGCGATGGACAAGCTTAGTTGATTTGCGGTAGGAGTGGAGTTCGTATTTGACGTGGAGGGGCATGTATTTTCTCCTCTAGGGTTTTATTTTGGGCATTAGAGAAAGCTTGTTCCGCAAGTAAGTGTGTTTTTTTATTTCGGACTCCATCATGACTATGGTAGGTTTAACCGCCAATTTAGATTGCGATTTTTTGGATAAGGATAGAGCAAAATTCTTGATACCTTTTTTCTCTTTCTTCCCCTTATTTTTCTGGTTAGATTTACCCAAATCCGCACTATCCTTACCCGAAGAACCAATTTGACTAATTACCGCCTCCTTGCTAACCAAATCTTGAGTGACAATTGTCGGGCTAATTGGCTCCAAATTCAACGAAACCACCACCTTTAGGGCTTTTGGGTCTGCCGACTCACGGTTCACGCTATAACCGGTTTGGCCTCCCGCCAGTTCAGACTGCTCTTGTTCCTCAAAAAATCCATAAATAAGTTGTATCTCGTCCTCAGCCTGTAATGCAGCAAATCGTGAGTTAGAGCCTTGGGATGATGGGCCCAACACCATTACAAAACCTTCCCTTTTTGACTCGCGCGACTTACCTTGTTGGTCTTGTGAGTTAGCCTTGTTTGAATCATTATTGTCACGTGGCACCTCCTGTATTTTTTTCTGAGTGGTGCCAACATTGCTTCGCCTCATTGGCTTCACGACATGCATCCATGGCCCAAAGGTATCCTTTTCCGCAGTTCACCAAGTCTTCTAATGAAAGCTGCGCGCGTTGAAATGCTCAAGACTTAGCCTTGGAATGCGAGCCCATACCGTGAGAATTGTTGTTTATTCATTAAAGGATTAAAATTAAGTATCCACCTCTGAATCATAAGATAATTGTCTCCAATCATTGATACGCAAGCAGATCAGCCGAGCGAACCGAGCACTAGGCCGGTTCGCCAGCGTCGGGTCCCGATTCGATTTCGAGATCAATATTAGTTATTTTAGGGTTTTATTTTATGATTGTTTTGAATAATTGTAATTTTTTAAACAGGAGTTCTACTCCCTTCTCAGGTTTTCTTTCCGGTTCTTTCCTGAGTCGCTTTTATTGAACCGGTAGGGCATAGCTTATATAAATCCTTGTAAGCTAAGTTGAGATTTTATCCAAGAAATAAACTCTTCTGCCCTAATCCTCTGTCTACTTCTCCTTCCTTTCGTCTCCTTCGACCCCGGGCGTCTTCCCATTCACTTCCCGGTTTCTTGGTTCAATATTTCTTGGTACGCTAGGAGTCTTAGCGTATCAACTGGTGCTTTCTATTCGAACTCGTTTCAATGGGTTCCAACGACGAAAGTTCGTCCGAGTCCATGGAAGCGGCACTCGCCCGCCTCACCGAAGGCCAAACACAGATGCAAGCTGCTTTGACGCGTATGATGGAAACCCTGGCTACTACTCTTCGGGAACAAGAGACAAATCGGATCCGGACCGATACCGTTTACGATATTCTGAACGGAAATCCGACCCCTGCCACAGGCGCGAATCTTCAACCGCTAGGGCAGCGACAGGCCGCCGCATACAACCACGCCGTCCAGCCGCAAATTCTCGAGCCCGATCCGAGGGGCGTGGACCGTGCCCTAGCCGCCGCCCAACCGCACAACGCGGGTGATGGGTTATTGCCCGTGCCTGTCGATCGCGCCCTAGGGTTGCAAAACCAACCGGCCAACGCCCTGCCTGATGTGATCCAAGGCGGGATCCAGGCGATGAATGCCGAGCTCCAGGGTGGGAACCAGGCCGTGCCACAGGCCATGAATGCCGGAGTCGAGATCCACGCCTCGCCAGGCCATGCGACTATTCCCCGGATCCGAATCGATCCGCCACGTTTCAACGGCTCTGATCCTCAGGGAAGGATTTTTAAAGTTCAAGCCTATTACAATTATTTTCATACTGTTGATTTTGATCGCTTGAATCTCGTAGGTCTTCTGATTGATCACCCAACGTCGGATTGGTATCGTTATTACCGGCAGAATACTATGGGCGCCACCTGGCAACAATTTCTTCAGGATGTTCGTCAGCGCTTTGATCCTCAGTATTATGTCGACTACGTTGGCCTCTTATCTAGACTGCAGCAGCGTACAACTGTGCTAGCCTATCAATCTGAATTTGAGGCTCTCTTAAATAAAGTTACGGGGCTAGCTGAGTCAACTTTGATATCTTTCTTTAAAGCTGGTTTGAAGCAACCTATTCAACGGGAACTTAACCTGCGAAACCCAGTTTCACTAGCTCAGGCCTTTGCCCTCGCTCGGGAATTATCAGCCTCGTTCGACGATACTGTGGCGGCTCAACAGGCTGCACGTCGTTGGAATCCTTCAACGTTTCGGCCGACCACCACCCCAGCGAGCGGATCCGCAGCTCCGCCTCCTACTCAAACTCCACCAGCCGCCACGGCTGAGGCGCCTAAACTGCCGATTCGGCGCTTGTCACAGGCGAAACGCGCGGAGCGCAGTCGTAAAGGATTGTGTTGGAACTGCGATGAGCAATTCACTGCAGGGCATCGCTGTAAACACAGATTTTTGGCCTTACTCCGTACACACGACTCTGATGATGAAGAAGAACAGGCTAACCCATCTGATGTACCGCTTGTAGTGTCGGGTGATGTTTCCAGTGTGTGGTGTATGGAAGGGTTTACCAATCCGAAGTCGTTGAAGTTGATTGGTTCCATCCGAGAAAAGCAGATTCAGGTTCTGATAGACGGGGGTAGTACTCACAATTTTGTCCATCCTAACGTAACGGAAGAGCTCCGCTTACCATTAACTCCTATTCCGCCATTCTGAGTATACGTTGGCAACGGTGAGTCCCTCATTTGCAATCATAAATGTCTTGCAACTCCGTTGGTTATACAAGGACACGATTTTGCTGTTGATCTCTTCGTTTTGCAGATTCATGGGCCACATGTTGTTCTCAGAGTACAGTGGCTACAAACACTTGGCAAAGTTACTCATGCTTATGCCAACTTAACGATGGATTTTGTGTTGGACGGTCGTAAGATTTCTTTATCGGGTGATCGCCAAGGGCCTAAATTGATCTCACTCAACACGCTACAGGCTATGTATGATTCTGAAGACGTCGACGCATGCTTTGAGATGATTGCTATATCGACGCCCACGGCCGATGCCGCCCCTGCCGAGGTAGAATTTCCACCCGATATCCATTTAGATATTGTCACTATTGTACGCCTCCATGAATCGGTATTTCGGCTTCTGACTGGCCTACATGAGTCGGAATTGGGATCACCGTATTCATCTGCATCAAGGGATGAAACCAGTGAATGTTCGTCCTTATCGATATCCCTATTTTCAGAAATCCGAGATTGAGCGACAGGTGAAAGATATGTTATCTCAGGGCACCATTCAACACAGTACGAGCCCATTTTCTTCTCCTGTGCTGCTTGTCAAAAAGAAAGATGGTTGCTTCCGTTTCTGCGTTGACTACAGAGCTCTGAACACGGCAACAGTTACAGATAAGTTTCCGATTCCCACTGCTGATGAATTATTTGATGAACTTGGGAACGCCGTTTATTTTACTAAGCTCGATTTGCGTTCTGGTTACCACCAAATCCGGATGCACTCGGATGATATCTATAAAACAGCATTTCGTACTCATGATGGCCACTTCGAATTTCTGGTCATGCCGTTCGGCTTGACTAATGCACCGTCAACTTTTCAAGCGGCTATGAACCACATTTTTGCTGAATACTTACGGGATTTTGTGATCGTCTTCTTTGATGACATCTTGATTTACAGCCCGTCCCTGGATCTTCATTTACGGCACCTCGACACTGTCTTACAGATTCTGCAGGCAAATCATTTCTATGTAAAGAGCTCTAAATACGCCTTCGGGACGCAGAAAGTCGAGTATTTGGGTCACATAGTTTTCGCTGGCAAGTTGCTCGCTGATCCAGACAAGCTAGCCGCAATGGCCGAATGGCCTACACCGCGGACAGTCCGCCAGTTGCGGGTTTTTTTGGGTCTCACAGGTTATTACCGGAAATTCATCCGCAATTATGCCTCGTTGGCCGCTCCATTGACCACTCTACTTCAGAAAGATAAGTTTTCTTGGTCCCCTATTGCTGATGATGCGTTTCAATTCCTTAAGAAAACAATGATGACGCCACCGATCTTGCAGCTTCCGAACTTTTCTAAAGATTTCGTAATTGAGACCGATGCATCAGATCACGGTATCGGTGTCGTTTTGCTTCAAGACAAGCACCCGATTGCATTCTTCAGCAAAACTCTGGGTATTCGACGTAAGGGTTCATCTGCCTATCACAGGGTACTTTTTGCCATCGTGTCAGCAGTTCAGAAATGGCGTCAGTATTTATTGGGTCGAGAGTTTCTTATTCGTACGGATTAGAAGAGCCTCAGGGAACTCTTATCTTAGGTAATTCAAACCCCGGATCAACAGTTTTTCATACGGAAGCTTATGGGGTACAAATTCCGAATTGAATACAAAACAGGCGCGAGTAACAGAGTGGCTGATGCTCTTTCCCGGAAAATGATTGATGATAGCACCGAATTCAGCCAGTTCATGGCTTTGTCTAGTCTATTGCCGGACTTGTTGACACGGGTTCACGCCGAGAATCGCACGGCGCCTGATTTAGTCGAGCTGCACACGCGCGCCGAGGATGGTACCTTGCCGACGCCATTCCGTGTTTATGAAGGCGTCTTGTATTATGGTCATCGGCTAGTATTAGGCAACTCTTCAAGCTTGAAATCAGACGTGCTTACAGAATTTCATGCCTCACCAAGTGCAGGCCATCCAGGCGTAGATCGGACATTCCGTCGGGTGGCCGAAGTTTTCTATTGGCCAGGTATGCGTCATGATGTTAAAATTTTTGTTGATTCTTGCTTAATTTGCCAATCTACCAAGTATAGTACGAAGAAACCAGCAGGGTTGTTGCAACCCCTGCCCGTGCCGTCTGAAGTGTGGGACGAAGTCTCAGTGGACTTCATTACTGGCTTACCGCTGTCTAAGGGCTTTTCCACTATATTGGTGGTGGTGGATCATCTATCAAAATATGCTCATTTTGGTCCACTGGGACCGTCTTATGATGCACCTAAAGTTGTCGGGTTGTTTGTTGATTTGGTTGTCAAACATCACGGGATCCCATCTCAGATACTATCCGACAGGGATGCCATCTTTACTAGCGCCTTTTGGCATGAGCTTCATCGCTTAAGCGGGACTACTTTAAAGCACAGTACAGCCTACCATCCGCAAACTGACGGACAAATCGAGGTCCGTAACCGGAGACTTGAGCAATATCTGCGCGCATTTACGCATAGCCGGCCTAAGCGATGGGCTGAATTTTTATCCTGGGCCGAACTTGCACTGAATTGTACTTTTCATGAGGGTATTCGGATGTCGCCTTTTCAAGCTCTGTATGGCCGGCCACCGCCTCCTCTGATTCGCTGCACTATGCCGTCAACGGGAACGTCAGCGGCCGCGGATACCATCCTTGAACGCGGTCAGTTAATTGACTTACTGAAACAGAATTACAGAAAATGCAGCAGCGTATGGCCGCCAAAGCAAATTCTCATCATCGGGATCTTCAATTTGCGGTCGGCGATTTGGTTTTGTTGAAACTTCAGCCATATCGACAAAACTCGGTGGCTCGCCCGCTTTCAGTCAAGCTCAGTCGGCGTTTTTACGGGCCATTTGCTATCACCGAGCGGATTGGCCCGGTTGCTTACCGATTGGCACTTCTAGAGAATGCCAAAATCCACAACGTCTTCCATGTATCTCTTTTACGGCCTTTCGTCGCGTCATCTGATCAGGCGGTTCAACCGGCATTCCCGGCTGAATTTATCAACGATCGGCCACTTTCTCTTCCCGTTCGAGCTATTGCCGAAAGGACCGTTTTACTGGACGGCTGTCCCATAGTTGAATGGCAGATTGTTTGGGACGACGGTACGGTTGCCGACGCAACATGGGAACCTCGTGACAAGTTACTGACATCTTTTCCGGATCTTCAGCTTGAGGACAAGCAGGCTCTCACAGGGGGGGGGGGGTAATTGATACGCAAGCAGATCAGCCGAGCGAACCGAGCACTAGGCCGGTTCGCCAGCGCCGGGTCCCGATTCGATTTCGAGATCAATATTAGTTATTTTAGGGTTTTATTTATGATTGTTTTGAATAATTGTAATTTTTTAAACAGGAGTTCTACTCCCTTCTCAGGTTTTCTTTCCGGTTCTTTCCTGAGTCGCTTTTATTGAACCGGTAGGGCATAGCTTATATAAATCCTTGTAAGCTAAGTTGAGATTTTATCCAAGAAATAAACTCTTCTGCCCTAATCCTCTGTCTACTTCTCCTTCCTTTCGTCTCCTTCGACCCCGGGCGTCTGCCCATTCACTTCCCGGTTTCTTGGTTCAATATTTCTTGGTACGCTAGGAGTCTTAGCGTATCAATCATCCATGGCCCTTGGGTTAAAACATGATGGTAATCGTCATCATTAGTGAATTTCATGACATAGTGTGCGTTTCCAATATCCACGAGCGTCAATTTTCCTTTCAACTCCTATTTCTGCTCAAGTTTCTTCTTTAGGGTAGTATACCCTGGCCCACAATCAAACATATGAATGATAAGCGATCGTGCCCACGATCAAACATATGGATGGCAAGGTAGAGAGGATCATCAATTTCTTCATCGGAATCATCATCCGTGTCATACAAATATGAACGCTCTTTCCATAATGCTTCATCTAGGGATGGAAATTATCCATGGATGACCAATCCATCCGTACACCCGATTCAAATATATGGATAAAACCCGATCAAAAACAGATGATGGATGGGTGATGGATGGACTAAATAATTGGTGGGTTGGACGCGGGTGAAGGGTCATCCGACCCACCACCCGATCCATCACCCATGCAACCACCCGACCCGTTTCATCCGCTTAATAATTGTATATACATTTGAATTTATTCTTTATTTTGTTTTAATGTATTGAATTTGTAAAGAATATTTTATAAATTTAAATTATTTATTATATTTTATTAGGTTGAATTCTAGATAATGGTTTATCTTTATACTTGTTTTTATAATTTTTATGCACTACACTTGTATTTTTTATGGTGAAATATAACTATTATACATATTTTGATCAGCTAGACCAAAAAAAATATGTACAATTAAACACCCGATTATTTCACCCGACCCACCCGAAAACCCGACGGATGATAAACGGATGGTTGACGGATGACGACTTTCATGGATGATGGACGAGTTGGGTGTATCATTTACTTCATGGATCGGGTGATGATATTGGATTATCCATCCATAATCCGATCCATTTCCATCTTTAGCTTCATCCTAAATCCCAACCAGAGTAGCACCACGCCGCAAGCACCTCCTTGAAAGTTGGACCCAGAACCATGGTCGGGGTAGTACCACCAGTCATCACGTCTTGGTTCAATCGCTTGCTCACCCACTTGACTATGCCCACCCGGCACCACCACCGCGTGGTTGGGAGGTAGCTTAATTGGGCAGGGAAACCAATTCCGTCGGTGTTGGTTCTTGCGATTCATCCATAACATACAACGGGTTTGTGAAGCCATCTGTGCATTGCTTTGGGTCCGTTCCACAGGACGTAGTTGCAAACCCTAAGCGTTCTAACATACACCGGTTGTGAAAAGTTCGTGGGCCCGACAGATAGATAAACTGAGGATGTGTCGGTACGGGCGCACATGCGCGGATGGGCCTAGCACATAAGTCCATTGGGTTTCATCCTAAAACCAATTGACAATAAGAGTAACTCAAGTAGTGTATATATACTAGGCTTGATATCTTTGGATTTCGAATGTGGGATATGTTATTATTCTCAACACTGGTTCTACATAATAAACTTACCCTTATTGTAACTTATTGCACTTGAACAATCAAAACAGGGGTATGCCATACGCATATATATATATATATATATAATATATTCCCATATTTCTGTAAATAAATTAATAATCAATACGTATACATAGTTGCCAAACAAAAAAAAAATACGTATACAAAGTTACATACTGTGTATACTGATCCAATAATCAGCTTATTTTGATGTTATATCTATAGTACATAAATAACGATCATCCATATGACCATATGCATACATGCACCAATCCATATATATGTCGTACGTACGTTGCTTCACCTAAAACTTGGATTGGAGATACTTGACGATTTTGGCGTCGAGCTGGAAGGCCTTGGAGAGAACATCGACAGAGATTGGAGGCTCGGCCCCAAAGACGGCATTGGCAACGGGAGTAACGCCGGGGTTCTGGCTGCTCAACCCGGAGATGGCGAAGGCGTTGGTGTTGCCGGTGTTGAACTGGAAGTGGATGAGCCCCTGCGGGAACACGAACACGTCTCCCGGGTACAACACCTTCGTGAACAGCTTGTTCGCGCCGCTCTGCGGGTTCGACGTCACGAAGCCCACGTAGAGGGTGCCCTCTAGGAGGGTCAGCACCTCCGTGGCGCGAGGGTGGAAGTGGGGGGCCACTAGCCCGTATGGGGCAAAGTCGAGGCGGGCTAGGGAGATTCCGAGCGTGTTGATTCCCAGGAGGTTGGTTGTGGTAACGGCGGTGACGGCGGAACCCAATGGGTTGTTGGTGTTGCCGGCCGCCTTGAACAAACCCTTGGCGAGGAAGTCGTCTGCTGTTGCTTGCATGGGGTTCTTACAGAATTGCCCGTTCACAAACACTACAACATAAGATTAACCCAAGATGGCAAGATCATCAATATATTTACACAAGATTGGTATGTACGAGAAGAACAAAAATGTTATAGTTTGTCAACTAGTAGATAGGTAGATTAAGGAAGCGTATGTATATTTAAAAATCAATTGACAATAATGCAAGAATTTATATAATATTGTTGGGACGATGTTGGGACCTCTGCTTCTAAACATCGGAACAACGATACCATTCTCCAGTTTTGATAATGACAAACACCATATGGGAACTAATGTGCTTTGTCCAAGTATTTCTAAGGAACACAGGTCCAGCAAAGAAAGTTCCCATGCTATGGGAACTCCCATGAGTGGATAAGAAACACAAGCATACACGCTGAAGAGTTCCTTCCAAAGGAACTCTGAAGAAGACAGTTCCCATCATATGAGAACTTACATGTAAAGACAAAGACCGTTCAGCGCAAATCGCGGGATCCTGTCCTAAACAGAACGAAGGAACAGTCTGATGAGCAGACTGTCACAAGTGATCCAACGGTCCGATCAATTCAAGAAGTTGACCTAGCGCAAATCGAAGTCACATGTGAAGATTGTACACTTGGGCTGCAAGCAAAGGGCATTTCGGACAACATGAAAGATACGATTGAAGCCCAAGTACAACCGAGTATAAAGCCAAATGAATAGTGCTAAGATTAAGCACTTCTCCCAGAACTCACATACACTCCCAGAGAAAGAAAGAAAGAAGAAGAGAAGTCCCCGGCGGCGAGTGTCCGATCTCGACGACGGTGAAAGCTAAAGTTCCCAAGAACAAGGGAACTGAATTGTCAAGGTGTAAGGTTTGACTTTCCTGTTTTAGTTGAGTTGTTCGCTTAGGAACTCAGTTGAGAAGATTCATTAGTGTTGCTAGAGTTAGGTAGAACTCGTAGGAACAGAGAAGTTTGAATCTGACTGTTTGTAACTAAGGAACAAGCAATAAAATAAGTAAGTCATTCAAAATCTTCCAAGCGGAGGTAGAGGTTTACCCACACAACTAGTTGGTTGTCGTGGGGTTCCTCTATAAGGGAACTGTGTTATTTCTGCCTTTTAAATACTTGCGATATTGTTTCTTCCGCTGCCTTGGGAACAGCTTAACAGCCAGTTCCCAAGCTCTAACTAACAAGTTACGATCCAATAAATATGTATTTTATCTTTTTCGCTAAAAAACGGTAGTATAATCAATTTTCTTGTAGGATATATGTGTAGCATATATATGTAATATTTCACGATAAATTTATACAAGTGAGTTGTTAATGTAAGACTTACGTGCGGTGTTGGGATTGGGGTCGGCAACACAGAAGTCTTGGAGTTGGGTAGGATCAGTGGCGTAGGCCATGGCCGCAAACAAAGCAAAACAAGCGAAAACTCGAGCTGCCATATTCGAAAAGTTTCAAGTACTAAGAGTTTTGATTGCTGAGGAAGGATTTGGAGGTGAAGGGATAGTTCAGATCGATAAGTGTATGTTGGGGATAATTTTGGGGTTTGAGATGATGGCTATATATATAGTTTTGATATGTGATATGTGATGTGTATAAATTTATGCATGACCTCGTCGAACTTTGAATTGGTCTTATAGTGGTATGTACATTGCGTTTGGTCTTCATCTTTAGGTGTATAAAATTCAAATGAGTAGTTTATATTATCAATTATATATTGATTACTTTCTTGATAAAGAGTCGATCTTGAGCTTGAATATAGGTCGCTGAAGAATGTTTCCATGCATTTTTCATATTTTGAGTAGGTAATTAATGACCATTTCGGACATCTGTAGGAAAAAGAAAAATAGCGTGGTTTCACATATTGTACAGAGTATCCGCTAATGATAAGATTTCCCATGTCAGCCTTTACGTATTTTTTTGTATGCACCCGAGGATAGGTCCATATCTAATCTATGAATTATATTATTTGTATAATGTATAAATTAGGTTGTTGGAACATTAACTGTTTTATAATTTATTTTAGTTTTGACAATGATAAACTCTAATTTGTTGTTTTAATGTGTTGTTCAGAATAAGTATTTTAGGAAAACTACAAGAATATCGTCAGAGTGATGGAACGATGTGATGAATAACGTCCGGAACGAGTAACGATCTAGAAAGTCTCTTTTAAAAGATACAAGACTTTCTATTTATGGAAAGTCACCGGATCTTAAACGAAAGATTGTTGCAAATATTTGACAACTAATTAAGCTCAATCTGTTAGTGAGAATATAAGATCAAATTGGAAGATTTGATCAAGGAAAGAGGAAGAAATTTGAGATCAGTCGATTATGGCACTTATCCGATTGATTGAAGATTTGAGAAAATTTTATATATTTCTTTAATCCATTTTAGCGAGATCCACCGAGTGGAATATCATCACAAATTAGGCAAGATTGTGATTGAGATCAGACTTGGTGGTTCCTCTATAAAGAGGCTAGGATAGCTAGGGTTAGAGAGTGTTTGAAAACAACGAACTATAGTGAAATAAGTGAGAGCTTAAGTGTTGTTTGTGTGGTTGTGATAACTTCGGTGAAGATTTCACGCGAGAGTTTAAGTACTCAGGTTCGTAGTTCATCTATAGTTAGGTTTTACGATTAGGGTTGTAGAAGTCTAGTTGGTTGAACTTCGGTTGGTGCCGAAGTTATCCGGGAAGTTGACTCGACTTGCAACCGTTTAAGCTTAATCGATTAGTGAACTATTGAAATCCTCTGAGAAGGAGTCTCACGGGTAGAAGTTTTTCTTTCTACGACTTTTTGATCAGATAGAAAGTTTTTCTCTCTAAATACCTTGTTCTTGTTACTGTCATTTCCCGTTGCCCAGGGAACATTGCGAGGTCCCTATTTTTTTACTAACACGTTACGATCCAATAATTGATATCATAGCAGGTTTACTCTAGATTGTATGTTAAAGTGCAAGAACATATGATGAGTTCCAACAACAGCCACAACGTTTGTATTGGGAACAACAAACCTCCACTACTGAAGGTGGGAGAGTACGGTCACTGGAAGATTCTCTTTGCCACATGGGTTCGAACCGAGTGGATTGGGATGGAAAAAAACTTCAAGGCTAAGATGTTTAAACAATACCTTGGGATCCGAGGACTTGCTCAAAGTGTTTAACTGTAAGACCGCCAAGGAAGCTTGGGCTGCAATTGAATAAAAGCATATTAGAAGCTCGAATATGAAGGAAAGTCACCAGAAGGCAGCTAAGAAGGACTTCTTCAACTTCAAAATGAAGGAAGGAGAAACAATCTCCTCATAAAAATCCCGGTTTGATACTTTGGTGAATCATATCAATCACCTTGGGATTGGTGATGCCATCTCACTCACTGAAAAAATCTCCAAGATTATTAATGATGGCCTTGGCCTCAAGTATGTAGTTATCAAAGGTCTGCTCAAAGAGCATCTAGTCTATAAGACTAGTACTCTTCATGAGATTTCTAGGAAACTAGTTGATTATGAGCGCTATGAAAACATCACTAACGGTGCATCAAGCTCAAACAAAGGGATTTCTCTCACGGTGGAAAAGGCAATCGAGAATATTACCACTAGGAAGGATGACAATGAGATCGAGAAGGATTCAGATATTGCGCCCATAATTACCAAAGCAATGAGATCTCACTTTCTTATAAAGGAATGAAACTTAAGAAAAATTTGGGATGTGAAATGGTTAATTCGCAACCCCATACTATACAAAACATTAATTTATGTTTGAGTGATTCCTAACTCAATTCCTCATCTAGAATAGTCATGTGTCTGGTTCCGAAATCAGCGGTTCTAGTGCAACCGGACCAAGGAACTGAAAATCGGTTCCTCGGTTCGGTTCCCGATTCCGGTTCTCGCTGGTTCCTAGTCCGGTTCCAGCCTTATTTGAAAAAATAGCTGTTGGAATTGAAAAAACGAGATCGTGGTTTTTTGTACTGCGGTCGATTTCCAATAGTGTGGAACTACAATCGCGTTTGATGGTTCTAACGGCTATTTTTTACCAATTCCACCCGGTTTGGGAAGAGAAGAGTTGGGTGAAGAAGGACTTGAACTTGATATTAAGGTGCCTACATATCCTCTCGGGGTCATAGAGGAATCAAACCCCACGTAGTTCTCTTACCTTCGATACAGAACCCCGCTTGGCTACTTACCTAAGGCGACCCAATTAGGAAGAAGCGCTTTGTCTTTAAATGTTGAGTCAAGGTGCCATTACCTCCATTGTGGTTCTATTTGTATCTTGACCTACAATAGTTGCACTTGACATCATATTTGGACGTCTTGTGCATCCAATACATTGCCTTTGGGGAAGTTCTTTGTGAAATTTTTGGATTTCAACCCTTGGCGTTGGTTTTGCATTTTTTAAAAAGATTAGGAAGGAGAGTAGTAGAGGGAGATAAGAAAGTATGAGATTTGCAACTTGGAAGCTTGTAAGATTATGAGAGTAGTAAAGAGAGAGATAAGGGCCCGTTTGGTATCGATATCTCAAGTATATCAGATATTGGTATCGGTATCGATATGAGATATGAGTATGAGATTTAATATCCATATCTTTTGTTTGGTATAAAAAAGATATCAATCACACCAAACATTTTAAAAATTTATATAGAGGAGCAATTTATACATAGGCAAGAAGCGGCGTTGAGGCCAGATCTGGGAGAGGGAGAACCAGATCCGAACGGCGATGGAATAAAATTCGAGATTCTAGATCTGAATTAGTGGTCGGTGGTGGTTGCAACAACGATCAACAATGGCACAAAATCTGTTCCAGATTTGAAAATTAATTAGTGTTGGGTGGAGGGTGTTAGTTGCGGTAACGATCGACAACTGGCCAAGTGTAGGGTTGGTGGTGGTAGGTTGTTGGGCAGTCGACAAGCACGAGAGAGGCGAGGGTTGAAAGAGGAGAGGCAGAGAACAAATATCACTCATACCAGTGTTTTTTTGGATCGGAGATATCAAATGATAATAAAATGGGAAAGGGTGATATCACAAGATATCAGTTGATATCTATACCCAAAGACAACAAACACTCGATATGGACATAAATTATGTCTATATCCATATCTAATACCTAGGTATCAATACCAAACGGGCCCTGAGAGAGTATGAGATTAATGTGAATGAAATTGAAGGTGGGGTATGGTATTATATGTGTAAATAGATGGGAATTAGATAAGATTGGTATAAAGGAAAACAGTCGTTGGAATCCATTTGATTGTTAGAATATAGCCGTTGGAAAAGCAATGGCGACCGCGTTTCCAACAGCTAGTTAACTGTGAACGCGGTTCCAAAAACTATTTTGCCGAGAACCGGTGATTCCCGCAGTTCGGAACCAGAGAAACCGCCGGTTCTCCGATTCTAAGGAAGGAAGAACTGGGACTGGAACCGACGGTTTTTCTCGGTTCAAAAGGAACCAGGCACACATGACTAATTCAGAAGGTATTTTACCAAACGGTTCCACTACAATACTGTTATTTAAAAAAGGATAGGAACTGTTTATTTAATTTGGGAAACAATATCGATCGATCATTTCATACAAAAGAGAAATTGAATTGGTCGTTAATTAATAACCTACTCCAAATTCAACCAAAAAATAACCTACTCCAAAGAGGAGACATGCATGGAAATTGATCTCTTCCTCAAGACTATTATTTATCAAGACGCCTAGTATATTAATAAATAGCCATCTCAAACTAGTATATTACTAAAAAATAACCTTAAAGCACTCAAAAGTTTGCAAGGTGCATTATATCAACACTGCAGATGAAAATCAATTGGGCAAAGTCGGGTTTCGGGTCAATTTCGCTCGTGTCATTCGGTTTTCGGTCCAACTTGATTTCGTAATAAGTCCGGTTTCGGGTTTAGTTAGTTTCGGATTTAGTCGGATTTCGGGTGAGTCGGGTTTCGGGTTTTTCGGATTTTGGGTGAATTGGATTTCGACTTTGACCAAATTTCCGGTTAATCTGATTTCGAGTAAGCCGGATTTTGATTCAGACCATATATCGAATGATGATTTTTTGTAGATTAACTACGCTAAGGTCTAAATATTTAATGTAACATTTAAATTAAAAACATAATTATAATAAATACTCACTATCATTAATATTTTAAAACATAATGTCATTTTCGGATGGTTTCAGGTTGGGTAACTTCGGATTTTCGGATGGTTTCAGACGGGTAACTTCATATTTTCGGATGACTTCGGGTGGGGTAGCATCGAATATCGGGTTGCATCAGGCTTAGTCCGTTCGGGTATAATCGGGTTTGGGTTAATCTCGAGTTCGGATTTTTTTGGATTCGGGTCAAATCGATCCGGGTCAAACATGTCTCGGGTATAAAACTTTTTATCTTTTTCTCGAGTCGGCTCAGGTTCGGAGTCGGGCGGGTCGGGCGGGTTTCTCGAGTCAGGTCAAATTTTGACAGCCTAGTGGTGTTAGCTGGCGTTACTGTACATATATATCAATGCCTTGGTTCAGGGTTTCCTTCGGACGACGTAGTACGAAACACGAAAGACTAGCAAACACAAGTCTTGAAAAAGAAGAAATCACAAGCAACGAAATCCTTGAACACGAAAACTAAAAATCCACCTGAAAATAAAGATATTAGAGGCAACATAAGATAAAAACACTAAAAGATAGAAAAATAGAAATAATGAACAAATTCCGAAATACTTAAAATCCTAATTTTGCCCTAGAACGTTATTAAATGCCCGAAAAGTGTCGTCAAATCCCCGAGTCTTGCTCATTAGCTTTTTTCCAATCTGGAAAGATATAGCATGCCCCGATCGGACATCGCCCTAATCAGAAAATGTTGTGTATGAGTAGACACACCCGCCGTGTCTCCCCAAACTTTAGCTGGTGTTAGCACATTAGTTGAGATGGAATGCGTGATGGGCTAACAAGTTTGAGGTGATCCATTTTAAGACATAGAAAATTAACCCGAATGCTTTAAACAGAGCTTCGCATGTCCGTAAAAGATAAACCCTCCTGAGCTACTATAAAAGTCCTCATTCTGCTTGTAGGCTAAATAACAGTTTTCTAGGGCTTTACACAAATGAAGAAGAGAGAGAGGATGCTTGAGAGAACAAATTAAGGGTGAAATTTGAAGATGGTGCTCCAGGTGGTGGTTTTGTTGGCGCGACAGGTGGCCATCAACGACTACAAAGCTGAAGTCAGGTTGAAGGCGAGCAGCTTTAGCCATCACTTGTGCCCAATTACTAGTTGTGTGAAGTCGAGTCTTGCCTTGGCTAAGAGTGAAGCTGGTTTCACTCGTTCTCTGTCTCCTCAAGCTTGAAGTTGAGGATCAACAAAATCACAAGTGTTATAAACCATTGTGGAGGTTGCATGCTCTCATATGAAGGGAGGGCCCAAGTAATACGCTCGATACTTGAAGGCATCCTCTCCTTTTGGGTGAAATCAACAATCATCCCCAAAGAGGTCCTCAAACGCATCGAAGCCTTATGCCGCTCTTTCCTTTGGAAGGGGAAGGTAGGGGGCAAGAAAGCCCTAGTTTCATGGAGAAATCTAAGAAGACCTTTTGAAGAAGGTGGCGTTAACTTCAAAGAAATTCTTGCTTGGAACAAGTCAGTGCTATTCAAACTCGGCCATGACATCCACTTGAACAAACCGTCCCTTTAGACAAAGTGGGTTGAAACCACACCAAAAGAGTTAATTTCTGGATTTTGAGGCCCAACAACTCTAATTGTTGGCTATGGAAGTCCCTCCTCAAGCTTAGGCAACCGGTCGTTGAAGCGGTCCAAGCAAGGGCTACGTACAAGTGATGACCCCACCGGCATTGCACTATCACCCTACCAAGTGGCAGCCTAGACACACATGCCCTATATGATTTGCTCCGTGATAGTGGCCCTACACTCGCTTGGAGTGAGCTGATTTGGACCCGAGTTTGAGCTAGGAAATTGTCCTTCCGGTTTTGGCTTGCATACCTTGGGAGGCTACCCACCTCTAGCCCTCTCAAGGACCGTGGATTTGTCAACAGTGACACTTGTGTTCTTTGTGGCAATGAGGTCGAAACCTCCGAGCACCTTTGGGGGAACTGTAGCTTCGTTCGAGAGGTTATAGAACGGGTTTGGACATGGCATGGTGTGCAACCCGGAAAGCAAGTCTTCAAGATTGGATTGAGTGGTTTTTGGAGTCTCCTAGGCATGATATCCATCTCTTTACAGTGAGGCTCATCACACTCTTTGGCATCGTCTATCACATTTGGGATGCTAGGAATGATTTCATCTTTCGAGTATTAGTGGCCAATGCCACTAAGTGCGCCATGAAGACCGTCCAAGCATGTAAATCAAGAATCTCCTTCACTTGCAAAACCAATGGGAAGAGAGGTGCAAGACTTCGTCGTCTTATTCGCATGTGAGTACTTTCCCCTTGCGCCCCCCCCCCCCTTCTACTACTCTCGATCCCTCCCCACACTCTCTTGGTTCTTGTGCAGCCCTTATGCTTGCTGGCTAAGGCGCTTTGATGATGTTCTAGTTTTTGACACTTGTTGTCTTTTGACGTTGCTTGATGTTGTTGTTGGTTT
The DNA here is from genome assembly GCA_964016875.1 of Fallopia convolvulus. Lineage (NCBI taxonomy): Eukaryota > Viridiplantae > Streptophyta > Magnoliopsida > Caryophyllales > Polygonaceae > Fallopia > Fallopia convolvulus. The sequence goes on along the minus strand of OZ024722.1, from coordinate 4,363,248 downwards.
CTTGTTGGCCTTGGTGTGTTTGGCCTTAGGGTCATTGTTTTGCCCATTTTGCCCATTTTGTTACTCCTAGTCCTCATCTAGGGAGTTTTGGGGCTTGTCTTAGTCCTTTGTATAGGGCCCTTGGGGCGCCTTGGTTTTATTCGAGTTCTCGGGGGTTTGTAGGATCGTGTTGATCCGATGAACTTACCTTTTATTTTGCACCATAACCCCTTGTTTGTTAAGGAGCTTTTGTACATTTATCTCTTCATATATTTACCATATCTCAAAAAAAAGCTTGAAGTTGGGGTTTCCTTGCACATTTTCCTTCTTATTGTCTTGTCTTTGTGTTGATCTTCTTTCTGCCATTAATTCTTGTATACTTTGGCTTGAACAACTTGTTTGCCCTCTTGTTTTCCATTTTTCTATAGTGGATTTGGTCTCCTATCTTGAGGCCGCATGGATGTAGATCCGAACCTCGTTAACAAATTCTTTATGCGCATTTTTAGTTATGTTTGGAATTATAGGGATAAAATATAAACTTGTCCTTATTTTAAATCGGATTTTCTAATGTGTGGTCATGGACACATAATAAGAATTCTAATCTTGGTAAATCTGAATATTTTTTGTTAATTTTGATTTTTTTAAAAAAAGTTCATTAATTCTTATTTAGAAAATAGTTTTAAAATAATTTCCAATACTAGTATTTTTATTGTGTATCCATGGGCACACATTAGCCAAACCCAATTTAAATTATTGCACATGAACAATCAAAACAAGCCGTCCTAGGTACAAAAATATTCCCTTACATTCATATGTCTATAAATCAATTAATAATCAATATGTATATCTACTGATTCAATAATCAGCTTATTAATATAATTTGTTTTTTATAGTATATAACTATATTTCATCCATGCACACACCAATCAATATGTCCGCCGAACGTACGTTGCTTCACTCAAAACTTGGATTGGAGGTACTTGACGATTTTGGCATCGAGCTGGAAGGCCTTGGAGAGAACATCGACGGAGATGGGCGGCTCGGCCCCGAAAACCACATTGGCAACGGTAGTAACGCCGGGGTTCTGGCTGCTCAACCCGGAGATAGCGAAAGCTTTGGTGTTGCCGGTGTTGAACTGGAAGTGGATGAGCCCCTGTGGGAACACGAACACGTCTCCCGGGTACAACACCTTCGTGAACAGCTTGTTGGCGCCGCTCTGGGGGTTGGAGGTCACGAAGCCGACGTAGAGGGTGCCCTCTAGGAGGGTCAGCACCTCCGTGGCGCGGGGGTGGAAGTGGGGCGCCACTAGCCCGTATGGGGCGAAGTCTAGGCGGGCTAGGGAGATTCCGAGCGTGTTGATTCCCGGGAGGTTGGTTGTGGTCACGGCGGTGACGGCCGAACCCAATGGGTTGTTGGTGTTGCCGGCTGCCTTAAACAAACCCTTGGCGAGGAAGTCGTCTGCTGTAGCTTGCATTGGGTTCTTACAGAATTGGCCATTCACAAACACTATATACAACAAGGACGTTATATATCATCAATATATGTACATGTATAGAAGACGACGACGACAACAACAACATTGACCAGAAAGGCTTCCCTTACGGGAATTCTGGAGGTCAGGATGGAGGCACCCTGGCTTGACGCGGAGGGGAGCAATCAAAAGACCTAACGTGACCACAAACCAAAGAAGAACAAGACAACTAAAAGCAAAGCCGAAACATAACATAACAAAACCAAAACAAAACATAAAATAAAAACGTAGAACCGTAAAACAAAAGTATAGCCACGGGGTCTCAAGGCCCCGTGGGCCGGTCTGTTCAGGTGACTAGATGTCAACCATTTATATGTATAGAAGAAATTAAAATTAAAGAAGAAGTTTTGTACGAGTAATTAATTGATGAAAGACTTACGAGCTGAGCTGGGATTGTTCTCAGCGACACAGAAGTCTTGGAGTTGGGTAGGATCAGTTGCATAGGCCATCAAGGAAGCCATTGCCGCCAACATAGCGAAACAAGCGAAAACCCTAGCAGCTGCCATATTGGATATGTAGTGCTGAATAGAACTTTTGATTGCTATAATTAAGCTAGATGTTTTAATTTGGGGTGAAGGGATATATATAACTCAGATGTGTGTTGATTGTATTGTATGTTGGGGATGATTTTGGAGTTTGAGATGATGGCTATTTATAATGTGTTGTCAATGAGTGTTGATTATATGATATATTGCACCTCGTCAAACTTTGAAGTAGTCGTATACATATGGCGCTTGATTTTCATCTGCAGGTATACAAAGTTCAAATGAGTGCGGTTAGGTTTATATTAGTAATATACTAGTTTTTCAATTGGCGTCTTGATAAATATTCTTGAGGAAGAGATCAATTTCCATGCATGTCTCCTCTTTGGAGAGTAGGTTATTTTTTGGTTGAAATTGGGGTAGGTTATTAACGACCAATTCAATTTCTCTTTTGTATGAAATGATCGATATTGTTTCCCAAATTAAATAAACAGTTCCTACCCTTTTTAAATAAGTGGGTCCGTTTAATATCATACCTGCTGGATTAGTCATATGTCGGGAAACTGAACCGGGAAAAGCTGTTGGTTCCGGTAACTGTAACCGAGAGTATGCCGATTCCGATTCCGGTTCCTCCTTCCTTAGAACAAGAGAATCGGCGACTCCTCCATGTCCGAATCGCCGGTTCCAAATAGCGGGAACCGCCAGTTCTCGACAAAATAGTAGTTGGAACTGTGGTCGCGGTTAACTAGTTGTTGTGGCCACGGTCGCGGTTGCTTTTCCAACGGCTATATTCTAACGATCAAATGTATTCCAACGGCTATTTTCCATCACACCAATATTATCTAATTTCCATCCATTTACATCAATACCATATTTCACCTTCAATTTCATTCACACTAATCTCATACTCTCTTATCTCTCTCTACTACTCTGATAATCCTCTACAAGCTTCCAAGTTGCAAATCTCATACTCTCTTATCTCCCTCTACTACTCTCCTTCCTAATCTTTTTTAAAAATGAAAAACCAAGGCGCGCGCGCCAAAGGTTGAAATCCGAAATTTTCACAAAGCACTTCCTCTAAGGCAATGTATTGGATGCACAGGATCGACCAATTAATATGATATCAAGTGCAACTATTGTAGCTTGGGAGATACAAATGGAAGAACAATGGAGGTTAATTATGGCACCTTGACTCAGTATTTAAAGACAAAGCACTTCATCCTAATGAGGTCGCCTTAGGTAAGTATCCAAGCAGGGTTCCGTATCGTAGGTAAGAGAACTATGTGGGTTTTGATTCCTCTATGGCACCGAGAGGATACGTAGACACCTTAATATCAAGTTCAAGCCCTTCTTCTTTCAACTCTTCTTCTCCTAAACCGGGTGAAATCGGCAAAAAATAGTCGTTAGAACCACCAAACGCGATCGTCGTTAATGAATCGCGATTGCGGCTTCACATTCTTGGAAAACCACGACCGTAGTACAAAAAAACTGCTATCGTGGTATTTCACTTCCAACCGCTATTTTTATTAAAAAGACCGAAACTGGATCACGAACGGGTCCCCACGAATCCTTATTCTTAGAGCAGCCATAGCGGGAGATTGGAACGGTGCATGGCGTTAGAGAAATATTTATTTAATCTGATTGTTGTTTGTCCCCATAAAAAATGAAACATGAAATGAACCGGGGCATGAATCGGTGCATAAGCGGGACGCGCGCGTGTTGCCATTCAAACACTGCGTTTTAACGTGGAACGCCGCAATTTACTACTTTCTGGGCAAAAAATTAAAACGAGTGCTACTTTATTTAAATTTTTCCTTTTATTTAAACGACAATTTAAATATAAATGTTTCTCTGATTTTAAAACCAAAATTTATTATTTTTTAATTAACAATATAATATTTATTTATTATACAAATATAGTCAAATTATGAATAAATATATTATAACGAGAGGTATATATGTAATTTTTATTATAAAAAAATGAGTATAAGTGTATTATATATGGAGAGAAAAAAATGTTGAAAATGTAGAGGTTCATATAATGCATGAATGTAGAAATAAATTGTATTAGGTGCATAAATGATGTGATAGAGAGTAAAATGATAAAAAATAGGGATCCATGACCATGTAGGAGTTCATTGTTGTAGATGCTCTTACGGGTTTTTTATGCATCCTAGGTATATTATGTGAAACCACGCTGTTTTTTTCCCTAAAGAGTAAAGATTGGCCGAAATGGTCATTAATTACCTACTCAAAAGAAGAAAAATGCATGGAAACATTCTCCAGCGACCTATATTCAAGCTCCAGATCGACTCTTTATCAAGAAAGTAATCAATATATTATTGATAATATAAACTACTCATTTGAATTCTATCCACCTAAAGATGAAGACCAAACGCAATATACATACCATTATATGACCAATTCAAAGTTCGACGAGGTCATGCATTAATTTATACACATCACATATCAAATATCAAAACTATATAAATAGCCATCATCTCAAACCCCAAAATTATCCCCAACATACAATTATCGATCTGAACTATCGCTTCACCTCCAAATCCTTCCTCAGCAATCAAAACTCTTAGTACTTGAAACTTTTCGAATATGGCAGCTCGAGTTTTCGCTTGTTTTGCTTTGTTGGCGGCCATGGCCTACGCCACTGATCCTACCCAACTCCAAGACTTCTGCGTTGCTGACCCCAATCCCAACACCGCACGTAAGTCTTACATTAGTTACTCGATCACTTGTATAAATTTATTGTGAAATAGTATATATATATACCAGCCTTGTGTAAATTTGATGCATCATGTCTCTCTATATGTTGTAGTGTTTGTGAACGGGCAATTCTGTATGAACCCAATGCAAGCTACAGCGGACAACTTCCTCGCCAAGGGTCTGTTCAAGGCGGCCGGCAACACCAACAACCCATTGGGTTCCGCCGTCACCCCCGTGACCACAACCAACCTCTCGGGAATCAACACGCTCGGAATCTCCCTAGCCCGTCTTGACTTCGCCCCATACGGGCTAGTGGCACCCCACTTCCACCCCCGCGCCACGGAGGTGCTGACCCTCTTGGAGGGCACCCTTTACGTTGGCTTCGTGACGTCGAACCCGCAGAGCGGCGCCAACAAGCTGATCACGAAGGTGTTGTACCCGGGAGACGTGTTCGTGTTCCCGCAGGGGCTCATCCACTTCCAGTTCAACACCGGCAACACCAACGCCTTCGCCATCTCCGGGTTGAGCAGCCAGAACCCCGGCGTTACTACCGTTGCCAATGCCGTCTTCGGGGCCGAGCCGCCCATCTCCGTCGATGTCCTCTCCAAGGCCTTCCAGCTCGACGCCAACATCGTCAAGTACCTCCAATCCAAGTTTTGAGTGGACCAAACATAGTGCATTAAAGAGTCTTTACTAAAACTTTAAAATTAATGTAAGCTTAATGATCTATAGTTAAGTAAGTGATCATAATTTCGACCAAAAAAAGTAAGGTGAGATCATAATTAACTTGATTTTTTTTGCGGGTGTAATAACTAATAACAATACTTAATATTATATGTACTTGGAGAGTGTTGCGGTATTTAATTTATGTATACTTGATCTATGTGTTTTTATTATTATTTAATCTTAATATTGAGTTTCTTGTAAGGAGAAGACTTACAATATATATAAATTAAGAATTAAACAATACAAGGAAAAAGCCTTTGGACGATAAAATCTTTTATCGCCCAAAGCCTATTTTTCGTCACCCAAAAGCAAGGACAACAAATGAAATTTTGTCGCGGTGTTGTAACTGTAGGAGAGTCGCCCTAAATTTTGGGCGACGAAAATACTTTTATCTTCTATAATTATTTTTGGTGACAAAAAACATTTTTCGCCCAAACCCTAGGGCCACAAAAATGATTTTTGTGGCCTTAGAGTTAGGACGACATAATTGACTTTTTTCGTCCTAGACAATGTGCAACAACTTGAATTGTTGTCGCTCTATTCTCACATACATTTAGACAAAAGAAAGAACAATACTCTTAACCAAATATTATAAAGACGATCAAAAGTTTTACCTAGCATAAAAGATTGAAACTCAACTAAGTTGTTCTTACATTACATTAAACGGATATTAGCTAAATTGTAACACTAATACACGACATTAATGAGACGTCATCGAAGAAGTTCATCAAAGCATAACATCAACAACCTCAAAAAGACGTCCAACATGTAGTGCTTCACGAAATTTAGACTTCAACACTTCAACCCCAACTTTAGCTACATATTCATATATGCACACAACTCAATATTGATAGGACAAATGACATCAAAATTGATACCTTTATTTTTTTTGAACTGAAAAAAATGACATCAAAATTGATTGTGATGAAAGGGAACAAATTTAAAATCTAACCTCACCAATAGCAACTGATTGGTTCAGTAAATAAGAACCACATGTTTTGTTCTATAGCAACTGCAACAAGTATAGCAAAAAACATCATTAGATTGAATGGATAGAAGGGGGGAAAGGTGATAAAAGAAGAAGCAAACAACATAAGCAAATCTTCTAAAATTTGTTATAGTTCAACTACTTAGATATTAAGGAAGATCATCACAAAACCAAAATGGTGAATGATATTATTGTCCAACACACTCATTTTTTTGCTTTGGCTTCCCTTCGTTTTTTTAACGAGGGACCCACCTTTGGTGGTAAACCCCGGGTCCGTGAACTAGCCGGCAAAGCGCACGAACCAGGTAAATCGGTTTACACTGACCGGTTCGACCTAGTGGTAGGAACAATGGTGATATTTGGTTTTTCACTCAAGTGTAGAGGCAGAGGCAAGGATCGAACCTGGGACCTCCAAACGTCCCTCCATACCTCTTACCACTAGGCCACCCCATGTGAGGAACTCTTCGTTGCTTGATTGGCACATGCAATTATTTCAACAAACACCACAAACTCATTTCACAACTAAAACCCACCCACCCACCACCATGAAATTGTCAATGAGCCATACATATAAATCTATAACTGATTGGTACTAATTTAAAGAAATAAGGGCTTAAAAAGAGTGATTTAGAGATCTTAACATTTAGTGACATAAAATTAATAGAACATAACACTAAGCAATTAAATATAGATTATAAGATAAGGTATTGTAAAGTGCAATCCACAAATTTTAACACCCACTAACTTTCATCTCTATCCATGTAAAACTTAGAATTTAATAGGCTTTTAGTTCTATAGATGTACTTTCCATTAAAGCCAATCCCCTAGTCAGTAAAGTAGCTAAGCATCATCAGCATTGTTTTATAGATGAGCAATTGCTTCAACAAATTAAAATGGATCATAATAAGCATACAAAAAGAATCATAGAATGTTTTATGATTCTAGTTATAATTAACTCATTATCTGCAATACCACATAGTAAAAACTTATGCAACAGACTAGCTAGAGGAGAAGTTCTAGCTCACCATTCGAGTTGAAGTTGAACCGCATCCTTCGATACGAACCCGAGGTGGATTCGTATCGGACCCTTGTTGGTCAAGGGGGCGAGAACGGTCTGAGATGGACACGATTCTCAAGAAATCTTGTTGGTCAAGTGGGTGAGTCGAGTCCGAGGTGGACACCAAACTCTAGGAACCCTGCAAGAGAGGCAAAATGAAAACTAGAGCAAAATAATTCTTGATTGATTAATTGATTCCAAAACATAACAACTTAAAGGAGTATTTATAATAACCATAATATCTAGCTAATAATGAAAACCTAATGCTGAAATATTAAAAATTATATCCTTAATAAAAAGATAAACTAAACCCCTAAATAAAAGGAAAGAACAATATTCTTAAATAGGAATAACATAAATAATTATCTTAATATATTCTCCTCAGCATATATAATTGTAGCGTATCAATTCTGCCTCGTTGACAATCGACTTGTCCTCAAGTCGGAAATCCGGGAAAGACTCATGACTAGTATCAGTTGAACATAAACCTCCAAGTTCGAAAACCTGATTACCCAAATGCAACCTAGCGTTACTCACTAGAACAAGTTCATCATAGGCATTGAAGCTTCTAATAGGCATTTCTTCGAACACCTTGTTGTGCAACAAAACTTCCACAAACAATTATTGAATTTAGCATCAAAATCCTCTGTAGAGACGCACCAGACCCTTTATCCTCATCAAGTACAACAATTCCTCGCGTCTGATTTGTCGGACTTCCACAAACAACTAAGAACTGGTTCATGCTCACATTTGGCCGATGAAGTACATACGCAGGAAAAGAAGTCGTTGGGGCCAAAATTGTGTTAGGCTCCGAAAAAGAAGTTCCCGGGCCCAAAGCTTCTGGAGCATGCAGCGGCGGCAAGCATGGGCAGGCAACAGGCGCGACGCACGGAGTCGGGTCGGTAACGACCTCAACAAGTTTGGTACCCGAGGCAGGAGTGGTGACCGCGGGCGCGGTTGCCGCGGTAGGATTTCGCGGCGACGCGTTCGCATCTTCGAGAGGAATTCCTAGGATGGAAAAAAGTTGGTCTGTCCGACGACAATGAACCTCTAGTTCCCAACATTGAATCTCTTGTTCCTTAAGAAGATTTTGTAAAAGGTCTCTGATTTCGCGGAGACTCGCGTTAAGGATTGTAACGGCGGACATGGTGGCGTTCGAGGTGAAAACACCAGTTAATATGAGCCCGAGGTGGATTCGTATCGGACCCTTGTTGGTCAAGGAGGCGAGAACAGTCCGAGGTGAACACGATTCTCAAGGAACCATGTTGGTCAAGGGGGCGAGTCGAGTCCGAGGTGGACACCGAACTCTAGGAATGCAGTAAGAGAGGCAAAAGGAAAACTAGGGCAAAATAATTCTTACTTGATTCCAAAACATAACAACTTAAAGGAGTATTTATACTAGCTCTAATATCTAGCTAATAAGGAAAACCTCATGCTGAAATATTAAAAATTATATCCTTACTAAAAGACAAACTAAAGCCCTAAATAAAAGGAAAGAACAATATTCTTAAATAAAGAATAATATAAATAATTATCCTAATATCCTAATATATTCTCCTCAACATAATTGTAGCGTATCATCCTTCTTCTTGGATCAACAATTAGCAACTCGCATTACTAATTAAGCCAAATATGGACCGAAAGTTCCCACAAATCCTAAATATATTCATCTTAACACTAAAAAAACATACACCCAATGTCTTTTTTATGATAAAACAATTAAGGAAAAAGCTGGTAGAAAACTTGAAAAATTGTAAGGCATACTTTAGAGTTGAGAAACTTGAGAGTTGCTTCATATTCTATGAGTCGAGTAGATCTTCATAATTGCCCCCACAATAAATGCGAATATCTCTTCTATGAGGCCAACCAGTAGACATTTCCGTCCACGCACAATTTCCGGCATAGAATGTTGATCGGCCACTTCCCTAAGAACTTCCAAGTTTCGGTTGATGTGGGAGAAGAAGGATTGAACCCTAACTCTTTGCATAGCACAGTGAGAATCAGGAAAAAGAGATGAGAGGTTGATCTTATCTAAAATGGAATGAATTTTCCTTAATTTTTTCCAGAAAATTTAATTTATGCGCATTTTCATTTCATTTTACAACCATTTTTGTTACCCCGCCTCCGCCCGATTGCGACCAAATACATGTTTTGTGACTTTTTTCGTCCTAGACTTTTACCAAAAATATAAATTTTACAAATCTAAAATTTATAGGGCGACAAAAGACATGTTCTATTTGGTCGACAAAAAGAAACCTTGGGCGACACAAAAAAATATTGATGCCCTTGTTCTTTTTTTTTTGTCGTCCAAAACGTGTTTTCTTGTAGTGAATCAAACCTATAAACCTTCTTTTATCAGTTGATCTACAAATCCGTTTGAACTGTCAACATGGCAAATTTGAAACTTAGAACACTTAACCCTAGAGAAATGGAAATCTTCCCACACACAACTTTGAACCTTCCCAAACAAACAAATTGAATCCAAGAACCCTTATAACTCTTCTTATGAACCTTTAAATTATACAATATGAACCTATGAACTTGATAACTCAAAATAAGAAATCAGTTATATGAACTTGAAATTACAACTTGAAGAACCTTTTTTGATGGGAGATTGATTTTCCTCTTGTCTGTCAACACTCTTTGATGGAGTGCCATTGTCTTCACTGTTTTTCTTCTTGCATTTTCATCTATTTGTTCCTCATCTCCTTCAACTTGCATCTCTTTTTGTTTTGTGTGCACTGTAAAATAAGAATCTTAGAACCGTAAACCCTAGAAAAATAAATAATTTAATTAACCCACACTAGCAAATCTGAGACTTAGAACACTTAACCCTAGAAAAGTTGAAATTTGTTCATACCTTTTTATGTTCCTTTCTCCATTGTTATTTTGGACCGCTTTAATGGTGAATTTGGGGAAGATTTGGCGTGATTTGGGTGAAACCTGTTTGCATGCGTGTGTTTGGGGGAGTGAACCACTTGCAAAGAATAGAAGCGAAGTGTGTTTTTGGAGCAACTTTGATGTTTTGTTGTACCATGGTAGTATCGTCCATATAAATAAAAAATAACAGAATTTACCCGCGTTTCTATCCTAAATGAACCGGCCCCTTTTCATTATTTTCTTCTAAATCGATTTTTTAAATCTGTGTCGTTATTTTTTTTAATTCAGCGGTCCGAAATTGCTTGTAGCTCCCATCCTATGTGATTAGGCCACTCGAGCATGACTCATTTCAACTATCTAACAATCATCCTATACGGCTGAAATTATGAATAACATAAGTCTTATTAATGTCTCAAAAACACTAGATAAAATAGGATAGAATTTCCTTCTTAGATATGAAAAGATTCAAAGTTTGACCTATGTCAACATGTCACTTTCTATATTATCAGGGCACTTACTAAATTCAGCCCTAAAATAAGATAGATAGTTTCATGCTTCTAAGTTAGAAAAGAATAGAAAACAAGGCCTAAATATAAGTATTCATGCATCCCAAGCATTGCTCACATCGAACCTACATGCCCTTCACTTTATGGGCTTAGAATCATCTCATTCTCTTGTTAGACCATTGACTTCCGGGCTAGATTAAAGTTGGATAATTATAACCCATATATTCTTCTAAGATTCATGGATTACAGTTGCTAGACGCACCAAGAGTCCCTTTGCTCCTTCTTGAATCTTCTTGGCCTTATTTTTGGTAATTTGCCCATCACATGACACTCAAATCAACTCATTGATGTCATTTGGAACCACGACTGCCTTAGAAATATCATTCTCCTCCACTTCAACTTGAAATATCTCTGATTTGACATTGGAGTCTATAGTTGGCTCATAAAGTGAAAAATCAACAACATTAAAAGTTGTATGGACATTATACTTACCGGGCAACTTAAGTTGGTAAGCATTTGATCCAATCCGCTTTAGCAATCTAAATGGTCCATCTCCCCTTTGATTTAGTTGGTTCTCTATCTTTTGGTGAAATCTCTCCTTCCTAAGATGCACCCAAACCATGTCACCTTCTTCAAAGATAACCTACTTTCGCCCCTTGTCAACTTGGGCTTTGTATATCTCTGTTTTACTCTCTAGATGCATCATAGTTCTTTCATGCAACTTCTTGACAAAATCAACTCTCTTGTTGGGATCAAAGCTCTCCTTCTCCTTATATAGCTGAGACATCATGTCCACAAGTGTCTTGGGATTCAAACCATAAACGACCTCAAAAGGTGTCATTCTTGTTGATGAATGTATAGACTTGTTATATACAAACTCCACAAAAGGAAAAATATCTTCCATACATGCATCTAAGGTTAGCTTTAGGCATAGAACGAAGAAGCACACCTAACGTCCAATTAGTAACTTTAGTTTGCCCATCAGTTTATGGTTGACATTATGTAGAAAACAACTTAGTTCCCAATTTAGACCATAAACTTTTCCGAAACTTAACTCAAAAACTTAGCATCATGATCATATACAATTGTGTAAGGAATGTCATGATATCTCCCTAAAGAATAAATGAACTACATGTTATGCATTATTAGTCGTCTGGTATGTTATAAAAAGAGCCATCTTAGAAAAGAGGTCTACAACTACAAAATTAGAATCTCTACTTATCCTAATTATAGGCAATCCAACAATGAAATCCATAGATATGTCCTCCCAAGGAGAAATAGGATTGGGTAGTGGTTGTTGGTACAAGCCATGGGGGTTCAATTTAGATTTAGATTTTGCACAAGTAACACAACTTTACACATATCTGAGCACATAAGTAGACATTTTTAGCCATTAGTAAAGTTCTTTTAAGCCTTCAAGTATTTTATCCAACCCTCTATGTCCCCTAGATCGTTGGTTCTTTTAAGCACACTTCTTTAGTAAACAACCTACGATTGTTGGATGAAGGTGACTCGGCTAAAGTCGTTGTTGCCAAGATCAAAAATAAATAACCCTATTCTACTAACTAATACAGTAAGCAAGCAAGGGGTCGAACCCAAGAGAATCGGGATTCGTAACAATCAGCAATTAACAAGACAAGGGTTTGGGAGTTTAGACAAGCAACTAATTTCAAGTATTAAATCAATAAAGGAAAAGCAGAGTTCATTCAATCAATTCTACCTTTTTAATCATTCGATCATCAATTCATCCACTTTTCTATTAATTCCCAAGTTAAGTCCAATCCTTATAAAAGATTCCCGCTTGTCCACGGTCCAAGCGGAATTATGAAATGAACAAGAATGCTTATTTCAAATCATGCAAAGTATTAAGGATAGAAGGATATCAAATCATGTAATCAAGCTACGAGTCTCATGCATAAAATAACAATCAAACACTCTTTCTCAATTCTAGTCCACGGTCCTAGAAAAGAGTTGTTTCAAGGATAAATAAGATTGCACAGACAACAATCAAACCTAATCCAAACAGTAGATCTAAGTCAATCAAACAAGTTGATCAGGCTTATAAAATCAAACATAGATCATATAAATAAAAACAAGAGTTTTGATATTAACCAAGGGATAGAAAAGTTACGAGAATCTCACGAAATACATAAAAAGGTTTCCTTGATCAAACAAACTCCAAGGGAAATTAGTTCTCCATAATAGAAATAAAAACTGGAATAATCTCTGAAAGTATGCTAGAATTGTAACCCTAAAGTGAAAACGAAACTAAGCTTAAATAGTAGAAATAAATCCGAAACCTAAAAGATATAATAATATAAAAAAAATAAAATAAACGAAAGGAGCCGGCGCTGAAAAACCACAATCCGCGAGCGCGGAAGCAAACCGCGAGTGCGGATCAATCCTCTTCCCTCGGCCGCGGATGCTCAACGAAACGCGAGCGCAGTTTGAATCCGCGGGCGCGGATCTTTTGACAACATTCTGGTGTCAACTTCGGAGGTGGTTTTGACCCACTTAGAGTTGGAATTTGAACTCGCCGTAAAAACATGAATTGTAGCTCTTCGAGTTAGATTTGCAATGATACCAAATTCAGCTTGATCCAATCACCGTAGCTCCCGGAATAAGCGTCGCAAGAAAATGGCGTCCAAACATCTCCAACTCAACACTTGTCTTCAAAACTCTTGCAATTCTTCAAATCGTGTCTTCGGTCTTCATATGACAATTATGCTCAAAACTAACCTAAACACACTCAAATCATACCTAAAATACAAGAGTTAACCTATACTAAACTATAGCGTATCAAATTCCCCCATACTTAAACCTTGCTCGTCCTCGAGTAAGCTCAAAATAAATATAACTAGAAATCCTATCAAGGTTTACAACGTAGTACAAGGGAAGACAAAAATCACTCACCTCACCAACCCGAACCCAAAATAGAGAAATAATGAGCAACAACATGATAGCTCAAGCACACACCTCACAGAATACATAATATAACACTCAAGCTCTAAAAAGTGTAGAGCAACCTAGGATCTACCCGACATCTAAAGTGTAATCCCCAGACCCCAAAGTAGAATATGAACCTAAACACTCTGATTTTACCACTCATTCTACTTAGGTGCCCTTTTGGGTTTTCACCTAATCACTCTTTTCATTTTTCTTTAGGTGTGCTCACAAATACTCACATCTCTTATTAACCTCATATTACCCCAACCTAATGCTGGTCCGGGTTACCTGCTTATTACCTGAGCCGCCCTTTCGGGTTTTCAACTCATCCCAGGATTTTATTTGCCTTTTATATATTTTTTATGGCTTTTTCTTTTTTCTTTTTTTTTTTTACAAAACTTTTTTCTATACAAAACATGGAATAAGTATCCCATAAAAATAGCGAAACTAAACTGAAAAACAACTATCTAAGATAAGCATAGTGAGTACTTCCTCCCCAATACTTAAATCCTTCATTGTCCTCCATGGAGTAAAGAGTAAAGAATTAAGCATAGAAGAGGAAAATCAGAAGACTCACATACGAAAGAAGATATGGAAGAACTCTTCAAAGGCATGGATATGCAGCTCGGAAATCTTCAGACAGTCCGTCGTCAGGAAAAACCGTGGGCGCGGGTGGTGCTCCGATCGTGAAAAAATGGTTAGAGAACACAATCAACAAAACTGAACACGAACTCACAAACGAACTTTGAATCTCGTCTTAAGCATTAATGTAGTACGAGCCTTGAAGATGAAAATTCCCCCATACTTGAGGATGATCATGGGTGGTCATAAAAAGTCTCCCAAAAGAATGGAGATAGAAGAAGATGGAAAAGATAGAAGGATGGAAAATAGAAGGTAGAATCTCGGGGGTTTCACCCGAAAACTTTTTATTTCAGGGGTTTCACCTGAAAACCTTTTATTTCTGGGGTTTCACCTGAAAACCTTTTTTTATTTTTTATTTTATTTTATTATATATATTTTTTATTATATTTTTCTGGAAAAACGGAAATTAAAGTCGTCAAGGAAGATCCGTGGGCGCGGATAGCGACCGCGGGCGCGGTTCGAGCCGCGGGCTCGTCCTCGCCTCGGGTTTGCTTCGTTTTGATGGAAAAAATTATACCCTGCAAGTTAGCCCGACAAAACTAAAACGAATACTAAAACTAAAACTAAACTAAAAAGATAAAAATAAAAGAAAAGAAAAACTTACCTCGGGTTACCTCCCGAGCAACGCTTTTGTTTAACGTCGGACATCGACAATGCCCTAAGCAATCTGTCAAAATCCTGCGAACAACTGTCATGTAGGCAAATATAGCACAATGATAACTTGAAACTAAATAATATAGCATTCAGACACCGTTTCAGTTTATCAAACCCACTAGAAAAATCAAGGTTAACAGGTTTAGGATAGAACCAGTTGGAAGGATGAGGTAGTTTATCAAAAGGTATGATTTTATCTCAACACTACCACCTTTAGAATTTGAGAAATCACTAGGTAAACTATCATGCTCTGGACCTTTTGCAGACATAACAGGCAAACAAATATCAATAGAAAGTAAGGAAGAAGAGGGAAGGATACAGGGATCATGATCGATCATAACAAAGGATTCCACAGTAGGAGACATAGGAATCTCCTCAGGTGGAAAGGCAATCTCCATATCATCATCTAGCTCTTTTTTCGAGTCATTAGGCTCGTTGTCATCACTCCAGGAGCTGTCTAACTTAAGGAAATATTTCTCCTCCGTCATCATATGATTATGACCATCCATCTCTTCATCCCATGAAGGGTCTGTGAGTACCTCCGGAGAGGGTAGAACCGACTCTTCAGGGGGATTTGTTGGTTCTTGATCTTCAAGAATTTCCGTCTTTATTGCCAACACCTCCTCTAGTTTTCTTTGTTCAACAAATTGGTTCTCTAATTTCTGCATCTCGATCTCTTTGGCTCGGATATAACAAAAGAAATCCCATTGGTCGATGGGTTTCCAAATGACGTATTGTCCATCGCACTCGCGGTACATCCTTAGTTGGGACTCAAGAGTCATCCCAATAAAGATGTGATGGCAAGCATCATCAAGCCCTACGTAATACCCCCAAACAGAGAGATCAAGCAATAGTTTTTGGCACCTAAGAAAGTGATGTTCGTGTTTTTAGTATAGTTTTTAGTAGGTTTTCTTTATTTATTAGGTTTAGTTTTGATAAGTTTAGGTTTAGTTTGGTATGTTTTTTGGATGGTTTTGCATATTTTCATAGAAAGTATGGAAGCTACTCTATTTTGTGTATTTTGTAGGTTTTAGCAAGGAAAAGAGCTGTATGGAGCTGAATTTGGAGCGCTACAGTGAAAGACGGAGGAATACAAGTTTGAAGAAGTTAGAGTCAGGGTTTTACGAGTTGAAGTGTGGAAGAAACCAAGTCCAGGCTCGTTAACGAGGCTGTAAGGGCTCGTTAACGAGGCCACGTGATAAGAAATTTCGTGTAATATCCGCAATTATTTTAGGTCACTTAAGTCAGAGAACGAATATTAGTCAAATCGATTTAATAATCCGTTCGAATAATTGGTTGGATTAATTATATCTAATCCGTTCGGAACAACTCGTTCCGGTAAGCCAAATCTTATCTTAGGTGAGTCCTTATAACCGAATTATACACTTAGGCAAATCAATTATATATTGAATAAATAAAATACTAGTAAGTTAATCGGAGCGGGAACTAATTAATTCGCTTTGTTTACATAAAAAAAATATAATAATAAATTGTTAAAAATCTATCTTATGTAACTAAATGGATAGACATCCTAATTAACCCATACACGATCCGATCATGGATCTCCTTAACCGAATGACTATATAACCCGAAAAACCTTTCTGACTTTTCTCGTTCAATCACCACGTTGGGATCCTTGTTCATCGTGGATACGTTCCATCGCCTTTGTGAAACCGATCTCCTTGCCTTCGGTTATCGCGCTTAATCGATCGAATTCACCGACTTCCGTCTTCGTCTTCAATCTTAAGGCTCAACGCTAGCAACACTGTTTTCCGCCTTTCTCCAACAATCGTCGTTCCTGTTGATTTTCGCCGGAATTCTCGCGGTTCACCGATTGCAGTCGCGGCGTTGTCGGAGCGGAGTCATCGGAGTCGTCTTTCCTTGTCGTCCTGTTTTTGGTAAGCCTAGCTTCTTTCGTTTCCGGTGACGGTCGGGTGGGGCAGGATAAGGACGGGGTTGGGGTGGTGAGCGCGGGTGCGAGGTTAGGGAGAGGGCCAGTATAGGGTGAAGGCGGAGCAGCGATGGGATTGTCGTCGAGGGGCTGCCGGCGTCGGTCTACGGTCTGCGCATTGTAGAAGTCGGGTGGTGTGTGGTTAGTCGGACAAGGAGGGGAGCGAGCCAGTCGGGCGAGGGGCTCGCAAGTCCGGGCGTGGGAGGACGAGAGGCTAGCTGTGGCGTCGTTCGCCGAGGAGGAAGAAGGGAGGGGCAGGGGCGTCTTCGGGGCTCGGATCCATGAGGTTGAAGACGAAGCGAGGTTGAAGAAGAATGGGGGGTGGGCCCCACGAGTTTAGGTCAAAGGTTGAATTAGTCAATTGGTGGATAGGGGAGAAGGGTGGTGGGGCTTTCGTGCAATCAGCCCAATTAGGCTGGGATTTTCTTTCTCAATTTTTTTTTTAGTATAAATTGGGCTTTTTTTTTATTTAATGGGTTTGTTGGGCTCAGGTGAATGGGCCCAAAAATAGATTGGAGTTGGGTGCAAATCCTTTTGGATTTGGGCTGGGAGGTGGACTTCAATCTAACTAGTACAAGTGGATTTGGGTTTTGTTGGTGGGCTAAGTTATATATGTAAATAAGTTAATGAATTAAGTAGCTTTGTGTAGTTTGTCAATTAGTAAAAACCGTTATAAATATTCGTTTGCTTAAGGAGAATAAAGGTGGCTCTTTAAATGGGTTAGTTAGTTCGGCTCGTATTTTTAATTAATTAATCTTTTCCCTTTATAATTCTTTAGGGAATCGTTTCCGCTTGGGATCGTAATTCCGTCTTTTTTTTTCGAGGATCCTTCGTTCGAGGTAAGTCGTTTTTCGACTTGCTCGGTTCTTCTCTCCCTTGTTAGATTGCGTATCGAGATTGTAGGGCGGGTTTTGGGAACTAGTCCCGAATGCCTTTATAAACTATTTTGAACTTCTTGTATTATTGTGTGTAAAATGGTTTGAACATGTTTTATCGGAAGGATATTTTTAGAACGTTTTCTCTGTGTTGGTACCGTTTCCGACACGGCCCATTGTAGCTGGTGTTGAGGAAGAGTTGGCTACTTTGACCCGTGTGACTGGGAAAATCGTACCACTTCAAACGAAAATTATTATCTGTGTGTTTTTGGCAAGCGCTCCAGTGGAGGCTTAGCCCGGAGTTAGAAGGGAGATTGGGAAGTGTAGTGGGAGGGCCTGCCTCTGCACTCGGCGCGGTGATAAGCGCCTTGGAAGACGGATTGTGGACAAAGGAAGAATTGCATTGTTGTGTGACTGTGATTGTAAATGCGTATGTGATTTGTGTGACTAATATAACTAATTTAGGTATTGGCCTTTAGAGTTATGATTGCGGTTGTGGAATTGTATGCTGACTATAAATAAATGATTTTAAAGCGTTCTACAGTTCCGTATTCTTTCTACCTTGGTAGATTAGACGCTGACCCTTCGGGGAACATTTTTCAGTTCCAGGTATGAATCAGGGAGCCGTGCAGGAACCGAGGCAAGATGGCGGACCGGAGCGGTAAAGAGTGCGTGTCATAGTGGGATCGGTTTATATTAGTTATTTATATTAGTTAGAATATTGATTTTAATATTTGTTAGACGGAGTTGGTATTTTGTTTCGGTTATTATCTTTCGGTTCAGATAGTTCAGTTTCAGTAGGCGTTATGACGTATTTGATTATTTATAATTTTTCTGGGATTCATGCATGATACGTTTTTCTAAGTTTTATTAAATAAAGGTTGGATGTTTTATTATGTTTTCTCGTCGTGCCCGAGTTGTAAGGTCCTACAGTGTAGTTGTCAACCCAAATAATAGTACCTTGTAAGGTCTATTCCCTAGTAACGCCTCGACGGAAGTCGGGGTGTTACATTTTGAGGGTTGACTTTGTAACTCACCGATCCTGTGCGGGAAATTATTTCCGTGTCGGTAGAGTATCTTTTTGTGATTTTTTGGGTTATTATATTGTATTTTAGGTCTTGTTATCTTCTTAGATTTTGTTTCTATCTTTTTAGGGATTTTATTTCTATCTTTTAGGAAAGTTTTTATCTTTTAGCCTTATTAGTTTTTAGCCTTTTTAGTATAAATAACCCTCTTATTTAGCCTAGCAAGGGGGGGATCGATCAGAGAGAAATCGAGCAGAGAAGAGGAAGAGCCGAGAGAGCCAAGGAGAGGTTCGGAGACGAGTCGTCGGGTCGGTGGACGAGAGTTACCGAGTTCGTTGATCGAGTATTTCGGTTCGGTATTTGTTTGTTTTCGGTTTTCTTCTGATTTTCTGTGAAAGACGATATTTGTTATTTAATTTGAGTAGTAATTTATTTTTAATGATTTCTTGTTTCGTAGTTATGATTAGTGAGTAGTCTTCTTTTCTAGGATCGGGGTTAAGCCCGGCATAGTTGAGCATGTTTGATTTGTGAGATTGTGTTGAATGCCTTTTATCTATTATTGAGATTGTTTGTTGTGTTTATACCGAGATGAAAGTTGAGGTAATTTGAGTTTTTAACTGGATTGAAAGAGAAAGTTAGTAACTTGAAAGTTGATATTGTTTGAATACGAAAGTTTCAAGCTTTAGATCCAAAACAAACAATTAAGTGAGTTAAGTTGCGAAAGTAGGTTAATTTTCTTGATAGTCAACGAAAGTTGATGACTTTATCTATTTAAAAGGCATGATCTATTCTTCTTACGAGTTTGTCTGTGGGTTCGGGAATAGCCCGACCCTGTTTTTGTTTTTAATCTTTGCTTTCTTTGTCTGTTTTCTCAGCGTATGCCGGTAGGACGACGAAGGCTCGAGTTTGACAACACTGGTTATTACTCAAAACCCGAACGTTCCCTGCACCGTAGACTCCGAGAAAACTGAGCCATGTCCACACCAGAAGAGATGGCTCTTCAAATGGAAGACCTCCGAAATCAGATGGAGGCGTTGAAGACCGAGAAGGAAGGCGTTGCTGCTGAAGCTGAGCGTCAACGAGCTGCTAATGCTCGTCTACAAGAGGAGCTTGATGCCTATCCAAGGAATGCCAAACAGTACATGCATCCAGAACTGAGGGTGCCAGAGTCCCCGATTGTGCTTCCAGCAATAGAGAAACCCTTTGAGATCAAGTCTCAATTCATATCCTTGATTAAACGGGCTCAGTTTGAAGGGAAACCTACTAAGTGCCCTATGGAGCATATTAGAAACTTTATTGATTTATGTGACACCATAGCTGCTGAAGGTGTCTCACTTGAATATGTTCTGTTAAAAGCTTTTAGGTGGTCCCTTACTGGAAAGGCCCTGAGCTGGTTGGAGAGCCTACCTTCTAAGTCTATCAAGACTTGGAAAGCTTTGTAGGATCAATTTCTGACAAAGTTCTTCCCTCCTGCTAAGACGACGAAGTTGAGGAAACGCATCACCTCCTATCACCAGCTGCCTAATGAAACATTCGTTGAAACATGGGAAAGATTTAAAGAGATGCTTAGACAATGCCCCACTCATGGGCAACCTTTATATGTTTTGCAAGAAATCTTTTTCCAAGGTATCAACGTAGAGACCAAGAACCGCATCAACACGCATACAGCGTGCGATTTTATAGAGATGAATCCGACGGAGGCATGGGAACTGTTGGATAAGCTTTCCAATTACGATGCCATGTATGGAACCCAACAGACTCCACAACCTCAGAAACGTCTCTACATACCTAACCGAGACGAAGTTGACCCGGATGTTAAAAATCAATTCTTGCAAGATGAGGTCAACCGTCTGAAGAAGCAGGTAAGTTTTCTGAAATCCTCTCCATAATGTCAAGAATGTGGTTCTTCTGCGCATAGTACTTCTGCTTGCACTAACATAGAGCAGGTTAGAGCCGCTGAGACAATAGCTGAGATGAATTATATGAGAGGACCATACAGGAACCAACCTAGCTATAATGACAGGTCAAACAACTATCAAGCATGGGGCAATCAGAATACAAATCAAAACTATGCAATGCCTCCGCCAGATAGACGACCTGCACCATATCGACCTCCAGGCCATCAGGAGCCACCATCATGGGTTCAAGGATTACAAGAAGGCATTAACGGAGTGACCAACAAAGTTAACGAAGTGACCAACAAGGTTAACGAAGTTCAAGCCAACCTGAACCAACAAAATAAAAGATGGGGAGAGTTCGATATATGGAAGAAGAGTGTTGACTACCAACTAGGGAACCTCGCTGCCTAGATTCCGAGACCACCAGGGCAACTCCCAGGCCGCCCCGAGGAGAACCCTTGGGGACAAATAGCAGCGGTGCACCTTAGGAGCGGGAAGACATTACCGGAGCAAGACCAAACTGAGGACAAGAAGGAAGAGGACGTCACCAAACAGCTCGTTAACGAGCCAGCGAGAGCAAATAGCGAGCCCCTATACCAAGGTGATGAGGCTTCGAAGGTACCTGACGACCCAACCCCAGGTAAGTTTTCTAAACCGAGCCTTCCTCTCAACTCCAGGGTAGTTAACGACCCTATCAGGGTTGGTAACGACCCGCCGAGCATACCTGACGACCCTAGTGTCGACCCGGTACTCTCACCTCGAGAGCCTAACTTGGTTCCGAGGATGGTGAAATCTCTTCCATTTCCAATTAAGAAATCTATGGACTCTACTGAGAGTAAGTTCAAGCGTTTCGTAAAGATTCTTCAGGGCATTAATATTTCCATCCCATTCGCTGAGGCCCTAAGAGAAATGCCGGCTTACACAAAGTTTTTGAAGGATATTCTTAGCAGGAAAAGATCCATTACAGAGCTGCAGGATGAAGTAAGATCAATAGCTCTACCGGAAAAGCTAGGAGACCCAGGGAGATTTGCAATAACAATCGGCATAGGCAACCACAAGTTCAAAGCTTTATGTGATCTGGGCGCCAGTGCTAGTTTAGTTCCTCTCTCAATCTGGTCTAAAGCTAATATGGGACCACTAGAGCCGGTAGATATGAACCTGTACATGGCAGATGGATCATGTGTCAAAGCCACAGGATTCGTGGATGACTATCCTATTCAAGTCAGGAAATTCTTTATTCCAAATGATTTCATCGTCCTCGATATGCCTGAAGACCCTCATGTCCCCATAATTCTGGGCAGACCATTTTTAGCCACAGCAGGTGCAAGAGTGGATGTGCGAAAAGGACTCCTCACTTTTGATATTGGAGAGGAACGGGTAGAATTCAACTTGGATCAGAATGCCAACGACCCAATTGCAGTCGCACAAATCGAGTTGACTCAACCAGAACTCGATTCAGCCGCCCCTACTGAGACTCATTGGCCAATCACCGAGTCCGACATGCACAAATACAACCAAGGTAAGCACTCTAACTATGAATCTGCTAAAGACGGTCATTCCTTATCTTTTATTCCTACACCATGCCCCATCATATGCACTATAGAGGAATCCAAACCACCTTGGTTTTCGGATTTCACTAACCATCATGTAGGAATATCGGGCATACTGATAGAGGAAAAGGGACCTAATTTAGCGACTCAGGCACACAGAAACTGCACAGCTAATTATGGGGTACCTCAAGACTCCAACATAGCCACACAAGAACCACCTTGAGTCAAAGGAGTACGTCGGGCTGACGACGTTAAAAATAGCGCTTACGGGAGGCAACCCGCTTTTTAGTATAGAATTAGATTTTTCTTTTTTTTAGACTCTTTTTCTTAGCTTTCTTTTGAGTTCTTTTTAGTAGTTTTTAGGATAGAAATTAGGATTTAATTTTGAGCTAACAAGATGCAGGAGAAGGGATCGAAAAATCACTCCAAGAGGCTACGGTGGCTCGTTAACGACCCACCCAGGGTCGTTAACGACCCGGTTCGGACGACCCGATTTGGCAAAACGGGCAGGTAAGTTTTTTTTTTAACCTAATCTATCTTTTTCACTACCCTAGTCGCCACCCCTCTACCCCTTCCTATCCCTTCCCTCTCCTATATAACCCTTCTACCCCTCCCAAATCTCTTTCACTCTCAAATCCTTTCAAATCAAACTCAACCAAAAACCTTTGAAGACCCCTTCCACCGATCGGAATCCCGCACCACCATCACCGAGCAACCATCGTTACCGAAGCCCGGAAGCCCCTCCCTTCACCGTCGAAGATCCGAGGCTTTCGTTAGCCCTCACCGAGCTCGTTACTCACCCAACTCCGACCCCTTGTTCTTCAAATTTCTCGGTTCTCCGGTATGTTTTCTAAACCCTAACTCGAAATTGCATGATTTATGATTTTTAGGGAAGAAATTTCATGTCTAGGATTGAGTTCATATAGAGGATCGGTGCTCATGATTAAATATTGCCCATAGTTGTGATTTTTGCTTCGTATTCCTAGAATTAGAGAGGGATATTCATGTTGGATGTTTCATAGTGAGAAGTTAATTGCGAAAAGCATGAATTTTTCTTGTTCAATCAAGCTACAAACTTTGCATGTCAAAATTTTGGGTAAAATTTAGCATGTTCAGGTTGGGTAATCGAGCAAGTATGGGGTGCGTATTTCCGATTGTGTGGCTAGTGAGGAGAATAGAGGATTGCATGCTTGAATTTTGGCTTGATTTTAAAGTAGAGTAAACTCGGAAATTCTGTGATCTGGTTCTCGGCGGGTCGTTAACGAGCCTAGGTGGGTCGTTAACGAGCCTGCATAATCTCAAAATTCAACAACCAGTCCAGATTCATAAACGACCCAATTGGGTAGTTAACAAATAATTCCGAGGCTATTACGAGACCAAGTATGGGGTCTCTTGCCTATCTATTTTTAGTAGATTTTATCTTGGAAAATTTTTGATTATTTTGTAGATCTCATGGCAAGTTCAAGTAGACCCGCTACCCGAGCTCAGAAGAAGAGAAGGAACCAGAGGTCCCCATCTCCACCTCGCATGGACAACGTGATTTTGAGCACTCAAGGCCAAGTGCATCGCTACCGTGCCATTCTAGAGAAGGACCACAACACTCGTTGGTTCTCGAAGTCTAGTGCTATCAACACGGGGATCTACACGGACGTCAAGGAAGCCTTCCTTATCCTTGGTGCATCCCATCTCCTGAAGAAGGAGAATTTACCACACTTTCCGGCCCTCACATCCAAGTTCTTGGCCGTTCTAGAGATGAGCTTCCCGTCGAAGACTTCGGCGGGACGAATCCGGTTTCGGCTCGGCAATGTGAGCCGTGAGTTCACCATGGCAGAGTTCAACTCAATCCTAGAGCTTCCGAATCCGTCTAGAGACTACAGTTTGAAAGACTACAGAGTGACTAGGACATGGAGCTACATCACGGGGGAAGAACAATCCTCCACAGCGGCATTATCTGGGGCAAGCATCATCAACCCCATCTTCAGGATCATTCTCCGAGTCCTAGCCGCTATGTTTTGGCCAAAGAGATAGTTAAACAGGTCAACAAGGACGGAAGTTGCTTGTCTCCGCACCATCCTTTTCGAGGAGCCCGGCCCCTTGAATTTGGGGTACGAATGGCTCTACTACGTCGAGAAATCAACCAAGTCCAAGGAGGTTTGGTGTGGCATGTTGGTTATCCTTTTGGCTAAAAACCTTGGAGTTGACCTCACTCGCTACACACCGGCCCACGCTCAACTCCTCAACAAGAACTATTGGTATAACTCCGATATTTTCATCCAAGTCGAAGGAGGATTCAAAGTAAAAGTTCAAGACCGCTTCGTTAGGCCCACCCTCGACAAGCTAGAGTTACTCTATGTACCAAATTGGTACGAGGCGTGGACGGGGCATGCTTACCCGTTAGAGCCTAAGCCGGAGGATGAGCTATCACTACGGCCGTGTGAGACAAGATTTGAGCGAGAGGAAGAAGCAATGGAGGAAGATGAAGACGACGATGAGGATACCAAGGTAATTGGCGACGACACTGAAGAAGCCGACACCGAGGGAGGAACTAAGGAGCTAAACCTCGAAGATGAAGACCTCGACACGGAGGTTTTGGGCACCAACGTCCTCGTTGACGAGCCCACTAGGTTCGTTAACGACCATTTCCATCCTCCACCCTACATCCCTAACGAGGCACCTAGCTTCGTTAACGAGGTACCGAGAGCTTCTGTCGACCCACCGCCAGCTCCTACCGACCCTCAGTCCTATGGACTCATGCCATACAACCCAGTGCTGTACCAAGACCATTTCCAGCCTCACTATCCACCACCCCCTCAGCCCGAGTACACAAGATTGAGTATGCCACCACCATGGGCCGAGGATCTTTCTGCTCAGATGCAACAACTTCACCTCCAGCAGGACCACATTCATCGGAGGATGGATAGATGGGAGACTGTCTATTCTGCTCGCATGTCGATGGAGGATGAGAGGCATCGCCAGAGAGAGGCGGATGATGCTGAGCGTTGGAGGACGATGTACGACTTCATGGGTACTTTTGAGCACTACTTTCCTCCATCGAACCAGTGATTCAGCTTACAGAACGCGTTTTTCTTTGTTTTCCACTTTTGAGACTTTGTAAGTTTTTTATGTTTTTCTTTTTCTTATTTTTATCTTTGTTTGTTTGTTTTCTTTTCTATTTCTTTTCCTTCTTCTTATTTTTTCTTACAGTGGGGACACTGTAATTTTAAGTATGGGGTGGGAGAAAGTAGAAAACTTGTTATCTTATGTGTTTATTTGTTTTAAGTCGTTTTGTTTCATAAATTGACAAAAAAATCGAACAATTGAAAAAAATCGAGAAAAAGTTTGAAAAAAAGGAAAAAAGATTTTAGAATTGATAGATATCCCTTTCTTAGGTTCTATGATAGTAATTTCTATCTTAATCATATAATTCCTTGCAAGCATGTCTTTAATAGTATAGCCGGAATCTTTAACTTGAAATTGTTTTTAGAAAAAGATAGCATTTGAAGAAATTGAGCACATATACTTTATAGCATAAGTGATGCAATCCAACAAAAATATTTACCTAATGAGTTATTTTTGGCCTTATAGGGAGAACATTTATAAATCCCTCTTCCTTTTCTTGTGTGATTTACTCTCTATATGTATATTATCTCTTGGAATTGTGATGGTTATCTATTTCTTGAGACCCGTATGGGATTTATAGTTCATTACTTGTGAAAATCATATGATGGAGAACTTATTTTTATGAGCCCTATTATTCCTTATCTACCTTTACATGATCCTTCTTTTGATAGCCAATTCTAGCCTGAAGCCTTTATTTTTAGCTCCACAAAATTGTTCCCTAGCCGATATAACTTGACCCTATCCGGGGATTAGGACTTAGATTGGAGAGGTATTTTTGTTGAGTGTAAAAAAAAAAGAGTGACATATATTGTTTGCTATGATTGAGGGATTATTGGGAAGGGTAGATTGGAAGTCTCTTGTTTTACTTGTAATAAGAAAGATCTCTTGATGAGAAAAAAATGCACAAAATAAAGTTGTTTGTTGGAGATAAGAAAAAAGAAATGATGGAAGAATACACGATGAAGCTTGTTAACGACCGTGAAGTGGGCTCGTTAACGAGGCAGCGAAAAGAGATGAAGGAAGTTTGAAGTGCATATGTGTTTATAGATAAAATCAGGGA
The DNA here is from genome assembly GCA_964016875.1 of Fallopia convolvulus. Lineage (NCBI taxonomy): Eukaryota > Viridiplantae > Streptophyta > Magnoliopsida > Caryophyllales > Polygonaceae > Fallopia > Fallopia convolvulus. The sequence continues at coordinate 4,336,657 of OZ024722.1, read as the reverse complement.
TTCTTTTATTTCTTATGAGACTTTCTAGGATATGTGATGAGGTATTTTTCAGTCGTTTTACCTATCAAAGAATCCTAACTTAACCAATCTGAGTAGAATGGTAAGCGAGGGTCGATCCCACAAAGACTCGTGTATTAATGTTATTACTTATGTGCCAAGTAACTAAAGGGGGGGTTTCAGAATGATTATCTAAACTAATATGCAGAAATAAAACTAACTATGAATGCAAAAGTTGATTTGAATATATGAGAAACAAACGTGTTCAACTAGTTAGATCCATCACGATATTGATTCGTTGATCATTGATTCTCTTCTCACTTGAATAATCTATTGTGGATAGTGATCCTACTAAGGATTAAAACCCAAACTTCATATATAGTTGATAGAACAACCAGTCTAACAACCCTAATTATTTAACAACCTAGAAGACCTTCTAGATTTAATTAAACAACAGCATGACGATTCAAGTTATCAATAGAGACAAACAACTTAGAGCAACCAGACATCTAAGTGACTTGTGAATTTATTCCCTACTTTAATCAACTTGTCCAACCGGTACTAAATTGATTAAAGTCTACTCTTGATCTAATTAACTCCGACCGGTAATTAATCAGATTCAGTTGTAAATTAATCTAGAAATTCTATTAGGTAGCTAATCTAATAAAACCCTAGAATAATTTTGATTCAATTAAGCACAGGGAATAATTTCTATTCAAGTTTATTGAGAATCAATCAAACCTCACAACTACATACAAATCATGACTTCAATAACTAGCCAAACACAATAGAATTTAGCAATGCATAATTGAAATAAAATCAAACTTACAAAGGTTTCAAAGTCTTCCTTGAGAGAAAAACCCTAGCCTCCAAAAGTATGATCAAAAGTTATGAGAAAATAAACTAACATAAAGTATTTATATGCTCCTAAAAATATCCTCAAACACTATATCTTAAACCTCATACTCGGATAACACAAGCCCAAAAACCAACATGCCAAAGCCCAAAACCAATCTCGGCCCAAAACACTTGCTCGCTGAAAACTTCCGAATGCGCGGCTTCGACACCAGAAAGCGCGGCCGCGCTTTCTCTTGCAATTCCGCGCTTTCCCCATTCAGTTGGGATTGTGCGGCTTCGTTGCTCGGCTTCAGCCCGAGCACTTGGCTTGTCTTTGGATTATCTTCCTTGTCTTGGCTCTTCTCCTAGCATGTCCTAGCTCTCTTGGCTCCTTTGCCTCGTCCATCACCACCATGATCCATCTGTACTCGCCCCGCTGTTGCTCCTGAACCTAAAAACCTGTAAAACCGAGCAAACCAGCGCATAATACCCGATAACACAAAAACCTAAAAACTACATAAAAACTAACCTAATACTAACTAAAACATATATAAAACATGCATCTAAACTACTCCTATATGCGAGCTATCAAATTCCCCCATGCTTAACCCTTGCTTGTCATCAAGCAAGACATAAATCCAATCACACCATAGAAATACAATCATACATCCATCTCAAGTCAAACAAACATTTCACATATAATTGAAAACCTAAACAAGACTTCCTAACATGCATCATCATAAGCATATAGCAAAGACCATTCATTCATTCTAGACCTCAACAAGGTATTTGTGTTTGCACTCAAACTCTCAAGCGTTTAAGGACGTGTTTCACTCGAAATCAACCATGAAAACTAGACTACCATATGCTTGCATCAGAGTTCTAAATCTCCACCGCTGGGGATCAAATACATAACAAAATCATGAGGTCTTTTTAAGGCTTGTAATGGGGCCAAGGTAAAGAGAAATTTGGAAGGAATCATATTTGGCTTGTGGTGCTAAATCCAGGATAAAGAACTAATCTACCCAAATCCAACACTTTTTCATAACACTTCCAACTTCACTCTACCAACTCCTTACATTAACACTTAAGCACTTTGCTTCTCTTTTATTTTTTCTTGCCTCTTCAACTCTTTTCTCGCTTTGCTAATGAAGACTACACACAATTCAAGCAATTTTTTTCTTTTACTTTGCAACATAATTCATCTTCATTTTTTTTCACTTTGAAACCCAAGAGTTTTATTTCCTCTTTTTCCACCTTTTCATCCAATTCCCCCATACTTACATCAGACTCACACAAAACATAATCAACCTAAAGTCCTAAATCCCGGATGGGTCAAGCTTATTAGGCTAGGAAAATTTTGTGGAGCTAATAAAAACAGGCTTAAGGCTCAAATAAGTGGGGTGTCAAAAACATGGATCTTGTAGGGTAGGAAGGGAAATAATAGGCTATAAGAAACATTGCCTCAATCATTTTAATGCTATGCATTCAATCGTATAAAGCAGTCTTGACAAAGAGTATTAACGCAAGTTCTAGAGCTAGATAATCATGGTGATACACTCAAGAATTTTAGAGAACAAATATATCATGAAAGGCCAAAAATATCTCACAAGGCTAATTTTTGTCTAGAACTTCAGAATGAATCAAATACTCAAGCTAAATACATGCTCCATCCTATAGTCAAAGTAATCAATCAATGATCATGCTCATATCATATCAACTTCAGCAAATCATGCAAATCATGGGTTAGAACTTATACTTAGCATTGAAACACAAGAGGAATCAAACAATGGGGAAATAGGATCCTAAATGCAATATTTTTGTATTTTTTCTAATTGTTTTCTGATTTTTTTTTCATTTTTCAAGATTTTTAATCAATGCAGACAAAAAATTTTAAATATGACCTAAACTAATGCAACTATATGAAATGCAAAAACAAGTAATTCCCTTCCCCCATGCTTAGAACATACTTTGTCCCCAAAGTATAGTAAAAAGGTAAGGAAAAGAGAAAAACTCACAAAACTCTAGTTGTGTGGCGGGTAGTACGGCGGGAAATCTTGTGGTGGCGGTGGCTGGTACTCCGGTGGATACTCTGGCTGTGGATGGTACGATGGGATCTCTTGTGCTGGTGGTGGCTGATATGGCGGGAACTGAGGATATGGAGGATCTGGAAAGGCATACTGAGGATACGACTGATGAGGCGGATAGCCTGCTGAGCTCCATCCATCCAATCTGGTGTTGAGCAGTCGGAACTGCTCATCCTGGCGAGCCTGAAAAGCAGCAAGCTGCTGATCCTGATGAGTCTGATAAGATGTGAACCTCTGATCCACATAACCTCTCATGCCCTGAAAGCTCTGATCGATGTGAGAAGACATATCATTGTATTACTGCGTGTTGTCTAGCTGCATCTGTCTCATCATCTCCATCATCTGGTTATACTGAGCATCAGAGTAATGTACACCTCCAGCAGGTCGAGACGGATCAAACTGGCTCTGTTGATCCTCCTCCTCAGACTCATCATCCTCATCAGTGTCAGCATCTTCAGCAGATTCTTCCTCTTCTTCTTCTTCTTCTTCTTCTTCAGCCATAGTGAAATCTTCATCCATCTCCTCTTCATCAGAATCCACCACAATAGGAACTGAAACCGCCTTTTTACCCCTAACCGGGCCCTTAACGGTAGCCACATCCAAATCTCCAGCCTGAACCTTGATGAACCAGTTAGCTGGACTATCCCCAATCTGCACTCGATGTCCATCAGGAAGCTTCATTGCTCTCCCAGAATCACCAATCACCCAAAAGTAAGAGTTTTTGTACTTGTAGAGAGCACCCATTTTCTTCAACATGATGAAGTCAATAGGTGAAGGCGGAATATCAACATGTAACCTGCTAAGATCGATACCAAAATGCTTGGCTAGGAAAGTCACAATCCCGCCAATACAAATGGCTCCACCGCCTTTGTTCCCAACATGAGCCATGTGGTGCATCAGCATAGCACCCAAGTTCAACGGTTTCCTCTTCAAGCTCGCAGCCAATACAGTGACGTCTTTCTTGGGACAATTGTTTCCCCCATCACCTCTCCCATTCAGAGTACTAGCAATAAACCGCTGGAAAACCTTAATAGCGAGATGAGTGATGGGAGAGGCCTTTTCTCTAGACGGATTGTACTGAGGTCTCCCTGTGATGGCTTTCCAGAAGTGTCTGTCAGCCCATGTAGCACCTGCCTCTGTAAGCACCAAATCTCTACTGATAGGAAAATTACAGAACCCAAACACTCGGTTGACCTCTTTCAAGGTCATCTTCCTTCTAACTCCCCCTAGCCAAAACTTAATCTCCCCTTCTCCTTTAAAATTGGTGGACAAGGTGCTCAGAAACTCCAAAGTTAACCCCTTAAAGGTCGGTTCACACAGCTTTAAGAACTCACGCATGTGCAGATACGCTCCTATTTCATTCAACAGATGAGCTATCCCAATCTGGTTCATGAGATCCCAGTCAATGAACCGAGTTGCTTTCCATTCTCTATCCTTCAGAAGCTCAAACCTTATCACATGATTGTCTTTGGTCAAAGTGATCCCAAAAGTCTCTTGGGTGACCTCCCCCACCACAGCAGGGGGAGCTAAAGCGGCTCGGGATGATGAAGATCCATCAGTTCGGCCTCTCTTGTTACCCATGATATCAGAATTTCAAGTAAACCTGCACAAACACCACACAACCAACAAGCAAGCGCAATTCCGTTGTCCCGGCAAGGACAACCACATCAATATTTCACAGATAATCACTCAAACGCTCTCTTCCCCCACTACCTAGAACAAATTAATCAAAATTTAATCGAATTCTAATTAATTTCTAGGTAATTTTCGGATTTGCATGCAAAGTTCAAAGAAAACATGAATCTAACCTAGAATCATGCAATAAACAAACTTTTGTAAAGGACTTAAGCCTAAATCCGAACCTAAAGGGGTGAAATTCGGGTTTTTCTAATCAAACCTAGATCTAGATTTAATTCTACTAAAACCGAATTTTAAGAGGAGATTGTGAAAAACTTACTTGAATTCCGCTTGAATGTGAGTTCCTTGCTTGAATTTGCTTGAAAATCCGCTTTGAAAGTGCTTGATTGGAGCTTGAAGTGATGGCTTCAATGGAGGTTTGGGGTGAGGAAGGAGAAGGAGGCGTTCGAATGGGAGAAGGGGAAAAAGAACCTCGGTTTTTATTAAAAGGGTTCGCTGAAAAGCGGCCCAATACGCGGGATTGCACGGAAATGCGCGGCCGCGCATTTGCGATCCCGCGCAATGTGCCCCCAGTCGAGATTGCGCGGCATTGGGGCTTGGATTGCGCGGCCGCGCTTTCCCTTGCCCAAGCCACGCTTTCTTCTCTGGGCCTGCATTGCTCGGGATCGATCCCGAGCTTTGCAGGCTCGAGTTATTTTAGCCCCTGTTTATTCTATAATTGCCCGAGTTATCTGAAATTTTTTTGAGGATTATTTCTATCTAAACTAACTAATAAAAACAAAAACTGTAAAACAGAAAGCAAAAATCAAAGCAAATCTATCCTAAAACATGGGTTGCCTCCCAAGAAGCGCTTGTTTAACGTCTTTAGCTAGACGTAAAAGGATATCAAGAAGGATACGAGCTATGAAATTCGATCTCCTTCCCATCAAATCCCATCTTCAGTGTGCCTTGCGGTATGTCAATTCTTGTATTTGCAGTCTTCAAGAATGGTCGTCCTAGCAACATAGACATCTTTCCAGCTCTCGATCCCATGTCCATCACTAGAAAATCAGCCGGAAATTGCAGGGAATCCACTGTAACCCATATATCTTCAAGTTTTCCTTTGGGCCTTACAGTGGAATGATCAGCCAACTCCACTATGGTTCGGGTCTCTTTCAATGGTCCCATACCGAGTTTCTCATATAAGGATGAAGAAATCACATTGACAGATGCACCTAAATAAATTAAAGCTTCATTCACCTTGGTGCTTCCAATCATGCAAGGAATGGTGAACATGCCAGGGTCACTCCACTTCTCAGGCAAACGCTTCTGAAACACAACAGACACATGTTCTTTCTCTTTAACTTGCTTCTGAAATTTCTCCCTCTGTCCCCTTTTTAGAGTGCACAGCTCCTTCAAAAACTTAGCATACCGAGGTACACTCTTGATCAGATTCAGCAATGGGACATTAACTCTGCATGTATTGAAGACCTCGAACAGCTCTTTATCATTCTTCAATTTCCGGGTTTCTTTCAAGGCTTCCGGGAATGGTGGAACAAGTACATAAGCTTTCAGAAGAGGTGCAGACGAATCTTCCAACTCGCCCAGAATGCGCGGCTTCGCATCCAAATGCGCGGCCGCGCTTTTCTCCTCGATCCCGCGCAATCCCAACTGGGACTGTATTGCGCGGGATGCACATTGCTGGGCCGCGCTTTTAGCAACCAGGCCGAGCAATCGGTCTTCGTTCTGTTCCTCAGTTTCTGTAACCTTGCTCAGCTGATATACTTGTCCCGCCTCAGAACCACCATAAATGGAGATACAACTGACATTTGCCCTCGGGTTAAGTTCTGTCTGAGACGGTAGCTTACTTGAATCTCTAGCTTCTAGTTTACTCACTGCCTCAGCAATCTGACTGACTTGGTTCTCTAAATTCTTTATATTAGACTTGGTTTCCTGTTGAAGCTGAGTTAGAGAACCATGCATTGTAGAAACTGATTGAGTCAACTGTCGGACCATCTCCTCTGTGGACATAGTATTCTGATTCACTCCCTAATGAGGTTGGAAAGGCGGTCTGTACTAAGCTTGACCACCTTGATGGTTGAACTGCTGGTTGTTGGAATTTCCATACCTTAGATTAGGATGATCCCTCCAGCCTGGATTGTAGGTGTTGGAGAAGGGGTCATACCTCGGCCTAGGTGGTCCATATCCTCCCACTGCATTCACCTCAGCATTCTGATCTTGAAGTGTAGGGCAGGTATCAGTGGGATGCATGTTATCAAAGCAAATTTCACAAGACTTCACCTGTTGTCTACCACCTTGCTGCAACAGCTGCTTCATCATCATTTTCAACTCAGTGACTTCATCTTGGATCCTTGTATTAGCCACCACAGAGTTTGCAGCTTTCGAGCTGGTTTCTCTTTTGAACTGTCTTGTGCCCTCAGACAGTTGTGTGAACAGGTCAAACGCAGCAGCAGGAGTTTTGTTGAGAATGTGACCTTGGCAAGCTGCATTGACCATTCTTCTCTCATCATCCAAGAGGCCATTAAACAGATATAAGATCAGGTCTTGGTCAGTGTAGCCATGGAAAGGACAGTTGGCTATCAACCTCTTGAATCTCTCATAGTATTCGTACAAGGACTCACTGGCTTCTTGTTCAATATTACTGATTCACTTCTTCAGATCATTGAGCCTTGTAGCAGGGAAGTACTTCTCCAGAAAAGCTTCTTTCATCTTAGCCCATGTATCAATACTTCCCGGAGCCAAGTAGTAAAATCAGCCTTTAGCCTGATCCTTGAGAGAAAAAGGAAAGGCTCTCAGCGCGATCTGGTCATGAGTTACATCAGCAGGCTTCATGCTCGAGCACACAGCATGGAATTCAGAAAGATGTTTGTTGGGGTCTTCACCACTATGCCCATGGAATGAAGGCAAGAGGTGGATCAACCCGGATTTCAGCTCAAACTTAACTCCCTCAGCAAGAGAAGGAAATTGCACCGCCAACGGTTGTTGTGCCAGATTCGGTGCAGTCAACTCTCTCAATGTTCGGTCACCCATCTCGACAGATTCAGCAGATTCAGATTCCGAGTCAGAGTCTTCAAGAAAGAAAGGCAATGCCTGAAAGTGATTCCGGATTTTCTTCCTTAGCTTGAAGAGTATCCTATCAATATCTGGATCAAACAACAGGGGAGATGAGTTAGTAGCACGGGTATGAACCATATAACATGTTCACACCCAAAACAGCACAAGAGTAATAAACACAAATAGCGACGAGTCCCCGACAACGACACCAAATTTGATGAGGTATTTTTCAGTCGTTTTACCTATCAAAGAATCCTAACTTAACCAATCTGAGTAGAATGGTAAGAGAGGGTCGATCCCACAGAGACTCGTGTATTAATGTTATTACTTATGTGCCAAGTAACTAAAGGGGGGGGTTTCAGAATGATTATCTAAACTAATATGCAGAAATAAAACTAACTATGAATGCAAAAGTTGATTTGAATATATAAGAAACAAACGTGTTCAACTAGTTAGATCCATCATGATATTGATTTGTTGATCATTGATTCTCTTGATTCTCTTCTCACTTGAATAATCTATTGTGGATAGTGATCCTACTAAGGATTAAAACCCGAACTTCATATATAGTTGATAGAACAACCAGTCTAACAACCCTAATTATTTAACAACCTAGAAGACCTTCTAGATTTAATTAAACAACAGCATGACGATTCAAGTTATCAATAGAGACAAACAACTTAGAGCAACCAGACATCTAAGTGACTTGTGAATTTATTCCCTACTTTAATCAACTTGTCCAACCGGTACTAAATTGATTAAAGTCTACTCTTGATCTAATTAACTCCGACCGGTAATTAATCAGATTCAGTTGTAAATTAATCTAGAAATTCTATTAGGTAGCTAATCTAATAAAACCCTAGAATAATTCTGATTCAATTAAGCACAGGGAATAATTTCTATTCAAGTTTATTGAGAATCAATCAAACCTCACAACTACATACAAATCATGACTTCAATAACTAGCCAAACACAATAGAATTTAACAATGCATAATTGAAATAAAATCAAACTTACAAAGGTTTCAAAGTCTTCCTTGAGAGAAAAACCCTAGCCTCCAAAAGTATGATCAAAAGTTATGAGAAAATAAACTAACATAAAGTATTTATATGCTCCTAAAAATATCCTCAAACACTATATCTTAAACCTCATACTCGGATAACACAAGCCCAAAAACCAACATGCCAAAGCCCAAAACCAATCTCGGCCCAAAACACTTGCTCGCTGAAAACTTCCGAATGCGCGGCTTCGACACCAGAAAGCGCGGACGCGCTTTCTCTTGCAATGCCGCACTTTCCCCATTCAGTTGGGATTGCGCGGCTTCGTTGCTCGGCTTCAGCTCGAGCACTTGGCTTGTCTTTGGCTTATCTTCCTTGTCTTGGCTCTTCTCCTAGCATGTCCTAGCTCTCTTGGCTCCTTTGCCTCGTCCATCACCACCATGATCCATCTGTACTCGCCCAGCTGTTGCTCCTGAACCTAAAAACCTATAAAACCGAGCAAACCAGCGCATAATACCCGATAACACAAAAACCTAAAAACTACATAAAAACTAACCTAAAACTAACTAAAACATATATAAAACATGCATCTAAACTACTCCTATATGTGAGCTATCAATATGTTGGGTAAGTGAAATGAGTGTGCATAATAAGAGAAGTGAGTTTGGTATATGTTCTCTTATAAGTGTTTTGTTTATGTGAGTTTTTAGGAGTCTTTGATTCCCGAATATTATTAGCACCACATAGGCAAATATTTTCCACGCCTTATTGTTATTACCAAGCCCCATTACAACCCGGCCGAATGGAAGCTTCTATGAAGTTTTTCATTGAACCTAAGTTTCTCTTGATGATTTTTGCTTGTTTTGACAAATCTTGGGTGGAGAGTATTGGTGATTTAAGTTCCAATTTCTATGAGTTTTTGCATATTGGATTGAGTTGAGAGTTATTATTCTAAGCCTAAACACTTGAGAGTTGAGTGAAACACATTATATCCCTTGTGAGGTTGGATTGTATTTTCATATGTCTATTTGGTGCATATATGTGTAATGACGTTAAGTATCTTTTGCTATATTTTTCTCATGTGTAGATGTTGCTTTTTGGAGGATGGCTATTTCTTGATGAGTATGTTTGTTTGGTTTTGGTTAGTGATTAGTGATTGCTTGAGGACAAGCAAGTTTCAGTATGGGGTATTTTGATGTTCGTGTTTTTAGTATAGTTTTTAGTAGGTTTTCTTTATTTATTAGGTTTAGTTTTGATAAGTTTAGGTTTAGTTTGGTACGTTTTTTGGATGGTTTTGCATATTTTCATAGAAAGTATGGAAGCTACTCTATTTTGTGTATTTTGTAGGTTTTAGCAAGGAAAAGAGCTGTATGGAGCTGAATTTGGAGCGCTACAGTGAAAGACGGAGGAATACAAGTTTGAACAAGTCAGAGTCAGGGTTTTACGAGTTGAAGTGTGGAAGAAAAAAAGTCCAGGCTCGTTAACGAGGTTGTAAGGGCTCGTTAAAGAGGCCACGTGATAAGAAATTTCGAGGGTTGACTTTGTAACTCACCGATCTTGTGCGAGAAATTATTTCCGTGTCGGTAGAGTATCTTTTTGTGATTTTTTTGGGTTATTATATTGTATTTTAGGTCTTGTTATCTTCTTAGATTTTGTTTCTATCTTTTTAAGGATTTTATTTCTATCTTTTAGGAAAGTTTTTATCTTTAGCCTTATTAGTGTTAGCCTTTTTAGTATAAATAGCCCTCTTATTTAGCCTAGCAAGGGGGGATCGATCAGAGAGAAATCGAGAAGAGAAGAGGAAGAGCCGAGAGAGCCAAGGAGAGGTTCGGAGACGAGTCGTCGGGTCGGTGGACGAGAATTACCGAGTTCGTTGATCGAGTATTTCGGTTCGGTATTTGTTTGTTTTTGGTTTTCTTCTGATTTTCTGTGAAAGACGATATTTGTTATTTAATTTGAGTAGTAATTTATTTTTAATGATTTCTTGTTTCGTAGTTATGATTAGTGAGTAGTCTTCTTTTCTAGGATCGGGGTTAAGCCCGACATAGTTGAGCATGTTTGATTTGTGAGATTGTGTTGAATGCCTTTTATCTATTATTGAGATTGTTTGTTGTGTTTATACCGAGATGAAAGTTGAGGTAATTTGAGTTTTTAACTGGATAGAAAGAGAAAGTTAGTAACTTGAAAGTTGATATTGTTTGAATACGAAAGTTTCAAGCTTTAGATCCAAAACAAACAATTAAGTGAATTAAGTTGCGAAAGTAGGTTAATTTGCTTGATAGTCAACGAAAGTTGATGACTTTATCTATTTAAAAGGCATGATCTATTCTTCTTACGAGTTTATATGCTTGGCTATGTTGTGGTGTCCCTAGTCCTAGATCTTTGTTTTTATTTGAATTATTTTAAGTGAATTTCATTGCTGAGTTACTTGGCTCGGTACCGAACTTGTGTAGGTCGTTAGTTGAGTCTTTTTATGTACGGTGGTTTGTTAACGACCCTGACAACGTCGTTAACGAGGCTGCTTGTGTGTGTTTTTGCTTGATTTTGTTTGCTTTTTAGTAGTTGATAAACGAACAACCTTGCTTCCTGTGGAACGATCCTGACTTCGCTATACTCAGCGGGGTCTTGACTTATAAATTTATTTGTTGTCAAGAAATACCCTCTCAACAGAAAGTACTCATGAAAGAGTTCATCCTACAACTGACAAAGCCTAAACGCAGACGTTAGTATATACAAGTGTAGACCGTAAGATAGGTCTACATAACGAGATTCGAGATTTCTGGATGAACAGAAACCGCGAGCGCGATTTGAAACGGAGGGCGTGGGTCAACCGCGGGCACGGAATTAAACCGAGGGCGCGGAATAGCCGCGGGCGCAGAATTAAACCGAGGGCGCGGAATAGACGCGGGCGCGGAATTAAACCGAGGGCGCGGAATAGCCGCGTGCGCGGAATTAAATAGAGAGCGCGGGTCGTCAGAAATGCCGATTAAACAGAAAATTAAAACCGATTCCCCGGCAACGGCGCCAAAATTTGACTCGGCTAAAGTCGTTGTTGCCAAGATCAAAAATAAATAACCCTATTCTACTAACTAGTATAGTAAGAAAGCAAGGGGTCGAACCCAAGAGAATCGGGATTCTGAACAATCAGCAATTAACAAGACAGGGGTTTGGGAGTTTAGACAAGCAAGTAATTTCAAGTATTGAATCAATAAAGGAAAATCAGAGTTCATTCAATCAATTCCACCTTTTTAATCATTTAATCATCAATTCATCCACTTTTCTATTAATTCCCAAGTAAATTCTAATCCTTATAAAAGATTCCCGCTTGTCCACGGTCCAAGCGGAATTATAATATGAACAAGAACGCTTAATTCAAATCATTCAAAGTATTAAGGATAGAAGGATATCAAATCATGCAATCAAGCTACGAGTCTCATGCATAAAATAACAATCAAACACTCTTTCTCAATTCTAGTCCACGTTCCTAGAAAAGAGTTGTTTCAAGGATAAATAAGATTGCACAAACAACAATCAAACATAATCCAAACAGTAGATCTAAGTCAATCAAACAAGTTGATCAGGCTTATCAAATCAAACATAGATCATATAAATAAAAACAAGAGTTTTGATATTCACCAAGGGATAGAAAAGTTACCAGAATCTCACGAAATACATAAAAAGGTTTCCTTGATCAAACAAACTCCAAGGGAAATTAGTTCTCCATAATAGAAATAAAAACTGGAATAATCTCTGAAAGTATGCTAGAATTGTAACCCTAAAGTGAAAACGAAACTAAGCTTAAATAGTAGAAATAAATCCGAAACCTAAAAGACATAATAATATATATAAAAAAATATACGAAAGGAGTCGACGCTGAAAAACCACAATCCGTGAGCACGGATGCAAACCGCGAGCGCGGATCAATCCTCTTCCCTCGGCCGCGGATGCTCAAAGAACCGCGAGCGCGGTTTGAATCCGCGGGCGCGGATCTTCTGACAACATTCTGGTGTCAACTTCGGAGGTGGTTTTGACCCACTTAGAGTTGGAATTTGAACTCGCCGTAAAAATATGAATTGTATCTCTTCGAGTTAGCTTTCCAATGATACCAAATTCAGCTTCATCAGATCACCGTAGCTCCCGGAATAAGCGTCGCAAGAAAATGGCGTCAAAACAACTCCAAATCAACACTTGTCTTCAAAACTCTTGCAATTCTTCAAATCGTGTCTTCGGTCTTCATATGAAAATTATGCTCAAAACTAATCTAAACACACTCAAATCATACCTAAAATACAAGAGTTAACCTATACTAAACTATAGCGTATCAGAAGGTATGCATAAATTCCCATCTTTTGAACAAATAACCATCATCAACAAAGTAAATATTAACTTCTTCTACCTTAGACTTGCAATTTTAATAAATTTCAGCAAAGTGAGGGTCAGTAGAATACAATTCCTTAACCATTACAAAACCAAGAATTTTAAGATTGCATTGAGTTAAGAGAACATAACTCTTCTTTTATTCCTTTTTTAGGAGAAGCCTATGCGTTCTCCTACCTCCTTCTGTTCTTTTTGTCTTTTGAGTTGCGCTGCATCTCAATAGACAGGAGAGAGAGAGAGAGAGAGAGAACCTTTTAGTTTTTTTATCGCAATTCACCCTTCCACTATCGTCGTTTTCCTACCGCTGTTAAGCCGCTCTTCTTCTTGTCTTCGTCTTTTTCTTCTTCTCCTTGTAATTTTTAGTCATTCGATGGTGGACAAATATAGTTTCCAGCCTTTCGAGTTTTCTCTAATCGACCGCAGCTCTATCTTCATCATTCATATTTACAAAAAATAAGTTAGTTCTACTAAACATCCATTAGCTTATTTTAAAATCACTTATGAATTTCGGCTAAATATATTAGCTTCAGTTACCAATAAGCTTCAACGTACATCATCTCCATATCAACTCGATGGGCATGGTTCCGGTGAGGACCACCCTTATGGTACATCCAAGGCTTAAAATGAGGACTAATCTCAACCATTGGATTTACTCCTTTATTATGTATTGAATGATCAAGATTTTTTCAAAAATTATTATTATTATTATTATTATTAATTTTTTTATATTTTTTATATTTTTTTATATGTTCTTTATATATATTTTTTTATTTTTTAAGTTTGTGAAAATCGAATTTTATAAAAATTTAACTCAAACCACATAAAAATTGAACTTATCATACATAAAATTGAACTCATACAATATAGAAAATTGAACTTCTAACAAAAAAAATTTGAACTTCTAATCTATTATTCTATAAAAAGAACGCACAATATTGAAATCCGACCGCTAATTTTACTAATGCCCTATCTGGACCGTTCGTTCACCAGGATGTCAATTTCTCTCGCTTTCTCGTACTTTTTGAGTTCTCATGGCATGCAACGCACGCCCCAAATATCTAGTATATAAAAATGAACTCATAGTATATAAAAATTGAACTGTCAAATTTATCATTTTTAAATCTTTTTTTATAAAAAGAACATAATTTTAAAAAAGGAAAAAAAAATCAAAAAAAATCAAAAAAATCAGTTATTTTTTTAGTTGTGAAAATCGAATTATATGAAAAATGAACTCAAAGCACATAAAAGTTGAACTTATCATTGATAAAAACATAAACTCGTAGAATATAAAAATTGAACTCATACAATGTAGAAAATTGAACTCCTAACATAAAAAATTGAACTTCTAGTGAATAAAAATGAACTCATAGTATATAAAAATTGAACTGTCATATATAACATTTTTAATGCTTTTTTTAAATAAGAAAATCATTTTAAAAAGGTAAAAAAATAAAATAAAAAAATAAAAAAATTTGAAAAAAATTATTTATTTTTTAATATTTTTTTAGTTTTGTGAAAATCGAATTATTTGAAAAATGAACTCAAAGATACATAAAAATTGAACTTATCATCGATTGAAAAATGAACTCGTAGAATATAAAAATTGAACTCATACAATATAGAAAATTGAACTTCTATTGTATAAAAATGAACTCGTAGTATATAAAAATTGAACTGCCATATTTAGCATTTTTAAAGCTATTTTAAACAAAGAAAAAAATAATAAAAAATAAAAAATAAAAGATATAAAAAATATAAAAAAAATAAAAAAATCTTAACCATCCAATATATAGTAATGAGGTAAATCTAATGGTTGAGATTAGTCCTCATTTTAAGCAAAAGATCTTACCACAAGAGTGGTCCTCTCTTGAACCAAAACCTCAACTCGATTTACACTTTTGGAGCCACATATATAATTATTACTCCCTCCGTTCAGAAATACATGATGTTTTAGGATTTGTCTCTAAAATTAAGAAGGTATGTGATTTGACTAAAATACCCATAAATCTTGTGAAGATCTTTCCTTTTCTATATTATATTTTTATTATTCTTTTTAATTAATGAGGGTGATATTGGAAAAATATGGTAAATTATGTAAAACATCAAGTATTATTGAACAAGAAAATCAAATTAAAACATCATATATTTTTGAACGGAGGGAGTATTTATTTAAGATTCCACGAGAAGATAAAGCAAAAAAGATGGATAACCATGTTTAAATTGTCTTATTCTTATTGCAATTCACGTGCATACCCCTCATAACCATTTTCTAGATAGATCTTCCAAATATAATAACTTGAAAAAATAATTGAGGTAGTGTTGCCCTCCCTTGAATATGCCCACGGTTCAATTAATGTCACCACCCTCCCTTTAAATAAAAAGTAGTCTTCCTTCTTTATTCATAGCAGAATATTATAGCTTCATGGATATTCCAATTCAAGCCCCTTGCACATCTCATGATAAGGTATATTCATCTTCTTGCCATAATTTGTTCGATTTATTAATCCTTTGACCAAGCTAGAACCCTAAATTTGTTATTGTTTTCTATAAAATCCAATGCAAGTCCCTCAAATCCCTCAAACCCATTCAATACTATCAAATATAGTGTCTAATATTATTCTTTAAATAATAGAATAATAATAATGATACTTCTTTTTCAATTGATTTTTTTACCAATCATTAGGTCTCATAGTATTTGATCTAGCAATCAATTGGCCCTATACTTATTTTGCAATTGTTATTTCTTATCATGGACTATTTTTTCTTTTTTTTTGTGTGTGATTTGCTCAATGAGTGGTGTTTGGATATTTTTATCCATGGTATTATATCTTAAAAGATTAATTTGTTCTTTTTTTGGTTTTGTTGATTGTGTGGTTTCTCAGTAAACCATGGAAGTTGTTAACGTCTAGATGAGTGAAAAGAACAACCATAACAAAACACAAACAAGAAAGAACAAAGAGGAGTTTGGGAACAAAGTGAGTAAAGTAGTAAAAGCATACCCACCACAAGCAATGAGACAACCCATCTTGGGATGTGCTAAAATAGACAGTGGACGTTCCCTCCACTGAAATGAAGGATCATTGCCTCAAAGCACCAAATGAACTGGCCCAATACAACTCGGTCTATTACACAAAAGCTCGAACCATCTTGTATCGCAAGAAAAGTTCTCATTTTTCCCATCAAGTAGTTCATGCTTATACCGTAAGGAAAGTTGTCAAAATTGGCATTCATGGCATCGTAGGTGTTTGATGGGGTTGCCCTGCTTGGTCGGGGTCTTTAGTGGTAAATAATCAAGGGTTTTCGCAAGTAAAGTTGTCAAAATTGCCTCTAAGTAATGCATCATGCTTGCACAACGGGAATTTGTGGCCGTGCGAAAGTTAGATGGAGGTGGTGGGCTAGAAAACGGTGAATTGATTAGTGGATCAAAAGATGGTCAATGAAGATGCTAATGAAGAACTAGAGTTTTTTGAGATCGTGGTGAAGCTTCAAGTCGGGGAAGAACCGGATCCACACTAGATCTTTTTTAATCTAAGTTTGACATTTTTGTAGCAATCAAAGACTTCGAGATATTTTATAAAATTTGTTTCAATAAAAAGATTTCAACAAAAATGATCGCTTACCAACACTGCAAGAAAAACCATTTATTGCAACGGTAAATATCGTTGCAAAAGTGCCTATGTCGTTGCGAAAAATATCATTTGCAACGACATTTGTCGTTGCAGGGACGAGCATAGCGAAAGCCTTTTGCAACGACTTTTGTTGTTGCAAAAAATGAACATTTTCGTAACGACATATATTGTTGCCGAAAATCTATCGTTGAAAAAAGATCTAGACTTGGAAATTTGCTTTATTGTTCTTTTGCAACAACATTGTCGTTGCAATAAATAGTCCTATAGCAACAACATTGTCATTGCAAGAAATAGTATTTAATATAAACGATATAAGTCGTTGCAAAAAATAGCATGGGTTTCAACAACCCCAAGTGTCGTTGCAAAAGCTGTTTTTTTTTTTCGGGAGATGACATGCTCATAAAATTAACTAGTTTATACAAACAATTGTTGCAACAAATTTTCTAATACATGATTGACTGTAGTATATAATGTATGAATAGCAAGGTCACAAATTTAATACTTACATGTCCAACTAGCAAGGAAAGACGCAATTATTTCCAATTAATAAAATGTCTCTATTACCTGATCATAGAGTAGAGATAAGTGATATATGAATAGGAGTATGTACCATTTATAAGAAAAGTGCTTGAAAAAATTGATTAACAAAATCCAGTTATCCTTAACTTGAGTATGCAAAAAATGATTTGAGGTACTTATATCTGATCCCTCATGTATACTCCATTAATTAGTAATCAGACACAAGTCCTTATATATTAACTAAGTTGATGCATAGTTTCATATCTGAAAACTCAAAAGCTAGAAGGAAGATTCACTTTGGTTTTGAAATTATGGTAGTGTGTTGGTTATATGTGTGTAGCTCCATACCATCTCAGTAGCCTAATCATATATATATATATGATTAGGTTCTAGTAAATAGGTAATGATTACGCTCTAGAGAAACCATCTATTGAGGAGGAACGGGAAAATAAATTGTAGCCGTTAGATCTAATATAATAGAGGGTCGAGATTTATTAAAAATGGGTGCAAAATTCCTATTATAGGGTGAATAAACATGATTATATCTAATTCCTAAAATATCTCCCCCATATCACACCTTATTTCCATATCTTTTATTCATTCCAATTTTGAAGTACTTCCTATTCAATCCGTCAAATCTCTCTTTCTCGATTCCTTTGATAGTCTCCCATGGCTTGCAAGACCGATGTACCGCTCGGGTTTGTCGTTGTCATCACCGATGGAAGTGATACCCCTTCATCTCGAATGCTGGAGACGATAGATTCATCGTTGGTTTTCACGGGCAATTCCCGTTGTCGATCTCCATCAATATCAACCCTAGAGATGGTATGTTGTGTTTATGTTTCTAGATTTCGATTTACAATTCGCATAGGATTTTTTTTGATTTTTTTGTTTAGATTTAATGGTTGCATGTTTGTTGGTTTTTTTGCTGATAATGTTAGTTGGATTGAGAATAATCAAACAATGTATTATGAATATTCAAGCTAGTTGAACTAAACAATAATAAATGTATACTCTAAAAATTTGAACAAGCGCTGGTAAACCTTGAATATTTTGATTGATTGTTTTGAACAAGTTCAAATGATTTTTTATAAAAGTTGTCATGTAATTGATAAAACTTGAATGCGACTCAATATTGAGTTGAAAAAGTAATCAGTTAAACGTGAAATAATATAATGATTATTTTGAATAACTGTGATAGTTTGGGTTGAATTGAACAATGATAAATTTATACACTAATAATTTGAAAAAGAGCATGGTAAACCTTGAATATTTTTACTGATGGTTTTGAACATGTTGAATTGACTTTTATATATGCGTGCTTTGTTATTGAAATATTTGTGTTTGATTATTCATATATGCGTGTTATGTTATTCATATATGTTTAACTTATTATTCATATATATGTGGTTTGTTATTCATGTATGAGTGGCTTGTTCCAACTGTTTGATAAAATAGAAATAAATGTTCAAAATCGTATACTTGAATATTCAAATTACGATGAGCACTTTTTTCTAAAACATCCATATTTACAAATTGCTAGATATGTAGAAACTCGTTGGATTGTGTTTTATTCAAAACATCGATATTCATATTACAATGAGAATGCATGATTCAAAAAACAAGCCACGCATATATAAAATTATTCCCTATCTTCTTCCATGTCTTCGGACTTCTTTATCTTGAACCTATTTTGAAAACAGACCACGAATATATGAATAATGAGACACACATATATGAATAACAATTACGCGAATATATGAATAATAATTCACTCATATAAGAATGATAAGTCACGTACATATGAAAAACACATCACAATCATATGAATAACAAGCTAGGTTATATTTATAACAAGCCATGCAATATTGAATGACTATTTTATTCGTATATGAGTATCAAGTTCATCCATATAAGAATAATAAGCCACGATAATATGAATAAAAAGTAATATTAATATGAATAAAAAGTCATGCGTAAATGAAAAACAACTTAACCTATAAGAATAACAATTCACACGATTATGAATAATTGTCCAGACCTATAAGAATATAGAGACAATTGTATATGAATGATAAGTCACACATATTTGAATAGCAAGTCACGTAAATATGAATAACAAACCACTCCTACATGTATATCAAGAAACTCATATAAGAAGAATTCGATAGTCTATATGACTAATAAGTAAACAAACATGAATAAAAAGTCATGCAGATATGAAAAAAAGCCAAGTAAATGTTAATACTCTCCATACAGTTTTGAATAACTATTCACTCACATATGAATATCAAACAACTCATATAGGAATAATAAGCCACGCAAAGATGAATAATACTACACTCATATATGAACAACATGTCACACAAATATGAACAATAAGCCATGTATATGTGAACAACAACCCAAATATATATGAATAACTCGCCGTAATAGTTTTGAATAATAATCCAATCATAAATGAAAAACAAATCACACATATATGAATATCAATACACGGATAAAGGAATATCTAGTCATGCATATATGAATAACAATCGTGCATATATGAATAATCATGAATTCAATGCTGAATATTTTGTTAATCAATTGATATTCAGTAGTTTTAATTTTCCGAAAAAATACCTATTCACTTGTTTCTCATTCATTATTCGAATCATTAAGCATTGAGTGTTAGAACATTGGATACACAAAAAAATAACAAGAACAATTGTGGTTGTAATCGTCAAAATGAATGATAAACAAAGCAAAGAACACAAAATTTTCAAAACAATCACGAATTTACGCACCTCTTTCCCTTGTAGTACGGTTATTCAATGCGAAGTCGAAGAACAATTCAATGTCAAAAAACGAAGATGTTCAGATCTACGAATCAATGGTGATATGCTAGTAGTTTTTTTTGGACGATAGAGGCTTTTTTCAACTGAGATTGTATGCAATAATATTCAGTTTTATTGATATGGTAAGTTCGAATAAGATATGGAAGTTTTCCCCATGGGCTCCTAAAATCTCGCTCTTTTCCTTTTTCTGTTATTTTCGTAAATTCCCCCCTATTTTTACCCATAAATTGCACTATATACACCCTCATTCATAGCCATTGATTTCCCTATATCTAACGTCTAGGATTTGTTCCTTGATTTCTCCTTAAAATTCGTTTCTCCTGAGCGTTCCTCTTTATTTTAGGGTAAATAGTTAGGAGATATAAGGAGCGTTGGATGATTGAAAATGAACGGTACTGATTTAGCCACTTTTATTTTTTAAAATAAAAATATATAATTTGGTAACTCTCGTAATCTACGGGAAATGTTTTTTTATTTTTCTCTGAGAAGTTGTTCACGTCAAAAGCCATTCAAACAAAGAGAGAGGAGCGTGACCCGATACATCTTACATCGGAAACCGAACTCCCTGTTGCCAGATGCTATTGTTTCTGAACTTTTTCTGACCCTAGACGCCCTGCCGCCAGACGTTACTGTTTCCGAACTCTATATTAATTGATGAACAATAATTCAAACGATATATGAACAATGAACAAAAAAATTGTACAACTAATGCTTTTAATGAACAATTTATTTATTCTATTGAACACTTCTATATTAATTGATGAACAATAACCCTAGTATAGAGAACAATGGACAAATTACATCTATTTACCAAATTTGTTTTTAATGAACAATTTATTTTTTCTATTGAACAATTCTATATTTATTGATGAACAATAACCCTAATATACTTATGAAGGAAAAAATTAGATATTTTTAAGCATTTTTTTAATGAACACTTTGTTTATTATATTGAACAACTCTATATTAATTGTTGAACAATAACTCAACCATTGGACCATAAAGAAATTAGTTCTATGTATGAAGATTTTTTTAAAGAACAATTTATTTATTAAAATGAACAACTCTATAGTAATTGATGAGCAACTTATAATATGCAAATTTACGCTACATTTAAATTCACGACAATTGTAAATTTCTGAATTTCCATGACAAAACCCTAGTTCTTACGCAATTGCCTTTCGCAAGATCAGAAACTGGTTGCTCCTCCACTTCTAAAATGAACAATATCTTTATCTCTTTCCAAATTTACAACAACGCATATCCCGTTAATTACGCAATTGCAATTTTCTTTTTCTTCTTTTTCTTTTCAATCATTAATATTGTCACATCAGTACCGTTCATTTTCAATCATCCAACGCTCCTTATATCTCCTAACTATTTACACTAATATACCTCCTTACTAGAACCCAACCCTAGGGGCGCGCTCTAGTACAATACATATTATGGTGTAAGCGTGTGGTTGAATGTAGGACGTTGGATTAGGATAAATCAGTGGCTATTAATTAAGCAACATTATAGGCTAAATGGGGGTGATGTGGAGAATGAAATCTCGATTGAATTGAAAAAGGCAACACCCGAAATTTTAGGAGAGTGAGATAAAAATTGGTACAATTATAAAAAAAATCCAAGCAAATCTTTTATTTTCCACAATTACATTGTAACCGGCTTTTGGCGTTATTTTTAAAATTCAAACATGAATTTCAAGTTAAATAGACACTTTTTTACAAATATAAAACCTCTAAGAATCATTGAATATCTATTAGTCGACAATTGAAAAACACAATATGATGGTTTGAATAATTATATAATCGTATAATATTTATAGTCGATGTTTGAATAACTCAGTTTGATTGTTTGAAAAACTCAATATGATTGTTTGAATAATTATAGAATCGTATAATATTTATAGTTGATGTTTGAATAACTCAGTTTGATTGTTTTAATAACTCAATTTGATTGTTTGAATAATTTCTGAATCATAAAATATTTATAATCGAGGTTTGAATGACTCAATATAATTGTTTGAATAATTATAGGATTGAACATGTTTTAACGTTTGCATTATTTAGGTTGAATAAGTATTCGTCTTACCATGAAAATCAATTTGCTATAGGTTGAATAATTACATACTAAAATGGGTAGATACGACAAAAATATAAATCTTAACATTGAATAAGACAAAAATGTGGATGGTTACATCTCGAATATATACTACAATGAATTTGAATAAGTACATCTATTTTTTTTTAAAGTACATTGATATGTCGAAAAAAACTAATCATTGTCGTTGTCTACAAACTTCACCCACTTATACTTCATCGTCATTTTTCAATAACTGCATAAGACATACATACATGAATAACAATTCACGCATAACAAAACACGTAAATATGAATAGGCCGAACGACTGAAAACCACCCTTATAAAAGCCATATTGCTCTAAACCACCCTTTTAATATCAATTTACCGAAAACCACCCTCATAAGGGCTTCCGTTAACAAATGACCACCCGTCCCAACTCCCGTCAAAAAAATCCGTCTAAAGTATGAAATTACAAATCCACCCTTTATTTTTCATTATATTATATTATTATAAATATACCTAATAAATTAAAAATAATTATTGCACAAAAAAGAGATCTATCATCTTCTTCCTCAATCCATTTTCTACGTCTTCTACCTGCAACTTCTGTTGTCTTCCTCTTCCATCTCCTACACCAGTTATCAGCCATGCTCGCCGCAAAGAAACAACCTTGACCACCACCATTCAACAAATACCACGAACACCAATACCCAATCACACGTACAAGAAAAAATCAGTTGCCAAAACCCACCACAAAAATATGAATTAATCTCAAAAAACCCAAATTCAATCTGTATGCAAAAAGATTCGAGCATTAAATTTCTCAATACTATGGAGATTTGAATCAATTAGCCACTAAAATTTTTAGGGTTCACTAAACCCAAGTGACAGCCTCGAAGTCTACCAAGCAAAATTCCAACACGATTTAACCCTTTCTTTGAACTCGAATGACTTCATTGCCGCCGGGGACCTTGCCGGGGACAACATTAATGAATTCGGATCTTGAACTTCGACCACCAAAATCACGGGCTCACTTTTCCCCAATCTAGATTTGGCTTGCCTTTGTGCAGTTTGGGTTGCTACTGGTTCGCCGTCAACTCCCTCCGTTCCCAAATCTCGCCTTTGTTTAGGGTTAAGCGCACCAATGGTCGAATTTTTGGGTTTGATCTTGAGATTAATTTTCTTTGAACTCGAATTTTAGGGTTTGATCTTGAGATTCATTTTTTTGGCCCATTTGCTTTTTTTGTACTTTTATTTCACATTAAAAATGAATAATGGGGCATGTGCATACAACATTGATAGTTTTTTTTTGACGGGAGTTGGGGGCGGGTGGTCATTTATTAACGGAAGCCCTTATTAGGGTGGTTTTCGGTAAATTGATATTAAAAGGGTGGTTTAGAGCAATATGGCATATTATAAGGGTGGTTTTCGGTCGTTCGACCATATGAATAACAAGCCACACATGTATATACGAATAACAAAACACGTATAGATGAATAACAAGTCATGCATATATGAAAAACAAAATCAATCGTAATTGAAGCTTGTCGGATTCGTCTACCCCACATGTATGAATAACAACATATTAACAAATATGACTAACTCATTCAATGATTTTAAATAGTAATATGAGCATGTGTTGACATGAATTATGTATAGACTATTGAATAACCATTACAATGCTTCTGAAAAACAACAGTTAATATTATGAAAAAGTTGTGACTATTTGTATTATGTTATGATGTGAATAATCATTAAAATGCTTATGAAAAATAATGTTGAATATTCTGAAAAATGTTTAAATTCTTTTTATATTGTTATCAAAACATGTCTATATAGAAAAAGTATTCATATATGAATAACAAAGCAAACATATATGAAAAACAAGCCACAAGTATGTGAATAACATGCAATATATATGTGAATAAAACGCGACGTATATATGAATAACAAAAGTAATATGAGCATGTATTGACATGAATAATATAGAATATTGAATAACCATTACAATGCTTATGAAAAACAACAATTAGTATTATGAAAATGTTGTGACACTTTGTAATATGTTATGATGTGAATAATCATTAAAATGCTTATGAAAAACAATGTTGAATATTCTGAAAAATGTTTAAATTATTTTATATTGTTATCAAAACATGTCTATATGGAAAAAGTCGTGTATATATGAATAACAAAGCAAACATATATGAAAAACAAGCCACGAATATGTGAAAAACAATGCAATGTATATGTGAATAAAACGCGGAGTATATATCAAAAACAAAACAAACATATATGAAAAACAAGCCACTTCTCACCGAACATGTACGCACTATCAAACCTAAACGGCCTAGTTTCGTGCTTAATCTTCGAAATTTGGTACTTTATTATCATTGTTCCGAACCTAAACACCAAAATCTTAACTTAACTTCGAATTGATAGTGAGAACACCGGAATTTATGCATATTGAACTAAAAACACAAATTCGAATTTTTCAAATAAAAATCAAACTTCGAATTTATGCATATTGAACTAAAAATTGACCAAACATGTTCTGAATTCTGTATTAATTAAGTTAATGAAGTGTCTATGTTATACATGCATTATTCCATCACTAGTTTTTTCCAAAGTCCCAACTTAAAAGTTGATTCTAGACACTGTAAATTACAGAATTCAGCAATTTGATTACATAATTCAGCAATTGTATATTACAGAATTCATCAATCTGATTATAGAATTCAGCAACTGTAAATTACAAAATTCATCAATAGAATTCAGCAACTATAAATTACAGAATTCAGTAACTATTAATTACAGAATTTTAAGTTTGTTTACGATGAATTCTAATGGCAGAATTTAACAATAAAGAGTTCAATTCTGTGGAGGAAATCTGATGACAGAAGTAGCACCAGCAATAGTAAATTATCAGAATTGAAATTATGAAAAGTCTTGATCAATCTCAACAATTGAAATTCGAAACTAAGATTAAATAGCACCAGCAAGTCAGCAATTGTGTTCATAAACTGATGACAACATGCTTTTATCTACGTACTGAATTCTGTAAGTCAATGCCCCTAATAGTAGCTAGAAATTTACAACACATTACACGCCTAGAAAGAAACCACACATTACATAATTCTGTAAATCCATATATTAACATCTACATACTTACCTTAATGATCACCAATTTCAAAATATTCGTGTTTGCGCATTCAAAGCCCAATAAAAATCATGCTCATCTCTCCATTCCTTGAATTACATGGCTTTTACTACAAATCCAAAATTCAAGTTTAGATTAATGTAGACCAATACAAAAATTTAATTACAAACCACTGCATATATCTAAATCTTAAACCACTAATGAAAAATTGTCACCTAAACACAAAAGATTAGTTCATAGTTACATGTACATCAATATTGATAGAAACAAAGTCTGCTAGAATTCAAATTAGACTAATCACACAATTCAGTATACACTAATCACAAGAAAAAAAAACAAAGTCGGCCAGAAATCCTAGAATTCAGACAAAAATCAACGTTTGGCTTATTAATCCTAGACAAATACTACCAAACAAAGTCTGTTCGAACAATGAACTATATTCTTCATCAGGCAGTCAAAGTCTGTGTTACGATATTAACCTCATTAAGAATTTGGGAGTTCTTGTGTAATTGTTGTTAAAGTGAGGGTCACTCTTGTAATTAGAGAGTTACCTATTAAAAGGGCTGTAACAGAATCGGGAGGGGTATGCAATAACAGAAATCACATTCTCTTCTCTTTCTCTTTCCCTACTCTCTCTTCCTATCTTTCAATCTATCCTTTCTCTCCTCAAATTGCAACGATTGTTATGATTCTGAGCTAGAATCATAACAAAATTGGTATCAGAGCTAAGAGACCTTGGCTATGGCAGATGGTACGCGGATGAAGACGCTGGAAGAAGGCCAGCGGAAGACGGAATTTCAGATTTCGAAAATGGTGGATCAATTGGTTGATACGAATCAACGATTGGATAGTCAACAGACTAAATTTGAAGAACAAAATGCTAAATGGGAGAAGACGCATCAGGAGCTGATGGACGCGCAGAAAGTTAACGAGATGCAGATGAAGAGCATCGCCGAAATGATGAGTAACATCAATCGTTATATGGCTCAGCTTTTCAAAACTGTGGAAGGCAGATCGGGAACAAGTACGAGAGCACATCTGAGTCCACGAATTGGGGAGCCTGAGAATATGAATCCGAATTTGGTCAGTCAAGTGAGGCAAAGTCCGATGGAAGATTCGCCTCAAGAATCGGAGCGGAGCTTATCACTAGCATCGAGTTTTAGAGGTAATCAACGTTTTCCTAAGCTTGATTTTCCTTGTTTTGAGGGAAACAATCCTAGGAGTTGGATTCGGAAGGCAGAAAAATATTTCAAGATTTTTGGGATAATTGAGTCAGAAAAGGTAGAAGTTGCTATGATGTATATGAGTGGGAAGGCTGATACTTGGGTTCAGGGGTTTTTAATTCAGAATCAATCGGTTTCTTGGAAGGATTTTGCTGATGCGGTCTGTTGCAGATTTGGAGAAAGGTTTGGGGTAGAAGTTGTAGAGGATTTTAATAAGTTGTTTCAAGAAAATGATATAGAGAATTATACTCAGAGGTTCGAAGAACTAAGGGCGAGTATGTTGGCTTTTAACCCAACCTTGTCTGAAGCTTATTTTGTTACCAGTTATATTAGTGGTCTCAAGGAGGAAGTCAAGAACTTGGTTAAATTGAGTCGACCTCAGTCTTTGGCAATGGCCTATGAGCAGTCAAAATTGCAGTATGAAGCTGTGCAGGCCATTGCGAAGTTGGGTAGAACTTCTTCTTGGAAACCTGTGTACAACTTTTCCAGAACCCCTTTTACAGCTTCCTCTGTTGTTAATACCAATTCATATCCAAATAAAACTACATACAGAGCTGCCAACCAACCAAACACTCAGACCGTTCCTTATAACCATTTTACTTCCAAAAATTCAGTTTCTAACCACCAAAACCCACCATTACCTAATGCTGAGTTCAAAAAGACACCGGGGTTATGTTATAAGTGCGGGGATAACTACTTCATTGGCCATAAATGTAAGGTTCAGACTCTACATAGCTTGGTTACAGCGGAAGTGGAAGATGTTCAGTATGGGGAACAATCTGAATTATGTGCTGAGGCAGAATCTGGTGAGAATGGAACTAATATTAGTGATGAAGGAGAACCTGAAATTTATGTGCACTCACTGACCGGCAGTAATCCTCTTAGCACTATCAAGATTCGAGGGTTAGCTAAAGGTAAGCACATAGTAGTGTTGGTAGATAGTGGGAGTACCAACAGCTTTTTGGATCCTAGAATTGCAAAGGATATGGGGTATGAATTGCAGGAATCTAATGTGATGGCTGTCACTGTGGCTAATGGGAGTAAGATGTTTAGCCATCAGCTTTGCAAGGGATTTGAATGGGAGATGCAAGGTCATGGATTCAGATTTGATATGAGGACTCTGAAATTAGGGGGTTGTGATGTTGTGCTTGGGGTTGATTGGTTGAGAGATTACAGCCCACTATCCTTTGATTTCAAAGAATTGAAGCTATCCTTTGTTAAGGATGGTTCTAGAATTGAATTAGTTGGATTCAAGGAACAAGGAGTAGTCAAGATGATGAGTGGAATCAGGTTGCAAAAGTTATTCAAAAAGAAAGAACCCTTCTTCGTGACACAGATTGCTCATTGCCTGGTTATGGAGAATAAAGAAGAGGTGTTGCCTGAGGAGATAGTAGTTGTTTTGTCAGAATTTGAGGATGTGTTTGGTGAACCTAAAGGGTTACCTCCAATTAGGGGACATGAGCACCATATTTACTTAAAACCAGGTTCCCAACCGGTGTGTGCCAAACCCTACAAATACCCCTATCTCCAGAAAAATGAGATTGAAAAACAGGTGCAAGAAATGTTACAAAACTCTACTATCCGTCCTAGCCATAGTCCTTTTGCTTCACCAACTCTTCTTGTGAAGAACAAGGATGGAAGTTGGCGATTTTGTATTGACTACAGGCAATTGAATGATGTCACTGTTAAAGATAAATACCCTATACCTCACATTGAAGAGTTGTTAGATGAATTGAAAGGGGCAGTGGTGTTTTCCAAGTTAGGTCTACGGGCTGGTTATCATCAAGTAAGAATGGCTGAGGAAGATGTTGCTAAAACAGCTTTTAGAACCCATCATGGGCACTTTGAGTTCAAGGTTATGCCCTTTGGGTTGACAAATGCTCCAACTACGTTTCAGTCCCTTATGAATGAGGTATTTGGCAGATTTCTGAGAAAATTTGTGCTTGTTTTCTTCGATGATATATTGGTGTACAGTAGCAATATTACAGATCATGCTCAGCATTTGTGCATTGTGTTGAAACTGTTAAGGAAGCATACTTTGTTTGCAAAGAGGTCCAAGTGTTCTTTTGCTCAGAAACAGGTAGAGTACTTAGGACATATAATTTCTAAAATGGGAGTACCTACTGATCCAGCAAAGATTTCTACTATGCTGAGTTGGCCACCACCTAAAAATGTGAAAGAGCTCAGGAGTTTCCTTGGTTTAACCGGCTATTATAGGCGTTTTATTCAGGGGTATGGTGTGATTAGTAGACCTCTTACTGAGTTGCTTAAGAAAGGGGAACGGTTTTGCTGGAATGAGGATGCTGATAGGGCGTTTGCTCACTTGAAGACATTATTGTCATCACCACCAGTGTTGGGATTGCCTGATTTTGAAAAGCCATTTGAGATTGAGACAGATGCTTGTGATACCGGTATTGGTGCTGTGTTGATGCAAAAAGGCAGGCCCTTGGCATATATTAGCAAGGCTCTTCATGGTAGACATTTATTGCTCTCCACATATGAAAAAGAATTGCTTGCCATTTTGTTAGCAATTGACAAGTGGAGGCATTATTTGGAGCCGTCTCATTTTTTCATTCATACTGATCATCAGTCCTTAAAGCATCTATTGGAGCAACAATTATCTACTCATTTGCAGAAAAAAGCAGTTCGCAAGTTGTTGGGGCTGTCTTACTCGATTTTATATAAAAAGGGGAAAGAAAATAAGGTTGCTGATGCGTTGTCTAGGAAGTTTGAGGGAGAAGTATCTGAGTTTAATGAAGTCATGGTTGTTGAACCAACGTGGATGAAACAGGTTGTTCACAGCTATAAAGATAATCCAACAGTTCAAGAGTTAATTGCTCAGTGTGTGCTTGGGAAATTAGAGCATTACTCTTTTCAGCAGGGCGTTTTGAGGTACAAAGGCAAGTTGTTCATTGGTAATGATCCTGTTTTAAAGGAGCAATTGGTTAAAGCTATGCATGATGATGCTGTGGGTGGTCATTCTGGAGTTTCAGGGACATACCAGAGATTGAAGGGAATTGTTTATTGGCCACAGATGAAATGTTCAGTGGAACAATGCATTCAGAATTGTGATGTTTGCCAACGCCATAAGCATAGAAACACAGCAGCACCAGGGTTATTACAACCTCTGCCAATTCCTAAAATTGCTTGGAGTCAAATAAGCATGGATTTTGTGGAGGGACTTCCCACCTCTTATGGCAAGAATTCTATCCTAGTAGTTGTAGATCGCCTTACAAAGTATGCTCACTTCATTGCCTTGGTGCATCCATTCACAGCAGCGAAGGTAGCAACTGAATTTTTGGCCAATGTGTATAAGTTGCATGGGTTTCCTGAATCAATTGTGACAGACAGGGATAAGATCTTTTTAAGTCATTTCTGGCGTGAGTTGTTCAAAGCAGTAGGTACTTCGTTGCATTTGTCAACAGCATATCATCCTCAGACGGATGGGCAAACAGAACGTGTGAATCAGTGCCTCGAGAACTATCTTAGGTGTATGACTTCGGTTAAACCTTCTCAGTGGGTTAAGTGGTTGCCACTTGCTGAGTTTTGGTACAACACGAATTTTCATACAGCCCTTAAGATGAGTCCTTTTCAGGCATTATATGGGTATTCTCCTCCTCAGCTAGGATTGCAAGATGTGGGTGTTTCCACAGCTGCAGTTGAGGATTGGATTAGACAGAGGCAACATATGCTGCAACAGTGTAAATATAATTTGCAGCAAGCACAGTCTCGAATGAAACAGAATGCTGACAAGCATAGGGTGGAGCAACAGTTTCAGGTTGGCGACTTGGTTTATCTGAAACTCCAGCCTTACAGGCAAACTTCATTGGCTATTCGGAAGCATTTGAAGTTAAGTGCTCGGTTTTATGGTCCTTATCAGATTGTGAGGAAGGTTGGCCAGGTGGTTTATGAATTGGCCTTACCACATGATTCCAAAATACACCCTGTTTTTCATGTGTCTCAATTGAAGAGATGTATTGGTCAGGGCATTGTTCCTTCAGTTCAACCTCCTACTGTTATAAATTCTGGTGAAATTGAGGTGGCTCCAGATCAAGTACTGGATAGCAGAGTTCAATATAATGCTAGAGGTGACCCTTCTGTTGAATGGTTGATTCAATGGAAGAATATTCCTGCCGGGGAATCCACATGGGAGTCCGCAGCTCAAATTTTGCATCAATTTCCAAGTTTTTCAGCTTAGTTAACCTTGAGGACAAGGTTTTAAAGAGGGGGAGTATTGTTACGATATTAACCTCATTAAGAATTTGGGAGTTCTTGTGTAATTGTTGTTAAAGTGAGGGTCACTCTTGTAATTAGAGAGTTACCTATTAAAAGGGCTGTAACAGAATCGGGAGGGGTATGCAATAACAGAAATCACATTCTCTTCTCTTTCTCTTTCCCTACTCTCTCTTCCTATCTTTCAATCTATCCTTTCTCTCCTCAAATTGCAACGATTGTTATGATTCTGAGCTAGAATCATAACAGTCTGTTAGCTATCAGCATCAATTAACCCACATTTAGCAAATAGGATAAAGGTTATAGATTGGTTATTTCCATCTTGACTGATTGCAAACAGGATAAACAAAAGAAAAATAACCCACGTTTAGCAATCGAGATACTCACATGAGATTGAACCCTAGTACTGTTAGCTATCTCAGTAGAGCATCAATTAATAAATTGGACCAAATTTACGAGCAAGCCAACACGGAAAATCCAAAAAGGGGGAAAACTATGGACACCAGCGGTGCCGCCAACGACAAGAACGAATTTGGAGGACGAAGAAGAGATTTAATCGGAAGAATCTGAGGCTTGCGAAAGGGTTTTTTAATTTTACCTCTCGAATCAAGAAGACCAAGCACCCGAGAATGGAGGGGCTGTAATACTCGGTTTTGTTTTAAGTCAGAAAAACGAATTTCTTGAAGTAGAAGTAATCAAATTCTTGGCTCGCAAGTAACATCGGATATAATATTTAATGTTTTTTTATCATTCGTTGGACGTATCAATATCCTTAGTTTCTTTTATTTTTATATATAAGATATATATATATATACTATCAAGTTAACTTATTTTATTTTTCCTTTTCTAATCTCTAACTAATTAATATCGTATCTACACCTAACTAACTAGATAATCATACTAGATTAACCCTAATTAACAACCCATCTAGCGGTTTTAGCCCAACCACACCTCCGGATCGTTCGAATAGAAACCCTTCTATTCTTTTCTTTCAGAAGAGCCGACAGTTCGAGTTTTCTAAAGCCATTAAGCTCTTCGGTTGCGGTTGCTCTCGTCACCTTCTCCGGCCGTCAGCAACAACGGTTTACGATAAAACGTTGTGAGCAGAGGCATTGCTTCGTTTCCATCAGTTGTGCAGCCGTTTACCCTGCTTGCCGTTCGAGACCCAGTTCTGATCAGTCGTCGGAGACGGTGACATTGCGCGCGGTTCCGATTGATCCATTTAGGAACCGGTACGTCCCTATTCCGCCATTGCCATCGTCAAGTTGCTCCTTAGTACTCAGATCGTCGCCAAATTCCACCGGAAGCCAACGCCCACCATACGTTGTAACGTCGCCGGTCTTTTCTCGCTGATAACTACTCACACCTTTCCCTCGTCCTTCCTCTGTCTTTGTGGTGTCTTCATGTTCCTCATACTAGTCGGAACCGCTGGTGGGGAGTGGGTTGAGTAGTTGGAGTCCGACGCTAACGGTGTTTTGCGATCGTGTAGTTGAACAACGGTAGTTGTCGCTGGCTTCCAGGAAGAAGTCGGAAAAGGAGCAGATTAGGTTGTTGGTTTAATTAGTATTAGGGTGAGTTAGTTAGTCTTAGCCTAATTAGTTGAATTAGTTTTGTTAGGCTGCAAACATGGTAAGTAGAAGGTTGGGCTGGTGGTGGGTGTTTTGGCCAGGTTGGTGTCATGGTTGGTTAGGCGGGGTTGCTAGAAACCGAGTCGATCGGAAATTACTTGTTCAACTATTAATTACTAGTTAGAATAATATTTTACGGAGTGAACTAGTTAGTTTATTAGTGATTCTGTTGATTGGAGTTTAGCTTTAGGGAAAATGTTGTGATTGAATATTTAACGTAGTTTAGAGAATGTCTAACCGGTAATCACAATTACATGGCCAAAGGAGACGTATATAGGTTTAGTGGACAAATACGTCATGTGTGGGAATCGAGTTGTTGGTGGGATTTTCTGGTATTATAGGGTAGTTAAAGGAGTAATTAAATCGTTCCCGGTTTAGGTAAAGCTAGTGTCTTTGTTTAGTTTCTCAAGTGTAAAAATGAGAAAAACCAATAACTTAGTTAACGGTGGAACGGGCTAACATAGTTTTGGTTAAGTAGTATTAGGACGTCCAGAGTGAAATTAGTTAGCGGGTGTGGAAAGAGATGCTACTTTTTAGCCAAGTCCGTTGTTCAATTTAACTTTAGTTTACATGAGTCCTTAGATTCTTTTATTGATTCTTTTCCGCTACTTAAAATCATACCCAGGGAACCCGTTTTCTCTTGCGCGTGATTTTTCCCGGAACCTTCTAAGGAAACACTTTTAAGGTAAGTCGTTTTCGACTTGTTCGGTTCTTTTCTGTCTTGTTAGATTTTGTGCCGTTATTGTAGGATTGGTTTTGGGAACTAGTCTCGAATATCTTTTTGAAGTGTTTTGGAATTGCTTGTGCTATTGTGTGCAAATTGTTTTTTAAATGGGTTTTATCGGAAATAAGTTTTCGAACGTTTTCTCTGTGTTGGTACCGTTTCCGGCACGACCATTGTAGCTGGCGGAGAGGAAGAGTTGTCTATGTATGGTCCGTGTGACAGGGAAACTCGTGCCCCTTCAAAACGAAATATATTTTCTATGTGTTTTGGCAAGTGCTCCAGTGGAGGCTTAGCCGGGGTTAGAAGGGAGATTGTGAAGTAGAGTGAGAGGGCCTGCCTCTGCACTCGGCGCGGGATTGAGCGCCTTGGAGGTTGTATTGCGAGATGGAGGAATTGCATTGTTGTAAGATTGTGTTTGTGAATGTGTATGTGGCTATGTGTGACTAACCAAAACTAATTTAGGTATTGACCTTTAGAGTTATGAGTGCGTTTGTGGACTTGGATGCTGACATTAGAAGTGTTTTTCAAACGTCTTGCAATTTCCGCATTCTTTCTAACTTGATAGATTAGTAGCGGACCCTTCAGGGATTATTTTTCAGTCCCAGGTATGAACCAGGGAACCGTGCATGAGTCGAGGCCCGATGGAGAGGCGGAGCGGTGAAGAGCACGTGTCATAGTGGGGTCGGGTTTACTTTGGTTTCTTTTGTTATATTAGGTAATTGAATTTATTGTTATGTTGGTTGGGTTTATTATCATGTGATGTTTATTATTGTTACTAGGTTAATTCGTTAACTATAGGATTTTGTCGGGTATGAATATTTATGTTTTCGGGAATTCATGCATAACTATGTTTCTAAGTTTTACCAAATAAATGGTTGGATGTTTTATGAAGTTTTCTCGTCATGCCCGCGTTGCAAGCTCCTAAAGTGTTGTTGTCAACCCATTTAAGTAGTATTTGGTAAGGTCTACTACTAAGTAGCGCCTTGTGGAAAGACGGGGTGTTACGGACGAACCTGTTGCTGCCAACTCCGAGAACACCCAAAAATGGAAGCCCGCTGGTGGCCGAGATGGATAGATTCGACTGGTGATAGAGAAGAGGTCCGACGAGAGGCAAAGAGGTGATAGATTTAAATGAGGTCCAACGCGACACGAGAGAGGAAAAGAGCCCCAGATAGCTAGGTTAAGCAAAATGAATCGAAAGAGATCGAAGGGTTTCAGGAATTGAAAGGGGCTTTTTATTTTATTTTTTATTTTTATTTTTATTCTTTATTTCTTTTGCAAAAACATAGTGGTTGCCAAAAATTGAGAATAGTTTTCCCAACGATGACACCCATTGCAATACTTATGATCTATTTTTCGCAACGACTAGTTTTGTTACAAACATTAGCAACGACTCTTCAAAAGGAAATCAACTTTACATCAATTTCACAAGAAAGAGGATTTCAAAAGGAGCAAAGTGAAATTTTTATTTCACAACGATGACACCCGTTGATTCTTTTGACTCGAGGTTCTATTATTATTCTTGCAACTGTAAAAGCTTTTACAAATTTCTCTAATAATGCATTTTATTATTTTCACAAAGTGATTTCCTTTTTTTCGCTCCCAATGCAGCTCTGGATTGTCCTGTCCTGCCAAAAACTTCGTGGAAGATTCATTCTTTACTATGGTGAAGGACGTACTCTCAGAACAAGGTCTCTTCATTGTTAATCTGGTGTCAAGATCACCTTCCATCAAGAACTCAATCATATCAAGGATTAAAACGGTGAGTGTAAAGTTGATTCCCTTTTGAAATCCTTTTTCTTGTGAAGTTGATTCCCATAAAATTTTCCTAAATATCTGTGGGAGGCGCGCGCACATAAAAAGGGAGGGAAGTGAAATTTTTATTTATTGCAACAAACATTAGCAACGACTCTTCAATGTTGTTGCCAAATATATTTTTAGCAACGACAATATTTTATTGTTGCAAATTTTCATTGCAATAAATGGATTTTCTTGTAGTGCAAAAAGTGGTGATGGGGGGTTACTCTAGATTTGTGGGGGGGTTACTCCGAAAAATTATTCTCTCAATGATGTTATTTGTATTTACCATGGCTCCTAAAATCTCTAAAAATATTTTTTTTCATTTAAGTATAATTGTTAGTTCCAAAATCTCTACATGTACTAAAGTGTTAGTATACTCCCTCTCAAATCAACATTTCTCTCTCTCTCTCATATCCACAAATATCCTTGCTCTCAGATTAGCATCTCTACCTCTTCCTACAAAAAGAAGCACTATACCAATCATGAACAATAATCCATGGTAAATCATAGTGAAGTCTCGACCACATATCATACATGTCACCCTGGTGGTTGCATCTATTTTCTAGATACTTTGTCAATTCACCGTTTTCTTTTTAATACAATGAATTCGCAGCTATGCATGCGGTGGTAGCGTCACTAAGAAATATGATCAATGTGAGCTTAATCTCTATATCTCCTATTGCTTCCCATGAATGTCTTGGTTGTATGTCAGCCACAACTTCTACTATGTGCAGAAAAGCAAACATACCAATATTAGATCTTAAAAACATACATATTTAAAATATGTAGGTATATTTAAATTTCTAGGGTTACATTTCTATTAAAAAAAATAACATAGATAAAAAAAAATAATTCAAACCTTATATGTGTATGTTAGGGTCAAGTTTTCTTTTTACAACATATTGAATAAGCGACAATCAAGTTGTCCATTTTCTATGATTTATTTATATAATATTTTATTGGGGTTGTGCTTGTCTTCTTATTTTTCATCTCTAGATGGGCTATGTAATTAATTGTAAGTAGGATTTCATCGTGCCTATGTTCATAAAAAGAGGACAACACTCCAGATATACAAATTAAACCAAAAACAATATAAACTTTAAAAATTATAAAACCATATGTGAAGTATTGCGATATATCTCAAAAAATACGAAATAATTTTATATAATGCAATTTATTATACTTCTTTACAAAAAGGAGAAGAATAGTTTTAATGTTACCCGATGTAGTCAATTATATCATCATGCGTGAGAGCTAGGTGCGTAGGACTGAGGATAAAGATGGTTGCATCAATGAATTCCTCTAGTGGTGTAACCTAATACGAAGTCTCTTTAAAATAACACTTGTTGTCCATACTACTAAAAGCTTCATAGTTTTCCAAGAGAAACGTCATTGGATCTTTATTTATTTAAAGTATCATATCGAAGGTAATATGGTAGGCTATATATAGAAAAAACAATAAAATAACAATAGAAAAATTATTTAACATTCTAAATAATTTTATTATCAGAGCAAAACTCCGGGTATACACTTTGAACCAAAAATAATACAAACTTTAAAAATTATAAAACCATCTGCGATTTATACCGAAAACTATGAAATAATTTTATATAATGAACTTTATTATATTTATTTAGAAAAAGGGGGAAGTTAGATTTAATGTTATCCGATGTAGTCAATTATATCAACATGCGAGAGAAGTAGGTGCTTAGGTATGAGGATAAAGAGGGTTGCATCATTATATTCCTCTAGTATTGTACCATGATATGGGATCTCTTTATTGTAAATCATGTTCTCCATGCCAATAAAAGCTTCCTAATTCTCCAATAGAAACTTCAATGGATCTTTATTTATGTAAAGTATCCTATACTTGGTAATATGGCCAGCTATAGAAAAAATAATATAATAACAATAGAGAAACTAGTTAACTTTCTCAATAATTTTCCTATGAGAACAAAACTCCGGATATACAATTTGAACCAAAAATAATACAAACTTTTAAAATTATAAAATCATGGGCAAACTATCGCGATATATACTACAAAATACGAAATAATTTTATATAATGAGTTTTATTATCTTTACATAAAAAACGAAAGTATTAGTTTTAATGTTACCTGATGTAGTCAATTATATCATCGTACGAGAGACGTAGGTGCATAGGGATGAGGGTAAAGAGGGTTGCATTACTGAATTCCTCTAGTGGTGTGCCTAAAGCAACATCAATTATTGTCCTCTTAACTAACTCAGGTCTGAGAAGAATCTTGCCGGCATTTTCATCCCAACAAACTGGCAAGCGACAGTTACAACCGTACAATGCTCAAAAGGAGTCATTCTAAGTGTTAAGTGCCAATTATTATTTTAGGTGAACTCTATCAAACTCAATCTGACATCCCAACTTGTCGTATGATTTAGCACACATGCTCGGAGTATATCCTCGAGGGTTTGAATTTTCGTCTCTGATTACCCATCGGCTTGAGGATGGAAGGCGGTACTAAAATTCAGTTCGGTACCTGTCTCTATCTGAGATCATGGTCTTTGGAGTACTATGAAGACAAAACACTTCATGTAGGAACACCTCGACTAACATTTGAACTCACCAAGTCATCTTGATTGCTATAAAATGGGCATGCTTGGTGAATTTTGTCAATAACAACCCAAATAAAAATCTTTTTGCACTAGAGTCTTGGGCATCATGAATCGCGAACCTTGGTGCCTTACCTTCATACACCTCTCAACTAATCTTGATCAACATCACATCTTCAAACTACCTCTCCTTGATTTGGTCAAACAAGGTAGGATTATCTTCCAACGTATTCATACACCCTTGATGTCTTCCAAAGAAGGTTGTTGGATGGAGCCTCTAATGGCGAAGATTAGATATTAAAGTTTTCTTAAAACAGAGAAAAGCCATTAAACGACGGTAATAATGTAAATATTGTAAACTTTGTGCCTCTCGTAATAGGAAAAAGTTTATCCTATCCGAACGCTCTTCTAGACCTTAATTTTTTGATCCAATCTCCTTCTCCCAAATTCATGGATTGAAAATATTTTCTAGAACCATGGACTTTGTCAAATTGCTCGATTGAGACCTCCTTACACTTCCTTCATTTTTCTGATTGAGGCCTCCTTCCAAATCCAAAAATCATCCAAACAAGCAATCTAACAATTTCTTTAGATTGAACAATTTGTCAAGTGAATCAGTCATTACCACTAGGTAATAATTTTACTATTAAATCTTATAATAACACTATGCTTGAATCTGATTGTTGCTTTGTATGATGAGCATTTCATAGTTAATTTGATCTTTATAATATTCCGTGCTTCTTCTACTACTGCTTTTTAGACCATTATCAACTACTTCTGCTACATGATTCAAAACTCCTCCATCTTTTGAATTTCATATTAGTTCCATTAAAAATTTCCAAAATTGCATATTGTAGAAATATCATGTTGGATCGTAAGGGGTTAGCTAGAGCTTGGGAATTGGCAGTTTAGCTGTTCCCAAGGCATCGGAAGTATATGAGTGCAGGTAAGCAAAACACTAAAGAACATAGTTCCCTTATAGAGGAACCCCACAACAACCAACTAGTTGTGTGGGTAAACCTCTACCTCCGCTTGGAGGATTTTGAATGACTTACTTGTATTATTGATTTGTTCCTTAGTTACAATCAGCCAGATTTAAACTTCTCTGTTCCTATGAGTTCTACCTAACTCTAGCAACACAAATGAATCTTCTCAACTGAGTTCCTAAGCGAACGACTCAACTAAAGCAAGTAAACCAAACCTTACACCTTGGCTATCTCAGTTCCCTTGCTCTTGGGAACTTAGCTTCACCGTCGTCGAGATCAGACACTCGTCGTCGGGGACTTCTCTTCTTCTTTCTCTCTTTCTCTCTTTCTGGGAGTATGTGTGAGTTTTGGGAGAAGTGCTCTCTTCGAGCACTATTCACTTGGCTTTATACTTGTGATACATGGGCTTCAATCTTGACTTTCATTTATGTCCGAAATGTCCCTTTTCTTGTATGCCAAGTCGTTGTCCTTCACATGTGACAATATTTGAATTTGATTCAACTTTGAGAGTTGATCGGGCCGTTGGATCAAATGCCTCAGTCTGTTCCTCAGACTGAGCGTTTGTTTTGTCTTGAGGCAGGATCCCGCAAATCTCGCTGACTTGTCTTTGTCTTCACATGTGAGTTCCCATGTGATGGGAACTGTCTTCTTCAGAGTTCCTTTGAGAGAAACTCTTCATTATGTAGGCCAGTGTTCCTTGGACATTCATGAAGATCATTTACTGGACCTGTGTTCCTTAGAAATACTTGATTAAAACACGTTAGTTCCCAAATGGCGTTTGTCATTATCAAAACTGGAGAGTGGTATCGTTGTTACGATGTTTAGAACCAGAGGTCCCAACATCATCCCAACAATTTCCCCCTTTTTGATGATGACAAACCCATTACAAAAATAACCAAGTATTTTAAAATATGGTATGCAACAGAGTTCCTATGTGAGATGATGTGAGTTCCTAGAGATCCACGTCTTATGAAACAAGATTTTCTTACTTAGCATTTTAAGCGATAGTTCCCCCTTAGCAATAGCATGTTATGTGATAACTCAAAATTAGACTCATCTCGCACATTTTGTCCTTCCCCCTTTTGGCATCATCGAAAACAGATAAGCATGAATAAGGAAAGAAGAGAACACGCAATCATACTAGAAGCCATATATATTACTTAAGTAGTTAAATGTACAAGGGAACACATAACATTTTGTGGGAGGGAAAACATGGATAAGGATAAAGAAAGGGAGATCATGGGCTCGGTGGGAGCAAGAGTTCACTCAATCGGGACAAAGCATGCAGAATTTTCTCTTGGGTCCTTGCCATCCTTTCAAGCGTGGCTGCAATGTGGACCAACACTTGACTGTTCCCTTGCTCAAGGCCTTCACCAGAGGGAAACGCCTCTTGGTCCTCATCTTGCTCTAAGTGACGCATCTTCTAGACCACAGAGAGGTCCAGTTCCCTTCCGATGGTCACTTCTTCCTTGTTGGCTTTGTAGAGCCCTTCCTTGAGCATCAGTTTCTTGACCAGGCCAGCATAAGGAAAGGAGTGGGAAGTCGAGGCCATGCATTTTTCCATGTGCCCAAAGATGATGCAGGGAAGATTGATGGACATCTTATGGAGGAAGTAGAAGAGAAGGATCGCGTCTTGGATGTTAAGCTGGTGACGGTTCTCTTGCCTTGGGATCACCACAGTGATGATGAACTGGTGAGCCAACTTAGCGATGAGGGACAGATTATGAGTGGGTGTTCCAGTTCTGGGAACACGGCCCTCATAGATGGCATTGTAGATGACATCACTATTGAACTCACCCCAAGTTTTGATAGGGACAGCGTTGAGGCCCTGGACAGGAACTTGGAGTTGGAGGCGAAGAGTAGAGGCAGTGAAGACAAAATCGTCGGCCTTGAGGGAGAGAATTCCCTTGGTGCCCTCTATGGCAAAGTTGTTGTAGAAGAGGCGCACCTAAGCTGGGTCGACGGTCACAGCAGCTTCACAGACGTGTTCCCATCCCTGGGCCTTAATGAGATCCCAGAGCTCCCCAAGGCCCTTCTCTTGGAGCTCTTCTTCGTTGAGAACGAGGGGAGGGATGAGCTTGCGGTCCTCCTTGATGGGAACCCTCTTAGAAGCAGTTGATTTTCCCTTTTTTTTCTTGTTCCCCCTGGAGGCGGTAGCTTGTCGTTTCCGCTGGGGGGAGTCAGCCGCTTCAATCATCAGGGGAGGTTCCCTTTGTTCTTGGGCAACCTCCAACACCACCATTTGGCATCCTTGATCCTTATCGGTTTCTTGCACATCGGTGGTGGCCTCACCATCCGAGGTCCCTTCTTCTTCTGAGGACAGGCCCATGTCCTTGTTGTCATCCTCTTCTTGATGACTTGTACTTGCCCTAGCTCCGTCAGTTGGTGCGAGGTCCCTTTCTTCTGGGACCTTGGAAGCAGCGGTCCCTTCTGTAGTTGAGGTCCGCGAGAACTCTGCTTGGAGCTAGGCCTCGAGCGCGTTAAGGCGCGCATTTTCTTCGGCAGTTCCCATGACGATGGGAGGCTGCATTTTGGCCTTTTTGCGAGCAATTACGCCGATCGGGAGCTCATCCTCATCGGAGTCGAGGTTCATGATTTGTTGGGCTTGGGAGGGAGAGGGGCCCTTTTCGGTGGAAGGAGATTTTGGTGGTGAGGGAGTTTTCGTGGGAGGAGATGGAGGTGGTGTGGGAAGTTTGAGGGAGGAGGAGGGTGGAGGAATATTTTGTGGTGAAGAGGATGGAGGGGGATTGGATGTTCCCTCAATCATGGGAATAGAGGAAGAGGGGGTTGTCGAATCTCTGGGACCAGAGGTGTCAGAGATGGGTTTAGGGTTGGTGGTGGAGGGGGTAGAGGAGGGCTTAAGAAAAAGTTGATCCAATTCGTCAAGAGGGACGATGACATAGGAGTCGGGTTTCGAGAGGTTGAGAACTTCGTCCATCGCGAGAAGGGATTTCTTTCTCGGTTCAGTGTAAAGGGAGGAAGGAGAAGACGAGATCTGAGAGTGTTTGCGTTTGTGGGATTTGGAAGAGGAGTGTTTGGATTTGGAAGAAGAGTGGTGTTTGGATTTTGAGGGTTTGGATTTTTCGTGTTTGGATGGGGGTTCGGTGCCGAAACTGTCAACGATGACAATTCCAGATGACGAGACGGAGGTGGGTGAGCAGGAGGAGGTGGAGGAAGAAGAGATTGAGAGGATGTGGTGGTGGAAGAAGGCATTGCTAGAGTTTGTGTTGCCGAGGGCGGTGGAGGAAGAAAGGGACTAACATATTTGTAAAGCCCTTCGAAAAGGATTGCTCGGAGGGCAGGATCTTGTTCTTTATCAAGGTCACTCAACATGGTGACGAAGAGGGTTTTGTGATTGGCTTGGATCCACTCACGAACTTGTGCAAGAGTGTGAACTAGAGCCATGAGAGGAATTTGGGAAAGAGAGATTTTGGAGGTTTGTTCGAAAGGGAAAGAGATAGGGTAATGAAGAAGATGGGTTGCAAAGGTAGAATGAGGAAGAAGGGCCCAAAAATAGCAAAAAGGGGTTTTTTATGTGAGAGAGAGGCGAGGGTAGAAAGGGAAGATGGAGAAACCTCGATAACTGGTAGCCAATAAATGCAGAGGAGCGTTTCAACTTCCGTAGCACACTTATGACACGCATCGCTTTCTCCCAAGGGAGGTCACTTCGAGAATTTCAAACGCTTGGCTCATAATGCTTCGAATTCTGACACAATATCCCGTTTCCCAAGTGACGCTTCGTCTTTCCAGAGATATCAGTGTTCCCTTGCTTGTGCACACCGGTTCCCATGATCTTTAAAAGGTCGATTTGAGTGAAGTGGTTGAGGAAACTCACACTCCATTTCTTTGTGTCGGTTGGGAACTTACAAATGAACCAGACAATTACAACTCGATAAAGGGATAAGATGTTTGGCTCATGAGAAGCGTTTCTCTGGTCCTTAGCTTAAGGGTTGATTTTATGATCAACCGTCATCGTGGCTTGTAATGACGGTTAAAGGGAACTCTGGTTGATCATTTTGGGCCGAAAGAGATAGAGTTCCAAAAGTACATTAAAAGCTTTAGACTAGTAAATATGGCAAAACGAAAGCAATTGTTCCTAGTGTTCCCTATCATGTAAATCAATATAAACTAACCAAGCACCAAGGGAATAACAAATAGGGACTTGTTCAGTTTAGAGTTATCATCCCTAGGAGCATCCGGAGACGCTGATAGGGACGTCTGTCTAAAGCCTTAGTAAGAATGTCCGCAATTTGCTTTTCAGTCCTACAGTGTTCCATAGAGATGTTCCCATGCTCTACATTGTCACGTAGGAAGTGGTGCCTAATGTCTATGTGCTTAGTACGTGAGTGATGCACAGGAGTTTTGGATATGTTAATGGCACTTGTATTATCACACCTAATAGGAACAGGGCCAAAAGACATACCGTAATCTTGTAGTTGGTACTTGAGCCATAGAACTTGGGAACAACATGACACGGCGGCTACGTACTCTGCTTCAGCTATGGAGAGTGCCACGGAGTTTTGCTTCTTTGATCCCCACGAAACTAGGCACGATCCTAGGAACTGGGCCATTCTCGAGGTGCTTTTGCGATCAACTAGGTGCCCAGCGAAGTCTGCATCGGAGTATGCAACCAGCTCAAGGGAGTTGTTCCTTGGATACCACAGGCACAAGTTATCATTCCCTTTAAGATACCTGAAAATCCTCTTCACCTCTTTCAGGTGTGATTCTTTTGGGTTAGCCTGAAAACGTGCACATAGGCATACTGAAAACATGATGTCGGGTGTACTAGCAGTTAAGTAAAGGAGAGACCCAATCATACCTTGAAAGTTCCTTTGGTCAACACTTACCCCTGTCTCGTCTGCGTTGAGCCTTGAGTTTGGTGAGATGGGAGTGTCGATGGGCTTGGAGTGTTCCATCCAATACTTTACAAGCATTTCTCTTATGTATTTCTGTTGATGAATCCTTGTTCCCTCCTTTGTTTGAGATATTTGGAGTCCTAGGAAGAACGTGAGTTCCCTTATGAGACTCATTTCGAACTCACTGCTCATTAGATTCTTAAATTTCTCAACAAGGATTTCGTTAGTGGCTCCAAAAACGATGTCATCAACATAAACTTGAACAATCAATAAATCTTTGGATTCTTTCTTAAGGAAAAGAGTCTTGTCTATGGAACCTCGAAGGTACCCATGAGACAGAAGGAATTGGGCAAACCTGTCATACCATGCTCGAGGAGCTTGTTTGAGACCGTAGAGGGCCCTCTCCAAGAAGTAGACGTGGTTAGGTAGCTCCTCATCTTCAAATCCTGGGGGTTGAGCTACGTATACTTCTTCCTTGAGGTGCCCATTGAGAAAATCCGTCTTTACGTCCATCTGGTACAACTTGAAACCTTTGTGGGCTGCATAGGCGATGAGAAGACGGATAGCCTCAATCCTTGCAACTGGTGCGAAGGTCTCATCGTAGTCAATTCCCTCCTCTTGTTTGTATCCTTGAGCAACTAGACAAGCCTTGCTCCTTGCTACAGCCCCAGTATCATCGAGCTTGTTTCGAGAGACCCATCGTGTTCCTATGATATTTTTGTTCTTGGGCCTAGGAACCAACTTCCAGACCTTGTTCCTCTCGAACTGGTGGAGTTCCTCTTGCATAGCTGATAGCTTGAATCCAATCTGGGTCCTTAAG
Organism: Fallopia convolvulus; assembly: GCA_964016875.1. Lineage (NCBI taxonomy): Eukaryota > Viridiplantae > Streptophyta > Magnoliopsida > Caryophyllales > Polygonaceae > Fallopia > Fallopia convolvulus. Next base: position 4,292,580 of record OZ024722.1, on the reverse strand, counting down.
ATCTTCTTTGATGTTCTTTGGTTCCACCATCGAAACAAAAGTGTTGAAGGCACAAAAGTTGTTGAGGGAAGAGCGAGTCTGTACGCCTTTATCATAGGGGGTTATGATATTGTCGATGGGGTGATCCTTCTTCTGGTGGTAGTTCCTGGTTCGAATGTGTGAGACATCAACCTGTTCCCTTGTCTCTTCGTCTGTGTCTTGAGCTTCTTCTTCTTCAAGGGAACAGTTGTGCTCAACTTCCTCGCTGAGACTCTCGTCATGATTCTCTTCATGATTCCCTCGTTGTTCCCCCTGAATACTAGACTCCAGTACAACTTCATTTTGGGGAGCAAGAGAGTTTGATGCATCTTGTGGCCCTTCTGTTGAGGAGGGAACTTCAAAGGAGCTTTGATCTGTGGAATTTTGATCTCCTTCGTTGTTCCCTTGTTGTGGGATGTTGTTCCCACTCAGATAGTCTTCATCTCTTTTTCTTGGTTCATCATCATCGTCTTCCTCTTCTTGTCTGACAAGTTTGAACAAAGTTCTCTTTCCTTGGGCCTCTGTTCCCACCCTTACAGATTGTTCGTCAAAGATGACGTGAATGCTTTCTTCTATCTTCTTGGTCCTCTTGTTGTAGACCCTGTACGCCTTGCTTGGGAGGAGTATCCCAGGAAGATCCCTTCATCACTTCTAGGATCAAACTTCCCAAGATTATCTTTGCCATTGTTGTGGATGAAGCATCTGCACCCAAAGGTACTTAGGTGAGAGATGTTAGGCTTCCTTCCCTTGATTAGCTCATATGATGTTTTCTTGATCATGGGACGTATCATGGCTCGATTTAGGATATAAGTAGATGTGGAGATGGCTTCGGCCCAAAAACTTGGAGGAACTCCACTCTCTAGCATCATGGTCCTTGCCATGTCTTCCAAGGTTCTGTTTTTCCTTTCCACCACGCCATTTTGTTGAGGAGTGCGAGGAGCCGAGAAGTTGTGGGATACGCCATTGTTGTCACAGTACCTTAGGAACTCTGAGTTTTTGAACTCAGTCCCATGGTCAGATCTGAGTGCCTTGAGCTTGATTCCCATGCTAACTTCCATTCTCTTGATTAGAGTCTCAAATTCTTTGAAGGTATCTGATTTTGATCTCAAGAAAAGAACCCATGTAAACCTTGAAAAATCATCAATTAAAACATACATGTACCTCTTTCCTCCGTAGCTTTCAGTGTACATGGGATCACAGAGGTCCATGTGGATTAGCTCCAAGGGCCTTGTTGTGCTGACTACCCTTTTTGGTTTCAAGGAACTTCTGGTTTGTTTTCCACGGACACATGCTTCACACATCTTATCTCCCTCGATGTTGATTCTAGGGAGGCCAATAACCAGATCCTGTAAATAGAGCTTTAAGATCTGACTGATTCCTGCATGGCCTAATCTCTTGTGCCAGAGTTCCGTTTCGTCAAGGGAACTCGCTAAGCACAGTTTCCTTGGTGGCTCAAAGTCTGTATCCACCACAAAGATGTTGTTGGACCTTCTTCCCTTCAGGATGATTTTGTTAGTCTTCTTGTTGATCACTAAGCACTCTCTTGAATCAAAGGTGACAATATTGTTCCCTTGATCGCATATCTGAGATACGCTCAAGAGATTGAATCCCAGGTCCTTCACCAAGTTAACGTTGCTGATTTTGATTGATTTGTTGAGTAGTACTTCCCCTGTTCCTATGATTTCCCCTTTATTCTTGTTGCCAATGGACACATGAACTCCTTCGGCCTTCGGGTGGAGTGAAGTGAGGTTGTCTCTGTTTCCAGTCATGTGGTTAGAACATCCACTATCAATGACCCATGTGTTGTTCCCCCTCACTGCCACCTACACGAAAAGTTAGTTTTTAAGGACCCAAGCAAGATGACTCTTGCCTTGTCCCTTGCAAGGGAAGACAGTCTCAAATAACACGTAATCAGCAATGTTAATATCTCGAAAGTACTTGTTATAGGCAAAGTTCCTATGGTTGTTCCCATTTGTGGGAACTCTAGCAGATTTGTTGGCCTTTTGATTTTGCCTGTTCCAGTACTCGTGGTTTCTCTGGGTTTGGGCCTTAGCTTCGGGACAGATTTCCTTGTAGTGCCCATGAGCACCACAATTCCAGCAGGTCTTGTAGTATTCTCCTAGGTAGTACTTAGGATGGGGCCTTTGTATCCTGTTTCTATCCATGGTTTCCTTGTTGTACACTCTAGACCCATTTCCCTTGGCTATTTGGACATACAGCTTGTGCCCGGTGTTCCCGGTGTAATATTCTGATTCTCCATTTACTCCACTTTCCAAGACACGGATTTTCTCTTCTAAGTGGGCATTCTTTTGTTTTTCACACTGAAGTTCTAAGGCCTACACTCGTGGATTTCTTGTTCACTCAAGGGAGACTTTCCTTTCCTAGGGCTCTCTGACTTGTACCCTATCCTGTGTTTGGAAAGGACAAATTTGGTTTGGGAACATGAGGCTTCAAGACTCCCCTCTTTCTTACTCAGGTTTTGTAAGAAGGTGTTCTTATCACTTTCTAGGGTTTTGATCTCATCCTCAAGATCTACAATGTGAGACACATAGGACTAAAGCTTGTCAATTAGGGACACACAGTTGGAACAGGGTTCAAGATCAACTAACTCGGCATTGGTGTGTTCCACATTTTCAAGCTTCTTTTGCAGTTTAATATTGTCTTTGACAAGACTTGAGAGAAGTTTAAGCAACTCAGGTTTTTCATAATTAGATGGGGAAGCAAGAACAGATTCAGTTGTTACCTCACTGGGTTGTTCCCTGTTGATAGGGTTTCTTGACAACAAATAAATTTATAAGTCAAGACCCCGCTGTTGTATAGCAGAGTCAGGTTCGTCCGCAGGGAGAAAGTCAGTATCAAGTTTTGTAACTTATTACACAAGCAATCAAACAAAGCAAGGGTTTTTAACAAGAGAAAGAGAGATTCTAAGGCAAAGGTATCACCACAACAACAATCATGCATGCCAAACACTATGAAACATAAAGATCATGCTTTTATCACATAAAGGTGTCAACTTTTGTCAACCAAAGCAAGTAAATCAATCAACTTTCGTCCTATCAATAAACTTACTATCTATCTCTTCTACTTCAACTAGGATTGATCAGCTTTCGCTTCAAAACCCTAAATTCACTATTCCGATTCAAGGTTTTCGCTTTCGCTTCAACTATGAATGAGAAATACCTTTCAACTTTCGTCTCAAGGATTAAGAACAAGAGAATAGATTCATGCAATAAAAACAATCAAGACATGATCATAAACAAGCATGCACAACCATTGTTGGGTTTAACCCCAACCTTAGAGAGAGACTACTCACAAAGCATAATTGAAACAAACAATTGCATTAATAAAGAAAGCTTACAACTTGAATCCAAAACGATAGTTCTTCTCCACAAAAACTCGTCTCCTTCTCTCGCCTCCTCTCAATCGACTCTCCTCCTCCTCATCCTCTAACTTGAATGATTGATAAGAAAACTAAATAGGGGACAAGTGTATTTATAGAGAAACTATTCTATCTTAAATCTATCTATAAGGAAATAAATCTATCTTAAATCTAACTATAAGGAAATAATATCTTCTAATAAAATATATCCCTTATATCTATCTAATAACATAAAAGGAAATGGGATAAAAGCCCATTAATAGCACCGACTCGGACGCGCTGCTCCTCGCGGTACCTCGTTAACGACCTTGACAGGGTCGTTAACGACCCTATTCAGCACTTCGAACAACCTTAAGTAAAACTTGCGTAGAAGATTCGTTACAACTCCGTTTGACTCGATTCTTTTTCCTATGTTCTTGTAACGAATTTCTCTATCTCTTTCCAAGCTCAAACTTGACCTTCACTGATTTTATGAACTTCATTCCTTGAGCTTTTCCTTAAGTGCTTCTCTTCGGTTTTGCTCTTTTCCTCAAAATATGCTCCAAATAGCTTCTAAAAGCCTACAAAACACCACCAAAGATTATGTAGACTCCATATCTTAATAAAATACGAAAACCCACACAAACGACTCAAAACAAAACACAAAACTAAAGAAAAAGACTCAAAAGACACAAAAACACACCCTAAAAACACGACTAAAAAGGCGGACATCAAAATACCCCATACTTAGACTTGCTTGTCCTCAAGCAATCAACAAGACATAAATCAAAACCAATAACACATATATCAAGTCAATGCCCTTATCAAAAAGCAACATCAAAGCTCAAGTAGAAATAAATAGAAAAGTGAATCTAACATCATCACACATATATGAGCAACCTCAAGCAAAAGCAACCAAAAATCCAACCTCACAAGGGATATGTGTTTCTCTCGACTCTCATGTGTTTGGGCTTTGAATAACAACTCTCAACTCAATCCAATATACAAAAATCAACATAGTCATTGTTACTTATATCACCAAACTCTCCACCTGAGATGTCAAAACACATAAAAATCATCAAGAGAACTTAGGCTCAATGAAAAACTTCATAGAAGCTTCCATTCGGCCGAGTTGTAATGGGGCTTGGTAAAAACAATAAGGCATGGAAATATTTTGGCTATGTGGTGCTAATAATATCCGGGAATATAAGACTCCTAAAAACTCACACAATTCCAAAACTCTCATATAAGATCATACCAAACTCACTCAAACATTATGCACTTATTCTTCAACCCCTTTTAATATCCCAACTGATCTTGCTAAAAAATAACAAGGAAATTTTGCTCATGCACACTTTTCACTATTCAGCTCTTTTTTTCACTTTCTTTTCCTCCCTTTATGATTTTTATTTTTTTCCTGCGGGAGGCTCGGTACCAAACCCATTGGGTCGGTAACGATGTCATTGCTCATTTTTTTTCTTTTATAGCAAGTGCATTCAGGGAACCAATCTCCTTTTATATGACAAACTGCAAGATTCTCAAATACCCAACCCAAAATTACCCCACACTTGAACCAATACAACTCACTCAACAAAACCATAACAATAACCAACACTAAGTCCTAATCCCCGGATAGGGTCAAGCTTACATTGGCTAGGGAATAATTTTGTGGAGCTAAAAATAAAAGGATTAAAGGATCAACTTGGCTTCAAAAAGAGGAATATGTAAGGTAGGATAAGGATTAATAGGGCTTAATGAAAAAGTTCTCTATCATCTGATTTCACATGCAATGAACTAAAATCTCATATAGGTTTCAAGAAATAGATAACCATATCAATGACAAGAGATAATATGCATAAGGAGAGTAAATCACACAAGAAAAGAAGAGGGATTTTTTATGTTCTCCCTATAAGGCCAAAAAATAACTCACAAGGTAGCAATTTTTGTTGGATTTCAGTCACTTCTACTTAAGATCATATGTGCTCAATTATATCACATGCTAAATATCCACAAATTTCACATGATTCAGGCAAAGCTCTCCAAACATGTTATGGAATTACATGATCAAGCAAGTTAAAGTATATCATAGGACATCTAAGTGGAATATTATCAATCCTAAAAACACAAACAAAGACAAACAAAAAACTAACACAAAACTGAGTTACCTTTTCCCATACCCCATACTTAAACCAAACAGTGTCCTCACTGTTTAAAACCCTAAGACATGAAAATAAAGAGCATAAGGAAAAGGGAACTCACAAAATAAAACTGAAGCTAATTGAAACCAGATCACTTGAGGAATATTGCTGAATTTCTCTTCGGTTTGGTAGAGGTCGGTACCGACCCTAGGGAGGTCGTTACCGAACACGCTTGCATGCTTGTATTGATTCTTCTTGATTTTAGCACTTCTTAACTTCTTGTACCTGAGTCACTTAAAAAAACTTCTATCCTACTACACTAATTTAAAATAAAAACAAGTCAAAAGAAAGCTAGCAAAAAGATCTAAGAAATGAAAAACTAAAAGCAAAAGCAAAAAGCGGGTTGCCTCCCGTAAGCGCTATTTTTAACGTCATTCGCCCGACGAACTTACCTTGCCTTACCTAGGGCGGTTTCCATCCAGTATCGAAGGGATCATAAGAAACCCCATACTTAGCCTGAAAAACATCATAGCTTCTCTCCAAAATATTTGGCCCTCTATCATCAATAAGTATACTTGGTACTCCTACAACAGGGTTAGTAAAATCCGAAAACCAAGGAGGTTTCGATTCCTTCACAGTACTAACAGTAGGATCTAATATAGAACAAGGATAGGAGAAGGGATCATGACCAGAATTGATTGGATAAGAACAAGAAAACTTACCAGGGTCATTCGGGAAGGGGCTCGTTACCGAAGCTATGTGGGTAGTTAACGACCCTGCTGGATCTGGAAGTGGCTCGATGTCGTGCCTAAATCCATCTCCAGCATTGTACTCCTTCAGATAAGGGTCGTTATCGACCCAAGGTGGGTCGGTAGACTCTTCAATACTACAACTAGCCACTTCGCTTATCGGTGTGTTGAATTGAAACTCGACCTTCTCTTCTCCAATATCAAACGTGAGAAGTCCCTTCCTGACATCAACACGTGCTCCTGCGGTGGCTAAGAATGGTCTGCCTAGAATGATTGGGACCGCAGGGTCCTCTGGCATATCTAGCACAATGAAGTCGTTGAGGACAAAGAATTTGCCAACTTAAATGGGTACATCCTCAACGACTCCGGTTGCCTTGACACACGATCCATTCGCCATATAAAGATTCATATCGACAGGCTCCAGTGGTCCCATGTTAGCTTTGGTCCAGATGGATAATGGTAATAAACTTGCACTGGCACCTAGATCACATAGAGCTTTAAAACGGTGAGTCCCAAAACCAATTGAAATTGCAAACTTACCTGGATCCCTGAGTTTTTCTGGAAGCTTTATGGCATGGACCTCATTATGCAGCTCTGAGATAGATCTTTTCCGCCTCAAAATATCTTTCAAAAATTTAGCATAGGCAGGCATCTCATTAAGGGCATTAGTAAATGGAATTGAAATATTTAGCCCTTGAAGAATTTTAACAAAGCGTCTAAACTTTCCTTCCGTGACATCATTAGACTTCTTAATCGGGAAAGGAAGAGTTTTAGATGGACTCGGGATAGAGATAGGCATGGATCGATGCTCCGCCGAATCGACAAGAGGGTCGTTCGATGAAGGAGAAGGATCGGTACCGACCCTAGTGGGGTCGGTAACGAACACAGAATTTGGTTCAGAAGACTTACCTGGCATGGATGGCGCGTTATTGAGCTGCGGGGCCTCGTTAACGACCCTGTTGGGGTCGGTAACGAGCCTGATCGGGGCATCATCTTCGTTTCCGTGCTTAGCATCTTTAGGCTTGGCTCGATCTGGCAACTCCTTGCCACTTCTGAGGTGCATGGCTGCAATTTGTCCTCTAGGGTTCTCTTCGGGTCTGGTCGGAAGTTGCCCTTGAGGTCTTGGAATCCGTGCAGCTAGGTTACAAAGTTGTGAGTCAACGCTCTTCTTCCAAATATCAAACTCGCCCCACTGTTCCATTTGATTGTTTAGGTTTGCTTGGACCTCATTAATTTTATTGTTCACTCCATAGATCCCTTCATAGAGTTCATTCACCCATGATGGCGTCTCTTGATAGTCCGAGGGTCTGTAAGGTGGAATCCACTGGTCTTGTTGAGGAGGTTGGCTCCATTGGCCATATGCATAATTGCCCCAGGTGGGCTGATTGTAATTCCTCCCTTAATAAAAGGTATCACCTTGGTTCCAATATGGACCCCTCATGTAATTATCTTTTTCATATGCCTCAGCAGCTATGGTTTCCCTTTCTCTCTAGATCTCCTCTATCTCTAAACTGAGTTCAGCAATCTGCTTAGCTAGTTCTTCATGTGTAGCCATGGCTCGAGTTCAGGGTCTACTTATTGGATTAGAGAAAACTCGGCGTCCTTCAGCTGTCATACACCGTAAGCAAAAACAAAAACAAAAAACAAAATCAAAAAGCAAAAACGGGTTCTCAGCGAGAATCCCGACAACGGCGCCAATTTGTTGATAGGGTTTCTTGACAACAAATAAATTTATAAGTCAAGAACCCGCTGATTATAGCAGAGTCAGGATCGTTCCATAGGAAGCAAGGTTGTTCGTTTATCAACTACTAAAAAGCAAACAAAATCAAGCAAAAACACTCACAAGCAGCCTCATTAACGACGTTATCAGGGTCGTTAACGAACCACCGTACACAAAAAGACTCAACTAACGACCTAAAATAAATTCGGTACCGAGCCAAGTAACTCAGCAACGAAATTCACTTAAAGATAATTCAAATAAAAACAAAAATCTAGGACTAGGGACACCACAACATAGCCAAGCATATAAACTCGTAAGAAGAATAGATCATGCCTTTAAATAGATAGAGTCATCAACTTTCGTTGACTATCAAGTAAATTAACCTACTTTCGCATCCTAATTCACTTAATTGTTTGTTTTGGATCTAAAGCTTGAAACTTTCGTATTCAAACAATATCAACCTTCAAGTTACTAACTTTCTCTTTCAATTAAGTTAAAAACTCAAATTACCTTAACTTTCATCTTGGTATAAGCACAACAAACAATCTTAATAATAGATAAAAGGCATTCAACACACAATCTCACTTATCAAACATGCTTAACTATGCCGGGCTTAACCCCGATCCTAGAAAAGAAGATTACTCACTAATCATAACTACGAAACAAAAAATCATTGAAAACAAATTACTACTTAAATTAATAACAAAATATTGTCTTACAGAAATTCAGAAAAAACCGAAAATATGCAAAGTACCGAACCACAATCTCGATCAACGAACTCGGTAACTTTCGTTCACCAACCTCCGACTTCGACTTCGATCCTCTCCTCGGCTCTCTCGGCTCTTCCTCTTCTCTTTATGTCGATCTCTCCTAAAAATCTCCCCCCCCCCCCACTTTCTATGCTAAACAAGAGGGCTATTTATACTAAAAAGGCGAAAAACTAATAAGGCTAGAAGATAAAAACTTTCCTAAAAGATAGAAATAAAAACCTAAAAAGATAGAAAGAAAATCTAGAAAGCTAGAAATACCTAAAATACATAATATAATAACCCTAAAAATTATAAAAAGATACTCCACCGATACGGAAATAATTTCCCGCACAGGATCGGTGAGTTACAAAGTCAACCCTCGAAATTTCTATCACGTGGCTTCGTTAACGAGCCCTCACAACCTCGTTAACGAGCCTGGGCTTGGTTTCTTCCACACTTCATCTCGTAAAACCTGGACTCTGACTTCTTCAAACTTGTATTCCTCTGTCTTTCACTGTACCGCTCCAAATTCAGCTCCATATAGCACCTTTTCCTTGCTAAAACCTACAAAATACACAAAATAGAGTAGCTTCCATACTTTCTATGAAAATATGCAAAACCATCCAAAAACACATCAAACTAAACCTAAACTTATCAAAACTAGACCTAATAAACAAAGAAAACCTACCAAAAACTAACTAAAAACACGAACATTAAAATATTTTGATGTCCGCCATTTTAGTCATGTTTTTAGTGTGTGTTTTTAGTGTGTTTGAGTGTTTTTCTTTAGTTTTGTGTTTAGTTTTGAGTCGTTTGTGTAGGTTTTCGTATTTTCATTAGATATGGAGTCTACATAAGCTTTGGTGGTGTTTTGTAGGTTTTTAGAAGCTATTTGGAGCATATTTGGAGGAAAGGAGCAAAGTCGGTGAAAGATAGCACTCAAGAATGAAGAGAAGATGAAGATTTAGAGCTCAAGTAAATTCAGTGAAGATCAAGTTTGATCTTGTAAAGAGATAGAGAAATTTGTTACAAGAATATAGGAAAAAGAATTGAGTCAAACGGAGTTGTAACGAATCTTCTACGCAAGTTTTACTCAAGCCTGTTCGAAGTGCTGAACAGGGTCGTTAACGACCCTGTCAAGGTCGTTAACGAGGCACCGGGAGGAGCAGCGTGTCAGAGTCGGTGCTATTAATGAGCTTTTATCTTATTTCCTTTTATGTTATTAGATAGATAGAAGAGATATATCTTATTAGAAGATATTATTTCCTTATAGTTAGATTTAAGATAGATTTATTTTCTTAAAGATAGATTTAAGATAGATTAGTTTCTTTATAAATACACTTGTCCCCTCTTTAGTTTTCATATCATTCAAGTTAGAGGAGGAGGAGGAGAAGAAGATAGAGGGGCGTAGGGAGAGAAGGGAACGAGTTTGTGGAGAAGAACTATTGTTTGGATTCAAGTTGTAAGCTTTCTTATTTAATTTAATTGTTTTGTTTTTAATCATGCTTTGTGAGTAGTTCTTCTCTCTAAGGTTGGGGTTAAACCCAACAATAGTTGTGCATGCTTGTTTATGATCATGTCTTGATTGTTTTTATTGCATGAATCTTTTCTCTTGTTCTTAATCCTTGAAACGAAAGTTGATAGGAAATTTCTCATTCATAGTTGAAGCGAAAGCAGAGACCTTGAATCAGAATAGTCAAATTAGGGTTTTGAAGCGAAAGCGGATCAATACTAGTTGAGGTAGAAGAGATTAGATAGTAAGTTTATAAATTTAGTGAAAGTTGATTGATTTACTTGCTTTAGTTAATGAAAGTTGACACCTTTATGTGATAAAAGCATGATCTTTATGTTTCATAGCGTTTGGCATGCATAATTGTTGTTGTGGTGATACCTTTACCTTAGAATTCCTCTTTCTCTTGTTAAAAACCCTTGCTTTGATTGATTGCTTGCATAATAAGTAACAAAACTTGATACTGACTTTCTCCCTGCGGACGAACCTGACTCTGCTATACAATAGCGGGGTCTTGATATAAATTTATTTGTTGTCAAGAAACCCTATCAACTCTCAAGTGGTTGCAATAAATTTATTCGATGATGTGAGAGCCATGGTAACTCTGATCTCTTCGTCCGGGTCGGTTTGCTCATGGAACTTCTTCAGCCGGTTCCCATTAACTTTGATGATTACGCCTCGGATATCGATCAACTCTACCGCTCCATGAGGATAAATGTGATGAACCACGAATGGCCCACTCCATCGTGTCCTGAGCTTCCCTGGGAATAATCGGAGTCTAGAGTTGAAAAGAAGTACCTTGTCGCCGACGTAATACGTTTTGGGCACTAATTTATGATCATGCCACCTTTTAGTGCGTTCCTTGTAAATTTCAGCATTTTCATACGCCTTCAACCTCAGTTCTTCTAATGCTTGCAAGTTCATGAATCTTTTTGCTCCCGCCGCGTCGAGGTTCATGTTGAGCTCCTTTAGAGCCCATAATGCTTTATGCTCCATCTCAACCGGTAAATGACATGCCTTGCCATACACTAGATTATAAGGAGTGGTACGTAGAGGTGTCTTGTATGCTGTCCGATATGCCCACAGAGCGTCATCCAATTTGGAGGACCAATCCTTCCTAGAACGGGAGACTGTCTTCTCCAATATGCTCTTTATTTGCCTGTTTGAAACTTCAACCTGGCCACTAGTTTGGGGATGATAGGGTGTTGCCACTCGATGGGATACCCCATACTTAGCCAAAAGTGCTTCGAAACTCCGTTCAATGAAATGAGAACCACCATCACTGATAAGGACCCTTGGAACACCAAACCTGGGGAAAATGTTGGTCTTGATGAATTTAGCCACAGTCTTGGCGTCGTTAGTCCTTGTAGCAACAACTTCCACCCACTTGGAGACATAGTCTACCGCAACTAGGATGTACTTGTAGGGGCCTGATGCAGGAAACGGTCCCATGAAGTCAATGCCCCATACATCAAATAGCTCAACCTCTAATATCCCGGTTAGTGGATTTTCATGTCTCCAAGTGATGTTGCCTGAGGGTTGACATCCATCACATGTTGTCACATAAGCTTGCACATCCTTGAACATGGTTGGCCAATAGAGACCACTTTGAAGAATCTTCGCCGTAGTTTTGAATCCCTTTGCATGGCTTCCAGTTGGAAGTGTGTGACATTGACGGATCACATTCTCGATCTCCTCTTTTGGAACACAACGCCTAAAAAGGTGATCGCTCCCTTGCTTAAACAAGTAGGGATCATCCCAATATTACTGTTTTACATCATGGAGAAATTTCTTCTTCTCTTGTGGGGTAAGGCCCTCGGGAATCACGCCTCCTAGAAGATAGTTAGCGAAATCCGTAAACCAAGGGGCTTTTGACCCTCTAACAGCATGGATTGATATTGAGGAAGAAGAAGTAGAAGTAGGAGAAGGAATGGAATTGATTTGAGCTAGTTCGGTTTCAGAAATCTTACCTGGATGGGTCGTTAACGAGCTTGGAGTCATTATTTTATCCTTGGTAACGACCTCCCGTGGCTCAGTAACGACCTGATTGATTGTCATGCCGACCCATTCTGAAAGTTTATCCTTGTAATTTGTGCCTTCCAGCCTCGGCACCTCGTTAACGACCCTGAAGGGGTCGGTGACGAGGGTCTTGTGGAATTCGACCTCGTTCAGCAGGAGGTGTTCGTCAGGTCTGGAATCGTTTATTGGTACCTCATTGTTGGACTCGGTGATATGCCCTACTGGCAATCTGGATAAGTGATCCGCCACTAGATTTTCTGCTCCCTTTTTGTCTCTTATTTCATGGTCAAATTCCTGCAGTAAGAGCATCCAACGAAGAAATCTAGGTTTGGCATCCTTTTTAGCCATTAAGTATCTAACAACCTCATGGTCAGTATAAACAATCACTTTGGATCCAACAAGGTAGGACCGAAAATTTTCAAAGGCAAATACCACCGCAAGGAACTCCTTCTCTGTTGTGGTATACTTACTCTGTGCCTCATCCAGCGTCTTACTAGCGTAATAGATGGCGTGGAGCTTTTTGTCCTTCCGTTGCCCTAAGACTGCGCCAACTGCATAGTCACTAGCATCACACATAATCTCGAAAGGCAATGTCCAATCAGGGGACTGCATAATAGGGGCAGATACAAGGGCAACTCGTAACCTGTAAAATGCTTCAAGACATTCTGGAGACAGCTCAAACACTACATCTTTCATTAGTAGGTTAGTCAAAGGTTTAGCTATCTTAGAAAAATCTTGAATAAATCGTCTGTAAAAGCCGGCATGCCCTAGAAAACTCCTAATGTCTCTTACAGAAGAAGGAGGAGGTAGTTTTTCAATAAGCTCGATTTTTGCTCTATCTACTTCTATCCCTCTTTTAGAGACAAGGTGTCCTATTACTATCCCCTCTTGAACCATGAAATGACACATTTCCCAATTTAACACAAGATTGGTTTCTTCACATCTTTTAAGCACTCGTGCAAGGTTAGCAAGACAAGAATCAAATGAAGAACCATAAACAGAAAAGTCATCCATGAAAACCTCTACAATATCCTCTATCATATCCGAAAAAATGGTCATCATACATCTTTGAAAGGTAGCAGGGGCATTGCAAAGCCCAAATGGCATTCTTTTATAAGCGAAGGTTCCATAAGGACATGTAAAGGTTGTTTTCTCTTGATCATCAGGGTGAATGGGAATCTGCCAAAAACCGTTATAGCTGTCTAAATAACAGAAATAATCATGCTGGGCTAAGCGTTCTAACACCTGATCAATGAAAGGAAGCGGGAAATGATCTTTTCTAGTAGCACTATTAAGCTTCCTATAATCAATGCACATCCTCCAACTAGTGGTGGTTCTAGTCGGAATAAGCTCTCCCTTTTCGTTTTCTATCACAGTCATCCCCCCTTTTTTTGGGACTACATGGACCGGACTTACCCATTGGCTGTCCGATATAGGAAATATGATCCCAACATCAAGTAATTTAATAATTTCCTTTTTAACTACATCCTTCATGTTAGGATTTAACCTACGTTGATACTCTATGGTGGGTTTATGATTATCCTCCATGTATATCCTATGCATGCAAAGGGAAGGGGAAATGCCAGTTATATCATCTAGGGAGTAGCCTATGGCTTTCTTATGCATCCTAAGCACATTCAAGAGTTTTCCTACTTCCTCATCTTTTAATTTAGCATTAATGATGACAGGCAAAGTAGAATTAGGACCAAGAAATTCATACCTGAGGGAGTCTGGCAGGGGTTTAAGTGTTGGGGATGGTTCAGCAGGGATTAGAATTGGTTCTTCTGGCTCCGTCTTCAACACTTCCTCAATATATTCAAAGGCTGAAATTTCGTTGTCTTCTGCTAGGGTCGTTAACGATGCTGATGGGGTCGTTAACGAGCCTGCTTCTTCTGCCAGGAGAATTGGTAACGTGGCTGGGGAGCTTGTTACTGAAACTGCAGAGGTTATTTCTGCCCATTTTTACCTGAAATTTCATCACCTAATGCTGATCTTTCAATAGGGTCTCCACATTCAATGATATCCTTGTGGGTGTAGAGCATCTTGACTTCGGCTTTATCAGTCTCCTTAATTGACTGTTTAAATCGGAATTCCGTCACCTCATCCCCAATTTCGAAAGTTAGGAGTCCCCTCCTAACATCGATTATGGCTCTAGTTGTGGCGAGGAACGGTCTTCCCAAAATAATAGGCACCACCAGATCTTCGGGCATTGTCATAACGATGAAGTCGTTTGGAACAAAGAATTTGCCCACTTGAACTGGAAAGTCTTCTATTACCCCTGTTGGTTTGATGCAGGATCCGTCTGCCATGTAGAGCCGCATGTTGATGGGCTCTAGTGGTCCCATATTAGCTTTAGACCAGATGGAGAGGGGAACTAAACTAGCACTAGTGCCCAGATCACATAAAGCCTTGAACTTGTGGTTGCCTATGCCGATCGTTATTGCAAATCTCCCTGGGTCTCCTAGCTTTTCTGGTAGAGCTATTGATCTGACTTCATCCTGCGGCTCTGTAATGGATCTTTTCCTGCTAAGAAAATCTTTCAAAAACTTTGTTAAGCCGGCATTTTGCTTAGGGCCTCAGCGAATGGGATGGAAATATTAATGCCCTGAAGAATCTTTACGAAACGCTTGAACTTACTCTCAGTAGAGTCCATAGATCTCTTAGTTGGAAATGGAAGAGATTTCACCATTCTCGGAACCAAGTTAGGCTCGAGAGGTGAGAGTACCGGGTCGACACTAGGGTCGTTTGGTATGCTCGGTGGGTCGTTATCGACCCTGATGGGGTCGTTAACTACCCTGGAGTTGAGAGGGAGGCTCGGTTTAGAAAACTTACCTGGGGTAGGTTCGTCAGGAGCCCTCGGAGCCTCGTCACCTTGGTATATGGGCTCGTTATTTGCCCTCGCTGGCTCGTTAACGAGCCGTTTGGTGACGTCCTCTTCCTTCTTGTCCTCAGCTTGAACTCGCTCCGACAATGTCTTCCCGCTCCTAAGGTGCCCTGCTGCTATTTGTCCCCTAGGGTTCTCCTCGGTGCAGCCCAGGAGTTGCCCTTGTGGTCTCGGAATTTGGGCAGCGAGGTTCCCTAGTTGGGAATCAACACTCTTCTTCCATATGTCGAACTCTCCCCATCTTTTATTTTGTTGGTTCAGGTTGGCTTGAACCTCGTTAACCTTCTTGGTCACTTCGTTAACTTTGTTGGTCACGCCGTTAATGCCTTCCTGTAATCCTTGAAACCATGATGGTGGCTCCTGATGGCCTGGAGGTCGATAAGGTGCAGGTCGTCTATCTGGTGGAGGCATTGCATAGTTTTGATTGGTATTCTGATTGCCCCATGCCTGATAGTTGTTTGACCTATCATGATAGCTAGGCTGGTTCCTGTATGGTCCTCTCATATAATTCATCTCAGCTATTGTCTCAGCGGCTCTAACCTGCTCTATGTTAGTGCAAGCAGAAGTACTATGTGCAGAAGAGCCACATTCTTGACATGATTGAGAGGATTTCAGAAAACTTACCTGCTTCTTCACACGGTTGACCTCATCTTGCAAAAATTGATTTTTAACATCCGGGTCAACTTCGTCTCGGTTAGGCATGTAGAGACGTTTCTGGGGATGTGGAGTCTGCTGGGTTCCATACATGGCATCATAATTGGACAGCTTATCCAGCAATTCCCACGCAGTTGTAGGGTTCATCTCTATGAAACCGCACGCTGTATGCGTGTTGATGCGGTTCTTGGTCTCTGCGTTGATACCCTGGAAAAAGATTTCTTGCAAAACATATAAAGGTTGCCCATGAGTGGGGTATTGTCTAAGCATCTCTTTGAATCTTTCCCATGTTTCAACGAATGTTTCATTAGGCAACTGGTGATAGGAGGTGATGCGTTTCCTCAATTCCGTCGTCTTAGCAGGAGGGAAGAACTTTGTAAGAAATTGATCGTACAAAGCTTTCCAAGTCCTGATAGACTTAGAAGGTAGGCTCTCCAACCAGCTCAGGGCCTTTCCAGCAAGAGACCACCTGAAAGCTTTTAACAGAACATATTCAAGTGAGACACCTTCAGCAGCTATGGTGTCACATAAATCAAGAAAGTTTCTAATATGCTCCATAGGGCACTCAGTAGGTTTCCCTTCGAACTGAGCCCGTTTAATCAAGGATATGAATTGAGACTTGATCTCAAAGGGTTTCTCTATCGCGGGAAGCATGATTGGAGATTCTGGCACCCTAAGTTCTGGATGCATGTACTGTTTGGCATTCCTCGGATAGGCATCAAGCTCCTCTTGTAGACAAGCATTAGCAGCTCGGTGACGCTCAGCCTCAGCAGCAGCACCTTCTTTCTCAGTTTTTAACGCCTCCATCTGATTTCGGAGGTCTTCCATTTGAAGAGCCATCTCTTCCGGTGTGGCCATGGCTCGATTTTCTCGGAGTCTACGGTGCAGGGAACGTTCGGGTTCTGAGTAATAACCAGTGTTGTCAAACTCGAGCCTTCGTCGTCCTACCGGCATACGCTGAGAAAACAGACAAAGAAAGAAAAAATTAAAAACAAAAACGGGGTCGGGCTATTCCCGAACCCACAGATAAACTAACAAACACGTTGCTTCCCCGACAACGGCTTGAATTTGTTGATAGGGTTTCTTGACAACAAATAAATTTATAAGTCAAGACCCCGCTGAGTATAGCAGAGTCAGGATCGTTCCACAAGAAGCAAGGTTGTTCGTTTATCAACTACTAAAAAGCAAACAAAATCAAGCAAAAACACTCACAAGCAGCCTCGTTAACGACGTTGTCAGGGTCGTTAATGAACCACCGTACACAAAAAGACTCAACTAACGACCTAAAATAAATTCAGTACCGAGCCATGTAACTCAGCAACGAAATTCACTTAAAGATAATTCAAATAAAAACAAAAATCTAGGACTAGGGACACCACAACATAGCCAAGCATATAAACTCGTAAGAAGAATAGATCATGCCTTTAAATAGATAGAGTCATCAACTTTCGTTGACTATCAAGTAAATTAACCTACTTTCGCATCCTAATTCACTTAATTGTTTGTTTTGGATCTAAAGCTTGAAACTTTCGTATTCAAACAATATCAACCTTCAAGTTACTAACTTTCTCTTTCAATTAAGTTAAAAACTCAAATTACCTTAACTTTCATCTTGGTATAAGCACAACAAACAATCTTAATAATAGATAAAAGGCATTCAACACACAATCTCACTTATCAAACATGCTTAACTATGCCGGGCTTAACCCCGATCCTAGAAAAGAAGATTACTCACTAATCATAACTACGAAACAAAAAATCATTGAAAACAAATTACTACTTAAATTAATAACAAAATATTGTCTTACAGAAATTCAGAAAAAACCGAAAATATGCAAAGTACCGAACCACAATCTCGATCAACGAACTCGGTAACTTTCGTTCACCGACCTCCGACTTCGACTCTGATCCTCTCCTCGACTCTCTCGGCTCTTCCTCTTCTCTCTATGTCGATCTCTCCTAAAAATCTCCCCCCCTCCCACTTTCTATGCTAAACAAGAGGGCTATTTATACTAAAAAGGCGAAAAACTAATAAGGCTAGAAGATAAAAACTTTCCTAAAAGATAGAAATAAAAACCTAAAAAGATAGAAAGAAAATCTAGAAAGCTAGAAATACCTAAAATACCTAATATAATAACCTTAAAAATTATAAAAAGATACTCCACCGATACGGAAATAATTTCCCGCACAGGATCGGTGAGTTACAAAGTCAACCCTCGAAATTTCTATCACGTGGCTTCGTTAACGAGCCCTCAAAACCTCGTTAACGAGCCTGGGCTTGGTTTCTTCCACACTTCATCTCGTAAAACCTGGACTCTGACTTCTTTAAACTTGTATTCCTCTGTCTTTCACTGTAGTGCTCCAAATTCAGCTCCATATAGCACCTTTTCCTTGCTAAAACCTACAAAATACACAAAATAGAGTAGCTTCCATACTTTCTATGAAAATATGCAAAACCATCCAAAAACACATCAAACTAAACCTTAACTTATCAAAACTAGACCTAATAAACAAAGAAAACCTACCAAAAACTATACTAAAAACACGAACATCAAAATACCCCATACTTAAACTTGCTTGTCCTCAAGCAATCACTAAACAATAACCAAAACCAAACAAACATACTTATCAAGATATAGCCATCCTCTAAAAAGCAACATCTACACATGAGAAAAATATAGCAAAGGATATTAAATGTCATCACACATATATGCACTAAATAGACATAAGAAAATACAATCCAACCTCACAAGGGATATAATGTCTTTCACTCAACTCTCAAGTGGTTAAGCTTATAAATTCAATCTCTCAACTAAATGTCAGTATCAAGTTTATTTGTTGATAGGGTTTCTTGACAACAAATAAATTTATATGTCAAGACCCCGCTGTTGTATAGCAGAGTCAGGTTCGTCCGCAGGGAGAAAGTCAATATCAAGTTTTGTAACTTATTACGCAAGCAATCAAACAAAGCAAGGGTTTTTAACAAGAGAAAGAGAGATTCTAAGGCAAAGGTATCACCACAACAACAATCATGCATGCCAAACACTATGAAACATAAAAATCATGCTTTTATCACATAAAGGTGTCAACTTTCGTCAACCAAAGCAAGTAAATCAATCAACTTTCGTCCTATCAATAAACTTACTATCTATCTCTTCTACTTCAACTAGGATTGATCCGCTTTCGCTTCAAAACCCTAAATTCACTATTCTGATTCAAGGTTTTCGCTTTCGCTTCAACTATGAATGAGAAATACCTTTCAACTTTCGTCTCAAGGATTAAGAACAAGAGAATAGATTCATGCAATAAAAACAATCAAGACATGATCATAAACAAGCATGCACAACCATTGTTGGGTTTAACCCCAACCTTAGAGAGAGACTACTCACAAAGCATAATTGAAACAAACAATTGCATTAATAAAGAAAGCTTAAAACTTGAATCCAAAACGATAGTTCTTCTCCACAAAAACTCGTCTCCTTCTCTCGCCTCCTCTCAATCGACTCTCCTCCTCCTCCTCCTCTAACTTGAATCATTGATAAGAAAACTAAAGAGGGGACAAGTGTATTTATAGAGAAACTATTCTATCTTAAATCTATCTATAAGGAAATAAATCTATCTTAAATCTAACTATAAGGAAATAATATCTTCTAATAAAATATATCCCTTATATCTATCTAATAACATAAAAGGAAATGGGATAAAAGCCCATTAATAGCACCGACTCGGACGCGCTGCTCCTCGCGGTACCTCGTTAACGACCTTGACAGGGTCGTTAACGACCCTGTTCAGCACTTCGAACAGCCTTGAGTAAAACTTGCGTAGAAGATTCGTTACAACTCCGTTTGACTCGATTCTTTTTCCTATGTTCTTGTAACGAATTTCTCTATCTCTTTACAAGCTCAAACTTGACCTTCAATGATTTTATGAACTTCATTCCTTGATAAAATACGAAATCTCTCTTCGGTTTTGCTCTTTTCCTCAAAATATGCTCCAAATAGCTTCTAAAAACCTACAAAACACCACCAAAGCTTATGTAGACTCCATATCTTAATAAAATACGAAAACCCACACAAACGACTCAAAACAAAACACAAAACTAAAGAAAAAGACTCAAAAGACACAAAAACACACCCTAAAAACATGACTAAAAAGGCGGACATCATTCCCCAGTGGTATCTCCAATGGCCATTGCACACATGTTAGGGGATGCCCAAGATTCAGGATATTCATCCTCTTCATCGTCCCAGGTGGCGATGTAGGCCTTCTTCCCTTGTCTACGGTCGTTAGTTCCCAGTGGGCACTCCTACGTGAAGTGTCCCTTTTTGTAGCACTTGTAGCATGTGACGTCCGAGAGGTCCTTCTCAACAGTTTTTTTTGGGAACTCTCTCCTTTCTGTGAGTTCCCATTTCCCTTTTTGAACTTTCCTTTGTAGAAGGATCGAAAGACCTTTGTTACTAGGACCAGTTCCTCATCCTCTTCTTCTTCAGATTCTTCATGTTGTTCTTGAACTGACTTGAGCATTTTTTTCAAGTTTGAGGGCAATCCCTTGGTGTGCCCTTTTTTGCTCCTTATCGTCTTGCTTCCTTTTCTCATGTCCCACCAGTTTTCCAAAAACTTGGTGGAGCATCAGAGTTCTGTTCTCGGGATTTTCCTTGAACATAGTTCTTTCATTTGCCCACTCACCAGTTAGGCCGTTGAACAGTTGTTGGACCTTCATTTTGTTTTTGATCTCCTCCTTTGTGATTCCTAGTCCCACGAGCTTGGTGCATAGGCCTTCGAAGCGGGATTGGTAACTATCAACAGATTCTCCCATTGTCATTTGGAAGTTGAAGAACTCCCTTCTTGCATTCATTTGGAGGTCCTCTCTGAGGTCAGAGTTTCCAATGTGCATCTGTTGGATGGCTTCCCACACTTCCTTGGTTGTGTCTAGGTTAGCCACCCTGTCGCAATCTTGAACCGTCATAGCATTCTTGAGGTATTGCTTAGCCTTGAAGTTGGCCTCCGTGCACTTCCATTCATTGGGTCCCCATTTGGAGTAGTCTTCCCTGATGGTTGGATCTACTTCAAAGTTCCCTTTCTCTATGACGCACCAAGCCTGATAATCCTGGCTCCGCATCTAGTCCTTCATGTCGCGTTGCCAATTTTCGAATCTTCCAGTGATAAGCCTTGGTGGCTTGCTGTTGTTGTGTCCGACTTGAGGGAGTTCGTGAGCCATTTTGAAACCTGCGATGCTAACACAAATCTAGAGCGACCTGCTCTAATACCAATTGTTGGATCGTAAGGGGTTAGCTAGAGCTTGGGAACTGGCAGTTTAGCTGTTCCGAAGGCAACGGAAGTATATGAGTGCAGGTAAGCAAACAATAAAGAACACAGTTTCCTTATAGAGGAACCCCACAACAACCAACTAGTTGTGTGGGTAAACCTCTACCTCCGCTTGGAGGATTTTTAATGACTTACTTGTATTATTGATTTGTTCCTCAGTTACAATCAGCCAGATTCAAACTTCTCTGTTCCTATGAGTTCTACCTGACTCTAGCAACACTAATGAATCTTCTCAACTGAGTTCCTAAGCGAAGGACTCAACTAAAACAAGTAAACCAAACCTTACACCTTGGCTATCTCAGTTCCCTTGCTCCTGGGAACTTAACTTCACCGTCGCCGATATCAGACACTCGCCCTCGGGGACTTCTCTTTTTCTTTCTCTCTTTCTGGGAGTATGTGTGAGTTCTGGGAGAAGTTCTCTCTTCGAGCACTATTCACTTGGCTTTATACTTGTGATAATTGGGCTTCAATCTTGACTTTCATTTGTGTCCGAAATGCCCCTTGTCTTGTATGCCAAGTCGTTGTCCTTTACATGTGACAATATTTGAATTTGAGTCAACTTTGAGAGTTGATCGGGCCGTTGGATCAAACGCCTCAGTCTGTTCCTCAGACTGAGCGTTTGTTTTGTCTTGAGGTAGGATCCCGCAAATCTCGCTGACTTGTCTTTGTCTTCACATGTGAGTTCCCATGTGATGGGAACTGTCTTCTTCAGAGTTCCTTTGAGAGAAACTCTTCATTATGTAGGCCAGTGTTCCTTGGACATTCATGAAGATCATTTACTGGACCTGTGTTCCTTATAAATACTTGAATAAAACACGTTAGTTCCCAAATGGCGTTTGTCATTATCAAAACTGGAGAGTAGTATCGTTGTTACGATGTTTAGAACCAGAGGTCCCAACATCATCCCAACATATCCCTAAATGGCATATAGGCCATCCCATTGGCATTGAGAGCCCAAGGGCCAACTTGTTCGCCCATCACGCATTCCATCTCAATTAATGTGCTAACACCATCTAGAGTTTTGGGGAGACAAGCCGGTTGTGTACACAACGTTGTCCGATTAGGGCGATGTTCGATTGGGGCATGTCATACCTTTCTGGATAGGGAAAAAGCTAATGAGCAGGACTCGTGGATTTGACGGCACTTTTCGGGCGAAATTAGGATTTTAAGTATTTCGGGACTTGTTCGTGATTTCTAATTTTTTATCTTTTACGGTTTCTATCTTATATATCTTTAATCTTATGTTGCCTCTAGTTTCTTTATTTTCTGATGGATTTTCAATTTTCGTGTTCTAGGATTTCATTGCTTGCTACTCCTTGTTCTTCAAAACTTGTTTTTGCTAGTCTTTCGTGCTTCATACTGTGTCGTCACTAGGAAAGTCAAATACTCCATATATATGGCTTGGACAAAGAGGTAGGGTCAAGGAGCTAGATCGCCTTGTCTCGATCAACCCTTTTTTCCCACAAACAAATAATAAAAAATATACGAAGATAAAACAGTCGTGGATCATTGCTCAATATTAAGATTAAATAATTTCAATCAACAAAAATATTAAGATTAAATAATCACCCCCTGCGGGAACACGAACACGTCTCCCGGGTACAACACCTTCGTAAACAGCTTGTTGGCGCCGCTCTGCGGGTTGGACGTCACGAAGCCGACGTAGAGGGTGCCCTCTAGGAGGGTCAGCACCTCCGTGGCGCGGGGGTGGAAGTGGGGCGCCACTAGCCCGTATGGGGCGAAGTCGAGGCGGGCCAGGGAGATTCCGAGCGTGTTGATTCCCGGGAGGTTGGCTGTGGTCACGGGGGTGACGGCGGAACCCAATGGGTTGTTGGTGTTGCCGGCCGCCTTGAACACGCCCTTGGCGAGGAAGTCGTCTACTGTAGCTTGCATCGGGTTCTTACAGAATTGTCCATTCACAAACACTACATAAGATTAACCCAAGATCGTCAATATATTTACCCAACGTATAAGTCCGCACATTTAGAAATCAATTGAAAATAGAAGGATTAAAAAAGAACTTATATAATAGATATTTTATCTTTTTCCGTTAAAAAACGGTAGTATAATCAATTTTTTGTAGGATAGGTAGCATATATATGTGATATTTCACAATAAATTTATACAAAGTGAGTAGCTAATGTAAGACTTACGTGCGGTGTTGGGGTTGGGGTCGGCAACACAGAAGTCTTGGAGTTGGGTAGGATCAGTGGCGTAGGCCATGGCCGCCAACAAAGCAAAACAAGCGAAAACTCGAGCTGCCATATTCGAAAAGTTTCAAGTACTAAGAATTTTGATTGCTGAGGACGGATTTGGAGGTGAAGGGATAGTTCAGATCGATAAGTGTATGTTGGGGATAATTTTGGGGTTTGAGATGATGGCTATTTATATAGTTTTGATATGTGATATGTGATGTGTATAAATTTATGCATGACCTCGTCGAACTTTGAATTGGTCTTATAGTGGTACATTCTGTTTGGTCTTCATCTTTAGGTGTATAAAATTCAAATGAGTAGTTTATATTATCAATTATATATTGATTACTTTCTTGATAAAGAGTCGATCTTGAGCTTGAATATAGGTCGCTGAAGAATGTTTCCATGCATTTTTCATCTTTTGAGTAGGTAATTTGTTGGATCGTAACCGGTTAGCTTAGAGCTTGGGAACTGGCTGTTAAGCTGTTCCCAAGGCAGCAGAAGAAACTATCGCAAGTATTAGAAAGACGGAATGAACATAGTTCCCTTATAGAGGAACCCCACTACAACCAACTAGTTGTATGGGTAAACCTCTACCTCCGCTTGGAGGATTTTGAATGACTTACTTATATATTGATTTGTTCCTTAGTTACAAACAGCCAGATTCAAACTTCTCTGTTCCTACGAGTTCTACCTAACTCTAGCAGCACTAATGAATCTTCTCAACTGAGTTCCTAAGCGAACAACAATCACTAAATAAGTAACTCAAACCTTACACCGAATCGCATTTCCCTTGCTCTTGGGAACTTGGCTTCACCATCGTCGAGATCAGACACTCGCCTCCGGGGACTTCTCTTCTTCTTTCTCTTTCTCTGTTGTGGGTATTTGTGAGTTCTGGGAGAAGTACTCAATTTGAGTACTATTCATTTGGCTTTATACTCGAGTGAACTTGGGCTTCAATCGTATCTTTCATTTGTGTCCGAAATGCCCTTTGCTTGATGCCCAATGTGTACTTTCTTCACATGAGACTTCAATTTGAACTAGGTCAACTTCTTGAATTGATCGGACCGTTGGATCAATCCTGACAGTCTGCTCCTCAGACTGTGCCTTCATCCTGTCCAAGACAGGATCCCGTGATATGCGCTGATCGGTCCTTGTCTTCACATGTGAGTTCCCATGTCGTGGGAACTGTCCTCTTCTGAGTTCCTTTGAGAGAAACTCTTCATCGTGTAATCCTGTGTGCTCTGGTCATTCCTGGGAGTTCTCATTTCATGGGAACTCTTCATTGTGTGCTCATTCATGGAAGTTCTTTGCTCAACCTGTGTTCCTTAAAAATACTTGATCAAAGCACATTAGTTCCCTTATAGCGTTTGTCATTATCAAAACTCGAAGAATTGTATCGTTGTTCCGATGTTCAGAACCAGAGGTCCCAACATCGTTCCAACATAATTAATGACCATTTCGGACATCTTTAGGAAAAGAAAAATTGGTTTCACATATTGTACAGAGTATCCATCCGCTAATGATAAGATTTCCCTTGTCAGCATTTACGTATTTTTTCGTATGCAACCGAGGATAGGTCCATATCTAATCTATGAATTATATTATTTGTATAATGTATAAAGGTTGTTGGAACATTAACTGTTTTATAATTTATTTTAGTTTTGACAATGATAAACTCTAATTTGTTCTTTTAATGTGTTGTTCAGAATAAGTATTTTAGGAAAACTACATGAATATCGTCAGAGTGATGGAACGTTGTGATGAATAACGTCCGGAACAAGTAACGATCTAGAAAGTCTCTTTTAAAAGATACACGACTTTCTATTTATGGAAAGTCACCGGATCTTAAACGAAAGATTGTTGCAAAGATTTGACAACTAATTAAGCTCAATCTGTTAGTGAGAATATAAGATCAAATTGGAAGATTTGATAAAGGAAAGAGGAAGAAATTTGAGATCAGTCGATTATGGAACTTATCCGATTGATTGATGATTTGAGAAAATTTTATATATTTCTTTAATCCATTTTAGCGAGATCCTCCGAGTGGAATAACATCACAAATTAGACAAGATTGTGATTGAGATCAGACTTGGTGGTTCCTCTATAAAGAGGTTAGGATAGCTAGGGTTAGAGAGTGGTTGAAAACAACGAACTATAGAGAAATAAGTGAGAGCTTAAGTGTTGTTCGTGTGGTTGTGATAACTTTGGTGAAGATTTCACGCGAGAGTTTAAGTACTCAGGTTCGTAGTTCATCTATAGTTAGGTTTTACGATTAGGGTTGTAGAAGTCTAGTTGGTTGAACTTCGGTTGGTGCCGAAGTTATCCGGGAAATTGACTTGACTTGCAACCGTTTAAGCTTAATCGATTAGTGAACTATTGAAATCCTCTGAGAAGGAGTCTCACGGGTAGAAGTTTTTCTTTCTACGACTTGTTGATCAGATAGAAAGTTTTTCTCTCTAAATACCTTGTTCCTGTTACTGTCATTTCCCGTTGCCCAGGGAACATTGCTAGCTCCCTATTTGTTTACTAACACGTTACGATCCAACAATTGATATCATAGCAGGTTTGCTCTAGATTGTATGTTAAAGTGAAGGAACATATGATGAGTTCCAACAACAGCCACAACGTTTGTATTGGGAACAACAAACCTCCACTACTGAAGGTGGGAGACTACGGTCACTGGAAGATTCTCTTTGCCACATGGGTTCGAACCGAGTGGATTGGGATGGAAAAAAACTTCAAGGCTATGATGTTTAAACAATACCTTGGGATCCGAGGACTTGCTCAAAGTAGTTAACTGTAAGACCGCCAAGGAAGCTTGGGCTGCAATTGAATAGAAGCATATTAGAAGCTCGAATATGAAGGAAAGTCACCAGAAGGCAACTAAGAAGGACTTCTTCAACTTCAAAATGAAGGAAGGAGAAACAATCTCCTCATAAAAATCCCGGTTTGATACTTTGGTGAATCATATCAATCACCTTGGGATTGGTGATGCCATCTCACTCACTGAAAAAATCTCTACGATTATTAATGATGGCCTTGGCCTCAAGTATGTAGTTATCAAAGGTCTGCTCAAAGAGCATCTAGTCACTAAGACTAGTACTTGATGAAACCCGAAATGAAAGGCTCGCTAGAAGACAAGAAACGAGATTATTATATTCGAAAGTGCAAACACTTGCTTCTTTATTTATGACTTTCTTTACAGCGAGGTTTACAGGCCCACGAGGCCAACAGATTATTTGAGAATTACACCATTGACCTCCTACGATTATCCGAGATCTCGACCTAACAATGTCCGAGATCCCCCAGTGGCCAGCTAGCTCTAGGCGTTACTTGTCGGTCCCTTTGAGCGAGGTTGAGTTGCGGAGTCTTTGATGTGAGGTAGAGCGAGGTGTAGGAGGCTGGCGAGGTGGTGTAGCGAGGTCTTTGATGTGAGCGGAGACTCTGTGAGGCTTGAAGTCTTTTTGTGGACTTCGCTTGTCTATTGCGAGGCCTTTTAACGGTGTTCCGATCACGTCGATCTTCAACGAGCAAGAAAGTTCTTGAGTTCAAGATGTTTTTCGACCCCTTTTCCATTCGAGAATCTCCTCTTTTTATAGAGGATTGGGGAGTCAAATTTTGGTCGTTGTCCGATGTGGGACGCCCGAGATCAAGGGCTCTGATTGGCCTAGAGGCGAGGCAGCCGGTGATTGGCTCGAAGAGCGGCGTTCGCTGAGTGGTCATGGTGGGCGGGCGCAAGTAGAGTCGGTTACGAGGTCGAGACCTCGCTCCGAGGTCGAGGGGGACCTCGTGGGGTAGGAATTTTGTTAAAACAAGTGGGCCCCAGGATCATCCTCGGGGGTCCCTTTGACCTGGTTTGACCATCATACCTCGGGCCCACCTCTTGCTTCGCTATTTTGAGCATCATCACAACCCCATGGCCTGGGGACCTCGCCCCGAGGGTCGCAGGGCATAAGTTCTCAAAGATTTGCGGGGTGCGAGGCTCTGCGAGGTGGGTAGGCATTTTGCGAGGCTTCAAGGGTTTCCGAGGTTCCTGGGGAGTATCTTGCGAAGACCTCCCTTTGCGAGGTTCCACACTTAGCTTTTCTTTGGTTGGCAAAGGTAAAGCTTTTCTGGGCTTGCTCCTCGTGTTTTGCTTAATGGGCCGCGCAGGAGGAACAGGCCCAATAAGTCTAACTGGGTAGGGGAGGCCCCAGCCTGCCCTTTATAAGTGCGTACTTCACACGCCTCCCCATTTATTTCTTCTTCCCAGATTTTCGCCTTCTCTCTTTCTGTCTTTTTGGCTTCCTGCGAACGGTTTCTTCAGACGGTTTCCGGCGAGCCTCAGCCATCTTCCGGTTGCACCACCGCCTCCTCCACGTCGATTCTGAACAAGTAAGTCTTCGACTTTTCTTCTCCCGCTTCTTGTTTGCTTTTGATTTCTCCCCGCTTGTTTTTTGTGCCGTGTTTTGGGAGGCGATGGAGCGTCGCCTGGTGTTTCGCGCCGGCATCATGGTGGCGAAACAGCGGTGGTGAGGTCAGCGTGACTTTCCGCCTGCTTTTTCTCGCCGTTTTCCCTTTGCTCCTTTCTCTTCTTTTTTCTTCCGTTTCGCCGTGCGCCCTAGCGGGCAGTGGTTGCCCCTTGGTGTTTCGTACCTGCGACAAGGTGGCAGGACGGTGGGGTGAGGGTGGCGAACGCCATGCACTCGGATTCCTCGCCCTCCAACTGACGATTGTCTCTTTTTATTTTTCGGCGGTTTGTAATTTTTGAAGCTCTGGGAAACCCAAACGTCCTGACGACTGATTGATGGGACGTTAGGGTCTCAACCGCCGCTCTCGACCGCTGGCTTCCATTTCATCTTCTCTTTCCTCTTTCTGGCGCTTCGACTTCTTCCTTTTTGGCGCTTTGACTTCTCCCTCGTCGTCCTATCTTGTCAGAGTAGCCCCTAGGGTGCCACGTGGCTCCTCGCCTCTTATGATCCGGGGTTTCTCTTTCTCACGAGGTTATGACCTCGCACTGCTTTTCTTCCGAGGTTACGACCTCGCACCGCTTTTCTTCCGAGGTTACGACCTCGCACCGCTTTTTTCTTGGTTATAAAGTCTGACGTCTCAATGCTTCTTTCTTTTCCAGGTGCTAGCCTTCCGCGGCCTGGACATCGTTCTTTTCATGCCTAGGAGAGCCTATGCTAGCCCTCCACCCGGCTTCGCTTTCAGAGTCCAAGAGGGTTTTTACGAGGAGGTTTCGGAGTCCGCGGGGAGCGTAGAACTCAGCGACTCTCAGAATCCGAGGTCCCCTTCGCTGGTCTTCAGCGAGCCTTCTTCAAGAGACTCCGAGGTCTCTATTAATTCGTGCTTCTCCCATCTTCGAACGTCGTCGGGCGTTGAAATGGCTTCGTCTTCTACCCCCGACGAGGTTGTTACTGAGGTCGAGGCGCGGCCGGTTGTGGGGACGACCTCAGCACCGCCTCCTTACGTGCCCCCGAGCTTCCCTGCGGCGTACATCACCGACGCCGTGTCCCGCGTCCCGAGGGTCCTGGAGGAACGGATCCCCATGACCCCGGGTTCCGCCGAGGCTCGTCTATCCGAGGGGGTGGCCACCGAGCTCGAGCTGAAGGACCTCACAGATATTGCCAAGGACTTTGCTTGGCCCGAGGGGGTTGAGTTGGCGCTTCCCGAGGAGGGGGTCACTCCTTGGCGTCTTAAAACAGGTGCGTGGTTGTGCACCTCTTCAGCCATCAGGCGGGCTTCAAGCTGCCCTTGGCCCAACATTTTGTTGATTATGTGTGGGTGATGTCTCTCTATTTGGTGGTGTTTTCATATGTGATTTCCTTTGTAAATATGTTTCTTTTTCCCCTTTTCTTGTGCGTTTTGTTCCTTTTTAGCTTAGTTCCCGTATTTCTATGAGATTCGGAGACTACGCACCTTTTATGTGTTTTGTAGGTAATTTGGCATGAATCAAGGATCGATTTGAAGGAGGGTCGAGACATGGAGCAAAGGCCGAGCTAAAGCGGGAAAGAGAGAAGCAAGCCATGAAGAAGAACAAGAGAAGCCAACTAAGAAGAAGGTGGAACGAGGTCAGGACCGAGTTGCAACCACGTCGGGCCCGACTTTGAAGTTTCCAACCTCGGACCGAGATGCACAGTAACTCGGGCCCGAGGTTCCTCCGTGTCGGTCCGAGTCGGTCACCGAACTACTTGGGCTCCAAGGCACGAATTTGTGGACTTCCACTTTTGCCCTTCATCTAATCTATAAAAGGCCCTCTTGTCTTCTAAGAAAGGGTTCCCTCACACACAAAAAAAAAGTAGGTTCCAAGGGATCCAAGAGGATACTTGGAGAGCAAGGAGGAAGGAGAAGAGGAGGAAGAGAGAGAGAATCGGCCAAGAGAGAGGAAAGCTTGATAGGTTTTGTTGATTGTTTAGCTTTGATTTGCTTTGATCTTGTGGATTTGAAAACCCTTGATTTGAATTTGTGGATTGCTTTGGATTTGAATGAAACCTTGCTTTGTTTTGAGATTGATTATGATGATTGCTTTCTCTTTTGATTTGATTGCTTTCTTTGCTTGTCACATGGAGTAGATCTCCTTGATCTTGGGTTATGGGGGAAAACCCTAGCTAGGTTTAGGCTAGAAACCCCAATTCCATAGCCTTGAGTGTTTGATCTAAGGAACCCACTCTACATAGAGCTACAATTCCTTGCGAAAGTTGGGAATCAAGGCTTGAGATTGGCAAAGTAGCGAAAGTGAACATGTGTCAATCTCAAGACCTTGATTCGAAGGGGATTTCCCCATGGATCGAGGTGTAGATGTGGTTGGAACGAGGGCGAAAGCACTCGATCCTAGTCCGATCATCACTCATTGCCTGAATTGGGGTGGAAAAGCCTTAATCTACTAAGGAAGGAACCCAAAAGCCCAAGATCTACTTTTAAAATCCTTGAGTTCGACATCCCTAGCTACCTCGGGCCCGACTTACCCAGTGTCGGTCCCGACTTCCTCTTGTCGCCAACCTCGGGCCCGACGTGACCTCAGTGTCGGTCCCGACTGTTTTCTTTGTTTTCCTTTGTTTTATGCTCTCCTTTCTAGCTTCCTAGTATCTAGGCACATCGATCGAGTAGACTTCCCGAGTGTTCGACACCCACCACGTACTACAACGGGGTCGGGTTATAAATTGTATCTCTTGACCCTCGCATCCGAGAGCGATCAAAAGATTGGCGCCATTGCCGGGGAAGTCTAAGTGCATTGAGTGCCAATTTGGTGAGTTTCTTGTGTTTTGGTAGTGATTTGGGTGAGGGAATAGCCCAAACCTTTGTTGTTTTTGATTTGTTTTGGTTTGTGTTGAGGTTAGGAAGTCAAGCTAGTGACTCTAAATGAGCGCTTCTCGGGAGGCAACCGGAGCTAGTAGCTTTCTTTTCGTAATTTTAGTTTGATTTTCTAGGTTTGGCTTAGCTTTTCTCTAACCAATATCTATCTAGTGTTTTGTGGATTTATGGTGTTGTGCATCCTTCAAAGTTGTGTAGGATTTGAGGTGAAATATTTAAATGGAAATATGGGAAAGAAGTTGCATGAGGATGGAGTAAAATTGGCGACCCGAATACTCCCACATCGAGCCCAGGTAAGTCAGGCCCGACATAGGGACGTCGGTCCATGAAGTCGGTCCAACTTGATTCGACTAGTTAGAATGCCAATTTTGCCCTTGACCTAATTTGTCCCTTTTCCCCATTAAATATTATCCCCCACCTACCTACCATCTTCATTATCAACTACCATTCCCAAAATACAACCCCTCTCCCTCAAAAGCCTTCAAAGTCGGCCGCCCCTACCCTCACCATACTCGATCCACATCCATCCCACTTCATCTCGTTCCAACCACAAAAAGGCCTCCCAAACCCGAATCCAAGTAGAAATCTCGAGTTCAATATAGTCCTTCGTCCCCCATCTAGATCTAGATCTAGGAAATTTGAGTTCTAAGTTGCTTATTTGTTCAAAAGTTCAAATACTCTTCGAATCCGGTATGTGTTACTCGATCTCTACTTATTTCTTTGAAAATTTTGTGCTTTCATTGCGTAGATTGAGTAATGCCATGTTTGATTGAGAGCTTGAGCTTTAGCATCAATGGTGGATTTGCATGACTTGTGAAATTGAGCTTTAAAGTTGTTTATGCATGCTTAGATCCATTTAGAACTTCGATTAGGGATGTTTGATGGTTGAATTTGAAATTTAAGTGCATGATAGAGTGATTTGGGTTGATTTGAGGTTAGAATCGAAGCATGAACTAGGTCGAGATCGACGTGCCCAGGAGAGTCGGGCTCGAGTTGTGGAAGTCGGTCCAACAAGTCGGACCGAGGTTGAGTAAGTCGGGCCCGACATAGGTTGGAAGTCGATCCTTGTTGTTTTTGCTCTCTTCTTGTGATATCATGTGGATTCATGTGTTTAATTGTTGGCTATAGCCTAATCATGATGTAGAATGATCATTTGCTTAGCTATTGTTAGAAGATGTCCATGATGATTTATGTTGAATTGAGATGCATGTGAGTCTAGAGACTAAGTATGGGGTTCCCTTTGTGTTGGAATGTTGTTGTGTGTGGATGAGTTCTTTTGTTGGGTTGTATGGAGTTTATCTTGGATCCTTTTGTTTGGATGTGTGTAGGTACAATGAAGACAAGAGCTTCATCCTCTCATGCGGAAAGGCCAAGGAAGAAGTCCAAGAAGTCAAGGAAAGAGCCGAAGTTGGATGATGTCTATTTGGAGGATGACGAGCAAGTGGAGAACTATGAAAGATATATGGCGCTTGAGCACCACACGAGGTGGCTTGATTGGGAAGCCGTGAGGAAGATGGACATGGATCAAGCCCTTCCAAGATGCTACTCCCACATCGGTCTTAATGGAATGCTAAGGTGGGACAACACTCACTACCCCGCCCTCACCTCGGAATTTATGGCCACATTCGAGTGCACTTATGATAATGTGGAGGATGAGGAAGGGGCGATCACTTTCCGATTGGGCAACGAGGACCACAATATCACTCTTAGGGATTTGGCTACCTACTTCGGGTTCCCATGCCCAAGAGAAGAGGCCGGAGTCAACAATGAGAAGGTGAACCAAGTGTGGCGTCATGTGGCCGGGAAGAGTGAGATGGGAAAGGGCGCCTCCACAACCAAGATTGCTAGCCCTCTTTTTCGGGTCATGGTGCGAGTCTTGGGGTGTGCAATCTATGCTCGTCATGAGTTGAGCAAGCCGATGAAGGAGGAGATCATGTTGCTCCATGAGATGCTCTTCAACACCGAGAAGCCCATGAACCTTGCATGGGAGTGGGTCAAGATGGTGCGGGACTTCCAAAGTTCCTCTTGGATCTACTTCGGCGGGATGATAGCAAGGCTCGCCATGCATCTAGGAGTTGATCTTGACAAGTATTCTCCGGCTCCGAATGGTGTTGAGTTCATGAACATGAAGTATTTCAAGAAGGCCAACATCAACAAGGAGAAGCTCTACATGATTTCCTTGGCCCCTCACTCAAACTATGATGGTGTGTCGATCCGGTTAGTGCACAACCTCTATGATCTTTCTCGGTATCAAAATTGGTACCAAGTGTGGGCCGGCAAGCCACACTCATTTGGTGACCCCGAAGGTGCAAGAGAAGGGCGGCGACAACAATCTCAACACATTCGGTTTACCTCCCCTCCATCTACACCGGATTCCGACCAAGACAAATTCGTGCTTGCACCTCGTGGGGAGGACATGGATGTCGATCAAGGGCAAAATGAAGAAGATGAGCGCTTCCAAGGTTTGATGGCCAACCTCCAAGCCACGCACCAAGCTCCAACACAAGAGGACCGAGGTACACACCAAGTCGGGCCCGACTTTCCCCAACGTCGGTCCACTTCATTCCATGGTGGTGAGGTCCCGAGGCATTATGAACGAGGAGAAGGGAGCGGTGCAAGGCGAGAGCAATTCCAAGGTGGAGGTTATGAAGGCTATGCCCGATGGTATGGTCCGGGAATGGTGTTTCCCGAGCAACAACAACCGGTGGACATGTCCTTCTTAGCCAACCAAATGGCTCATCTCCAACTTCAACAAGAGAATGTTCTCCAAGAGGTCCATCAAGTGAACCAACATCAACAACAAATGTACCAACAACAACAACAAATGCTTCAACAACAAAGCTCTTTCCAAGCTAGCCAACAAGAGATGAACCGGGCCCTCGGCTACACTAGGCGAGAGGTGGAGGAGCTTAGAGAGGTGGAAGATCAAATGTGGCGGGTCCAAGATAGCTACAACACGTGGATGAGCGGGAACTTCCCTTCCCGTGAGGACCAATGGACACGCCCGGAGCCTCAACTCCAACCACCACCACAAGACTTCTACCAAGAGCAAGTGTATGAGAGGGAGCCGCAAGCAAGGCTCCAAAGAGGACGAAGACGTGACAACCCCTTCGAGTGATCCTATACATGCCATTGAAGAATAAGAAATTGTGAGCTTTTCATACTCTTCTCTCTTGCTTTTAAGTTTTGATTTCCTTGTTTTGGGGACATCAAAAATTTTAAGTATGGGGTGGGGGTAAGTGTGTTCATGATTTCACTTGTTTATGTTTGTTTATTATTTTGAGGATATTTAGTTTGTGTTTCTAGTTTGTATTTGGGATGTTTGCTTATTGGTTTGTGGAATGACATGGATGATTAATTTGGTCTAGAATGGATGAGTTTTTGGTTTTAGAGAAATTTTTGCAAAAAAAAAAATCCATAAAAAATTGAAAAATTGTGTTAAAAAAAAAAAAAAGATTTTGTGTTTTGTAGGTTTTGGACTAGAAATTCCCATCTTAGATTGCCAAAATAAAAGCTAATGATGATGTGAGCATGTAAATTCCTTTGCATATTTTTGGATAGTTTAGCCTCTAAAATGATGTTGCTTTTGATATGATCATGATACCTTGCTTGTTTTATTGAGCATGTGAGTTCTAGGATGAGTTCTTATGCAACTAAGTATGAGTGACCCTTGTGAGATTGATTTTTGGCCATTTTAGGGATGCTTGATCATATTTGCATATCCCTCATGTTTCTTGTGTAATTAGCTCATTCATGCTTAGTAAAACTTGCTATTGCGGTGTTTATCTATTTTCCAAGACCGTCATGAGAATTGTCCTAGCCTGGTCACATTGATTTTGAACTTTATTCTTCTAGTCACATAAATGTTCCATATCCTACCATGAAGTTAATCCTTTGATTGTAGCCCCGTTCTAGCCTAAGCCTTTGTTTGAAACTCCTCAAAAATATTATTCCTAGCCTTATATGACTTGACCCTTATGGGATTGGACTTTAGAAGAGAGGTTTGGATTGTATTTGAAGAGTTGAGATTCTCTTGGGTTTAAGGGCAAAAGAATGGTGTTATGAATCATGTGGGTAGTGCATCTTTGTTGTACAAAAATGAAAAAAAAAAAAGAAAAGAAAGAAAGAAAATGTTGGAAATGTAAAGGGGAATGAAATCAAAGAGCTTAAGTGAAGAAAATGGTCCGACCGAGTTACAAGCAACATCGGGCCCGATGTCATAAGAAAGTCGGTCCAAATGTAGAAAGTGTTGAAAATCCAACAAAAAGCATAAGAGCAAAGATGAAGTGGAATGTTAAGTGAAATTTTGGGTTGAAAGGAAAATGTTAAGTCTTTTGGGTGGGTGTGAAAGTAATTGTGGAATTTGGTGAAATTGGTGAGAGTTTAGGTTGTTCAATCCCCATTATAAGCACCACAAGACCAAATAATTCCCACCTTGAAAAATACCAAAAGCCCCATTACAACCCGGCCGAATGGAACCTCTTTGAGGACCTCCATTGAGCCAAGTTCGAAATTCTTTGTGTACTTTGCATTAGGCATCTCTAGGTGGAGGAATTGGTGATATTAGCTTCAATAGTAAAGTTCTTACTTGCATGATTTTTGAGCTTGAGTGTTCATTGCTAAACCCAAACACATGATGAGTGATACACATTCACATATCCCTAAAGTGAGGCTTAGTTGCATTGACTTTATTCCTTGGAACACTTAATCACGTGTGATGATGTAATCTTGCTTGAATGTCTATCACTTGTGCTTAAAATGTGTTTTCATACGAGGCTTTACTTGAAGATTATGTTTCGGTCTTGCTTACATTGTTATTGCTTCAGGACAAGCAAGTTTAAGTATGGGGTATTTTGATGTCTCTCTATTTGGTGGTGTTTTCATATGTGATTTCCTTTGTAAATATGTTTCTTTTTCCCCTTTTCTTGTGCGTTTTGTTCCTTTTTAGCTTAGTTCCCGTATTTCTATGAGATTCGGAGACTACGCACCTTTTATGTGTTTTGTAGGTAATTTGGCATGAATCAAGGATCGATTTGAAGGAGGGTCGAGACATGGAGCAAAGGCCGAGCTAAAGCGGGAAAGAGAGAAGCAAGCCATGAAGAAGAACAAGAGAAGCCAACTAAGAAGAAGGTGGAACGAGGTCAGGACCGAGTTGCAACCACGTCGGGCCCGACTTTGAAGTTTCCAACCTCGGACCGAGATGCACAGTAACTCGGGCCCGAGGTTCCTCCGTGTCGGTCCGAGTCGGTCACCGAACTACTTGGGCTCCAAGGCACGAATTTGTGGACTTCCACTTTTGCCCTTCATCTAATCTATAAAAGGCCCTCTTGTCTTCTAAGAAAGGGTTCCCTCACACACACAAAAAAAAGGGGGTTCCAAGGGAGCCAAGAGGATACTTGGAGAGCAAGGAGGAAGGAGAAGAGGAGGAAGAGAGAGAGAATCGGCCAAGAGAGAGGAAGGCTTGATAGGTTTTGTTGATTGTTTAGCTTTGATTTGCTTTGATCTTTGGATTTGAAAACCCTTGATTTGAATTTGTGGATTGCTTTGGATTTGAATGAAACCTTGCTTTGTTTTGAGATTGATTATGATGATTGCTTTCTCTTTTGATTTGATTGCTTTCTTTGCTTGTCACATGGAGTAGATCTCCTTGATCTTGGGTTATGGGGGAAAACCCTAGCTAGGTTTAGGCTAGAAACCCCAATTCCATAGCCTTGAGTGTTTGATCTAAGGAACCCACTCTACATAGAGCTACAATTCCTTGCGAAAGTTGGGAATCAAGGCTTGAGATTGGCAAAGTAGCGAAAGTGAACATGTGTCAATCTCAAGACCTTGCTTCGAAGGGGATTTCCCCATGGATCGAGGTGTAGATGTGGTTGGAACGAGGGCGAAAGCACTCGATCCTAGTCCGATCATCACTCATTGCCTGAATTGGGGTGGAAAAGCCTTAATCTACTAGGGAAGGAACCCAAAAGCCCAAGATCTACTTTAAAATCCTTGAGTTCGACATCCCCAGCTACCTCGGGCCCGACTTACCCAGTGTCGGTCCCGACTTCCTCTTGTCGCCAACCTCGGGCCCGATGTGACCTCAGTGTCGGTCCCGACTGTTTTCTTTGTTTTCCTTTGTTTTATGCTCTCCTTTCTAGCTTCCTAGTATCTAGGCACATCGATCGAGTAGACTTCCCGAGTGTTCGACACCCACCACGTACTACAACGGGGTCGGGTTATAAATTGTATCTCTTGACCCTCGCATCCGAGAGCGATCAGTGGGCCATGAGGATCTGCCCTGCGCAGCTGTTTCCAAACGCTTGGCGGTTGCTGTGTGCATACACGATTCGCAGTCGCGAACTTGGGGACGAACCGAGACATGACTACCTGTCGGCTTTATTCCTAGCGAGGAGAGACACTCGGTCCCGAAGCCTTATCAACCTTAGCACGCCGTTTATCAAGATCACCACGGCCCCTTCGAACGTCGGGCCGTGGAAGCCGAATTGGTTCTTGGTTCGCGACCCCACCGGGAGATATCTCAATTTTCCGGTAAAGTCGGGCGAATTTGTTCGGTGCGTGACCCCGCTGGAGGTTGATGAGCTAAAGGCGCTCAGGGTCCGATACGCCATGGTGAGTCAGGCACCGTTTCAGGTGTATCTTTCTCATGACCAGCTTGAGCGGGCTGGACTGAGCCTTAGCCTCCCTCCCCGCGAGGGAAAAGAGGGTACTCAATCTCTTTCCTGACATTCCCTGATTTCATTTTTTTTTGAAGTTGAGGGGCGAGGTTTACAACCCCGCGGGCTTATTTTGTCTCATTACTGTTATTAACTGGCCTCTTTCTTTTCTTATCTAATTTTTTCGTTCTCCTTTTTTCTTTGACAGTGAACCTACTCGGCGCTCTTACCTCGAAGTCACAGGGCAAAAGGCCTGTGACTTCTTCCTCCAACGCTCCGAGACCCCAGGGCCAACTTGGGGTCGTCATAAAGGAACCGGCCTCGCAGGCGAGGCCTCCCGCCCCGCAAAGCAAGACTACAGCCCCAACGCTGAAGGCGCCGGCGGCGAAGACGAGCGGGGGGGTGGCGTCCAAGGGGGACGCCGCAAGGACATCCTCCCATCACTCTCGAGGATCCGGGGATAAGGCCGGGTCCAAAAGGAAGGACGAGGGTTCTCCTCGGGGGGAGAAAAGGAAGAAACGAAAGGAGGATGGGCAGGGGGAAACCCCGGGGGGCGTGATGGTCGAACGCCCTGGGCCCGCGAGCCGAGTTATCTCGGCCACCGGGCCTCCTGCCGAGAAGTTCCACTGCCCTGGTCCTTCCCGGGGCGTGTCCGAAGACTGGGACAGGACCGTTTGGCCCGACGAGGTTGCATGGGCTAACAACCTCTCGGAGGCAGCCCTCAACGATGAGATCCTTCGCTACTCCGCGATGGTACATCTTGCCCTTTTTCATTCATTATTTTTTGTTTGGCTTTATTATTCTTGTTCTTGTTTTTACGTGCTCTTTTATTGCTCCAGAATACCTTCTTCGCGAACTACAACTGCGGCTGCGTCGTCCTTCTCCATAGGAAACTGGGCAGGATGGAGGCGAGGCTCCAAGAGCGGGACGCCGAGCTCGAGAAGAAGGGAAAGAGCCTTGTAGAGGCCGAGAACCGCGTTCGCGCCGCGGAGATCGCGTTAGCGGACGAGGCCAAGGACGCCTCGAGGGCCAAGGAGGAGCTGAGGAAGGTGAGGGAGGAGAACAAGGATTTGAAGTATGAGAACGGGGATTTCAAGGACGAGGTCAAAAAGCTCAAAGGCCAGCTGTCCGAAGAGCACCAATTCTTCAAAGAGAAGGAGGCGGAGCTTCGGAAAGCCGAGGAGGAGGTTACCAGGCTCCAAGGGCGTGTTGTTGAGCTCAGCAAGGAACTGGATCTCGAGGGGCCCAGGTATGTGAAGTCCGAGGCCTTTCAGGCCGAGATGGTGGAGAGTGTGAGGAAGATGTTCCAACAGTCCGTCAGGATGGGAGTAAAGCAGGCGGTCGCGAAGTATGGGCACCTCAACCCCCGCATCAAGTTTTTCATCCCCAACTATCAGGAGACTATGGGGGAACTTGAGGGGGAAGAGCCTGAGGGAGAGTGCGAGTTCTTTCTCAACGAGGATGGAACTGTGGCTAGCGAGGCGCCTACCGTGGCAGCCATCGCCCAGGAAGACGCGCCCGGCTCCCAGCCTTCTGCCATCACCGCCCCTGCCCCGGAGACTCCCCAAGGACCTACTGCTCAAGCCCCTGAAGATCCTCCGAAGACCTCCGACCCTGCCGCCGAAGCCTCGAAGATGTAAAGGATGTCGTCGTCTGCTTCTGTTGTTTTTTTGTTTTGTTGTTTTGCTGGTGGCCCTGCGGGGCCTGTAATTAAACATCTGGGCACACGTGCCCCAGCTTTTTATGTTATTTTCCTTACCCTATGATTTCTTGTTTGTTCTAGCTTTCCCGTATATGCTCGCACATATTATCTACCCAACCCCATGGCCCGAGTGTCACAATTATTGTGGTATTCGGGCCACATCGGGTGTTTCTGATTATGTATCGAGATCTCGAGCTTTGCTTCAATGATTCGCCAAGGCCCCGAGCCTTTTTCGGACTTCGCACAATGACTTTGCCGAGGCCACGAGCGGGAAGCGAGGGAGGATTTTTACGAGATTCTCCAACGCCTCGCGTGAAGCGAGGGATGGACTTAACGAAGATCTCCAATCCCAAACGGGAAGCGAGGGATGGATTTTTGACGAAATTCTCCAACACCTCGCATGAAGCGAGGTTTGGACGTTTAACGAAAATCTCCAACCCTAAGCGGGAGGCGAGGGATGGACTTAACGAGATTCTCCAACACCTGGCGTGAAGCGAGGTTTGGATTTAACGAAGATCTCCAACCCCAAGCGGGAAGCGAGGGATGGACTTAACGAGATTCTCCAACACCTCGCATGAAGCGAGGGTTGGACTTAACGAAGATCTCCAACCCCAAGCGGGAAGCGAGGGATGGACTTAACGAGATTCTCCAACACCTTGCTTGGAGCGAGGGTTGGACTTAACGAAGATCTCCAACCCCAAGCGGGAAGCGAGGGATGGACTTAACGAGATTCTCCAACACCTCGCGTGAAGCGAGGTTTGGACTTAACGAGATTCTCCAACACCTGGCGTGAAGCGAGGTTTGGATTTAACGAAGATCTCCAACCCCAAGCGGAAGCGAGGGATGGACTTAACGAGATTCTCCAACACCTCGCGGGAAGCGAGGGTTGGACTTAACGAAGATCTCCAACCCCGAGCGGAAAGCGAGGCATGGACTTAACGAGATTCTCCAACACCTCGCGTGAAGCGAGGTTTGGACTTAACGAAGATCTCCAGCCCCAAGCGGAAAGCGAGGGATGGACTTAACGAGATTCTCCAACACCTCGCGTGAAGCAAGGTTTCAACTTAACAAAGATCTCCAACCCCAAGCGGGAAGCGAGGGATGGACTTAACGAGATTCTCCAACACCTGGCGTGAAGCGAGGTTTGGATTTAACGAAGATCTCCAACCCTAAGCGGGAAGCGAGGGATGGACTTAATGAGATTCTCCAACACCTCGCGGGAAGCGAGGGTTTGACTTAAAGAAGATCTCCAACCCCGAGCGGGAAGCGAGGGATGGACTTAACGAGATTCTCCAACACCTCGCATGAAGCGAGGTTTGAACTTAACGAAGATCTCCAACCCCAAGCGGGAAGCGAGGGATGGACTTAACGAGATTCTCCAACACCTCGCGTGAAGCGAGGTTTGGACTTAACGAGATTCTCCAACACCTGGCGTGAAGCGAGGTTTGGATTTAACGAAGATCTCCAACCCCAAGCGGGAAGCGAGGGATGGACTTAACGAGATTCTCCAACACCTCGCGTGAAGCGAGGGTTGGACTTAACGAAGATCTCCAACCCCATGCGGGAGATGGGCTTTTAACCCGGAGTTTTATTTTTGAGAGAGATTTTGAAAGTCCCACAACCCTTTATTCACAAAAAGCAGTAACGGAGTTCAGAGAGTTTACACGAAATATTTCCTTAACCGGTCGACGTTCCACGTCTTATTGAGGGTTCGCCCCTCGTTGTCTTTGAGCTTAAAGGCCCCGGGAGTGACCTCCTCCCCGAGGATGTATGGTCCCTCCCAGTTGGGGTCCAGTTTGCCACCTTCAGTTCTTCTCAAGACGAGATTGCTTGTGGCCAGGTGCCGAGGTCTCACCTTCTTGTCGTGGTAAACGGCCACGCGGCGCTTGTATTCCCTGGAGCGAAGGTCGGCTACTTCGCGTAGCTCATCGCGGAAGAGCAACTCGACCCTGAGATTGGCCTCGTTCTTCTTTTCATCAAAATCGAACACCCTCGCCGATGGGACCAGGGTTTCTACCCGGACTAGGGACTCTGCCCCGTAGGTTAGGGCGAACGGCGTTTCTCCGGTCGCGCGGCGCGCGGTGGTGCGGTACGTCCATAAGACGAGCGGGAGAAGCTCTGCCCAACGACCTTGCGCCATGCCCAGCCGCTTCTTTAGATCGGACAGGATGCGGACTTTGACGTTTTCTACCTGGCCGTTGGTATGAGGATGGGCCACGGAGGAGAACTTGAGGGATATGCCGAATTCTGAGCAGAATGTCCGGGTCTCTTCACAGTCAAATTGGGGGCCATGGTCGGTCATGATGGTCATGGGAACGCCGAAGCGACAAACAAGATTCTTCCACAAAAAGTCGCAGACCTTATTCCCCGTGATCTTCGCCATTACTTGTGCCTCAACCCACTTCGTGAAGTAGTCGACGATGACCAGGATATACCGCACCTGACCGGGGGCCTTGGGCAAGGGGCCGAGGATGTCCATCCCCCACATCGCGAAGGGGCACGGTGCGTGGATGGAGCGAAGCGGCAAGGTCG
Source organism: Fallopia convolvulus (assembly GCA_964016875.1). Lineage (NCBI taxonomy): Eukaryota > Viridiplantae > Streptophyta > Magnoliopsida > Caryophyllales > Polygonaceae > Fallopia > Fallopia convolvulus. The sequence goes on along the minus strand of OZ024722.1, from coordinate 4,251,072 downwards.
GGGCGTGCAAAGGTTACTGTGCCTCTGGCATCCATCACATCGCTTGACGTAGTCCCTTGCATCTTGCCGGAGGGTGGGCCAGAAGTACCCCAAGTGGGCGATCTTATACGAAAGGGTTCGCCATCCGGGGTGGCCGCCACAGACCCCTTCATGGGCCTCATAGAGGATGTGCTCCGTCGACTCGATCGGGACGCACAGTAGGTTGGGTTCGGCGTAGCCTCGGCGATAAAGGCAGCCACCTATGACGCAATACCGCGCCGCCTGCATTTTCAGCTTCCTGGCCTGCGCGGGGTCCTCTGGGAGGACCCCGCTTTCCACATACCGTGTTATCGGGATCCTCCAATCCTCCGCGGTGACAGATACAACCTCGCTGTTCACACTCCGCGAAAGTTTTTGCTCTACCATCACGCGGTTCCCCACCTCAAGGGGAAGGGCGGATCCTAACCTTGCTAGCGCGTCTCCTTTGGTGTTCGAGGTTCGAGGGATGGACTCTACCGCGAAGGTTTCCAGGCATGAAACCAAGGCTTTGACCTTTTCCCGGTACGCGGGCAGGAACCCCGTTTTGGTGTCGTACCGACGGTTGAGCTGGCGCGCTACCAGCTCGGAGTCGGTGTAGACCCTGATTTTTCGGGCCCCACTGAGGAGAGCCATCTCGATTCCCGCGATCATGGCTTCGTACTCGGCCTCGTTATTGGTGGCGTCGAAGGCGAAGTTAAGTGAGTACTCCGTCTCGATCGAGGGCCCAGCGAGGAATACTCCAGCCCCACCACCGGCGTCACATCGCGAGCGGTCGACGAACACCTTCCACTCTTCCGAGGATGTATCTGTTTCGGGGAAAGTGACCTCCACCATGAAGTCAGCGAGGGCCTGTCCCTTCATGGCAGTTCTCGGGAGGTCACTTCGTCATCCGCCCGGAGAGGGCGGGCTGGTGGAGGATTTGTCAAAGTGGGAGGTCAGACAGGACCATGATGGGGTGCGCATGGAAGTAAGGGCGCAGACGCCTTGCGGCGGTCACAACCGCCAGCGCCATCTTTTCGGCTGGGGAATACCGCTACTCCGCGGGCTGGATCACACGGCTCACGAAATAAACTGGGTGCGTGGCCTTTCTGGTGAGCACCGCGCTGACCGTCTCGGGGCTGACGGCCACATAAAGTTGCAAGTCTTCACCCGCCAGTGGGGGCGACAGTGTGGGGAGCTTTGTCAGGAAGGCCTTTAGCTCAGAGAAGGCGAGCTCCAGATTCTCGTCCCACACGAACTTGTCATTCTGCTTGAGAGCCGCGAAAAAGGGGAGGGACCTTTCCGCCAAGCGGGAGCAGAACCTCCCGAGGTAGTTGACAGCACCGTTAAGTCGTTGCACCTCGGTGCGAGACCGTGGTGACCTCATGGAGAGGATCGACTCGACCTTGGCAGGGTTTACGTCGATGCTCCGTTCGCTAATCATAAAGCCAAAGAATTTTCCCGACGACACGCCGAAGACGCACTTCTCGGGGTTCAGGCTGAGGCGGTTGTGCCTGAGAGTTGCGAAGACCTCAGCGAGGTCAACCAGGTGCTCCTCAGGGGTCTTGCTCCGGACAACAATGTCGTCGACATAAGCGGACACGTTCCGTCCGAGATGGCTCTTGAAAACGCGGTCGACGAGGCATTGAAAGGTTGCCCCCGCATTTTTCAGCCCAAACGGCATGACTTTGTAGCAATAAGTGCCACGCTGGGTGATGAAGGATGTCTCCTCCTCTTCTCGCGGGTTCATCAGGACCTGATTGTACCCCGAGTATGCGTCGAGGAAGCTCAAAACCCCGTGACCTGCGGTTGAGTCAACGAGCTCGTCGATCAAGGGCAAGGGGTAGCTGTCTTTGGGACAGGCTTTGTTGAGATCCTTGAAATCGACGCACATTCTCCACTTCCCGCTGGCTTTTTTGACAAGCACGACGTTGGACAACCACCGGGGGTATTGGACCTCGCGTATAAACCCCGCAGCCAGCAATTTTGCCACTTCGTCATTTGCGGCGCTTGCCCTTTCCTCGTTCATTTTTCTTCGTCGTTGCACCACAGGGCGAGTGGTGGCGTCCACGTTCAGAGAGTGCTGGGCTACGGTCCGCGGGACACCTCGGAGGTCCTTCGCAGTCCAAGCGAAAACGTCGCGGGACCCTGCGAGCAAGGCTTCTAGCGACGTCGCCGATACCCCCGAGAGGCACTCCCCGAGGTAGATCTTCTCGGACTCGCTCTCGAAAGGGGATATCACCCTTCTTTCCGGCTCTGGAGTGGGGACTATGAAATCCCGGACTTCGAGGTCGGCCTCGCCGGGAGATTCCACCATGAACACCGGGCACTTTTGCTTTGCAGAGGTTGCATAGCAAACGCGACCTTCCTCCTGATTGCCCTTTACCTCTCCAACCCCGCCATCGACGGGGAACTTCATCTTCAAGTGGTAGATAGAAACTACCGCCTGGAACTTCATCAAGGAGACCCTCCCAATGATTGCGTTCCACACCGAAGGCAGGCGCACCACTGTGAACTTCACCATTTCGGTCCTCCTGGTGGAGCCGGTGCCGAGTGTCATCCAGAGGTCGATGAGTCCGACCACGTCGACCTCGTTCCCCGAGAAGGAGGTGAGTTTCCCAGCGTAGGGCTTCAAGGAGGTCTCGGAGATGCCCAATTGCTCGAACGCGCCACAGTACATGATGTCCACGGAGGATCCCGTGTCCACTAGTACTCGCTTAACCATCTTTGAGCCCATCTGCGCGTGGACCACCAGGGGGTCGGAGTGTGGCATGTGAAGCCCCTCGGCATCATCTGACGAGAAGGACAAACCTACGTGGGCGCGCGAGGTTTGTGCGACGCTGAACACCGAGGGTTCATGATGGCTTTCCCTCGCGTATCTCTTCCGCTCTGCCTGGGTTGACCTAGCCGGTGATGGTCCGCCCGAGATGGTATGGATGTACCCATCGGGCGCTTTTGCCAGTCCCGACCGGTCCTGCTTCGCGGGCGCCTGTTGCTCGACGTTGTTGTTGTTGTTAGCCTGGGTCTGACTTGGGCCTCGCGGCTCGAGGTTGGCTCCCGACGCGGGGTTGGCACGGCCCTTTTCATTTGGGTCATATGAGGGACCTCCCTTGCCTCGGTAACCCCGCGGTCTCCTGCCAAAGCAGTTCCAGCCTCCGCCACCGCCTCCACGGTTGTTGTTCCGGTTATTGTTGTTGTTGTCATTGTTCCGGCTATTGTTGTTGTTTCTGTTGTTGTTGTTGTTGTTGTTGTTGTTGTTGTTGTTGTTGTTGTTGGGGTTGGGGTTGGGGTTGGGGTTGTGTGCCTGCGTCACATACGCATCGCGCGCGGCCGGCGCGGCCACCTTTGCCTTCCCCTTGGCCTCAGCGACGATCTCTTTGTCAGTTCGTGGTCGCGAACTCTGGTTGGAGGCATCCTCGGCGTATACTTGGGCCGTGATTCGGGCGCACAAGCTTTTGTATGTCTCCGGATTCTTATAAAAAATGCGGTTTTTGAATTCCCCGATGCGCAGGTTGCCAATGAGGGTGTCGCGCACCGACGACTCATCGACGTGCGCGATCTCCGCCACCACGGTCGTGAACCTCGTGAAGAAAGCGCCTAAGGATTCGCTCTCCCCCTGCTCGATCCCGCGGAGGTCCCGCATGTTCTTCTTGCGCTTCCTGGAGCCGTTGAAGTGCGTGACAAAGGAATCACACAGTTGGGCGAACGAGGTCACAGAGCCGACCTTCTTGCTTGAGAACCATGTCAACGCGGCCTTTTCCAGGGTGGTGGGAAAAACCCTGCAGAATATCGCGTCATTGTAAGCGTTGACGTTCATCTTTACCGCGAAGTGTTTTACGTGCTCCTCGGGGTCCGCTGAACCGTCATAAAGCCCCATTTGCGGCCTCAAGAAGCCCTTGGGTATGGGCGCGTTCCGGATCGCGTCCATGAACGGAGAGGTGATCTTGGCTTCCTCCCGATTCTGGGGCAGTGGCCTCGAATTATGCGATCGAGACCTCGGGTAGTGCATCGCGCTCCCCGCTGTTTCGGACAACTCTGGCTCCTGCAGCCTCGATCGGCGTGATCGGGACCGCGAGATTTGCATGGGATCTCGGGGAGGTCTCTCTGTCGATGAGTCGTTGGCGGAGGACTCGGGCTCACGCGCACACCTAGGGACGTACGCGGGGACATACTCGGAGTGCGGCTCACCCTGGGGGGATAGGGGACGTACGAAGGGGCGAAGCCCTGTTGGTATTGGCCATAAGTCGGGTAGGGGTATGGGTTTGAGGGCTCGCCGCCCTGCTCGAGACTTTGGAATGGGAACGGATTTTGCGGGGTGGTGTACGTCCATCCCGGAGGGACCACGAACGGGCAGCCCGGAGGTCCCGCGGCTGTCCATTGCGTAGTTTCTGAAACCCCCTTTGGTTACTTGGCATACAAGTAATAACACAAATACACAAGTCTCTGTGGGATCGACCCTTACTTACCGCTCTACTGAGTTGTTTAAGTTAGGATTCTTTGATAGGTATAACTACCACCGAAAATACCTCATCAAATTTGGCGCCGTTGCCGGGGGCTCGTCGCTATTTGTGTTTTTACTTTTGTGCTATTCTTGGTGTTGTGAACCTATCTTACGGTTCATAACACCCGTGCTACTAATCTATGGCTTTGTTCGATTGTAGACAGCTACAGGATGAACACTTCCCTCATTATTTTTCAAGATTTCAAGACCATGTGTTTGAACTTGGTGCTTGGGGATTACGATACAGTGATAGAGAGGTGAACATGGGAGTTATCCATGGTATGAATCTTGAGACAAGAGGGTTGGCCGACTACATGAGCAATGGTAGACTTTTATTTATGGGATCTGAGGAATGCTGGGATTTCTTCTGTTTCATGAGCCATCAAAGCTTTTTGGTCGAGTCATCTTCACAACCAACCCAATCGGTTGATACGTCTCTTGAGGATATAATCAGGAATCTCTCCAAAGGGGCAGATGCTATAATCATGGAGCATTGTGAGTTGTGTTCTTCAAGTTTTCATCCCACAATCTCATGCCCTTTTGAGTTGTGTGGAAGAAGTGGTGGAATCACGTTGGAATCAAACAATCAAGAGTCAAATATTCATATTCAAGTTGAGGAGCAATCTAAGACACTTGATGATGGTTATGATGATGAAGTTGATGCTCAATATGAATTTTCACCTACAAGGCAAGTTGAGCAAATTATCACAGAGCCAAAGGAAGTCTGTGCAGGCATAGAGATTCTTAAAGAACCTAGGGAGCCTGAGTCATCTTCACCCATGTGGAGTAAATTGCTTGAGGGTTTTGTGGTTTTTGAAGAAGACTATTTTGTCGACCATGATGACTTCTTTGTTGATGAAGTAGACAACCATGAGGGAGAAAATCAACATGATGCATCTATTAAGTCTCCCGATGTCATGGTGTGCCCTATGTTAGGCCTTGACATCCCATGCTTCAGTTTCCCCACCTTCTCACATCAGGAGCTTATGGAGTTCCAAGATGAGGAGCCAAGTGTACAACACAAGGTGAAAGATGGAGAATATATGGAGTTCATGCTTGATAAAAGTGGTATTGCTGACAAGTGCTTTGATTCATACTATAAGTATTTTCTAAAGCCACCACTTGTGCTGAATTTATTTGAACAAATGCCACCTCATGAAAATTGGGCATACATGTTTGATAAATTAAAACAGTCTTTGAAAGTTATATTATGCTTAATTGATTTATCAATGTGTTACTTATGTTTTTCTGAGTTGTGTGCACAGGGCTTTGACAGGTTATTAAGGGCATTGACAATGTCTAATCTTGTCAACCCATTCTAAGGGTCAAGCTAATGACGTTAAATAAGCGCTTCTTGGGAGGCAACCCAAGGCTTAGAGTAGATTAAATTTTCAGATTAATTTTTTGCTTTTTAGGTAGTTTTTATGTGTGTTTTAGAAACCCAGGTTCGAAAATCAATACCCCGAAGCATTTAGAGGGGCGCGAGCATAACATGAAGTGGTGCGCGCGCCCGAGCCAGGTCAAGACCGCGTAAAGTCGCTAGAACAGGTGGCGCGGGCGGAGTGGGCGGATGACGCGGCCGCGACAGTCTGGGCCCAAGCCCGCGGCACGTTGGCTTCGACGCGTCATAAATCCCTTTGGCCGAGTCATTCACACACAACCCATATACCACTTCTCCTCCTTCCTCACGCCCCCTCCTACCCAAAACCTCCATTGAAGGCCTCTCAAGCTCGGATTTGTCATCAAAATCGCCCAAAACTCCATCCAACAACAAGATTCAAGTAAGCTTTTCCATTCTCAACTCCAAATTACTTCAAATTAAGCTTAAATTCGGATTAGAGGCATGTTCTAGGTTTTTAGAAAAGCTTAGATCTAGGCTAATTTAGTTCGATTTTGGCTTAATCCCTTCACAAAAGTTTGCTCCTTGCTTGATTATGAGCTAGATTTGTGCTTATTTTGCTAATTTGTGAAGATTTGAGATTAACCCTAGAATTTTTGATTAAAATTGATTAAAATATTCTAGGTAGTGGGGGAAGAGAGTGGTTGAGAGCTTATTTGTGAAATATTGTTGTGGTTGTTCTTGCCGGGATAACAAAAATTGCATTTGTGTTGTTGGGTGGTGCTTGTGCAGGAATTTGACATAATTTAGGTTCAATGGGTCCTAAAAGAGCTAGTCAGGGTGCTTCTACTTCCCGTGCTGCTGCATCTAGAGCAAGGGGAAACACTGGGTCACGACCGGTTCGTACTTCTACTACCAGGAGACGAGCTCCAGAGGTGCCTGAGCCATTACCCATTGTAGGAGAGGCTACTCCTGAGCAGTATGGGTTCAGCTTGAATGAAAAATGGAGTCGGGCTCAGTTCAAACATCTTACAGAAAGGGTATGGAAACCTACCCACTTTATTGATTGGGAGTTTATGGAGGAGTTGGGGATTCAGGGAAAGTTGAATGAGGTTGCTACTGCCTTGGGATTTAAGGAGTTTATTCATTTGAGGGAGGCCACCTACAAAGGCCTTACATTGGAGTTTCTGAGTACTCTTAGATGTGATATCATTGATGGGCCAGGTATTCAAGCAGGTTTGTGTACGTTCCGTCTGAGGAATGTGCAAAGGAGGATGACACTGAATGACATTAATGTCATGTTTGGCTTTCCTGAGATTGAGGATGAAGAAGTAACTCGTTGTGAGGCACAGGCTACTTGGTTGACTATAGATTTCTAGCGTCATATCACAGGGAAGGTTGTTTACAAGCCTTCAAGGGCTAAATCGTCTTCTATTTCCCATCCAGTCATTCGTATTCTTCAGAGATTCATAGCTCACACCATTAGTGGAAGAGGGGATGGGGAAAACAATTGCCCCAAGAAGGACTGATTGATGTTATGTGCATGTTTAATGCAAGAAAAAGTCAACCTAGCTGGTTTGTTGATGACTCAGTTGTCCCAAGTGGCTCGAGTTCCAGGCACTTCTATTGCTATTGGCGGGATTGTTACTAGATTTGTTCGCCATTTTGACATTGATCTGAGGGGATATCAGCCTGACATTCCGCCTTTACCCATGAGCTTTAAGATGTTTCATAGTATGAATGTGTGCTACAGAGTTAGGGGGACATATTATTGGGTTTTAGGAGATTCAGGTCGTGCCATGAAGATGCCTGATGCAGAGAGGACTCAGATCAAGATTGGGAGCCAGAAATGGAAGACTTGGAGGATCGAAGTATTAGATACTGATTTGCCTCTGGAGCAGGTCAGACGTCAGGATACAGGGGTCAGACAACCTAGAGCTTATCATGCACAGTATGAGGTGTTAGAGGATGTTGATGATGACGTGGATTATGAGATGGAGGTAGATTCTGATGCTGATGATGATGATGAGAGTGAGGAGGAGAAGCCAGCCACTGATGATGATGCATTACATGGTATGGGAAATTCTCCAGCCCAGTTTGATCATTTGTCTGGTATGATGCAGCATATGTAGTTGAGTCAGACTCAGGCTTTTACGGGAGTACATGATTATGTGGATGAGCGTTTCACCGCATTTCAGACACATCAGGATCAGCAGTTTGCTGCTTTTCAGGCTCAGCAGGAGGCATTCCAGGCCCGTCATGATGAGCAGTTTAGGCTGCTCCATTCTAGATTGGATGGTTGGAGTTCCACCGGTTATCCGCCTCATCCGTATTATCCTCAGTACAGTTTTCCTCCGCCGTCGTACCCTCAGTTCCCGCCATACCAGCCACCACCAGCACAGGAGATTCCACCGTATCATCCATCGCAGCCAGAGTATCCACCGGAGTTCCAGCCACCGCCACCACAGGATTTCCCGCCCTACTACCCGCCAGATAACTAGATTTTGTGAGTTTTTCTCTTTCCTTTACTTTTTACTATACTTTGGGGACAAAGTATGTTTTAAACATGGGGGAAGGGAATTACTTGTTTGCATTGCATGTAGTTGCATTAGATTAGGTCATATTTCAATTTTTGCATGCATTGATTAAAATCTTGAAAACTGAAAAAAAAATCTGAAAAATTGAAAAAATACAAAAATATTGCATTTAGGTTCTTATTTCCCCATTGTTTGATTCCTCTTGTGTCTCTAAGTTGATTATAATTCCTAACCCATGATTTGCATGATATACTGAAGTTGATATGATATGAGCATGATCATTGATTATTTACCTTGATTATAGGATGGAGCATGTATTTAGCTTGAGTATTTGATTCATTCTGAAGTTCTAGACAAAACTTTGCCTTGTGATATATTTTTGGCCTTTCATGATTATTTTGTTCTCTATATTCTTGAGTGTATCACCATGATTATCTAGCTCTAGAACTTGCGTTATGACTCTGTTTCAAGGCTGCTTTATATGATTGAATGCATGACATTAAAATGATTGAGGCAATGTTTCTTATAGCCTATTATTTCCCTTCCTACCTTACAAGATCCCTGTTTTTGACACCCCTATTGCTTTAAGCTGTAAGCCTATTTCTATTAGCTCCACAAAAATGATCCCTAGCCTAATAAGCTTGACCCATAATCCGAGATTTAGGGCTTTAGGTTGGTTTTGTTTTATGTGAGTTTGGTATAAGTATGGGGGAGGTTGAGAAAGCAAAAGGTAGAAAAAGAGGAAATAAAACTCTTGTGTTGAAAGTGAAAAAAGTGGAGATGAATTGTGTTGCAAAGCAAGAGAAAAAAAATTGCTTGAATTGTTAATAGTCTTCATGAACAAAGCAAGAAAAGAGTTGAAAAGAGCCAAAAGAAGAAAAAAAAGAAGCAAAGTGCTTAAGTGTAAATGTAAGGAGTTGGTAGAGTGAAGTTGGAAGTGTTATGAAAAAGTGTTAAGAGTTTTGGGTTTAGATTAGTTCTTTATCCCGGATTAAGCATCACAGGCCAAATATGATTCCTTCCTAATTTCTCTTTACCTGGGCCCCATTACAAGCATTAAAAAGACCTCTTGATTTTTGTTATGTATTTGATCCCCAGCGGTGGAGATTTAGAACTGTGATGCAAGCATATGGTAGTCTAGTTTTCATGGTTGATTTTGAGTGAAACACATACCCTTAAACACTTGAGAGTTTGAGTGCAAACACAGTATCCTTGGTGAGGTCTAGAATGAATGAATGATCTTTACTTGTTGCTTACCATAATGCATGCTAGGAAGTCTTGGTTGAGTCTTCGATTATATGTGAAATGCTTGTTTGACTTGTGATGGATGTAAGATTGCATTTCTATGGTGTGATTGGATTTATGTCTTGCTTGAGGACAAGCAAGGGTTAAGCATGGGGGAATTTGATAGCTTGCATTTAGGAGTAGTTTAGTTGCATGTTGTATATATGTTTTAGTTAGTTTTAGGTTAGTTTTTATGTAGTTTTTAGGTATTTGTGTTGTCGGGTATTATGCGCTGGTTTGCTCGGTTTTACAGGTTTTTAGGTTCAGGAGCAACAGCGGGGCGAGTACAGATTGACCATGACGGTGGTGGACGAGTGAAAGGAAGCTAGGAAGTGTTGCAATGAAGATTGAAGAAGTAGGAGTGAAGAGCTAGAGTTCAACGGAATGAAGCAAGGTTGAGATACGCCAGCAAAGGTGGCGCGGGCTTAGGCTGGTTGTGGCGCGGCCGCGGCAGGCTGGAGGAGACCGCGCCGTGTTGTTTTGCTGCGACACGCTTGGGCCGATCAAGTGGGCTTCGAGTTGGGCCTTGGTTATGTATTTTCCGACTAGTTTGATGTAATTTCGGGATAATTTGATATTTGGATATTTTCTTGGGTATTTAAACTTGATTTTTAGTTTTCTCTTTCTATCATTATCATAACTTTTGATCATACTTTTGGAGGTTAGGGTTTTTCTCTCAAGGAAGACTTTGAAACCTTTGTAAGTTTGATTTTAATTCAATTATGCATTGCTAATTTTTCTAATGTTTGGCTAGTTATTGAAGTCATGATTTGTATGTAGTTGTGAGGTTTGATTGATTCTCAACAAACTTGAATAGAAATTATTCCCTGTGCTTAACTGAATCAGAATTATTCTAGGGTTTTATTAGATTGATCACCTAATTGAATTTCTAGGTTAATTTACAACTGAATCTGATTAATTACTGGTTTGAGTTAATTAGATCAAGAGTAGACTTTAATTAATTTAGTACCGGTTGGACAAGTTGGTTAAAGAAGGGAATAAATTCACAAGTCACTTAGATGTCTGGTTGCTCTAAGTTGTTTGTTTCTATTGATAACTTGAATCGTCATGATGTTATTTAATTGAATCTAGAAGGTCTTCTAGGTTATTATTTAATTAGGGTTGTTAGACTGGTTGTTCTATCAACTATATATGAAGTTTGGATCTTAATCCTTAGTAGGATCATTATCCGCATTAGATTGTTCAAGTGAGAAGAGAATCAAGAGAATCGATGATCAACAAAGCAATATCATGATGGATTTAACTAGTTGAACACGTTTGTTTCTCATATATTCAAATTATCTTTGCATTCATAGTTAGTTTTATTCTTGCATATTAGTTTAGATAATCATTCTGAAACCCCCTTTGGTTACTTGGCATACAAGTAATAACACAAATACACAAAGTCTCTGTGGGATCGACCCTTACTTACCGCTCTACTGAGTTGGTTAAGTTAGGATTCTTTGATAGGTATAACGACCATCGAAAATACCTCATCAGCGACCCAATTAGGAAGAAGTGCTTTGTCTTTAAATGTTGAGTCAAGGTGCCATTACCTCCAATGTGCTTCTATTTGTATCTTGACCTACAATAGTTGCACTTGACATCATATATGCACGTCTTGTGCATCCAATACATTGCCTTTGGGGAAGTTCTTTGTGAAAATTTTGGATTTCAACCCTTGTCGTTGGTTTTGCATTTTTTAAAAAGATTAGGAAGGAGAGTATTAGAGGGAGATAAGAAAGTATGAGATTTGCAACTTGGAAGCTTGTAAGATTATGAGAGTAGTAAAGAGAGAGATAAGGGCCCGTTTGGTATCGATATCTCAAGTATATCAGATATTGGTATCGGTATCGATATGAGATATGAGTATGAGATTTAATATCCATATCTTTTGTTTGGTATAAAAAAGATATCAATCACACCAACCATTTTAAAAATTTATACAGAGGAGCAATTTATACATAGGCAAGAAGCGGCGTTGAGGCTAGATCTAGGAGAGGGAGAACCAGATCCGAACGGCGATGGAATAAAATTGGAGATTCTAGATCTGAATTAGTTGTCGGTGGTGGTTGCAACAACGATCAACAATGGCACAAAATCTGTTCCAGATTTGAAAATTAATTAGTGGTGGGTGGAGGGTGTTAGTTGCGGTAACGATCGGCAACTGGCCAAGTGTAGGGTTGGTGGTGGCAGGTTGCCGGGCAGTCGACAAGCACGAGAGAGGCGATGGTTGAAAGAGGAGAGGCAGAGAACAAATATCACTCATACTAGTGTTTTTTGGGATCGGAGATATCAAATGATAATAAAATGGGAAAGGGTGATATCATAAGATATCAATTGATATCTATACCCAAAGATAACAAACACTCGATATGGACATAAATTATGTCTATACCCGTATCTGATACCTAGGTATCAATACCAAACGGGCCCTGAGAGAGTATGAGATTAGTGTGAATGAAATTGAAGGTGGGGTATGGTATTATATGTGTAAATAGATGGGAATTAGATAAGATTGGTATAAAGGAAAACGATCGTTGGAATCCATTTGATTGTTAGAATATAGCCGTTGGAACAGCAAAGGCGGCCGCGTTTCCAACAGCTAGTTAACTGTGAACGCGGTTCCAAAAACTATTTTGTCGAGAACCGATGATTCCCGCAGTTCGGAACCAGAGAAACCGCTGGTTCTCCGATTCTAAGGAAGGAAGAACCGGGACTGGAACTGACGATTTTTCTCGGTTCGAAAGGAACCAGGCACATGACTAATTCAGAAGGTATTTAACCAAACGGTTCCACTATAATACTGTTATTTAAAAAGGATAGGAACTGTTTATTTAATTTAGGAAACAATATCGATCATTTCATACAAAAGAGAAATTGAATTGTGTCCTTCCTCGCCAAGGGTCAGTTCAAGGTGGCCGGCAACACCAACAATCCATTCGGTTCGGCCGTCACCGCCGTGACCACAACCAACCTCCCGGGAATCAACACGCTCGAAATCTCCCTGGCCCGCCTCGACTTTGCCCCATACGGGCTGGTGGCACCCCACTTCCACCCCCGTGCCACGGAAGTGCTTGAAGGAATTGTGTCCTTTAATAAAAGTTGCAATTACCGAACATGGAATAGGACGATTGATAGAGAGATTCAATCCGTTTATTTTAGGAGTCGTAGTGTTTGCTAGAAACCAACTACGATTAATGGTTTAAATAGTTCAATCCATAGCTATTATAAACGGGTCCTATGTGGTCACACACATTGAGTTGACGGGCTGGATAAGCGGGCTGAAAGTCTTTGTCAGACATAGGGTTTTAGTCCATTAAGAAAAGAGTTAATTATCAATAAATATATTGGATATTATTGAGAATTAAAAGGATATACTTATTTGGGAAAATAAATATATAAGGCCTTTAAAGGGAAGAAGAGATCTAGGGTTTCAGAGGTTTTTACGTAAGAAAGAAAAGCTCTCTTCTTCCACTTTTTCTAGTCTTTGGCACTTCGATCTAGCAATCGGAAGCGAAGGAGATCCCGATCCCGTACTCGTGTGGACTGATTAGAGAAGTCGCAATTGAGGCTTTTTCTCTCGAAGGAAGAACCCTAATCACGCATGAAGAGGTATTCTACTAACCCTAATTTTGTCTCTAATCAAGAATGCTTTAGATCCATGTTTAGGTGCAAGAAATTGTTTCTGAAATTCCGCTTATACGCATCTAAAAACCCTTCAGTGCTTACCCTCCTAGAGGGCACCCTCTACGTGGGCTTTGTGACCTCCAACCCACAGAGCGGTGCCAACAAGTTGTTCACGAAGGTGTTGTACCCGGGAGGCGTGTTCTTGTTCCCACAGGGGCTCATCCACTTCCAGTTCAACACCCGCAACACCAAAGCTTTCGCTATCTCCGGGTTGAGCAGCCAGAACCCCGGCGTTACTACCGTTTCCAATGCGGTTTTCGGGGCCGAGCCGCCCATCTCCGTCGATGTTCTCTCCAAGGCCTTCCAGCTTGATGCCAAAATCATCAAGTACCTCCAAGGCTCCAATCCAAGTTTTGAGTGAAGCAACGTACGTACGACGAACATATTGATTGGTGTGTGCATGGATGAAATATAGTTATTTATATACTATAAAAACCAAATTATATTAATAAGCTGATTATTGAATCAGTAGATATACATATTGATTATTAATTGATTTATAGACATATGAATGTAAGGGAATATTTTTGTACCTATGACGGCTTGTTTTGATTGTTCATGTGCAATAATTTAAATTGGGTTTGGCTAATGTGTGCCCATGGATACACAATAAAAATACTAGTTTTGGAAATTATTTTAAAACTATTTTCTAAATTAGAATTAATGAACCCTTTTAAAAAAATCAAAATTAACAAAAAATATTCAGATTTACCAAGATTAGAATTCTTATTATGTGTCCATGACCACACATTAGAAAATCCGATTTAAAATAAGGACAAGTTTATATTTTATCCCTATGATTCCAAACATAACTAAAAATGCGCATAAAGAATTTGTTAACGAGGTTCGGATCTACATCCATGCGGCCTCAAGATAGGAGACCAAATCCACAATAGAAAACTAGAAAACAAGAGGGCAAACAAGTTGTTCAAGCCAAACTACAAGAATTAATGGCAGAAAGAAGATCAACACAAAGACAAGACAATAAGAAGAAAAATGTGCAAGGAAACCCCAACTTCAAGCTTTTTTTAGAGATATGGTAAATATATGAAGAGATAAATGTACAAAAGCTCCTTAACAAACAAGGGGTTAAGGTGCAAAATACAAGGTAAGTTCATCGGATCAACGCGATCCTACAAACCCCCGAGAACTCGAATAAAACCAAGGCGCCCCAAGGGCCCTATACAAAGGACTAAGACATGCCCCAAAACTCCTTAGATGCGGACTAGGAGTAACAAAATGGGCAAAATGGGCAAAACAATGACCCTAAGGCCAAACACACCAAGGCCAACAAGAAACCAACAACAACATCAAGCAACGTCAAAAGACAACAAGTGTCAAAAACTAGAACATCATCAAAGCGCCTTAGCCAGCAAGCATAAGGGTTGCACAAGAACCAAGAGAGTGTGGGGAGGGAGAGTAGTAGAAGGGGGGCGCAAGGGGAAAGTACTGACATGCGAATAAGACGACGAAGTCTTGCACCTCTCTTCCCATTGGTTTTGCAAGTGAAGGAGATTCTTGATTTACATGCTTGGACGGTCTTCATGGCGCACTTAGTGGCATTGGCCACTAATCCTTGAAAGATGACATCATTCCTAGCATCCCAAATGTGATAGACGATGCCAAGGAGTGTGATGAGCCTCACTTTAAAGAGATGGATATCATGCCTAGGAGACTCCAAAAACCACTCAATCCAATCTTAAAGACTTGCTTTCCGGGTTTGCACACCATGCCATGTCCAAACCCGTTCTGTAACCTCTCGAACGAAGCTACAGTTCCCCCAAAGGTGCTCGGATGTTTCGGCCTCATTGCCACAAAGAACACAAGTGTCATTGTTGACAAATCCACGGTCCTTGAGAGGGCTAGAGGTGGGTAGCCTCCCAAGGTATACAAGCCAAAACCGGAAGGACAATTTCCTAGCTCAAACTCGGGTCCAAATCAGCTCACTCCAAGCGAGTGTGGGGCCACTATCACGGAGCAAATCATATAGGGCACGTGTGTCTAGGCTGCCACTTGGTAGGGTGATAGTGCCAATGCCGGTGGGGTCATCACTTGTTCGTAGCCCTCGCTTGGACCGCTTCAACCACCGGTTGCCTAAGCTTGAGGAGGGACTTCCATAGCCAAGAATTAGAGTTGTTGGGCCTCAAAATCCAGAAATTAACTCTTTTGGTGTGGTTTCGACCCACTTTGTCCAAAGGGACGGTTTGTTCAAGTGGATGTCATGGCCGAGTTTGAATAGCACCGACTTGTTCCAAGCAAGAAGTTCTTTGAAGTTAAGGCCACCTTCTTCAAAAGGTCTTCTTACATTTCTCCATGACACTAGGGCTTTCTTGCCCCCTACCTTCCCCCTCCAAAGGAAAGAGCGGCATAAGGCTTCGATGCGTTTTAGGACCTCTTTGGGGATGATTGTTGATTTCACCCAAAAGGAGAGGATGCCTTCAAGTATCGAGCGTATTACTTGGGCCCTCCCTTCATATGAGAGCATGAAACCTCCATAACGTTTTATAACACTTGTGATTTTGTTGATCCTCAACTTCAAGCTTGAGGAGACAGAGAACGAGTGAAACCAGCTTCACTCTTAGCCAAGGCAAGACTCGACTTCACACAACCAGTAATTGGGCACAACTAATGGCTAAAGCTGCTCGCCTTCAACCTGACTTCAGCTTTGTAGTCGTTGATGGCCACCTGTCGCGCCAGCAAAACCACCACCTGGAGCACCATCTTCAAATTTCACCCTTAATTTGTTCTCTCAAGCATCCTCTCTCTCTTCTTCATTTGTGTAAAGCCCTAGAAAACTGTTATTCAGCCTACAAGCAGAATGAGGACTTTTATAGTAGCTCAGGAGGGTTTATCTTTTACGGACATGCGAAGCTCTGTTTAAAGCATTCGGGTTAATTTTCTATGTCTTAAAATGGATCACCTCAAACTTGTTAGCCCATCACACATTCCATCTCAACTAACGTGCTAACACCAGCTAAAGTTTCGGGAGACACGGCGGGTGTGTCTACTCATACACAACATTTTCCGATTAGGGCGATGTCCGATCGGGGCATGCTATATCTTTCCAGATAGGAAAAAACCTAATGAGCAAGACTCGGGGATTTGACGACACTTTTCGGGCATTTAATAACGTTCTAGGGCGAAATTAGGATTTTAAGTATTTCGGGATTTGTTCGTTATTTCTATTTTTCTATCTTTTAGTGTTTTTATCTTATGTTGCCTCTAGTATCTTTATTTTCAGGTGGATTTTTAGTTTTTATGTTCGAGGATTTCTTTGCTTGTGATTTCTTCTTTTTCAAGACTTGTGTTTGCTAGTCTTTCGTGTTTCGTACTACGTCGTCCGAAGGAAACCCTGAACCAAGGCATTGATATATATGTACAATAACGCCAGCTAACACCACTAGGCTGTCAAAATTTGACCCGACTCGAGAAACCCGCCCGACTCCGAACCTGAGCTGACCCGAGAAAAAGATAAAAAGTTTTATACCCGAGACATGTTTGAGCCGAATCGATTTGACCCGAATCCGAAAAAATCCGAACTCGAGATTAACCCAAACCCGATTATACCCGAACGGACTAAGCCTGATGCTACCCCACCCAGAGTCATCCGAAAATCCGAAGTTACCCGTCCTGAAACCATCCGAAAATCCGAAGTTACCCGACCCGAAACCATCCGAAAATTACATTATGTTTTAAAATATTAATGATAGTGAGTATTTATTATAATTATGTTTTTAATTTAAATGTTACATTAAATATTTAGACCCTAGCGTAGTTAAACTACAAAAAATCATCATTCGATATATGGTCTGAATCAAAATCCGGCTTACTCGAAATCAGATTAACCGGAAATTTGGTCAAAGTCGAAATCCAATTCACCCAAAATCCGAAAAACACGAAACCCGACTCACCCGAAATCCGACTAAATCCGAAACTAACTAAACCCGAAACCGGACTTATTCCGAAATCAAGTTGGACCGAAAACCGAATGACACGAGCGAAATTGACCGGAAACCCGACTTTGCCCGATTAATTGAGCATCCGACCCGAAATGATCCAACCCAATTCGACCCGATTTTCAAAATATCCGAATTCGACCCGAATCCGAACTTACCCGAAATTGAATTGACCCGACCCAAACCCGACCCTACCCGCCCGATTGACACCCCTTTACACCACCATGCCGATCGCAGATTATGGACTTTACGAGGCAAGTAAAATACTCCATATATGGCTTGGACATAGAGGTAGGGTCAAGGAGATCGCCTTGTCTCGATCAACCCCTTTTTCCCACAAACAATGAAAATAAATAATAAAAAATAAACGAAGATAAAACAGTTCCTGACCAATGTCATTGATCAATATTAAGATTAAATGATCATAAAAATACATAGATCAAGTATACATAAATAAAATACTGCAATTCTCTCCAAGCACGTATCGCATTCTTGATTATTGTTATTGCACCGTCCAAGAAATAAAATTATAATCATCTTACTTAACTATAGATCATTAAGGTAACTTCTTAGTAAAGACTCTTTAATGCACTATGCTTGGTCCACTCAAAACTTGGATTGGAGGTACTTGACGATTTTGGCATCGAGCTGGAAGGCCATGGAGAGAACATCGACGGAGATGGGCGGCTCGGCCCCGAAAACCACATTGGCAACGGTAGTAACGCCGGGGTTCTGGCTGCTCAACCCGGAGATAGCGAAAGCTTTGGTGTTGCCGGTGTTGAACTGGAAGTGGATGAGCCCCTGTGGGAACACGAACACGTCTCCCGGGTACAACACCTTCGTGAACAGCTTGTTGGCGCCGCTCTGGGGGTTGGAGGTCACGAAGCCGACGTAGAGGGTGCCCTCTAGGAGGGTCAGCACCTCCGTGGCGCGGGGGTGGAAGTGGGGCGCCACTAGCCCGTATGGGGCGAAGTCTAGGCGGGCTAGGGAGATTCCGAGCGTGTTGATTCCCGGGAGGTTGGTTGTGGTCACGGCGGTGACGGCCGAACCCAATGGGTTGTTGGTGTTGCCGGCTGCCTTAAACAAACCCTTGGCGAGGAAGTCGTCTGCTGTAGCTTGCATTGGGTTCTTACAGAATTGGCCATTCACAAACACTATATACAACAAGGACGTTATATATCATCAATATATGTACATGTATAGAAGACGACGACGACAACAACAACATTGACCAGAAAGGCTTCCCTTACGGGAATTCTGGAGGTCAGGATGGAGGCACCCTGGCTTGACGCGGAGGGGAGCAATCAAAAGACCTAACGTGACCACAAACCAAAGAAGAACAAGACAACTAAAAGCAAAGCCGAAACATAACATAACAAAACCAAAACAAAACATAAAATAAAAACGTAGAACCGTAAAACGAAAGTATAGCCACGGGGTCTCAAGGCCCCGTGGGCCGGTCTGTTCAGGTGACTAGATGTCAACCATTTATATGTATAGAAGAAATTAAAATTAAAGAAGAAGTTTTGTACGAGTAATTAATTGATGAAAGACTTACGAGCTGAGCTGGGATTGTTCTCAGCGACACAGAAGTCTTGGAGTTGGGTAGGATCAGTTGCATAGGCCATCAAGGAAGCCATTGCCGCCAACATAGCGAAACAAGCGAAAACCCTAGCAGCTGCCATATTGGATATGTAGTGCTGAATAGAACTTTTGATTGCTATAATTAAGCTAGATGTTTTAATTTGGGGTGAAGGGATATATATAACTCAGATGTGTGTTGATTGTATTGTATGTTGGGGATGATTTTGGAGTTTGAGATGATGGCTATTTATAATGTGTTGTCAATGAGTGTTGATTATATGATATATTGCACCTCGTCAAACTTTGAAGTAGTCGTATACATATGGCGCTTGATTTTCATCTGCAGGTATACAAAGTTCAAATGAGTGCGGTTAGGTTTATATTAGTAATATACTAGTTTTTCAATTGGCGTCTTGATAAATATTCTTGAGGAAGAGATCAATTTCCATGCATGTCTCCTCTTTGGAGAGTAGGTTATTTTTTGGTTGAAATTGGGGTAGGTTATTAACGACCAATTCAATTTCTCTTTTGTATGAAATGATCGATATTGTTTCCCAAATTAAATAAACAGTTCCTACCCTTTTTAAATAAGTGGGTCCGTTTAATATCATACCTGCTGGATTAGTCATATGTCGGGAAACTGAACCGGGAAAAGCTGTTGGTTCCGGTAACTGTAACCGAGAGTATGCCGATTCCGATTCCGGTTCCTCCTTCCTTAGAACAAGAGAATCGGCGACTCCTCCATGTCCGAATCGCCGGTTCCAAATAGCGGGAACCGCCAGTTCTCGACAAAATAGTAGTTGGAACTGTGGTCGCGGTTAACTAGTTGTTGTGGCCACGGTCGCGGTTGCTTTTCCAACGGCTATATTCTAACGATCAAATGGATTCCAACGGCTATTTTCCATCACACCAATATTATCTAATTCCCATCCATTTCCAACGGCTATATTCTAACGATCAAATGGAGTAGGTTATTTTTTGGTTGAAATCGGAGTAGCTAGGTTATTAACGACCAATTCAATTTCTCTTTTGTATGAAATGATATTGTTTCCCAAATTAAATAAACAGTTAGTTCCAACTTCCAACCCTTTTTAAATAAGTGGCCCCGTTTAATACCATACCTTCTGGATTAGTCATATGTCCGGGTCCAAAGGAACCGAATAGGGAAAAATCGTTAGTTTCGGTAACTGTAACCGGAGGTATGTCGGTTCCGGTCCTGGTTCCTCTTTCCTTAGAACCGGAGAATCGGCAATGTAATTACTCCATGTCCGAATCGCCGGTTCCAATTTGCGGGAACTGTCGGTTCTCGGCAAAATAGCAATTGGAAATGTGGTCACGGTTAACTAGCCGTTATGGCCGCGATCGCGGTTGAATTTCCAACGGCTATTATTCTTCACATCAATATTATCTAATTCTCATCCAATTACCCATATAAATACCATATTTTACCTTTGTTAGTGCACAAAAAGTTTGTCTTCAATTCGTCTTTAATGCACTAATTAATAATTCCTCCTCTTCCGCTCCGCCTTCGATCTCTTGACCTAGAAACCTGCAAAACAATGGACACAGGGGGCGGGGACCTCCTAATCCACCTCCGATGCCTAAGTCAGAAGAGCAATTGTCGTTTTGAGCGACGAGGTACAACAAGAGAGCGGTAAATCCCTGAACAGTCGAGATAAGCTAGTATTAGCCTGCTCAGAGTTTCTGAATATGCCGATATGCACATGTGTCACTCCCTACACGCCTAGAACGTGTATTTATAATGGAAGAAGGAGATTAGGGGGCCTTATTTAATTATTTCCTAGGGTTGCTTAAAGCCCAAGCTAGGAATATTCCCACCTTCTCCGGGTTTAATTCTATCATATTTGCAGGATAGAATCTCCCATAAAGTTGCATAACCACCATATATTTAATAATATGGAAAATAACGAAAATAATAATAACTGCGCAACAATTTTAGAAATACCTTTTTAATAGCGAAAATAATTGTGGTAACTATGATTGTTTTACCCGCTCATAAATGCCCCACCTACACCGCCTTACATGTCTTACCATGTTCGGCGACGTAGGGTACAGAGGGTTTCAAATCGGAGTGGCCAAGTAGATTGGTCGATGTCAAGTCCCCTAACGTGCGTGCGTGCGTGCGTATTCGTATACCCATGAGCGAATATCATGGGATTTTATCCATGAGCGATTCTCATGGACTTTTATCCATGAGCGAATATCATAGAATTTATATCTATGAGTGAATATCATAAATTCTTTATTTATAAATTCATATTTAAACTATGAGCGAATATCATAGATTTCATTTCACATACACACATATGTAAAATCCATTAGTGCGATTAACTAATGTTGCGCTATTTTTTTATGCAAGACTCAAGCTAATGCAAAAGGTTGACTTTTATTAAAAATAAACATGAATGTCATGAACCTACAAGACTAAACAAATGAATGCAAAAAGTGAAAAATCCTAAGGGCCTCACCAAAACCACATGGGAAAAAGAGTGCCCTATTTACATGTCGCTCCTAATCCCGGGATCCATGCGCATGGGAAGACGTGTGATCGCGCTCAAGATCAAGCTCTCGCAAAATCAAGCTCTCAGATGTAGTACCGCGATCGCGGCGGGGTGCCCCGCGGTCGCGGACCTCGGTACCGTGGTCGCGGCCTGGTGACCCGCGATCGCGGCCTGGTGACCCGCGGTCGCGCTTTTCCCCCAGTGAAGGGGTTCTCTTTCTGATCCAACGTTGCAGTTGCGGCCCTCGGGCCCGCGATCGCGGTTACGCAACTGGGCTTCATTCTCGTACGCTACTGATATTATTTGGACGACCTCGATTTTCTTGTTCTCGGCTCTTCACGATCTCCTGGTTCATTTTTTTCAACGTACTCGCGCAAGTACCCTTCTCGAACCAGACTTTCATGGCACTCTTTATAAGGCTTGCAATCTTCAGTCATGTGCCCCCGTAGTCTATGGTACATGCAATATTTCCGGTTTAGGACATCGTCTTTGGGACATTCATCTTGAAAGGGATAACAGAAATAGCTCTCATGTTTGATGCGTGGTAAAATTTTATAGATCGGAATGTTGAAAGCTGTGTAAACCACTCTATCTTGCCCCTCCGACGAATGTTCATCTTTCCTAGAGCTCTTGATTGGAGGGTGGTACGTTTTACGATGAGGAGGAGAGGACGATCTTCCTCTTACTTTAGAATTAGCCTCCTCTAAACGCACATACTGGTGAATACGCTCTTGGAGCTCAGCTATTGTAAAAGGAAGACGAAGTGTCAACTCTTCTCGTAACTTGCTCTCAATCGGGATTGCCCTTTTAGTGGCTGTAATAGCGGTTTTATCATCACACCCCCTCAATTTCTGCATAACACTCCATGAAACGATTTGAGAAGTGACGCAAGCTTTCTCCTTTCTCTTGTTTGAGGCCGAAGAATGTGTCAAGTGATGCAGCATCTCGACTATTGGCTATGTATCACTTCACGAACTTAGAAGCCAATCGTCCCCAAGTCCGGATTGATCCCGGCCTGAGACTTTGAAACCACTTCAAAGGGCTTTCACCAAGGCTGCTCGGAAACATCTTGCACATGATGGCATCTTTAGACACCCAGAACGCCATTTTATGGGTGTAAGAGGCTATGTGACTTACAAGATCCGTATTTCCATCATACAAAGTGAAAGACGGGGGAGAAAACTTTGATGGGGGCCGAGCTTGTTGGATGTCTAAGTGGAATGGTGTCGATGTCACCATAGCCAACTTATGTTCTGCTTGTTCTCGAGCCGATTGCAAGGTACCACCTTGCGCTCTTAAAAGATCAAGTAACCTATTCTGAGTATGCTCAAGAGCTCGGGCCCTACCTTCAATCCCTTCAAGGCTAACACTCCGACGTTGGCTACGTCGTCTCTTCTTCCTTTTGTTACTTAGAACGTGATTAGGCTCGGGATATTCGGAAGGATCATAACGATCGTCTCGTTCACGCGAAGAATCGCGCCGATCGTTAGGCCCGCGATCGCGGTTTGACCGGCCGCGATCGCGGCCCTTGTCACCGCGATCGCGGTCCTTTGTGTCGCGGTCGCGGCTTCGGCCACGACGATTACCGCGGTTCTCGACTTCGCCCGAGTCGTCCGAGGATGGGTTGCTGGACTACGAGGGGTCCTCTGCCCGAGGCCTCTTACGCGAGGGCGAATCGTGGTGATGATCTCGTCGTCGGCCTCTTGGCGTTCTCCTGTCGCTATCATAATCAATCTATATCTCGCCTGATTCGTCAAAACTGATCGATTGAGGACTACGGTGGTTATCGGCGAATTCAATAACACTTCCAAGCCGTCGAGTAGTCCTCTCAATTTCTGACTCATCAATGGGGCGTTTGCCTTGAACTTTATCCAAGGAGCGTTTCAACCTGGCGATTTCATCTAGGGCATGCTCCAAACGGGATTCAGCTTCTGCATACCTAGTTTGGTACTTCTCGTTCTCTCTTAGAGTAGTACCCAAAGCATGGGTGATCTCGTCTTCTTCTTCATCCCTTAAGGTTGTGGATGCCCCATTCCCTCCATTCAGAGCGGATGACAAGGTGATACGATCGTCACCTCTAACGGGATTAGACCTGGCACGACTAGATTGGCCTTGCTCTAAACGAGGGCTAACCAAATTCGGGTTTGGCTCGCGAATAGAGAGCGAAGGCTCGGAAATACGCAACCCGCGGGTGCGGTTTGACTGGCCGCGGTCGCGGTCTTTTTCGGCGATCGCGATCGCTCGGACTGATTCGCCCTGCCTCTAAACTCTTTGGTTTTCTTTGTTCTCAGCCACACGCATGGCCAATTCCCATGCTCGATCAAGTTCAATTGATTCGGGCTCTGAAGTATCATGACCGACGATTCCGTCGCTTGACTCGGACCGCAAACGGTTTGTGCGATGAACAACCGTACTAGCGAGAGGGGCCATGCCACGGTTCAAGTCGCTTCCAGGTACCAAAGTCTGATCTTCCGAGCGAATATCGGAATTAACCTAATCAACCTCCATTGGGGCTTCGTTTCCCGAGCGAATTTCGGAAATTTCGACCTCGACCGCTGACCCGCGATCGCGGTGTACAGTACCGCGGTTGCGGCCTTCAGTGTCGCGCTCGCAATTTCGTTCCCCGGGCATGGTTCGCGCGGTTTTGCTTCGCGACGATGCCCCAGTTTCTTCAAAGTTGACTTCTTGATTCTCCGGGATCGATTCCAACACCATGACTGCCTGGATCGAATACTCGCTTCCCACAGACGGCGCCAATTGTTAGTGCACAAAAACTCTACCTTCAATTCGTCTTTAATGCACTAATTAATAACTCCTCCTCTTCCGCTCCGCCTTTGATCTCTTGACCTAGAAACCTGCAAAACAATGGACACAGGGGGGGGACCCCCTAATCCACCTTTGATGCCTAAGTCAAAAGAGCAATTGTCGTTTTGAGCGACGAGGTACAACAAGAGAGCGGTGAATCCCTGAACAGTCAAGCTAAGCGAGTATTAGCCTGCTCAGAGTTTTTGAATATGCCGATATGCACATGTGTCTCTCCCTACATGCCTAGGACGTGTATTTATAATGGAAGAAGGAGATCAGGGGGGTCTTATTTAATTATTTCCTAGGGTTGCTTAAATCCCAAGCTAGGAATATTCCCACCTTCTCCGGGTTTAATTCTATCATATTTGCAGGATAGAATCTCCCATAAAGTTGCATAACCACCATATATTTAATAATATGGAAAATAACGAAAATAATAATAATTGCGCAGTAATTTTAGAAATACCTTTTTAATAGTGAAAATAACTATGGTAACTATGTTTGTTTTACCCGCTCACAACCTTCAATTTTATTCACATCAATCTCATACTCTCTTATCTCTCTCTACTACTCTCATAATCCTCTACAAGCTTCCAAGTTATAAATCTCATACTCTCTTAATTATCTCCCTCTACTACTCTCCTTTCCTAATCTTTTTCAAAAATAGAAAACCAAGGCCAAAGGTTGAAATCCGAAATTTTCACAAAGCATTTCTTCAAAGGCAATGTATTGGATGCACAAGACCGATATGATGTTAAGTGCAACTACTGTAGCTCGAGATACAAATGGAAGAACAATGGATGTTATGGCACCTTGACTCATTATTTAAAGACAAAGCACTTCATCCTAATGGGGTCGCCTTGGGTAAGTAGCCAAGCAGGGTTCCGTATCGAAGGTAAGAGAACTATGTGGGCATTGATTCCTCTATGACCCCGAGAGAATACGTAGGCACCTTAATATCAAGTTCAAGCCCTTCTTCTTTCAACTCTTCTCTTCCCAAACCGGGTGAAATTGGCAAAAAATAGCCGTTAGAACCACCAAACGCGATCGTCGTTATTGAATGAGGATCGTGGTTTCGCATTCTTGAAAAACCGTGACCTTAGTACAAAAAATCGTGATCATGGCGTTTCACTTCCAAGTTCCAACTGCTATTTTTATTAAAAAGACCGAAACTGAACCACGAGCGGGTCCGCGCAAATCCTTACTCTTACGAGTTTTTTATGCATCCCTAGGTATATTATGTGAAACCACGCTGTTTTTTTCCTATAAAGATTGGCCGAAATGGTCATTAATTGCCTACTGAAAAAGAAGAAAAATACATGGAAACATTCTCCAACGACCTATATCCAAGCTCATCGACTCTTTATCAAGAAAGTAATCAATATATTATTGATAATATAAACTACTCATTTGAATTTTATACACCTAAAGATGAACACCAAACGCAATATACATACCATTATATGACCAATTCAAAGTTCGACGAGGTCATGCATTAATTTATACACAACACATATCACATATCAAAACTATATAAATAGCCATCATCTCAAACCCCAAAATCATCCCCAACATACACTTATCCATCTCAACTATCATTCACCTCCAAATTCTTCCTCAGCAATCAAAACTCCTAGTACTTGAAGCTTTTCGAATATGGCAGCTCGAGTTTTCGCTTGTTTTGCTTTGTTGGCGGCCATGGCTTCTCTGATGGCCTACGCCACTGATCCTACCCAACTCCAAGACTTCTGTGTTGCTGACCCCAATCCCAACACCGCACGTAAGTCTTACATTAGTTACTCGATCACTTGTATAAATTTATTGTGAAATAGTATATATATATACCAGCCTTGTGTAAATTTGATGCATCATGTCTCTCTATATGTTGTAGTGTTTGTGAACGGGCAATTCTGTATGAACCCAATGCAAGCTACAGCGGACAACTTCCTCGCCAAGGGTCTGTTCAAGGCGGCCGGCAACACCAACAACCCATTGGGTTCCGCCGTCACCCCCGTGACCACAACCAACCTCTCGGGAATCAACACGCTCGGAATCTCCCTAGCCCGTCTTGACTTCGCCCCATACGGGCTAGTGGCACCCCACTTCCACCCCCGCGCCACGGAGGTGCTGACCCTCTTGGAGGGCACCCTTTACGTTGGCTTCGTGACGTCGAACCCGCAGAGCGGCGCCAACAAGCTGATCACGAAGGTGTTGTACCCGGGAGACGTGTTCGTGTTCCCGCAGGGGCTCATCCACTTCCAGTTCAACACCGGCAACACCAACGCCTTCGCTATCTCCGGGTTGAGCAGCCAGAACCCCGGCGTTACTACCGTTGCCAATGCCGTCTTTGGGGCCGAGCCGCCCATCTCCGTCGATGTCCTCTCCAAGGCCTTCCAGCTCGACGCCAACATCGTCAAGTACCTCCAATCCAAGTTTTGAGTTAGTCAACAATATGATATATATGTTTCATTGAAGATTGATCGGTTGCATTTCTATCTACATATTTTTTTTCTCTATCTACAGATTTATGGTTTATTAAAAGCTGAATAACTATCTATATATGATTAGTATGTGCGATGATATTTTGGTTTAATTGTTTGTAAGTCGACAGATCGACGTATACGGGCATTTGCGCCCTGCTTTAATTAAATTTGTTTCTTTTTTTGGTCGAAAAATTAAATTTGTTTCTTGTACTGCAATAAAAACATATATATACATTTGCGTATTTGGGCTATGGTTGCATTATATATCTGTTCTAACAAATTCAAGTTACAAAATCAGCATTTCTGCGATTAATACACATACAATACAAGAGTACTCTAGACAAAAAAAAAAAAAAAAAAAAAAAAAAAAAAAAAAAAAAAAATACAAGACATCTATGTCGAAAGAGAGAAAATATATGGAAGTAGTTAATTAGGGGTGTCCAACAGGCAGGTCGACCCGTAACCAATCCGACTCGTCAAGTAAGAATTTTTTAATTTACGGTTTATGATAGGTCGGTAACGGGTCCGACTTTTTTAGTTTACGGGTTATTGGTCACCCCGTAATATTAAAAATATAAAAATAAAATTTTATTGTTATAGTTAATGAAATAGAAAAATAGAATTTTATGGGTCAAACCGTCAAAGTTAGGGTCGAAAAAGGTCATTAGGCCCAGTCAATGATTGGAAGTGGATGATTTGACGTAAAAGGCCCAATAATGCCTGGATTTTGTTTCTATGGGCCGCAATTGAATTACATGCATCTTAACCCATCCGGCCTATGATGACAAATCGGTTAGCATAATTGTAATACTGATCATTTTATGAATAAAAAAATTACTTGATTTTACTTAAATTTTTACAAGGATTCATGAACTAACCAACAAAGTGTATAAACTAAATAAGAACAAGCTACACTTGATTTTTCACCCAAATGAAAATGAGGAGACAAGAATCAAACCCCGAACCTGCTAACAACTCTTAATGTCACCTACCAGGCTACCACTAGGTCGCCCATGTAGAAAAAATTTACATAAATATCCTTTTATGAAAAAAAGTAAATTGCAAGACTATTTGACTTTTTTTTTTTTTTTTTGATAAAAAAGTGTCCAAAAGGACACTACTCAGCTTTCATTACTGGAATCAGTTACAGCAACATTCCAAACTTGCCTTGGGATAGAACGGTCCCAAGTTCTAGTACCCAAAAACCACGGTTGCAGTCTTGCCAACTTGTGGGCTACACCATTACAATCTCTTTTAATATGTGACCAAACTACCCTATCAAAAATCGGAACCAATGAAAAAATGTCACTAACAATCCTGTAAACTTCAAAGGGACATTTACTCTTTCTTTGCAGCACTTGGATAATCAACTGGTTATCGCTTTCAACGATCACTTCCTGGAGGTTGTGAGCAATTGCAAGCTGCAGGCCTTTCAAGATATCCCAGGCTTCTGCAGCAAAAGGCGATTTTTCAGATTTGGATTGCACAGATAAGGCTGCCACACTCAAGCCCGAATGATCCCTGATCACCGCTCCTACACCCGTTCCACAATCGTCCAAGATTGTGGCGTCCACATTTAGCTTGTATTTTCCGAATTGTGGGGGCGTCCACTTGATTTTGAGGGCTGGGTCAGTCCTCTTGTTAGGCGTGTGTTCCTTCTCCATCTCCCCCCACAGGGAGAGACATTCTTCTTCAACCATCGAGGCATTTTTGAAAGTTCCCTCAAACACAAACTTATTTCTCCTATTCCACAGACTCCATCCAACAATCAGGCACAAAGCGAACTTTCTTTGGTCAAGACTTTTCGCTATTCCTTGAAGCCATTCAATGCCTTCTTGAGTGCATCTATCCACCTTGACATCTAGAAGCTCCCACACAGCCTTGCTATGCTTGCAGTCTCTCAGCATATGAATATCCGTCTCTACTTCCTCATCACAGCAAGGGCACATGTTCGATCGTCCAGCTATTCTCGAGGCTAATCTGGAGTTGGTTGGGAGTGATTTATTACAAATGTTCCAGGCAAACATCTTAATTCTAGGGATAACCCCTGCTGACCAGATTTTACTCCAGATTAGAGTGTTTGGGGAGCTTGGTCCCGGGGCGTTAGCATTCTCGGCCCCCTTTCTCAACACATAGTATGCACTTTTAACGGTATACTCACCAAATTTGTCTGGGAACCAGATCCTTCTATCCCTTCCTGGGAAAAGACTTAGAGGGATATTTTTTATTCTTTCTGCCTCAAAAGGGAGAAAAGTCTGATCAATTAAGTCTGTTTCCATCTTCTGTTCTGATGATCGATCAAATCAGCCACCTTAAGACCCTCCTGTTCAGCTGAATGTTGGGAGATTACCTTTTTCCCCGCGTTCCCGTCTATCCATGCATCTTTCCATACATCTATCGAAGCTCCATCTCCTACTTGCCAGAGCATTCCTTTGTTGATTACTTCCCTTGCTTCCCAGATAGATCGCCAAGTGTAACTTGGCCTCTGTCCCAGTTGTGCATCTAGGAAGTTTGAATACGGGAAATATTTAGCTTTCAAAATTGACGCCACTAAGCGACTATTTGACTTAAATGTTGGAGAAAAAGCAACAACCCTTCATAAAAATGTTATGTTTTGATTAAAAAAGATTAAAAAAATTCTTAAATAAAAAAATTAAAAACTAAAAAGAGATTAAAAAAAGTTTAATAAAAAATCAACATATTAAAAATTTTAAAAATATAATAAAAAAACTAATCAGATGTAAACAGAATAGCTTCTCATTTTGTTTAACAAAAAAACCCACCATAAACGGAATTTAAAACGTGAGCAAATGTCAGAAAGACACTTCACTTTCCCTCTCCCTAATTCTCTCTCCATCTCCCCCGCCATTTTTTGTTTACACTTTCGCCGAAGTTTTATCGCCGGCGAGATCTGTAGAAGGGGAAAAATTACGCAATGACGATTTTATACGCTCTCGTGGCGAGGGAATCGGTGGTATTGGCGGAGTTCACAGCCTCGGCGACGAACGCCAGCGCCGTTGCCAAGCAGATCCTTGACAAAATTCCCGGTACCACCGATACTCACGTTTCCTACTCACAGGATCGATTCGTTTTCCATGTCAAGCGCACCGACGGCCTTACTGTTCTCTGTATGGCCGAGGACAACGCCGGACGTAATTCGATTCTCCCTTTCTCTAGATCAATCGATTGCCGATTCAATTACCTGATTTTCTATTTGATTTGTCTTTTTCGTTGTTTTAATTATTCGCTGATTCTGGCTGATTGATCGATCTGTCTGTTGGATGCAATATTGGCTCGAATGGTGATTCAATTGAAAAATCCAACAATTCAATTGAAAAATTCTTCAAAACAAGTGGATTAGCTCGAATTATGGGTTACTGGTTTGAATTTTATTTGTTGAACATGATATATTTTCTTTTTTTGTCTGTCTTTTGCTTTCAAAACATGTATGAATCTTTGGTTATGATTGAAATTTGCATGCTGAACTCCAAATAGGAGCTTCAATAGCTGTTGATGTTGTTACTAGAGATATTTATATATTCAGAAATCAATGCAAGGCAAGTTTTTATTCTGAACCTTGGCTTTCATGGATGTTGGAAGTGTAGAAAGGTCAATTTAACAATCCTGGTTTCTTGCTGTTGATTATCTGCTCAATAGCATTGTCTGCTATGTTGACTCTTTCTTTCAGTACCTTGGATATTCCATGTCAGTTTGTTCATATACATCCTTGTGAGAAGACCACTACACATATCTAACCTTGGCTTTGATGAATGCTTGAACTGTGGACTCTGTTCAAAGGGTGTTTGCCTGTCAACTCTAACACCATTTGCCCTCTTTTGTGCAGGTAGAATTCCGTTTGCATTTCTTGAAGATATACATCAAAGGTTCGTGAGAACTTATGGCCGTAGCATTCTTAGTGCACCTGCTTATGCCATGAATGACGAATTCTCAAGAGTTTTGAGCCAGCAGATAGATTACTACTCAAATGACCCAAGTGCGGATAGGTTAAACCGTATAAAAGGTGAAATGAGCCAGGTAACTTG
This sequence comes from Fallopia convolvulus, assembly GCA_964016875.1. Classification (NCBI taxonomy): domain Eukaryota; kingdom Viridiplantae; phylum Streptophyta; class Magnoliopsida; order Caryophyllales; family Polygonaceae; genus Fallopia; species Fallopia convolvulus. The sequence continues at coordinate 4,220,331 of OZ024722.1, read as the reverse complement.
TGCATTGATGTTGCTCTTTGAGAACCCCTCTTGCAATTTAGCTGTTTAAATTTTCTTTCTAGTTTCACCTACCTACTTTCTAAGGTATCTGCTCATCTAAAAAAATTCTTTCTATCAGTGCATTATCAATTTTATTGACACAGCATATCTTATACATGAAATTCCTTAATGATCTGCCATTGATGTCTTGCCTAAGCTTGGCAATAAACACTTACTCTTGGTGATGCAATGATGATAGGTACGAAACGTTATGATTGAGAACATTGATAAAGTTCTGGATCGGGGAGAGCGGTTGGAGCTGTTAGTCGATAAAACTTCCACAATGCAAGGGAATACCGTCCGTTTTAGAAGGCAAGCCCGTCGTTTCAGAACTACTGTGTGGTGGAGAAATTTCAGGTTAATGTAAGTGTCCCTCTCAAGCAGCTTATCCTGCACCTGAAATGCACTTATAATTTGTTTGTATAATTTTTAATAAGTGTATTGCCAAACACAACCTATTTATACGCGCTATGTTTTTGATACTAAGTGTTTTAGTTTTCTTGCATCTCAAAATTATGTGTGTATTCCTAGGAAAAAAACATCGCCTTCCTCATTCAATTTGCTTCCTAATATATGTTTGCAATCTGTACTATATGATTCGTAATTTCTGATCAATTGTCGAAAATTTCCGATTTGTAGGTTTGCAGTGATTATAGTGCTCGCGGTTATCACATACATTATTCTTGCGATTGTCTGTAATGGCCCCTTGTTGCTTTCATGCATATCGTAAACTACAGAAGCTCATCATCGACACCACCAATTCAGCATTCATCAGGACTTTTGAGGTCCAACTTGTTTGCTTTTTTTTCCACATTTGTTTGCTTCTATTTATGGTGCAAAAGTTTTGCTCTTCTAAGGATGAGTTCTTGTTGTTGGATGCCTGCAAGAAGTTAATCAGTGCTTGACATATGACTTTTCATATGTGCGCAGATTTTGGGGTGTTCTCTTTATTTATATTGCTTTCTTTCCTATGGGTCAACGAATAGTGTGGATATAATTTTAATACTTTCTAGTCCCATATAGCAAAATATGGGTGCCCTTCATTGCTTGTGGATATAATATTTCTTTTTCTATATTAGCAAGTCAATAAAATTCCATAATTGTCAAGACCTGAAGGTCTGGAGATTTGAATGTTGGTCACATTGTCACTTGGTTACAGCTTGGAGGATTTGAATGTGAGTTTTGTTCAAGACTCCATGAAAATGTAAAAGTTTGGTAGTGACCAAAAAACCCCTTCCAGGGAAAAAAACCAGAAGTGATCCAAACTTGACAACGTTGGACCTGATCCCTTAATGTGTCAATGATTTATGTGCAGAATCATGAGCTGCTATAAACATTATCAGACAATTTACAGAAAACACCCATATCCAGTTTGCCATCATAGCCATTTAATATTGAAAAAAAAACAATAAAGGAAACTTCTTTCTTCCTCATGTTCCTTGGATGAAATCAAGGTTACCTTCACAACCAGTTTCAACTTCACAGAGAAGAAGAGCAGAAAGACACCGAATTTACAGAGTTCAGTGACTGGAACACGGGAAAAGTTCCAGCAATGACTAATCAATTCATCTAGGCAGAGCACGTTTTATGAACACAATCACTTATAACTATTGCTATTGAATGAATTAAAAAGGAAACACAAGATAGAGCATGTTTAGAGCTTTACAAGAACCTGGTGTAGGAGTATCGTGGGACAGTCTAATTGCAGTAATCAGATTCATGAACGTTAAGCCAGTCACTTGCCTCTTCACCCTCAGAATCTCTATTCCTTGAACTTAATTGGCTTTTTCTTGATCGCCCTCCTCCGCTCTTTTCATCCGTCTTCAGCCTGACCCAATCACTGGATCCATCAGAAGAACAAGACCCGACATCTAGCCCTCGTCCTGGACCATATTGCCTGATAGAAAGATCGGCGTCATCGCCCTCCAGATCACTGAAGGAGATATTGTCCTCATTCTGTAACTCTCTATGGCTATAATCAGCCGAGGCTGCATCTGTATCTTCCTCTTCTGAAATATTTTCAGCGGTGTCTTTTATAGTAGTCTGCACTCCTCTAGAAACTATCGAGTTCTCAGACAAAACGAATTTTTCAGCAGATGAATTATTCTCTCCATGCCCTTTTTTATCAAGTTTACCATCCAAATTGGACGAATTCCTCTTGTTTCGCAGCATTGTCAACAATGCATTTCTTGCTTCAATGACCTAAACATGTTAGCAAACACAAACTTTAGGAGCAGCTAGTATCGGATGAAAACGAAGAGCATCAAGCATCTAAAGTAACAAGGATTATCTAACATCACTGACAATTAGAATGTCACAACAAGAGATTAGGTCATTTGATGGCATCTTGTTGTTGCAAGTATAAACTATAATTACGCAATTCAACCAAAAAAAAAAACTACAATTATACATTGGAAGGGCAAGAATCCTTACCTCAGGGGTTGATAGCCGGTTCAAGCTGTTCTCATTTAATCTTGGAATCAACAAGATGAAGTATATCATCCAAAATTGTCTTTCACTCATGTTGCTGCGAAGTCTGATTTTGAGATCAGCAAGGCTTGGCACTAATTTCTCAATGGTAGAGATATGCTCAAACTGAGCTTGGGTCATAGTGAAACCTGAAAATGTTCATGTAAAAGCAAGCATTAATCTTCTTTCTAATGAACTAACAGAAGAAAGTATTCATTCAGCAGCAAAAACTTCTTTTCCAAGATTCATAACGTTGATCTCTAAAGCAAGGAAGCATTGTATGAAGCCACCTAGTGCTCAAATACTATGGATCCTCAATGAAGGCCTTTAGATTCAATTGTTTATTACAAGCAATCAAAAAACACCAGTCAACCAGATACTGAATGTCTCTCAACTGAAAATTAATCACTAACTATCTGCACATATAATTTCTCAAATCTGCTTGAACAATCAGTCAACCAGATACTGAAGGTAGATGAAATTCTTCTTGAATACAAGAAAGACTGCGTGAATTTAATAGTTCCCTAATTAGCAATTGTGCCTCTTAATAATCACCCCCAAATTAATTGAACGAGCGAAGTTCTAATAGAGGATCAACAGAAGTTCAATAATTACCATCATCATTTAATGAAAGAGGAAAATCAGTCCAGCACTCAGGCCCCTCAGAAATCTCGGCAACGAAATCAACAACTTCATCGGTAATCCCAACACCATGATCATCATCATCTACCCCTACCTCTTGCCCTTCTTCATTCCGTCGCAGGAAATTGGAAGCAATCTTACTCGAAAGGAGCGACTTGAAGCTACCGCTGATCTCCGCGAGATCGTTGCGGATTCCGGCCAGTCTGGGAGAGCGAGTATCGCCGGAGAACTCATCGGCAACCGCTGGAAGAGGCGAAGGCCGCGGGGGAGGCGCAAGAAAATCCGCGACACCGCGCAATTGGCGGCCGATTGTTTCTCCGATCTCCGATAAGTCATCCTTGACGCTTCCGCCGCCGGCAACGACTCCGGTATCAGAGAGGGATTTGAAAGGGTTTGGCAGCCAAGACATCACTTTCCTGTTGAGATTTTCAGAGAGATGAATCGAGGAAGAGAGAGAGAAAAAGCAGTTGAGGTTCTTGAGGATCGAAGAAGCTTTAGACCAAATTTCTGTACTCTCTTTTTCCCTTCTTTGGTGTTCCTCAATCAATAATCCCAAAGGCCCAAACTAGAATATTTTCTGCCTATAAATATTTTATTTCTGGTTTTTGCGTATATGGAAAAGATACAAATACTTCTGGATTATTACCCAAAGTTAAAATTTTAAAAACTTTGTAAAAAAAAGTGAAAAATAAATTTATGAAAACTTTCTAAAAATTACTTAGCCATGAAAGCAAATCTGGGCAAATAAGCAAATTGCCTTTCGACCCAAAAAAAAAAGTAAGCAAATTGTGGTGTTTATGGGTTTCTCTTTTTAAAGAGGTCATGATATTTTATTATTTTATAGAGATATTAAGTATCCGATAAATTAATATTTATTGATTGGATTTTTTATATTATTTGCCCATGGGAATACAATAACAATTCTGCTAAATAATTGTTATTGTGTGCCATGTGTACACATTAGCCAAATCAAGAGTTTTTTTGTAGTAAGATCTATCAAGATGCACTATCGTAAAAAATTTTATTATGAGATTTTAGAAGACTATGAGTTCGACAATTTTTTTGGTAAAAAGAGAGGCGGCACTCTCCGGCCCCTCAAGGGGGCATTAATACACCAAATTAAATAACAACTTCACAAACCGCATACAACAAATCGATTATAAAATTACGATTAGGTAAAAAGAGAGGCGACATAGGTTAGAAAAATCGATTAACTAAAGCATACCACAAATCGCCCTAACTTCAACCTTTAATACACCAATTGAAAAAAAATTCTTTAGTTAATTTAGTAAAGTGCATAAGAATAACTTAAAATCTAGTTAAAGTGAAATGAAATTGGAAAAATTGGACTAGTCTGGATTGTAAACCTGAAATCTCAGTTAAAAGTATAACCTATTCTATGAAGAAAAAAAAGTATAACCTATTAATATAACAACTCCACTACTAGCGATACCCATTATGCCACAGAAAGTTAATCCAAAAATTCAACTGTTGTGCGAAGACAAGGTCTCAGCTGAAACAGTAAAGATAGTAACAAACCCAGTTACAGGATACCTATTATGCCACCGAATCTGATATTTGTGAATTTTTAGGTTAATTTCATGTATAATTGAATTGGGTGACAAAGTATGTTTGTTCATTCTGTACAAATGTTTACAAATTCAATTTCAGTTTCAATGATAAAACTTGTTATTATTTTGTTATTAATGTTATGTTGTGGTTATTAAATGTAGTATGGGAGACAGGAAGGTATTAAGAATGCGTCTCATCGCTGCCGACTACTTCGATATTGTAATTGATGACACTGACAAGTCGAGTATGTTGGATGTTTTTTATTGAGTTGTTAGAATGAGTTGTAAAACAAGGGTGCATCTTCCAAAAAATTTGAGTTTATGTTATATTCATAATTCTACAAGTCATAAGTTGGAGAGGGATAGTAACTTCATAGAGATGTTTACCTTACTCCATGAAAAAAAAGGTGATAAACATTGTTGTTTGTTCTTCTGAGTCTCCATGTGAAAATCTTCTTTTACCAAAGGGTTTGATCGAATCAAGGATCTCATACGGTACAACAAGCCTTCCATCCTCTCACCGTACAATCCCATCACGAGATATATGGATGAAACACAACCCGTACCACCTCATGAACTAGTGTCATACGAACGAGGTCAACCACCACAACTAAAAACTAAGAGTGAGCCAACAAGGAGGATAATGTCATTTGATCTCCCATTACATGACTCTCCCAGCTATTATACAACTTCCCATGAACATCCTAATGTCATAATTTTGAGTTGCAAGAAAAGAAGATTCATGCCACCTCTACAAGGCGAAAGGGAATATATGTTCCAAGTAGAAAGACTACTTTTGCTGGTAATGAAATGACTTCTGATAGCCTTAGTAGAACACGAGAGAGGCCATGCATTAATCACAACATAGAAGGTGAAACCGATGTGGTTGCTGTTCTTGGTGATATTGATGTTGAGGATGATGATTATGAGCCATCCGATAATTCACGAAAGGAAGATCCATTTGAAGACCTAAGCAATGAGGATGAATTTATTGATGATGATGATTCTTGGCCTATTCATGTTGATGGTGCATATGATCCCGAGAGATCCAATGAATGAAAATTTGATAAAGAATCATATTTCGATAGATTGTATGAGAATGTTGAATTCTATGTTGGTAATCAATTTGGGAACATTTCGTTGAAAATGTGGATGATTTTCTTCAACAAGGAGCACTTCTCTCGTGTTTTGAGGAAGTATTGTATTCAAGAGGGATTTTCCACCATCACTCTAAAATCTGATACAAAAAGATCGACAGCTATATGTGCATCTACCAGTTGGGATTGGATGATTCACGCTTCGAAGTTGCCAGATGGTTACACGGGCTGTAGAATCTTTGTTAGGGCCTCACACATGCACAAGGCTGACTTTATATAATCCTATGGCAATTGTAAATTGAGCAGCAGAGAAGCTAATGGAGGATATCAAATCGTATAGAAATATCACAGGGAAAGACATTAATGACAAGGTTTTGGAGAGATTTGGCATCAATTTAAAGAAGACATCAATATATGATACAAAGAAGCTAGAATTGAAGAAAATTGATGGAGATCATGAAACTTTTTTCTCTAAGTTGCTAGCTTATTATGAGGTTCTGAAAAGTACTAATCCTAGTTGGAAGGCTCATTGTGCTTGGAGAGTGGAAAAAGTGGATCCTAATAAGCCCATATAATTCAAGAGTATTTTCATCTCTTTCAAGCACATCATTGAGGGTTTTAGGGGATGCATATCACTCATTGGTGTGGATGGTGCTCACTTGAAAGGCAATCATGGTGGAGTATTATTGTCTATTGTTGTTGTGGATGAAAACATTAAATTTTTCCTCTTAGCATATAGGGTTTATGAGAATGAAAGTAAGAGCATGTGGTCATCATTCTTGTCTCACTTGAAAGAAGCTTTAAAGGACAATGACAAGACCAATTTGACTATTAGATCTGATATGCACAAAGTATTTTCAATCCTAAACACTTTTTCCTTTATTTTATTATATTCGCAGCATTGTAATTGTCTACATTCTTTCATTTATTACGGTATTGAACCATCACTTGATGATATATGGCCCGCTATTAGAAGAAAGTATTGTTGTAGGCACTTATGTGCCAATTTTAAGAAGACTTATCTAGGAAAGTTGATGCATCAAATGTTTTAAGGAGTATGTGATGCTTTTTCAGAGTTCGTCTACAAGGCAATATAGAAACTATAAAAATCAGCCAGTTGGGGTGCTGTGAAGTGGCTGCATGAAACTGGAGATATTGGACGGTGGGCGGAACATAAATTTGACCCGACTCTGTGTTCGGATGAAGATACATGCAACTTTGTCGAGGCTTTCAATTCTACTATCGGGATAGATAGATCCAACCCTATATTAAGTTTTCTTGAAAGTTACAAGTACTCTAATTGATTAATTTCATGACAATAATATTCATATATATATATATACAAGTACTCTAATTGATTAATTTCATGACAATAATATTCATATATATTCACGATTGTATATTAAATGCATGGATTTGGCGAACACACATGGTGAGATATATATGGAGACAGGCAAAGGGTTAAAATATGTTGGATCATGGAGTTACTCCCAAAAATTGCACAAAAAATTAATAACATTAATATGAGATTCACGTAGTGTAAAGTTATGCCAAACCATTATAATCTGTTAGGATATAATATGTTGAATACGTTGGGGTATTATAAGCTGATTATGTTGGTCAAATCTGATTTGTCAAATCCAATTAAAAGTGTTATAACTTCACTGCTCCAAGAGATATAAATTGTTGGTATATTTCAATTAATTTGTTTATAAGATTTTAGTAGATTTTTTATGTGTTATGATTCATAAAATATGGTTTGTTGATTACGTTAATTTGTTGTAGTTTCACTATTGATTATGATATGTTGAGCAAGTCTGGTTTTTTTTTTTGTTGGTCAAATCTGTTGATTATGATCTCTTGAGCAACTCTGGTTTTTTTGTTAGTCAAATTTGTTGATTATGATCTGTTGAGCAAGTCTGATTTGTTTTGTTGGTCAAATTTGTTGTATATAGCTCGTTGTTGAGCAATTTTGATGTTTTGTTGGGATAATCTGTTGAATATGGCTGTTGTTGAGCAAGTCTGATTTTTTTTTGTTAAGCAAATATATTGAATATGATTTGTTGGTCAAATTGAGCAAGTCTGATTTTTTTTGAACAAAATCCTTATTAGTATTTGAGGCTTGATTTGTTTGAAGAATAGAATATAAGGTATTTTTTAACAAAAATAAGTGTTAAAACAAGTATGATTTTTTTGAGCTTTGTTATAACAGGTTTTTAAAGCTTCAAGTATAGAGTGTGAGGTTAAAGATGGGTTTTCTTACTTGCTTGTGAACATCACCAATCGAACATGTACTTGTGGAGTACGGCAAATTTCCGGGATTCCTTGCAAACATGCAGTTAGGTCAATTTTACACTTAAGGACAGGGGTCTCCCTAGAAACCTATGTATCTGCATGGTATTCTAACACAATCTTACAAGGTTGTTTATTCTGTTAATTTTCACCTAGTACCCGATGAAGCGCAATGGCCTCAATTTGATTTTCCACCATAGTTCCTCCAAACGAGGAGTAGGGAGGTCATCATGAAACCAAAGAAGAGCCGAGGGTAAAAAGAGAAAAGGAAAGAGATATCTCCACAGTGCGTTGTGGAAAATGCAAGGTATATAATGTGATTTTCTTATTCATATATATGATGATTTTGTTTTGTAAGGTGTTTGGGCATAATTCTATGACATGTAAAGTAGGCTTTCACTGCGAGAGAGAATAGAGAACAAGGAGTCGTCGTTCAACAAAGGCAGAGGCAAAAGCGTAAAAGAGATATGGGAACGAGCCATTCTGACGCGCCAGATTTTATAGCTATTATGGGATCCGCTCCATCGTAGATGGATATATTAGGCATTATTTAGGTGATTTTCTGATGCTACTATAAACATCATGTCTTATGTTTGGTATTATCATTTAGAAAACAACCAAATTAGTGCACATGTCTTTTTAGGCATTCTCATTTCGAAAAACAAAGTCAAATTAGATGGATATATTAAGCATTATTTTGGTGTTTTTGTGATCCCTGGTTGTAAGGCCAAATTAGTGCACTCATATTTGAAATTTAATGCTTGTTTTAATTTGACTAGTTCAATCAAATTAGTGCAAAGACTTTTTTAAATCACATTTGCATTTTGCATGAAGTTACATGTGCATAATCTTACATGTGATATTTGCCAGATTTTGTTGTTTGACTAATTCCCAATTTTCTTTTTTTATTCACTGTTTTTCCACAGGTTTCTTTGCCGATTCAAAAGTACAAATTACTAACTTTTGTCAAACTAGTAACAATTACTTACTTTTAAGCTAAAAAGTACAAAATACTTACTACATACACAATCAAACTAAAACAACCAAGTTTCCCATGAAAAGGATATGTAAGCTAATGCAACAATAACATATTGAAAAGGCCTTTTCAATCTTAAAAAAGCTAATACATCTAGACCGATGAAACTATTCATTTATTCAACACGTTGACCAGCAAAACTAGGTACATAACAAGCGCTACTTTAATGAGACCTTGCAAATATAAGATGAATTCCTTAACGTCTTCCTTTAATTCCTTGATGTCATTTAAAGAGGTCGCACACGTCTCACCAACATCATTTAGAAAGTTACCTTCAATCCGATGATCGAAAAGAGTATTGGACTTGTCAAACCATCGAAAAAAATTACACACATCACATTTGAAGTACAATATGTTCGGATTTTGAAATGACTTGGAAATCCTAATGGAAGCTCTTTGTGGTGGTCGACATCTACAATTTTGATTTCTTGCTCTAACATGTGTCGATGAAGTTGATGAGGAACCACGAGAAACCATATATTTTTTCTTCAGAAATAGCTAGGTTCACATACAATAAAGCATCATTATTGAGAAGCCACCAAAAGAGTACATCACTTTCATAAAAACTGAAATTAAGTATTGCAACAGCTCCACAAAGAGTGCATCCCTTTTCTAGAGCTTAGGTCCACATACCACCAAAACAAAGAAAGCAAATGAAGAGATAAATTGGTTACCAACAACTTGATTTTTCACATAAAAACTGAAATTAGCTCCGTTACCCTTTAAAATTGATTCTTCAGAAATAATCCTCCATGATACCTAACAGAGTCCTAACTTATTCATGAAATTAGTCCAATTCCTTCACAAATATATTCCTTTTAATTGAGATTTCAAGTTTTCAATCCAGATTACTCCAATTCTTCCAATTTCATTGCACTTTAACTAACATTTCAAGTTATTCTTATGTACTTTACTAAACTTATAAAAATAAGAAATCAACGAATTAAAAGTAGTTAAAACACCTAATTTCAAATTAGGAGTGGAAAATAAAAAACCCTAACTACAATTTCAAACCCTAATTTCAAATTGAGCATAAAAACATCTATTGAGAGTATAAACTAACTAAAGCATACCCTAAATTGCCCTAACTTCAACCATTAACACACCAATTTCAAAAAAGCCCTAAATCGCATTTGGTTGATACTTGGAGATTCAAGGTCGCGCCTTTCAAGGCCCATGAACGACGTCTAAGCCCGATGTATTTCGACGCTAGAACACATAGAACACCAGTTTCCCTCTCAGCCTTCCCTCCTACGTTTCCCTTAATCAGGGTTGAGCAAGTGCGCTCGCTCCCAACTTCTCTCTATGTCGAATATGGAGACAAGGGAAATGAAGATATGGTTTTAATGTGTTTTTTAATTTTAATTTTTTTCTTTTTCTTTTTTTTTATATTCTTGTTTTATTATTATTTCTTTTTTTAAAAGCAATCTAACGAAAGATTAATGATATTGCAGAAAAATGGCAGTGAGTATTTTCAAATCATGGTCAAATTCGAATATTTTGACAATCAAGTGAAATTGGAATGTGACCATTTTCGATTGGGCGCTCAATTAATCAAGCAAATAAAAGTTTCTGGTTAATTTCACTCGGGCTGTTCGATTTTCAGTCCAATTAGATTTCAAATAAGTCAGATTTTGAGTAAGTCGGGTTTCATGTTTATTCGAGTTTCTGGTCAGCCGAATTTCGATTAAGATCATATATTGAATGATGATTTTTCTAGTTTAAGTAGTTTAGGATCTAAAATATTTAAATTCTAAAATATGATTATAATAAATATTCAATATTATTAATATTTTAAAAACGTAATATAACTTTCAGATGATTTCGAATCACAGAACTTTGGATTTTCGGATGATTTGGGGTCGGTTAACTTCGAACTTTTAGACGATTTCAGGTTGGGTAGCATCAGGTTGAATCTGGCTAGTCCATTCGGATATAATAGATTTCGGATTAATCTCGGGTTCATGCTTTTTACCAGTTCGAATCATTCCAATTACGAGTATACACTTTTTTGGTTTTTTAGATATCAGATCAGATTCAGAGTCGGGCGGGTAGATTGGATCAAGTTTTGGAAGCCTAATTTTCAAGATTAAGTTATGATAATAAGAGCTAGCAACTGTTGCAACATATATACCTTAATAAGATGGAACAAATCAAACTTGACATTACCAATGAGTTGCAACTTACCCGTCCAAACCCGTGAGTACATTCGAACTTGGAAGAGCATCTGGAATGTCCCTCAATGGGCAATCGGATATATGTAGGCTCATGAGGCTCTGCAGAGCTCCTTGCTCAACCTCCCACTGGCTAAAAGCGGTCAAACCAGCCAAATAAAGAGAAGTTAGTTGAGGAAACCCACCGACAGAGCAAACCATCTTCTGACGGCTTAAAACATACACAGCTCCCTGTACTTGCGTCAATTTGTCATTTAGACACCTCACCTTTGGTTTGAACCTATTGAGCACTTAAACTTAGCAATTTAGACCTATTAAACACCTGATCACTGACAACCTCCTTGAATGTGCAACACACGCGCTGACATATCCTGACTTTTCGTCCACATATGCGCCACATAGGACCAAAGACTTTCCACATAAGTCTAATATGTGCCACATAAGCCCAATGTGTGCCACATAAGACCAAATAAAATTTAAGGACTAATTATTGTCAAAACAAATGAAATTTAAAGACTAATTATTGGGCATTATTTGACAAAGTCTGGTTTGGTTCTAATTAATCAAATTTAAGGACTATTCATTATCTTCTTCCTACTTTCTCTACCAAATTTACTACCCAACAATCCAACAACCATGGCAACTCTCAAATTGATATCAAAGAACACAAATTCAACATCTAAGATTACACAACTATACAAATTGTAGTATATAATACAACAAAATCAAAAATTCACACACATAAGAACCAAAAAAATCCAATGCGAACCTAGATCCACCGGAACACTACAGAGGAAGAAGAACCCAGATCCACCAGACCAGAACTTTGCTACCCTTCCACCATGGCCGACCTCCACCAAATCCATCGGGGCATTATGGAGGAAGAAGAACCCAGATCTGGAACGAGAAGAAGAACCCGGATTCGGAACGAGGAAGAAGAACCCGGAACTGGTACGAGGAAGAAGAATCCAGATCTGGAATGAACCAGATCTAAAGGCCATCTCCCTCGCCGCCAATCACTCAAACGCCACCAATCACTTCCTTCTACAGATCAATGGTGGCAGTAATTAGATTTCCTTCTAATTTGGGATCACCGGAGCTGATGAAGTCGGTACTGACGACGGCGCAGGAGGAGTACTTCTTCAGGCGGTCGATGAATCCGAGAAGGTCCGATAAATTCTCCTCTACAGGGCGGTGGCGGTTATCCATTAGTCTCCGGACTAACCAATCGAGGAGGAGAAGGTGCGCTTGAAGGTAGGCGGTGTGGAAGAACGAAGGACGGTCGACATCGACGGAGAAATCTCCGAGCCACCGCAAGTAATCAGCGGATCGGAAGAATTTCTCAAAGTCCGCAGACTCTCCTTCTTCGTCAAACTCGGCGAGATCCAAAATTGAAGATGAATTGAGCACTAGAACTACGAAATTAGGATTTCCGTAGCCAAGATCTGGAGATTCCGCTCTTGGAACACTCGAATTTGTTGGGATTGGGGAAGAATTAGCGGATTATATTACTTTGAAGATGATAATGGCAAGGATTAAAAAGGGGGCGATGGTAATGGTGACGAGATGGCAGGTTGTAAGATCGGCTTAATTTTGATTTTGGAAACCTGCTAATGAAAAGATTTTATTTATTTTTTATATTAATGTCAGGTCAAATTTTATATGCACTACACTCGCCCAGTTGTGCTTGAATTACACGCACATTGCCACGTCAGAGACCCGGTGTTTAATAGGTCCAAATTATTAAGTTTAAGTGTTCAATAGGTCCAAACCAAAGGTGAGGTGTCTAAATGGCAAATTGGCACAAGTACAGAGGTCTGTATATGTTTTAAGCCATCTTCTGACCTCCATAGCACATGACCAAATCCAAATACCGAAGATTAGGGAGCTTCTCTAGAACGGGCAACAGGTCCTCATCAAACTGAGCGTGGAAAACACTCAACGAAACCAACCCTGTTGGCAACGTTAGTGGTTGCCTAATACGAAAGTCGGCACATGGGTCAGCATAAAGTTCTAGTTCATCCATGGCTTCACACCTTGAAAGTATCAATGGATCCTCATTTATGAGCTGGACATGGACCCTAAACCTGCAAACCCTTATGCTAGAGCATTGCAGAAAGAGGCGCAAAGCCTCCTTGTTGGTTTCACTGCACGCGGCAAGCCATTTCAGCCCGGATATGGATAGAGATACATCTCTTATGCTGACTCTGTCCAGGTCTATGTATTCTAATGTTTGTAGGTTGAAAAGGCCATCAAGACGCAACGCTCCGCCTTCAGCTCCCTTGATTGAGTACCTTTTCAAAGTACTACTACCCTCCTCCTTCGCGTATCTGCTTAGGAATTTGTAACGCGGAAGATTGAGATGCCTTAGTTGTTTCATTTTCCACAACACATTAGGTATGATAAGCTCTTGCACGTCTTTGTGTACCCGTAGATCAAGAGTTTGCAACCCGTGTAGCCTTTCTATAGAAGAGGACAACTCGGTAACATGAGTATCCCATAGGCTTAAGTACCTGAGGTGAATCAATTTTCCTACTCTCTCGGGCAACTTCCCTGCCATACGAAATCAATTACACCCAAGAACTCGGAGAAGGGGACAATCCTTGGAAATAGTTTCCACAAGCGCTTTACAGTCCAATGCATCACTCATATAATCTACTGAGAAGAGCAAAAGAGACTGGAGATTGGGAGCTCTTGATACGTTGGAAGGGGTCAGTGTGTTACTAGTAGGAAGAGTTGAGCTTTGTACCTTTTGATCATTGCTCATGAAAACCGCTAGGCGTCGCAACCTTCCATCTCTTTCTTGAACACAACTCATCAAAAGATTGTTTAAGTTTTTTGGGTATTACTATTACAATGGGCCATTTGAACAAAACCTTCTTTCTTTTCTATATCAATGCAAACGTCCCTCAGAAGATCATGCACCCGACACTCGGATATGCTTCCATCAATGAAACGATAGTCCACTTGAACCAAGTGCCTGCTCACCAACTCGTTCAAGTATCTCTCAACAATGTCTTCTTCCAATTCATCATTTGGCTCTTCTTTCGATACGATTCCTTCACCGACCCAAAGGTAATACAATGTGTCAACTGAGATGCAGTAATCTTCAGGAAAGTTTGCCAAGTGAAGGAAGCAATGTTTCAATTGGAATGGCAATTCATCGTAGTTGACTTGGAATACATCATACACTTCTTTGTAAGGTGATCTAGGAGCGCCGCCTCTCCGAATCTGTGAAGAAATGTCGTTACACATTTGGTTCCAACCATCTACCCTTTCTTTTCTTTTCAACACTTTACCGAGAACAACTATTGCCAGTGGAACTCCTTTACAATGTCGTAGCATTTTTCGACCCAATGTTTCCTTTGTAGAATCTGCAAAAATAAATTTTCAGTGCTAAGTATCACAACTATTTATACAAATGGTATGTCCAACTAGTCATACTATGCCTTTTTCGGTCATACTTATTATACCTTGCTAGATCAAAATTAGCGTAGGTTATAACCGTAACAAAAGATTCTTTAATGCAAGGTATAACGTGAATCGATCAGCAGCATTCAGGTATCTAGTCAAACGGTTAAGATTTCATGGTAGTACCATGAAGTTTTTGTTTCGACTTCTACAAGCAGTGCCCAAAACCAAAAAGTTAAAGACTAACTTCTCTTTAACCAATTTCTATTTTCATTATCTCAAAATATTTGTCATATTTTCCCCTTTTTATATTTATATTTTTCTTACAATATTACTCTATTTAATATTTTTTTTACCTATATTATTCAATAAAAAATCTACCCAATATCCTTTTTAATAGAATATACTTTGTAACCCTAACTTGGCATACACGCAACCCTTTTGTACATGTGTATATAACATAATCTATGAATGGAGAATCCCTCGAGAGGACTTTCACAATTGGCGTCTCACATGGTATCACGAGCGTCTTCAACCTAACGTTCCTTAGCCCACCCCTCCCTTGCGCCGCCACTAAATCTCTGGCGTCGTCGCAATTTCTTCCTCACTCTTCTCCTACCGCTTGCTCCTTGAGAGCCTGCGCTGCCCGCCTTTCCTGCCGCTCCCCTCAGCACTGCTTGCCCTAATTCTCTATTTGCCCTACTTTTCGCTAATGGCCAACGACGAGCTCATTAAGGATACACCGCCCGTCCTTGGTGATCTCACTAAGGATCCACCGCCGACGATACCAGGTGCGAATGATGCCCTCAAGTCTGCCCAAGTTCTGGCTTCTTCGTCTGGCACAGCTTTTGGCTCTTCCAAGCCCGGATTTCACTCGGCTCTCACCATCTCGAACGTCAAGAATTTGATTCCTATTGTTCTCGATGTCTCCAACATGAAATACAATTCTTGAGATGAGCTTTTTCGTGTTGCTTCTAGGGCACACCGTGTTCTTGACCATATTGACAACACCGTTGCTCAATCTGGTGATGTTGATGAAAACTTATGGGATCAACTTGACGCTATTATCTTGCAATGGATCTATGCCACAAATTCTTCGGATCTCCTGCTAACAATTCTTGAATTGAATTCCACTACTTTATCCGCCTGGAATAAACTGAAACACATCTTCCACGATAATAAGGTGTCTATGGTTGTTTATCTTCAGCATGAATTCTCCCGATGTCGCTTGGAAACATTCAACTCGGTGTCAGCTTACTGTCAGCAAATTAAAGACCTTGTGAATCAACTCTCTAATGTCGACACGAAGGTGTCCGATCACCAACTTGTAATTCAACTGATTGCTGGCTTAACTCCTGAATTTGACACTGTGGCAAGCTTTATACAACAAAACCGCCCTCTTCCGGATTTTGCAAAAGGCGCTCCATGGTACTATTAGAGGAAACTCGGCATTCTCAGCAAAAATCCATGGCAGGTGACTCTAAAGCTCTTAATGCTACATCTGATAAGAGCTCGACACCAACATCGAAAAATCCTCCACAGAAGCCCCCCTCTCAGTCAGATCAATCGTCCAGTCACCAAAACAGCGGGCGCGTGGTCGTGGCCGCGAGCGTGGGCACGGAAATCATTAGCATCCAAGTCAGTTCCGACGAACTCCGTTCGGTTCGGTTCCTTTTCCTACCCCTACTCAGCAGCAATGGCCCGCATTTTCTTGGAACCAGCCCCCTGTCCCTACCCTAACAATCTAGGGGCGGGTATTCTTGGCTCCGCACCTAGACAATCACATCCGCATGCTAATGTTGTCTACTCTGATCCACACTATGGATACACTGCTCCAACGGACCTCGCCAGTTCATTCAACACGATGAATTTGTACCCTTGACAATTCTTGGTACATGGACCCCGATGTCCCACATGGCCAACAATCCAGGCATACTCTCTTCCGTTACTTCTAAGAGTTCATTACATTCGGTTAAAGTCGGAAATGACAATAGAATTCCAACTTCGGATCTAGGAAATGCCATATAACATACCCCAAACCGGCCATTATACCTTCAAAATGTTCTTATAACTCAAAAACCTGGTGTTTGTTCGAAAATTTATCCAAGATAATAACGTTTCTGTTGAATTTGACCCTTATGGTTTTTCTGTGAAGGATTTTCAAACAGGAACCAATCGTTTGAGAGGTAACAGTTTTGGCGAGCTCTACCCTGTCACTGCCCAGTCACCCTCACTTTCGTCCATCTCTCTGTCTGTTGAGTCGTCCGTTCCGTGGCATGCACGCCTTGGGCATCCCGGATACCCTGTCTTCAATCAATTGCATTGTTTGATGCCCCTTCGTGTGAATAAAGAGACGTCGTCCTCCATTTGTTCTTCTTGTCAACTAGGAAAACATGTTAGATTGCATTTTGTTAATTCTCAAACACGCACTTTATTTCCGATTGATATTATTCATAGTGATTTATGGATATCACCTATTGTTAGCTCAGAAGGGCATAAATACTACCTATTGTTTTTGGATGATTTTACATACTTTCTTTTGGTTTTTTCGATCAAATATAAGTCCCAAGTGTTCGATAATTTTGTTCGGTTCCGTCGATTCGTTCAAACACAATTTAAGTGTGCTTATAAATCGTTTCAATACGATATGGGTAGAGAGTTCAATAATCATCAATTTCAGTCCTTCTTTAATCCAAACGGGATCACTTTTAGGTCTTCTTGTCCACACACATCTTCTCAAAACGGAAAATCTGAGTGCATGATCGGCACTATAAATAATATGCTCAGAACTATGCTTCTTCATTCTTCTCTTCCACCTCGTTTGTGGCATTTTGCATTAGATAATGTCGCCTATCTTCTTAATATACTCCCATCGTCCTCCATTCAAAATAAAAGCCCAACTCAAATTCTTTACAACTATAACCCGACTTACTGTCATCTTCGGGTGTTTGGTTGTCTTTGCTTTCCCAATCTTTCCCCCACTTCCGCTCATAAATTACAACCTCGCTCCACTCCTTGTGTCTTTCTCGGCTATCCTAAGGATCATAGAGGTTACATTTGCATGGACCTCCAATCTCACAAATTAATTCTTTCCCGGCAAGTCACGTTTGATGAAAATGTGTTTCCTTTTACCAACTCCTCTGCATGTCAAAATCATTTCTATGACGTCCTTCAAAGTGATGATTCTATATCTTCTCTATTCACCCAAAATTTTCCGAGCACGCCAGCTCTTGTTGCACCTCCGGTTGCCCCGCCTATTACACCCGACCGCGCCATTGCACATTCACCTCAACCTGGCCCTTCACCCTCAGCCCTATTACCAACCCCAGCCCAAAACAGCCCGCGAAGCCCCCCAACCGAGATCCCTTCCCCTCGTCAGCCAGCCCAACCAATTCTCCCAATGATCACGCGATCTCGTGCTAGCATTCTAAAACCACGCCAACTCTTTGATCTCCATACTACCACTACAAAAGCCTCCTCTCTTTCCCCAATTCCCACCTCCCACAAAACAGCCCTGTTAGACCCGAATTGGTCCTCTGCCATGCATGACGAATATCATGCTCTTTTAAGTAATAGAACCCGGGTTTTGGTTCCCCGGCCTGAAAAGGCAAATGTGGTACGTTGTGTGTGGTTGTTTCTTCATAAGTTTTGGTCTGATGGTTCTCTTGAGAGGTATAAAGCTCGTTTGGTAGCTAATGTTCGCTCATAGGAGGTTGGCATTGATTGTGATGAGACTTTCAGTCCGGTTGTTAAACCGGCAACTATTCGCACTGCACTTCATCTTGTTGTTTCATGTACCTGGCCGATTCATCAGCTTGATGTGAAAAATGTGTTTCTCCACAAGTCTCTTCAGGAAATAGTTCACTTGTTTCAGCCACCGGGTTTCACTGATTCGGCAAATCCGAAGCATGTTTTCTTAGTGAAGAAATCTCTGTATGGCCTAAAACATGCTCCTAAAGCTTAGTACCAACGTTTTGCATCTCATTTGGCTCGGCTTGGTTTCAACAGTAGTAAAAGTGACACCTCACTGTTTATATTTAAGTGTGGCTCCTCACTGGCTTACCAACTTTTATATGTTGACGGTATCATTCTGAAAGCCTCGTCTGATGCACTACGAGCTGAGATTGTTTCTCGTCTTAGCATGGAGTTTGCTATGATTGATTTAGGGTCACTATCATATTTTCTCGGTATTTTTGCTAAATGCACAGCCTCTGGCTTGTTTTTGTCCCAAGAAAAATATGCTGCTTAGATTGTTGACCAAGCTTCTATGGCATCTTGTAATCCGACTGCTACGCCTAATGATTCGGGCTCTAAGCTTGCAACTGATGTTGGACCACTGGTTTCTGACCCGACTTTATATCGCAGTCTTGTCGGTGCTCTTCAGTATCTTACGTTCACAAGGCCTAATATATCCTATGCCGTTCAACAAGTCTACCTGTTTATGCATGACCCCAGGGAACACCGCTTTTCCACTCTGAAGCGTATTATTCGCTATGTCCACGGGAATACTTCGCTCGACATTGCCATTACAACTATTATTCGGCCTTCGTTAGTTGCTTACACAAATGTTGACTATGCTGGGTATCCTAACACTCGTCGCTCTACTTATGAAAATTGTGTCTTTATTAATCACACTTTAGTCTCTTGGTCAGCTAAGCGACAACAGGTTGTCTCCCGTTCGAGTGCTGAGGCAGAGTACCGTGGAGTGGCCAACGTTGTCGCTGAATGTTGTTGGCTTCGTAATTTGCTTCTCGAACTTCATTGTCCTTTGTCTCGGGCTTCGCTGGTTTACAATAACAATATTTCTACCACTTATGTGGTGAATAATCCTGTCCAACATCAACGGAAAAAGCATATAGAGATTGACATCCATTTTGTTCGAGAACATGTCGCTTTGGGTCATATTAGGATTCTCCATGTGCCGTCCAAGTATCAATATGCGGACAATTTTACGAAAGGGTTGTCTAGACAATTTTTTTTGGATTTTAGAGACAATCTTACTTTTAGGTCTCCTCCAGTTTCGATTGCGGGGGCGTAATAGCATATACTTTGTAACCCTAGCTTGGCATACAAGCAACCCTTTTGTACATGTGTATATAACATAATCAAAGAATGGAGAATCCCCCGAGGGGACTTTAACAATTGACGTCTCACACTTTTTAGTCATTTCTTCTTATCTTTACCCATCACCATCATGATCTCTATCCCCTTCTTATTGGTTGTTTTTTTCTCCTCTCTCTTTTTCTTAATTTGTGGAATATTGTCCTTTTGGACAAACATTTGGGACCGTTGGAGTATGGAATAAGCATAGTTTATATGTTTAGCAAAGTCAAAAAGTCCCCTTTATGCTTATGTGGTTTTGCATTTCTTTTTTACTGGCTAAAGGTCGGTGGTTTAATCGACTGAGTCTAGCTTAAATAGAAAAACCAGCTTTGTATTCGTTGAGAGAGTAAATACAGAGAAAACACAACAGTGTTATGAAATCTACTCCTCCTTTCCAATTTTTGATCTTGGAAATCTATATGTTATCAGAGCAAGAGGAAGACACAAGAGTGAAATGAGTTTGATCAATTGTTCCTTTCCAATCACAAAGTGAGAGAGTGATTTCTGAACGATGGTAGAGCAAAGAGAGTTAGCCTAACAACAAGCAATTTTGCAAATTGTTCAGCATAACAAAGTTACAGAAGAAGATCAACTATCTATGACGAATTTAGACGCTCCAAGTGCTTTTTGCCAACACAATTTGTCTTGGATGGAAGTAATTTCATTGCTTTGAATAGGAAAATCTGAATGGCTCTCATCTTGAAACTGAAGTTAGGGTTCACCGATGGTTCTCTAACATGACTAGAAGCTAGATTTGCAAAAGAACAATAAACATAATTGACACAGAGATTTACTTGGTTGGGTAACAGTGTGTTACCTACGTCCACATGCAGAGAAAGAGTATATTATTATGGAGGCAGATTACAGAGTACAGAATATTAGGTATTTCGAGAGTTTATATAGTGACTCAAGAAACCCTATTACAGGTTATGGGTCGTAGGCCCAAACAGATCATGAGAGGCCCAACAATAATTAATATTGTATACCGTTTGGGCAGGTGGGCGCTGCCCGCCCCCCCCCCCCCCCCAAGCGAGACCGCCGCCGAGGGGCGTTGCCGCTCATACTCCCTGTCGGGGGGCTTTGCCCCTGAATAATGCAAATTTTTTTCAATTAGAATGAAAATTTCGAGTACGATAAGAGCCAAATATCGTACCTAGATCCGCTTCCTAGTCTTAACAAAACCTACTATCCAATGAGCCTGTTGAATGGATCACCACCACCACCACCAACAACAACAACAATAATAGAGGTGTTAGTAACAATCACAATGATAGTAAGATAGGAAGTTCTAAAAAAAAGGGAACAAAGACACACTTTATTGAATGCAAGGGAAACAACAATGTGATTGAGGTTGCAAAATTGTTTTGTTAATATGTTTTAAAGCCACACAATGCCTACAACTATCATTAGTGATAGGGACACTAAGTTCTATAGTCATTTTTGGAGAACGCTTTGGGGAAAACTAGACACACAAATCCTATTATTGACTATATATCATCCCCAAATTGATGGTCAAACTGAAGTGACAAATCAGAACATGGGAACACTTCTTCGGAATGTGCTCAAAGCTAACCCAAGTTAGTGGGATGACTTAATGTGTTGTGTTAGGTTTTTTTATAATAGGTCCTACAACTCTGCGACCAAGAAGATTCAAGGTTGTATACGGGCTTAACCCGAACACGCCCATGGACTTGGTGCCTCGATCGTTGAAGACCGATGATCACATCGGCGTGATGTTCTCCACCTACATGAGCACACTCGATCTAACTAGAGTGTCATGCGGACAAATACGTTGTCCAACACAACAAGGGGCGCCTAAATTGGTCTTCGAACCGAGCGACCTAGTTTGGCTCTACATTCGAAAGGACAAGTTTCCCGAAACCCGCAAGACCAAGCTACATCCTAGAGGCGAAGGTCCATATCGAGTCCTTCGACACATTAGGGACAATGCTTACCAGATTGATCTCCTTGATAAGTACGACGTCCATGCCATGGTCAATGTTGCAGATCTCTCTCCCTACGTCAAGCCCGCATTTCATGATGAGAAAACGAGGACGTTTCCCACTCAGGGGGTTGATGCGACCCCACCTATGGACGCCACCCAAGAGGAGAAGGCCTTGTCACTACACTAAGATTAGTCAAATGGACCATTCACCTGCAGCCGCGCCAAGGCTATCGCACCCGCGACCTAGTCGCTAGTGGCGAGTCTTCGCATACCATGGCGCGCCAGCAACCGCGCCATCGCATGTTTGTCTCCTCGCCATAGGCAATGAGGACCCTCACCCATGTCAGCCCGTGTCGAGCCCCACGCTAGCATGCCAGACCGTGTCATGACTCATCGAGCGCACACACCACGCCGAAGACCTCAGCACCATAAGAGGTTCCTCGCCTTGCCAGTCTCGCACCAATGTGCCAATGCTCGCCGAGGCTTGGATCCTGGCATGTTTCCAGCATGCCAACGTCACGTCTGGTGCGTCTCCATGCGCGCAACAAAGCCAAAGCCTTGTCTTGGCATGTCGACTTGGCTATTGGTCATATCTTTCCTTTTTGGTATTTCTTGCTATTATGAGACACTTTGTTATTTATTAGTCTATTTTTAATATTATGGATGTTGGACCTTGTTTGCATCCAAGCCCAAGTCCGACACCACCTAGTTTCTAGGGTTTCGAGCATCACTCCTCTATTTAAGGAGCTCTCAATCTCTTGTACTAGGTTACACACATTTTTAATTCATAATTCAAGTAGAGAGACTTTTCCTCCTTATTGTGAGTTTGTGCGTCCCATTCAATCAAACTATCACACACAATTCGATCTTCCATAACGTTGGTCGATCCCATTGAGTCTCATCCCGTTGATTCTTATCTTTGGTCCATAATGTTGATCATTCATCAAAACGAGTTCAATCACGTTGGATCTCAATCTGCAAAACTTCCGCATTGCACTCATGAGAACTAATACACGGTCCAAGTTACAGATTTGGACGTTCTTGAGTCCTAGCCGAATCAAAGCCGCGTCAAGTTGGGGGCAGTAAATGACATGAAGATAAGAGGTTAAAGAAACACTGATTGAACAAGTGCGTGTGTAATGAAGGTCCACAAAATTAGAAGTTAAAGAAACTCTAAATAAACAAGTGTTGGATTGAGGGTCCACCAAATTAGAGGTTAAAGAAACTCTAATTAAACGAAGAATGCACGATTGGTGATGATAGGATCAGCCCTAGTAGGCATGAAAGTCATCGCCGATCTATCATTACAGGGGCAGCCCACCATAGATTACCAGAAAACCATGGACAAATCCTTTGAGGCAGCAAATTGTCGAGGAGTCGCAAAGCCTGGACTTTTATCGTCGACACCTTACCACGGATCTCACAGTGCGGGCAAAGAACACACAGTTGGTGATGAGCCAATAACCGGTCGCCAAGTGCAGCATGGAATGTAGGAACGAACAAAATCGCAATAGTCAATGCTCTCTCTTTGCACGTTGAACAACGAACGCAATGGCTTTGATGATAATGATTTTACAAGGTCGAAGTACCAGGAGGAATACACTCCAGGGAGACAAAGGTGACTGGACATACTCAATTGTGTTTAGAAATTAAAAGGACAAGATGGGTTAACTTGGTGGGCCAACTTGGAGATGTTGCTAGGACAAAGCATGAGGAAGTAATTTCAGTTCGATTGGGCTAGCCACCCTTAAAGGAGTGTGTCAAGTGTCAACTAGACCATACTAGTTGCACTTGAGGAGGGCGTGTTGTGAGATTAAGAAGTTCCCACATCGACCAAAAATGATTAAAAAATACCCACATATAAGTAAGGTGATAGTTGGACCCATTAGCTTAAGCTTTTATGTTAAAAGGGGTATACAAACTTATATTAAAATAATTAAATAATATAACCTATGTAATTTCTCGTCCCCCGCTTAATTACGGCCCATCAAAAACTTATTATAGTATCAAAGTGAGTCCGTTCTCGGGATCATATCATGGTTTAATTGAGCTAGCCTGTCGCGAGGTTATTATTTGGGCTACTCTTGTTCGGTTTGCCATCCTCAAGGCATGATTAGGCTAGCCACCCTTAAAGATTTCAAAAATGGGAAGTTCTCGTTCAATTAGGCTAGAACCTTTAAAGGCGTGTGTCAAGTGTGAAATAGACCAGACTAGTTTTTGGGGAGGGTTTGTTGAGAGATTGAGAATTAAGTTCTCACATCGATCATTAATGATGAAAAAAAATTACCCACATATATATAAAGTGAAACTACTCATTCAACCAAAAAAAAGTGAAACTACTCACTAAATTAAGTTTTCGAGTTAAAAAATGTATCCGACCTTATATTAAAAATAATAAAAACTAAAACTCATGTAATTTCTCATCCCTAATTAACTAGACCCAACCATAAATATAACAAGTAGAATAACAAGGAATGATTTGTATAATATAAGGATGATGCACTACTACACAAATACCATTTTATCCCTGACGTTTTTTAAAATATATTCCTGATATAAGCTAAAATGGGTACGGGATAAATACTGAGGGTATAATAGACCTAATATCCCTGATATAAAAAAACAAGTCATGGATATTAGACATGCTTCCTCTAATGAAAGAACCAACCTAATATCCATGATATATGCAAATACGCCAGTGATATTAGAGTTGTTTCCTCTTATAAAAAAAATGGTCTAATATCCCGAGTATAAAAATTCACGCCCGGAATATTAGAGCTTTTTTTTATTAAAAAAAATATAGCATTTATTTTCTACGTATAGCAAGCAAATATTACATTTTATTTCTAACACATACAAAAATACATCAAATCTAAAGATATACACCACAAAATTCAATTGATCTTCTCAAAGGTACCTGTACATGTTGCATCAGGAAATACGATCTTCTCAAAGAGCTCCCAGCTCCTGGTATCATCCAAACACTCCATTGGATGAAGGTGAACCTGATCCCGATCCAAGGCCGACAATAATATCTTATCATTGCGTGTTGTCAATATAACCCTACTCCCTGTTGCATTCTTCCGCGGAAAAGCAGCTTGTATCCCAGCCCAATCTTCTGAGCTCCAAATGTCATCTACAACCACCAAACACTTTGACTTCTCTCATCAACTCGTATAGGTCGGCATGAGCCCGATCCGCCCTCATATCCTCTTCAATCTTTATCCTCCTATCATGCTCGTTCTCGGGGACCAACGAGTACATGATGGTCCTAAGAATCCGCTCGGGTTGCAGCCGCTGAGACGCCGTAGCCCATCCGAAATACTTGAAATAGCCGCCGCCCCCGTCCCCGTCCCTCAACTTCGGATGATGGTATAACTCTCTGGCCAGGGTGCTCTTGCCAATGCCGCCCATCCCGCATATGGTTATTATCATCTGGTCGGTTGGATCCACTAGCCTCCCGACCAACTCCTCTAGATCTTTGTCAAGGCCAACCACCACGCACTGTTCTCTCTCGTGCGTGTAAACCCGTCTCAACGGGAGTAGAGTGTCGGTCAATGGACGGTCAACTCGAGCGGTGACGCCGTATCTTACCTGTTGAAAAAAATGCATTCCCACATCTGAAAGTGGAGACTAAACACAACCACTATATAAGTTTATGGGGTACTCCTCCTATTGCCAATTGGTTTTAGGATGAAATGCCCTGGGCTTATATGTTGAGCCAGACACGCATATGTACACGGACGGTCATGTGCACCCCACACGGACTTCAATATGGTATCAGAGCATTCCCACATCTGAAAGTGAAGACTAAACGTAACCACTATATAAGACTAAACATAACCACTATATAAGTCTATGCGCTACTCCTCCTATTGACAATTGGTTTAAGGATGGAATCCCCTAGGCTTATATGTTGGTCTGATTCTAGGTCACTTTTCAAGCGTCAACTGAGACAGACCAGTTGCACTTGCGGGGGCGTGTTAAAAAAAATGCATCCTCACATCTGAAAGTGGAGACTAAAAACTCTTATTGAGAATTGGTTTAAGGATGGAATCCCCTGGGCTTATATGTTGGTTTGATTCTAGGTCACTTTCCAAGTGTCAACTGAGACAGACCAGTTGCACTTGCGGGGGCGTGTTAAAAAAAATGCATCCCCACATCTGAAAGCGGAGACTAAAAAATTGGTTTTAGGATGAACCCCTCGACTTGTATATGCACCCCATACGTTAACGACGCACGGACTTCAATATTATCAAGTTGATTTGGGAGCGGATCCTATGCACGGATATCGCCTTGCGAAGGAGGCGCGCCCAGCGAAAGACGGAGCCGAGCTGGCACCCGTCGTATTGCTCGTAGCCGTGGCGCGCCACCTCCATGATGTACGTGTCGATCACGTCCTGGCAATTGTAGGCCAAGTCTCGGCCGTCGGATAGTGCGGCTTGCACGAGATTGTCCTGACGCCGAGTCTTGACTGCTTCCATTAGGAAGGCTGCCAGCGTGTTGAGCTCCGATTGGAGCGTCTCCACCTTGCCCGTCACCTCGCCTAAGTAGTTGATTTCTGACACCAGTAATTTCCCCATGCCAGCCACAAAGATGCTGATTTCAGCTCTGATTCCGCCATTTTTTTTGTATCACTAATCGAAAGTTTGCGAGACTTGCTTGATTGATCTTAGTCGCTTCTCAATTTATCGACATGTGCATAGTTTAGCTCGCTAGCTACCCACCAACAATAAATATATAAATTAAAAATGTTTCATAGTTGGAGTGTTACACTTGATCTTCCAACCAAAATAGTGCACGTGTGGTTGTCCTGGAAGCTTCATGTGACACCTATTCAACCACTACAAATTAATTAAATATATATTCGGTAGAGGAATAAAGATAGTGAAATCTAACCTTTAAATTAATAAAAAATACTAAAAAAAAAACGTTTAAATTTTATCCCAATAATAGTGTCCTATAGTTTGTTTATTTGGGACCCGTTTAGATTACGTATTAATTTTATAACAAAACTAGGTGGACAGGTCCGTGCATACGCACGGGGCATGTATTAAAATGTTATAAGTGTTTTTAAGTCTTTTTTACACGTGCAGTGGGTCATTTGTCATTTTATACCTAATATATAATATTAATTTAGGGGACAATTTATGTGTATTTATTTGAAAACGCTCTTTTCAACAATGATTATAAAATTGTTCTTTATAAATTGTCATTTCACATGACATATACACATTTATTATTTAGGTATATATATCACTATAAAATGTTGGTTGCTATTATATCCCTTAAATTAATATTTATAACTAAATTTATTTCATAAAAACTATGTAACTGTTTTCTAATTAAAATTATACTTAATTATTTATATAAATTTTTCGATCCATAATTATCTAACGATTAAGGTGAAGAGTCTTAACCGATGGATTGCAAAAGCGATTAGAAAATAATTTAATGATAAACAACGATGACCACAGTGTAGATAAGCCTATGTGTATTTGTAAATTATTTATAACTTTTTTGTGTAGTTTTGGATCAATTTTATAGTAATTCCACGATTACGTTATGATCTTCATAAATTTTTATTGCATATGATGGGACAATTTTTTATCCTCCCATTTATATTTGCATGACAATTTTCTTAATGTATTCTTTTTTTGCTAATATATTATTTTTTTTGGCTATTTTTTGTTAATAGTGTGGAGTATGTACATAACTTGGTTAAAGAGTAATATAATGGAATTTTGTTAAAAAAATAATATACCAAAAATAAAAATTAGAGAACCTTTTTCGAGAAATACTCCTTGAGAATCTACAACTCAAATGAAACCGCAAACATTACAATGGCCATAAATAGGAGCGAGAACGAAAAATAATAATACGGAATTTACAATTCTTAGATTTTTCATCATATTATAAAAAGGTAGAAACCATACTATAAGTAGATAATTTTAACAGATGACCATATTTTACCTCTTCAATAATTGAAGATGGAGAGCTCGATTCGATTGAGTGCTTTAGCCATTGAACACTATTTTCTGCCAAATGAAGCGAGATACAAATAAAAGGTCGATAATTTTCTTAATATTTAAGATTTAAGATACACTATCTAATATACAATTGATAAGAGAATAAAAAACAATGATAATAATGAAATAAAAATTAAGAATGCATACCTCATGAATGTTTGTATCAGTGACTTGACTAAAAAGAGGTAGAGCTAATCTAGAAGATGCCTCTTTTCACTTATATGGTATTTACTTATAGGCAAAATGAAAGTAAGTATTTATAGCTATGATTTCTAACCAAAATTAGGCTTACTATTGGAAGCATAAAATTAATAAACGTTTTTCTTTTAATCTACCTTAATATTATCGACCTTTTATTTGTATCTCGCTTCATTTGGAAGAAAATAGTGTTCAATGGCTAAAGCACTCAATCGAATCGAGCTCTCCATCTTCAATTATTGAAGAGGTAAAAATATGTGTAATAATATTTAAGATTTAAGATACACTATCTAATATACAATTGATAAGAGAATAAAAAACAATGATAATAAAGAAATAAAAATTAAGAATGCATACCTCATGAATGTTTGTATCAGTGACTTGACTACAAAGAGGTAGAGCTAATCTAGAATATGCCTCTTTTCACTTATATGGTATTTACTTATAGGCAAAATGACAGTAAGTATTTATAGCTATGATTTCTAACCAAAATTAGGCTTAATATTGGAAGAATAAAATTAATAAACGTTTTTATTTTAATCTACCTATGAAACGTTTTCATAGCCATTATTTTTTAAATAAATAGTCTCTTAAAGCTTAAAAATGTTATGCTAGAGAATTAATGGGGCCAAATAAATTACCATAATATTTGCATGCATTTAAACCTTGTAATGAAAAGGGAAAATTTGGTCTGATTTGGAGTTATAAATTTGATTTCAAGAATGCAATAATTGTTACAAAAACGTTATGCTGGAGAATTATTAGGGTCAAAATTAATTAACATAATATTTTTGCATGCATTTAAACCTCTTTTTTTAGAATGCATTTAAACCTTGTAATGAAAAGGTGAAATTTGGTTTGACTTGGAGTTATAAATTATAAATTTAATTTCAAGAATACAATAGTGTCAACATTCATAAGAAAATGAAAGGATTATTATATTTGTAATCATATAGCATCAATTAATTCTAATAAATAAGAAAACATAGTGGTTTTTTCGCTGTCAACATCTCTTTCTAAAAAATATAGTGTTTTTAGTATTTAATTTGTTAAAGAGCATATTATATATATAAATATATGGTTGAATTGAAATTATAATAAATATAAATATATGAACATTTATTTTTATTTTTATTTTAAGTTTATAGTTTTATTTATTGTTATTTTTATCATATTAAAAAAAATGACACTGTTCAACCTTAAGCTTCAAGAACTTCAATATGTTTTTTAATAAACCCGTACAGGGTTTATTCTATATTCTAGATTTTTATTTGTATCGACCTTTTATTTGTATCTCGCTTCATTTGGAAGAAAATAGTGTTCAATGGCTAAAGCACTCAATCGAATCGAGCTCTCCATCTTCAATTATTGAAGAGGTAAAATATGTGTAATAATATTTAAGATTTAAGATACACTATCTAATATACAATTGATAAGAGAATAAAAAACAATGATAATAAAGAAATAAACAATTAAGAATGTTCTCCATATTATATATATAAATATATGGTTGAATTGAAATTATAATAAATATAAATATATGAACATTTATTTTCATTTTTATTTTAATTTTATAGTTTTATTTATTGTTATTTTTATCATATTAAAAAAAATGACACTGTTCAACCTTAAGCTTCAAGAACTTCAATATGTTTTTTAACAAACCCGTACAGAGTTTATTCTATATTTAAATATAAAAAAATGACATTGTTGTGAATTATAATAAACCTTGTACGGGTTTATTAAATAAAAATAAATAGTTAATAATAGAAAAACTTGTACTATAGATTTTTTTTCTTAGAAAAATATAGGATCAAACTAATATTCATTAAGGTTTATGATTTAATTGAAAGGAATATTGCACATTTATTTTTACTCAAATATTTGTCTTTATATAAAATATTTTAACTCTTATCTAACAGTTTAGAACATAAAATATAATACATATTTTTAGGAAAATTTATTGTATTAAATTAATATAATTTAAATTTAATCTTTTTTTTCAAAATTAACTATAGATAATTGTCAAATTTTAATTTAATTATTTAATTGTCAATCTTGTAAGACATAATGTATATTTATATATTTATTTAATCAAAATTCTATTTTAATAAAATATTTTTCATAAACAGATAAAAGGAAAATATAATGTAAATATTTATTTATTTCTAAGAGTAATTTATATTCATATCATATTGTTAAAAAAATATTTTACCAAAATTTGATTTAAGCAAAGTTTTTATGATTTTTTTTAATCACAATTCGTTTTTAAAATAAAATTTACATAAATAGATAATTTTCAATTTTTAAAAGATAGTGTAAATTTCTATCTTTTTTAAATCAAAAATCAATTTTTAAAATTGCCAAATCCAAAATTTATAGATTTTCACATGGATATAAATAATATTTTTTTTATTTCGGGTTTAGAATTATTTTTGAACCACTAAAAGGATACCCAATAAAATTTCAACCAATCATATTGGTTTTAAAAAAAAAAGGTGATGTAGTCCTATCTAAAAGCGACATGTGTCGTTTAATAATTTTTTTAAGAAGATTGTTAGTAATATATGGTTACAAATATAACTATTCAATTAAGATATCTTAGTGAAAAACGATTCTATCTAAAAATAAAATAAATATTCTAAAATTTGTATGATAGTATAAAAAAAATATCCTAATGATCTATCAATTATCATATCCAAAAATAAAAGATTATTTAATAATGAGATTTTCTATTCTATATTCTAGAAACATGGATAAGAATTTATCATAGCAAAAAACAAAAAATCATTTAAAAAAAAAGAGGTGGTGTGGTCCAATCCATAAGTAACATGTGTTGTTTAATAATTTTTTTAACCTCCGCTTTAGGTTATAGTTATGATTGATATTGATTATAGATATGGTTATTTTTATTTCAAAGATATATATGTGATCAAGTGTAAATATTTTTTCTTATCTTTTATAAATATAATGTCCCTTTTTTCTATATTGGTTAAATTTACTAATACTATTTTATCTTTTTGTTTATTTGGGGATAAATGTTTACAAATATTATTTTATCTTTATGTTTACTTAGAGATAACTTTTTTTGTATACTTAACTATTTAAAATTATTATTTTAATAAAGGGGTGATGTGGCGCAATGTGGCGGCAGAAATTGCTCCGGCTTTAGTTATTAGTAATAGATTCTTTTTTAAATAATATGTAAATTGATTGCCAAAAATATATATGTATTATAGATATATGTAATAATATGGTATATATCCATTTTATATATACACATTTTGAATATGTCAAATGGTCTTTATAAACTCGAAATACATTGCAAGCTCATTACATACAATTTTTATTAAGGGGAAAAATACAAAATATATACAAAATATTTTGATTGGATGGGCATGTAATTTAAGGATTAAGTAATTATTAGACGCAATAAATGTGGGCGTGTACACAACTTTATATATGTAGTATAGATTCAACAATATAATAGTATAATGCATAATTTAATGCTAAATCAGGTATTATAACACATAATTTAATCAGGTTCTTAAATTTTTGGAAATGAACGATAAAGTAATATTGAACAAAAAAAATAGAGGCTAAAATGACCAGTACGTACTGCATTTCTAAACGGATGAAGTATTATTTTGCACAAATCATAACTATAACCTAAAGCGGAGGTTAAAAAAATTATTAAAAGCCACATGTCACTTTTAGATTGGACCACACCACCCCTTTTTATTAAAAAATATTATTTTATTTTTGGATATGATAAATTATTATTCATATTTTTAGAATATAAGATAAAAAATCGCATTATTAAACTATCTTTTATTTTTGGATATGATAGATAGGAAGATCATTAGGATATTTTTTTATGCTATCATACAAATTCTAGAATATTTATTTTATTTAAGTTATGATAGGATAGAAAATCTCAATACAATTATTCATTTAAGATATGATTTCATATCTCTCTTCATATCTATATAAATATTTCATATTTTGGATATTAATTTAATTCTTAATACTAATAAAATATTATTGTTTCAAATAAACAACTTTTATAGTTTATTAATTTTAAATATTTATTCAAAATTCATATTTAAGCATTTACATGATTATTTTTATCGAATAATAAATATATTTGAAAATATTTTATTTAAGAAAAACCCGTACAAGGTACGGGAATACATACTAGTTACCCACTAAATTAAAGGTTACATATAATACCCCTTAAATGTACATGTTTATAAAGAACCACTAATAAAATTAAAGTTCTAGAGATGAATTAATTAACTTTTGAATACTTTGTACAAAAAGACCCATTAAATCTACCATAATACTTTATAATGCCGAAATTAACTTTTTAAATAATTGCACCACGTGACATAATCTTATTAAATTAACTTTAAAAAGCCTATTGTGATTATTTGGGATTCAATTGTCAACTGCTGCTATCGAAAATCGGATTGACAATCAATCTATTTTCAAAATATCAAGTCAATTGACATTTTTTTTATTGTATAGTCTTTTTTTTTTCTTTCATTATAGACAATCCCTTATATATTATCGACGAAATTTGAACCTTAACCTTAGAGTCAATTTAATTTATGTTTCATTTGTCCATTTCTATCGCATTGGCTCTCTCATCAGCCCTTTTTTATTTAGCATATATCTTTAATTTATTAATGGTAATATATATAAGCTAATTTTTTCGAACCACTAAAACAATTCCAGTTTTTATATTTTATCTCTTTATTATGGATAATATACATATGTTTTGATAACATCTTATTACATTTGTTATGTATATATTAATTCTTGAGTATTGAAAATATCTTGATATAAATTATTTTTTATATTCTATCTCTTTATTATGGACGATATACATATGTTTTGATAATAACTTATTACATTTGTTATATATATATATATATATTAATTCTTAAGTTTCGAAAATATGTTGATATATATTATTTTTTATTTTATCTCTTTAATAGGACAATATATATTTTGGCTGCATCTTTTTTTACATATAATTTTCACTATTTTTCAAAATATTATTATAAATTATTAAAATTTATATTTATATTCGAGAATGCCTTATGTGAGAATGAAAACTATGGAGGAAAATGAGAATGAATCTCAACCCTCTTTTCCAAGTAGATCAAAGGCTCAAATCGTGCCGCGTGTTAATATTTTTTTTACCTTCGTGGATGCAAATTTTGATGAGCGATTTGTATTTTTATCTTACTATACTATGCATTTTCACATTACCCGACTATGGATGACCTTTTTCATGTGAGTGTGCATCATGGTCTTACAATGAGTGTGCATCATTCTACTAACGATTGTGCATTTTCATCATACCCAACTTTTTTCAGATATTTGTAAACAATTTTTTAACATTAATATTTCATCTGTTTTTAGGATTTTCTTCAGATAAATTTTAGGAAATTAATGTGAAGAAAATACCTTGAGATACCAATTCTGCAGATTTTGGGACAAAAATATTCCCCACTAACAAGTTTATTTTCTCCCGAAAGAAGCTCCATATCGAAGATGTCACTTGAAATATGGGGAAATGAGTCAATAATGTGAAGACGTACGCTTAAACTCAAAACCACTAGTATATTGTTTGTGTTACTTCTAGTCTTAGTATATAGTTTAAGAAGGCATTTGTTATGCTCTAGTTAAACTATAGACTAATCCTAGTGACCTAAATATTGGTGCGGAAAATATGTAAAAGCATGGAGGTAGATTATTACACTTAGGGAGAAGAACCGGGTTCATGGGTTGTGATTTGCTAAAGCAATGATTGGACCGTGTTTGTTGAAGCTTTCTAATCCTTGTATTTATTACAAGACTTGGGCCTTGGCGTTGACATTTGAAGACGAGCCAATATTCTTGCGTCTGATCCAACACTAAACGAGATCACCGCCTTTTTAGTTGGAACATTGCGTTCTAGAGGCAAGCACAACCCTAGCTTTATAAGCATGGGAGCTCCTTGCTTTCTCATTATTCAACCCTAGTGGCACACGTGAGTTCCAAAGAAAACTAAGAGTAAAATAAAGAGAGAAGACTTTGATGGTGCGCGAATTAAATGAAGAATATGTCGAAGCCAAGCCGAGAGGGAGAAGTTCGGGGCCAACCCCACAAGAAAAACTCTCGAGGGATGTGTCCCTGAAGTATTCCCACACCCACCTGAACAAACGTCAAAGCCAAACACTACGCACTTCCAACTAAGAGGAAGAACACCCAACAACGCGATCACATGCAGGGAGGTTGCAAAGCCAAACACCACGCATTTCCAACTAAGAGAAAAACACCCAACAACGCGATCCTAGGCAAGAGAGTTTGCAAGACCAAAAACTACGCACGTTCAATGGCGAGCCCGCGAATGTTCAAGTTAGTGTGATCGCCGCCCCCCCCCCCCCCCCCCCAGCCAATCAAAGGCCACCTCCCCTTCGACTTACCGAAGACCGCGTCTCACTCAACCAATCAAACGGTGACAAATTTCACGTCCCACATCAGAACACCACAAAAACCGCCCTTCCCAAATGTCTATTAATAAGGGAAGAACACGGATGTTTCAGAGGCCGAAAAACATCTTGAACTCAAGATTTATCTTGCTCACAAAGATCAACGTGTTGAAACAATCTTAGAGACCGCACTATGGAGAACTGAAGGAGGAGGTTTATGTGGTCCAGCCAGAGGGTTTTGATGATAAGAAGAATCCTAAGAAAATGCTAAGACTCTTCAAGGCATTATATGGCCTAAAGCAAGCTCCAATGGTGTGGAACTACAAATTAGACAGGTGTTTAAAGTCACTCGGTTTCAAGAGATGTCAACATGAGCAAGCTTTGTGCACCAAGTTCAGTAAAACAAAAATGATGATCTTAGGGATATATGTGGATGATTTGATCATCACAAGCTCAAGTAAGAATGCTATTAGTTCTTTTAAGATGGAGATGATGGAAAATTTTGATATGAGTGACTTAGGTCTTCTATGTTCCTACTTAGGATTGCAAGTGAAACATACAGATAAAGCAATTACAGTCTGTCAAGAAAGTCTGGCCAGGAAGATTATAGAGAAATTAGGCTTGGTTGATTGCAATCCTAGCATCATTCCCATGGAGCCTAGAATCAAACTCTCCAAGCAAGATATGGATGAGGAACTGGTGGACAAGACAGTTTACAGAAATCTCATTGAAAGTATGAGGTACTTGTCTAACTCCAGACTTGACTTAAACTTTTGTATAGGAATGTTAAGCAGATTTATGGAGAATTCGAGAATGTCACATATGGAGGCTTTGAAAAAGATAGCCAAATACATAAAGGGAACTCTGAATTTTGGTTGCATTTATGAAAAGAATCCTGCACACACTACTCTGGTTGGATATTCAGACAGTGACTTAGCGGGAGACATGGACAACAGAAAAAGAACCAGTGCAGTGATCTACTTTCTTGGTAAGAATCATGTGATCGACTTGGAATTCGAAGAAACAAAAAGTTGTTGCTTTATCTTCTTGTGAAGCAGAGTGCATAATAGCAACTGCAGCAACCTGTCAAGGAATCTAGCTGCGAAGTATCTTGATGACTTTAGAGGGAAAGAAGTGTCATGTGCCTACACTCTATATTGACAATAAATCAGCCATTTCACTTCCAAAGAAGTCGGTGTTTCATGACAAGAGCAAACACATAAATAGCAAGGTACACTTTATAAGAGAGACTGGATTGAAAAGGGGAAGATTATGGTGGAATATGTGAATACCAACAATCAACTCGCTGATCTCTTAACTAAGCCTCTTCCTAAACACAGGTTTAATGAATTAAGAGAGAAGATTGGAGTACAGAAGACTTTCCAAGCTTAGAGGGGAGAATGATAAGTATTAAGCTTGGATAATATAAGTAATATGTATGTAATTAGTTAGTTAATTGCGTCTGTAATAAGATAAGTCAGATGTTAGTAAACTGGCGCCATTGTTAGTTATGTAACTGTCATATAGGCGGTTGTTGTCAGTTATAGTTAAGTCATCATTATATACATGTATGGTATGCAATGTAATGAGGTTAATGCCTGTGAATAATATCTCCAAATACAGAAGAAAGCAATTGTATTTGTTCACACAAATTATGTGTCATGTTCAATCACTTTCATTCTCTTTCAATTGTATTCCATAAATCTGTTATAGTCAACCAGAAACCGTTCTTCATCAATATTGTGACTCTTTATGTAGTTTCGTCTAGCCTACTTGTTTTGGTGGAGTTCGATACATAATAATATAGCAATACCCTTTCAATAAAAAGACCCGACTAAATAAGGGCCGGGTGACGCGTCTCCTTGAAGCTATGAACCAAATTAAGATGTCACCTGCGACGTACACACGGTTGGTTGGGATTAACCATGCTCGGAATAAAAGTTACTACCGTGCGCGATGCTCTCAAATGCTTCCTAACCCTTGCATAACTTCCAGCCATTTCAACGTCCGCAAATCCCGTTACCTAACGTTATATACCGTTAGATGGGTTTTACTCAGTGGATAAAACCTGGTCATCGGTGATCCATGAGGAGAGGAATATCAACAAAATCCTCCGGTGAAATATTCACGATCGCGAATAGCTTGGCCAACGAACTCGATTTCAAAGCCCACACATCCAACACGCCCTCGAGTTGACCCCGAATCGCAACGGTCAATTGCCCGCACAATGCTCCCAAACCCACCAGCTCGACATCGACGTCGGGTCCTTGAAATTGCCCAAACTCTTCCCTTACCGGATCGAAGTGAACGATGGTGGCCGGCCCTGCTTGGGCGGCGAGAAATCCAATGAGGCGCGCCTTTGACAACCGTGCTCATGAATCTGGTCGCGATGGGCCGCCCATTCTTGCATGTTGGCTAAGCTTTGGGCTTGCACGTTGCATCCTTGAAGCTCACAACATAAAAGCTAGTGGATCCCGAGTTTGAGAGCACGGCCTTGTACTCGTCCTCGTGCGGGATCGTGGCAAAGCCCGTAGAGATCGAATCTCGGCCCGATGTCGTCTTCGGCTACCTGCACCCGTTTCTCCTCTTTGGTCCACTGATTGAGGAGGCAGAAGCCTCCTCCGCGGTCGTACAGCCCGAGCAAGCCATTGCAAGAGCCCAAAACCGTGATGCTACAGCAACGACCAGTGTGCTTCTTAAGCAAGGAGATTGGAACGACATGGCGCCTATCAAGCGGGCTATCATAGGTATTTAAATCGACTTCAAACAACGATCGGGATTATTGTTGTTCAGAAAGTAGGTATACTCTGCGATCACGATGAAGCTTGTGGGGTGATTCGGTATAGAGCTAGGATTGTATGTTGATGTGAAGAATGGGTCGCTTATAAGAGACCGCCACCGTTTACACACAAAGCTTGCATCGGACAACTAATTTCAGACCAAGTTTGTGAAATATGTGGAGCAAAATCTCGTCTTGAAGATCACCAAACTCTACTCTCCTTCCCATGTCTTGTGTACGCCATAAGTACTACTCCCGTTAAACAAAGCTAACAATATAATGGATAATCAATTCGCCGCTAACTTAACAAAGCTAACAATATAATTGATAATTAATTCGCCGTTAACTTAATAAACCCTAGAAGATCGTGTTGGAATAGATATATGATAACTTTCGACCAAAAAAAATAAAAAATATGATAACTTGAAATACTTTGTAGATCGAGAATAAGGAAATTTATAATCCATCTTTCCCATAAAAGATACAGAGTATATTTTGTTTATTTAGACCTCCCATGAAAAGAAATAGGCTACATTATGGATGATAATTCTCCCATAATGAGTGCTTGTTAGCATGAGGAAATATTATGGATGAGAATTTAGCAGGGTTGTGGAAGTGTTAGGTTGGTCTTGAGTTGTATTTTGTTCACTTTTGTCTGGGTAGTAATCTTTCCTTCTTTCTCTAATGAAATTTTTACCATTAGCAAAAAAAAAAAACAGGCTATATTAAATTATACTCTATATTAAAATATTTTCCCTATCTTCTAATATAACCCAGCATAGGATAAATCCTAAAACAAATTGATGAATTCTTTAAAAAAATTAATTAATCTTAAATAAATATAAATTATCAAAATATTGTCATTTTAATGTAACCGTCTATGCCCTCGAAAAAATGGATATATAAAAAGCAATATATTTTTTGCTATATATTTTTTATTATGGAATATTTCAACGTACTAGATGAGTTAATGTAAATTGAGAGACCGATATAAAAAAAAACTAAAAACAACACCCAAGATGAATATATATACAAATTTTCTAACCTATATCTAAGTACATATGATAAAATAGCCTAATTTTAGAATTAAAATAATGATTTTATATTTAGAGTTTTTTTTTTATTTTCTTTTAAAAAAGTTCATGCTTTCTAAAATAAAATTTTAGTTTCTAAATATGGATTTTTATGAGGTGTATATATATTGCAATATGTTTGGTTCACAATCAATTTTTCAAAAAGGACAATTTTTAAAAGAAGTAGTTTCAATGTTTGTGTAATTGTGTTTGGTAAAATAAATATTTCCAAGAATTTAGTTCCCACGATTTTGTCTTTCCTCCGAACCATAAAAAAGTGCATTTAGGATTTAAATGATAATTTTTTGATTCCTCCATTTATATAACTTTAAACCAAAGATGGGGCTGAAGAAGAAATAAGAGCTGCCCTGACAAACCATATGTATATATGATGACAATATTGATTCCTCCATTTATATAACTTTAAACCAAAGATGAGGCTGAAGAAGAAACAAGAGCTGCCCTGACAAACCATATGTATATATGATGACAATCTTGATCAGAGAAATGAAGCAAGGCGAGGAGTATCTAATGAGTTTCTCTTCTGCTTCATATGTGGAATCAGTTTGCTGTGACATTACTTGATAGTAGTTAGAAGTGAAGAGCATTAACATTAATCATCGAGTAAGAATTGTTCCATAGCTCCAATTGAAGAATTCTTCCATAGCAATGGGCAATAAACTATCATTTGTCCATAACTAAAGGAGCAAATTGGCTAAAAGTAGAATGAAATGAAAGGGTTACTCAACTTATGCATCATCAATGTTCTCCTTAATTTCTTAACTTTTTAAATAGTCAATCTGAGTCCACATATATGACAAGCCATGCCAAGAAACACCATCTTTGAATCCTCAAACCTTTGTCATCAACAATAGATTGCCATCTTGCATAACCATCTCTTCACATTAAGAAACAACCAAATGAGATTTTATCAAAGAAGATGATTGCCAAACATACTAAAGATCTGTTGATTGGTAAGTGGTAACTTAGTCATTTCCAAGCTGGGCTGTTTCACCTGCAAAGGGAAATAATGTCAGCTTATTATACGTCCAAATGAAATAACATGCACATTCCCATGATCCCATCTTTCATTGTGAATGGACAGAGCAGCTAGAGCTGCAATTGCAAAGGTTGGGGTATTTGAATTGTCATGAACAGTTGGATCTGCTGTGTAGCCTTCATATTGTCCAAAAGGAGTACACCTTGTCCTATTGAGCAACTTGGGCATGCAATAAGGTGTATTTCCTTGCAATAGGACACGCGTCAAGCTCTGCAGTGTCCATATTCCGCGAATCCAAAAAGCGCCCATGTGAGACAATCCAAGGGACTAACTATGAAGACTGTAAATGTCGCTTATTAATATATACGGATTAGCAATAACTGTAAGCTGGAGTATGTTAGGCTGAGAATCGGAACGAGGAATCGCAATCGGAATGATCCATTTCGAAATTTGTGCTTGGTTAGGTTGAGAATTTTAATATATGATCCATGCCTAATATATGTTCTATGGTCACTTATGTGCTAAAATTTTAATACTAATGTAGGAGGATATGGCCATCAACTTGTAAGTGTTCTCTAATATAGGGCAATACGAAACCAATTACAAAGTTAAGAAAGGGCAAAACAATGGAGGGAGAACAAGGAAATGATAGGGTTAAAAAACTCTCCTAGACATAATAAAAAAGAAAGAGACATGAAATGGAAAAAAAACTCAACTTGGAGTAACCAAAATTAACTTTGATAGTTCAAGATTAACAAATGGACAAGCTGCGGGAGGCATTGTAATAAGAGACCACAATGGGAATGTGATTGATATGATGGTGTGGAAATACGGAAAATGTTCGGCCTTAAAAGCAGATGCACTAGCTCTAAGAGATGCCATTAGGGAAGCAAAAAGGAGGAAATTAGCAAATATTGAATTTGAGTGAGACAACTTAACTGTCATTAAAGCAGCCAAAGGCCTTGGTGGATGCCCGTGGGAAATAGAAATGATTGTTGCAGACATGCTTGCTTCTTTGCAAGATATGTGGATGGCTAGCTTGGTTCATACCAAGCGAGCCGGTAACGTTGTGGCCGATAAAATTGCTAAATTGGGTCACAGTCTCCCTATTTCTGAGATTCGACAATCTTCAGAACTTCTAGTTCTCATCCGCAAGGATGCTCTAGGATGGCCTCCTTAATCCAGGAGTACATTCTAATTCTCACCTTATAAAAAAAAGCTGCTTCTCTCTACTTTTGTCTAATATTCTAATTCTAAAATAAAATCAAAAGTTGCAAGAGAAGAAGAAAAGTGAACTCCTACAACATCAATGGGATGCCCCTTGGATGAAAACACCATAAAAACTGCTGATCCTTAGAATCAGTCCATTCATATTAGACATGTGCTAAAGCCAAGATGTAAACAAAAAATAAAACATAACCATTGCATGACATTTAACAAAAAAGTATTTGATTTCAAATCCACTTCAAACACACCATATACGATCAGTTAGACGTACTTCTAGTAGCAATACTTGTATCAAATGAATCAAGACAGTGAGAGGTTTAGGCATATTCAAGGTTTAAAAGACAAAAACAAAACCCTTCTCAAGAGTGCAACAGCTCTTAACAAAAGAAAAACAGCAAGATGCTTTAAGTACTAAGGAACAGAACAAGATAAGGTCAGACTTGTGTTGGTATTCGCCAATAGATCAGCAGGTCAGGGACTCCAAATCTAGCTTCAATGTGAGGTAAATCAGTCATCCTCTGAGGTTGAAGAAAGCAGATAAAAATGACAATCAAGAATTGAACAATAACAACAATCGATCTAATTATGAGAAATGAAATAAGATAATCAACCTTCATCCTCCAACATCTCTTCCCAAGGGTCTGGGAATACGGGATAAAAGCTACATCCATACTCTAGCCCTTCAAAACAATCATCTCTTGATTTTGTTGTGGAGGGGCGGCGATAAACAAGTACGAGCTTGGTTAACTTCCACTTTGTCATGTCATCACTCTTACCATATATATAATCATAACAACTAGGATTACAACATACCCAAATGAATCTGAATCGTGCTCAAATGGATTCTTTTTCTAGCGTATCCACACACACCCCAGCACCTAGATTGAAGTTTTTTTCACACACCCCTATAAGCATATTGCTTGATAGGGAATAAAAAAACCATGCATCCAGATGTACTTCATCCACTCTATGTTCCTTGCAACCTCTCCCAGAGCCCTACTACTATACTGATTTTTGTCTCCCCTCATAGTTAGCTTTTCTAGTTTTGGGCAGCCCCTTGCAAAAGCAAGTAAATCCTAGTTTATTCCTCCTACGTACCCTAAAAGAACCTTGGTAAGCTCATGCCCATATTGCCCAATATAACCCAAACCTACATTTGTCAGCCCACCCTTCCTAAGATTGTAAATCGAATCTGCTAAGCTTTATGTAGCCAATCACCAAACTTTTGACTCCCCCATCAAGATCAAAGGGCAATTGTTGTTGGAAATTTTGAAAGAAATGTAAGGCAAAAGAGATGTGAGAATTTTGGTGAAGCTTCTGCAATTCTCCCCACTTTGATTTCAATGAAGTACAATGTCTTAAATAGACTAAATAAAA
The DNA here is from genome assembly GCA_964016875.1 of Fallopia convolvulus. Lineage (NCBI taxonomy): Eukaryota > Viridiplantae > Streptophyta > Magnoliopsida > Caryophyllales > Polygonaceae > Fallopia > Fallopia convolvulus. Next base: position 4,178,384 of record OZ024722.1, on the reverse strand, counting down.
TAACTACCCACTAGAAATACAACTAACCCACTAAACCACTTCCTAAAACTAAGCTAGTCCACTAATGAAGTAAACAACCGAGAGATTATTTTGATAACAACTAAAAAATTCTTAACTAATAAATTAATTAAAGTTTGAATTATATACAACAATTGCAACGACAAATCTCTTTCCTTTAGGTAGATCATCACAATGCTCAAGTAACGCAGATGAAGAAAAACTACCTATACTTTCTGAGGTAGAGTTTGTAATTTTGTATACCTCGACAGACAAATGCTCCAACAGTTGACAACCAACTGCCACATCAATCAAACCCTTATCATGATGCATACGGATCGTTTCACTTTCTTATCAAAGAGCTCTAACTACTTACTCCCGTTAAACAAAGCTAACAATGGATACACTTTTTCAATTCGCCACTAACTTAATAAACCCTAGAAGATCGTGTTGGAATAGATATATGATAACTTTCAACGAAAAAATATATATAAATATATATATATATATAATAACTTGAAAGAATTTATATTGTAGATCGAGAATAGGGAAATTTATAATCCATCTTTCCCATAAAAGATACGGAGTATACGGAGTATTGTTTATTTTGACCTCCCATGAAAAGAAACATGCTACATTAAACTATACTAAAATATTTTCCCTATCTTCTATATATAACCCAAAGGGCAGAGGATAAATCCTAAAATAAATTGATGATTTCTTTAAAAAATTAACTAATCTTAAGCAAATATAAATTATCAAAATAATGAATTTAAGCTATTCCCTCGGAAAAAATGGATATATAAAAAGCAATAGATATTTTGCTATATATTTTGTATTCGGAAATATTTCATCATAAGAGTATATTTTTTATGGGAGGTCTAGATGTATGCAATCATGCCTCTAACATGTCAAGAGGTTGTAAGGGTGCATACATACCATACATAATCCTACAAAATTAAGGGCTCGTTTGGCAATGCACAAATAAGGAGCTTCTCATAATTAACGAGAAAAATAAGCTCCCCAATACCAAACTTAAAGAAGCTTATCGAGTTAAAAAAATAATTAGCACCTTGGAGCTAATTGTTTCTCAATTACAACATTTAACCAAATTCAACACTCCTAAAAAATAAGTCCCTACCAAACACCCTATAACTTATCTAAAAAATATGCATCCAATATAAGCAACTAGGGTTTTGGTGTAACAACCATAATGATGGTAAAGGAAAGCAAGGAAGCTCCCTATAGCACAATTCCAACAAATTGCCAGCACCAGCTGAATGTGCTTTACTCTAGCAACAAGATCCTCAAAAATATAATCAATCAACAAGTTCCAGCCAAAACACAGGTACAACAACAACAACAACACACAACAACCACAAATACCAGCAGCAGCAAGAAAACATGAACACTAGCACAAAAAATAGCAATAAAACACAGCAAGTGCATAATATTAGTCGAGCAAGGATCAACACACAGGAACAACACACGTGCGGAAATTAAAGAACCAACAAATTTGAATATTGTCTCACATACCCTGCCAACCTTAAGTATTCTTCCACTCAAATTGAGTCGGCACAACTAGGTCGAGCTAGTTCTTAGTCCTTGCAACCTCTCCCAGAGCCCTACTACTATATTGATTTTTGTCTCCCCTCATACTTAGCTTTTCTAGTTTTGGGCAGCCCTTTGCAAAAGCAAGTAAACCCTAGTTTGTTCCTCCTATGTACGCTAAAAGAACCCTGGTAAGCTCATGCCCATATTGCCCAACATAACCCAGACCAACATCTGTCAACCCACCCTTCCTAAGATTGTAAATCGAATTTGCTAAGCTTTGTGCAGCTAATCAATAAACTTTTGACTCCCTCATCAAGATCAAGGGGCAATTGCAACGACAAATCTCTTTCCTTTAGGTAGATCATCACAATGCTCAAGTAACGCAGATGAAGAAAAACTACCTATACTTTCTGAGGTAGAGTTTGTAATTTTGTATACCTCGACAGACAAATGCTCCAACAGTTGACAACCAACTGCCACATCAATCAAACCCTTATCATGATGCATACGGATCGTTTCACTTTCTTATCAAAGAGCTCTAACTACTTACTCCCGTTAAACAAAGCTAACAATGGATACACTTTTTCAATTCGCCACTAACTTAATAAACCCTAGAAGATCGTGTTGGAATAGATATATGATAACTTTCAACGAAAAAATATATATAAATATATATATATATATATAATAACTTGAAAGAATTTATATTGTAGATCGAGAATAGGGAAATTTATAATCCATCTTTCCCATAAAAGATACGGAGTATACGGAGTATTGTTTATTTTGACCTCCCATGAAAAGAAACATGCTACATTAAACTATACTAAAATATTTTCCCTATCTTCTATATATAACCCAAAGGGCAGAGGATAAATCCTAAAATAAATTGATGATTTCTTTAAAAAATTAACTAATCTTAAGCAAATATAAATTATCAAAATAATGAATTTAAGCTATTCCCTCGGAAAAAATGGATATATAAAAAGCAATAGATATTTTGCTATATATTTTGTATTCGGAAATATTTCATCATAAGAGTATATTTTTTATGGGAGGTCTAGATGTATGCAATCATGCCTCTAACATGTCAAGAGGTTGTAAGGGTGCATACATACCATACATAATCCTACAAAATTAAGGGCTCGTTTGGCAATGCACAAATAAGGAGCTTCTCATAATTAACGAGAAAAATAAGCTCCCCAATACCAAACTTAAAGAAGCTTATCGAGTTAAAAAAATAATTAGCACCTTGGAGCTAATTGTTTCTCAATTACAACATTTAACCAAATTCAACACTCCTAAAAAATAAGTCCCTACCAAACACCCTATAACTTATCTAAAAAATATGCATCCAATATAAGCAACTAGGGTTTTGGTGTAACAACCATAATGATGGTAAAGGAAAGCAAGGAAGCTCCCTATAGCACAATTCCAACAAATTGCCAGCACCAGCTGAATGTGCTTTACTCTAGCAACAAGATCCTCAAAAATATAATCAATCAACAAGTTCCAGCCAAAACACAGGTACAACAACAACAACAACACACAACAACCACAAATACCAGCAGCAACAAGAAAACATGAACACTAGCACAAAAAATAGCAATAAAACACAGCAAGTGCATAATATTAGTCGAGCAAGGATCAACACACAGGAACAACACACGTGCGGAAATTAAAGAACCAACAAATTTGAATATTGTCTCACATACCCTGCCAACCTTAAGTATTCTTCCACTCAAATTGAGTCGGCACAACTAGGTCGAGCTAGTTCTTAGTCCTTGCAACCTCTCCCAGAGCCCTACTACTATATTGATTTTTGTCTCCCCTCATACTTAGCTTTTCTAGTTTTGGGCAGCCCTTTGCAAAAGCAAGTAAACCCTAGTTTGTTCCTCCTATGTACGCTAAAAGAACCCTGGTAAGCTCATGCCCATATTGCCCAACATAACCCAGACCAACATCTGTCAACCCACCCTTCCTAAGATTGTAAATCGAATTTGCTAAGCTTTGTGCAGCTAATCAATAAACTTTTGACTCCCTCATCAAGATCAAGGGGCAATTGCAACGACAAATCTCTTTCCTTTAGGTAGATCATCACAATGCTCAAGTAACGCAGATGAAGAAAAACTACCTATACTTTCTGAGGTAGAGTTTGTAATTTTGTATACCTCGACAGACAAATGCTCCAACAGTTGACAACCAACTGCCACATCAATCAAACCCTTATCATGATGCATACGGATCGTTTCACTTTCTTATCAAAGAGCTCTAACTACTTACTCCCGTTAAACAAAGCTAACAATGGATACACTTTTTCAATTCGCCACTAACTTAATAAACCCTAGAAGATCGTGTTGGAATAGATATATGATAACTTTCAACGAAAAAATATATATAAATATATATATATATATATAATAACTTGAAAGAATTTATATTGTAGATCGAGAATAGGGAAATTTATAATCCATCTTTCCCATAAAAGATACGGAGTATACGGAGTATTGTTTATTTTGACCTCCCATGAAAAGAAACATGCTACATTAAACTATACTAAAATATTTTCCCTATCTTCTATATATAACCCAAAGGGCATAGGATAAATCCTAAAATAAATTGATGATTTCTTTAAAAAATTAACTAATCTTAAGCAAATATAAATTATCAAAATAATGAATTTAAGCTATTCCCTCGGAAAAAATGGATATATAAAAAGCAATAGATATTTTGCTATATATTTTGTATTCGGAAATATTTCATCATAAGAGTATATTTTTTATGGGAGGTCTAGATGTATGCAATCATGCCTCTAACATGTCAAGAGGTTGTAAGGGTGCATACATACCATACATAATCCTACAAAATTAAGGGCTCGTTTGGCAATGCACAAATAAGGAGCTTCTCATAATTAACGAGAAAAATAAGCTCCCCAATACCAAACTTAAAGAAGCTTATCGAGTTAAAAAAATAATTAGCACCTTGGAGCTAATTGTTTCTCAATTACAACATTTAACCAAATTCAACACTCCTAAAAAATAAGTCCCTACCAAACACCCTATAACTTATCTAAAAAATATGCATCCAATATAAGCAACTAGGGTTTTTGTGTAACAACCATAATGATTGTAAAGGAAAGCAAGGAAGCTCCCTATAGCACAATTCCAACAAATTGCCAGCACCAGCTGAATGTGCTTTACTCTAGCAACAAGATCCTCAAAAATATAATCAATCAATAAGTTCCAGCCAAAACACAGGTACAACAACAACAACAACACACAACAACCACAAATACCAGCAGCAACAAGAAAACATGAACACTAGCACAAAAAATAGCAATAAAACACAGCAAGTGCATAATATTAGTCGAGCAAGGATCAACACACAGGAACAACACACGTGCGGAAATTAAAGAACCAACAAATTTGAATATTGTCTCACATACCCTGCCAACCTTAAGTATTCTTCCACTCAAATTGAGTCGGCACAACTAGGTCGAGCTAGTTCTTAGTCCTTGCAACCTCTCCCAGAGCCCTACTACTATATTGATTTTTGTCTCCCCTCATACTTAGCTTTTCTAGTTTTGGGCAGCCCTTTGCAAAAGCAAGTAAACCCTAGTTTGTTCCTCCTATGTACGCTAAAAGAACCCTGGTAAGCTCATGCCCATATTGCCCAACATAACCCAGACCAACATCTGTCAACCCACCCTTCCTAAGATTGTAAATCGAATTTGCTAAGCTTTGTGCAGCTAATCAATAAACTTTTGACTCCCTCATCAAGATCAAGGGGCAATTGCAACGACAAATCTCTTTCCTTTAGGTAGATCATCATAATGCTCAAGTAACGCAGATGAAACAAAGTACTTATACTTTATAAGGCAGAGTTTGTAATTTTGTATACCTCAACAGACAAATGCTCCAACTGTTGACAACCAACAACCACATCAATCAAACCCTTCTTAGTGATGCATACGGATCGTTTCACTTTCTTATCAAAGAGGTCTAACTACGTACTCCCGTTAAACAAAGTTAACAATGGATACACTTTTTTAATTCGCCGCTAACTTAATCAGCCCTAGAAGATCGTGTTGGAATAGATATATGATAACTTTCAAGCAAAATTTATATATATAATAACTTGAAATAATTTATATTGTAGATCGAGAATAGGGAAATTTATAATCCATCTTTCCCATAAAAGATACGGAGTATACGGAGTATTGTTTATTTAGACCTCATGACAAGAAATAGGCTACATTAAATTATACTAAAATATTTTCCCTATCTTCTATATATATCCCTAAGGGCATAGGATAAATCCTAAAACAAATTGATGATTTCTTTAAAAAAAATTAACTAATCTTAAATAAATATAATTAATCAAAATATTGTCATTTAATGAGTTTAATCTATTCCCTCAGAAAAAATGGATATATAAAAAGAAATAGATATTTTGCTATATATTTTTTATTTGAAAATATTTCAACATAAGAGTATATTTTTTATGGGAGGTCTAGATGTATGCAATCATGTCTCTAACATGTCAAGAGGTTGTAAGGGTGCATACATACCATACATAATCCTACAAAATTAAGGTCTCGTTTGGCAATGCACAAATAAGGAGCTTCTCATAATTAACGAGAAAAATAAGCTCCACAATACCAAACTTAAAGAAGCTTATCGAGTTAAAAAAATAGCACCCCAAGCTACTTGTTTCTCAATTACACAATGTAATCAAATTCAACACTCCCAAAAAAACAAGGCCCTACCAAACACCCTATAGCTTATCTAAAAAAATATGCATCCAATATGAGCAACTAGGGGAAACAAGCAAGCTCCCTAAAATTAGCACAATTCCAACAAATTCCCAGCACCAGCTGAATGTGCTTTACACCAACAACAAGATCCTAAAAAATATAATCAATCAATAAGTTCCAGCAAGAAAAAAAGTACAAAAACAACACCACACAACAACCATAAATACCAACAACAACAAGAAAACATGAACACTACCAGAAAAAATAGCATTAAAACAAAGCAATTGCATAATATAAGTCGGAGCAAGGATCAACACACAGGAACAACACACGTGCAGAAATTAAAGAACCAAAAAATTTGAATATTGTCTCACATACCCTACCAACATTAAGTATTCGTCCACTCAAATTGAGTCGGCACAACTAGGTTGAGCTAGTTCTTAGTCCTTGCAACCTCTCCTAGAGCCTTACTACTATACTGATTTTTGTCTCCTCTCATAGTTAGATTTTCTAGTTTTGGGCAGCCCTTTGCAAAAGCAAGTAAACCCTAGTCTGTTCCTCCTACGTACCCTAAAAGAACCCTGGTAAGCTCATGCCCATATTGCCCAATATAACCCAAACCTACATCTGTCAGCCACCCTTCCTAAGATTGTAAATTGAATCCGCTAAGCTTTGTACAGCCAATCAGCAAACTTTTGACTCTCTCATCAAGATCAAGGGGCAATTGCAACGACAAATCTCTTTCCTTTAGGTAGATCATCACAATGTTCAAGTAACGCAGATGAAGCAAAGTACCTATACTTTCTAAGGAAGAATTTTTAATTTTGTATACCTCGACAGACAAATGCTCCAACAGTTGACAACCAACAACCACATCAATCAAACCCTTCTCAGTGATGCATATGGATCGTTTCACTTTCATATGAACGAGCTCTATAACTATAACTACGTACTCCCGTTAAACAAAGCTAACAATGGATACACTTTTTCAATTCGCCGCTAACTTAATAAACCCTACAAGATCGTGGTGGAATGGATATACGATAACTTTCAACCAAAAAATATATATATAATAACTTGAAATAATTTATATTGTACATCGAGAATAGGGAAATTTATAATCTATCTTTCCCATAAAAGATACGGAGTATACGGAGTATTGTTTATTTAGACCTACCATGAAAAGAAATAGGCTACATTAAATTATACTAAAATATTTTCCCTATCTTCTATATATAACCCTAAGGGCATAGGATAAATCTTAAAATAAATTGATGATATCTTTAAAAAAATAAACTAATCTTAAATAAATATAAATTATTAAAATATTGTCATTTAATGAGTTTAATCTATTCTCTCAGAAAACATAGATATATAAAAAGAAATAGATATTTTGCTATATATTTTTTATTCGGAAATTGATATCCGCTTTTTAGGTAGTGTTTTTAGTCTCTAGATAGATTAGATTGAGTGGTTTTTGTGCTTGAGTCTTATGTTTTTGAGTCTTTTTAGCTTTAGTTTTCGTATTTCCTTGAGATTCGGAAACTACGCATCTTTTGTGACTGTTTATAGGCATTTTGGAGCTTAATCGAAGAATTTGGTGCCTTGCAAGAGGAGGTGGATGAGCTATGGACAAGCTAAGTGGAGAAGCTAAGAACGAAAGAGCGAAAAGAGAAGTAAAATCGAGCCAAAGGAGGTCGTGCACGAGCAAGAACAAGCCAAGATCGATCCACAGAGGTCGTGCACGAGCCATCCCATGTCTTGCTCGACCCAAGGAGAAAATAAAGCCCCAGGACCGACCCCTAGGAGGGTCGTGCATGACCCATTTAGGTCGTGCGTGATGCCGACTTCTTCCTTATTCCGAGATCTTTTATGAGATATTCTATCTTTTTATTTTAGGAAGTTGTTTTATCTTATTTCCTAGTTTAATTAGGGCTACTTTTCCTTTATAAAAGGGGGCTAAACTCTTTAGTTGAACTCTCTCTCGCTCTAGCTTTTATTTTACGTTTTTTGGGAGATTAAGAGGAAGACTTAGGGGACAAGTTGGAGAAATTTGTAAACTTCTTAATTTTATTTTGAATTTTCGGTTTGTTTATTCTGATCATGTCTTCGTTTTTCCTTGCTATGAGTGAGTAGTTCACTTAGATTCTAGGGTTGGGTGAAAACCCAACGCAATCATGCATATCTAAAACTTGAATTCATGACTTGAATGCTTGATGATCATATCTATCTATCTTGTGCTTAATTCCTTTGCGACAATTGAGGCATGTCTTGCAATTAACCTAAAAGCAAAAGTGTAAAGTTGATTGCTTGATTAGTTCTAATAGGATTATTTGCGAAAGTTGATATTCCTAGGTTGAAGGATAGATAGAAAGTTGTTTAATTTGCGACAGTTGATTGAATACCTTGAATTGTTTGCGACATTTGACTTTTCTATGATCATAATTGCATGATAGTTATGAGTTCTTGTTGAAAGTATGTGTGATTGTTGTTGTGGTAGCCCTAGCCATAGGATTTCCTTTTTATATTTGATTAAAACTCATTAAATTGACTCGTTCTCGACCCCCCTAAGGTCGTGCTCGAACTGCTGCCTTTATTTGTGTTCGTTTGTGTGTTTTATCCCCAGGATCGACCCTCATAGGGTCGTGCATGACCCTAATCAGTTCGGTCCTGGCCTTGTTTTGCTCGTATTTGTTTGGCTTTTCGTAGTTTATCAACTAATCTTTCAGCACTATTCTCATTCCCGTGGACGAACCTGACTCTCTGTACTCAGCGGGGTCTTGATATAAATTTATTTGTTCAAGAAACCCTTCAACAAATTGGCGTCGTTCACGGGGAGTGAGCAATAGTGCCTAGTTTAGTTGATATTTGGGTTTGGGACTAGCCCTACCCTTTTGTTTTATTTTAATTTTGTTTTCTTTGTCTTTGGTTGCAGTGTATGCCATCTCGTTTTTCTTGGAGAAACTTGGGGATTAACTACGACAGTGAACCTGAGAGATCCTTCCATCAACGTTTGAGAGAACAACGAGCAATGGCCGACGCTGAGACTCTTGCTCAACAAATGGAGGAACTCCGCGCTCAGATGCAGCGCTTGCAAGCGAACCGAGACACTCAAGCTGCAGTTGCGCAGCGATTCCAGGAGCAACTGAACGCTATCCTAAGGAATGCCAAGCAATACATGCACCCAGAACTGAGGGTGCCCGAATTGGCGATAGTGCTCTCGGAGATCGACCGCACTTTTGAGATTAAATCTCATTTCATATCCTTAATCAAGCGTTCTCAATTTGAGGGGAAACCCACTGAATGTCCCATGGAGCATATTAAGAACTTTACTGATTTATGTGACACCATTGTTGTTGATAATGTTGCACTTGAATATGTTCTCTTGAAGGCTTTTAAGTGGTCTCTTGCAGGAAAAGCTTTAAATTGGTTGGAGAGCTTGCCACCGAGGTCTATTACATCGTGGAAAGAATTGCATGACTTATTCATGACTAAGTTCTTTCCACTGGCAAAAACAACGGAGCTTAGGAAGCGCATCACCTCCTACCATCAACTTCCAAATGAGACGCTTGTGGAGACATGGGAACGATTCCAAGAGCTTCTACGCCAATGCCCTACTCATGGGCAACCTCCATATGTTCTCCAAGAGATCTTATTTCAAGGCATCAATGCGGCTACCAAGGATCACATTAACCTTCACACTGATTGTGGATTCATTGAGATGACTCCAGATGAGGCATGGGCGTTATTGAATAAGCTAACCAACTTTGATGCCATGTACGAAACCCAACAAGTTAAGCCGACGGAGAGGAAGCTGTATGAACCATCACCCGATATGGTTGATCGGGATGTGAAGTTCCAATTCATGCAAGATGAGATCAACCGATTGGAAAAGCAAGTAAGCTACTTTAAATCTTCTCAATCTTGTCCAAAATGCGGGTCTTCCGCCCATACTACTTCCAATTACACTAACTTGCAGCAAGTACGAGCCGCCGAGACTTATGAGGAGGCAAACTACATGAGAGGTTCCTATAGGAACCAAAACAATTATGCAGGGAGGAACAATGCTCAACCATCTTGGGGCAATTCCAATTATGACCAATACAAGCAACCCCCTCAACAAGAGCAATGTCCCCCTCCCTACCGTCCTCCGGGCTATCAAGAGCCACCATCATGGGTGCAAGGGCTACAAGAAGGAATCAACGGAGTCCAGACCGGGATCAATAGAGTACGAGCTGAGTTGAAAGGTGTTCATGCAAGGTTGGGAGAATTTGACTCATGGAGAAAGAACGTCGATTCCCAACTTGGCCAACTAGCTACTCAAGTCCCGAGACCTCATGGACAATTCCCGGGCCGCCCCGACGAGAATCCTAGAAGCCGAGCAAGCCATGGTGAAATCCGAGCCATGCACCTAAGGAGTGGCAAGGCGTTGCCCGAGCCACCCATGCATAAAGAGGGGGAACAATCCTCAGGACCGACCCTGTCAGGGTCGAGCACGACCCCAACAGAGGTTGGACCTCTCAAGACCGACCCTGTCACAACTCCATTACGGTCATGCACGACCCAGTCTAGGTCGAGCACGACCCTCTCAAGGGTTGTCCCTGATGGTGCTAATAACGAGGAAAATGAGGCGATCGACCCTCCAAGGATCGAGCTCGACCACCCTTCTCCAGGTAAGTCTTCTAACCCTTCTCTTTCTATTCAATCTCCATCTAAGGTACTTCCTTTCCCTTCTAAAAAACCTAAGAACTCAACGGAAGGAAAATTTAAGCGCTTTGTTAAGTTGCTTCAAGGCTTGAATCTTTCCATTCCTTTCGCTGAGGCTTTGAATGAAATGCCTTCTTATACTAAATTCTTGAAGGAGATTTTATCTAGGAAGCGATCAATGTCGAAACTAACAGATGAGGTAAGATCGTTGGAGCTTCCCGAGAAGCTAGGTGACCCAGTAAGTTTGCTATTACAATTGGTATTGGAGCTTACCGTTTCAAAGCTTTGTGTGATCTAGGTGCTAGTACAAGCTTGCTTCCACTTTCAATTTGGTCCAAGACCAACATGGGGCCATTAGTACCAGTGAACATGAGGCTATACATGGCGGATGGGTCGTGTGTCAAGCCAACGGGAGTGGTAGATGACTTCCCGGTTCAACTGGGGAAGTTCTTTGTGCCCAATGATTTCATAGTGATGGAGATGCCTGAGGATCCCGTAGTGCCCATTATTCTCGGACGACCATTCCTAGCCACAGTGGGAGCCATAATTGATGTCAAGAACGGACTTCTCACCCTTAATATTGGAGAAGAAGTGGTTGAGTTTCGATTCAATCCAACCATGAAGGATTCCAATCATGAGGAAGTCAAGATGCTATACACACGCTTCAACTACATTGAGCGCAACAATCCAACCGAGAAATTATTTATTTGGGATCCTCTACCGCATGTTTTTGGGGTCTCAGGACCGACCCTCCAAGGGTCGTGCATGACCCTCCTGGACGAAAGTGAGGAGCAATGCCTTGTCTTGGATGCACTCAAAGCGGAGCATGAGGAGGAAGTTAGCTTGCCCGATCCTACTCCCGAGCTTAAGGAGCTCCCCGCCTCCCTGAGGTACGCTTTTCTAGGTCCTAATTCTACTCTTCCCGTCATTATTAATGCTAACTTGAGTATGGAAGAAGAAAACAAATTGCTTAATGTGCTTAGGACCCATAGGAAAGCCATAGGGTATTCATTAGAGGAACTTAGTGGTATTTCACCCTCATTGTGCATGCATAGGATTTATATGGAGGATGATCATAAACCCACTATCAAGCATCAACGTAGGCTAAACCCTAACATGAAAGAGGTAGTGAAGAAAGAAATTCTTAGGATGCTAGACGCCGGTATCATATTTCTTATCTCGGATAGTAAATGGATTAGCCCCGTACATGTAGTTCCTAAAAAGGGGGGATGACGGTTGTTGAAAATGAAAAAGGGGAGTTGATTCCAACTAGGACCACCACTAAGTGGAGAATGTGCATAGACTATAGGAGACTTAATAGTGCCACTAGGAAGGATCACTTTCCACTCCCCTTCATTGACCAAGTCCTAGAACGCTTAGCCCAACACGATTACTTTTGCTATTTGGATGGCTATAGTGGTTTTTGGCAGATTCCCATTCACCCCGATGATCAAGAGAAGACGACATTCACTTGTCCATATGGGACGTTTGCTTATCGGAGAATGCCATTTGGGCTTTGCAACGCCCCGACCACCTTTTAACGATGCATGATGGCCATCTTCTCCGACATGATTGAAGAAATAGTGGAGGTATTTATGGATGATTTCTCAGTTTATGGTTCCACTTTTAATTCATGTCTTGCTAATCTCTCTAGAGTCCTTAAAAGACGTGAGGAGACTAACCTTTTGCTTGATTGGGAAAAGTGTCATTTCATGGTTAGAGAGGGAATTGTTTTAGGGCATCTAGTGTCTAACCGCGGGATTGAGGTGGACAAGGCAAAAATTGAGCTTATTGAAAAATTGCCCCCTCCATCCTCCGTTAAAGACGTTAGGAGTTTCTTGGGGCATGCGGGTTCTTATAGACGCTTTATTCAAGACTTTTCTAATATTGCTAAGCCATTGACTAACCTACTAATGAAGGATGTAGTGTTTAGCATGTCTCTAGATTGTCTTGAAGCTTTTTACAGGTTGAGGACAGCCCTCGTGACGGCCCCCATTATGCAATCACCGGATTGATCACTTCCCTTCGAAATCATGTGTGATACTAGTGACTATGCCATAGGAGCGGTTCTTGGGCAGAGGAAGGACAAGAAGCTTCATGCCATCTACTATGCAAGTAAGACGCTTGACGAAGCCCAGAGAAAGTACACCACAACCGAGAAAGAGTTTCTTGTCGTGGTGTTTGCTTTTGAGAAATTTCGCTCTTACTTAGTAGGTTCTAAGGTGATTGTTTATACTGACCATGCTGCAAGATTTCTAATGGCGAAAAAAGATGCCAAGCCTAGGTTACTTCGTTGGATGCTCTTATTGCAGGAATTCGATCACGAAATCCGAGACAAGAAGGGAGCGGAGAACTTAGTGGCGGATCACCTATAAATACTGCCCCTTGAGCATATCCAAGAGTCCGGCGGATCAATCCCCATCAATGATACACGCCCCGATGAGACTCTTTTGCAAGGCAACAATGAGCCCCATGGAGATAAGGCTATTGAAGAAACCGAAGCCTTAGGACCGACCCTGTCAGGATCAAGCACGACCCAAACAGAGATTGGCCCCCTCAGGACCGACCCTGCCATGACTCCATTAGGGTCGTGCACGACCCTTATGGGGTCGGGCACGACCCTTACCCTCGAGTCAGCCTTCGTACACAACCCAAAAGGCACGTGCACGACCCACTCCCAGGGTCGAGCAGGTACATCTTCTTCATCCTTTTCGGTTCCTTCACATTCTAATGATCTACCATCTTTTTCTTCTCTCCCTACTTCTATTCTTTCTTTACGTGGGTCAAAGACCCCTTGGTTTGCGGATTTTGCTAACTATATTGTAGGAGGCGAGATTCCGGCGGGTTTAACCCTTCAAGCCAAGAAGAAATTCCTCCATGACGTCAAGCAATACTATTGGGATGATCCTTACTTGTTCAAGCAAGGAAGCGATCACATCTTTAGACGTTGTGTTCCGGATGATGAGATTGAGAGCATCATTCGCCATTGCCACACTCTACCAACGGGAAGCCATGCTAAGGGTTTCAAGACCACGACGAAGATTCTTCAAAGTGGCTTGTATTGGCCAACACTTTTTAAAGACGTACACGAGTTTGTGATAAGGTGTGACGAGTGCCAGCGTTCCGGAAACATCACTTGGAGAAATGAGAATCCGCTCACCGGTATCTTGGAAGTCGAGCTTTTTGATATGTGGGGGATAGACTTTATGGGACCCTTTCCTTCATCGGGTCCTTATAAGTACATCCTTGTAGCGGTTGATTATGTCTCCAAGTGGGTGGAGGCCATTGCCACAAAAATAAATGATGCTCGGGTGGTTGCTAAGTTCATGAAATCAAACATCTTTCCTCGTTTTGGAGTCCCCCGAGTTCTTATAAGTGATGGTGGCTCACACTTCATTGAGAGGAGCTTTGAAGATCTTTTGACCAAGTATGGGGTCTCTCACAGGGTGGCAACACCATATCATCCTCAAACAAGTGGTCAAGTGAAGGTCTCAAACCGGCAAATAAAGAGCATCTTGGAGAAAACGGTATCCCGATCAAGAAAAGATTAGTCTTCAAAGCTTGATGATGCACTTTGGGCATACCACACCGCTTACAAGACTCCACTCCGCACCACTCCTTACAATTTGGTGTATGGCAAGTCATGTCACTTGCCCGTCGAGCTTGAACACAAGGCTTTATGGGCTCTCAAGAAGCTCAACATGGATCTCGACGCGGTCGGAGCAAAACATTTCATGGACTTGCAAGAATTGGAAGAATTAAGGCTCAAGGCGTATGAGAATGCCAAGATCTACAAGGAGAGAACCAAAAAGTGGCATGATAAGAAGCTTGTTCCAAAACACTTCAAAGCCGGTGACCAAGTACTCCTATTCAACTATAGGCTCCAACTTTCCCCCGGAAAGCTGAAGACTCGATGGAGTGGACCATTCACGGTTCATCACATTTATCCACATGGGACGGTCGACCTTATAGACGAGAACGGAGCGATTTTCAAAGTCAATGGGCACCGCTTGAAGAAGTACTATGCAAAGGTGGAACCCGACGAAGAAATCCGAGCCACATGGGCTCTCACCACCTCAGACTGAGCTAAGTTAAGTCGTCAAGCTAATGACGTTAAACAAGCGCTTACGGGAGGCAACCCGGTCTTTAGATTTGTTTTTTTATTTTGTTTTTATTTTTAGATTAAATTTTTCTAACCTTCCTTAGACTAGGATAGAATACTTTTGTTTGGAATAGAGTTTTGTGGGATTTTTGCAGGGTCTTAAGCTTCAAATACAAGCTCGAGAAGACGGGAAATGACGACTTTACATACGGGGAAATTTTAAGGTAATTTTCGACCACCTCCAGGGGGTCGAGCACGACCCTAATCAGAAATGCTGAATCTACCCTTCTTTAATAAGGTAAGTTTTTCTTTCCCTATTTTCCATTTAAACCAAAGTCGACCCCTTCTCAACCTCTTTTTCCTCGACCACGACCCAACCGTTAGCCTCTCAAGCTCGATCTCTCTCTCAATCCCTTCCTTACAAAATCCCACAACCACCTCACCAAAACCACCAAATCACCACCGCCTCTCCACCACCCCATTGCTGCACCACCAAGCCACGATCGAGCCCAGATCTGCTCGTGTTCGACCCGCACTCCCATTCCTAAATCTAGATCTAGGTCGAAAACGACCCCTTTTTCCACTTCTTTCCCTTGTATCTTCGAATTTCGGTATGAATTTCTAACCCTCTACTCTTAATTTTGATTATTCTTGGTTGAAATTGTATTTTTGGGTTGGATATGCATTATTTGGAATTTTTTACTTAGGGTAGAGATTTGGAAATTGCTTGCATAATGGGTGTTGTTTTTTATTTGTGCATGCTTTGGTGGGTTTAGATTCAAATTTTATGGGTTATTATGGTTGAATTTCGATGTTTGGTGCCAATTGGGGCTAGATCCGAATTTTGGGTGAAGGTTGAAGACGATGAATAGTACCAGGTGATCGTGCACGACCCCCTTTGGGTCGTGCATGACCCAAACTAAACACCAACGCTTGTGCTCGACCCTATTAGGGTCGTGCATGACCCAACCAAATATCGAGCTCTCAGGACCGACCCCCCTATGGGGTCGTGCACGACCTTATTTGGGTCGTGCCAAAGCTCTTTTAGTATAAAATTTGTGTGGTTTTTGCCAAGTATTGCATGCTAGGTTAAGATTTGATCCATGCTTTCATGTCTATATACATCATCTCTCGCCTTCATTATGAATTGCTTGATCGATATGCTTGCAATATTTGCCTTTGAATAAGTATGGGGTGGATTATGTGGAGTTTGTGTTCGATTGATGTGGGTACCATGAACTCAACTTCTAGATCCGTGAAGAAGTCAAAAAAAGGCGATAGGCCCGAGCTTAACCAATGCAACCTGGCCTCCGAATTTAGAAAAACCTTCAATGCTTGCCTTGGTCTCAAGCATAAGACTCGATGGTATTGCAAGGAGGATGGGCAACGCTTGCACATCCATGACAATTTGATGGAGGCATTCACTTACATTGGGGGTGAGAATTTGCTTAAGTGGAACAATCACCATTATCATATCCTCACTTCCGAGTTCTTGGCCACCTTCTCTACCAAGATCAAGAGCCCCCATTCCTATGGTAGGGTGGAATTTCAGCTCGGGAACAAGTGGTTCAAGCTCACCATAAAGGAGCTCAACGATGCATTCGGGTTCCCTAACCCGATTTATAATGATGAGGTTGTGCATGAGCCACTAGAGACTTGGAGCAATTTGTCCGGGGTTCGAGAGCGTAGATTCCACAACTTGGCTATCAAGGACCTCGCCAACCCACTCTTTCGAATCATCTTGCGCATTCTTGGGAGAACGGTCTTCCCAAGGACCGAGTTGTCTCGTCCAAATAAAAAGGAGGTAAACATGCTGAGGACCATGTTGTTTTCTTCCCCCGAGCCTCTTAACATCTGTTTTGAATGGATGAAAAGTGTGAAAGAGTACAAGGCCAAATTAGACTCGGTCTACTTTGGAGGGATGATCGCTCAGCTTGCCCACAACCTTAGGATCAACATGAAAGCTTATTCCGGGGAGAAGCCGATATTTCTGGACATCCCGTTCCTTATTAATGCAAAGCTGATAGAGAAGCACCCCGATGCTCCCAACACGTATTGCTCCACTTTTCATGGTAACAAAGTTGTCATCACTAAAGAGCGGATTGATTTGCTCCATTTGCCAAATTGGTATGAGGTGTGGTCCAACAACAAATATCGGTTGAAGAAACGCCCCGAGCACGATGGGTCTTTGAGAAGACGCGCCCGACGATATCCGAGTCCCAAGCTTGGGTATGAAATTCTTGCCATGCCCGCCCCTCCTACCCTCAGGACCGACCCCACTGGGGTCGCGCACAACCCATCTAGGTCGTACCAGACCCCCATGTACGACCAACCAGGGTCGTTCCAGCCAGCACGCCAGTCCGTGCACGACCCTTATGGGGTCGCGTACGACCAGCCAGGGTCATTCCAGCCAGCACGTCACTCCGTGCACGACCCTACAGGACCATATCACGCCCCTATGCCACCCTTTCAACCTACTTTTGGGGCGACTTATGAGTTCGGGACTTCCTCGGATGCCTACACCGGTCCCGGAAATGAAGAGCCAATGCAGCAAGATGAGGCTTCGGTGTATGACATGGCCTACTTGGCTAGGGAGATGGCAGCAATGAGGGTTGATCAAAGGCAACAACACGAGGCCATGATGCGGGGGCAAGCGTCCATGATGGAGAACCAAAGGCAAACCCGGGTTGTGGTGGATCAACATTATCAAGAGTTCCAGCAGTTCCAGACGTACTATGAGGCCCAACAAGAGATGGATGATTACCGTTGGGCTCATATGGACAGCTACATGCAATGGAACCCAAGACACTACCTGGATCAAGATGCATGGGTTCCCCCGGCGCATTCACCATTCTGTCCCCATCGTAGACCTCCACCTTCCCAATGATGAGCTCCACCTTCATTTCAAGCTTCAATGAGTTCTTTGTGAGTTTTTTCTTCTTATGTCTTTACTTTTTCATATCATTTTTATGCATGAGGACATTGCATGATATAAGTATGGGGTAGGAGAAGAAGAAACCTCACAATGATGTGTTTAATTGAGTCTTTGTGTTAGTTGTTTGTTTGTTTATTTGATAGTTTGTTTTAAGAAAAAATCCCGAAAAAAATAATAAAAAAATTGAAAAATGTGGAAAAATCCAAAAATATTTGCTTCTTTGTTTTAGGATAGAAGAATGCTTCATCTCAGATGTCCTATGATAAGATCTAATTTTCATGCTTATCATATAATTCCTTTGACATATTTAGATAGTATAGCCTAAGTCTTGAGAAATTGCTTTTTGTTTGTGAAAATTGACTTGTGATGAAATTGAGCATATGTATCTTAAATAAAAGTAGTTGCAATCCAACACAATTTTTACCTAGTGAGGAATTTTGGCCTTATAGGGAGATCTTCATAAAAATCCCTCTTCTTTTTATGTGTGATTTACTCTCTTTGTGTATCTATCTCTTGTTATTGATATGGTTATCTATTTCTTGAAGTCGTTATGAGTTTGTTCATGCATGTTAAATATGATTAAGAACTTATTTTTCATAAGCCCTATTTAATCTATGAATTACGATCAGGTGCAAGTTCTTGCTACAGTGCTATATGCGGGCATTTATCAACCGTTCGATCTCTAATTTAAATGGACAAGATTGCTCCACGCGTTTAAGTGATTTTTATAAAAGGATGACATGGAGGGGTATTTTTGTCCTTTCCCCCACCAAATTAGAACATGTTTACAGTACGACATCTTCTCCACTATAATGCAAACGCTTCATTTGAGATTTCGATCGATACTCCTCCATAGCCATTGCCACTTGCTCCTTCCATTTCTAGCTTGATTTTGTGTTTATTTCGCCCTCCTTTGATGTTCTATCTTCATTGATTTTGGTATAATTTGCTTTCCTAAGGCTTCAATTTCGTATTTGGGTTTTTTTCAAATTTAGAGTTTGACACTTCGATTTTCATGTATTTGGTCAAGTTTTTTTTTTTTTTTTACTGTTTTCCCTCAAATCTATGAAGGTTGTGTATATTTACATTTCAATTTGACGTTTTTTGATCGAAAATACAGCTTAATGGTGAATGTTTATCAAACCACCCACCATGTGTTTGATAAAATGTCCAAATGAACAACTTAATGTTTTTCCATATCTAATTTTCGTAAATTTGCTCCAAATTTAATAGTTTCTCTTTGATAAAATGATTTCAATATTGCAAACAAGTTTGGTATGTGTGGATTCGCATAAGTACTACAACAAGAAGTCATTGCAAATGACATCCATGTTTCTATTTTATGAACCTGTAATTGTGTATTGATGAACTCATACTTGTATGTTTATGAACTATAGTCAATGAAATTTATGAACTATATACACTTCTATGATAAGAGTTTTGGTGACGAAGAAGAATATAAAATGTTGCTTAATTATGGGTTGAGATGAAGATGAATTGTGTTCATATGGATGTCATGACTCATAACATTGTAATTCTGTATTAATGAACCCATATATAATTATAATGTCGTACTCTTAGGTGTGTAGTTAGATGTTAATCATTTTGTGATGATTGTGAGAAATAATTTTCAAAGCCTATTAACCAATAAGGAAGAGTAATGCCCAAATGTTCAACTTAGAGCTTAGATCATTTTTTTTACCAATTGTTCATAAATTATGAACCCAGTATACCTAAATTATTAACTTATACCATTTATGAACTGAAATACATGACACAAGTAACATGTATTTGTGAATTATATTTCCTAAACCTTATTGATAATTGTTATGAACATAATTTTATAAAGACTTGAACCCACACAATAAGTTTATGTACTAGATTACGTGACAAGAATAACAAATATTATGACTTAAATATAATGAACTTTATTGAAACTTGTTATGAACTTAGCCGTATAAAGACATGAATCAATAGAATATCATTTTATGAATACATGACACAAAGTAACAAGTATTGTGAATTAAATTCAATGAACTTTATTGACAATTGGTATGAACCTAACCATGTAAGGACATGAACCAATACACCAACTTTTATGAATTGAAAGTCATGTACCGTGAGATGAAATATTATGAATATTTATTTATAAAAACATGAACCAAATGAAAAAAAATCATGAACCAAAAGATGTGAATCGATCAAAATAATGACTAGGACACGACTTAAAAGACACAGTTGTAAGATAAACTATATCATGAACCTAAGCATATAAAAATATGAACAAAAAAAAGAACTATCATGAACCAAAAGACATAAATCGTACGAAGAGTTAGCCTATGCGGGATTTGAACTCACATCTATGTGCACAAGCACATTGCTCTACCATTTGAGCTAATAGGCTACCAAATGACATGAACTATAAGATAAACTACTAAGAATTAAAAATCATGAACCATAAGAATTATTATGAACCTAGCTTACAAAAACATGAACCGAAAGAACAAGTACCATGAACCAAAATACACGAAAGAAAATAATAACTAGCATGAACTAAAAGACATGAACCATAAGATGAACTTTGATGAACCTAAGGTTACTCAAACATGAACCACAAGAACAATTGTTATAAACAGAAAAGCATTAATCAAAATTTTATGAACCATAAGAAGAAATATTATGAACCTTACTTTAAAAATTCATGAACCAAAACAACAACCGATTCAAACAAAAAAAAACGTGAGCATATCACGAATTAGCCTATGTGGAATCTGAACCAACATTTATGTGTTCATGCACATTGCTCTACTATTTGAGCCAATAGGCTATCAAAAATATAATTTCTCAAGTGTTTAATGCACATTTCTCATTTCTCACCAAGATCCATACAAACATACATTGAGATTTCTCCTTGGATTACTTAGTAGACAACTTCAACAGTAAAGTGAAAATCTATTTTTCATTGACCAATACATGTGAAAATCAATGAATACTTTTTCTACTTACCAAAAACAAATGGCTAAAAATTGGGAATTTGGGGGTAATTGATTTTAGTAAAAAAAATTATATGATTCAGTTGTTTCTTTGCAACTTAGAATTTTAAACTAGAAAATTAAACAAACTTGTTATCATAAACAGGAAGAACTTCTAGATTACGAGCGAATTTCTACTTGAACCCATAAAAAACCCTAGAAAAATTAAATCATTCATACCTTTCTTTATTTCCTTCTTCATGCTTTTGATGAACCGAAATCGACACTTTTGATTGAATTAGAGTGCAAAAGATCTCTCAAGTTCTTGGTAGATTTCCCCACAAATTTGTTTGGTCGCTTGATGAGGCCGAGGTTTGCGGCGTTTCACTCAGAGAAATGGTAGGTTGAAGATGAGCGAGATCTTTGGCTTTTTAAGTGAGGGGTAATTTTGTCTTGCCAAGCAAATTTTACAGTTATTACGCTCCGTGCCATCAAAATTGACGCGCGTCCAATTTTTCTAATTTTTACTGAATTGGTTTATTTTAATCTCGTCCATCCATTCATTTGATCTAACGGCCTCAATTTGCTCGCATTTTTCACCTAATCAAATAAATCCACCCGAGCGTGACTCTTTAATCTATATCCTACCTTACATTATCCTCTTTTTGAAGCCAAGTTGAGCCTTAAGGGCTCGTTTGGTATTGATATAAGATATCGGTATCGGATATCGGTATCGGGTATCGGTATCGGTATCGGTATCGGTATCGGTATCGGTATCGGATATGAGATATCATTCATATCTCATATCTCCCATATCTCTTTTTTGGGGTATATCAACTATCATACATTTGGCCTTGTTTTGATATCAAGATATGGCCCGATATCCATATACTCTCATACCAAACACAAGATATGAGCCGATACCGATATCTAAATCCATATACTCCCATACCAAACACAAGATATGGCCCGATACCGATATCTGATATCAAGATATCAATACCAAACGAGCCCTAAAGCCTTTTATTTTTAGCTCCACAAAATTGTTCCCTAGCCAATAAAGATTGACCCTATCTGGGGATTTAGACTTAGTATTGGTTGTTGTGATGGTTTTATTGAGTGAGTTGTATTGGTTCAAGTGTGGGGTAATTTTGGGTATTTGAGAATCTTGCAGTTTGTCATGTAAAAGGATTTTGGTTCCCTGAATGCACTTGCAAAGAAAGAAAAAAAAAGAAATCGGCCGATCTCCCACACAGAAAAAAAATGAAAATCATAAGGGAAAAAAAAGAGCTTAAATGAATAAGGTATGCATGAGCCAAATTTCCTTAGTATTTGTAAGCAAGATTAAGTTGGGATAAATGGGTGAGTGAAAGAAAAAGTGCATAAAGTGAAAGAGAGAGTTCGGTATATGTTCTTCTTTAGAGTTTTGGTAATATGTGAGTTTTTAGGAGTCTTTGATTCCCGGATTTTATTAGCACCACATGGCCAAATATTTTCCACGCCTTAATGTCATTACCGAGCCCCATTACAACCCGGCCGAATGGAGTCTTCTATGAAGATTTCATTGAGCCTAAGTTCTTATGATGATTGTTGTGTTTTTACTTCTCTAGGTAGAGAGATTGGTGATATAAGTCTCAATGATAAAGTAGATGTTCTATAAAGATTGAGATGAGAGTTGATTTAATAGCCTAAACACATGAGAGTTGAGAGAAACACATTAAAAATCCCTTGTGAGGTTGGATTGTGATTGCTTTCGCTTGAGACTCATACATATGTGATGACGTTAAACTTACTTGTCTTCTTTTTCACATGTGTTTAAAATGTTTTGATAAAGGCTATGCTTGAAGATTGTGTTATTGGTCTTGATTTTGTATGATTATTGCTTGAGGACAAGCAAGTCTAAGTATGGGGTATTTTGATATCCGCTTTTAGGTAGTGTTTTTAGTGCCTAGATAGATTAGATTGAGTGGTTTTTGTGCTTGAGTCTTATGTTTTTGAGTCTTTTTAGCTTTAGTTTTCGTATTTCCTTGAGATTCGGAAACTACGCATCTTTTGTGACTGTTTATAGGCATTTTGGAGCTTAATCGAAGAATTTGGAGCCTTGCAAGAGGAGGTAGATGAGCTATGGACAAGCTAATTGGAGAAGCTAAGGAAGAAAGAGCGAAAAGAGGAGTAAAATCGAGCCAAAGGAGGTCGTGCACGAGCAAGAACAAGCCAAGATCGATCCACAGAGGTCATGCACGAGCCATCCCATGTCTTGCTCGACCCAAGGAGAAAACAAAGCCCCAAGATCGACCCCTAGGAGGGTCGTGCACAACCCATTTGGGTCGTGCGTGGCGCCAACTTCTTCCTTATTTCGAGATCATTTATGAGATATTCTATCTTTTTATTTTAGGAAGTTGTTTTATCTTATTTCCTAGTTTAATTAGGGCTACTTTTCCTTTATAAAAGGGGGCTAAACTCTTTAGTTGAACTCTCTCTCGCTCTAGCTTTTATTTTACGTTTTTTGGGAGATTAAGAGGAAGATTTGGGGAACAAGTTGGAGAAATTTGTAAGACTTTTTAATTTTAATTTGAATTTTCGGTTTGTTTATTCTGATCATGTCTTCGTTTTTCCTTGCTATGAGTGAGTGGTTATCTTAGATTCTAGGGTTGGGTGAAAACCACACGCAATCATACATATCTAAAACTTGAATTCATGACTTGAATGCTTGATGATCATATCTATCTATCTTGTGCTTAATTCCTTTGCGACAGTTGAGGCATGTCTTGCAATTAACCTAAAAGCGAAAGTGTAAAGTTGATTGCTTGATTAGTTCTAATAGGATTATTTGCGAAAGTTGATATTCCTAGGTTGAAGGATAGATAGAAAGTTGTTTAATTTGCGACAATTGATTGAATACCTTGAATTGTTTGCGACAGTTGACTTTTCTATGATCATAATTGCATGATAGTTATGAGTTCTTGTTGAAAGTATGTGTGATTGTTGTTGTGGTAGCCCTAGCCCTAGGATTGTCGTTTTATATTTGAATAAAACTCATTAAATTGACTCGACCTCGACCCCCCCTAAGGTCGTGCTCGAACTGCTGCCTTTATTTGTGTTCGTTTGTGTGTTTTGTCCCCAGGATCGACCCTCATAGGGTCGTGCACGACCCTAATCAGTTCGGTCCTGGCCTTGTTTTGCTCATATTTGTTTGGCTTTTCATAGTTTATCAACTAATCTTTCAACACTATTCTCATTCCCGTGGACGAACTTGACTCCCTGTATTCAGTGGGGTCTTGATATAAATTTATTTGTTCAAGAAACCCTTCAACAGAAATATTTCAACGTAAGAGTATATTTTTAATGGGAGGTCTAGATGTATGCAATCATGTCTCTAACATGTCAAGAGGTTGTAAGGGTGCATACATACCATACATAATCCTACAAAATTAAGGCCCCGTTTGGCAATGCACAAATAAGGAGCTTCTCATAATTAACGAGAAAAATAAGCTCCACAATACCAAACTTAAAGAAGCTTATCGAGTCAAAAAAATAATTTGCACCCCAAGCTAAGTGTTTCTCAATTATAAAATGTAACCAAATTCAACACTCCTAAAAAACAAGTCCCTACCAAACACCTTATAGCTTATCCAAAAAATATGCATCCAATATAAGCAACTAGGATTTCAGTGTAACAACCATAATGATTGCAAAAGGAAGCAAGCAAGCTCCCTAAAATTAGCACAATTCCAACAAATTCCCAACACCATCTGAATGTGTTTTACACCAGCAACAAGATCCTAAAAAATATAATCAATCAACAAGTTTCAGCCAGAACACAGGTACAAAAACAACACCACACAACAACCACAAATATCAGCAGCAGCAAGAAAACATGAACAATAGCACAAAAAATAGCATTAAAACACAGCAATTGCATAATATTAGTCGGAGCAAGGATCAGCACACAAGAACGACACACGTGTAGAAATTAAAGAACCAACACATTTGAATATTGTCTCACATACCCTGCCAACCTTAAGTATTCTTCCACTCAAATTGAGTCGGCACAACTAGGTTGAGCTAGTTCTTAATCCTTGCAACCTCTCCCAGAGCCCTACTACTATACTGATTTTTGTCTCCCCTCATACTTAGTTTTTGTAGTTTTGGGCAGCCCTTTGCAAAAGCAAGAAAACCTTAGTCTGTTCCTCCTACGTACCCTAAAAGAACCATGGTAAGCTCATACCCATATTGTCCAATATAACCCAGACCTACATCTATCAGTCCACCCTTCCTAAGATTGTAAATCGAATCTGCTAAGCTTTGTGTAGCCAATCAGCAAACTTTTGACTCCTTCATCAAGATCAAGGGACAATTGCAACGACAAATCTCTTTCCTTTAGGTAGATCATCACAATGCTCAAGTAACGCAGATGAAACAAAGTACCTATACTTTCTAAGGCAGAGTTTGTAATTTTGTATACCTCGACAGACAAATGCTCCAACAATTGAGAACCAACAATCACATCAATCAAACCCTTTTCAATGATGCATACAGATCGTTTCACCTTTTTTTTATCAAAGAGCTCTATAACTACGTACTCCCGTTAAACAAAGCTAAGAATGGACACACTTTTTCAATTCGTCACTAACTTAATAAACCCTAGAAGATCGTGTTGGAATAGAATAGATATATGATAACTTTCGACCAAAATATATATATATATATAATTACTTGAAATAATTTATATTGTAGGTCGAGAATAGGAAAATTTATAATCCATCTTTCCCATAAAAGATACGGAGTGTTGTTTATTTAGACCCCTCATGAAAAGAAACAGACTACATTAAATTATACTAAAATATTTTCCCTATCTTCTCTATATAACCCTAAGGGCATAGGATAAATCCTAAAACAAATTGATGATTTCTTTAAAAAAATTAACTAATCTTAAATAAATATAAATTATCAAAATATTGTCATTTAATGAGTTTAATCTATTCCCTCGGAAAAAGTGGATATATAAAAGCAATAGATATTTTGCTATATATTTTTTGTTCGGAAATATTTCAACGTACTAGATGAGTAGATGTAAATTGAGAGACCGGTATAAAAAACCTAAAAACAACACCCAAGATAAATATATATACAATTTTTCTAACCTATACCTATGGACATAGGATAAAATAGCCGAATTTTAGAAATAAACTAATTATTTTGTATTTAGATTTCTTTATTTTTTTTAAAAATAGGATTTTAGTTTCTAAATATGGATTTTTTTATGAGGTGTATATATATTGCAATATGTTTGGGTCACAATCAATTTATCAAAAAGATAAATTTTAAAAGAAGTAGTTTCAATGTTTGTGTTTGGTAAAATGCGAACGAAACGACCAACTTTCATTATCCAAATGACATAAAAATAATTATTATAAACCAAAATATATGAACAATAAGAAAAACTATTATGAACCTAATATTACAAAAACATAAACCAAAAGAACAAAGTACAACTATTATATGTGAGCCTATGTGGGTTTTGAACTCACATCTATATACATATGTACATTGCTCTACCATTTGAGCTAATAGACCACCCAAAAACAAGCACAAAATTTTTTCTTCGCATCGCCCTTTCCAGCCCTATTAAAATCCCAAGTGGAATATTTTTGATATTATAGGAGGTTGAATTTCTTGATTCTACCAGCAACAAATGCATTACATTTTATAAAGCTTAAAATCTCATATCTACCGGCTCAAACCACTAAGGCTTCAATGTCCCTCGTCTCTCTTTCTCTCTTCCCCTTTCTTTTTTTTCTTCGGACTTAATCTCGATTCGCCAAGGTGATAACCAGAGGAAAGCCCAAGAGCTCAAGACCAAATGTGCAATAATTATGATAGGTAGACTGTCCACTATTGGTGGCGTATGTGTCACATGATAACAAGGGCTTGTTGTCACAAAGGAAGGGTGCTTCCTTGAATTTACTCCTGGTTTTTTCATATTCCTCTTGGCTTTCGATGGTTCTCCACTTGAAGCATTTCCAATGGACCCACGTTTTGGCCTTGAGTTTTACTAATTAAAGAAAACATACAGCAACACATGATCACTACATCCAACTTTGATTTGATTTGGATTTTGGAGAACCGACACAAGAATATCTCAAGTTTTTGATCCAAAAAAGGAGCAATCAATCTACACATTTGATTAAGAGAAACAAAACAATCCCTTATGCCACATTTTATAACAATTTTAAAGAGAAACAAACAATCCCTTACATTTGGAATTAAAATTCACATCACCCAACTCAATGCAATGCCCGAAATTCGAGACAAGACAAGGCATTCGAAACAAAATTGGAATAAAATGGTTAAACAAATCGATCTTGTTGGATCGTAAATGAGTTAGCAAGAGCTTGGGAACTGGCTGTTAAGCTGTTCCCAAGGCAGCGGAAGAAAATAATCGCAAGTAGTTAAGACACTGAAGAAACACAGTTCCTTATAGAGGAACCCCACTACAACCAACTAGTTGTATGGGTAAACCTCTACCTCCGCTTGGAGGATTTTGAATGAATTACTTATATTATTGATTTGTTCCTTAGTTACAAACAGCCAGATTCAAACTTCTCTGTTCCTACGAGTTCTACCTAACTCTAGCAACACTAATGAATCTTCTCAACTAAGTTCCTAAGCGAACAACAATCTCTAAATAAGTAACTCAAACCTTACACCAAATCGCAGTTCCCTTGCTCCTGGGAACTCGGCTTCACCGTCGTCGAGATCAGACACTCGCCGCCGGGGACTTCTCTTCTTCTTTTCTCTTTCTTCTGTTGTGGGTATTTGTGGGTTCTAGGAGAAGTGCTCAATCCGAGCACTATTTATTTGGCTTTATACTCGGGTGAACTTGGGCTTCAATCGCATCTTTCATTTGTGTCCGAAATGCCCTTTGCTTGATGCCCAAGTTGTACTTTCTTCACTTGATGGGAACTCTTCATTGTGTGCTCATTCATGGAAGTTCTTTGCTAAACCTGTGTTCCTTAGAAATACTTGATCAAAGCACATTAGTTCCCTTATAGCGTTTGTCATTATCAAAACTCGGAGAACTGTATCGTTGATCCGATGTATAGAACCAGAGGTCCCAACATCGTTCCAACAATTTCCCCCTTTTTGATGATGACAAACCTATCACAAAAAAAAAAATCAGCAAGTATTTCAAAGCATGATATACAAATGAGTTCCTACGCGTGTTCCTAGGGAGCCACTTCTTGTGAATCACTGAGTTCGTACTTAGCTTTTTATGCAATTGTTCCCCCTTAGCTATTGCGTATTCTGTGATATCTTTTCAACTTAACTCATCTCGCATTTTTTGTCTTTCCCCCTTTTGACATCATCGAAAACAAGTAAACACATAGATAAGGAAGAAAGAGAACACGCAATCATACTAAAAACCATGTATTACTTAAACAAAAATTTGTACATAGGAACACAAGAGAATTTTTGAGGGAACATTGAGGCTAGGAAAAAGAAGGGAAAGATCATTGGCTTGGGAACAGGGCATCACAAAGCCGTGTCAAGACTTGTACAAGCTTTTCCTGGCCTTTGGCAATTTGTTCTTGGTCCCTTGCCATCTTTTCTTGTTCCCTGGCGATCTTGTCAAGAGTGTTGGCAATGTGCACCAACACTGGAGTGTTCCCATCCTGAATGCCTTCTCCAGATGGCAGCCTTTCCTGTTCCTCCACAGGCTCAGAGTGCCGCATCTTGTGGACAACAGAGATGTCCAGTTCCCTACCTATGGTGACCTCTTCCTGGGATGTGTCGTAGAGGCCTTCTCTTAGCAAGAGTTTCTTGATGAGGCCAGCATAAGGAAGGGAGTGGGATTTGGAAGCCATACACTTCTCCATGTGCCCCAAGATTATGCGAGGAAGATTGATGGGCTTTTTGAGGAGGAAGTGGTAGAGGATAATGGCATCAGGGATGTTGATAACAAGGCGCTTCTCCTGGCGAGGGATCACCATATTGATGATGAATTGATGAGCCAGCTTTGCAATGAGGGACAAGTGATGAGTAGAGGTGCCAGTGGTGGGAACACGGCCCTCGTAGATCGTGTTGTAAATCTCCTCACTGTTGAGGTCGCCCCAGCTCTTGGTGGGCAGTTCTGGTAGGCCCTGGACAGGGACTTGTAGTTGAAGGTGAATGGTGGAGGTGGTGAAGATGAAGTCATCGCCTTCGAGGGAGAGAGTTCCCTTGGTGTCGTTGTCATGGACCACAAAATGGTTGTAGAAGCGGCGCACCTGAGAGGGATCAATACTCACAGCCTCACTGCACATGTGTTCCCATCCTTGGGCCTTGATCAGGTCCCATAGTTGCCCGAGCCCTTCATCAACGAGCTGTTTTTCAGAGAGAATGAGTGGGGGAAGGAGCTTGCGATTCTCAGAGATATGAACTTTCTTGGGCTTTGCTCCTTTCCCTTTCTTCTTGGAGTTCCCCCTAGAGACCGTAGTCTTTCCTTTTTGCTGAGGGGGGTCAGCCGCTTCGATCAGCAGTGGGCGGGTCCTTTCCTCTGGGACCTGTGCCGACACCACCATCTGTTGTTCAGGAGCAGGGGTGGTGGCACACTCTTTGTAAGTGGGGGCCTCTTCTTCCTCTTCAGCATCATCACTGGAGGTCCCTTCATCAGTGGAGGAGGTCAGCCCAGTTTCCTCCTTGTCGTCTTCCTGACGACGACTTGTCTCAGCACCGTCAGACGGTGTTAGGTTCCCTTCTTCTTGGGCTTTGCCCCCTTGATTTTCGGAAGGCCCGTGTAGTGCGCCTTCAAATTCCTTTTCGAGGGCCTTTAGTTGGGCTTCCTCTTCAGCAGTTCCCATTTCGATGGGGGCAGTGGCCTTTTGGCGAACAAGGACTCCGATGGGGAGATTATCCTCGTCGGAGTCAAGGTCTATTGTTTTCTGGGCCGAGGAAGATGGGGAAGGGAGTTTTAGTGTGGTGGGAGAAGATGGAGGTAGAGAAGAGTTTTGTGGAGTTGGGACCTTGGGAGTGGAAGGAGGAGGAGTAGGAGTGCGAGCCTTGGGACTTGAGGTCCCAGAGGCAGATTTGGAAGTGATGGGGGATGTGGGAATGGGTGAGGTGGGTGGGGGAACTCGGGGAGAGGAAGAGGGTGGAGGGTTAGTAGTTCCCTCAACCATGGGAACAGGTGAGGAAGTGGTTATCGTGGAGTCCCTGGGACCGGAGGTCTCAGGGATGGATTGGGAACGAGGGAGAAAGAGCTTCTCGACCTCGTATGGGTGAATGATGGTATAGGCGTCCGGTTTGGATAGATGAAGTACCTCCTCCATGTTGAGGAGGGATTTTTTCTTTGGAATGGAAAGAGATGGGGATGAAGAAGCGGAGATTTGGGAGTGTTTGCGTTTGGAGCTATGTTTGGATTTTGAGGAGTGGTGTTTGGATTTGGAGGAGTCTTTGGACGAGTGTTTATGTTTGTATTGTTTGGGTTTTTCGTATTTAGAAGGGGGTTCGGATCCGAAAGTGTCGACGATGCGAACTTCGGAGGAAGAAGGAGGTGGAAGGGTGGAGGTCGGCGGTGCTGGAGGTGGCGCCGCCGAGGGAGGAGGAAGGAAGGGACTTACATAATTGTAAAGTCCCTCGATGAGAACATCGCGAAGGGCTTCATTTTGCTCCTTCTCGACGTCCGCCATCATGGTGAGGAAGAGAGCTTTAGGGTTGTTCTGGATCCATGCCTTCATCTCGGCATAAGAATGGGATGGAGCCATTTTTAGAAAGGTTTGGGAAAGAGAGTGTTTTGGAAGTTTTCTCGAAGGAGGGAGGAGGCAAAGTTGCAGAGAAGGAGAGTGATAGGGAAGAATGAGGAAGAAGGAACCCAAAAGTGGTAAAGTAGGGTTTGATTGAGAGAGAGAGAGAGAGAGACGAGGGTAGAAAGGGAAGTTGAGAAAGGCCTCGATAACCGTTGGCCAATAAGAGCGGAGAGCCGTTTCAACTTCTCGAGCATGCCTCTGACACGCGTCGTTTTCTTCCAGGGGAAGTCTTTTGAATTTTTGAGTGCTTGGCCCAAAACGCTTCAGAGTCAGACACAATTTCCCATTTCCCTAGTGACGGTTCATCTTTTCAGATCCAGTGTTCCCTTGCTTGTGAGCACCAGTTCCCATGATCTCTAGAAAGGTCGTATTGAGTGGAGAGGTTAGGGGAACTCACACTCAATTTTCTTTGTGAGGTTGGGGAACTCAAAAGAGAACCAGACAATTGCAACTCGATTTTGGGATAAAGAGTTGGGCTCATGAGAAACGTTTGTCTGGTCCTTAGCTTAGGGTAGGTTTTATGATCAACCGTCATAGTGGCTTGTAGAGAGGGTTAAAGGGAACTCTGGTTGATCATTTTGGGTCAAAAGAAATAATGTTCCTATATACACATCAAGCTCTAGACTAGTAATATGGCAAAATGAAAGCACTGAGTCCTACAGTTCCATATCATGCATTTCTAGTTAGACTAATCAAGCATTGAGGGAGAGACAAACAGGGACTTGTTTAGTTTAGAGTTATCATCCCTAGAAGCATTCGAAAACGCTGGTAGGGACGTCTGTCTAAATCTTTGGTGAGAATGTCCTCAATTTGCTCTTCCGTTCTACAGTGTTGCATAGAGATGTTCCCATTTTCAACATTGTCACGTAGAAAATGATGCCTAATGTCTATGTGCTTAGTCCGAGAATGATGCACAGGATTTTTGGAAATGTTAATGGCACTAGTATTATCACAGAGTATAGGAACTGGGCCAAATGACATACCGTAATCCTGAAGTTGGGACTTGAGCCATAGTACTTGGGAACAACATGATGCGGCAGCCACGTATTCTGCTTCAGCTGTGGAGAGTGCCACTGAATTTTGTTTCTTGGATCCCCAAGAGACTAGGCATGACCCAAGGAACTGGGCCATTCCTGATGTGCTCTTTCTATCAACTAGGTGCCCAGCAAAATCTGTATTTGTATAAGCAATGAGCTCAAGGGAACTGTTCCTTGGATACCAGAGGCACAAGTTGTCGTTCCCTTTGAGGTACCTGAAATCCTCTTCACCTCTTTCAGGTGTGATTCTTTGGGATTAGCTTGAAAACGTGCACATAAGCACACTGAGAACATAATATCAGGCCTACTAGCAGTTAAGTATAGGAGAGAGCCAATCATACCTCTAAAGTTTCTTTGATCGACACTTACCCCTGTTTCATCAGCATTGAGTCTGGAATTTGGGGAGATGGGAGTGTCAATGGGCCGTGAGTGGTCCATCCCATACTTGACTAGCATTTCTTTGATGTATTTATGTTGATGAATCCTTGTTCCCTCCTTTGTTTGAGAAATCTGGAGTCCTAGGAAGAACGTGAGTTCCCCTATGAGACTCATCTCAAACTCACTACTCATGAGGTCCTTAAACTTCTCTACAAGAGTTTCGTTAGTTGCTCCAAAAACAATGTCATCAACATAAACTTGAACAATCAAGATATCCTTAGACTCCTTTTTAAGGAAAAGAGTTTTGTCTATGGAACCTCGAAGGTATCCATGAGACAGAAGGAACTGAGCAAACCTGTCATACCATGCTCGAGGAGCTTGTTTGAGTCCGTAGAGGGCCCTCTCCAGGAAGTAGACGTGGTTGGGTAGCTTCTCATCTTCGAATCCTGGGGGTTGGTCTACGTATACTTCTTCTTTGAGGTGCCCATTGAGAAACGCCGTCTTCACATCCATTTGGTAGAGCTTGAATCCTTTGTGGGCTGCATAGGCTATGAGAAGGCGGATGGCCTCGATCCTTGCAACTGGTGCGAAGGTCTCGTCATAGTCGATTCCTTCTTCTTGTCTATAGCCTTGAGCAACCAAACGAGCCTTGTTCCTAGCTACGGCCCCAGTATCATCTAGCTTGTTCCGAAACACCCATCGAGTTCCTATGATGTTCTTGTTTTTGGGCCTTGGAACTAGCTTCCACACCTTGTTCCTCTCAAATTGGTGTAGTTCTTCTTGCATAGCTTGGATCCAGTCTGGGTCCTTTAGAGCTTCTTTTATGCTTTTTGGTTCCACCATTGAGACAAAGGCATTAAAAGCACAAAAATTATTGAGAGAGGAGCGAGTTAGAACACCTTTTTCATATGGAGTGATGATGTTGTCGATGGGGTGATCTCTCTTTTGTTGGTAGTTTCTTGTTGGGATGTGTGAGACGTCAACCTGTTCCCTTGACTCTTCTCCATCTGTGTCTTGAGTTTCCTCTTCCTCAGGAGAACAGTTATGTTCAACTTCTTCGTTGGGACTTTCGTCAGGATTCTCTTCGGAGTTCCCTCGTTGTTCCCCCTGAACACTAGATTCTGGTGCATTTTCATTTTGAGGAACGAGAGAATTGGAGGCATCTTGTGGTTCTTCTGTTGAAGAGGGAACTTCAAAGGAGCTTTGATCTGTGGAGTTTTGATCTCCTTCGTTGTTCCCTGATTGTGGGGCATTGTTCCCATTTGGATAGTCTTCATCTTTCTTTCTTGGTTCATCCTCGTCGTCGTCTTCTTCTTGTCTGACCAGCTTAAACAGAGTTCCCTTTCCTTGAACCTCTGTTCCCATCTTTACAGACTTCTCGTCGAAGATGACGTGAATGCTTTCCTCTATCTTCTTGGTCCTCTTGTTATAGACCCTGTACGCCTTGCTATGGGAAGAGTATCCCAAGAATATCCCTTCATCGCTCCTGGGATCAAATTTGCCAAGGTTGTCTTTCCCATTGTTGTGGACGAAGCATTTGCATCCGAAGGTCCTAAGATGAGCGATATTTGGCTTTCTCCCTTTGATGAGCTCATAGGATGTCTTCTTGATCAAGGGTCTGATCATGGCTCGATTCAGGATATAAGTAGTTGTGGAGATGGCTTCAGCCCAAAAGTACTCTGGAACTCTGCTTTCAAACAACATAGTTCTAGCCATGTCTTCCAAGGTCCTGTTCTTCCTTTCGACAACTCCGTTTTGCTGAGGAGTGCGAGGGGCCGAGAAGTTATGAGAGATCCCATGTTTGTCACAGTATCTGAGGAACTGTGAGTTTTCAAACTCTGTTCCATGATCAGATCTGAGAGCCTTTAGTTTGAGTCCCATGCTGACCTCCATTCTTGTGATTAGGACTTCGAATTCCTTGAAGGTATCTGATTTTGATCTCAAGAATAGCACCCATGTGAATCGTGAAAAATCATCGATTAAAACATACATGTACCTCTTTCCTCCATAGCTTTCGGTGTGCATGGGACCACAAAGATCCATATGAATTAGCTCTAAGGGCCTGTTCGTGCTCACCATCCTTTTGGGCTTGAAGGAGGTCCTTGTTTGCTTTCCTCGACACAGGCTTCACACATCTTGACTCCTTCAAGGTTGATTCGTGGGAGACCAACGACGAGATCTTGTAGATAGAGTTTCAAGATTTGGTTCATACCTGCGTGTCCTAACCTTCGGTGCCAGAGTTCCGTTTCATCAAGGGAACTTGCCAAGCACAGTTTCCTTGGTGGCTCAAAGTTTGTATCCACCACATATATGTTGTTGGACCTTCTTCCTTTCAGGATGATTTTGTTAGTCTTCTTGTTGATCACTAGACATTCCTTTGAGTCAAAGGTGACGATGTTGTTCCCTTGATCATATATTTGAGAGACGCTCAAGAGATTGAATCCTAGATCTTTCACCAAGTTAACGTTGCTGATTTTGATTGATTTGTTGAGTAGCACTTCCCCTGTTCCTATGATCTCTCCTTTATTTTTGTTGCCAAAGGACACGTGACCTCCTTCGGCCTTTGGGTGGAGTGAGGTGAGGTTGTCTTTGTTTCCAGTCATGTGGTTGGAACATCCACTGTCAATGACCCATGTGTTGTTCCCCCTCACTGCCACCTACAAGAAAAGTTAGTTTTTGAGGACCCAGGCAAGATGACTCTTGCCTGGTTCCTTGCAAGGGAAGGCAGTCTCAAATAGCACATAATCAGCAATGTTAATGTCACGAGAGTACTTGTTATAGGCAAGGTTCCTATGGTTGTTTCTTTTAATGGGAACTCTAGCAGGCTTGTTGGTTTGTTGATTCTGCTTGTTCCAGTACTCGTGGTTTTTCTGAGCTTGGGCCTTAGCTTTGGGACAGCTTTCCTTGTAGTGCCCATGAGCACCACAGTTCCAGCAGGTCTTATAGTATTCTCCTAGGTAGTACTTAAGATGGGATCTCTGTATCCTGTTTCTATCCATAGTTTCCTTGTTGTACACTCTAGACCTGTTTCCCTTAGCTATTTGAACATACAACTTGTGTCCAGTGTTCCCAGTGTAATAATCTACTTCTCCATTCACCCCACTCTCCAGAACACGGATTTTCTCTTCCAAGTGTGCATTTTTCTGTTTCTCACACTGAAGCTCTAGGGCCCTACACTCGTTCATCTCTTTTTCACTCAAGGGGGACTTCCCTTTTCTAGGGCTCTCTGACTCATACCCTATTCCGTGTCTGGCTGGGACAAACTTGGTTTGGGAAGTAGAGGCTTCAGAGTTCCCTTTTGCTTTACTCAGATTTTGTAGAAGGGTGTTTTCATCACTTTCTAGGGTTTTAAGCTCATTCTCAAGTTCTACGATGTGAGACACATAAGACTGAAGTTTTTCTAGAAGGGGCACACAGTTGGGACATGGCTCTAGACCAACTAGTTCAGCATTTTTGTGTTCCGACTTTTCCAACTTCTTTTGCAATTTAATATTATCTTTGACAAGACTTGTGAGAATTTTAAGCAGTTCAGGTTTCTCATAATTTGACAAGGAATCAAGAACGGATTCGGGGGTTACCTCACTGGGTTGTTCCCCAGTGGTTTCCTAAGGCCATGGCACACATGTCAGTTTGAACCCATGATTCAGGCTCTTCGTCTTCATCGTCGCTCCATGTGGCTATGTAGGCCTTTTTTCCTTTTCCTCGGTTGTCCGCCTCCTGAGGGCACTCCTTGGAAAAGTGTCCCTTCTTGTAACACTTGTAGCACATTACATCCGAGAGGTCCTTTTCAGCAGATTTTCTTTGGGAACTCTGTCCTTTTCTTGAGTTCCCATAATTCTTCTTGAATTTTCCTTTGTAGAAAGATCGAAGAGCTTTTGTTACAAGGACTAGCTCTTCATCCTCATCTTCTTCAGATTCTTCATGTTGCTCCTGTACTGCCTTGATTACCTTTTCAAGTTTGAGAGCTATCCCCTGATGTGCTCGCTTTTGCTCCCTGTCATCTATCTTTCTTTTCTCATATCCCACCAGTTTTCCAAAAACCCGGTGGAGCATAAGAGCCCTGTTTTCGGGATTCTTTTTGAACATCGTTCTTTCGTTTGTCCATTCTCCAGTCAACCCATTGAAGAGTTGTTGAACCTTCATTTTGTCGGTGACTTCTTCTTTAGTGATCCCAAGGCCAGTCATCTTGGTGCAAAGTCCCTCAAAACGAGATTGGTAACTATCAACGGATTCTCCTATCTCCATTTGGAAGGTGAAGAACTCCCTTCTTGCGTTCATCTGAAGATCTTCTCGGAGGTCTGAGTTCCCAATGTGCATTTGCTGAATGGCTTCCCACACTTCCTTTGCCATGTCTAGGTTTGCCACTCTGTCGCAGTCTTGCACCGACATGGCATTCTTGAGGTACTGGATGGCTTTGAAGTTGGCCTCCATGCAGTTGTACTCATTAGGTCCCCATTTTGACAGGTCATTCTCAATTGATGGATCAATTTTGAAGTTCCCTTTTTCAATGACGCAGCAAGCTTGGTAGTCCTGGCTGCGCATCCAGTTCTTCATGTCGCGTTGCCAGACTTCGAATCTCCCAGTGATGAGCCTTGGTGGCTTGCTGTTGTTGTGACCGACTTGGGTAAGTTCGTGAGCCATGTTTGAAACCTGCGATGCTAACACAAATCTAGAGCAGCCTGCTCTGATACCAATTGTTGGATCGTAAATGAGTTAGCAAGAGCTTGGGAACTGGCTGTTAAGCTGTTCCCAAGGCAGCGGAAGAAATAATCGCAAGTAGTTAAGACACTGAAGAAACATAGTTCCTTATAGAGGAACCCCACTACAACCAACTAGTTGTATGGGTAAACCTCTACCTCCGCTTGGAGGATTTTGAATGAATTACTTATATTATTGATTTGTTCCTTAGTTATAAACAGCCAGATTCAAACTTCTCTATTCCTACGAGTTCTACCTAACTCTAGCAACACTAATGAATCTTCTCAACTGAGTTCCTAAGCGAACAACAATCTCTAAATAAGTAACTCAAACCTTACAACAAATCGCAGTTCCCTTGCTCCTGGGAACTCGGCTTCACCGTCGTCGAGATCAGACACTCGCCGCCGGGGACTTCTCTTCTTCTTTTCTCTTTCTTCTGTTGTGGGTATTTGTGGGTTCTAGGAGAAGTGCTCAATCCGAGCACTATTCATTTGGCTTTATACTCGGGTGAACTTGGGCTTCAATCGCATCTTTCATTTGTGTCCGAAATGCCCTTTGCTTGATGCCCAAGTTGTACTTTCTTCACATGTGACTTCGATTTGAACTAGGTCAACTTCTTGAGATGATCGGACCGTTGGATCAATCGTGACAATCTGCTCCTCAGACTGTG
Source organism: Fallopia convolvulus (assembly GCA_964016875.1). Taxonomy (NCBI): domain Eukaryota; kingdom Viridiplantae; phylum Streptophyta; class Magnoliopsida; order Caryophyllales; family Polygonaceae; genus Fallopia; species Fallopia convolvulus. The sequence continues at coordinate 4,140,793 of OZ024722.1, read as the reverse complement.
CCTTCATCCTGTCCAAGACAGGATCCCGTGATATGCGATGATCGGTCCTTGTCTTCACATGTGGGTTCCCATATCGTGGGAACTGTCCTCTGCTGAGTTCCTTTGAGAGAAACTCTTCATTGTATAAGCCTGTGTTCTCTGGGCATTCCTGGGAGTTCTCTTTTCATGGGAACTTTCCTCTTCAGAGTTCCCTTGATGGGAACTCTTCATTGTGTGCTCATTCATGGAAGTTCTTTGCTAAACCTGTGTTCCTTAGAAATACTTGATCAAAGCACATTAGTTCCCTTATAGCGTTTGTCATTATCAAAACTCGGAGAACTGTATCGTTGATCCGATGTATAGAACCAGAGGTCCCAACATCGTTCCAACAGATCTAGAGCAACAATCAAAGACCAATTTTGAAAAGACAATCTAATATAAAATGATTTTCAAAGAAATAGAAAAATAGATAAGCTAAAGTTGAGAGTTTCATACAAAAAAGTCCTACATCACATGGAGCACAAGGTATGACATCCCTGTTCTTGATAGTTAGGCCGACTTATACCACATTGTTTGAAGTTGCCATGCACTTGATACAGTTGCCCGATATGTATGCGTGTAGTTCATTTCATCATTTGGCCCTAGGTAAAAGAGCTTCCCCGGGCTGAAGCTTCACATAATTCATGAACAAGGCAGCGAAAACACCCACGTCGCTTGGATACTTCTCTTTAAGTGGTAACACCAACTGCTCCCTTGATGTTAGCTAACAAGAATCAATGACGACGCCTTAAGACTCTTCTCCTCATAATCCACATTCCCATTCACAAATTAAAGGACGGATCGGCTTTATGGGTTCATGGGTTCTCATCCATAATTCTGTGTACGGTTCACATGAATCAATGACGACGTACGCTTGAATTGGTTGCTTACAACCTTGCAACCGCGGAGTCAGATCCTATCCAACCCCATCCATAGACAGTTTATATTCTTATTTAAGATGTAGGATATGTATTATTCCCAACAAAAGGTGTTTCGATCTTAAAACTCCACAATTAAATCCCATAATGGAAATCGACAAGGATGGTGAAATTAAACGGAGATGAGAATGAGATGTGCTCAACAGGAGGCAAATTTTATTACAACAAAAAATCGATGCACCATATAGAAGTGTAATAACAAACGAATGCATGTACAACAAAATATACACCGCTATACATAATCATCAAAAAAAATTAACTTAGATGGTCTTGGGACACTTATTCTAGTACACTTCATCTTTGGAGATGGGAGACGATAATAATATCCACTAAAAAGTTTGTAAGCCAATTTTGTCTTGGAGTATATAGCAACGTACTAGTAGTATTAACCATAATATAGACTGTGCCACGGAAAATTTTGCTGATAAGGGATCTCGTATGCTACGAACTCTACATGAAAACAAATCACCAGATGATCAATTTGAAGATAAAATACTATTAACAGAAATTCTTACGTGCAACATGGCGTTAAATTTGCATAAGCATTGTCTAATTCAATTTGTGGATCAAAAGAAAATCTAATTTGAAAACAGTGGAACCATTTATGGCTTGCTATAATTAAGGGAAAAAGTACTTATTTGTAAAAGACATGACTCATGACTACATTTTTACTTACAAATGCATGAAAATTAGTAATTTTTTACTCAACTCAAGACAAAAAGAAGTAATATTACTTTAAAAATAAGTAATTTTCGATTTATAATACATTAGTCAATATAAAAATATCGATTTTACATAATGTGTCCTAATTAAGATTTTCTATAATGTGCACATTATAAAGATCTTGAAATAGAAAGATTTAATAAGTTTTTTTTTTGTAAAATTTTTAATATTTTTTCAATAGGGTATTATTTTGTTTATCTTTAGGATTTAATTTCTAATTTAAGTGTGCTTATAATATGCTGGCACATTATAAAAAAAAACCGTAAAAAATATTATAAAACCCGTAAAAATAACAAATTCTACATGTTTTAAATAATTCTAATATGTCAAAATCTAAACAAATTTATCTCAAAAAAAACGCTTATAATATACCCTAAGACACTGTAAAAAATCGATATATATATTTACTTACCAGGGCAAGGAGGATTACAAGGTGGGCACTCTCTGGGAGGCAATTTTATGGGTGGTTCGATGGGTGGTGGATCTGGTTTTTTGGGTGGTTCGATGGGTGGTGGTTCTACAAGAAAAAGTGTTGATAATATCAAAATATTACTATCCCAATGTAAGAAGAAAATGGTAAAAAAACAAAGTAATGATGGTTATTAAATATTTTACCTGAACGATGAGTGCATTTGTGCGATTTACGGTAAGATTTCCGTAACTTGCGGTATATCCTAACAACAACATAAGAAAACCCAAGCGAAGTCGTTGCTCCAGCGGTAGAAATGCCAAAGTCCTTAATTAATCTCTGTTTTTCCCTTGCTTTACATCCAAACAAGTAAATTAGAAAAAAATAGAGCATAATGTCAATATTTTAAATTAAAGATAAGAATACTGTTAGAAAATCTTGTCAAAATTAAGTAATTAAACTAATAATATGAATATGTTTTTTTGTTTAATATAGATTGTTAGCAAATTCAACCCAAATGATATTTTAAATGTCTCTCTCAATTGATTGTTTTTAAGAGGTCAAATTTTCGTTTCTTATAAAAGGAGTAATGATAATATGTAGAAGATTTTATCATCGAAAAATAAATTATAACTAATAATTCTTTGAATGTTAATTCTTCACTAATTAATAGATTTTTTCAATTTTCTTAAACCCACTATACATATCACATTGTTACTGAATATCATAAGTGTTAGTACTATTACAAAAAATGTTAATTTAACAAATCTGTGTACGGAATGGTAATTTATTTTTTTAGTAATAACGGAATGGTAATTTATTGTTTACAAATCTGATACTCCGTACTTGATTACGACATTTATTTGCTGAATTATATACTTGATATAATTTCTGTGTAGATAACCTTGTCCGTCAAAAGTTGGGTGAAGTAAAATTAGTACTATAAAGGTTGGTGGACGTCGCTTCTTATTAACAATTGATTTAAAGATAAAATTCTATGAACTAATCCAATTATCCAATTATAAAGGTTGGTGGACGTCACTTATTATACAGTAAGTCTAACAAAATATGGATCCAAAATCCATCTCTTCTTGGTTGTTTGTGAGATACTGTTTAACCAAAGTGTTTATGTTTGCTTTGATTCTCAAAATTTATTTCTTGAGCACGTTTTACTTTCGAAAAACGATTTTTCTAACCTATAGGCATAGGTTAAGAGTCTAAAATTAATAATACGGAGTATAATTTAAATTATATTTATTTAGATTTAATTATTTTTTAATAAAATTGATTAGTTTCCTATTAGAATTTTAATTAGGGGTGTCCATAAAAACCCAAAAAAATGGTCATTTTATAGGTTAACTAAACCGGTTTTTTTTGAAATTTCGGTTTGGTTAACCGAACCAAAAATATTTTCGATTTATCAGTTCAGTTTCGGTTCACGACTTTACATATAACAGTTAACCGAAAAACCGAAAATATATTAATATTTTTTCAAATATTAGTAATCTTTGATTTATTTACTGGTTAAAATCTATGACCATCAAGGTGTTAATCTAGTTTGAGTGCTTGTTTGGTTCACTAGTAAAATCCCATGATTTGCAAAATCCCAGGAAGTGTGATTTATTATCTGTGTTTGGTTGGAAAAAATTCAACCAAAAATCCTAGGAAGTCCAATTCTCATGATTTTCAATTCCTACAAAATGGAGGAATTATAATTACCAAGGAAGGGGTAGGTAAGATCTACTTCCACCCTTTTTTCTATAATTATTTTTTCTTTTAAATTTATTTATTTGTAAAATCTCTATTATACCCATGAATCAACCAATCACATTTCATAAATTAAGGTTATGATAGTAACTTTATACAAATTCCCACAATTTTTCAAATCTAACCAAACAAAATGTAGAAATTTAATTCCTACAAAAATATTTATAACCCAATACTTTTACACAATTCCTATGAAATTTAATTCCCGTGATTTAATTTCACATGATTTAATTTCCTAGGAAGTACATTTTCTATGCTTAACCAAACGAGCACTGAGTCTTTCCTTCTCCAATTTTAACAATTCACACACAATTTTTCCAATTCTCATTAATATAAGAGTCACTTATTAAATTTCATAGGATAAAAATTAATACACACAATATTTGATTCCACACAATATAGTATATAATCTCGATATTTGTTTACAACAACCAAAACAATATGATATAAGTACATATTTAAAATAAAATGCTTGCTTGATCATTTTTTATTCAAATTTTATTATTTTAGTTTTAATTATTTAAGGTAAAATTACATAAATGGTTATCGGTTAACCGAGAAAAGTGAACCAAAAAATTGGTTAACCGAACTACGGTTAACCGGGATTTGCGGTTCGGTTTCAGTTCATGATTTTAACTAACCGAAAGTCCGAAATCATGGTTAACCGAACACCCCTAGTTTTAGTTACCCAAATTAGTATTATTAATGTATGCTCTGAAAACCGTTAAAAAAAACTACCTACCCAAAACCTAAACCTACTCATTTCCACATTTGCCAAATCTCTCATACTTTAAAATTGATTTACCGAGTGAGGAGTAGTAAATTGAATCACTTTCCAATAAAAATCACTTTCCAATAAAAAACAGTAAATGGAATTACTTCAATAATAACCCGATGATCGAGTGGGAGAGGAGGCTGTTCTTACCACGACGGCGTCGGCGTCGTCTAGAATCTCGATCATCGTCTTGGTCATAATCGTCGTCGTCGTCGTCATCAACTTTATCGGTTGTCTTAATGAGTCTATATTCAGCCTCACAGCTTGTTCTAAAGATCATCACCCACTCCCTCCTCCATCCACAACACGACGGAATAACCCCCACGCTCGCCCGCGCGCACGCCTCGCACGCGCTCTCGCTCATCCAAGGCGAGCACTGCACGCTCATTTCCATCCTCAGCGTTGATTCCACCTTCGCCCTTCCCTTCCTGAAGTATCTCAACGACGAGCTGCTGCTGACGTCACCTAGCTCCCGTACGAGCCCGTTAAACAGGTCGTATCCAACCCTACTGGCGGATCCGCCGTCGACGTCGACGTCTTCCGGGCCTTGGTCCGAGACCCACAGGCTCTCGTCCTCCGCGGGCGGGAACGCGCGGTTGGCGTAGCGTAGAGTGCACGCGTCGTACCAGATCACGGCCTCCTTTGACGCGGGGCAGTCCTGGACGACTCTGGCGGCCGCGGTTTGGATGCACGCGCGGCAGTCGTCGGGGCCCGCGACGTCGCCTCGGCAGTAGAAGAGGCCGTAGACGACGTCGTCCGTGGACGCGCCGACATTGGTGGCGCCGCAGGAGGAGTTGGAGTTGAGGAAGGTGGTGAAGAGGAGGGAGTTGAGGTTGGATTCGAAGGGGCTGTTGGGGGTGTAGCTTCCCCCGACGGTGTCGTTGCCGCAGAATGTGTAGACGAAACGCGGCGTTGAGGTGCTTTTGACGGTGGTTACGATGGTCAGGAGGAGGAGAATTGCGCAGCGGGGGAAGGACGTGGACACGTCATCGAGTAGATGACGGTGACGAGCGTTACTAATGGGTGCTTTCCGACGCCAGGCCGACATTAGGTTGGAGCAGGCAAAAATCGACCAATAATGGGCAACTTTTATAATCTTAGCTTATTTATATCGCAAAGTATATGTTTTATGACATTGGCATATATATAGTCATTTAGACCCGAGATTTAAATTTTGAATAAGTTAATTTTTACCAAATTATTTTAGATAGGTTGAGTTAAGTTATTTTAATTTAATTAATATACTATTAAAATTATTTCAATTTTTATTATTTTTATTAAAATTATCCTTTTTTTTTATTTTTTTTAATTATAACTGAAGTTAGAATAAATGGATTCAACTTTAATTATACTACATTAGTTTTATTTAAATCGGGGTTGACCTGAAGCTTGGAGCCATGCCATCTAGCTTAAGCTTGCACACAAGTTTTATTGAAAGTACTTACTAGTTAGTTAGAATAGAATTATTTATTACAATCATAGTACGTATCATATTACGTACAAGTTGCTCTATGCATGGGACCCTGTACACTGATTCAGCACGCGTTTGAATTAAGTTATGTAGGTGCAGCTTGTTTCGTAAGATGATTTTAAAACGATAAATTGATAAGATGAATCAGTTGAGGATAATAGATAGAGCCATGATTTCGACCAAAAAAAAATAGATAGAGCCATGATTGTAATATGGCAATAATTTGCCATATTAATTCAACCAAAAAAGTTTGCCATATTAAAAGGAATATTCCGAAACCAAAAGTATAATAACATACTATATTGTTACGCTTCGCTGGTGCGCGGTTCTGTAATGTGTCGTGACTTGACCTAATTTAGAATCTTCTCTGCCTTGGTACGTAGGGAATCTCAATGACAAACTTACATTTTTAATTTAAACAATATCAGGCAATAATAATATGAGATAAAGGATTAAATCGATTCTTACAGTTGTGGAACTCTTCGAAGCAGGCTTGCTTTGAGTTGTCCTAGCTTGTGACTTTAGGATTGAACTAAATGGCAACATGGTTTTCTTCATGTCTTTTTAGTGTCATACAAATTTCTTATTTGCTAATTAGAGCTCAGCATAGGTTTAAAACTGACCCGAACCGATAAAAATCAAAATTTAGTTTAAGGTGGATCCAAAATCAAACCGAAATGGTTCGATTCGCTTCTGATTTTTTCGGTTTAAGTTGGACAAAAGGCTAATTTTTGGCAAAATTCGAACAAAAACTAAAACTGAAACAAAACCAGATATATAATAACCGTTTCGGTTAAGTTCGATTCGGTTCAAATCTTCGGTTTTAAACTGAACCATACTCAGCCCTATCGCTAACCATAGGTGATCAATAGGAGTATAGGACCTTTTCTATTTGTAATCTTTGAAAAAATAATAAGGTATCACTTCAACTCTCGCAGGGCTTATAAATACCCCACTTGCTAATTCAATCCATAATTTGAATAATACTAATGGCATTTACAAATACTATAAAATTTCTCAACATTAGTTTTAGGAATAGTAGCTCTAGCATATATAACTTGTTTGTTGGATCGGGAGTACTCATAAGTTTTAGATTTTTAGAAGTCAAAGAGACAATATTATGTTGTAGAATTAAATGTATGTCAGGATTTTAATCCTCTTGAAAAATCAGGATCGAGCATATCAAGATATTAAGAATAATAATTACATACCTGAATCAACTGTAGCGATTGAACTTGTTGTGAAATCTAATCAATAGCTATTGATAGCCACAGGTATATAGCCTTCATCAAGGGTTGTTTTTCAATCTGATGGGAAGAGTACCGTAGGAAGCACCGAATAAATTGACATATTAGGGACTATAACCTACTCTCTATTTATTTGGCCAAAAAGGATGTCATTAAGCATATTGGGTCAAATCCGATATCCACTCATTGAGCTCATACCATTTGTTAGAAATCCGAGGGTCTTAATTTTTACATAAATTGAATCACTTAAATAAACCCGTTAATTATTTAGTCATTTAATGTAATTATGTATAATATGTAAGCCCACAAAATACGATTAATTAAAATAATCTTACAATCTCCCACTTGGGCTACATATGACCAAAAGATAATTATATTAACCAAAGTTTTTTATGTGTACACGTCTTGACTAAACTTAATTTGACCATTCTGAACCTTTTCCTTCAATGACAAAAAGTTGATGTCAATGTGTTTCTCCTTCACAGTGCTTTTGTTGTTGTTGGAGAACAAAACAACTGACTTATTGTCACAATATAACTTCCATGGTATTTCAATAACATTGACCACACGCAGCTTGATGACAAAATTACGCAGCCATACACCATGAATGGATGCCTCAAAGTGCACATGCCATGAATTTTGCAGCCATGGTTGAGGTAGCTACAAGCGTCTGTTTGACACTTTTCCAAGATATAGCTCCTCTAGCTAACTCAAAAACATAACCTGAAATGGATCGTCTACTGTCAAGGCATCCTACGAAATCGGAATCAGAATATCCAATGATCTCCAAACAGCCCGATTTCCTGTAAGTTAGCATGAAGTCCTTCATTCTCTGCAAATACCCCATAACCCGTTTTGCTGCATTCCAATGATCTAGTCCAGGGTTACTTAAGTATCTGCCCAAAAGTCCCACCACAAATGCAATATCGGGACGAGTACAAACTTGAGCATACATCAGACTTCCTATCACTGAGGAATAATGAATCTTTTGCATCTCCTTTATTTCAAGGTTAGTTTTGGGGGCACTACTTGAGACTGAATTGGTCTCCCTTAGTTATAAATGTATATGTCGATGCACAAACTTTCATACCGAATCTACTTAGTACCTTTTCGATATAGCTCTTTTGTGACGGCCCAATAATACCTTGAGAACGATCTCGCAGTATCTTTATACCTAAAACAAAAGAGGCATCCTCAAGATCCTTCATCTCAAAAATTCTAGTGAGAAACCTATTGGTTTCATACAATAAGTCTATCGTTACAAGCCAGTAATATGTCATCGACATATAACACCATAAAAATGAATTTGCTCCCACTGAATTTGTGATAGACACAACCTTCAACCTTATTTACCTTAAGACCAAATGAGATAATCACTTGATGAAATTTATGATTCCAGTGTCTCGGAGCTTGTTTAAGACCATAGATGGATTTCTTTCACTACAGAAAAAAGCGAAATTAGCGACCATATTTATGGTCGCTAAATGCAAAATATGGTCGCTAAATGCATTTAGCGACCATATTATGGTCGCTAAAAATGGTCGATAAAAGGCCGGTCGCTAACCATGTTGCGACCATATGGTCGCTAAATTTAGCGACCACGCGACCATATGGTCGCTGATTTTAGCGACCATATGGTCGCTAGTTAGCGACCATGGTCGCTGGTGGTCGCCCCCATGCGGCGACCAGTTTGGCGACCAAAGCGACCAGGTGGTCGCTAAAATCGGCGACCAAGTGGTAGCTAAAACCAGCGACCATATGGTCGCTGGTTTTAGCTACCACTTGGTCGCCGATTTTAGCGACCATATGGACTCTAATTAGAGACCATATGGTCGCTAAAAGCACCAAATAAAAATGTGTAATATAGCGACCAAATGGTCGCTAATTGTTTTTAATTTTAAAAAAAATAATTACGAAATATTATAAATAATTACGAATTAATATAAATAGTTAATATTTAATGTTTCATTAATTACTAGAAATTCATTAATTTCCATAAATTTCAATAATTTACATACATAAATTCATTAATTTACATAAATTCAAATAATTTACAATAACATAATAAAATTACGCTAATCTATACGGCTGCGCCGGAGCCGTCGTCATCGCCGTCGTCGTCGGGACCGGACGGGTGGGAGGTGCCCTCACCGCCTTTCTGCTGGCGCATCCACTCCTCGAACATCGAGAACTTACTCTTGAGCTCATTTACGTCTTGCCTAAGGCTGACGTTTTCCTGCGATAATTCCACCACCCGAGGAGGTGGACGACGCGGCGCCGTCAATCGATTGTCGTAAAACTCATGTGCGGCGTTTCCAAGGCCGAAGACGGCACCTCCCGGGTAACAACAACAACAACAACAACAACAACAACAACAACAACAACAACAACAACAACAACAACAACAACAACAACAACAACAACAACAACAACAACAACAACAACAACAACAACAACAACAACAACAACAACAACAACAACAACAACAACAACAACAACAACAACAACAACAACAACAACAACAACAACAACAACAACAACAACAACAACAACAACAACAACAACAACAACAACAACAACAACAACAACAACAACAACAACAACAACAACAACAACAACAACAACAACAACAACAACAACAACAACAACAACAACAACAACAACAACAACAACAACAACAACAACAACAACAACAACAACAACAACAACAACAACAACAACAACAACAACAACAACAACAACAACAACAACAACAACAACAACAACAACAACAACAACAACAACAACAACAACAACAACAACAACAACAACAACAACAACAACAACAACAACAACAACAACAACAACAACAACAACAACAACAACAACAACAACAACAACAACAACAACAACAACAACAACAACAACAACAACAACAACAACAACAACAACAACAACAACAACAACAACAACAACAACAACAACAACAACAACAACAACAACAACAACAACAACAACAACAACAACAACAACAACAACAACAACAACAACAACAACAACAACAACAACAACAACAACAACAACAACAACAACAACAACAACAACAACAACAACAACAACAACAACAACAACAACAACAACAACAACAACAACAACAACAACAACAACAACAACAACAACAACAACAACAACAACAACAACAACAACAACAACAACAACAACAACAACAACAACAACAACAACAACAACAACAACAACAACAACAACAACAACAACAACAACAACAACAACAACAACAACAACAACAACAACAACAACAACAACAACAACAACAACAACAACAACAACAACAACAACAACAACAACAACAACAACAACAACAACAACAACAACAACAACAACAACAACAACAACAACAACAACAACAACAACAACAACAACAACAACAACAACAACAACAACAACTCCTTTTAAAATAGAGAAAAAATTATTAAAACTTACAGCGATTAAGGACGACCGCTCGTCTATAAAATGTCGATCGGCACCCTGCGTGTGCGTCTCGATGAGAAGCTCAAGAGGCGTGCAGGGGCGTTGCAGGTGTTGCTCCTACGAAATTCATTAAGGGTGTTAGAAACTATTAGAAAAAATTAACTTAATTTAAATTTAATCAAATTAAGATAAAATACTTACCAAACGACGCTTGGTGTCGAGGTGGGACCTCGAACCACTACTATGGTTCGCCGGATTGGCATTCCGGATTGCCTTCTGGCGGGCACACTTGACTTTGAACTCATCTGTGGCCCAATCTGTCGTCTGCCACTTCTCCCAAGTGGCCTCTGCGATGAAAGCCGGCCTCTTCCCATCCCGGCGGTGCTTCCCGATGTAGTCATTGTATCTCTTCTTCGCTCTCTTCTCCCACAACAACCGGACGGACTCCACGTCCATACCCGGCTCGGACTCATCCCACCTAAAGTGCGTCTAATAAAATCCAACAAACAATTAATTAAAAATAGTAATTAATGCGGAAATTGTAAAAAGAAATATAAAAAATTAAAATTTACCTTCCAAGCATCAAACCAACGTTGCTTCGACGCGGCAGTGGCAAAGTCGAACTGCGACGCCTTATCGTCGGGTTGACTTTGTAGGATAGTTGTCGACCACCGCGACACCGGTCCCGACGGCTGCAAGCTACGAGATTTGAAAACACATATTATAACATTTTTAAAAGTAAGAAAAGACTTAAAATAAAAATTTTGTCTTAGAAGAAATTATACGTACCACCCGCTATTTAGCGACCATGTGGTCGCTATTTAGCGACCATGTGGTCGCTAAATACGAAATTTAATCAAACTACGCGCTCAAAAACCAAATTTCGTGCCAAAATTTTAGATTTAGCGACCATATGGTCTCTAAATAGCGACCATATGGTCGCTAAGAACGAAATTACTACCAATAGTGTTATCAGAAAAGTGAACAACTAAACAATAGTGTTATTTCGATTACATGTCTTCCTCATCTGTATCAGTCTCACTCTCAAACTCACCCTCAGACGTTTCAGTAGACGTCTCTTCTTGATCCTCAACGACATGATCCTCTCCGTTTGGGTCGTTTAACGGACCAAGTGGATAATTATCTTGTGTACTGTCGTCGATAACTCATATATATGCATTATTATTATATATAATAGTCTCAAATTAATTAGCACATGTAAAATTAACAACATACCAGACAACATCGAATATGCGGGGAAGTCACTAATAGTCCATATAACAGCTGCACGCAACACAAAATTCTGCTTCCTCCAAGAATCGTATGTGCACACCCCATTAAGCCACAGATCCTTCAGCTCGGCTATCAACGGCTGCAAGTAGACATCCAACTTCTGCTTCGGGCTCTTCGGTCCAGGTACAATAACCGTCAAAAACATAACCTCTTCTCGCATACACATCGACGGCGGAAGGTTGTAGGGTGTTAGAATCACAGGCCAACATGAGTACTGGCGTCCGGACGCCCCGAACGGATTGAAACCGTCCGTGCACAAGCCTAGTCTTACATTTCGTGTTTCTGATGCAAAATCTGGCCACATAGCATTGAAGTGCCTCCATGCCTCTGCATCCGAAGGATGTCTCATCACCCCATCTTGTGCGTGCTCTGCATGCCATCTCATGTGTTCGGCAGTCACCACAGATGCGTACAACCTCTGCAACCGTGGAGTTATTGGCAAGTAAAACATACGAGAATAGGGAATGAGCTTTGTCTTGCCTTGCTTCCATCTAGGATAGTCACATATCTTGCATGCCGCGTATTCTGCATCTGCACCCCAATATATCATGCAAGAGTTTGGACAACAATCAATCATCTCGTAAGGAAGACCGAGACCCTCAACCAATTTTTTCGTGTCGTAAAACGTGGCTGGTAATGTCGTCTCCGGGTGAGAAACGCGTCCGCAAAAATCCGAGATCATGTCATATCCGCGCTCCGTCATCCTCAGCTTAGACTTTATGTTCAGTAGCTCAGTCGCAGCCTCCAATTGCGTCATATCACATCCAGGCCACAAAGGCCTATTTGCGGCCGACAACATGTCGTACATACGTTGTGCATCGGGATTGGGCGCTTCATTATAATATTGCTCCCTTTGCTCATGGCTTATATCCACATTCTGCACGGGATCATCAGCAGTGTAATCACTTCGGCCATAATTAAAACCATCATACACCATCTGTTCCATTCGATTATCATTGCCAACATTTAATGGTGGTGCTGGATCGGAACTGCTACAACCTTCATGTTGTCTAGACTCGGCCAACAATGCAGCGAACCTTTCATCTGTCTCCCCGTGCGAAACCCAATGGTAATAGTTCGGAACAAAACCTTCCTTAACAAGGTGATAATGCACATCATCCGCAGATTTCATTTTCTTATTCTTGCACCTACGACACGGACACCTTAATTCGGATGGGTTATAGGACGGCATAGATTTGCAGAAATCAAGAAATTGCTTTACGCCAGCTAAAAACTCGTCGTTCAAAAAACCATTTATATTACGCACATACATCCACTCACGCATTTTTTCCTTCCTGCATTTCAAAATAAGAGTACAATTAAATTAATTCAACTACATTTAGCGACCATATGGTCTCTAATTAGAGACCATATGGTCTCTAATTAGCGACCATATGGTCGCTGATACACTTTTAGCGACCATATGGCCGCTGAAACGCTTTTAGCGACCATATGGACGCTAATTAGCGACCTTATGGTCGCCAGCTTCAAAACAGTAGATTAGCATTCACAACATAACCAATTGCTATTTGCGGTAAAATTCTGTAACACAATCTCTTATAAATATATAAACGAAAGCTTTCTACCTTCAATATCTTTCTAAAACAATATAATGACGGAATGAAAAATTAGGAATAAGATTTAAATACATACCTTTAGTGAGGATGTCGGTAAAATTTGACGTAATTTTTCCTACAATCAATTCACAGTTGTGGTTGATTTTTTTCTCTTTTCTGAATATTTTGGAAGAGAGCGGAATGAGAGTGAAGTTGTGTTGAAGCGGAACGAGAGTGCATTTTTTTGTGGAATGAGAATGCAATACATGCTGAAATGGCGGGAATTTTACCAATTAAGGTTTTTCGCGACCATATGGTCGCTAAAAACGCGGGCTATTACCCGCCAAAGTAGATGTGAAGCGCCAAAACATCTGACCAAGTCTGCGACCAAGTGGTCGCAAACATCCGCGACCATATGGTCGCAGATATGTTTTCTTGTTATTGCGACCACATGGTCGCGGATTTTTGCGACCATATGGTCGCAGACTCGTTAGCGACCATATGGTCGCAGACATTTGCGACCATATGGTCGCCAATATGTCTTTTTGTTTTTGCGACCATATGGTCGCAAATATGCTCGACCATATGGTCGCTAAATGCTGGCGGGAATTCTTCCCGCGAACCTTTTGCGACTATAAAAGCCTAGCGACCATGTGGTCGCGGATATTAGCGACCATATGGTCGCGGATATTAGCGACCATATGGTCGCTAATTTGTTTTTATTTTTTTTCCCGTTTTGACGACCAGATTTGCGACCATTGGCGTCCATATGGTCGCTAATTAGCGACCATATTACGTGGTCGCTAAAATATGGTCGCTAAAACTGTAGAATGGTGTAGTGTTTAACTTACAAAGCATAGATTTCGAATCTTTGGACTCAAAATTTTCTAGTTGCACCATATAAATCGTTTAATCAAAGTCTCCATTAAGAAACGATGTCTTTACATCCATCTGATGTTGCTATAAATAAAAATGAGATACAAGTGCTCGCCATTATTGTTCTAAAAGAATCTTTTGATGAGACTAGAGAAAAGGTCTCCTTAAAGTCAATACCTTCATTCTGAGTGAATCCTTTTGCAACTAGACGTGCCTTATATTTTTCGATGATGCCTTTAGAATCCCTTTTGGTCTTAAATATCCATTTGTAGCCAATGGATTTCACACCTTTTGGCAACTCGACAATATCCCAAATGGGAAGTCATTGTCCTTCATGGATTTCATCTCATCTTTCATGGCATTGATCCATTTTAGAGAATTAGAACTTTGAAGAGCCTGAGATTGATTGGATCATCCTCTGCAATTCTTGCAGAATCTTCTTGTTCCATAAGGTACGCGAAATATTCCTCTGGAATCACATCCATAGGATCCTCTTGTTCTTCAAGATACACAATATAGTCATCCGAAATTGCATATCTTCTCTCTTTATTTGACCTCCTTAATGGCACTTCTTGAGGTTGTTGAATTTGCTCTATGGGAGGAACTTCATTGTTGTCCAAAACTTGAACGGGTTCTTAGTGAAGTGTTAGGATTTATTTCTTGATCATTTTCAATAACCACATTAGGCAGACAAATAAATTCCTCTTCTATAGGGACAACTTCGTCAAAAGTGACGTTCCTCATTTCTCTCTCTCCCCCCCCCCCCCATTCTACATCCTCAAGAAATCTGACATTTTCTGTTTCAAAGAAGGAGCGGGTAGTGGGATCATAAAACTTAAATCCTCGAGCGTTCTACATACCCAACAAAATAGCAACTAACTGTCTTAGAGTCCAATTTCCTTTTAATTCACGTGGTTGATAATCTTTCTCCGTGCATACATGTCAATTTTCTGTCCCATGATAAATTGCATGAAATAGAAAAAGGTAGTAAAGCAAATCACACACACAAACACGAACAATCATAGAGCTTAATAGTAATATTCATCACAATCATAGAACAATCATAGAACTTCACACTCCTTTGGCCACTTGAAACGACTGCAAGGAAGTAATCGTATTCTCATGTTACTCACTGAGTCACTGTATGCACATGCTCATCTTACACAAGTACAAATGGACTCCATCACTAACAAACTCTTATTTCACATACTACGCACATCACAGTCTCATGATCTAGAATAATAATACCTAATTGATCAAGAAAAGAAAACTAAATCAACTACACATATTCATAGCCATAGCATAGTTTGTGGTCACATCAGGAGTGCTCCTAGGGTAATGTACGCAATCAGAGATTAAGATCTTCTTCCTTTGCCCATTTATGATTAGGCTCTTCTTATCACAAGTAATTGTAGATTTGACCAGATAAGAACAACCCATAAGTAATCTTAGCCCAAACTTGCTCACTTTTGAGGTTGACCTTGCACTAGTACAAAAAAGGGATTTTACAACGGTTAAAAAAGAGTACGGACAACGATTGTTGAACCGTTGTCGTATCCAGCGTTGTCTATGTGAAGACAACGGTTAATTATTAGACAACGGTTCTCCTAGACCACGGTTGTGTACATTGTCTAAGATGTTATTAACCGTTGTTTATTCAACATAAAATATATTCTTTTAAATTTAAATATAATATGAACCATTGTCTATGTTGTTTAAAATTGTTGTCTTTATATCGTAATGTAGTTGTCAATGTATGTTAAGACCATGGTTATGCTCATTGTCTAAGGTTTTAAATAACCATTGTCTTATGTTTCCAATAAACAATATTTAAAATTTTTATATGATGTTAATCGTTGTCATTGTTCCATCAAACCGTTGTGGTATAGACTTGAGACAATTGCAACTGTTGTCTTTATTATAGACGTAACCATTGTCTATATTATTTTAAAATAATGGGTTTGAAAATAACATTGACAATGGTTTGATTTTCATTGTCTTTGTTTATGTTAAAAATAGACTCGTGTTGATATAAAAGGATACTCGAGCAGTCTAAATATCACTGCTCTCATACTTAAACAATTCCTCAACAATATATAAATATTCAAATGCAATCATTCACAATTAATATATATGAATATATTTCCATCTCCTGTGTTCCTCATAGCATTTTCTGATTCTCCGACCATTAAGATGTTTTCAAGCGCTTCCAAGCAGACATTAATAATCCTTGGGTCAAGGCATACTAATAGATCACAAATTGGCTTGAAGCATCCTTTGCTGACTAAATACCTAAAACCAATAAAAAGTATAGTAACATTATATATCCTGAAGCATACCTAAAGCCCAACAGAATTAGCATTTGCAACAAAAGTAGCAATTGGAACCATAAAAACCATACTAATAGTGTTAGCTTACACTGAAGCAAATTGAAACCCAACAAATAAATTAACATAGCAGAAACAGAGAGTATACTTGATTTGTTCATGAGAACCACCAGAAGTAGCATTTGCAATTGTCCAGTCAACTTCCTTTTTGATATCAAACTCAGCGTTTTGAAGGAGTTGGACCAAATGGCCAAATATTCCAGTAGTAATTATAGCCTGAAATTATCAAACAGAAAAAGTATCAAAAAATTAATTGCACCCAAACACTTGATTAAAGCTTAAACATGCAGAAGAGAGACTACAAGTAGGGTAGATCTTCATTCAAGGTTCGGTCAGAGTGAATATAATTTACAAATGTCTAGTTTGATCAAAATGGTCAAGGTTCTTAGGCCAAGTCAGCTTCTATTTGCCAAAGATTAGAAGAGCAAAAAATCTAATCAACCATAGAAAAGCAAGACACAAGAACATAGATTTAAAAGAACCAAGAAACTTGGACAACAGGAGGGAGTTTTATAGTACCAATCTACATCTACAATACACATAGATATCCAAAGAGAAAAAAAGTCTAGAACACCGGTTAGACTATTAGCAATCTACATCAAAATTCCAAGATAGCATTCACACCTTGACCTACAAGAAATACAATCCATCATCCAATACAAATTTAACATTCACCTCACATCTCCTGCTGGAAGAGCTCAAAAGCACAACTTCTTAGATTAGAAAATCATTGGAACATGCTTTTAGAACTCACAATTAAATTAGCTCAAATAGTTGTATCACTTCCTGCTTGTTTCTTCGTAGCGTTCACAACTAATATTCAAATCAAATAAAATTAGTGGATTGATTACCAAATTGAATGAAATCATTGATAGTACATATGCAATCTTTATTCAGAAAAAGAGATTAAAGCTTGTTTATGCAATCCAAAGGTTTATGGTGAATTTGAGTGCAAATCTATCAAAGTTGCAGTTTGAATCAAATGTTACGTGAGCAAAAGTCTTAGTACTTTCCATTCATTTTTCTAAGAAGAGAAAAACAACTCATACTAACCTATTTCCAGCAAAAAAAATAATAATGACCTCTTGCTAATAAAGGAGCTCATCCATAGGTGGAATTCCTTCTTCATTTTCATGTTCAATGTTGTCACTCACAAGATCAACAAGCTTTTCCCTACTAGAATTCACTGGTGTAATAATGATTTATGTATTATCTTCGTTTTAATGTAGAATTAAAACAACACTTTTAGTAGGTTATAAGGCTAACATGAGTACAAAGATAATGATGAGAAAGTTCTTTTTTTTTGCAGTAAAAGAGAGAGAAAATGTCATTTTTCCTTACCGATTTGAGGTGATATAGTTGGGAGTCTGGAATAATGTCTTTTTGGCTCCTATCTTATTGACTTCCAATATAGGGTTTGAATCCTGAAAAAGGCCAAAATATGCCAAATTAATACATTCTAACAAATGTAAAAGAAGTTGTAGTTCCATCGGTGTACCTTTATCTATATTGTGCAGTACACTAGGATCCTTTACAATATATGATTGCCATGTCCCCTGGTAGAATAATCAAGGAATTGAAAATTTTAACAACATGCATAAAAACAAGCTAACTACAAATTAACCATTATGGGGTTCAATTTGGTTTCAACTCAACCAGACTCAATATATTCAATATATAGCACAAGCCTGCGTGTATTCACTGTTTGTTCCTTCTAAGAAAAGGTTAGTCTGCAAAAGTATGCTACTCTTTTAGCTAAAACACCAGGCCTTGGCATCAAGTTGTATGTATCACTTTACAAAACCAAAAAGACCAAAAAACCAGCATCAAATGATATATTATAGCCATTTGTAGACGTCAAACTAAATCTCCCACACTTAGAATACCACTATCAAGTAAAACAATACAAATTTCTCATATGCATTTCATCAAACACTTTAAGTGCATAACTAATCTATATTGTTATACCTAAATTTCAAGAGATTTCGAGTTATAATTTCCCAATTTTGAGGCAAACAAAAATTGATAGACCTAACAATCAAACAATTTCTCAAACCCTAAGCCCAAATTAACTAAAGCATCAAAACAAACAAAAGCCAACTTACCTTTCATATCAAGCGGAAACATGCCGACCATCTAGAAGCAATAATCCAAACCTGAATCTCGAATCGTCTTCCTTAAGAAAGAAGAGCCCAGGAAATCAACAATGACTGACAGTGGTGTCCAAAAGAGGAAGAAAACGAACAAGTTCATTACAAAGAAATAAAAAATTGTAGCAACCCTAGGAAGATTGAACTTGTGATTGAAGAAGAGGAAGTAATAAATACCGCAAATGAGCGGAATTGCTGTTGATTGTACCCCGATCGGGATGGGGCGGAATCGGCCCGGGAATCAACGACTGAGCACACCAGTTTATGCTATGAACACAAACCTCGTCAACTTGAACCAAACCACAAATCAGAAAGGGGGCAAGTAAAAATCGCCAATAAACACCCTAACCTTGAAACTGAAGATTGGAGAAGAAGAAGAAAGAGGGAGGGAGAGAAGAAGACCGCGGAAGAAAGAGAGCGAGCGGGACTGAAGTCGATAGAGCAGAAGCACGAATGAAAGAGAAGTGTAGGAGAAAAGGAGGTGGGAAATAAGTAAAATCACTGTTATACTTGTATGTAAAATTAAGGGCTAGACTTCAATGTTAGTAAGACAAAGTCCTCATTTATATTAGTATAAATTAGACAACGGTTTTAAAAAACCGATGACCGCATAAAATAATAATACACTTTAGATTACGATTTTTTAAACCATTGTTTATGACATGTATTATAGACAATGGTTATGCAAACAACCGTTGTCCGTGTCTAAAATGCTTCTAAAATATAATTAATTTTTGAAAACCGTTGTTTATTTTATAAATCATAGACAATCGTTATTAAAAAAAACCGTTGTCCGCAATTCACTCTACTCAAATTCATATTATAGACCACATGTTTTCAACAATCGTTGTCTATATATGCGTATTTTAATCTTATTTGTGTACTAGTGTTGTGATTAAATATATGTGCAACAAAAGCCTATACCAGAGGTTTGAAAACACACAAAAGATCTTCATATTTCATGCTCTCCTATGTATCCTCTGGCTTTGCTAAGGTGAGGTTGACTTCTAGCTCTCTTATTCGTAAGCAAAGTTGCAACAAATTGGTAGGTTAGCCAGTAGCAACAACCTTGAGAAAGTTTGTTAATGGTGTGTTAAGTCACATCCTTTTCTATGGGTTCACACATAATACTTTAATTGTGAATCATTAGTCCAAAGAAAGTACCAATTAATATTCAGTATGAACAACCTTAAAGGACTCATAATTCACAAGTGTTTAAGAACCTGCCAATATTATTAGCTTATAAAATGAATCACACTAACTACTCCCTCTAATGCTCTCACATATCCATTCCACATCATTAAATTCCAAGCAAGTGTAAACTACAAATGTGCAATCTCAGAGTTTCATTACAATTCGTAATGAAACAAACGAGAAGAATGTCACTAGAGTACAAAATGTGAAACCTAAACAAATACATATAAACAGTTACAGTTGGAGGGGGACAGGCTCGAGAGTCTCAATATAAGGCGAGAGTCCGAGTGGTTTCCAGCAAGACCAATGATGTTTGAAACCACGGTGCTTTTTAGCACTATGACGATCACACAACATCAAATCCCGCCTATCATTTTCGAAGAAAATCCTCTCAACGTCGACACCCTTGTCACCCCTGGAGAAGGACAGGCCTAGAAATCTGGTGAAATAGAGCTGCTGGAGTTTGATGTCACACGAGAAAATCTTCGTCCAAGATGTCTCAGCTCCGTATTCCATCATCATCCACAGAGCAATATGATCAACACTTTGATGGTGATCGACTGTGATTAATGCAGCAAGGTGGCCGTCAAGATCAAAGACTCCGCTGTACACACAGTATCCGTGGAGGTGGTAATATTCATCATCCGGCGGTCCTTGCATCAACCCGAAAACCTCATTGGTAATTTCAAATTGCAAGATGCAATGCCGCTTGTGATCTGATAGCTTACATGTCCAATGACAGGACCCATTCAACAATGCTTGCCCCGGAAAGAAACGCAAATCCTGAGTGATGTCAGGAACCTGTAATCCACCATGTTCATCAACTAATCCAGACAGGACATTGGGAGAGGAGAATCTCCAGGGGTTATCAGAATCGCAAATCAGACTCCAGCAACGGCGTTGTAGGCTGTATACGGCAGCTCGAAAACTCAGATTCTCACTCTGCTCAATCGCGACTACCTTATAGTCAACCACCACACCATTGTTCTGAATGCTACCAAAACCGTAGACATGCTCTAAATCTAACAGCAAGCCACAACCATCCCGATATCCACGGCCTGTGATGATAAAAGGGAAGGGATCACATAGGATCTCGAATTCCCTTGTTCCAAGGTTGCAAAACGCAATCTTGCAGTAGCCGTAAGCTTCAAGCGATTTTGTGTTCTTTACAAACTCTTGAGCAATAACACAGCAGATCCCGTTGTTCAAGGGACCGAGCACGTGGATACCAGACTCGCCTCCGGGCGTCTTCGCAAAAGGAAGGTCGACTCTGTCACCGGTCAGAGCCTGTTTTAGTTTTGCTAGATCAAACAGTTTCCTGGATTGCCTTTCTAAGCCGGAGGATGAGGAATAATTTAAGCAGGAGATGTCGTAGGGTTCGTCCGTACTCCGTAGTAGTGTAAACAATTCGCTCGCCATGGTTCCGAGAGAAGAATAGCTCGTCCCGATGGTCGTCGTGGAGATGGTGTGCGCGGTGGAATTCGATGAATGAACGGGATCGAATCAGAGAGTACCAACTTTTGCAGGTCGATTTGAATTTGAGGATGGATTGCAGTGGAAGCCGAACGAGGATCTCCTCAATCACTTCTTCTGCCCAATAACGCGTCGCCGCTTCTTCGTCTTCCTCAACCAGCTTAACCAGCTTTCGCCTTTTCGGTAAAAAGTTCATTTACTATTATTTGAGTAAAAAAAATCTATATATATATTAAGGAAGTTACTTTTTTGACATATGTTGGCCTCACGTTCATTTCGCCTATGTGTTGTCTTCATATTCGATTCACCTATGTGTTGCCTTCATATTCGATTCACCTATGTGTCGCCTCTACATTCAATTTGCCTATGTAAAGCCACATCATCAACACTTTAAAAAACAATTCAATACTAATTTAAAAAAAGAAGATATTTATAATTATTTTGTATTATTTTTATATAGGTTTGTTACAAACTAATAACTAGTATTAGATTCATTCTTATCACATTTTACTTTGATTAGTTATACATTTTATTAATTAATTATATATTCAAATCTCATATTATAATGAAAAAAATTATATAAGTTAGAATTAAACTTTTATTTGATATTATATGTATAGATTTTAAATTTAAACATATGTTTACAAATTAAAAAAATACTAAACTAATTCATTTTCTTTTAGTAAAGGAAAAAAGAAAATATTGGATCTTACTTTAAAATAATGCGTAAATTTTATTCCTAGTGAGTAGTGACATAAAAAATAAAATTAATTTATTTTTAAAAATAAATAATTTATATTTGACTAAACTCGTACAAGATACAAGTACTTGTGCTAGTATATATTATTTTGCTATTATTAATGCAATAAAACTAAAATATTGTGTTAATATATTTATGAAAATATCATGATATATATGATCGGTCATATGCATACTTAATATCACAAAAGACAAAAAAAAAATCAAGTTGTAGAGGAGAGCACCGTGATCAAGGGCTATGATTATTAGTGCACAAAAATTCCGTATTTAATGTATTAATCCACCTTCGATGCCTAAGTCAAAAGAGCAGTTGTCGATCGAACGTCGAATTGGTAAAGTCAACAAAAGCTAAAGAACTCAGCGAGTATCAGTTTTCTTAAACAAGTTAAGCGAATATTAGCTTGTTCATGCTCTCAAGGTGCGTTTCAATATGCTCTTCATATACGGCGAAGACGTGTATTTATAATGGCAGGGAGAAGGCTAGGGGGCTGAAAATCCTATCCCTAGGGCCGGTTTGATGCCTTAAAGCCCTACGTGGCTACGTCTTTGTATACGTTTCTCACATATACTAGGACGTAGGATACAAAGGTGCCTATTCGAAGTGGCCATGTGGATTAGTCGATAGCAATTCCCCCAACGCGTTCGTATATTCATATATTCGTATATTCATACATCCATGAGCGAATATCATGGACCTCTTACTCACTTTCCAACATATCATTTGTTGGGAATTAAGGTAGACTTATTAGAACAAGCAAAACAGAGAAGGGAGAACACAACGTTAATAGTGAAAAGTTCCTGGCGAGGATTTTATTAAAAAAACAAAAGAAAAAAAATAAGGTGCTTGTTCTCAATCATGCTAGTGAGTTTCCTTATATTCAACCATAAGCCTTGGGTTTATTTCTCAATCATGCTAGTGAGTTCTCAACCATAAACCATAAGCCTTGTTCTCAATCATGCTAGTAACTATACTCTTATTTCATTACTAATTTTGGCAGCAGTTTCGAGAGATTTTAATTAAAACAAAGTGCAGTTGAGCAAAGCCAAATAATTGGTTTAATGTAGGCAACAAATGGTTAGAAAGGATGAAGACAACTGCCGCGGAAGTGGACGCCGGACGTTGGTGGAGTCGAGGACGATCGTGGGTAAGGAGAGGGGAAAAGCCCGCCTAGCAGTAGCATAAGGGGGAGGGGATAATCGTATGAGGGAGATATGCAAAAACAATTGGTTATAACTGAGTTTCAAAATCTAATACAGTGATCAATCGAATTTCAGTTATTTTTGCTCAAAACTTTGACCGAATCTTTGCTTATCGGTCAGTATAGCTCTCACAATCTCTGTCGTACACCTGTGTTCACCACCGGTCGGAATTTGACCAAAACACCAATCACAACTGGGTTTATTGCCTTTTTGGCATTTTGTTGAAGGACTTTCTTTGCAGATTTGGCTCACGCATCGAAACGAAAGTGCATGTAGCTCTCTCTCATTCTTTGCTAAGGTAGGAAAGGAAATTAATACGCCGTACTAGTTAATTCGTTTGCGTATCCAAGATGGGTAAAATATGTACATATTTTTTCTTTATTACTAGGTGGACAAAAATATGTACATATTTTACCGGTCGGAACGTTTGCATACGCACGGGACATGTTTTTAACATAGATTCTAAAGAAACCAAGACTAAAGACGTTTGCAAATACGAATTGTCAAACATGGTTATTAAAAATAATTTTAAGATATAATCATACAATTTTACATTATAATTAAAAGTAGATAAAAATCACCTCATATAGATTAGCTCTCAATTTTTTTGAATATGATGGATTTCTCCAATTCAATCATATGATTATAGTTTCTCATAATTTGAAAGTTTTTCTTATTTAGGACCACATTCATTTTTTTCATAGAGTAAATAGCTCTTTCTAACCTTGAAAAAAAGAGCATATTGCTTTTTCCTGTACAATAAATAGTACTTTCGATCTTAATTGGCAATATTATATGAAAGTTAGGAGGCTAAGAAATATATACAATAGTTGGAGGAGTAAAACACATATCTACAATGGTTGGAGCATTAAAAAATTTATAATTATGCAAATGATTATGTATAATGTATAGAGCATGATAGATACCTTCGATTTAGAGACAATAAAATCGGTGTTGATGAATTTGTCAAAATGATTTGGTACATCCCACTCTATAAATAATGGTGGTTAATCTTGCTCTGGCACCTTCTTTCAAGTTATTTATAAAGATGGGTTCATAACTCTTTGTCACGATTAGAGTCAAAACTCTTTGCCATGACTAAGTTGGTTTGAGATTTAAAGACAAATATGTACTAAGAAGTTCCATAGATTTGGCTGGCCGAGAGGATTGGTTTGGTGGAGGGTATATATAGGAGTAGGAAATGTGTTTATTTCAAATTCAAAGTGGCCGTGGTGGCCGGTTACAATATATGTAACGTTCGTTCAACGTTTGTATTTTAATTTGGGGTAGTAATGAAATAGGCTTTATGTCATATGAATATGATTAATATTTCACATAATTTTGTATTTATTACTATTAAAAGGAGGAACGACAGTTACAATATATGTACATATTCTTTGACTTTCTTGAGTTATTGTGCCATATATGTGGAAATTAGCCGCTAATTTAATCGTTGTAGCTATAATTCGATTTTTTGTAGTCTAGCAACACTTTTAATAAAACGATTTAAAAAATTCGTGTAGCACTTTTTAGTGGCTAACAAAACCTTTTAATCAGTTTGTGTAATGTGGGCATTATTATGTATTGCATCTGATACGCTATAGTTAATTAGGATAATTATTTATTTTAGAATATTTTATTTCCTTTTAATTAAGAGATTTGATTTTATCTTTTTAGGAAGAGTATTTTTTTATATAAGCAATTAGGGTTTTTCTAGATATCAGGATTATTATAAATACCTGATAAGTTGTTATTATTAATCAATCAATGAAAAGGAATTAATTATCCCCAAAACCCTAATCCTCTCTAATCTCCTACTTCTGATTCTACGCTTCTTTCTATCGTCTATTTCTTCTTCTTTCTATCTTCAATCTCTTCTCCACAATCAATTCAATCCCTTCTTCTTCTAATCACAAACTCTATCGTATCAATTGGTGCTTTCATCCCCGAACTCTACAATCACCATGTCTAACGATGGAGATTTGAAGCGTCTACTGGAGTTATTACAGTGCACTCTGTATGTTCAGATTCATGATGAAATCTACCCGGTTTCGTGCAACGTCTTACATCAAGTGTTTTCCATCTTCGGAATTATAGAACATCTTGAGAAAATACGCCCGGACTCGGAGTTTCGACTTCGTTTCAAGAACGTAGAATCCGCCATAGATGCTTTCAACTCTTATAACGCAAGATGCATCTATGATGGATGTTGTCGTATGGAATTGTTCCCTGATGAACGGATCAGTGAAGTACTAGACGAGATGGTAATTCCTCACGAAGATGCGAGCGAGGCGGAGCGCAACCCTAGCCCCGCGCCCGCGACAACCCCTTCCATGCCCACGACAGTCATTCCCTCTCCCGCAGCCGCCGTCAAGGTCTCGGCACCCGCAGTTCCGTGCCCTGCGAACGCGGCTCCGTGCCCCGCGCCCGCGGCTTCGACCTTCGCGGCCTTCGTCTTCCCTTGTCCGCCGCCTGCAGATTTAATTTCTAACGTTCTTGGCATCAATTTGGCAAGGCAGGAGACTGCAACTTCAATCGAAGTTGTGCCCGACATTCCACTTGATGTGAAACACATCGACATTATCGAGGTCAACTTTGGGTCGGAGAGCGTCTTTCTCCTCGAGGACTTGAAATTACGGGCTTTTCATTACAAGTTTCGTCTTCAACTAGGAGTGCCACATCTTATGCCGTATGATCGAGGAAAGACGATCGAGGAAAGACATTGATTCCGACTTCTTCTCCTGACGATCGAGGAAAGAAATTGATTCCGACTTCTTCTCCTGATTTCCGCCTCGAGGACGAGTCGATTCTCATCGGGGGAGTAATTGATACGCTATAGTTAATTAGGATAATTATTTATTTTATAATATTTTATTTTCTTTTAATTAAGAGATTTGATTTTATCTTTTTAGGAAGAGTATTTTTTTATATAAGCAATTAGGGTTTTTCTAGATATCAGGATTATTATAAATACCTGATAAGTTGTTATTATTAATCAATCAATGAAAAGGAATTAATTATCCCCAAAACCCTAATCCTCTCTAATCTCCTACTTCTGATTCTACGCTTCTTTCTATCGTCTATTTCTTCTTCTTTCTATCTTCAATCTTTTCTCCACAATCAATTCAATCCCTTCTTCTTCTAATCACAAACTCTATCGTATCAGCAGCACTCTTGTGTCCAATTTAGAAAAATATTTACGTGTTTGATATGCGAATGTACTATTAGAATATAAAGTTGGGGAAAAATGATTCAAGCTCTTTTTTATTTGTAGGGAATATTATATATGTTATGAATAGTCTTGTTATTCTTTTAAACCAAATTAAAGTTATATATTGTTACTCTTTTAAATCAAATTAAAGTTATATATTAGTATTTCACAGTTTTTATTGGGAGAATTAAAATGTTAATAATGGGTAGTAAATTTTGACATGATATTATGGAAAAAAAATACAAAATATATACAAAAAATTTTGAATTTTGACTGAGTGGATATGTAATCTAAGTGTTCGTTTGTTTCTATTGAAATTCCCATGAATTTAAATATCCCAGGAAGTAGAAATAAATACATGTGTTTGGTTGAAAATTAATTGACAGTAAAACACATGAATTTAAATTCCCATGAATTGTATTTCTTTCAAAATGGGGGAATTGCAATTACCATGGTGGGGGTAGGTAAGTTCCAATTCCACCATTTTTATTTTAAATTTATTTTTTATTTTTTAATTTTTAAATTACAAATCTCTTATTTACCAAAAAGTCAAGTTCTTGATTTTCATTAATAAGGGTTGTTAACGTAATTTTAATCAAATTCCCATGAATTTTAACTTTCAACCAAATAAAATAAGGAGAATTAATTCCTACATAAATAATTTTAACCAAATATTTTTTCGCAAATCCCATGAATTACAATTCCCATAAATTTAAATTCCCGTGATTTAAATTTCTACGAATTATACTTCCCGCATTCAACCAAACAAGCACTAAAAACTAAGAATTTATTAGACTCAATAAATATGGACATGTACACAAATTTATATATTTAGTATAGATATAGACGTGGTTGAACGCGGTATATCTATCTTCAAGTCGGCGTGAATTGAATGAATGGGAGGCACAATCTTTCTTGCTAGAGGAAACGCTTTTATCATATCTTTTCACATACGCGATACACACGCAGAGTTAGTATATATACATATATTGGTTTCTTATCTAATATCTCTACCAAGTACCAACCTTTCTTAATACCTCTACCAAGTACCAATCTATCTCATAGTTGTCGTCCTTAATTAAGAAATTTATTTGCTCGCTAGTAAAATTCCTAATTTCTCCAATTATTAATCGATTTCTTCTTAGGTATGGAGAGCCAATCGGTGAAGGATCTCAATAAAGAAGTTGCCATCACCAAGCAAGAAGCATTGCACGGTGTAGCACAAGGAATTCCACTCTTTACACAAGCTCATTACTATCACGGAAAGTCGATGGTGACGATAACGACGACGATAACGACAGCCACAGCAGCAGCAACAATAAAAACGATACAAGTAGGAACGTCGTCGACGACGACTGCGACAGCCATAGTAAAAACAAGAAAAACAACCATAACAATCAACGGAACAACTACAACCACCACGGCCACCACGGCGGTGGTAGCCACAACAATAACAATTACACCCACCAAGGCGGTAGCGGCAACAACAGCCAGAGCAAATTTAGGTTTCAAACGATACGACGACGACGCGTCTCTTCCATCCCGCTCGCATTTGATCCAGGGTTTCTCACCCTCATCCGTCAGGATGCTCTAGGGCGATCACTAGCCTGTTAGTGGTCACCCTAATTTCTTTCCTTATCAAAAAAAAAAATGAAATCTAGGCTGGTGTATATTCCATATCGAGAAAATACATCCCGTTTCTGACAAAAAATAGGGCTTCAATTCTGGAGATTACACCTCACATCCGATACCATGTAATCGGTGCTCAAGTATGTTCCGTACGTGGTGATGACGTCCCATTTCCGAGAAACCATAGCTTGGATTTCCACAATTTGCACCTTCGGTCAAGGAGTTTAGACACATGAATTGGCTCGACATTGCAACAACGTAGGGTTCTTTGTATAATGGAGGGTTGAATTGTTGGAAGATTGGATGTTCAGTACTTCAGTTGGCTTTCTTTTACAACCAATTAAGATATTAAAAATTTAATTTATATAAATGGGGTCATTATTGCAGGTTTATCAAATTGGAAGGAATTGTGTAACCGATGGGATGAAGAAATTTTGAGGGAATTCAAATTGATGTAATTGTGGTCATTATTGTAGTTTTATTAAATGGAAAGGAATTTTGTGTAACCGATGGGCTGAAGAAATTGTGAGGGAATTCAAATGGATATAATTGTGGTCATTATTGCATGTTTATCAAATTAGAAGGAATTTGGTGTAACCGGTGGAATGTTAATGGAATTCAAAGACCATTACTCACAACATTAAAGCAAATCAATCTATTGTAATCTTTTATTTTTTGAAGAAAAGTACAGAATTTCAAACAAACCAACGGCTGAGCATTTAGGCAATTATTATTTTATTTTAATGTTTGTTGGTATGAAATGAAGAGTCAAAATAGAAACAGCTAACTGTTGAACATTTAGCTAGGCCATTAAATGCGTTAAATGAGTTTATTTTGTTTTAGTTTTTAATTAAAATAGATTATGATATTGTGTAGGTATTATATAGGAAACATATAATATGTATAAAATATTGGGGCATTAATTGTCATTGGGATTTAATCTTATAGGTTTATAGATAGATAGATATGTACTCACTAAAAAAGAAGGAACTTTTCACTCAGTTTGTGAGTTGTAATCAACTTCTTAAACATAAAAAAAGTTGATTTTCTTGGAGAAAGATTGTATGTTTGTGAAATGTGAAAGGAACATATGCAGGACAGCAGGAGGAAGCAACTTCAACATTCATTAAAATTTTCGTTCCACTAAGCATATAAAAACATGACCATAAGAAAACACGTAGAATCCAGTCTCTGTCTCACAAGAGGCAAAATAAACACAACTACAAACACTGTCTAAAATTTCTGATCCAGAACCAATTCCAAAACATGGTTTTACAGATAAAACCAATCTGAAAATCAGCCAAAATAATAAATCAGCACCACAATAGTAACTGTTTTTGCTTTTGATGTAGCAAAAACAATATTAGTCCTTCACACTCCTAATTTCAATTTGTATTTTAAAAACTTCCCCACCACAATGAATTAATAAGAAAACTGAGGAAATAAAGTAGTTATTAATAGGTTTGCTCCTACAAAAGTGCATCAGAATGGAAGGTCACAACAACAAAACATTCTGATTTGATTAGACAAGCTTTAGACTCCATTTGAGGAGCCTAATTATACAGAAACCAACAAAATCACAAAATCAAGAAATAGAAAAGGGCTCCCATTGGTAAACCAAAGATTCATGAAATATTTTTAGACTTTGTGATTATCTGTTATATCAAATTTATACTCCCTCCGTTTAGAAATACATGATGTTTTAGTTTGATTTTCAAAATACCAACAGTTGTCAATGACTTGGCAATTTTCAAAATATAGTAGATTGGTTGAATGGTTTTTTTCTCCCCATTCGAATCTCAAATTGCTTAAGGCTATACAATCTAATATTTTCAAAATAAATAAATAAATATCAAACCCTCAAACTACATACATTTAAGCACTGTAAATCAATCCCGCATTATAATCAAATCAAAATATTTTGAGTTCAATTAAGAAACACCAAAAAATTGGCCCTTGATCCAACACATACCTAATCGGAGCACCCAATCTTTCTCTTTATCGAGCCTAGTGATCAGCGGGGGTCCATTGTTTTCGGAGAAGACACACGACTTGAAAGGTGTCTTAGAATGGTGGTGGTGGTTGGTGAAGACCAAGAACAACCCTAATTTGCTCAACACTAAGTTAAAACAAAGGTGTAAACATGTATTCATTGACAGTAACTTCATTAAACATATAGGTTGCATATAATTATATCAAATCCAATTCGAATGAATGGCTAAAAGATCAAGCCTATGCTCAGCACTAAGATAATTCAAAGGTGTAAAATATGCATTCATTGACAGTAATTTCATTAAACATACAGGCTGCAAATATTTATAAAAAAATCCAATTCACACAACCTATGTAGTATGAAATCAACTTATGTAGTATGAAGATCATATGAACTAAAAATTATACATGAGTTTCGTGTGAAAATTAATTAGCATGTATATCAGTATATATGATATATAAAATGAGGCTCTAAATTATGTAGTTATTCAAAGTAATTTCATCAAACATATGGACCGCATATCTATCAAAAAAATCTACTTAGCATCAATCTCGTACGCTTAATTACAAAATCAAGAGTCCACTACACGATTGAGATACAACAGAGCATATACGAGCCCAATCTCAAATGTATGTATATATCTATTCTTCTATTCTATTATAAAAGCATACGTACCAATACTCAGTTGGTCTAGTGGTAAAGTGGTGTTAGACTCCTTAAGTGTTGTGCAGGTGGTTCGAAGTTCGAATCTCACTAGCAGCATGTATGGAAAAATTGATATTGGGAGGGTCTCCCCCAAAATGGGGCCACGAAGTACCCGGTCCGGATGTAGAGCGGTGTCCGACCGATCGAACCGGGCGAGCCAAAAGGCAAGACCAAAAAAAAAAAAAAGCATACGTAACTTTCGATCTCGGCCATCCAATTACTTAAAAATGCGTGTTGCACTATCGTGTGGTTGTAATAATCCGATTTATTCTGGCCGCTTGATTTACTATCGTGCGTCTGTTATTAATTCATTATTTATTATTTCTCAAGAATATTTTTATTATTTTAATGTTCCTCGAAATTCGTGTCGGTGTTGCTTAGCTCTTAAGTAATCTCGGGGAGACCGTAAAAAAATATATATTCTTGGAAAAGCGTGCTCGAATTGTTATTTTAATTTTCCTCGAAATTCGTGTTGGTGTTGCTTAGCTCTTAAGTAATCTCGGGATATATATTCTTGGAAAAGCGTGATCGACTTATGTGATATTTGGATGTTAACGGGTCATTTTGACATGTCTCGAAAAACGTGTCTAGGTTACTTCGCTCGTAAGCAAGCTCGGAAAGTTTGTTTCTTAGTTGTGAAGAAAGCTCGTATACGTAACAAAATAAGTTTTAAGACATTGGATGGCGTGAAGTCAATTAAATTAATACCAAAAGCTTTTGCTTAACTCTTAAGTAATCTCGGGATATATATTCTTGGAAAAACGTGATCGACTTATGTGATATTTGAATGTAAATGGGTAATTTAGACATGTCTCGAAAAATGTGTCCAAGTTACTTCGCTCGTAAGCAAGCTCGGAAAGTTTGTGTCTTAGTTGTGAAGAAAGCTCGTATATGTGATAAAACAAGTTTTAAGACATTGGATGGCGTGAAGTCAGGTAAATTAATACCAAAAAAACCATGCCCCTTTATATAAATTTACGTAAATGCCATTTCCATATTCCTTTTCCAAAAAAACCATGCCCCTTTAAATAAATTTACGAAAATGCCATTTCCATATCTCTACACTAATGAATTCTCCGTCTTATAATCGCCGCGCGTTGCGCGGCCTAATTGCTAGTATATAAAAGACGCAAGGAATAAGTCCACCACGTTGCGCCACCTAAGATTTTCTTACGTGTCATTTCCACGTTAAGCCACCTAGGATTTCGCCACATAGGATTTTTTATTTTAGGAATTTATATATGATGATATTATTTTAGGATAAATAGAAATAGTATAAATTAATCTAGGAAAGATTCTATCCAAAATAAAAATGTTATCTATTATATATTAGGAATTAGGATAGATCTAAAAGATTATATCTAAAATTAAAAAAAAATTAGAACATTAAATATTATATATTAAGATAGATATATTAATTTTTTTCCAATTAAATTTCTATCTACTTATATGAAAAAAATAAATTCGAATTTTATTTAAAATTAAAGAAAATTATTTTATTTTTATTTTTTATCTATTTACGTAAAAGATTTATCTTAAATAAAATTTTAATAAAAAATAAAACTTTCAAGATAAATACTTGCCTAGATTGACTTTTGATAAAAAAAAAAAATTACGTTATCTTTACCTTAATTTTTTTTTGAATTATTTATGTAAATATAAATAATTTTCTTATCATTAAAAAATTCATTCTTTATTTATACTTTTTCATCGTTTCTTATTAAGTATACTTTTATTTTTTATTCAAATATTGTTAACGAATTGAATTTGATAAAAAAAAATTACAAGAATTTAGATTATTTTTACCTTTTTATATTTTTTGTAAAAAGATTTTTAAAAATAAATAATTCTAATTCAAATAACTTTTTTTTATATTTTTTACATAAATAAATTATCATTAAGACATCAAAATTATAGTGGGCTCACCTTAATAATTTTTGTAAAACTTTCTATAATTTTTTCTCTAATAAATAAGTTTTTTTATAATGAATTAAAATCATATTCATTCAATAAAGTAAATATTAAATTCATGTAGTCGTGCATGGCACGACGGGTATAAAGTAAATATTAAATTAATCTAGGAGAGATTCTATCTCTAATAAAGATATTATCTATTATATATTAGGAATTAGGATAGATTTAAAAGATTAAAGATCTATTACTAATAAATAAAGCCGAAGCAATTTCTGACACCACATTACGCCACATCACCCCTTTATTAAAATAGTAGTTTTTTATAGTGAATTATTCAAAAAAGTTATCTCCAAGTAAACATAAAGATAAAATAATATTTGTAAAAATTCACCTCCAAATAAACAAAAAGATAAAATAATATTATTATATTTTACAAATATAGATAAAAAAAGACATTATATTTATCATATTTGTAAAAGATAAATTAAAAAAATATAAGAAACAATATGTACATGTAGTCACATATATATCTTTGAAATAAAAGTAGCCATATAAATGATAATATCTATGAAATATCTTTCTATTTATAACTATATATTAAAGCTGAATCTTTTCGAGCCACTAGAACAGTTCTGGCCCCACCTTATATTAAAAAAGTAATTTTGTATTCTTATTATTTATAATTTTTTCTTTTAAATTTTATAAAAATATTTCTAATTTTTATAAAAAAAATAACATTCTAATATATTAAATAAAAAATTAAAATAAAGGAAAAATCAAACATAACATTTTTTAATATATAATGATTGATTGTTATCATAAAAATAAGGTAGAAAAATATTTTTACTATTAATTTTTCTATCTAAAACTAACATTACACTATATTTTATATTTGGAAAAAATTAATTCAAATTTTAATTAAAAATAAAAAATTTATTTTATCTTTATCCTTTTGTCTATTTATATAAAATATTTATCTAAAGTCAAATTTAGATAAAAAAAAAATAAAAAGTTTAAATATGTATATAATTACTTGCCTAAATTAAATTTTGATAAAAAAAATTATATTATCTTTTTCCTTAATTTCCTTTTGGATTATTTATGTTAATATACAAGATTTTTTATCTTTAAAAAACTTCTATATTAATTCATATTTTATAATCTTTTCTTATTAATTATCTTTTTAAAATTTTATTGAAAAGATTTTTAAAGAATTGAATTTGATTAAAAAAATAATAAGAATTAACATTATTTTTGGCTTTTTAATTATTTTGGTAAAACATTTTAAAAAAGTTAATGAATCTAATTAAAATAAATTTTATTTATACTTTTTCATAAATAAATTATCATTAAACTATCAAACTTATATTGGACTCAACTTAACAAATTTGGTTGTGCCTCACATTATATTGGCTCACCTTAATGCTTTTTTCTAAAAAATATATTATTTTTATTTTTTGTATTAAATTAAAATACTATTCATTAAATAATAGTTTTAAATCCATATAGTCGTGTACAACAGAACGGGTATAACGAGTTAAACTTATTTATAAAATATTTTCAAGGAAAAAGAGAAATGTAGATTACTTTATCTTAATAATCTATGTTTATCTTTAATTTTAAAATTAATAATCTAGATTTAATTTTTTATTTGATTTCAAAAACAAAATAATTTTTATACATATTATAGGGATTAAATTTTATATAAAAATTTTCTATATTAATATATTTTTTATAATATATCTAAAAACAATATAGTGTCATAGTCGTACAAGGCACGATGGGTACAACTATATATGTAAACATTTATGTACACATAAAGACAAAATAATATTTGTAAATATTTATCTCCAAATAATATATGTAAACATTTATCTCCAAATAAACATAAAGATAAAATAATATTAGTATATTTTACCAATATAGATAAAAAAAGGACATTATATTTATCATATTTGTAAAAGATAAATTAAAAAATATAAGAAAAAATATGTACATGTGGTCACATATATATCTTTGAAATAAAAATAGTCATATAAATGATAATATCTATCTACCTATAACTATATATTAAAGACGAACCTTTTCAATCCACCAGAATAATTATGGCCCCACCTTATATTTAAAAAGTAATTTTGTATTCTTATTATTTAAAATTTTTACATTTAAATTTTCTAAAAAAAACTATCTATTTTTTTTATAAAAAACTAACATTGTCATATATTTAATAAAAAAATTAAAAGAAAGGACAAATAAAAAATAAGATTTTTTTTAATATATAATGATAGATTGTTATCATAATAAGGTAGGAAAATATTTTACTATTAATTTTTTCTATATAAAACTAACATCGCACTATATTTTGTATTTAGAAAAAATTAATTCGAATTTTAATTAAAAATAAAAAATTATTTTATTTTGATCCTTTTATCTATTTATGTAAAACATTTATCATAAATCAAATTTAGATAAAAAAATTTATATTATCTTTTCCTTAATCTCCTTATTGGATTTTATGTTAATATAAAAGATTTTTTATCTTTAAAAAAATTCTATATTCTTTCATATACATTTATCTTTTCCCCATGATACACGTAATAATTTTTGTTATAATATTATTATTTAATCTTCAAATTGATCATATGGTGATTTGTTTTCATGTTTACCAAAAAAAAATGTAGAGTTCGTCGCATATGAGATCCCTTATCAGCAAAATTTTCCATGGCATGGTCTATATTATGGTTAATACTATTAGACGTTGCTACTCGGAAGACAAAATTGGCTTACAAACGTGTTAGTGGATATTATCGTCTCGCATCTCCAAAGATGAAGTGTACGTACAAGAATAAGTGTCCCAAGACCATGTAAGTTAAAATTTATGATGATTAAGTATAGCGGTGTATATTTTGTTGTGCATGCATTTGTTTGTTACATTTCTACATGGTGCACCAATTGTTTGTTGTAATAAAATTTGCCTCATGTTGAGCACGTCTCATTCTCGTCCCCGCTCAATTTCATCATCCTTGTTGATATCCGTCATGGGGTTATTTTCATTGCTCAAACAGCGTACTATGGTTCTTTTGTCCGCAAAGGCCGAGTATAGATCCATGTGTAGAGTTTGTAGACGAGCTTACATGACTTTGCAAAATTTAATTTGTTTGTGATTCAAGTTACTAATCGTTAGTACACAAAAATTCCGTCTTCAATGCACTAATTGAATGCTCCTTCCTCTTCCGCTCCTCGCCCAATCTTCTGACCTAAAACCTGCAAAACAATGGACACGGGGGGCGGGGACCCCCTAATCCACCTCCGATGCCTAAGTCAAAAGAGCGAATTGTCGTTTCGAGCGTCGAGGTACAACGAGAGAACGGCGAATCCCTGAACAGTCGAGCTAAGTGAGTATTAGCATGTTCAAGTTTTCAGAATATGCCGAAGTGCACATGGGGCTCTCCCTACACGCCTAGGGCGTGTATTTATAATGGAAGAAGGAGATCAGGGGGTCGACTTTCTATATCTCATAGGGTTGCTTAGAGCACAAGTTAGGAATATTCCCACCTTCTCCAAGTTTAATTCCATCATATTTGAAGGATAGAATCTTCCATTAAGTTGCACAACTACCATATATTTAATAATATTGAAAATAATAAAAATAATAATAAATGCGCAGTAATTTAAGAAATACCTTTTAAATAGCGAAAATAACTATGATAACTATGTTTGTTTTACCCGCTCACAAATGCACCACCTACACCGCCTTATATGTTTTACCATATTCGGCGACGTAGGGTACAGAGGGTTTCTAATCGAAGTGGCCATATGGATTTAGCGATTGAGGTCCCCTAACGCATTCGTATATTCGTATATTCGTACATTCGTACATCTATGAGTGAGTATCATGGGGCGCATACTATCTTTTCGAGTCGTGTCCTTTGCCAAGGATTAAGGTAAAATCATTAGAACAAACAAAACAGACTAGGAAGAACAGAACGTTTACACTGGAAAAAAGTGCTTGGCCAAGCCTTTTATTTTAAGAAAACAAAATAATACAAAAAAGATGCTCATTTAAGTGATTCTAGCCTTAGCTTAACATCCACACAAGAAGCCTTCGAGATGAAACTAATTGCCGGCGAATCCGCGATCGCAACTCAAGAGGCCGTGATCGCGGTCGGCCATTCCGCGGTCGCGATCGACATCCCGCGGCCGCGAATTTCCTTTTTCAAGCAAAGAATTTCTTTAGGTGCGCGACATTCCAAGTCCGAGGTACATCCTTGCCATCGAGACT
The DNA here is from genome assembly GCA_964016875.1 of Fallopia convolvulus. Classification (NCBI taxonomy): domain Eukaryota; kingdom Viridiplantae; phylum Streptophyta; class Magnoliopsida; order Caryophyllales; family Polygonaceae; genus Fallopia; species Fallopia convolvulus. The sequence continues at coordinate 4,103,355 of OZ024722.1, read as the reverse complement.
TTTCAATTTATACGCTCCCCACCCATACGCTGCAGCAGTCACTCGATATGGGCCTTCCCAATTGAGGTCGAGTTTGCCTTCTACGGGGTCTCGTGCGCTTCCTATGACCCGTCGAAGTACTAGGTCACTGACTCGAAAAGTACGGTATTTCACACGTCAACGATAACCCGTTCGGCTACCCCTTGATAAGTTGCAAGACGTACAGCTGCAATATCTCTCCGTTCCTCAGCGAAGTCGAGGTGGGCGGAGAGAGCTTGATTATTTCTCTCAAGCTCAAACAACGTCGTTCTTAATGTTGGTAACCCGATTTCTAGCGGTATTACCGCTTCCATGCCATAGGGTAAGGCAAAAGGTGATTCCCCGGTCGATCTACGCGGGGTGGTTCGATAAGCCCATAAGACAACTGGCAACTCTTTATCTCATCTTCCTTTGGCTCTCTCAAGGCGTTTTTTCAGCCCTTCAACAATAACTTTATTTGTAACCTCTGCTTGCCCATTCGCTAGAGGGTAGCCGAATGAGGAATAAATATTCTTGATGCCCATCCCTTTACAATACTCTTTGAACTTTTCGCTATTGAACCGAGTTCCATTGTCAGACATAAGAGGAAAAGGGATGCCGAAACGCGTGATAATGTGTTCCCAGACGAATTTTTGTGTGTCAGAATCACGGATATTTTCTAATGGTTTCGCCTTTACCCATTTAGTGAAGTAGTCCGTGGCGGTGATGAGATAACGCACGTTCCCAGGCGCTTTGGGAAAAGAGCCGACGATATCAAGACCCCATTGTGCAAAAGGCCATGGACTAGTCAAAGAGTGGAGGTCTTCTGCTGGCATGTGCGAGATTTTGGCAAACCTTTGACACTTGTCACACTTCTTTACATATAGCTCGGCGTCTCTCTGCATGTAAGGCCACCAATATCCTTGAGAACGAGCTCGAAACGCCAAACTGCGTCCTCCGGTGATATGCCCTCATGAATCTCATATAATAAAGGCTCAACCTTGCTTGGGGGTACGCATCTCAAGTTTGGCCCAGAAAAAGATCGACGATATAAAATCTTTTCTGGTGATAGCCAAAATCTATGAGCCCTTAAGCGAACCTTTCTTGCCTCAGCGATATCCGAGGGCAAGATGTTCTCATCCAAGTACCGAATCAAGGGCGTTTGCCAACCAAGATCATCATCAGCCGCGGCCTTTGTCGAGGAGATCTCGAGGAGATCTTTGCAGCTATACTAGAGGCGTCGATTGCTGGAAACCCTGAGATTTCTATCTGAATTGATGTCTTGAGTGTATCTCCTGAACAAGCAGCCAGAGTTGCTAAAGCATCAGCGGACTTGTTTTGATCGCGTGATCTTTGTTCAAGTTCACAATACTCGAATTCTCTTAGCATGGATCTTGCCTTCTCCATGTATCTGATCATCTTTGCTCCCTTAGCTTCATAATGCCCCAACACTTGATTAACAATAAGCTGAGAATCGGAGAGGACGAGCAGTCTGGCGATTCCAAGACTAGCTGCCGTTTCTAATCCGAGTATTAATGCTTCGTACTCAGCTTCATTGTTGGTGGCATAAAAACCGAGGTGGACGGCTAATTGTAAAGCTTCTCCAGTAGGTGATGAGAGCACAATTCCAACTCCGGACCCTTGGTTATTACTTGTACCATCGATTTCAAGAATTCAACATCGGTTTTCTAAACTCGGAGGAAGATTTGTGGCCGCGGCAAGGGGATCCGCGACCGCGGTTCTGCTTGACTGAGACTCGTACTTCTCAGGAGAGCACGCCGCGAGCGCGGTATTATTGGCCGCGGTCGCGGTTTCTTCAGCCGCGGCCGCGCTGGCCGCGCCCGCGGTTTCGTCCGCTGGCTTTTGAGAAAATTCTGCTATGAAATCTGCCAGCACTTGTGCTTTAATGGCGGTCCGAGGCAGGTACTCAATATCATATTGCCCCAATTCCATAGCCCATTTTGCAACCCGTCCCGCGAGATCCGAGCTAGAAAGAAGCGCTCGAATAGGATAGGCCGTAATGACTTGAATCGGGTGCTCTTGGAAATAATGATTGAGTTTGCGAGATGTCGTAACCAAAGCCAAAAGTAGTTGTTCTATGGGCGAATATCTTGTTTCTGTATCGAGTAGCGTTTTGCTAGTATAATAAACAAGCCTCTGATTTCCGCCCTCTTCTTTAATTAAGATTGCGCTAACTGCTCGAGGTGACACGACTAGGTAAAGCTTCAAGGTGTCTCCTTTATTAGGCACAGTCAAGATTGGGAGGGATTGCAAGTAAGCTTTTAATCTTTGCAAGTCTTCTTCACATTCTTGGCTCCATTCAAAAGATCGGCCTTTCTTCAAAGCTTTGAAGAACGATTGGCATTTATCGGAGGACCGGCTAATGAACCGGTTGAGAGCCGCAACCATTCCGGTTAGCCTTTGCACTTCTTTGATGCTTTTTGGGCTTGTAATGGTGTCAAGGGCTCAAATCTGATCTAGACTTACTTCAATGCCTCGGAGAGTAATGAGGTGACCCAAGAACTTGCCTGACCCAACCGCAAATGCGCATTTCGCGGGGTTAAGCCTAAGTCTGGATGCTCTTAGGATGTTGAAAACATCCTGCAAGTCCTCAAGATGAGTCGAAGCCCTTTTACTCTTGATTACCATGTCGTCGATGTAGGCTTCAACGGTTTTTCCGATCTTCTATCTAAATAGTTTGGTGACTAATCGCTGAAAGGTTGCCCCAACGTTCTTCAATCCAAAAGGCATCACCTTATAGCAAAATATCCCCTGTGGGGCAATAAAGGCTGTCTTTTCTTGATCATCTCCATGCATCGGGATTTGATGATATCCCCGATATGCATCTAGAAAGCTCATGCGCTCATGGCTGTTGTAGCATCCACTAGTTGATTGATCTTTGGAAGTGGGAACAAATCTTTTGGACAAGCCTTATTGAGATCAATAAAGTCCACGTAGACCGTCCAATCTCCTGTCTTTTTCTTAACTACGACGGTATTTGCTAGCCAAGTTGGATACCACACTTCTCTTATAATATTAGCCTCTTGCATTTTCTTTACTTCAGCAATTACAGCTTCGGTGTGCTGAATAGAGGACCATCTTGTTCGTTGTACGATTGGCTTTGCGTCGGGGTAGACGTTCAGCCTATGGCAAGAAAGAGTCGAATCTATTCCAGGCATATCGTATGGACTCCAAGCGAAGACGTCACAATTACTTCGCAATAGATGTATGATAGCCAAAAGCTCATTACTTGACAGGTTTGCTCCTACGAAAAACTTCTTTTCGGGTTCATCCTCTCCAATCGAGATTTCTTGGAGTTCATCCACGGATTTTTGGGTTGGTTCCGAGCCTATATTAGCAAAGTCGAGTGGTTCTTGCCTCTCTCGGATATTTTCGGCCCCGGGTATCACGGAAAGGCGAGCCGCGGTCGCAGTTTGGAGATTTGCGAACGCGGGCGGAGATTCCGCATTCGCAGTCAGCCTCCGGGCGAGTTTTCGAGGTCGCACGCGATTGATCAGGTGAACCCTAATTGTCGCCGCTTGTGCGATCCTCGCTTTTGGCCCGAGGATCTTTCGACTCCTTTCTGCTTGGGTTTTTTCTCTTTGGAGATTGATTGACGGGTCTTTCGTGATCAAGTTTTCGCTTTTGGGGTTTAAGGCACGCACCTGCCCCCAAACCGACACCTTTGTCTGATTTTCGACCTCGGGAATTATTAGGGTTTGATCGTCCAATCGAGAATTGGATTTCGCTTGATCGCACCGCTGACCGCGATCGCGGTGTGATAAACCGCGATTGCGGTCCTGCTCGACAGGGGCGCCGTGATCGGTTTCGTGAGCCGAGGGTGCCCCAGGGTTTCGAAAAACCCTAATTTTTCGTTTGGGATTGAATCCATCAATGAGATTGCGTGGATCGATTACTCGTTTCCCACAGACGGCGCCAATTTTTAGTGCACAAAAATTCCGTCTTTAAAACCTGCAATCTTCTGACCTAAAACCTGCAAAACAATGGACACAAGGGGCGGGGACCCTCTAATCCACCTCTGATGCCTATGTCAAAAGAGCGAATTGTCGTTTTGAGCGTCGAGGTACAATGAGAGAACGGCGAATCCCTAAAGAGTCGAGCTAAGCGAGTATTAGCCTGTTCAAGTTTTTAGAATATACCGAAGTGCACATGTGGCTCTCCCTACACGCCTAGGGCGTGTATTTATAATGAAAGAAGGAGATCAGGGGGGCGACTTTTTATATCTCCTAGGGTTGCTTAGAGCCCAAGCTAGGAATATTCCCACCGTCTCCAAGTTTAATTCCATCATATTTGAAGGATAGAATCTTCCATTATGTTGCACACCATATATTTAATAATATGGAAAATAATAAAAATAATAATAAATGCGTAGTAATTTAAGAAATACCTTTTAAATAGCGAAAATAACTATGGTAACTATGTTTGTTTTACCCGCTCACACTAATGTCACTCCTATCCCCTCTATTTTGTGATAATCAGACAACAATTTACGTTACACATTTTTCTATCAAGATCAGCTTATGAAGCAAGCTACATTACCTATTTAAACGCTTGCTGAATCAGTGTACATGGTCCCACAGAGCAACTTGTAGTATGATACCCCTCCCTCCGTCCCCATTTGTTTGTCCACTTTCCGTTTTGGGCATCCCTTTTGTTTGTCGTACTATCCCTTTCTTTCCTTTAATATCAAACCTATATTACAATAATACCCTTTACCAACTTCATTTTTTACCCATTTAATTCTTCTTCCCATTTTCAATCATCATCATCAATTTGACATTTTTTTTCACCCACATTTTAATTTGAATTTTTTTCTTCATCAAATTTAAACCAAATTTACAAAACCCAATTAACCCATTCATATAGACTTAAAAAAAACAATTTAGTGATTGAGTTTTGGATTATTGATGTAGCCATTTCCCTTCAAATTAAAAACAAATTTGAATACTCAAAATTAAACATCACATGGACATTTATCACAAAAAAAAATGGACTTCAATATCTGGAATTAGGTGGAAACCTTAATTTGACATCAATTTATGGGTTTAGATGTACACATAATTTTTGGGTTTAGGTGACAAAAAACCCACTTGGATCAAACCCTAATTTTGGATGTTCTTGTCCATACCATTTCGGATTGATCCATTTGAGTTTATGGGCTTTGATCCATGGATGCACCCATAAATGCTTGGATGTCTCATGAGAAACCCTAGTGTATGCCGCCGCTTGTAAAGCTCCATTCTTGCTCTCTCTCTCTCGTTAAAGCTCTCGAGCTCTCCTCTGAAAACTCACCCTCTCTCTCTCAAAATCTCTCAACCATCTCCTTCTTCATCGATCAATCTCTCCCTCTCCCTCTCCAAATCCCTTAACTTCACTGAAAGGTGTTCGATTTGCTTCAAAAATGGTCGATTTCGACTCAAACCCTAGATCTACCAAAGCTCTCAAATCTCTCAAAATATGTAGATCTCGTCAAATCCCTCTTCCATTTGTGTTTGTGGCTCTCCATTTATCCCAAAATCAAGAGATCTCTTTTGATCTCTTGCTTGTGCGTTTGTGGCTCTCGATTCTCTCGATATTTGAGGGGTGCTTGAGATCGGTCTCAACGATTCTCTGCTCTGGTTGTTCGTGGTGCTCAAATCTTGCTCTCAAGCTCTTGAACTCTCCAACTCAGATCTGGTATGTCAATCTCTCGAAGCTTTTTTTTTTTCAAGATCTATGGGTTTTTTTTGTTCTTTGTTCTTCAATCTCTCTTCTTCTCTTCATTCTCAAATCTTGCTTTTTCATTTGGGCTCCTCGCATCTCTGAATTTCTGCGCATGTTCGTGTTTTTTGCTTGAATGAGTCAGGTCTGTTGGTTGAGCCTCTTGAATCTTGCTTTTGTGTTCGAGCTTCTCACATCTCCCTCTGTCCCGATTTTTGTTTCATTCAGTTATGTTCAATGAGCCTCTCTAAATTCCCTCTTTCCTTTTTTTGTTTGATCTTCTTGCAGTCTAACATATGCATGCTCTGTTTTTTTTTTGTATAGGTCCCTAGATTTTAAACTTATACAAGATGAGTTGTGATTCTCTATTTGTTGGAAATTCTAGTCCCATGCATTCAGACCCTTCAGAATCATATGCATGCTCTGATTCTCCGAATTGCGAGTGGGGCCCAGGGTGTAATGGAACACACTCCTATAGTCCTCGGCGTTCTGATGTTTTTGTTGAGGGCCCTCTCCAGCCCATTGACGACGAATGTGTTGAGCAATTGTGTCCTCCCGAGTCCCCCGGGAATGTTGTGCTGCCTTCTAATGGTGTCTTTGAAGATGTTGATGAGCATATACCCTCTAAAAATGAGGTTGCTGAAGTTGATGACTTTGATCAGTTTGATGAGGTTGATGAAGTTGATGAGGTTGATTACTAGATAAGTCCTCTTATCCTTGCCCTTTTTTCTGTTTTTGGCAATTATCTATGCATGTTGGCATGTTTATGTTCTGACTGGTGATTTGAGATGCATTTGAGATATTTGGTGTTGTGCATATGATGTTGATTTGTTGGTGGTGGTGATGCTAGTTCTTCACTGATGCAATTTGTTGGTGTGCTTAAATTGTTACATGCTTGACATTGCTTTGGTCCCCATTTGTTTGTGCTTATGTGTGATTGATACCATGTTTGTGTGATCTAATGCATGCTATTGTCCCCCATGCAATCTGAGACTTGATAGCATATTCATGATGCCTATTTGCATTTTTATCAATGATGAAGTCTTTTTAATATTGAGATGCAAATTCATGATCTATACATGCATTTACATGTATTAGGAAACTAGCTACTATTGTAGCTGAATGAGGCCTATTTGCATGTTTATGTTGTGTAGATGGATTTGTGTCAATGATGCATATGGGGAATCTGAGAAAACATTTTTCTTTTTTCAATCAATGATGAAGTCCTTATTTGCTGAGATGTAAATTCATGATATCTACTTGCATGTACATGTATTAGGAACCAACTACTATTGTAGCTGAATGAGGCCTATTTGCATGTTTATGTTTTGTAGATGGATTTTTGTCTATGATGCCTTGGGGACATCTAAGAAAACCTTTTTTTAATCAATGATGAATTCTTTTATTACTAAGATGCATATTTGAATATCCAATTGACTTGGCATTCATTAGGCCACCATCACTTAATTGTGGCTCTTGGAGGCCAATGCATGTTAGGTTTTGAGGATGAATATGTGTCAATGATGGTTTGGGGACATCTAAGATTATGCTTTTGTTGCTCATTTATCTATGCATTTCATGTGTATGCAATAATAACCCCTGCATTTCATTTATATGAATACATATGCATCATTATATTGAGCAGTCTCCAAAAGAGGATAATTTACATATGAAAGGTTGTCCAAAAGTGGATGATCAACAGATTCTTGGATATACTTGCAAAGAATATGTTGATTAGCCTCTTACTGTGCAATTACATATATTCACTGTCTTGATCTGCATCCTGTTGGGTGTCTTGTTCTGCAATTGTTGTGCATCTTGATTTGCATCTTGATTTCCATGCATTTTGTCCCATGCTTCCATAACTGCCCACAGTGGTGCTTCAACCTGAGTTGGTAGATTCCCTTGAGCTCTTAATCTGTTTTTACCCACGTGGCAAATCATAATCATTACTTCCCTTCACCTTGAGTTCCTCATTCATAACACATTGCAAAGTCATCCATACATTGCCTAAAGTTATTGGTTCCAGCTTATAAAATGCTTGATTTATAACCTCTAACATGTCATCAATAGTCTTTGGCATCTTCTTGTGCATCAATGATTGAATGCTCCTGAAAAAACCTAGATCCAATATGTTTAAATATGGACTGTTTGGTGGTTGTTGAAGTAGAATGAATGTGAATCCATCTTGTTGATATACTTGTTGTCATTCTGGATCCTCTTGAGTGATGTGGGTCTTTGCATTGTCTTGTTGAATGAATATGACCTTTTGTCCCCCATCTTGTGGCCATTTCTCCTTTATAGCTGGAACTATTTGATCAATAAGCATGTGCCTTGTGACATTCTTGTTGACTGATTCAATAAGCTTTGTGACTATTGTCCCTTTTTCTCTGTTTTTTTATTTCCTCTTGGTTGGTTCTTTGTATGTGAATGGAAATATTCCTATCTTTCCATCGAATGTGCATTGTCTCTCTGAATTGAACCTAGGCCTAGCTACTACAGCTGTGAACATAACTTTTGGAATGAATTTTCTAGAGCTTGCAGCTCTATATTTGCCTCTCTCATTTTGTGCTAGATACACTCTTTGTGTCTTCTTACTCAAATAAAACCACTTCTCGTCTATGTGCACAAAATCAAACATGGTATAATATCTTCTCTTGCTTTCTGGTGTACTTCCATGTAATAAACTCAATACCCATTCTAACCTTGTTTTCATATTTGCATCCTTCAAGCCTGGATGTAGTGGATTAGTATGTGGCTTTATTGCTTTTCTTTGCAACAATCTGTGGGCTGCACTTTTTGATATGTTGAGTTTGACTGCTAAATCCCTCAGGCATGATCTGTCCCCCATGTTGATGGTTGTGATTGCACTACTATCCACTTGAAGCCTCTTTCTACCACACTTGTGATCATTTATGCCGAAATTTGGCCTTTGCATTGATTCTTCTTGTTGCTTGGCTTTCTTCCATAATCGTGAAATTTTTCTTGAAGATACTTAAACTGAACTGCAACATCCTTGAATGCATTCTTTGGCAGTTGTCCCCCTTTTGCAATATGTAGAAGCTTCATTAAGATGTGCATTTTTTTTATCACTGCTGAGCCTGGTTGTGTATGGCTGATGATGCTGTGTTGATTCTGGTATGCTTTGCCCTTCCTCTAGTTGATGCTGATTTGTCCCCTGGTTGAATTCATGAAGAAATGCATCTTCTTCGAAGTCAGTTGTTGGCTCGTTCAGATTAAATTCAAAATGTCCCTGCTCATTAAATGCATCATCTGGAGGTGGGAGTTCGTTGAGGTTAAATGCTGAAGCCATATCAACATGCAGTGATGCAACTAATAAATGAAGCTTCTTTTCTTTTTTTTGAAAATTCTCTGTTTTTGTTTTAGAGCCTGTTAATGGTGTAAGGAATGAATCTGATTTTGTAAAGGGGGGTTTTCGATGTCTTAAAGAAGAAAGTGTAGCTTGGTTGTGGGGGGGTCCGTGTGAAAATTATCCTGCATTTCTATTGATTGGAAAAATTGTAAGCTGAATTCCTATTGGTTGTAAAGTTTGGTTGAGGATTGCCCCCATAAAGGCAACAATAAAAGCATGTTACTATGTATAGTTGTCAACCATTTCTCCTTTTTTGGATTTGTTTAATTTATTCCATCTGACTTGCTTTTTCAGCTCCTTAATTCTCGTTCAAGTTGTCCTTTTGGACAAACAAACTGGGATAGAGGGAGTATATGATTGTAACAATGCTACAAGAAAGTCCCCAGCTAAAGTACTTGCACGTGGGATAGAGGGAGTATTTGAATACCACTTGATTTCACCATTCCACGTCATTAATTATATGTCCTTGCGATTGCACGTCGGTACAAAGTACTTGCCATTGATTTCACCAGTCCAGATCATCTGCTCCCGAGTATGATACAAAAGGTTTTCCACTAATAAAACTTGGCCATGTGTCCCTATATTTAATTATTTTATGAATCAACTAAATTATGGAAATTAGCTAAGAAAGTAAAATTCGCCTAGTTCTCTTATTTCTCTTTCCTTAGTACAAAAGAACAATTTTTTCCCACAATCTACAATTTTTTTTGGCGAATCCTCTTATTGCTCCAACTCTTTAACTGATCTAAAGCAAATTCTCTCACAACTCACCGATCATTTGTTCTTTCAAGCTTTGAAATCTCAACTCATCGGGATCCATTATCAGCTCTTTCAAGCTTTCAAATGTACTATTCCCTAGATTAATTGTTGGGATCGATTTGAGTTTGTGTTGGGAATAATGGTTACTTATTATGTGTGTTTGAAACATTTAAACTATATTCAATTAAAAGCATGTTTGAAACATCTGATGAATGTTCTTTAGAGATGAAGGATTGATTGTATTATTGTGGAGAGAGATCTCCAATATAAATGGAGAGTACATAGATAAACCCTAGAGAATAGCTTGAGCCCCAAGACAATAATCCTAATAGAAAGAATATTTAGATAATATATGCTAATATATTCTTACTATAATACAAGATATAAAATATGAAAGTAAATATCCTTAACATGCCCCGTCAAGCTTGACACGGGAAGAGTAAGTCCAAGCTTGAAAGACAATAGTTGATGTCGAGGACGTAACAACGGCTTGGTAAGCACATCAGCAAGGTTGATCCTCGGTTGACACATGAGAAACACGAAGAAGACCCTGTTGAACAAGCTCACGGATGAAATGAAAAGTAATGGCGACGTGTTTCATACGTGAATGAAAAACAGGATTAGAACTCAAGTGTTTTGCCCCCATGTTATCACAATAGAGCACCGGTTGTTGAGTGAACCACACACCTAATTCAGTGAAGAGTGACATGATCCATAACAATTCAACACACGCATCAGCTAAAGCCCGATATTCCGCCTTCGTGAAAGACCGAGCAACCGTTTTATGCTTCCTCGAACTCCATGAAATGGGCGTACTGCCCATGCAGATTAAATAACATGTGGTCGAGGTATAGTCGTCCTTATTGCCATCCCAATCAGCGTCGGAGAAACCATGAAGAGACAACGGGGAATGAGCATGAATAAGAATGCCAATATGAGACGTCCCATTGAGGAACCTTAGCAACCGTTTAAGAGCACTCCAATGAGACGACGTGGGTGAGTGCATAAACTGAGAAAGCTTGTTAACTGTAAAGCCAATGTCCGGTCTTGTAAGAGAGAGAGATTGTAAAGTCCCAAGGATGGTGCGATACTCAGTTGGTGAATCAAGAAGAGAGCCTGGCGTCTTTTGCAAAGTCTGAGAAGCACACATAAGCGTGGAAATAGAGTACCAAGAAAGTACGATAGAGTATCAAGGTCCTTGAGAGAGAACCGATGAGACAGAGAATGAAGAATATCTTCTAACACAGCTGAGTTATTCCCGGTAAGAATTATATCATCGACATAAACCGGAAGATAAACAACTGAATTGTCGTGACGATATATGAAGAGAGAAGAGTCGAAGACAAAATTCACAAACCCAACATGAAGAAGAAACGTGCGCAATTCAGTGTACCATGCCCTCGGTGTTTGATTGAGACCGTAACTTGCTTTATTGAGTTTACAAACATGAGACGGATATGCCTTGTCAACAAATCCCGGAGGTTGAGACATAAAAAATCTTCTTGGAGAGTACCTTGCAAGAAGGTGTTATTCACATCCAATTGACGGAGAGCCCAGCCAGACGACACGACAATGGAGAGAACCGTGCGCACCGTAATGGGCTTGATGACGGGACTAAATGTTTAAGTAAAGTCACAACCAGGGCGTTGATGAAAGCCCTTTGCAACTAACCTCGCCTTATACTTATCAAGAGAGCCATCCGGATTATACTTGATGTGGAAAACCCATTTACAATTGACTACATTCATACGTGGTTCAGCCGGGACAAGATCCCACGTATCATTGGAACACAAGGCCGAGTACTCAGTTGCCATTGCCTGGCGCCAGTCAAGATCCTTAAGCGCTTGGGTGATGTTGGTTGGTTCTTTATGAAGTGTGGTTTGGGCATGAAGGTTCAACTTTTGGATTGGTTTAAAGATATTGTTTTGGGAATGAGTGATTACTCGAGGGGGAAGAGAGGGTGAGGAATGTGGTATGGTGTGTTGAGAGCTGGAGGTAGACGAGGCAGGCGAAGGACTAGAAGATGAAGAAGGTGAGTCGTGTGGGGGAATAATGGGATTGGTAGAATTAGGTTTTATGGGGGTGGAGGGAGCGGAAGCTGGGAGGGGAGTGGGGCCGTTAGAGGCGGATCAGGATTAGGGTTAAGGTTAGGAAGAGGCGCAAGTGGGACCGAGAAGTTCGTCCAATCACTTGAGGCGCTAGGTGGGGCGGTAGAATTAGGGCAAGAAAGAGTGGATTTATTAAGAAAAGGGTACTCTTGTTCTACAAAGGTGACATGGAGAGAGGTGTACACTTTTTAGGTTTGAGAATCAAGACAAAAATAAGCACTTTGTGTGAGGGAATACCCGACAAAAACACAAGGAATGGACTTAGGATCCAATTTGTTGTTGGTATAGGGTTTCAACCATGGGTAGCACAAACAACCAAAACATCTTAATTTTTGATAATTTGGATGAGTTTGGAAAAGTTTAAAGAATGGAGACACATTTTGAAGGGTGGGAGTAGGCATACGATTAATGAGGTAGACCGCAGTTTTGAATGCAAACGGCCAAAGAGTTTGAGGTAGACCCGAAAAGGGCATAAGTGTGAGACCGGTTTCAACGATGTGACGATGTCTACGTTCCGAATAACCATTATGCTTGGGTGTATGAGGAAGAGTAGTATAATGAGAGACGCCATTAGAGGCAAGAAACGAGGCTAGGGCAAGATATTCTCCACTGTTATCCGAATAGAGAATTTTGATTTTCGTTTGAAAATAGTTTTCAACTAGGGCTTCAAATTGAATGAAGACTTCTTTTGTATCAGATTTTCTTTTTAATGGAAAAAGCCATATGTATTTTGTGAAGTGTCAACAAAGATAAGATAGTATTTGTAACCATCATGAGACATAATAGGAGAGGTCCAAACATCAGAGAAAAGAATCTCTAAAGGAAATGTGGAACTTATAGAGGACTCATGAAAGGGAAGTTTATGACTTTTATTGATAGAACAAGAATTACAAGACTCTGTTTGAAAAGAAAAATTGCCTAGATTGAAACTAGTTTGCATTAAACGAAGAATCGGTGGTGATGGATGGCCGAGCCTCTGATGCCAAGAACGACTGGTGGATTGAGCACTGAAAATTTGAGGAGAGACATGCAGATGCCAAGAGTAGACACCATCAAGACAAGGACATCTAAGAAGAACCATTCTCGTTTGAAGATCCTTCACAAGAAAGCAATCGGGTAAGAATTCAATGGACACATTATTTTGAGAAGTAAGTTCAGAGACGGACACAATATTCTTGGAGAGACTAGGGACACATAGAACATTATCAAACTTAAAGAGTATGATTGTTTGCACATAAGGAGAAATTCCCGGTGTGAGAGATCGAGAGACCCATACCGTTACCAGCAACAAGAGTATCCAGTCCTTCGTAAGGGTAGTGATAGGCTAGGTTTTGGAGATCATAGGTAGCATGGTGAGAGGCTCCACTATCAAGGAGCCAAGGCTGAGAAGAGGAGGTGGCGGCGGTATTGGCTTGTGGTGGACGAGGAGGTCGGATTTGTGAAGGAGGTCGGAGATTAGGGACAATGAGGCGGAAGTCATGGAAATGACCCATAACATGGCTAGGAGTACCACACCATTGACACTTGCCAAGGAATGGTTTAGGTTGATATGGTTGTCGATTAGGTTAGGAGGTGGGGAAGGATAACGCATGGAAGGATATGAATTAGAAGGAAAGTTTTGGTTTTGTTGAGGGGTCCAAGGACGAGTATTCGGTTGAACACCAGGAGGCGTGGATGAAGAGGGGTTGGTTGGCCAAGGCTGCTAGGAGTTGTAGTTTTTAGGCTTGGTTTTTTGTTTTGATTGCATAGAGAGAGTCGTGGCTGGCGCCGAGGAAGAGAGACAATCAATCCTTTATCTCTTTCCACAATAATACAATCAATTTATATTGGAGAGCTTGAGCCCCAAGACAATAATCTTAATAGAAAGAATATTTAGATAATATATGCTAATATATTCTTACTATAATACAAGATATAAAATATAAAAGTAAATATCCTAAATATCATTAACAGTTCTAACACTCAGATTCTGTAATTAGTTCTTGATCGATCATTAACCACAATAAAATTTTGCATATATGTATGTAGAGACAAATTTATTGAAACAATTTTCTCCTTCGAATTTGTGTGCGAGTTCAACCGACGATGGACTGAAAATCTGAAATGGAAGAAGAAAGAGGGGAATGAGATGATTTAATTATTTTTTACATAATTTCCATAATTTAGTTGATTTATAAAATAATTAAATACAAGGACACGTGGCAAAGTTTTATTAGTGGAACATCCTTTGTATCACACTTGGGAGCAGATGATTGGGACTGGAAAACAAGGTGCTGCTAGGAAAATTATTAGAAAAAAAAAATTCGGAAGCGACTTTTATTTATAGAGTAGCTATTTCAAACAACGACTTTAGTCTAAACCACTTGCCGCTTATATCGGGATTTTTTTTTATAAAAGAGGCTATTTTCGAAATAAAAAATACATAAAAATATACTCCCTCTGTTCACGAATACATGTCGTTTTAAGATTTGTCTTAAAAATTAAGAAATTATGTGATTTGACTTATATACCCTCAATCTTGTTGAGATATTTTCCTTTCTTTTATATATTTATGTAATTATTTTTAATTAATGAGGATAATATCGAAAAAAATGTGATAAAATATGTAAAATGACAAGTATTGTGGAACAAAACAACTAGCCTAAAACGACATGTATTTCCAAACGAAGGGAGTATTAAAGTTGTATCTTTTCGAGCCACCAAAACTATTTTGGCCCCACCTCATATTTAAAAAATTAATTTTTATTTTGATTATTATAACTTCTTTCTATTAAATTCTTTTTTAACTACTTAAATTTATCTATAACATCAAACAAATATCTATTTAGTTTTAACAATATCTTTTGAAAGCTTCCTTATACAAGTATCTAATACTAATAACTAAAGCCGAAGCAATTTCTGCCACCACATTACGCCACATCCCCTTTATGAAAATAATAGTTTTTTATAGTTAATTATGCAAAAACGTTATCTCCAAGCAAACATAAGGATAAAATAATATTTGTAAAAATTTATCTCCAAATAAACATAAAGATAAAATAATATTAGTATATTTTATCAATATAGATAAAAAATGACATTACATTTATGATATTTGTAAAAAAATAAATTAAAAAATCCTTACTACTTTAAAAGAATCCTCAAGGTTTTCACCCTTAGCCCTTGATTACTTATATAACACTGCTATCTACGGCTGTTGTTTAACCAATTTCAGCCTTTTTTCATTTGTTTATTTTAGTTTTCTATCCTTGCTTACTCTGAAAGGATGGACAATTTCGGTCTCGACCGTTGATGACTTATATATATATATATATTTATCTACGGTTATAAATCACCCTCTCTTCTTATCACCTTTTTCCAGCCTTCCTTATCCCCTTCCGCGGTTTACTTTCCTCATCCTCCTCTAATTGGACCATTTACTGTCTTCTGCTTGCTTCATTGCTTAATAAACCGCCCCTTTTCTGTTCCTTCTTTTCCCAATAAGCGGTGAGATACAATTTAGAATTTTGGAGTGAGATGCGAAAGGATTATGGTTTCGGGCTTCGGTTGAGGAGACGGTGCAGATCCGAGTTCCCTCGCTCAACGACTAGGAACTTTTAATGGGCGAGCCACCAGAACGATTTTGGCCCCACCTCATATTTACAAAATTAATTTTTATTTCTAATATTTTAACTTTACCCTATTATATTCTTCTTTAACTATTTAAATCTATCTTTAACATCAAACAAAAATCTATTTAGTATAACAATATCTTTTGAAAACTTCCTTATACAAATAATTAAAATTAAAAATAACAAATTTAAAATATTTTTAAATAAGTATAAATATCTTTTACCTTTTATCATGATGTCTTTTCATAAAATTATTTATAGATATATTTTTTTCTTTTATAATAAAAAAATTAATGATAAATACTTATAATGTTTAAATATAAAAAATAGGTAATATCTATAACTATATATTAAAGTTGTACCTTTTCGAGTCATCGAACGATTCTAGCCCCACCTTATATTTAAATTTTTTTTTTATTTATATTATTATAACTTCTTTCTATCAAATTCTTTTTAACTATTTAAATTTATATATAACATCAAAAAAATATCTATTTAGTTTAATAATATATTTTGAAAGCTTCCTTATACAAGTATTTAAAATTAAAGATAAAATATTTAAATATTTAAAAATGAGTATAAATATTTTATCATATATATTTTGATGAATTTATTTATAGAAATATAGTGATTTTCTTTTATAAAAAAATTAATGAATAAATAGTTAAAATTTTTAAAATTAATAAAAATGGATAATAAAATATTTAATAGATATTGAAATATTTGAAAAACTCTAAATTTACGTACATGAAAAGTAATAAAATAGGAAGAATATAGTATTTGATTAAGAAATTAAATGCATTCTACGAACAATAAATTACTTATATTAAAGTTTATATTATATTTTTATTTATTTATTAATATCCTATTTATAATGTTTATAAAATTTCGAATCATAGTCGTACATGGTACGACGGGTAAAACTAGTATATATTAAAGCCGAACCTTTTCGAGCCACCAGAACAATTCTAGACCCACCTTATATTTAAAAAGTAATTTTGTATTCTTATTATTTATAAAATTTTTTTTTTAAATTTTGTATAAATCTATCTAAGTTTTTTATAAAAACTAACGTTCTAATATATTTAATAAAAAATTAAAAGGAAGGAAAATTAAAAAATAAGATTTTTTTAATATATAATGATAGATTGTTATCATAATAAGGTAGGAAAATATTCTTACAATTAATTTTTTCTATCTAAGAATAACATTACACTATATTTTCTATTTTGAAAAAATTAATTCGAATTTTAATTAAAAATAAAAAAAATTATTTTATCTTCATCCTTTTATCTATTTATGTAAAAGATTTTGTAAAAGATTAAAAATTTATCTTAAATCAAATTTAGATAAAAAAAAATTAAAATTTTTAAATATGTATATAATTACTTGCCTAAATTAAATTTCGATAAAAAAAATTATATTATCTTTTCCTTAATTTCCTTTTTGGATTATTTATGTTAATATACAAGATTTTTTGTCTTTAAAAAAATTCTACATTCATTCATATTTTTTTTATCTTTTCTTATTAATTATATTTTTAACTTTTTATTGAAAAGATTTTTAAAGAATCTAATTTGATTAAAAAATTATAAGAATTTACATTATTTTTGGCTTTTTAATTATTTTTGTAAAACATTTATAAAATTTAATGATTCTAATTAAAATAATTTTTATTTATACTTTTTCATAAACAAATTATCATTAAGTCATCAAAATTATATTGGACTCACCTTAACAGCTTTGGTTGTACCTCACATTATATTGGCTCAACTTAATGATTTTTCTAATAAATACGTTATTTTTATTTTTTATTTTAAATTAAAATACTATTTATTAAACAAATAAAGTATTAAATCCATATAGTCGTGTACAACACAACAGGTATAACAAGTTAAACCTGGTTATGAAATATTGTCAAGGGAAATTAGCAATGTAGATTATTTTATCTTAATATTTATCTTCAATTTTAAACTTAATAATCTAGATTTAATTTGTTTCATTTGATTTCAAAAATAAAATAATTTTTGTACATATTATAGGCAATAAATTACTTACATTAAAATTTATACAATATTTTTCTTTATTAATATCTTTTTTGTAATATATCTAAAAAAATACCAAGTCATAGGGCCTAAAGCGAAGGTTAAAAAAATTATTAAACGACACATGTCGCTTTTAGATTGGACAACACCACCCCTTTTATGAAAACCAATCTAATTGGTTGAAATTTAATTGAGTATCTTTTTATTTTTGAAAAATAATTATAGACCACAAATATAATAAAATTATTATTTATATCCATGTGTGAAATATTGTATAAGATTTAGATTTGGCAACCATTAAGTAAAAAAAATCCAATTCTACAAATCTATAATTTTTCACAAAATTATAAAAAATATAAAGAAATATTTCATAATATTTAAATTTAACAACCTTCCATATATATATATATATATATATATATATATATATATATATATTGTTCAAAATTATAACTATAAAATTAAAAAAGAAAATTATCCAATTCTAAGAATTATTTCATTGTTTGAAATTTTTTCTCCAAAATAACTATGAAATAATAAAAAATCTAATCTATCTATCATAACTAGAGCTGTCAAAAGTTAACCTAACCCGTTAACCCGACCCAAACCACCCGATAATTTTAGGGTCAAGACCCGAAAATTTGAACCCGAAACCCGAAATCAACCGAACCCAATAAAACCTGAAACCCGTTCGGTTGACCGCTTTAGTATATTTATAGAATTTTTAAAATTTATTTTTAAAATTATAATATATTTTACTATCAAAATAAATGAAAATAATTTATTATTATTTAAATAAAAATTAATTTTAATAATCATAAAAAAAGGATATTTTAGACCCGCTACAACCCGATCCGATTGACCCGTGGAGGTTAAAAAAATTATTAAACGACACATGTCGCTTTTAGATTGGACCACACCACCCCTTTTATTAAAACTAATCTTTGGCAAAATAATTAAGTTTAATATAAAGTTAGTGTAATGTATGTACAATTTTATATCACTATAATCAATGGATAGAAAATCTCATTCTTAATTTTAAAAAAATAATATTTTATTTTTGGATATGATAAATAGGAAGATTATTAAGATATTTTTTATGCTATATATTATACAAATATTAGGATATTTATTTTATTTTTAGATAGAATGCATATGCTAGATTTAGATAATTAAGTTTAATATAAAGATAGTGTAATGTACGTATAATCTTATATCACTATAAAAAAAGTTTATTTTGAACGGTCCCATGTATATAATAAATTGATAAGTTTTTATCTTATTACTTATCTATTTTCATAATTAAATAAATTATCATGTTTTGGATATTAATTTAATTCGTAATACTAATAAAATATTATTGTTTCAAATAAACAAGTTTTATAGTTTATTGATTTTAAATATTTATTCAAAATTTATATTTAAGCATTTACATGATTATTTTTCTCGGATAATAAACATATTTGAAAATATTTTATTATTAATATTTTATTTAAGAAAAACCCGTACAAGGTACGGGAATACATACTAGTTTAAAACTAAAGATAAAATATTTTAAATATTTTAAAACAAATATAAATCTTTTAACATATATCTTTTGATGAATTTATTTATAGATAGATATTAATTTTCTTTTATAATAAAAAATTAACGAAAATATTTATAATGTTTAAAATTAATAAAAATAGATAATAAAATATTTAATAGATATATTAAAATATTTGATAATCTCTAAATTTACGTACATGGAAAGTAATAAAATATGAATAATAGAATATGTAATTTTATCTAAGCTTTACTTTATCGAACCACAAAATGTGTTTGATCCCATGTTGAATTAAATTAATTAAATTTTAAATATTTTATATGAATAAAATATCTTTATCCTTCATATTTTATTATATCTTATTTATTAAGTTAACTATTATTTTTTAATTGTTATCTCTTCCATATTTGAATATATAATTTTTTTTATTCATATTTTATCTTCTTTTTTAATTAAATATCTATGAAATATCATCAAGGAAAAAAGAGAAACGTAATTATTTTATCTTAATAATATATCTTCATTCTCAAATCTCAACATTAAATTTATTCATTTATATTGATTAAAACAATTATACATTCAATGAGTAATAAATTACTTATATTATATTTTAATTTATTAATATTCTATTTATAATGACTATAAAATACTGAATCATAGTCGTACATGGTACAACGGATACACCTAGTAAATCGTGGATCTGAAAACCATTCATGTACGGTGGTGGTTGGTTGGTACCAGGTAAGTAGGTAATTGCTCCTATGTCCCCTGTTTTCGCCCCACCCCCACCCGACCAAGTAGTTGATCAATTATTACTCCGGCGCAAGGTAGTTAATTAGGTAACTGTTTCGTGCTACTTGCATGCACATGGATACCAAAATGAAAGCTACTTCATTTTCATTTCTCCGTTAATAGAAGTTGGGCAATATACAGTGTTATAATGGTTGTCATACTACAAATACTTGATATGCTGCTATATATAAGCTTAATTAACCCATTGCCGGACTTTTGCCTGCTCCCACCTAACACAATGTCCTCCCCCTCCCTAAACCTCCTCCTCCTCCTCCTCCTCCTAATGACGATCGTAACCACCGTCACGAGCACCTCAACGCCGCGTTTCATCTACACATTCTGCGGAAACGACACCGTCGGGGGAAGCTACACCCCCAACAGCCCCTTCCAGTCCAACCTCAACTCCCTCCTCTTCACCACCTTCCTCAACTCCAACTCCTCCTGCGGCGCCACCGATGTCAACTCCAACTCCAACTCCTCCAACTCCCTCCTCTTCACCACCTTCCACGGCCTCTACTACTGCCGAGGCGACGTCGCGGGGCCCAACGACTGCCGCGCGTGCGTCCAAGCCGCGGCCGCAAGAGTCGTCCAGGACTGCCCCGCGTCAAAGGAGGCCGTGATCTGGTACGACGCGTGCACTCTACGCTACGCCAACCGCGCGTTCCCACCCGCGGAGGAGGACGAGAGCCTGTGGGTCTCGGATCAAGGTCCTGAAGACGAGGTAGACGGTGACGGCGGCTCTGCCAGTAGGGTTGGATCCGACCTGTTGGAGGGGCTCGTTGGGGAGCTAGGTGACGGTAGTGATGATGTCAGCGGTTCGTCGTTGAGATTCTTCAGGAAGGGAAGGGCGAAGGTGGATCCAACGCTGAGGATGGAAATGAGCGTGCAGTGCTCACCTTGGATAAGTGAGAGCGCGTGCGAGGCGTGCGTGCGGGCGAGCGTGGGGGTTATTCCGTCGTGTTGTGGATGGAGGAGGGAGTGGGTGATGATCTTTAGAACATGCTGTGAGGTTGAATATAGACTCATTAAGACAACCGATGACAATGACGACGACGAGGACGATGATGACGACGACGATGACCAAGACGATGACCGAGATTCTAGACAACGCCGACACGGACGCCATCGCCGACACCGACACCAACGCGGTAATGATTAATGACAACCTCCTTTCCCCTCTCGATCATCGGTTTATTTTAATATCTAATCTAGTTTTTCGGATGAGATTTCTTGAAGTACTTCTATTTACTTTTTTTTTTTTTTGAAAATCTATTTAATTAATGAGGTGACAAGTTTAGCACAACATCTTATTTAATTAATGAGGTGAAAACACCAAATTTATGCAAATACGTACAAGATGAATATAATCTCAAAGAGACTTTGTGAGAATCACCATAATATGTATCATACTCTACATTTATATTATCTAGAGACTACCAAATATTTCTAACAACTTAATTCTTCTATAATATTCCCCCTCTAGCTAGTTAGACAACAAAAAGGAGAATCTAAACATGTTAACCCGTTTCTGTATGAGAAGTTAGGGTATAAAGGAGTAGACTCAATACAAAAAGTAAGAACAAGTTTTACGTGGAAAAGAATTCAACATGTCTTTCATTCATATAATGTGGAAAAGAACATTCGACTTTTCGTGTGTTTTTCGCACTTCAACACTTTTCGACCTATACTCGCACAATATGCTCACGTTTTTACCACTCAATTAGCAATCTTAGAATTTCTTTTTCTCTCCTGCTCGCATCATATTCAGTTATTCACAATCGTATAAACATAATCGCAAGAACAAAAATGTAATCGCACTCGCATAAGCGTAATCCAATCATTGTAATCGCATAATCGTAATCGTATAGTTGTAATCGTATAATCGTAATCACATAATGGTAATTGCATTTTCATAACCATATAATCGTAATCGTATACTAGTAATCACATTTTTCGAGTTTTGCACTAACTACCGGAACCGCTTGTTCATTCATTCGTAAATGGTCTTATCGTCATTCATGTACATCCAATGAGACACTCATTCATTCATTCATAATATGGTCCGATCGTAAGATTTCATATACACCCACCTGGATCGTTCGTTCATTCTTTCCTAAATGATTCAACCGCAAGATTTTGTTTACTTCCATCAGGACTGTTCGTTCATTCATTCATAAATGGTTCGATCGTAAGATTTCGTTTACTTTCAAATTGTACTTGCAATCATACTTCATTCATATTATTGCTATAGTATCCAAAATTCGAATTGCTCAAACCACACTCAATGTCAACGATACATCAAAAACTAAAAATCGAAAGCTAAAATCAGGACCTCGTTAAAACTTTTCATCGAGAAAACTACATTAGAAAAACCCAGTGATAGGAAAGAGTACCCTTTATTCAAATAGTGTTCGTCCATTCCTGCCTAAGTAAGTTCTGCCAAACATGCTTGCTATTTACTTGTTCGGATATCGTAGCCCTTCGAACTTGTCCGTCTGTAATAGAAATTACATTAGTGGGAATATAAGCCGAAACGTCTCCTGATTGGGTCCATTGTCGCGCCGCCGCTTATTGGTCGTTACCTTAGTTATTCATTCTTGATGCGGAAATTAAATCATCTTGTGCAACGTCGAATGCACTGCATGCATTAAATGAAGCCACGACCTACCCAACGTATATCAGATTATATACTAATGAGACATTAACCACCACGAACTCGACTTCCAAACTTTTACAACAATTTAGACCCTTGTGCACAAACTCCCAATGGAAACACTGGATATGCTCTTAACCCGACAAGTTGCATGGAGACCTCTTCCAGGTCGCTTTTCTTAATTCCCAAAGCCTAGAACAACTCGTAATACATTATTTCCACGAAACTACCGGATTCCATCGAAGCCCAGTTAACCTCTACTGAGGCACACACACAAATGATGAAAAGGCTCCTTCAATTCATTGAGAGGCAGATTACATGTTATATAGTGGTGCACCTGTACGATGCTAGGGACAACTGTCCATTTAAGGAGAATTCTAGAAGAAAGATATTTACAATAGAAATCAGAATATCTGATAATATTTTGAACGTTACTAGTGCATTACTATCCCACTCGATCCGAACAGGTCGGAGGCCAAGTTTGGATCGTAGTTCAATGAAAGCCACTTGAAGTGTCTTGTTGCGCACACGTTCCCGGACAAAATGAAAATCCAGACTTAAGTGCTTGATTCGATGGTGCTGGACAGGATTCATTGCGAGGTAGGTGGCACCCAAATTATCACACCAAAGGGTTGGAGCAGTAGGTAGAGCTATGCCCAGTTCCGAGAGAAGTGATTGAATCCAGATGGTTTCACATGTAGCATGTGCGAGAGCCCTGTATTCGGCCTCCGTTGATGATCGAGCGACAGTCGGTTGCTTCTTGGCCGGATTGCCACGAGACGAGGTTGCTACCATGAAAAATGC
Source organism: Fallopia convolvulus (assembly GCA_964016875.1). Classification (NCBI taxonomy): domain Eukaryota; kingdom Viridiplantae; phylum Streptophyta; class Magnoliopsida; order Caryophyllales; family Polygonaceae; genus Fallopia; species Fallopia convolvulus. The sequence goes on along the minus strand of OZ024722.1, from coordinate 4,079,946 downwards.
AGTATGCACTCGTTGACCGTCGATCTCCGGGGTCTCCAGCCCAGTCGGCGTCAGAGAATGAAGCTATTGAGGTGTTGGGCATGGAAGAAATGTGGAATTCAAGTGTGGCAATGGCATTAAGATATCGAATAATGCATTTCACGGCCTGCCAATGTTTGGTGTCGGGTGAGTGCATCGCCTGACAAACGAGAGATACTGGAGTGCTCCTACAATGCTGCGCAAGTGTGTGGGATCGATCATCAAAGGGGACATTGGACGCCTCTGTTTGAGAGAGGAAGTTGGATGCCATGGGAGTGTTTGTGGGTTTTGATTTGTCCATGTTGACCCGTTGCACCAAATCAGTGATATACTTTGATTGGAAACTGCAAGGACAAAGAATGAACAAATTTGGCAGAGAGGGCGTTAGAACTTGAAATAACCAACAAATCGTCAACATATACCAAAACAAAGGTGATGTAATTTCCTTGGCGATAGATGAAGAGTGAAGAATCAGATTGAGAAGGAGAAAAGCCCATGGTGATTAGGGAATCGGAGAGGCGAGCTAACCACGCTCTCGGGCCTTGTTTCAAGCCATATAGGGATTTATGGAGTTTACAAATGTGGGTGGGAAAGGAGGTGTGTTTGTATCCAGGGAGTTGGGAGATAAATACCTCTTCCGTCAAGGTCCCATGGAGATAAATACCTCGCATCTGTTGAGCTCCACCATCAAGATTAGCGAATTATTATGCAAGGTTTGTACTCTAATTAAGGCAAGACACGTTGACACGGCACAACTAATCTTTCGGTTACGTCCAAGCGATAACTCAGGACTAGACTTGTACAAACCCGGATCCGGGCCGGGCTTTGATAAAAAATTCTGCCCATTTATCCGGGCGGGCTCGGATCAAGCCTTAGATTCGGGCTGATAAGGCTGTCCAGACCCGTCCATATATCCGGACCCGGACAGCCCACGGGTCCCGGATATAATTACACAACCTGCTTCGTATACATAAAATTAATATAATAATATAAAAAATTTCAAAATAATCTGCCACATACAATGATACAAGAAATTAATATAAGCTTCCTACACATTCCAAAGCAATTAAAACATAAACTGCGTACACATTCCAAAGAAATGCAGTACCTAGCATACACATTCCAAAAAAATGCAGCAAAGCATAAACATTACAAAGTTCACACAGTAGTGCATAAACATTACAATTGTCCATAAAAGAGTGCACAAAACATTACAACAATTCAAATACATAACTTGTCCATTAACAAAACATCCATCAATATAGCTTCCACATCACACTTTGGGGGTCTCTTCTTCATCCTCATATTCTCCATAGCCTTCATTTCCAATTTTAAGTGTCTTGGATGGACCTTTAAAAAAACAAACTTCTGATTACATAAACAAAAAACTAAAAAGTGAAGCATAATTCAAAACTTATAAAGACAAGATTAGATTATACCTTCTACGAAACCTCTAACACGCAACCAATCTTCATAGCATGAGAGTGCTTCAATAGTAGTGGACGCAAGCGAGCTTCTAGAAGAAGTGATCATTTTATTTCCTAAGCTAAAAGAAGATTCAGAAGGAACACTAGAGATTGGAATAGCAAGAACATCACGGGCTAATGCAGAAAGAGCGGGATACCGACGAGATTTACACTTCCAATACTTCAAGATAGCAAGCTCAGATGTAGCAACTTCATTTTCCTCTTCGAGATACATGTCCAACTCCGACCTTGTACTAGCCTTAGCCCTCTTATTCATGGACATATGATTGAGCAAAAGAGCTTGTGGATCAAGAGAAGCCCTTTGAGAACTAGTACTTGATGTCTTTCTTGTCAATTCAAATTCATCAGAAGGTGTATGAACTCCACCAGCTCCAGCAACTTTATAATCAGCAAGCAATTCATACATCATGCCCGCACTTTGAAGTGCATTGGATCACTTGGGTCACATCATCCTCCGCACTTTGTCCTACAGCTTCAGAATCTGATGCTAATAATATGTCAATCTGCAATAACATAAATGACTAACTATTACAAATTGCTAGTTTGCAACAGATTGCTATCTAGTTTAACATAAAAGAGATGAACAAAATTTAAACATTTAACAAAGATTAACATTAATTGATTGTTAGACTATCAAGTAATATAATACCAATTAGTTAATTTGGTGCAGACTTGGACCGACGGGCTCGGATTGAGAGAGGAGTCGCTGGTTTCTCGTGAAAGTGTGGAGGCAGAGAGACAAAGTGCCGCTCCTGATTTTTGATCGATCTCCTGATGAGCTATTGGGCTTGTATATACAGGCCATTTGCTTAGAAATACATTGGGCCATTGGCTATACATATTTATTTCTATAAATATTTAATTTATTCGGGTATTCGGGCGGGCTATCCGAGATATTCGATCAAAAAATTTGTCCGTGTCCCGTCCATGAATTCGGGCGGGCGGGCCAAAATAACCTTTCGGGTTAGAAATCTTGTCCAAGTCCGCCCATTTTTCGGGCGGTCGGTACGGGTTGGGCGGGTTAGCCCGCCTTTGTTCAGGTCTACTCAGGACTAGATCGCAAGGGCTTTGAGCAGCTTCAATTACGATCATGAGTGCAGAATCGACCTTGGCTTCGCCACTAGCGTAGACGTGAGAACATCCACGATTTCGCTGCGAGCAAGGGCACGGGGGAGATCACTAGGGCTTCGATCGGATCGCGACTGCGAGGAAGAGGTTGGATCTGACGCGCGAGACGACAATGGGTGGATCAGATTAATTATAAAAAGATGGGTGTTGTGATTTTATATGGAATTGACATATGTCATTTTATATATTATTTATATTATTATTTCAGCTAAATTTGCTAACAATCTATATTAAACAAAAAAAATACATTCATATTATTAGTTTAATTACTTAATTTTGACAAGATTTTGCTATTCGTCGCCCCGAGAGCGATAAATAAGAATCCTAAAATAGAAACTAGTAGATAAGATTTGTAATTTTTATAATCAAACTTCTTAAATATCTCAAACAATATATTTTTCTAACTAACTATGGATTAATCACTAGAATTATTTAAATTGTTCCCTAATTATACTCCGTATTAACAAATCAAACTACACTATTTTTCTCTTATATAATAATGATAGCTACTAATAATTTTTTTCTACCAAAAAACATATCTATTTTTTCCATTTTAATTCTAAAAATAAAATTTTTGTTAATAATTATGACATAATTCTTACCAATTTTTAACTACTAATGCAAAACAAATCTATGAAAACTTGAGCAATTTTAATTAATAAATGTAAAACCCAACTACTGTAATACACAATATCATGAATTAATGGAGTGAAAATTATTTATCATGTTAAAATCAAATACAATATTTATACTTATTAAGTAAATAAAATTAAAGCATTATCAGTAGATACTATAGTATAATGATAATTTAAGATACATTGATTTTATAATTTACACAAGAAAAAAATATTACATAATACATTCTTTAAATAAATGGATTAAAGGAGATTAATTAATTTTTAAAATAATTTTTGTGAGTAGTTGGTTACAGACTATTATAAGTGACTTTATAAATGATTTTAGTAAGTGACTTTATAATATTAGTGAGTAGTTAGTTAGGAAAATACTGTTTGAGATATTTAAGAAGATTGATTCTAAAAATTACAAATCTTTTCTACTAATTTTTATTTTAGGATTCTTATTTATTGCCTACCTGCCGTATTTTATCTTTTTTAATGAATGTTTAATTAAGGGAGTTGATTTTTTGGGATGTACGAACGAGATTTATTCTTAATTTTCACCTAGACGACCATTCTCACATGACTCTTTCTCTATTAATATTATGCTTATCTTTCTAATCTGTTTATTTGAATGTAAAGCAAGACAGAAACAGAGAATAATTAAGGACTTTGGTATTTCTACCGCTGGAGCAACGACTTCGATTGGGTTTTCTTATGTTGTTGTTAGGATATACCGCAAGCTACGAGAATCTTACCGTAAATCACATAAATGCACTCATCCTACAGGTAAAATAATTGATAACCATTGCTTAACAGTTTGGATCTTCTACAACCCACTATACAACCTACGGTGCTCCACTTAATTATTTAAGTCATTAAATAACGATAAAAAAATTCTAAAAATATATTCATATTCTAAATATATACTTATTCTCATATATTTATAGAATTTTGTGATACAAATTTCTAAAAAATAATTTCGTGAGAACATCCACGATTTCGCTGCGAGCAAGGGCACGGGGGAGATCACTAGGGCTTCGATCGGATCGCGACTGCGAGGAAGAGGTTGGATCTGACGCGCGAGACGACAATGGGTGGATCAGATTAATTATAAAAAGATGGGTGTTGTGATTTTATATGGAATTGACATATGTCATTTTATATATTATTTATATTATTATTTCAGCTAAATTTGCTAACAATCTATATTAAACAAAAAAAATACATTCATATTATTAGTTTAATTACTTAATTTTGACAAGATTTTGCTATTCGTCGCCCCGAGAGCGATAAATAAGAATCCTAAAATAGAAACTAGTAGATAAGATTTGTAATTTTTATAATCAAACTTCTTAAATATCTCAAACAATATATTTTTCTAACTAACTATGGATTAATCACTAGAATTATTTAAATTGTTCCCTAATTATACTCCGTATTAACAAATCAAACTACACTATTTTTCTCTTATATAATAATGATAGCTACTAATAATTTTTTTCTACCAAAAAACATATCTATTTTTTCCATTTTAATTCTAAAAATAAAATTTTTGTTAATAATTATGACATAATTCTTACCAATTTTTAACTACTAATGCAAAACAAATCTATGAAAACTTGAGCAATTTTAATTAATAAATGTAAAACCCAACTACTGTAATACACAATATCATGAATTAATGGAGTGAAAATTATTTATCATGTTAAAATCAAATACAATATTTATACTTATTAAGTAAATAAAATTAAAGCATTATCAGTAGATACTATAGTATAATGATAATTTAAGATACATTGATTTTATAATTTACACAAGAAAAAAATATTACATAATACATTCTTTAAATAAATGGATTAAAGGAGATTAATTAATTTTTAAAATAATTTTTGTGAGTAGTTGGTTACAGACTATTATAAGTGACTTTATAAATGATTTTAGTAAGTGACTTTATAATATTAGTGAGTAGTTAGTTAGGAAAATACTGTTTGAGATATTTAAGAAGATTGATTCTAAAAATTACAAATCTTTTCTACTAATTTTTATTTTAGGATTCTTATTTATTGCCTACCTGCCGTATTTTATCTTTTTTAATGAATGTTTAATTAAGGGAGTTGATTTTTTGGGATGTACGAACGAGATTTATTCTTAATTTTCACCTAGACGACCATTCTCACATGACTCTTTCTCTATTAATATTATGCTTATCTTTCTAATCTGTTTATTTGAATGTAAAGCAAGACAGAAACAGAGAATAATTAAGGACTTTGGTATTTCTACCGCTGGAGCAACGACTTCGATTGGGTTTTCTTATGTTGTTGTTAGGATATACCGCAAGCTACGAGAATCTTACCGTAAATCACATAAATGCACTCATCCTACAGGTAAAATAATTGATAACCATTGCTTAACAGTTTGGATCTTCTACAACCCACTATACAACCTATGGTGCTCCACTTAATTATTTAAGTCATTAAATAACGATAAAAAAATTCTAAAAATATATTCATATTCTAAATATATACTTATTCTCATATATTTATAGAATTTTGTGATACAAATTTCTAAAAAATAATTTTAAAAGCTAAAAAACCGATTATTTAATAGTTTTTATTGTAAAAAAATAATGATGACTTTTTTGGAATAAAATATATAAATATATGTGAATAAGTATTTAGAATATAAATAGATATTTTGAATTTTTTTATCATTATTTGATTGCTTAAATAATTAAGTGGAGCACCGTAAGTATAAATATTGTATTTGTAATTTGAGGGAGATTCAATGGGTCGGGTCGCCTGCGACCCGCACTGATCCGACCTATAATTTGTTGGTCGGGTCATGGGTTGATTTTTTTATTTTGCGTATTTTGGGTCGAGTCGGGTTAAATCCGCACGGGTCGACTCACAACCCACAATATTTTGAAACATATATTTTTTATAATTTTATTAATGTATAAAATATTTTTTTATAAAAACTTTGTTGGGTTTGTTGGTCGACCTGTAAATCTGACGGATTTTTTTTTCAAACAAACTTTTTTTGGTTTGTGGATAAAAAATCGTTTTTTGGCCCGATTAATTTAGTCAAACGGATCGCGGATCTAACAGGTCGAATTGCGGATCAATTTTTTATTTTTACGGATCACGGATCGACCCATGATCCGACCTACGGATCAGTCGACCCAACCCATTGAAATTCCCTAATTACTTTATTTGCTACCATTTTCTTACAATGGATCTTTTAATTCATCGATCTAGAACCAGCACCCACAGAAGCAGAAGAATCTCCAATGGTTTCGAGTCCCAAAAAATTGCCTCCTAGAGAGTGTCCACCTTGTAAGCCTCCTTGCCCTGGTAAGTATATGTAGTTTTTTTATAGTGTGTTACAGTAAGATTTTTTTATTGAGATCGATAGATATGTTTAGATTTTATCTTTTGGGCCTTGCTATATTTTGCTAAGTTGAAAATAATTTTTAATAAAAAAGTATACTTTTCATATTTTCCAACACAAAAATACAAATATTATTCACATATTTTAAGATAAAAAAAAGTATAATACTTTCTAATAAGTATAACAAGGCCCAGTTTCTAATAAAGTGCAGTATGTCTATTATGTGCTCTCTAAGAAAACCGCATACCCTAATACCGTAGAAATCGTTTAACTTGTATGTTGCAATGTTTCCAAACTAGATTTTCATTTGACCAACAAATTATAGATTAGACAATATTGGTAATGCAAATTTAACGCCAAGTTACACGTAAGATTTTGTTCTTACGTGTTATGTTTATTATGTTAATACTATAGTATTTTATCTTCAAATTGATCATATGGTGATTTGTTTACATGTAGTGGTCATCGCGCAAAATATTCCGGGGCACAATCTATATTATGGTGACTACTATTATTAGTACGTTGCTACGCGCAAGACAAAATTGGCTTACAAACTTGTAAGTGGATATTATCGTCTCGCATCTCCAAAGATGAAGTGTACTAGAATAAGTGTCCCAAGACCATGTTAAGTTCAAATTTATATATTTTGTTGTGCATGCATTTGTTTGTTACATTTATACATGTTGCATTGATTGGTTGTTGTAATAAAATTTGCCTCGTGTTGAGTTCAAATTTACCGTTTAATTTTACCATCCTTGTCGATCTCCATCATGAGTTTCTTGTTTTAAGATCGAATCAGCTTTCCATTGTTTTGGTCATGTTTTATGAAGGTATTAAGGAATGAAATCGATCATATATTTTATTTATGGATATCCCTTTATGTTTTCCATAATTCACTCTAAGTAATTACCCAATTACTCATCTTATAATTCACTCTAATCAATGAACGGTTCAGATAAAAGAGTTGTAAAATGAACGGTCGGCATTCCAGTTTCTACGTTCTTTTATAGAATAAGAGATATATAGAGAAATGTGGTTTGTAAAGAATGAACGTAAGTTTATTATTCAGTAGAACGGATACTTATACAAAGTAAAACTCTAGAGAGATTATCTCTAATCACTATAACAAGAAGCTAAAATAACTTAACAAACTCTAACAAAAATATCCTAGGAAGATATATAGAAATAATAGTAAAAATATATTATTAATATTCCCTCTCAAGCGATAGATTCGTTGACGATGTTGAGCTTTGATGAGCGGTTGAAAACAAGGCTTCACCAATGGCTTTGTCAGAATGTCGGCCAACTGATCTTGAGTTGAGATGTGTGCAACCCGAAAATTACCTTGGTGAATATGCTCACGAACGAAATGATAAGCAATCGCTATATGCTTCATACGTGAGTGGAATACAGGATTAATTTCACACTTAAGCTTGTAGCACTAAGATTATCACAGTAAATAACGGGTTTTCCCATATGCCGATAGCCTAATTTCGACCTCAGAAGTAGCGTCCGCAAGTGCCTTATACTCAGCTTCTGTAGAGGATCGTGCAATACTCTTTTGTTTCCTTGAACTCCATGAAATGGGCGTTGATCCAAGATATAGTAAGTAGCCTGAAGTTGAAATAAAGTCATCTTTGTCACCCGCCCAGTCAGCATCCAAGAAGGCATGCAATACAGAAGAAGATTGAAAGTTGATTGTGATGCTGAAATGCATTGTTCCTGCGAGGTAGCGTAGGAGACGTTTCAATGCAGCCCAATGAACTATGGTGGGTGACTGCATGAACTACCCGAAAATCCTATAACACCTAAGAACCTACAAACCACGCTAAAACTAAACTAAAACCATGCAATAAAAACATAAATATGCATCCTAAACTATATCTAAATGCGAGCTATTAAAAGGCTTGGCCAACGTGGAAGCACGTGTCTTGCCTCCTCCATGGGTGCGTATTTTGCATTTGGTCTTTTGACTTTTATTTTGTTGTTTAGTGCTAATATTTACAATTGTTTCTTGCTCATCTTAAATACCATGATAGTGGTAACTGGTAAGGAGAAGATTTAATTTGCCTCCATCAAGTTGGCCAGTGGAACATGATGAACAAGGTAAAGGAAATTGTAAACCGCTATTCTTTCTACTTCAATTGGTTATTTTTATGCTTAAAACATGCTGTCAGATTCTCCATTAGTCCTGGAGAACAAAGGATCTACTAAATCATAGGCAGAATTTCCTTGACCATTTTCAAGTTCTTCCACATCAATGATGGGTGATATGTTACTATTTTCAGGCTTCACTTACACTATAATTGCCCTCTATGACTGTGACCCTTCTTAAATCCATTTAGTATGTCATACAAAGGCATATTAGGTAGAACCCTGTGCAATACTTTCAGTGATCAGAACCGGTTTCTTCAATTCGGTATTGTTACTCCGTGACTGATATGGGAGTCTACTCAACATAGCATGGGTGCCACTTTTCCATTTACATCTGCATTTTCAATTCTGTAATTTAAGTTACAGAACCAGGAAGCACATTTCAGCTTGCAAAGTCGAGCAAAACCAGGATTGCAAGAAAAACCAGATGCCTTAATCAATACAAACCTCAGATCCTTGGTTTTATAGCAAGATTAGGTAACTTATTAGCTATCGGGGTATGCATATACAGAAGCAAAATCAATGTCAGCAATGGCTGAGTTATGTATTTTTTGGACAAAAACTTGATCAACAAATCCCTGTCCTGAATTGGGGCATGATCGAATTCAAAGGAAAACAATGACTAAGAGAAAGCTCGAATCTTCTGAATGCCGAGGGATAAAGTCCTCTCTTTTCATTAATTTTTATTGGTTACAATCGTGTGGTTTACAAATTGCATAATTCTACCTATATACACCCTCGTTCCAACGGTTACTTCCTACATCCCATGATTCCCTGATTTCTAGGGCATATCTTTTAACTACCACCACTTCCCGCATAGATCGGAGATGAGAAACGCCTCAGCCAATACCTTCTGAACACGCTTCTCCGCTTCATGACGAAAGCTTTCTTTCTTCAATCGAGTGATTGATGCCTTCTCTTCATTCCTGGGTCCTTTTGCAATCAAACCGAATGATGACTTCTCTGTCTATTTGTGGGCTCAGTTTACCAAATGGGCCGATGAGCATTTGGGCCTAACAATACCCCCAAATCCCGATCCAAATCTTTTAGGCGGGATTTGGGTCGGATTTGCCGCTTGAGCTACAGGCAGCGTGCGATACGTGGCTTGTACCCGTCCGTTCGATCATCCTCGAGAACTTGAAGAGTCACATCACTTTGGCTTTAAATGTTCAATCCCAGACCTCTTTAGAGATACGCGCGGATCTCTTCCTGTTTTTGTGCCTCATCGTCTTCTTGCTTCTACTTCCAATTCTTGTCCCTTTTCTCTGTTGCTCGTTCCCCATGGCCAACACCGATGCTAAGAGTATGGGCTTTTAATCCTCCCATGTTCTTGAACCCCATGACTGTCGCCCCTACTCTCTTTCTTCGGAGGAGGTTGAGACGATAATCCGCAGCCATGGCTTTCCATCCGGCACTAACTTTTACACCCCTATATGCGAGGCCGTGGATTGGGTCAAGGAAGGCTGGGTCTGCTTCTTGGAGTATCCCTTCACTCTGGGAGCCCTTTCCCCTTTTTCTCCTTTGATCTTGAACTTCCTAATGACTCTCAGAGCCTCCCCGACGCAGTTGATGCCATCAATGTGGAAGATCCTGTACCAGATATGCGAGACTTGCTTGGGCGAGAAGATCGATTTCACAGTGCAAGATCTGTTATGTGCGTACCGGGTTTGCCCTCTTAGGGCTGGACATTTTACCCTACACGCAAGGGATGCTAGTATGCTAGGAACCCATTGATCCCGAAGTCAAAGGTTAACGACAAAGATTTTGCCTCACACTTCTTCTTCGTGGAGAAGTCTAGTCTGGGAGAGATGTATCAAGAAGCTTTCTTCGACTCTTGGACCACTAAAAGTAAGTGTTCTTAACCCTAATTTCCTCTACCCCTCCTTTTTGTCATTGCTTTGTTGTTTCTTATTGGGTTTCTGATTTCGAGGGTTTCCCGTGCAGTTCCACCTAGTTTGGAAACCCATGTCTTGGAATCGGAAGCATGCAGGAAACTCTTCTCCCTTCCTGAAGCGAAGAGGACATACCGGAGATCTGTGGAACAGGCACTTGAAGGCGAGTCCAGCAACAAGACGGCGGCGGTTACCGGGGACCTAGGGGATGGCGAAGACGATGCGAGATCGGAGAACTCTGAGAAGACGATCGAGTATGGTGCTCCGGCACCTGGAAAGCTCGTTGAAGTGGCCACGAACTCTGCTAAGAACCCTGCCAGTATGTGTTTCTTTCCTTTGCTTTTACATTTTGTACTAATTTTTCCTTTATGGATTTTAACATCTGTCTTTCTAGAAGCTTCTTCTTCCTTGGGGAGGAGTTTCTCCGCTGCAGCCCTGATTCAGCGTAAGCTTCGGTCAAGTGACAAGAGACCCCCCTTGGATCCCAAGAAGAAGATGGAGGCCGCGGTGAAAGTGACTCCTACCAAGAGGTCATCGCCTGGTGCTGCTGAAGTTATTGACCTGGATGAGAAAGGTCCCTCAGATCTATGGCAAAAGCTCCCTAGTGCCCATGGCTCGAAGAAACCTCGCTTGGATGTTCCCACTCCTGCTCTGGTTAGAGACGTCGGCCTATCGGTTTGGAAGGTATGCTTTCTCAAGTTGTTTTCTTTCTTCCTTCTTTTTTTTAACCACGGACGATATCCTGCCTTGGTGCGTAGGCCTTACAAAGCATTCTCTGGGTTGCGGACGTCGTTGACAAAGAAGAGCAGGTCCTTAGAGAACATTAGGCTAGGTGGGACGCCGAAAAGGCTGCTTTGGAGAGGGAAACAACTCTTGCGGTTGAACGCCAGAAGATGGATGCGAGTAAGCTTGCGAAACTAGTTGAGACGGTCAAGCGTCAATCTTCCCAGGCTGTTTCGGATCGATCCAAGATCGCTGAGCTCGAGGCCGAGAACAGGAGAATTCTTAAGGAGGCTGGTGAGATTGGAGCCTACTATTCGATGATGTCTAGGGTGGAGACAATCAAGCAGTTTGCGGCTGGTCAGCACTCGGACTAGGATCTGGACGCTGAGATCGCGTCCTTCCATGATTGCTATCCTCCAAACCAGCCAGCTCCGGGTGACAAACTTTTTGCATCTCTTGTCGTGGAGGAAGAGGGTGGTGATCGTGATCCGAGCGTGGGTGTGACACCTGAGTAAGGCGATGGGCTTTCAACGGACGCAGTGGAGCAACTAAGGGGCACTTCTGTTAATGATGAAGATTAGGGTCGTGAGCCCTTGTAAAAGATTTTTGTTGTGGTGCTTTTTTTTGTTTTGTTTGAACAAACAGTTGTTGGGATGTGTGGGCCGCGTAGGGGCCGTGAACAATATTTGTCTATTGCACGGACGTCTCCTCTTCCTTAGGAAGAGGGTGTAGATAATTTTGGTGCATGCGTATTTTCTTTCTTGCGTATTTTCGTTTGGTATTGTCCTTCCTTTGTGTGCAGGATTTTTCAGGACGCGTGGGTGCTTCGGACTGAAGGCTTCAAGACGAGGACTCCTGCAGAAGTCTCTGGTCACGGGTGGCAGATGCGCTTACCGAAGAAGTTTCCAGGCAGGTGACGAGTATCGCGTCAGAATTCGCGCTCGGGAAATTCGGTCGATTAGAGACGTCTTTAGTCTAGGATTGGTTACCTCAACTGTTCGAACTTGTGTTCGATTGTATGATGTATTCTACATGACGATAAATAAAGTATGCTTTTGATTTTCTAGTTCTACTTATGCAAAGAGGAAATAAATGTGATTAAGCGGTGATGCACAAACGTCATTCATTCAATGAAAAACTATAGCATAGGAGTCACACAACAAAGAGTCTTCACACAAGTAAGCTGATCACAAACATACTATGAAAAGGATGAACTTAAGGCAAAAGCAAGATATTAACTATGGATAGGTGACCTCGAGTGTCTTGAGTGTCTGGCGCTGAAACCTTCTGTTGGGGGTTCCAGAGAAGTTTGCGCTCCGATAAAGGGAGACTTCTCTTAGAAGTGATACTTCTTCAAATGTATTGCGTTCCAGCTTCTTGGGATGGCTTCTCCATCTTTGGATTCCAGCTGGTATGCGCCTTGTCCAATGACCCCTGTTATCCTGTAGGGTCACTCCCATGTCGGGGCTAGCTTACCCGACTTGGTTTCGTGGGTATTTTGGAAGACTCGTCGTAGTACCCAGTCACCGACTCGGAAAGTCCGGATCCTGACGTTCTGGTTGTAGCTTCGGGTGACTTGTTGTTGGTGCCTTGCCAAGCGTAACAGGGCTTGGTCACGAAGCTCGCCAGAAGTATCCAAATCAGCCGATAGCTCCAGATGATTACGCTCTTCGGTCAAAAAGCTAGTGTGAGCGGTTGGGATAAGAATTTCGGCGAGAATGACCACTTCACATCCGTGTGTTAACGAGAAAGGAGACTGACCGGTCACTACCTTTGGTGTCGTTCGATCGGCCCAAAGGACATAAGGGAGCTCATCAGCCCAGTTCCCTTTAGCTTGCGCAAGCCGTTTCTTCAAATTATTTATGATCACTTTGTTGCTAGCCTCGGCCTGCCCATTTGACTGGGGATAGCGGGGGGTTGAGGTGACCATGCTAATTTTCCAGTGACTGCAGAAGTCTCTGGTTCTCTGGCTTATGAATTGGGACCCATTGTCACACACAATCTCCGCGAGTACCCCGAAAAGACAGAGGATATTTCTGATAATGAAAGAGATCACCTATTTATCTTTGATCTCTCGATAAGCTTCAGCTTCGATCCACTTAGAGAAGTAATCGGTCATAGCGAGGAAGAATATTCTCTGTCCGGACGAAGGGGGTAACTTCCCGACTATGTCCATCCCCCAGCACATAAAGGGCCATGGTGTGAGTGTGGGGTAAAGTGGCTCAGGAGGTTGGTGAGCGGTTGGCGCGTGTCTTTGGCAGGCATCGCATTTACGGCAGAAGTCTATAGCGTCTTTCCTCATAGTAGGCCAAAACCACCCCTGCCGAAGGGCTTTGTTGGATAGACTTCTCCCTCTGGTATTGTTTCCGCAATCTCCCTCATGAAGTTCTTCAAGAAGTCTCTGGACACCTTCCTTGGCTAGGCAACGTTGTAGTGTTCATACTGCCGATTTGTGGAACAGTTTCCCGCCCTCTACTGTAAACTTTGTAACCTTCATCCTTAGCAACTTAGCTTCAATTTTATCTTCCAGAAGTTTTCCCTTGGTTAGCCAATCCAGGTACGGCTGAGTCCAAGGTGCTTCGTTGGCCTCCGAAGGATCAAAGGGAGTTCTCTCGTGGTTTGGGTTACTCAGGGGCAGATCTGGGTCGGGATCGTTCCGATAACTCCTAGTGTCGATGTTGTCACTGCTCATGAAGACGTCGTTGTGGGGAGTAGCTCTGAGAAGGCCGACGTCATCGGTCGTACTATCAGATTTCTTGCTATCGCCGGTGTGAGTTCTTCTAATAGCAGGAAGCATGATGTGAATCATCGGGATTATAGGATATTCGTTAGGGTCAATGGATGACGCTAAATGGGCGAGAGAATCTGCTTGAGCATTATGCTCTGTTGGGATCTATGCGAAGGATACCTTCTCGAACTGAGGAATCATATTTTTGACCACATCTAGATAAGCTATCATCCTCTCATCCCTTGCTTCATATAACCCCAGAACTTGATTGACTATCAACAATGAGTCGCAATTGACTTCTATTTGCTGTATGCCCAGGTCTTTGGCAAGAATCAGACCGAAGATCAGAGCTTCATACTCAACTTCATTGTTCGTGGCTTCGAACGTGCATCTTACGGATTGTGCCACCTTATCCGCCTGTGTTGATTTTAGGACTACTCCTATCCCCGTTCCCCCAGCGTTAGAGGCGTCATCCGTGTGAAGCGTCCATTTGACTGGAGACTTAGCTTCTTGCATCATTAGCTTTGCTGGATCGGACCCTTCTTCTGTCGTATGGCTAAAATCAACCACAGAGTCAGCTAGCGCCTGAGATTTCAATGCAGTTCTAGGCTCGTACTTAATGTCGAACCCACTCAAGTGAATCGCCCATTTAGCCATTCTTCCTGTGAATTCAGGCTTATGCATCACCGTCTTCAAGGGATGCGTGGTTCTTACCACTATCGGGTTTGCCTCGAAGTACGGGCGAAGCTTGTTGGAGCACATGACTAGGGCAAGGACCAGCTTTTCCAAGGAAGAGTATCGGGTCTCGGCTGGTAGGAGAGTCCTACTAATATAGTACACAGGTTGCTGCTGCCCGTCTTGTTCCTGGGCCAGCACTCCACTGATGGCTTGTTTGGTGACGGCCAGGTATAAGGGTAGAGCTTCTCCTGCTTCGGGTTTGGCTAAGATCAGAGGATTGGAGAAGTATTTCTTTAGTTCTTGGAAAGCCTCCTCATGTCTAGCGGTCCATTGGAAGCATTTGTTCTTTCTAAGTACTTCGTAAAAGAGACGACATCGGTCTGCTGACGTAGATATGAACCTATTCAAAGCAGCAATCTGTCCAGTGAGCTTTTGAACGTCTTTCACACACCTAGGGGATTTCAGCGTCGTTATGGCTCGAACCTGTTCGGGGCTGGCTTCTATCCCTCTCTAGGTGACTAGGTACCCTAGGAACTTTCCCGACTTCACGCTGAAAGTACACTTCTATGGTTCAACTTCATGTTATATTGCTTCAGGATTTCAAAAGCTTTCTCTAGGTGACTTCTGTGATCTACAGCTTTCTTTGATTTGACGAGCATGTCATTTATGTACACCTCCATAGTTTATCCGATTTGGTCTTGGAACATTTTATTCACTAGCCTTTGATATGTGGCCCCAGCATTCCGCAACCCAAAGGGCATCACCTTATAGAAGTATGTTCCCTTGCTGGTGATGAAGGATGTCTTCTCCTGGTCGGTTTCTTCCATCCTGATCTGGTTGTAACCACTGAAGGCGTCCATGAAAGTCAACAATTCATGGCCCGCTGTGGCGTCTACTAGGGCGTCTATGTGAGGTAATGGAAATGAATCCTTGGGACAAGCCTTGTTCAAATCCGTGAAATCTACGCACATCCTCCACTTTCCGTTCTTCTTGGGAACGACGGCTATGTTTGCCAGCCATTCAGGATACTTGACTTCTTTGATCTTTCCAGTTTCCATCAACTTTCTCGCTTCTTCATCCGCTATTTTATTTCTCTCGTCGGTGAACTTCCTCCTTTCTGCTTTACCGGTGGGTGATTGCGGTCCACGTTTAATCTGTGTGTGATGATATCCGGATCGATTCCCACCATATCCTCATGGGACCAAGCAAAACATTCTGCATTTTTACTCAAGAAGTCTACTAGCTCATTTTTCATAGATGGCTCTAAATCCTTTCCAATCTTCACGGACCGATTGAGGTCGGACTGGTCTAGGACCACTTCCTCTACCTGTTCATCTTTCTTTTCTTTTTCTTTTAGAGAGGTAGAGTGAGTGGTCTCCTTTAATTGCTAGGTGGATTTTTGACTGGCGGCTAGTTTCAGCGCCGACTTGTAACACTCTCGGGATGTTCTTCGATCACCTCGGATCTCTTGAACCTCCCACAGTGTTGGTAACTTCACCGTATGGTGGTAAGTAGATGGGACGGCTCTCATGTCATGGAGTCATGGCCTTCCCATTATTACATTATAACACGAAGGGCAATCCATAACAGAATACCTAACCTGGATATTAACGCACTTTGCGTACGTGGGAATGATGATGTCCCCCACAGTGTGCTTCACTTCTCCGTTGAAGCCTACGAGTGTTGTGGGATTCTTTTCCACGTCCTTCTCGCTCAAACCCATTTCTCTCAAAGCCTTCAGTGTCATGAGATTGATTGAGCTCCCGGTATCAATGAGGACTCACTTCATTAAGACGTTTCCGATCGACAGAGAAATCACGAGGCCGTCATGGTGGGGTCCATCGAGACCATTGACGTCATCCTCGTCAAAGTGTATTGCGAGGTTGATGACGTCATTCTTCTCTTGTGTTGGGCGATGAAGAATGCTTTCTCGTGCGTTCCTCGTGGCTGCTGAATAAGTAAGGTTGCACACGCTTGACCCTCCGGTGATCACGTTCACGACTTAAGCAGGTACTGGCGACGCTGGCCTTCCCGCGCGCGAGGCCTCTACGACGTCCGGGGGGACTTGCGCATTCGGCACGACTTCTGTAATCCTTCCCCGAGATACAAGGTAGGCAATCTGTAACACCCCTATTTTGCAACGATAGGTGTTACCACCAGTGACCTCGGATTTTACCATCCAAAGTCACCCAAGGCTTTATAAGGTATTAAGTTAAATAGAAACATGCGGAATTATACCGTTATTACGATCAAAAGACTTGCTCATATATGAGACTTTAGAAATACTTATTACATACCATGGTTTAGTTTAGCGAAGTCTAAAACCTTAAGTATTGTTAAGCAGCGGAAATTAAAATAACATTGTTTTTGCTTAAGCGTAGAATGACCCGAAAGTGAGCAAAATACCATACTTGATTTAAAACCGATTTCCTTCCTTCTCTTGATTGATCTTCTTCCTTCACGCCTTTGATGGAGGTTTCCTGGATTCTGGCATTTGGCGCGAAAGGCGGAAAATACCAGGCAGAATTACGGAAAAACAGAATTAGTCTAAAGAGACTAAGCAAGCGAGAACGGATAATCTTAAGGTAGTTTGGTAAAGTATCGAACTTACTACGAGGTACTCGAGATGTGTTTCGAGAAGTGTATAATTTAAGTGGAGCTATTAAGAACGGAAAGAGTAAATCTCGAGATGAGATAACTCGTAAACCGAAAGAACGAACTACGAGATTGTAGAACGTCTTAAAATAGAATGAATGTTGGGAACGTTAATTACACATAAGTTTTTAGAAAAAATCTCGCGCCCTTGCGGACCGAGAGCCGGATCGATCATTTGAGACCGGTCCGGTTTTGGTTTCTTTTAATGTGATTTAGCACTTACTTTCTTTCGTGATCAAAACTTTCACATTAGTTAACGATTTTTAAGAGTGTGGGGGGCCATGAATGGGCCGACGTACCACTTTCACATTAGATTAATTATTTCATAAGAATTATACTCCATTTATTTTAGAGAAAAGTTTCGAATAAAAATGAATATTATGAATTTATTTTATTCAATAAATGATTAATGATTAAAATTATAAAAAAAAAATTAATCATAAAAATAGCGGCTATTACACAATCTCTATTTTTAACGCTACACATTCCTTGGTCACGTGACCATAATCGTCATGGAAGTCACACCACCTGCTCATATCCTTGTTTGGATAGGGCTTTTCATTTCTCTTCGGCTACCTAACGCCTCGTATTGTTTGAGCTATATTCTTCACGAGGTCCTCGGGGGATATACCTAGGTTGAACTCATCATACTTCGGCGGTAATGGTTTGGCCGGTTTGGTTTCGGCGACGTTCACCTTCACCGCGTCAGGGTGAGGGCGCCGATACGGTTGGTCACGGCGTTCCCGACGGTGATCTGGCGCTGATTTCTTGTCTACCCTCTCCCAGACACTTGCGGGCTTCCTCATCTTCAAATCCTCCTCGAGCCTGATTTGAGCCAGGGCTTTGGTTTTCACATCCTCGAAGTTGTGACAAGGATGCCTAGTGAGCTCTTTGTAGAGATCTCCGTCTTGATTTACCCCTGACGGAAGGCTTCCATCTCCGTCGGCACATCACAGTGCGGGATGGAGATTTCTCTCGGTTAAACCTGTCTAGGTACTCTCGGGTGGATTCTTCCGGCTTTTGGATAACCGCGTTGGTCATCATCTTTTGCTTGAATATGGCCACATGTTCGTCAGGATCCCCCGTGCCATCATATGGGGTCATACTGGGTACCGAGAACTTCTTTGGTATCTCGAACTGGGCGATGTGAGGGGCGAAAGGTGACTCGTCGTAACCGTCAACCGCTTTCTTCTCTATGGGACGCGGAACCCCGGGTATCTTCGCCAATTTCTTGGTGAACATCCTGAATTGGTTCCGAACGATACTCTCGAGGTCTCGGGGACGGCGACGGTCAGAATCCTCGTCATCGTCCATGACTTCATCCTCCAAGCACCGGGGGCTAACCTCTCGCACCGATCGCAGGCGTATGGGTGCCCTTGCCCCTTCGCTAATAGGGTTACCCTGAGCGGGGGTAAACGATGGTACCCCGGGAACCGTTGCTGGTGGGGTAATGAACTCCAGCCCAGGATTTCCCTCGCGCCGGCTGGTGTGGTTTCCAGAG
This sequence comes from Fallopia convolvulus, assembly GCA_964016875.1. Classification (NCBI taxonomy): domain Eukaryota; kingdom Viridiplantae; phylum Streptophyta; class Magnoliopsida; order Caryophyllales; family Polygonaceae; genus Fallopia; species Fallopia convolvulus. The sequence goes on along the minus strand of OZ024722.1, from coordinate 4,060,972 downwards.
GAACCTTCACCCCCACTGTTTCGGGCTCGATCCGGCACTCGGGCACGCGGGCCGACAAAGGACACAGATCGGATTGGGAGCGTAAACCGTCGTTATCGGCGGTTAACTGCTCGATGTTAGCCTTGTGCTTCTCGTTACAAGCACGATGATCAGTCAGTTCCTTCTCCAGAGCTTGGAGCCTTTGAGCGAACTCGAACAGTTCGAGGCGAAAGGCTGCCGACGTGTCTTGGCGTGCGCCTCCATCATCCCCGGTGTTTAGCTCTTGGCTACCTTCGTTAGGGTTGCTCGTGGCAATCTTCTTGAACTCCCTTCAACGCGAAGAACCGAATATTTTTCAATCGTAGGGCCACGGTGGGCGTCAAATTGTTTTGGACAAAAACTTGATCAACAAATCCCTGTCCTGAATCAGGGCACGATCGAATTCAAAGGAAAACAATGACTAAGAGAAAGCTCGAATCTTCTGAATGCCGAGGGCTAAAGTCCTCTCTTTTGATTAATTCTTATTGGTTACAATCTTGTGGTTTACAAATTGCATAATTCTACCTATATACACCCTCGTTCCAACGGTTACTTCCTACATCCCATGATTCCCGGATTTCTAGGGCATATCTTTTAACTACCACCCACTTCCCACATATATCGGAGATGAGAAACGCCCCAGCCAATACCTTCTGAACATGCTTCTCCGCTTCGTGACGAAAGTTTTCTTTCTTCAATCGAGTGACTGGTGCCTTCTCTTCATTCTTGGGTCCTTTCGCAATCAAACCGACTGATGACTTCTCTGTCTATTTGTGGGCTCGGTTTACCAAATGGGCCGATGAGCATTTGGGCCTAACATGTATAAAATCTGTTACAAGAGAGGAAGCCCAGTCTCCCGGATTGAAATCTTTGCTAGTTGAATGGGCCATAAAACCCTTCAAGCCCAATAAACACCATATGTTTTTGGTCTAGACTCTTGATATATCAGCAATCTCATCAACCCAAGCTTGTCCTTTCATGTAAAAAACGGCATTAACACAAGCATAAGATAAATTAGAAACAAAAATTAGATTCTGTTAAATGTGGGGTAGATTAGTGAAAATCTTCGTTCACATATTCAAGCGATGATGAAAAGAAAGAAGCTCGACCAGATAAATGGGTATAAGTATTGCTTACCTGAAGCAAGGGGGCAGATGAGTTGGATTATATTAAGCATATTCCTAGTCATAATAAATGTGGACAGATTTGCTGGTTGTATGTAAGAGCTGGGACAAATTGTTCAAATGCTCTTTCAATTGGATTATGTTTGAGTATATTCCGAGCCATATGAAATGTTAGACGTCCTTCAGAAACAATACTCTAATTCTCTACTAATCAAAACCATACAAATTTAGCCAACTTAGAACGTTTGTAGTAACATGGAATCGAGACATATGAAATGTTTGACATCCTTCAAACAAAACACCAAACTCTCTACCAATCAAACTCATACAAATTTCAGCCTGCTTAGCATGTTTGTGGTAACATATTCCGAGTCATATTAAATGTTTGACATCCTTCAACAATATAGTCTCTTTACCAATCAAAAAATCACACCAACTTGGCCCTCCTAGCAAGTTTATACTTTGTAGTAACATATACTGACTATACTTGAATGCACTATTTGTCAAAAAGTCCTATTTACTCCAACTATATCCTGCTCTAGGAGATTGATCTTCCTCTTGCTACTATATCCTGTCTTAGGTGGTTTATATGCCTCATATGTTTGAAAGTGTTACAAGTACAAAGACATGAAGCTTATAAGCAAAGAGATCATGCAAGTTGATAAGCGAGGAAAAGTCAATCATCCTAGACCATCTCTGTCAGTCAGAAGTTATTGGTAATCCAATCACACTACTCAGCAGAGAAAAGAAAACAACAGTGGGTCAAGATTTCACTAGCTCTAGCATTCCTAGTTTCAACATTCTGGTAGGCAGGCTAACAAAATGTTTCATCTATTTGTTCCCATGATGAAGATTGTGGCACGACGGCGTTCAGAAAGTAAGGGCCACCATTCCTTGAAGTATTTTTCTCCACTGATAAAAGTCTTAAACTTCCTTCTAATCTTTGGTGCTTCTGGAAATCATCAACATCACTTTCACTTTTCAAATCATATCAGAGCCAAGACATGGCAAGGAAAAGTTGCACACATGAGCAAGACCACTTGCACCATATATTCCTAGTCTCTCTCCTCATAGTAAGTGATATAGCCAAAATATTATCAAACCGCTAAAATAAACACACCTATAAAACAGGTGTGCTCTGGATGGAGGAAAGCTTGCGAAAAGTATGTTCCACTACAAATTAAGTTGCCCCTTCCTACTGCTTCCCTCTTAGAGTCGTCCTATCCCGGTGAATCCCCCGCTTGCTTCTTGAAGGAAGATTCAATTCTTCAAATTAAAGCCCTGAATCACAATGACGAAGAAGATGATGAGGGCTGGGTGTGTAGGCTGCGCGAGGATGGAGAGAATTCGTTTGACGTGGAAAAGCTTCTATTTGATTCTTCAAATATCACGAAATCTATAAACTTAGCAGATTATGCCTTCAAAGAGATAGGGAAGGTAGGACGGATTGAGTGGAGGCTAAGGGACGGTGGGAAGATGCTTCCGTAGGACGCAAGAAAGGTGATATCGATTGAAAAAAAAGCGGCATTGCAGTGATGTGGTCTTTGTCTATTCAAATGGGTTGCAGTGTATATTACTGGCATGAGGGGCATGGTTCTGCATGGACTAAAATGGATGGCTTTCTGGTCGAGGACATTGTGATGCACAAAGGGGCCTTCTATGTTGTTTCGAGAGATGGAACTCTTAGCACGTTGGATCCTCGAAACTACAATGAATCAATGTCCTAATGCAACCTAAAGTCGTTTCATAATAAAAGTCACAACTTTGTTCGAGGATTGGATAGGATAGTTTTGATCTCGTATGGTGGGGTTTTGTATCTTATTTGCTATGTTGAGGCGAGATTTGACCCTGATTTTGATAAAGATACTTCTTTCAAGTACTCTAAACACGTGAAGATGGGGATATATAGGTGGGCCGAACCTCCTCGAATGTGTTACATAGAGGTGACTGGGGCTGAGTTGAATGGCATAATGCTAGTAGTCGGCGGTACAGATTTTGCATTTGGCATGGAAAGTGCAAATTGTCAAAACTCTATTTGCTTGCGTTTTGCTTCCTGGGGCAATGAGGTCGTCTTGTTTTGTGATTTGGCTCATCCTGGGAGTTCTTGTCTGTTATCCAAGAGCCGAGTGCATTACAAAATGTTGGGGCCTTCTCCTCCATGGGACAACTAGGTACCATGTGCTTCAAATGCTTCTCTAGCCTATCTATCTCAATTTTGTCTACCTGCTCATTATATTTATTGCTATCTGGAAACTACTAGTTCTTCAGGGTTTATTTGTGAAGTTTCTAATCATGGCCATGTTGGTGTAAATGATGTGTTCGTGTAATTACCTGAAAGCAAGCATTGTGAGCCATGCTGGAAGTGTACTATTTGTAGTGATTCGGTGATATTCTAATGCTGGAAGTGTACTATTTCGTGTAATTACCTTAAAAAACACAAGATATAAACTTTGTCTCGTCCAACGGACAGGTTAGCACTCTAGTTTGATTAATTTTTCTCCATTTTTGCTAAATATAACAAACAGGCTCAATATATGATTAGGCATGAAAATCGATATTCCTTGACTTCTTTGAGAAGAATTGCCGATTGAGAAGAATTGTCAATTGAGAAGGGTGTAATTTCCTTTTGTTTGTACTAACTATTAAAACCCGTAAATAATATGCTATTAGATTTTATTAATACTAACTCATGGGTTTATATAACAAATATAGATTATCAATCATCTCCTCCCTCTCTCTTAATAGAGAGACAAATATAGGTTATCACTCTGACAAATATAGATTATCACTCATCACTCCGAAAAATATAGATTCTCACTCCTCTCCTCCCTTTCTCTTAATTATAGAGAGATTTTTCTTGGACATCAAACACGTCGAATCTCAGTTAAAGAAATTAATTCTTGATCTGAAAATGTTTTTCAATCCTTTTCTTTATTTCATTCTTTCTCCTATTTATAGCATTTGCAAGTTTCTAGTTATCTCTAATAGGCGATGTGGGACGAGTTGAAAATTCTCCATAAGAGGGATTTAGCATCCTACACGTACATGTGTATATATATGGTGGTGTGTGTGTGTGTGGCAATACATGAGTAGAGTAAAGAAGATAGGCCCTTACGTGGGCAATCTCAGCTAATGCAAAATGATGACCATGTTGCTTTGTTTACTGAACTACAGTAGTACCTCTATAAATTAATAGGGTTGGAATCGTGATATTTTTATTATTTTATACAGTAAAATCACATGGGATGATTTTAACCAAGACTTTTTTTATAGTAATGATTGATTAACTATTTGTCACACAAGCGTTAAGTGGAGTTGTTTTTAGCACCTAGCTAGTTAGGTTGAGAGTAAATACCTTAACATTTAGTTTGTGTAAGAGAATATGTTAGCTTATGAAGGAGTCTAATATATATTTTTCTGCACAAGTACAACACTCTTCCATTTAAACGAATATGCTACTTCTAGTAGTAATAAAATGGTCACATAATAAACAAAAGTGCATACAATTATCAAAAGTGCATCGACAAGTTACAACATAAGGAACATAGTCATCGATTTCTATTTCACTCCACAATTCCTTCATATTTTCCAAGTCTCCACTATCATTGAACTTGTCCATCAGGGTGATGATATATGTCCCTCTATCACGCTTTTAGCTTGTGGATTTTATCTTTATAAACATTGATTTAGTATTTCTTAAGTTCCCTAGAATGAAAAAGGGCACCAATTAAAATTATTTAGGTAATAAAATCAAGCCCACATCCCTCAACATAACATCCATTCTTTTCAAGATCTGATTATAAGCAAAAACTATATAAATAATAAATCAACTATATTAGGCTTTTCAATTAAGGATTTCATTTTTTTTATTTGCTTGCCACTGTAAAACCGGGTTTCACGAGAACCCAATAGTAAATTCAAATTCCACTACAACTCTTATGGGTTTCACGAGAACCCAATAGTAAATTCAAATTCTGCTACAACTCCATTTTTTTTTATTGGGTAAAGGATTAGGGTCGCCAAAAATACTATTTGGGCTCGCCTATAGAATCCACTAGAGATGAGAACTGGTTACAGTGACCTCAGAGCACTACCCCAAAGACCTAACCGTTGAACCAAAGCTATTCATAAGCACGCCTTTCTTTTTATTTCATTTTGGGTACAATTATTAAGTATATCATTCCTTGTTATTATTTTTTTTGGGCTCAAGCCCAACTAGGGGAGGCCCAAGTCGGAAGCCAAGAAGACGCCCAACTAGGTGAGGCTCCACTACTCTCTCACCCATGTGACTTGCCAATAATATATTTGTTATTATTGCTGAGACTTGCCTAGTTAGCAAATCAACTCGGCACACCCCTGGCATTGAGCCCAGTTCCATGCCAGCTCAACCACATACTTACTTAACCTGTGAACAATATGAAGAGTTGCCTTCAAAAATAGTACCCAAAGGTCATCAGTTCGACTCTCATGGACAATGCCCTTCACCCAAAAAAAAAAAATCAAGCGGATTTTCTTGATTTAAGACAATAAAATACCTTAGCTTATAAATTCACCAAATATATTATCAAGTCTCACCAATCTAACTAGTAGGTGATGGCATTTGTGACTACTAGATCACGAGTTCGAATTCCCCTTCTCCATTGTAACGTCTAAGTGATAAAAGGAAATCACCCAAAATATTATGTGCTATGAGTATTGTCCCAATCTTCTAGGAAAAATAAAAGAAAATGACCCAGAATATTATGTGTTATGAGTATTGTCCCAATCTTCTAGGAAAAATAAAACAAAATGACCCAGAATGTTATGTGCTATGAGTATCGTCCCAATCTTCTAGGAAAAAGAAAAGAAAATCACCCAGAATGTTATGTGCTATAAGTATCGGACGACGGACGTACCTCATTAATTTTTATTGGACATAGGAACCCATCTTGACTCCTAGATTCCGTTATAGAGGAACCTCAATAGGTCAATGTTGTTGTTGTATATCCCCGTTAAAACTCATTAAAAGGTCCAGAAAAAGTATGTGACTACACTATATACGTAATAAAAATACCTCTTAATGTGAATCAAATTAAACTAGATAGCTGACCACCAACCATGCATAAATCAAAATAGTATGGAGATTCATGGTTTATTCATTGGTTGGGAATTGGGAATTGGGAATTTGGGTTATAAGCGGAAAATTAGCAAGCACAAGGGCATGACTTTTTTCTGATGCGTTTAGACTGACAACGATCTTCAAGGAAGCCCTTAAGTCTTACTTCTTTTCTTACCAATTTTCGTTGATTTTTGAGGTTTGACACTTTGACATTGCCTTCTTGTTCTTCGATCTCCTTCTTCTTTTACGATAGAAATCTTGACATTCAGACCAAAAAAAAAATCTTGACATTGTTTTCAATGGTTGTCCTTCATTATCATAAGATTAAGAGCACCTTGATATGAAGTGGGTCAAAATGGACCTTCCAGCTAGCTTCCTCCATCGACTATTTGCTAAATCTTTTAATTAACATTATTAATAAAACAGAAAGCAAATGCATATATGCATCATTTTATTGAAAATGAGTGCTCTTTAATTTTGTCCAATTGTATCATTTTTATTAAAAATGTGTTTGCTTTGAGTCTATTTTGAAGTACAATATTATTCTGTTTTCATCTCATATTTTAAATTATTTTTAAACTAATATGAGCATCAAAACTCTTTTTCTTTATTATTTCAATGTTCACTTTACTTAGAAAGTGAACATTGATTATATATTAATTTTTGTTCCAAATTTTCCACATGGGAACTCTCAAGTCTCAACACATCCCTCAAGTGACAACTACTTAGGCCAGTTGTCAATTGGACGCAAATCTTCAAGCCTCGCACCTGTCATATTTGGAACGGTCGCTCCTTTATTGGGCGGGCTACTTGAACATAGTCAATACAGACGACAAGCTTGTATAATCCCTCAAAGCTGTGAACTACCACTTTGGGATCGATCGCTCCTTTATTGAAAGGACTATTTGATCGAGCGAGCCTATTAAGTGGCATGGGCAAGCTTGAAGACTACGACAAATGAATCCATACCGAAACCTATTATTATACCATTTTAAAGTCTGGTGAGCTGATAAGTTGAGAATCGTGTATGTAACGGACCTAACATACAAGACTAATAATGTTCCTACCCAAAATCATATGGTAATGGGTGGAGTGACTCATAGTTATATATCAATTTGTGTTCAAATTTTTTCACGTGGGAACTCTCAATACACCACCTCAAATGACAACTGTTTGGGCTAGTCAATTGGACGTAAATCTTTAAGGCTCGCAAACCGTCACATTTGGAACGGTAACTCCTTTATTGGGTGAGTTGTTTGAATACGCTTACAAGGCTGACAAGCGTGTATAATCCTTCAAAGCTTGGGACCGGTCGCTCCTTTATTGGACGGACTACCTGTCGGAACCATTAAGCGGGCAAGTCTGAAGAGTCCCAGAAATAAACCCACGTCGTAATTTCTATTATGATACCATTTAAAAGTTTGGTGGACCGATAAGTTGAGATTTATATGTTTAACAGATCTAACATACAAAACCAATTAATACCCAAAATCATACGATAATGGGTGAAATAACTCATTAATTATATATCATTTTTGTCCCAATTTTATCTTTAGCACGTGTATTTGGCCAAAACAACTACTGACTGCGATTGAAGGGAGTATTGATTTAAGCAATTTTCTATCATTTTGCATTTTCAGGAAATAAATAACGAATTGAGATTGTTATGTGCAGAAAGATAATCGATCATCTTTGTAATTGTTTTCTTCTTCCATTTTTGTTTCACCTGGGAGAGGGGAAGGATCTAAAGCTTTTCAAAATTCTTGCAAGGATATGATCATGTAGAATTAGTATTGACTTGAACATTGACAGCATGTGGAATTAGCTAGCTAGCTTTCATATATCTTTATCGAGAAATTTTTTGACATGTAGCCAGAACTTTTTTAAATTCTTGGGAGCATGTAAAATTCTTGGGACCTACGAAATCCACCTAACAGTCGAGAAAAATCCTGTTTAATTTCTTGCAATAATTTCAAACCTAATAGTATAATTCCAAGATATCTTGTAAGTTTTTTCTTAAAAGGATATATATTGTAAATTAGGCTCATACTCAAGACAATTTTTTTTAGTGAAGTATCCACCTTTAATGATAAATCTTGTGTTTGATCGGCTTGCGCCAACCTATATATTCAAGACAAACTTATTAGTACTGGATAAGTTATAAAAAATACATACAACCCAGCTACCAATGGTCTTAACAGTTTATATTTATTTGTTATTTTTATAATAGTATGATTAATGTGTGCCATGGGCATATAATAATTACTTAAATTTTAAAATAATTTTGAGTAAATCTTGTACAAATAATTAAAGTTAACAAATAAATACCGCACTTTCTAAACTTGTTATTGTTGTTTGTCCATTTTAGAAAAATCCTATTTATAAATTAAGATTACGGACCTTAATGAAATTTTAAAATATTTTTTTCATTTCTTGAAATTATTAAAAATAGAATATTGGAAAATTAGTTTCAAAACTATATATTTTTTTTATTTACTCCCATTTGTTTATTTAAATAAATCTCTGTTTCATGGAACCATCATCGATGGATTGATGGTAGAAGACAAAAAAATGCGAAATGAAATAAAAATGATTAATTCCCACTTTTTGAAAAATCATTATGCAGGAAGCTACTACGTATTGCACTTAAACATCACAGCTTGAGAGTTGAGCCTACCATTTTTACTAGTTATCGCCATCACCTCCGCCCTTTTTTCTTTCCAAGCTGAGATTTTTATGCGCCCTATTTTGGCACCTCTTTGCCTTCTCCAAATATCTCTGTTGCTTCCCTTATCAGGTTTGTTCCAAGCTCTTGTTACTCTTGTCTTATTGCCTATACAAGACCAGGTGTGTACGCATGTTTTGGGTTTCAATTTGATCAATTTTCCCTGTTTTCTCATCTGCGCGATTCTCAATTCATGTTTTCATCGTTCTAGGTTTGTGGCCAATTGTGGGTATAGCTTAGTTATGCCTATTTTGGTGAGGGAAGAGTTGGGTTGGTTTTACTTCAGCAATTCTCATCTGGGTTTAATAGTACTGTTTAGGTTTAATCACATTCTTGGGTTTGAATGGGATACTATTGACTATTGAGCATCGGATTATACCTTTTGGGCGTCGAACAGCTTCTTGATCCCTTTTTTGACTTTATTAGCTACTTACTTGCCTCTTGGGTTTAATGGTGTATTAATTGAATTGGTTGAATTCTTGAATTGTATAGACAATTACTCCGTATTGTGTATAGTATCTTCTTTTGATGGCATGTAGTAAAATGCAGGCCGAGTAATTAGTACATCAAATTCAGCACTTTTCGGCTGGCAAATTAGAAGATTGAGCATTAATCAGTTCATTGAATTTGTCTTGATCTTGATTCCACCGCCTAGCAGCTTTTAAAGCTTAGGAAATTGCCATTTCTTCTGCTTGTCTTTCATTAGTGAGTTTTGGTTTTATTGCTCTAAAATAAGCTCCCAGGTTTGAAACGTCCCTTTGTTGAGGAGCTTAAGCTTTGCACTTGAATGTTAGATTTGTTATGCAAATTGCAGTTTGGAACGGTCTATTTATTTGGTTTGTGTCTATTTATTTTTTTAAACTGTACAAAATTTAATCAATCATTGCATTAATGATCACTCAGATGATTTCTGCAGATGGCCTTCTTTTTGTACTTATAAGATCTTGGACACATTGTACAGACCTGATCCTGAACTAGAAGAAATGCTACATCAGCTTCTCTAATATAATATGCCGGCAATAAGCTCTTGTGCTGCAGCCAGGATTTTGATAAAGGCCTTGAGGTTTTTCGTGTTTGTGCAGTTGTTGCTATTAGGCAATGCCTCTGGAGCTCGGATTAGACCAATACTTGTTGGGGGTAAGCTTATATTTGCATTCCCTTGTTTTTAAATAAATGGCTAAGGCAAATGAAGATTTCAATGTCTTAATCTTTATTGCTCCATAGAAGAAAACTTGGAAGCTTTACTGTGTAAATATCTCTCATCAGCAATCTATTGGCTTAGTTCTGAACTTGAGACCTTGTGGCTTAGTGTAGTTTTTGTTCATTATAATTGAGAGCTATCTGCTAATTACACTCATGGAAAAAATTGCAGCTGAATTTTCCCTTGAGGCTGGTCAGAAAGTTTTGAGACATGAACCGAGAATATCTATTCCTGCTCACAACCATTATGATCCACACTTTTCATTGATATCTATGATTATGGTCATATCTGTACCCGGAATGGTCATATTTGGCTGTGCTTTTTCCTGGATTTGGAGGAAGAAGGAAGGCTCTCATGGTTCTGGCGAACGGGATCTGAATCCAAGTGAGTAATCTGGTAACCTGCTTGCTCAGATGCATAATTTTTTTTATCCTTGCTTACTTCAACATAGCATTTCCTATATTACATTTGAGAATTTTTATCCTAATAATTAGCTACTGTTCCTTGCTTGAAATGATGACCTAGAATGTGAAGCCACATGATAGTTTGACCATGGTCACTGCTCTTCAGTTGATTGATTAAAACTTTATTTGATTGCAGTGGATTCAACCTCTTCCTTCGAAAAGAATTTGGTTCATGAGAAAGTTCAGGGCAGTCCAATGAGACAACCACCTCGAAGTCCTATGAGACAGCCCCCTCGAAGTCCAATGAGACACCCCCGGCCTCAGAGTCCAAACAGGCGCCTGCCACAAAGTCCAGGGAGATACCCTACATCTAGTCCTCGGTCTTCTGAAAACTTGAGTAAACTGGGACCTTTACATCTCACTACTAATCTGGTTTTGAAAGCTACTCATAACCTCTCAACATCTTCATACTTGGGTGAAGGAGGCTTTGGTTCCATCTACAAAGGACGACTACCTGACGGTCAGGCAATTGCTATACAGCGAGCTAGGAAGGTATGTGATAGAACCCTATAAGGGGGCGTTTGGTTACTGGGTATGGGGAATGAGGTATCGGGTTGTGGAATGGAAACCCGATACTTAATGTTTGGTATGCTAATATGAAAGCAAGCATCTCGCTATTCAGCCAATTTCAAGGAATCTTTGCAATTTGTAATTCATTTCATTAATCATGTCTCCAGTAGTCCAGTTACTATATATGCATCCTCATTTTCTAGTTAGTACTTGGTACTAACTAGCAAATGGAGAAATGAGTTAATACTTGAAACTAATAAAATGGATAATTTGGGATTGTATCAGTTTTACATGCTAATTTAACTGTGTAGTGCTATAAAAGCTGGTTTTGATATGGTCATCAACTGAATGATCTCACATGTTGATTTCATGATGAAGTGACTTTATTAGGTTATGACTCTACATCTCTACTCCTGTAAACTATAGTTTATTTCTAAGTATTGATAGGAGGAACTTTTTAACTCTCAAGCAATGTGCAACTTGAAAGAAAAATTCTTATAGAAAACACTGCTATATTGGCACCTGATTGGGTGAATTTTCAGTTTGTTACTGTGGGATTGGTGTAGGAACATTTTCATTCAACTGAATTCAACCGTGAACTTGACATTCTGTTGAAAATTGATCACCGGAGTTTAGTGAGGTTTCTTGGTTGTGTTGACAATGGAGATGAAAGGCTTATTGTCACAGAGTACGTGACAAATGGTACTTTGAGGGAGCATCTGGATGGTGAGAATTTCTTACAGATTATGATGTAATACAATATCTGATTCTATGGTTACTTTGTGTTCACATATAAATTTCTGGGTGCTATACATTGCAGGTGAACATGGGAAGATTTTGGATTTTAATCAACGTCTTGAGATATCTATTGATGTAGCCCATGGCTTAACCTATCTTCACATGTATGCAGGTAACTCAACCGCTCTCCTCCACCCTGAATATGATAGCCAATTATAGTAGGAGAGGGATTTTATTGATTATCTTGTTCCAATTTAGGGATTGCAACTTGAAAGGTGAATCTTATGCTAACACGCTATTCTTGACATGGAAATAAACTACACTTTCAGCAACTAGTTTCCCTCTATTTAAAATCTTCTCTGATGTAATAACACTGGAGTACATGCCAATCAAAGTCTAATGATACTCTATCTATCTACTCTCTTGAATACTTTTCCTAGTTGGAACTACTGATAAACTAACCGATTGAATATTTGTGTTATTTTCTTATCATAGAAAAGCAGATCATTCATCGGGATATAAAGTCATCCAATATTCTTCTGACGGAGACTATGAAGGCTAAAGTGTCTGATTTTGGGTTTGCCAGAGTTGGTTCACAAGATACCGACTTCACACACATCTCAACAAAGGTGAAAGGGACTGTGGGCTATCTTGATCCTGAGTATATGAGAACACACAAACTCACTCCCAAAAGTGACGTCTACTCTTTCGGAATTTTACTCTTGGAAATTCTGACTGGGCGTCGTCCTGTAGAACCAAGACGGCCTACTGAAGAGAAGGTGTTAATCAAATGGGTAAGTTGAACTACTAAGCTTTTTGCACCCATTGAGGCCCCATTTGGTTGCAAACTATTTGTTTGATGTCATGACACATCAACAGAAGTTTCCAGAAGTGGACTATATTCATTCTCTTTCTGTTTCAGTTTCTATAGTTTGCAACCAAGGGGGCCCTTAGACTCTGCAGTAGAGTTATTGTTAGTGCAACTTTCACAGTAGTGACCATATCTTGTGTTCAATTCTGCAGACCTTCAATCTTTACAGGGAAGGTAATGTGGTGGGGCTAGTTGATCCCCAGATGAAGGAGCATGTCAGTGCAGATATACTCAAAAAGATGCTCGCCTTGGCGTTCCACTGCGCAGCTCCTATTCGTGCGGATAGGCCAGACATGAAAGAGGTTGGGGAGAAACTTTGGACAATAAGGATGGACTACAATCACAAGAGAAGGGCTGACAGCTGAAACTTGTAGTTCAGGCAAATTTTGGTGCGACTACATTGAGAGAGTTCATCTTTCTGGCTTTCAACTCTGATAAATGTTTTAAAGATGCTGTAAACTATTTTGTCCTTTTACCCTGGCTCTCTTTAGAAAAAGTATTTAGTTGGCAATATTCAATCAGTCAATATTTCATCATTCTTAAGTTGTAATTAAAAGCTACAGTCCCAGTTATATTTCTGTTCTATATAACATATCTGGTGGGAACAGATTTTTATATCTCAGAATTTTATCTCCGTACCTGATTTAGAAATTTTAATTTTTAGTCTTGTTGCTTACACTGGTGTGAGAGTATTAATTGCAAGGTTGATTGAATATCAAATATCACAGCTACTATGTTTTATACAGAATGTATAGATCGTACATGTGAGAATGAGAGTTCCTGCAAAATCCAAAGAACATGTTTAACATTGGTTCCAAAAAGAGTGCAGTGGGGAAATCAACACAAAGCAAAGAAGATGACCTGTATGGTAAAGTGTCAACACTAAACAAACATAGGCCAGAAAACCGAAGGACATTTGCAAGGGAAACACTAACGAAGAATTGTTTATTGATTGAATCCTTACAGCCATATGCTGGAGCATTAGCCTCTTCAAGGATCAGAGTTTTAGAATACAACTAATCAACAATTTACTTTCCTTGCACAAGAAGGTAAGCACAAAAGAAACATAGCATTATCCACTATCCAGCATACACATTTGTATTAGTATGGACATATGAAAGCATTTAAACAACCCACAGTAGGCATACATATTTGTATAACAATTTCAGAAAGGCCAATTAACAGTTTAACTGTAAATAAAGGTAAAATCTTCACTAGTCAGCCATTCAGAGAACCTGGAAGTAATTAAACAGTTTTGAAGAAGACAGTAAATCCGTCTTGCAAACTCCGACGTAGCAATTGATCAGCCACAGTTACTGCCGCTATTAGTGCCAGCACTGAAAAATGGCAAACGTGAGATTTGCGAAAGCACAGATCCAAACACTGTGGGCGTTTGTTTTTCAGCTGCTGCTTTCTTAATCTCCATTAGTCTATCAGGATCACGCCAAAACTTTATAACTTGAAGACTCTCTTCCTCTGTTGATCTCTGCAGAATAATTTTAGCTATATATCCTTTTTCTCTCATTTGTCTGCAAATTTGGGAAGGATTATTTGCTGTAAGAGTGACCATATACAGCCATCCCTTATCTGACAAAAGATTGTCAGCCACAGGCAGAATTTTGTCAATGACAACTCGACCATTATGGCCTCCAGCCCAAGAAGAAACTATTCCACTAGCACCCACTTCATCCTCAGGAGTTGGCACATATGGTGGATTCACAACAATAACATCAACTAATCCTGCCAAACGCTTCTCAAGCCCTGATGCAATATTACTTAAAACCAACTCTGCATGAACCCCGTGTGATTCAAGTGTCTCAGAAGTCACCTTTATTGCGTGTGGGTTGATGTCTGTTGCAAAATACTGAATTCCATTGGCTTCTTGCCCAAGCATCATTGCTAGAGAGGTAATGACATATCCACTACCACAGCCAACTTCCATGCATATTGCAGGCTGATGCTCTAGTAATTTTGCTCGGTCAGCAAGCAACGAATCAACAAGTACAAAAGAATCATCACATGGTTCATAGACCTCGGGGTGGGAGCTCATGAGGCGGATTTGAGCTGTTTTGTAAGACTGCTTCGTTTTAACCTGTAACAAGCATATAGAGTTGAAGAAGGCATTCAGTCTTCAAAATGACTAGTTTTGTTGTATGCAGTGAGAAACTACCATTCCCAATCACACAAACCTGCTTATTCTTAGAGTGCTTTCCATCACCAAGGGTTCCAGCAGAATTTATGAGTTCTATAGATGCCACTTCCATATTTGCCAGATCAGAGCTGCATAAAAATTAGAGGAAGAACAATTGAACAAAAAACATCAAATGGATGCAAAAAAATCTTCAAAATCAAATACACCACCAGAAAACTACATAAAAGCAAAAAGTTACAAGTTGCTCTCACTGTTCAGCTCTCACGGTTTCAGATTGCACACAAGTCGAAACCTTTCCAATCAAACAACCATCAAAATTTGAGCGACGAGATATCAAATCAAAGCAAGATACACATGTCTAAATCCAGAAAATCCCTTTGACAGATGAATCACAGAACGAAATCGGTCCAAATTTCACCAACCACCTAAATTATCAATCGGTAAGACAATACGCTACTTGAGAAATTACCTGTATTTCGAGACGAAAAAGAAAAGATTGTGACAGCTGAGATCGCAAACAGAGAGAAGGATCCGCGACACGGTGGAAGAGGAAGACAGTGGTGGCGACGACGATCGCCGGTGGAGGAAAGGGGGCTTAGCTAGGCTCGAAAAGGACCTGTTTGGAAGAATTTTTGTCAGACTTGCAATAATGGGCTTATGGGCCCAATCTGATCTAAAGATGGCCCACTAATTTTTTATTGCTCCCAATTCGCACCTTTGGGCCGCTGTCCATATTGGGAATGGGCCAGCAAACCATTAATCATAAAAGAGCGGACCCACAACATACTAAAGTATAATCAGATGGTCCACCAACCACCATCTGTAATTCCTAATTCTTATTGGTCGATTTTTCGTCGGCAAAAAAAGAAAAAAAAAACTATTTTTTTGGTAGAAAAAAATAATAATAATTGAGAAACACGCCTTTCCCCCTTTCCCGACACACAAAGGAAAAAAAAAGACAAATAGCGAAAAAGGAGATTTTTTCGCTGTCCAAATTCCGAAACCTCACGCGCTCCGTTACTCGAACTTCAACTGATCTCCGGCGACGGTTGCCTCCGGCGCTCTCGCTTGGCAAGTGCTCCGTCTGCTGCTTCTGTTCTTTGACAGAGTGAGGACTGGGACTCTGGGATCTTAAAAGTACGAAATTCGCTTTCTCTGTCAAGAAATCAGAGATGGCGTTTCTGTTCGGCCTCGCCATCGGGATCCTCGCCGGAATCGCGGCCATCGTCATCTTCGTGCGTTGCGAAAATGCGCGGTCTAAGCAGCGCTCAGACCTAGTAATCTTTCTCTGTTTACAAAAGCTTTAATCACTACTCAATTCCTCAGAATATGTTTAAATATTGTTTAATTTATTGTGGAATTAGGCTGCGACGATTGCGGCGTTTGCTAGAATGACGGTTGGAGATTCCAGAAAGCTGCTCCCGCCGCCGTACTACCCGTCGTGGGTCGTCTTCTCACAGCGACAGAAGGTCAATTTACTTGTTCTTTTGTCTAAAATTCTACTATTAAGTTGCTTGTTAAAAAGGAGTAGCAATTGGATAATGTTAGTTCCTGATTGCATCATTTTCTATTTTTTTATGCTTGTTTTCAGCTGAATTGGCTCAACACTCATCTTACCAAGATTTGGCCCTATGTAGATCAGGTATAGTGTGATTTCTGCTTCATTTTGATGACTTTTCTTTCCTATTTGGGTTATGGGAGGTCAAAATGCTTTCAGTTTAGTATAATTTTGATGGATTGTTTATGATTTGACTGTGGGGTGTAGGCGGCGTCCGAGCTCATAAAGGCTTCTGTGGAGCCTGTTCTTGAATCATACAGACCAATTATACTTTCATCCCTAAAATTCTCAAAACTCACCCTTGGTACTGTTGCTCCGCAATTTACAGGTTGGTTTGATTTCCACATTTTATTAATTCTTTTGGCATTTTATAGTGCAAATTTGAATATTCAATTTGAATGTAATTATGTAAGTTGCATCCTTGCATTTTTCATATGTTACTCGATATACTTGTGAGCACACAAGCATGCACAATTGCACATAGATTGTTTAAATGAGGTTTTAGCTCACATCTATTACTTCCTGTAACATGACCTTCTAACTCTGTTGAGACCTTCCTCTCTGACAATGAAAGCTTGCCTGCTTTTGCTGCTTGCAGCCGAGTTTCTTTATGTTTTATCTCATCTGCTTTAACAAAATTTTAGCTAGACATATGCTGATCTTTAGTAAATACCTGGGTTTTTTAGGGGTTTCAATTGTTGAAGACTGTGAAGATGGTGTCACTTTGGAATTGGAAATGAATTGGGATGGGAATCCAAACATCATACTTGCAATCAAGACTAGATTTGGTGTGGCACTGCCTGTGCAGGTAATCATTCACATACATATACTCTATTATGCTTCATTCATGCTGTTTTGTATGTATTGTTTACCAATGTTCTTGTTGCAGCTAAAACTGTGTTTGTTATGTGTCAAGCTACCCATCATTTAATCGCTCTCGTCAATTCTTATCCCCTGCAATGATAACTGTCCAATCCTTTGATTGTTATAGTTGGACGATATTTTCAATTAGGTGGAATGCTTGTCCTTACAGTCATGTTTTACATTTGTTTGCACATTGCCGTGAAGTGCAATCACTTGTGTTGCTTTTCCTGTGTGTAGTAAGTACTCCTATAGATATGTTAAGAGGATAATAACCAATCAAGATCAGCATAGATAATGCTATACATTATATTATGCCATTTTTGTGTTATGTGAACTGTTATCTTGATAAATTTCTTGTATGATTTCTTTTACTGGAAAAAGAATTATCACTTCTTTTTTTTTTACTTGAAAAAGCGGTGTGACATTATGCATTAATTTATATTTGCAGGTCAAAAATATTGGATTTACAGGTGTTTTCAGACTGATATTCAAGCCTTTAGTTGAAGAGCTGCCTTGTTTCGGGGCCATTAGTTACTCATTGAGGGAAAAGGTAAAAGATTTGAAGCAAGTCTTCTTTTTTTTAATAATAATAATGTTGAATAGTAGAAATTCAAGACACTAGTTCTTTGCAGGCTTTCTACCTTTTTTAACTAATTAACTCTAGGCAAAAGTATTTCTTTGTAAAACAAAAGATATTGCCCAATCTATTTTGGCAAGATATATATGTTCTTCATTCAGGAAATTATCTGCTAGAATTATATATATATAAAAAATGTTTTGGTTGTTTCAAAATCAGATAAATGAGTATGTCTTTTCAGTTTTCTTACAAACAGCAATTTTCCTTTCAGAAAAAAATGGACTTCACTCTCAAAGTTGTGGGCGGTGATATATCTTCGATACCTGGGCTTCGTGATGCTATCGAGGTTTGTGAGTGTTTTTTTTACTTCATCTTTAAATGATCCAAAGTTGTTATTGGAGCTAGGAACAAGACATAACTATACGTCACTGCTTCTTGTTAATGGGAAATGGCCATCATCTTCTGCCAAAGAAGTAACGGCTACTATCTTTCTTAATTGAAGCTTACGTGGCTGTTCTTACAGTATGATAGCTATTACGCTAGTTGTTATAGTTGTGAAGTATTCAGCTTGTAAATTGGACAATGAATATGTTATTGTTACTTATGCTGAATTTTCTGCCTTTTTTTGTTCCCGCTCTCTCATTGAACCCTGATTTATTTCTCTGTTTTAGAGTAGTTCTTTTCTTTCTGATTAACCATCCCCTGTTTTACTATACAAAATAGTGTACATAGTAAAGAGCATATCACTTAAATTTTGCCATCGTTAGTATAAGCATTTTTAACTATAACTTAAATACTTTTATAACCTTCTTTGTAGGGAACCATAAGGGATGCTATTGAGGATTCTATAATGTGGCCTGTTCGTAAAATCATCCCTATTGTACCAGGGGACTACAGGTACGTTGAGGCATGTAGAAAAATCCATGTTCATGGCTAGTAAAAACTTGAATTTTTCAAAACCTGGTGGAATGTACATCACATATTACATATAGGATATCAGGGTCATCAAAAAAATCTTAATTTTGAAAAATCGTTTCTTGTTATATATGTCAGACTTTGTTAAATTTTATTCTGACACATTCAACAAATGTGCAGCGATCTGGAATTGAAGCCTGTTGGAAGATTACAGGTCAAGCTTGTGCAAGCGCGGGATCTTACCAATAAGGATTTGATTGGAAAATCAGATCCATTTGCCACACTATATGTACGGCCTCTGCGTGATAGAAGGAAAACCAGTAAAGTGATTGTAAGTAAATGTTATGATTGTTTTGAAAATGAGTTTCACTTAAAAGTGAGTTTATAACATTTTCCCTTTTTTGTGTCTTCAGAACAATGACTTGCATCCTATCTGGAATGAGCACTTTGATTTTGTAGTTGAAGACAAATCCACGCAGCACTTGACTGTGAAAGTTTTTGATGACGAGGGACTTCAGGCAGCTGAACTTATAGGTTGTGCTCAGTTCCACCTAAATGATCTTGATCCTGGTAAAGTCAAAGATGTGTGGCTGAAACTAGTTAAAGATTTGGAGCTTCAGAGAGATAACAAGAACAGGGGTGAGGTGAGCATACCTTGTCCTTCTAATTTTATTTATATTATGAATTTGGCAATTTATGAAATTAACTAGCTGTAAACTGTCTATAAATTAATGTTGGACCAGGTTACCTTCTTATATCTCTATTTTATTGTCCAATGTCTATTCCTTCCCTTAAAATCCATTCTGCAGTATTTTTAATGGCCAAAGACCATTGTTTCATTACTTAATGCTTTATATGAAACATATCTTCTCCCCATTATACAATCTGACTCTTTAATTTTCCTATTTGTAAATCCAGTGTATTTTATGGCATTTCCTATTGGTCTAGATGCAGGTGGTTAGGCTTATTGCATTGTTTTATGGCCATTAACTCGTAGGTACACTTGGAGCTTCTGTACTTCCCGTGCACGGGTGACAGCAATGGGGACACAAATTATTACCCTCCAAATGTTTCTGCAACATCCTTGGAGAGAGCCATGAACGGCGAAATCACAGCTGGTGAAAACGGAGCATTCCCAACGATGAGGAGAGATGGCGAAATCGTCAGAGGAGTCCTTTCAGTCACCATCATATCTGCTGAAGACTTGCCTGCAACTGATATCACAGGAAAATCTGATCCATATGTTGTGGTTAAAATGAAGAAATCTGAAACAAAGGACAAAACAAGGGTCAGTTTTTTTTTTCCCTACATATCCAAAAATCTGACCCATATTTTGACATTTGATTATTCTTTGGTCAGGTTGTGAATGAATCATTGGACCCTGTCTGGAATCAAACATTTGACCTTCTTGTGGAGAATGGATTGAATGATATGCTCATAATGGAAGTCTGGGATCACGACACGTTTGGGAAGGCAAGTTTCTCTCTAAAACATTGCATTAAACTGACATTAATGGTGAACTGAGATGAAAGCAAATGTGAAACCTGGTTTGCAGGACTACATGGGAAGATGCATAGTGACACTTACAAGAGTTATAATGGAAGGAGAGTACAAGGATAGCTTACCTCTAGAAGGGGCAAAGAAAGGAAGGCTAAACATAAGTCTTAAGTGGACCTCCCAAACTGTCTACCGCAATACTTGAGATATCACATGCTTTGCAGGTGAATCAGATTTAATGGTAAAAAACACCTTAGAAATTGGATTGCATTTTTATTGTGTTTGGTATAAATATGGGCGTTTTTTTATGTATATTAAGTTTTAAGAATTTTGAAAGGTAATATATTAGTTGCTAGTCTGCTACCCTAGCAATTGACATGACACTATGACAGTATACATTTGTGGGAAGTTTGGTGGACTAGAAATATAGTGGCAATAAACAAGCCGTGATCAACCATTACTTAAAAGTTATATTTATGTAGTTCAGAGATAAAGAAGACCGGCCCTAGTTTTGAGTCTATGGGTTCGTTCGTTGCACACTCATTCTTTCTAATAATGTATTATAATATATTAAAAAGCAAAAGGTCTGTTCGGATTTTCCAGATCTTTCTCTCTTGTACTCCACTTTGTACACATATTTCTAAAATCTCTTTTTCCAAAAAAGCCCATTATAATACATTTTTATGCATAATACGTATAGTGCCGAACATACCCTATATTTTAGTATTGATTCAATTGAAAATATCCCTTATTATGAAAACTAGAAATGAATTTAGGTCATCCGATTAAAAAATTAGAACAAACAGTACTAATATGTGAACTTGCAATATGTGGGAATGTATTATAAAAATTTTGAACTGGTGATAATATGTGAACATATCTTATAATAGTGTGAACATATGTATAAAATATGTGAACATAATATAAAAAATCAAACATCGTAATTTTGGCAAAAACAAGTGAAAAAAAGTAAAAAAGTTATTTTTATTTTTTTTTTTTTTTTTTTTTATCAAAATTACCACTTGACTCTTATCTCTTTTAATTTTAGTCATCTATTTCTTAAATCCAAGGTTTTCACTTGTTTTTATTTTTCATGTGATAAGCATTATATTTTAATAAACTTTAGGAGTGGCTATAGGAGTTTGGTTCAAATGAAACAAACTCTTATCCTAAAACGAACTCTTATCCTAAAACGAATGCACTTTTTATAGTTAGTAATGCACTTTTCATATAAAAGTGCATTGAAAAATACAAAAAGTGCATTACGAAAAAGTGCACTAAAAAATTTGAAAAGTGCACTAAAAAGTACGCAAAGTACAAATGCGAAAAAGTGCACTCTGAAGTATGAAAAGTGCACTACTAACTACAAAAACTGCATTCGTTTTAGGATAAGAGTTCTTTTTAGGATAAGAGTTTGTTTCATTTGAACCAAACTCGTGGCTATAGTCTATAAAAATAAATCCATTTAGTATATTGTCTTTATATTGCCAACAAACATTGAATTTAGTTCATGTATTGACGAAGTTCAAACCCAAGATAAGTAATTTGATGACATTCAAATAAGAATGCAAATTTTTGTACCGATTTAATGCAATAACTCGTATTAGTTTATGTAACAAATTTGTGGGAATGGTTTAGATGAAAAATATTCATACATTATATTTGTAGGTTAAAATAACACGAATGTATCTAACAAATTAGTGACAAGTAAATTAAAAAATTAGTGACATGAATTTATGTAACAAATTAGTGTCACAAATTTATGTAAATGTAACAAAGAACTTTTCTATGCTAAATTACTGTAAATGTACTAATCCTATTAAAGCATTACTAATCTAGAAGGTGAGGGTCGGCAAAGACTAAATTAGTGTAAGCCTGATTAATGTCACGTAATTTTTTTTTTTTTGTCTTGCCTTTGGCTCGCCAGGTTCGATCGGTCGGACACTGCTCTACATCCAGACCGGGTACTTTGTGACACCATTTTGGGGAGACCCTCCCAATATCAGTTTCTCCATACATGTCGTCAGTGGGGTTCGAATTTCGAATCTCCTGAAAATCACGTAAGGAGTCTAGCACCACTTTACCACTAGACCAACTGAGTATTGGTAAATGCACGTAATTTATGCATTGAAAAAACAAATAGTGTCCTAATTAATGGAAATTGCACGTAATCTATGCGGTACAATAAAGAAATTCGTGTAAGCAAGAACTAAACGTAACAAAGATGGGGGCGGCAAATAAATGGTGTAACTAATGCCAATACGGACATAGAAATTAATGTTAGCTTTTACATGTCTTAATTATGGCTCAGAATTGACTATAATGCCAATACGGAGTATTAAAATGTTTGATTTTTATTATTAATTAAGACATCATAAATAACAATAACGATAGTTTTCATTGTCAATTGATGCTCCGATATACGAACACAATTTATCAGTTTGGCTTTTCAACTTTCTCACGTTTATGAAATTATAAGTTGAGATTAAAATTATCTAATGTATAATTTTAATCTCTACTTAAAAAAGTTTTAAACTTATCCAATCTGACTGTTTTATTTTTGAAGTTATCCCATTTCACTCTTATGAAATTATAAGTTGAGATTAAAATTATCTAATGTATAATTTTATGAATTACTCACACATCGTTATATAGTTATTTGAGTTGGAATATCATTAGGCTTGTATGTTACATAAACTTTAATAATAGTAACTAAAGGACAAATTCCCAAATTAGAGCTCTTTTTTTTGGTGTTTTCATCCCTCTTGTATAAAAAAAACCTTGTGCGTCATTAGAGAAGGAAATTATCTATGGATATTCGATCTATCCGCACACCAGATCCAAATATACGGATGAAAACCTGATCTAAGAGGATGATGGATGGGTGACGGATCCATTAAATAATTGGTGGGTCGGATACGGGTGAAAACACTTCCAACCCACCACCCAATCCATCATCCACACAACCACTCGACCGTTTCATCCACTTATTAATTGTATATACACTTGAGTTTATTCTTTATTTTATTTTAATGTATTAAATTTTTACCATTTATTATATTTTATTACATTGGATTTTAGATAACGGTTTATCTTTATACTTGTTTTTGTAATTTTTATGCATTACACAAGCATTTTTATGGTGTAATATAACTTTTATATGTGTTTTGATGGACGAGACCAAAAAATACATAAAATAAAACGCCTAATTATTTCACCCAACCCACCCAAAAACCGACGGATGATGAATGGATGGTTGGTGGATGATGACATTCACGGGTGATGGACGGGGTTGGGTGGAACATTTAACTTATAGGTCAGGTAATGGTATTAGGTTATCCATCCATAACCCGATCCATTTAATAAGACGTAAGAATTTATAGCCTTAAACAACTTATAATCAATATGGTTACATACTTACATGTAGGAAAGTAATTTGAATTACTTTAAATTCTTTATTTTGAAAAAAAAAACTTAAATAAACAGACGTAAACAAACAAGGCATCAAATTTTGACATTCTATCCAACCCAAGTCATTTTCATTTTCAGCTTTAACATTTATGAAGTCGTACTATAGTATAAGATTTTAATTTTAAAAAAAAGACGTTAACAAACAAGCCATGATCAAGTGATCAACCTTTGCATCAAATTTCTATTTTCGACATTGTACCCAAACCAAGTCATTTTCAGCTTTAACATTTATTATTACACGTTTTCGACAAAAAATTATGCGCTCATAACAAATTATGACTAAGATTCCAATTAGGTCTTCTACCAAAAAAAAAAAAAGATTCCAATTAGGTCTTAGTATGCTTAAACAATGGTTTGTGCATCAGCTTGACATTTTGATCATTTCTGTGTGTTTAGGAAATTCTACCACAGATTTCATCGTCTAATCATAGCTTTTTTAATACAATACAAAATAACGTAGATTGTTCGAATATGTATATTAAAGACTTTAAATTGATATCCACCAAATTTGCTTTATGTTTTGATTGACAGTAACTAGTTTTTTATTCTATTTTTCATTTTATCCTTGATTTTGTGTTTAATAAAACTTGTTATTTTAGATATTTTATTCATTTTTTCTAAATATATTCCTTTATTTATTACCTAAATTATTTTCCCAAATTAATTATATTTTACTTTTCTATGGACGAATATTATATATTCATCTCTTTCTTCTCCTTTTCTATGAACAATTATTATGTGGATCAATTTTAGAGGTTAACGAAAGAAAATTAAAATTAATGTAAATTATATTTAAAAGGCGGCATTTTAATAAGATATTGTAATGTTGTGTGAATTTAGTTAAAATAACAAGTATAATAGACCCGAGAGAGTATTATTTATTAAAGTTGCACTATTCTAAAATCCAATTTTACATATCACTTTGTACTTCCAATCAAAGGTTATTCAAAAGATTTCAATTTATTTAGATTTAGGAGCTTAGGTTTGCATTTTGCATATTATGATATGGGCTTGACGTAGTGTAAACCCATAAATTAATGTATTATTCAGATTCACTCCATTGCATACTTGTGAACCAATAGTGTTGTTATGTTAGAAACTTAGAATAGAGGATGAGATGCAATTAAATGATTGTAAATTAATAAAGTGATACATTGTCATTGTAGGAGATATGGGAAATAAAGGTTTTCACAATGCAAAGCTCCAAATGACAAATTGAAGAATTCATTTGTTTAGGGAGAGGTGCATGAGAGGATTACAAAGCTTTGGTGACTAGCACTATGAATACCCACAAAAATAAAGTTGAAAAAGAAGCATTCAATAATTCAATAATTTTTAAAGGCTTAAAGGGTTTTTGTCCATGAAAAAGCTTTGCATTATTTCACCTTTGTTGTAAATATAGTTTTTCATTATCATGAAGTATTTCCAATATGAACTCATAGATATAAACATGTGACTATAATTAAATTTAAATAAATAAAACAAGTACATATGTAAATAGTTGAGTGTTATCAATGTTATATGTACTTTTTTTCCAACTGAAGTCTTCTTTGCTCTTCTCGTGGCGCTTCACACAATCTGTCCTCATGTGTTTCTTTAATTTTGTCTTTGTTTTTTCCGTTTTTTGTTTCTTTGTTAAGTGCAATTGCTTTCTCATGCCAATTTGCCTAACTCTCGATTTTTTGGCTATCAGATGCGTCTAGTACATCGAATTCTTTCCTCGTCCAAAAAATCAATTCTTTGTATTTTGTGAAATATTTATTCCTCTCTCATATTGTACATTTTCTTCATAAAACTTAATTAATTATTTGGCTAGTATGCCTGCCCTACTACTACAATTTTAAGTGCAATTACTTAGTTCAGCAAGTGACTGAATTGTTGTGTTTGTCAGAAATTTTACTTCTAAATTTGCTCCTTGTGGGGCTTTTTTTCTGCAATTGGACGTCTAGTGTATCATAGTAATGATGTGATAATCTCTTTTATCTTGTAAATTAATAAAAAGTGGGATTATTAATAAAAAGTGAAAAAGGACAGTATGTGTAATGATTTATTATGGGTGAAGAGGCCAGTCTATGGAAGTGGAGCCTTTTTTTCCTCTCATCATGTTTTAATCAAACTATATAGTTCCTCTCTTATTTGACATTCAGAGACCACAGAGATGAAGACTTTCAAAAGCACCTTCCTTCCTTCATTTTGATTTCTCATAAAAAGAGGGAGATTAAGAGATTAAAAAGTTCAAGACTTTATTTGAAGTTGTTTTTTCAATTCAAGCTGATCATCATGAGTTTCAAATACAAGGCTGGTTTGTTCCTTATTGTCACTGTTATTGCCATGTGGGTCACATCATGTGAAGTTACTCAGGTTTCTTTCTCTCTTTCTTTGATTTATGTTCATCTTCAGATGGGTTTTCAATTTTGATCATGAAGACAGATTACTTGCTAATCTGCAAGTAAGTTCAGTAATGGTATCTATGGTGTTCTCAGTCAGCAAGTCATATTAGTAATGATATTTTCCATGCATTTTGATTGCTTATGCTCTGATACCATTCTTAATCTTGTTTTCTTCATTTTTTTGTTCTTGCTGGAATTTCGGTTGAATTTTTATTAATTTATTATAGATAGCTCAACAGCCTGATGATATGAGTTCTAACTTATAGGCTTAAACTACTATCATTTTCTTGATGTGCAAAAATTTTGTTTATTATAATTAGTTTCTTGATGTGCTCTCTTTGTATTCTTCATAAAGAATGATATTTTTTTTGACCAAAATCCACTTTTTAATAGAAATGAAAGTATACACTCATCCAGTCATCCTTCTTGTCTTCTTGTTCCCACTAAAACAAGAATCTTTGCAATGTATCTTGAGCTTTTTTTTCCCTCAAAAAAGTCTGCTTCTTTAAAGCAGGCTGAATTAGTAGTAGGGCCATAGATTTCTATCTTCCTCTCACATATGTAATCTATAATCTTGCTTTCTGTTAATCAAGTTGAAGTAATTTATTTTTTTTCGCATTTTCGAAACGTTTCAGGGTATTTTGGAGGATTATGAGTATCCATTCACAGTGACATATCTAGGAACCTCCTTCTTAGCACTCCATCTTCCTATAGCCTTCTTGAATATATGGCTAACGAGTCTCATCAAGCGCTTTCTAAAGAGAAACAGTGATACATCAGATCAGAGTAGTAATGATCCAAGGAATGAATTCGAGTTGGAACAGCAAGTATCCGTTTCTCAAAGGGGAAACGTTTCATCCGGGTTTGAAACCCAAGAAGAGCCACCGGATAAAGAGCTTACTAATCGGAACCTTGCAGCCATAGCCGCTTGCATTGCCCCAATCTGGTTTCTAACAGAGGTACAGATATTTTTACTCGAAAAATAACAGCTCATGATTTCAACTTAAGGGTTAGCAATGATGGGTTTGGTGACATTTGATCTTATGTTACAATCAACAGTATTTGGAAAACGCGGCTCTTGCTAAGACAACAGTTGCTCGAACAACAATATTGGTATCAACATCGGGGCTCTTCACCCTTTTCATTGGTGCAGCCATGGGAGTGGAGACAGTAAATGTAGCTAAGGTGATCTCTGTGATCATAAGCATGACTGGTGTTGCTATGACAATGCTCGGGAAGACCTGGATTCCGGGGAAATCTCACTCCAAGATATCCTTGTATGTTTTCGGCTACATATAAGTATTTCGGTTTTAAGGGTGTGTTTAGGTCTCCCACTTAATGTACTACAATAAGTGCGGCAATCCAAACGCGCCCTAAGTCTTATTAGTTTGGCTTCTGAATGCTGAATTTTTGGTTTCAGAAATGGGAAGCATTCTCTTATAGGAGACCTCTATGCCCTGCTTTCGGCTTTGATTTATGGACTTTTTACTGGTTAGCATATACATATAACTCTGTTAGAATTCATTGTTTTGTTGTATGTAATAAATTATTCATCTTCTTTTGACACTGAACTCATTACAGTGCTTCTGAAGAAATATGCTGGAGTGGAAGGGCAAAAGGTTGACATACAGAAATTATATGGCTTCATTGGATTGTTCATATTACTTGGTCTCTGGTGGCTTGGTATGTTGATTTATTTTATTTTATTTTATTTTAAATAATTCTATTTCAACTTGATTAGTCTGTGACAATGTTGATGAATGAATTTTATAACAGTATGGCCTTTGACTGCTATGGGAATGGAACCCAAGTTTACCATTCCACACTCAGCTAAGATGGCAGAGATTATTGTGGCCAACTGCTTTGTTGGAAGCTTCCTTCCAGACTATTTCTTGTAAGTTACAAAATCTGTCACAGCAAATCTTTTCAATGTGCTTCAGATTTGTAATTTTTATTGTTGTGCCCTTGACAACTCTTCAGGGCATTAGGTATTGTGTGGACATCTCCATTGGTGTCTTCTCTTGGCATCTCGCTTACAATACCACTGGCGATGCTGGAAGATATCTTGATCCACAAACATCGCTACTCGCCCATTTACATTATCGGGTCAGCTCAGGTATGGAGTTTGAATGTTTCATGATTTAGAGAATTTTGATAGGGTTTGGAAATTTCAAATCTTGATCTTATGGCTTGCAGGTATTCTTTGGATTTATGATAGCTAATTGCTCAGAGTGGTTGTCGTCCAAGATAAGATTTAAGTTCTGGAGCTAACTGCAATTGTCTAACCCCATAACTTGTGCTAATTCAGGTTTGGTCTCTTATATTTACCTGGATAGGTTTGGTTAAGACATACAAGTTAATTAACCTGTGGGACTTTACTATTTTGTACCGTCTATTTGAGAACTGTTCATAAATCAGGCAGTGTAAATTTAACTGCACAGTGAAAAAAGTCAGTACTATTCGTTTTCTAGTTATGTAGTTAGTTTATGTTCAGCATGACCTTATTTTACAATGGCAGTAATATTTGTGCCTTTCAACACCACAGCAGCAAGTCATTAATCAAACTAAAAAGTGGTCATTTATATTTTCCAAGAATTTCTCATCAAGGCAATGTTGCTTATGATACAGGCTACAATAGTATACAATATTATATAACAAGGTAAACAAGTAATCCAGGAGCACAGAATAGAGTGTTGACCTGGATTGTTCAAGATGGGGAGTTTAATCTTCATCACCAATTCCTGAAGCATAAGACGTAATATTGGTTCATCCCTTTGAGATTAAAGTGCAACAACATTGACAAACTTCCTCTTGGCAAATGCCAACCACCATTTGTTGGGGGTGCCATTTGCTCTATAAGCAACACTGAGTAGTCTCCCACTTGTTTCTTCCCTTATCTGTTTCAAATATTCTCTGAAGAGTTCTGCATTAAGACCGAAGTACATTTTCCCAAAAAATTAAGTCCATTTGGCCGAGAATAATGAAGATAGTAACACTTTTGAAGACTAAAATGATGAAGTAAAAGGAAATATTGAAATATATCCTCTTAACGGCATAGCAAAAAGACTCTAAAGCAAATTGGATTTATATTTTTTTGCCAAATGCGCTATTTGAGCAATTT